>OU342740.1:87020940-88506365 GCA_910589775.1 Avena eriantha
TGTGGTTAATGAGAAGAGCAGACATGCAATGCCACCGGTGGATCCATGTGGGGTTAATGAGAAGAACACACATGCAATGACACTGGGTGTGGTTCATGATATGGTTTGTGAGAAGAACACGCATGCAATGACTCTAGCTGTGGTTCATGGGAAGAACACACATGCAATGACACTGGGTGGATCCATGTGTGGTCTGTGGTAAGAACACACATGCAAGGACTCTGGTGATATGTGGTTTGTGAAAAGAACAGACATGAAATGACTCTAGCTGTGGTTAATGTGAAGAGCAGACATGCAATGACACCGGTGGATCCATGTGGGGTTAATGAGAAGAACACACATGCAATGACACTAGGTGTGGTTCATGATATGGTTTGTGAGAAGAACACACATGCAATGACTCTAGCTGTGGTTCATGGGAAGACCACACATGCAATCACACAGGGTGGATCCATGTGTGGTCTGTGGGAAGAACACACATGCAATGACAATGGTGGATCCATGTGTGGTTGGTGGGAAGAACACACATGCAGTGACACATGTGATATGTGGTCTGTGAGAAGAACACACATGCAATGACTCTAGCTGTTGTTCATGAAAAGAGCAGACATGCGATGACACTGGTGGATCCATGTGTGGTTCATGGGAAGAACACACATGAAATGACACTGGTGGATCCATGTGTGGTCTGTGGGAAGAACACACATGCAATGACTCTAGTGATATGTGGTTTGTGAAAAGAACACACATGCAATGACTCTAGCTATGGTTTGTGAGAATAAGACACATGGAATGACACAGGTGGATCCATGTGTGGTTCATGGGAAGAACACACATGCAATGACACTGGTGGATCCATGTGTGGTTTGTGAGAAGAACACACATGCAATGACTCTAGCTGTGGTTCATGAAAAGAGCAGACATGTGATGACTCTAACTATGGTTCATGAAAAGAGCAGACATGCGATGCCACCGGTGGATCCATTTGTGGTCTATGGGAGGAACACACATGCAATTACACCGGTGGATCCTTACGTGGTTTGTGAGAATAACACACATGCAATGACACTAGTGGATCCATGTGTGGTTCATGGGAAGAACACACATGCAATGACACTGGTGGTTATGTGGTTTGTGAGAAGAACACACATGCAATGACTCTAGCTGTGGTTCATGAATAGAGCAGACATGCAATGACACTAGTGGATCCATGTGTTGTCTGTGGGAAGAACACACATGCAATGACTTTGGTGATATGTGGTTTGGGAAAAGAACAAACATGCAATGACTCTAGCTGTGGTTAATGAAAAGAGGAGACATGCAATGACACCGTTAAATCCATGTGTGGTTAATGAGAAGAACACACATGCAATGACACTGGGTGTGGTTCATGATATGGATTGTGAGAAGAACACGTATGCAATGACTCTAGCTGTGGTTCATGGGAAGAACAGACATACAATGACATTGGTGGATCCATGTGTTGTTCATGGGAAGAACACACATGCAATGACACTAGTGGGTCCATGTGTGGTCTATGGGAAGAACACACATGCAATGACACTGGTGATATGTGGTCTGAGGGAAGAACACACATGCAATGACTCTAGCTGTGGTTCATGAAAAGAGAAGACATGCAATGACACTGGTGGATCCTTGTGTGGTTCATGGGAAGAACACACATGCAATGACACTGGGTAGATCCATGTGTGGTTTGTGAGAAGAACACACATGCAATGACACTGGTGGATCCATGTGTGGTTCATGGGAAGAACACACATGCAATGACTCTGGTGATATGTTGTTTGTGAAAAGAACAGACATGCAATGACTCTAGCTGTGGTTAATGAGAAGAACACACATGTAATGACACTGGGTGTGGTTCATGATATGGTTTGTAAGAAGAACACACATGAATGACTCTAGCTGTGGTTCATGAAAAGAGCACGCATGCGATGACTCTAGCTGTGGTTCATGGGAAGAGCAGACATACAATGACACTGGTGGATCCATGTGTGGTTCATGGGAAGAACACACATGCAATGACACTGGTGGATCCATGTGTGGTCTGTGGGAAGAACACACATGCAATGACACTGGTGGATCCATGTGTGGTTCATGGGAAGAACACACATGCAATGACACCGGTGATATGTGGTTTGTGAGAAGAACACACATGCAATGACTCTAGCTGTGGTTCATGAAAAGAGCAGACATGCAATGACACTGGTGGATCCATGTGTAGTTCATGGGAAGAACACACATGCAATGACTCTGGTGGATCCATGTATGGTCTGTGGGAAGAACACACATGCAATGACACTGTGTGGATCCATGTGTGGTATGTGGGAAGAACACACATGCAATGAAACTGGTGGATCCATGTGTGGTCTGTGGGAAGAACACACATGCAATGACATAGGTGATATGTGGTCTGTGAGAAGAACACACGTGCAATGACTCTAGCTGTGGTTCATGAAAAGAGCAGACATGCGATGACACTGGTGGATCCATGTGTGGTTCATGGGAAGAACACACATGCAATGACACTACTGGATCCTTGTGTGGTCTGTGGGAATAACACACTTGTAATGACTGGTGATATGTTGTTTGTGAAAAGAACAGACATGCAATGACTCTAGCTGTGGTTAATGAGAAGAGCAGACATGCAATGCCACCGGTGGATCCATGTGGGGTTAATGAGAAGAACACACATGCAATGACACTGGGTGTCGTTCATGATATGGTTTGTGAGAAGAACACGCATGCAATGACTCTAGTTGTGGTTCATGGGAAGAACACACATGCAATGACACTAGGTGGATCCATGTGTGGTCTGTGGAAATAACACACATGGAATGACACTGGTGGATCCATGTGTGTTCTGTGGGAAGAACACACATGCAATGACACAGGTGATATGCGGTATGTGAGAAGAACACACATGCAATGACTCTAGCTGTGGTTCATGAAAAGAGCAGACATGCGATGACACTGGTGGATCCATTTGTGGTTCATGGGAAGAACACACATGCAATGACACTGGTGGATCCATGTGTGGTCTGTGGGAAGAACACACATGCAATGACTCTAGCTGTGGTTCATGAAAAGAGAAGACATGCGATGTCTGTAACTGTGGTTCATGGGAAGAACACACATGCGAAGCCACCGGTGGATCCATGTGTGGTCTATGAGAGGAACACACATGGAATTACACCGGTGGATCCTTACGTGGTTTGTGAGAAGAACACACATGCAATGACACTGGTGGATCCATGTGTGGTTCGTGGGAAGAACACACATGCAATGACACTGGTGGATATGTGGTTTGTGAGAAGAACACACATGAAATGACTCTAGCTATGGTTCATGAAAAGAGCAGACATGCAATGACACTGGTGGATCCATGTGTGGTCTATGGGAAGAACACACATGCAATGACTCTGGTGATATGTGGTTTGTGAAAAGAACAGACATGCAATGATTCTAGATGTGGTTAATGAAAAGAGTAGAAATGCAATGACACCGGTGGATCCATGTGGGGTTATTGAGAAGAACACACATGCAGTGACACTGGGTGTGGTTCATGATATGGTTTGTGAGAAGAACACACATGCAATGACACTTGTGGATCCATGTGTGGTCTGTGGGAAGAACACACATGCAATGACACTGGTGACATGTGGTTTGTGAGAAGAACACACATCCAATGAACTCTAGTGGATCATTTCGTGGTTTATGAGTGGTTTATGAGAAGAACACACATCCAATAAAATCTATTGGATCTATCTTGGCATAATTTGATGTATGCCATGATGTATTTCATTGTACAAGACACTCACTTTCCATTTTTATACTACTCACTATCGCCCTTGGTTTTATGTGGTACTACCTAGTTTTGCCCCCTTCTCTATCTTTCGTAGAGGCACAAATCTGTGCTCACCCTGTCTGCTACTCCTTGATTGGTTATCACAGTTGTCACGCGGATCGTGCGCACCAACCGTTGATTTTGTGCGATCCAACGATGATCATTGCACACGTCGTGCCCTTCACAGTACAGCGTGAGACAGCACTGACGTCTCCCTCAGCGAGACTTCTACAAGAAGGAACACGATGCCATCCATGGAAAAAGTCGTCGAGCGGTAATGTCATGTTTAATCAAGTCTGAAAAGCCTACTACTGCTACTACTACGCCACAACGCATGCGTCATCGAGTGCACGGTCGTCGATGGACAACTGCAATTTATTGCCACTTGATTTTAATAAGACATATCCCATTTTTTACGCAGCGGCTCTCAATCGACAATTTTAGGGCTGTGTCAAACTTTGTACATAGAAATCGTGTGTGCGCCCTTTGCATGCGGCTCAATACAGAACTGCCATGCATGGCCCGAGAAAAAACGTGACGTACCGTGCGTGTGTCGCGGTGCACGGTGCAGTCGACTGCGCGGCGCGTTGCATAGTGGTGCAACGAAATGCGCCTTGCTTCTATCCACCTTAACTATAGAGCCTCTCTCCGCACACCCACTCCCACTCTCGCTCACTATCCCCACGCAACCCTCTTCACTATCCCACCAGCATCTGCAAACTCCCGAGAATACACCGTTCGCGCCGGCGATGGCCGAGGAGGATAAGGTGGCCATCGTCGCCTCTGTGGCCGCCAGCGAGGAGGCCCCCGTCTCCTCACCGGTCCCCCTCGATGCGTTGAAAGCAGCCGCTGTCCCTGTCCAGGCCCCAGTGGAGGAATCGATGGCCGCCACCGTTCCCATCCAGGCCCCCGTCCTAGCTACCGATGGAGCCGCCGAAGAGGAGCCCCCCGCCGGCAAGGAGGCCCCTGCCAGTCACAAGCAGATCACACACTTCTTGGGCACCTACGATCAAGATAAGTACATCGCTCTGCTGAACCCATACGACACTGGCATCGATGACCTATGGTCGAAGGTAACTAGGGTTTGCTCCCCTCCCCTGGTTCTTCTACCGTTTGTTAGAAATAATGGGCTAATCTATTAAAAATTTAGCTGCTATTGTCATGTTTAATATTCTGGAATTAATCATGGAAATTGTGCCTAATTATCCAACACCATTCCCATCGTTGGATGCTAGATCTTGGTTTATTAGGATTCGCTTGTTCGCATTTTGATTGCTCGATCTTCTTACACCATCTACTCCCCCATTTTCCCTTTCTTCCAATAGGTTTCCGGCAGCGACGTCTACAACGATGACGAGTCCATTCACACCAAGGCTCGTCAGGTGCTAAGGAGGCTGCGGGCCGGCAAGTACGACGGCTTCCTCAGGGGCCCCTACTACAGCTGCCCCTTCCGCAAGGGGGCGTCTACTGCTTGACGAGTCGCGCCGCCGGCGACACTGTCTTGAACACCTTACTGAAGCATGCAGAGACCGCGGGCTCCGGCATCCACAAAAGCGGCAAGCCCGAGCCCACGAACATCAACGCCTACATCGCTGAACACCGGGCTCTCTGCATTCACCTCCGAAACCTCCAGCGGGTGGCCATCAAAGAGGGTCGCATGCCTCCAATCAGGCCCAAGGCCCCCAAGTCCAAGAAACTGGGCAGCAAGAAGTGGCGGAAGCACCAGAGGGAGATGGCAGAGGCGCGGGCGCTTGTAGGATGTGCCTGCAGCTGCGGCGGCTGCCCCTGCTGCTAAGCAGCTTCTTTCTAGCTATATCCTATTTCTGGCTGAATGCATCGAACCTCGTTAAGCAACCTACTTTTTATCGCTATATCCTATTTAGCTGCGCACAGCTATATCAACATTTGTTTTGTTTTCTAAATGAATGTATTCTGCCTGGTGTGATTTGCTGCTCTAGATTTGCTACCTGATCGGAGGCAAAAAGAGGTTCAAAAGGAAACGAAATATCGAAGTGAGAATCTTCTCTAGATTTGCTACCAATTTGGGCAAAATGAAACATATATGTTTAGCGAGAGAGGAAAAGGGCACTCTTTCAAACTGCCAGTTAAGAAGCTACCATCTTGACAAGATACAAGACACATACATAAACATAACACAACGAGGGTTAATTTTTTTTACTAGTATCACTTGAGGCGCTACACATCTTGGCAAGCTAACCGAGTTTCACAAGATAGAAACATAACACTGAAAAGTAAAATTTAATTCACTCCTCATCAGACCACTTGAGGCGCTTGCCATCGTTCCTAGGCGACGAACTGCGACCATTCTAGGTACTCCACATCTTACGAACTGCTTTGTCCCAATTGGCATCTGACTTGGCTTTCCTATCTTCAGCGTCCTACTGCACAATTAGCAGTGCATCACAAGCCTGATTGTTGCCGCTAGAAGATGCTGCCTCTCTGTTTGCCACTTCAGCTGCAGCCTCTCTGTCAGCTGCTTCTTCAGCTGCAAGCTCTCTTTCAGCTGCTTCTGTAGCCTCTTTGTCAGCTGCTTCAGATGCAGCCAATTTCTTTGCATATTCAACTTCAAACTCAGCTATTCCACATTTTCTACAAAGGGCTCCCCTAAGCTCGTCTCCCCTCTTGCAAATAGGGCAAAACACGAGGTAACGTAGAAAACAATGGATCTTCTTGTACAGCCGGTAGGTCACGTAAGCATCTATGGCTGCATACTTCAGGTTTATATCAGACAACGGCCACTCATCCCAGAAATCGTGCCTATCCGTAGGGAAATCTTCCTTCATTTTGTCGTACGAATCATCGAGGATTTTAGTTGCGAGTGATGCCATTCCATCCTTCTTCGAGCCCCCTAGGATCTTGACAAGACACTGAATATCAATCTAGTTGTGCGCAGGAATTATAATTTCCTCTTGATACAATTTCGAAAAATCAGTTGTTGTGTCGACAGTGCAGAAAACAATTCCCTTTTCTACAAGGAACTGGCGCTGTGCCGGACATTTCCTATCAGTCCTGAAAGTATGTAGTTTATCATCACCAAAATTTGTATCTACAAATATTTTGTCAATGCAAGATCATCATCTCAATATAATTTTGAAAAGTTTAGTAAATGCAAGATCAAGACTCTCAACATTGTATTGTCATAATTTATTCGGTTTTGCTATTTCTCATTCGACTGAACGAGTTGCATATTTCTTTTAACTACGGTTGCACTTTTCTTAGGTGATTGAGACTAAAGAAAATCTCAGTCGATTGAGAGATAGGCAAACCCTAATTTATTTGGTCCTAAATAAAATCTAGTAGTTGCAAGATGAGCAAGTGGATAAAGAACAAGAGGAGAAAACCCTAAAAGCGGTTAGCTACAGAGAGCAGATCTACAAACCGGGAGAGGTGGTAGACGAGGACGTGTTTCCGCATGGCCAGTTGAATGACGGCGACTTCACTCCCTTCATATGGGTGCTCCGGTGTGTACTCGAGGTCCAATCCCACAAACTTGTCCTCGTCTATCCCAAGCCAACCCTCGTACATCCTCAGGACGCGCACCACTGTCTCCTCCTCGTTGGTGTAGACAACGTCTATATTCTTGTTGTCATGGGTAGTGAAGCTTGTCTCTAGAGTGCATAGATCTTCCATGGCAGCAAGGAGAAGACGAGAAGAATATAGTAGATGACAGGAAGAAGAAGAGTGGTTTCTGCGAGGCAGGGGAACAGTGGAACCGTCAATACGCTTTTATGGTAGGGGTTAACGATTGGGATGAAAGTCCAAGGAGAGACGCGTGGCAGTGGCCATTCCAGCTTCTGAGTAAACAAAAAATAATTATAACGCCAATACGTGGGCCCTGTTTTGTCACGTCAATACACTAGGTAGGGGGTGTTGTCCTATCCACTGTGCCAATGCTTCAAGCGTACGTGACAGCCACCCCGCCTAAGCGACGGGAGCGACATAATGGCGAGAACTGACGGGGGGCCCAACTTAACGCCCGTTAGCCTGATTTTTTGTATTGAAACGTAAAGTTGAATTCGTGCTGAAAAAGACCCTCTGAGTATTTGGCACACCAACTGTAGTCATCCCAGCTGATTTCAGGGAACTTGGGTACCGCGTTGCCTGTACACCCTAACTTTCGGGCCGCAAAATGATATTCTCCATGCATGTAGTTGGCGGGTTTAATGCCCTCATCCGACTAAACGGACACGCGCACACATGTAGCTATGGCTCGACGATTCGTGAACTCCTCCAAGCTCGTACTGCCTCCTACTTAAATGTTTCTCCCTTGGTGACGGAGGGCGGACTACTTCTTCTCCCCGATCTCTTATTTCTCTTCACCTTCTTCATTCTTTTCTTCATGTCGAATAAGTGGTAGGATCCTCGGTTGAGTGTGGGACTTTGGAGGAACTAGAGGCTGGAAAGCTTCTTCTATCCTCGATGCACAACACGTGGAGGGTTCCTAGAGAGGAGGTTGCTCCGTAATCTAGAAGGGGTGATAAGAGCATCTTTAGCTGAACATGCATCTGTTAGCCGCGCATATCGGCCCCCATCCTTTAACTCCCCATATTAGGGCATCTAATGAGAAGCAGCACCTAGCCGAACTCATATACTTTAAATGAGCATTTTTTGTTGCAAATCAAATCTTTCTAACCAAAATTCAATATTACAAATCGAAATAGTAAATGTAATAAATCAAATAATTCAATATTACACACCAAAATAATAAATGTAATAAATCAAATTGTTTGAAACCAAATAAATCAAGGATTGGGGGAAGAATTGATGTAGAGACGCTAGTGATGGTCAACAAGATCATCTTGTAGCTGAAAGTGTGTGTTCTTGATGGTGATGGTTCGGTGCATCTCGAGGAAGTGTTGAATCCTATTTGGATCATGCTATGGCTCTACAGGATCTCCATTGAATACGTACCGAAAGTTTTCTAGCATATCTAACTCATCTTCAATGATCATATTATGCAAAATAATGCAAAATGTCATACTTCGCCATAGGAGTTGACAACAGTCATCGGCACTAGTGATGGCCTACAAGAGCACAGGTTCATCAGAGCATGTTTTTGTGGAAGTATTAATTATAGTCTTTATATCGATCACAATGAAGAGCTTAGGGAAGTGTCTATCTGAGGCGTTTCTGTCGCACCCAAGATGTCACGTTGTCTTGAGTAAATTGGCTATAAGTGTAGAGAGTGGAAATGGTGAGGGAAGTAGATAGTAGTTTGAAGTAATAAAAGGTACTAAAAGTAATTAACATAAAAGTAAAAGTATCGGAGTTGTTTGAGATTCCTGTCGATGAAAAATTAGGCGTGGGGGGAAATAGTTCATAGTGATAGTGAATGTTCCAAATGGATAAAAATGAGATAATTGATTGTTATACTTATTATTCATATGTGAGTAGGCAAGCAACTCATATGCTGATCAAGACTCCTCTTGGTAGATTCTTCCCAATCCCAATGATCTGTCTGTCTGTTACCACAGTAATGGTTAGCACATCAATTAAGGTCTTACGACCAGATCAAGGCTTTAAACTTGATGGTTCCTTGTTATCCTCAAGTTATACTAGCTCCTCTTTGATATTGGCCGTGTCACGCAGGGGTCGCCGATTCACTAGTAAGCAAGTTCATACCTATGAGATCTCAGGATCATGTTATCCGGGCCCTTGAATTGGACAACAAGCATTAGGAAACACATAGATAGTCATTCTCACAATATAATAATCATGACAATAATCACAAATAGATGGAAATATAGGAGGCACAACATATCTCACCAATCCCTTACATGTCCCACGCCTATGGTGATTTACTCAGACATGAGAGAAAGATAGATCAAATGCATAATCATATTGCAAATAGAAATCATCTCAACTTTACCTTAGCAAGCCACAATACCATTGGAGATCAAATCAAATATAAACCAAAGTGGAATAGATGTTTCAAACCCTAATCTTACAAGTATGAATCTCTCTCTCTTTCAGTACAAGTAGGAATGATAGTGGAGTTGATGATGGAGAGGTTGGGGATCGTCGAAGGATGAGATGATGTTCTTTTCCTTCTTCAGATCCGATTTCCTCTCTTCTAGGACAGTTTGTGGCGGCTGTGTGCGTAATTCATCTTGCCCTCTTTTATGAAAGTTGCTTGTGATGGCGGGTCGTATGGGCGGACGGTACAAGCGGCCTGCGACCGTACCAATGGTCATTAAGGTCTCTAGACGCCTTGGAAGGAAGGGTCTTCAATTGGGGATATTCTCTATTTGGTGTAATTAACCCAAAGATGCTCTTAGATCTTCCATTAGTGCCCAATACCTGAAAAAAGATATAAGAAAACAAGGTTTCGCTAATTTGCAATATTAACAATAGCTGAAAGGTCAAAATTAACGAAACCCGGTGAGAACCAATGGAAAATCCTCGATAAAAAGTATCAAAATTTGGAGCTATCAACTTCCCCAAGCTTAGTTGTTACTCTCCCTCGAGTGACAAAGCTATAAAGAATAATAGCAAGAAATGAACTCAAACGAGGAAACTCACAAGTTCAGGTTGTATCATATTCCATCGTCTCAAATCCTGCAACCTTAAACATGATCATATTATATCTGAGCAATTGCACTTAAGTTCGCTTCCTAACCACATATAACTCGCTAGCTAATAATTCTTAAACTCAAAAGAGACTGTCCAAAATTTGTCTAGGCTTGCGAATCAATTCCTTCAGCGCCTCTCTTTATGAGAGTAAAATCATTTTAAGCATGGGTGCTTTTGTAAAATTAGAGGTGCACTAGTAGATGTCAAAAGAAATATAAACTTAGAGATTTGCATTAACACCCACTTCGAAATTCGTGGCTTTCCAACGCCCCATATTTTCCTTGTTTTTCAAGAACTTTACTCTTTTAAGTGGTGAGGTGATGATAAAACTTTAATAAGGCTCAAACAATTTTATCTCATATCTTGATGGTATTTTGTTTTTTCTCAAGTACTTGGGCTCATGGAATGAAAATTTTGCACATCGTAGCAATGCTAGAAATGTCTCCCCAACTTGTAACCGACATCTGAGATGAACTCAAGATCATTCGTAGGCCATAGGAGTTCTTATTTCTATGAAGTTTGGGTACTATCATAAATCTCTTCAAATAAATGTATATCTTTTCAACTAAGCAAAGCAAGTTTTGGTATCTCCCTCAACCCACCACAAAATATCCATTCCTTCAAACAATTCTTTTTCAAAAGGTATTTTCAAGTCAAACCGTTAAGATGCGGGGTTGAGTGCTACTAAGATTAAACCCTTGAGATAAAAACATGGCACCAAGGTAGTCAAGAGGACACTTTTTCTTGTTCTTGGAAGTTTGGAATTTAATCCAAAGCGGTTGTTTTTCTAAATGATCATAATTTTCATAAGTCGAAGCCAAAATAACAACATTAGACTTGAGAGTAAGTATTAAAAGATAACGAGCTAAACGTGGAGTGGAACTCAAGTGCAACCGAACAAACATAGTATGTTCATGAATAAACTTACAGGAAGAGGGGAAATAGAAATATGGTACCTCCTCTTGCTTGCTCATGTCTCACTTGAGTAATCTCCTCGTGTTCTTATCCATGGCTAAGTCACTTGAAGTGAATAACCTGCAAGAAACAAAAAGAAAACAGAGAGATCTTCAAACGAAACAAGATAAAAAGCTAATTCTATATTTTGTATTTTCTTTTACCAATGCAAAACTGAAAGAAAACATGCAATTGAAGAAAAATAAATAAATCAAAAGAAGAAAACAAAAATATGAATGCAAAGGTGGGGAGGAGTTAAACCTCCCCAAGCTTAGACTATTGGTCTATCTCAAATCAACTGTTGCCACCATCATTGGGCGGCGGCTACTGGTGTGGCTGTTATGGATAGTAGTTAAGGGATTCGGTCATGAAATGGGTATAGTTTTGAGTGAGATTGACAATGTTGATGTTCACATAATGCAACGTGTTCTCCACATTGCTGATGTGATACACCACCTAGTCAAACTCGCCCCTCTAGGGACGTAGTCAAATCCTGGCTAAGGTGGAGGCATGTTATGTTGCTGGTGGTACTGGGGAACTGGTTGTTGATGATGATGCTGCTGACCATAGTCGTCTTAGCCCCTGGTGTTCCAGTCTTCCTCATCCTCCTCATGTTGCTGCTGGCTGCGTCCCACACCTTCCAAAGCAGGGTTCCCTCCCGAGGGCACAATCCTCCTCGAGAAAATCATTGCTTGATGGAATTCCTCTTCATTGATGACCTAATTCTATTTTCCTGGCAAACCAAAAGCTTGAACAAATGGAAGCAAAGTTCTGTGGGCATCACCGTTAGGTTTAAAATAAAATTGATAAGCACGAAGTTTGTGTTGGAGCTTATAGACCCCCATGAATTTGGTGCTTGCCATGTGAGCATCATCCAAAAGCTTACTCCCAGCCACGACCCTCTCACGAGGCATGTCAATCTCACTTGCGTAGGTGATCTGAGTGATCAAACCTCCACAGTGGATGTCACTCGAGTGATCCGACCTTTGGCGACGAAAGTGTTGGATGAGCAAAGCACTAATGGCCCAAAATATATCGAGCTCGTTGGGGAACCCCAAGAGGAAGGTATGATGAGCACAGCAGCAAGTTTCCCTCAGTTATGAAACCAAGGTTATCAATCCAGTAGGAGCAAGGAAACACCCCAAAGGTGTTGCTAGCTGAACTTTGTCAGGGCGCACTACTGGTGCCAGCAGCAACGTGGAGACCTGCACAACATAAGCACATAACTCTGTCCCCAACTTGCGATGAGGTTGTCAATATCACCGGTTTTGCTGAAAACAAAGGATTAAACGTATCGAATGGAAGAAAGTAGTAGTTTGCAGAAAGTAAACACAAAGCAGTAAACAATTGATTGTAGATTGAAAGTAAAAGAAAGGACCGGGGTCCATAGTTCACTAGAGGTGGCTCTCCTTAAGATAGATAACATGCTGGGTGAACAAATTATAGCGGGACAATTGACAAACATCGAGAAAGCATACAAGCATATACTACTCATCTTGACTCCTTTGAGATTCGATTGGGCATTACAACATTATACATAGACCGTCATCCAACTGCATATATGACTAATAATCCACCTTCAGGTTATCATCCGAACCCCCTCCAGTATTAAGTTGCAAGCAACAAATTATTGCATTACAAATTGCGTGTAAAGTAAACAATACGATTTTTCTATGAACAAAGGATTGTTGTTTTCTCCCTAGTAGCAACAACACATCTAGTACCTTAGAGATTTCTGTCACTTCCCCAGATTACCAGAGCCATGAACCCACTATCGAGCATAAATACTAACTCTTGGAGTTGCTAGCATCTACTTGGCCAAGATAGCTACTAACAATGGAAAGCATGCAAGATCACAAATAACAAAGACATGATAGAATAAATAATCAATCTAAAATAGCATCTCAATATCTATCGGATCCCCGCAAACACAACATGTAGGAATTACAAATAGATGATCTTGATCATGAACGGAGCTCACAAGATCTAAACATGATAGCACAAAGGAGGAGAACCAGCCATCTAGCTACTACATGGACCTATAGTCCAGAGATGAACTGCTCACGCATCGCACCGGAGGCTTGCATGATGATGAAGAAGGCCTCCAGGGTGAAATCCCCTCTCCGACAGGGTGCCGGGAAGAGCTTTAGATCCCTCCCGATCTAGGGATGGAGACGACGGCGGCTACAGTCTCTTTCGTGGATTTTTTGATCGGGGTCCTTAGGGTTTCTGTATCGGAGGCATCTTATAGTCAGAATGGGAGGCCGAGGGGTGCTGGAGGCGGCCACACCACCCCCTGGCGTGGGCCAGGCTAGGCCATGCGACCAGGTGGTGTGGTGTCCCCCTTGGCCCTCTCCGTGTCATATTCTGGCTTCGTGTGTCCCTCAGTGAAAAACTGACTTTGGCTTTTGTCCCATCCAATTCCGAGAATATTCATTTTCTGACTTTCCTGGAACCAAAACAGCAAAAAATAGGCAGCTGGCACTGTGGCTCTTGTTAATAGGTTAGTCCAAGAAATCATATGAAAAGTACTCAAAAGTGTGGACAAAACATAGGAAAGTAGATAAAACGAAGCATGGAACATCAAAAATTATAGATACATTTGCAATGTATCAACATCCCCAAGCTTAACTCCTGCTCGTCCTCGAGTAGGTAAGTGATAAAAAGAAAGAATAATTTTTGAGGTGACATGCACCATCATAAACTTGATCAAATTATTTGCAAAACATTCAAAGGTGGGATCATAGTACTTCAATCATAACATGAAAGACAAAGTTCTAGCAATAAGACAAAGCAAATATGTTGCAACATGAAAGGGTACAAACAAAAGATTCATGAATAACAATACTTTGCAAGACGTTTGTTTGTTTCACATAAAGAAAACATAGCATAGTAGCATTCAACTTGTCCCTCATAGAGTGGCAAATATAAATGCATAGGACACCTTCAAAGTTCATAAGAGTGACTAGATACAAATAGTTTAAAGCAAATAATATCAAGTTATGCATCAATCAACAAGTCTTGGGACAATGCACATAGAACTAAGAATGGCCACTATGCTCTCAAAGTAGGTGTTTAAAGGTAGACGGTGGAGACTCAATATAAAAGTGGAAGAAGGGCCTTCATAGAAGGAAGTAGGGATTCAAGTTTCATAAAGAGCTTCCAAAAATTATGGTACTAAATAGCTTTCAGCTCTCATTGCCCCTATCATAAGCATCTTGAAGTGATTAAGGTTAAAGTGAACAAACTATGAAGTATATGCTTGACGAAGTATAAGTTGGAAATCTCATGTCCCTTGAATACGAGGGCTACTCCTCATGCTACTCAAGTTTAGTCATCGGTAAGTTCTTGTCATCGTAAGTACATGTGTATCATAGAGAACCGCCAACGGGGTACCCCCTTGCCCGATGATACGGAAGAATCCCCATATCAAAATAACAGGGCAAGCAGACAACAAGCATCTCAGCAATCTTCTTATTTACCATGGGAATATGGTGCTTTTTTTTCTCTCTTTCCTCTTTTCATAATTTCTTTTTTTTCTTTTTCTCTTTTTTGTCAAAATCTGACTCTTTTTTTATAAGAAGAATGCTTCATAGACAGCTCATTATGGTTACGCTGCAGGTTTCCACCATGTCAGCATGGATTAGACCAGCGGCCCATGCATTTCTCTAACACATATACATAACTCCATGGACTTACAAGCTCCCCTTTCATTTCACACCGATGACATCCATAGACAAAAGATCATGATATCAACTAGGTACAAAGTACAAGTGCAATGTTGAAAGCGTTCCCCATGACAACATGGTTCTGCTAATCCCCAACAAATAAGTTCAAGCATATTCAACATAGACGACACAATGGTTCAAGTTTATTAAGGGCAAGATAAGTAAAGTATGCCATCAAGTTTGTGAGAGCTTTAATCACTAGTTTTCTTATAACAAGTTTAATTCGGAAGGTAGATAAAAACATGAATATACTTGGAATAGCATATGCTAGTAGGTAGGTATGGTGGACTCTTTGGAATAACTTGGTTTAAGGAATTGGATGCATGAGTGGAACTCATACTTGGTTGCGGAGGCTAGCAAAAGACTGGGAGCGACAAACTAAGAGAGCAATAATGGCCATAATCATGTAGAGCGACAAAACATCATTGATCAAAGCATAAAGTGATACTACAAGTTGAAAAATAAAGGATCATCAAGGCTATGGTGACTTGGGATAGTCATAACATGGTGTGAGCATGCGCCAAGTCAACCCAAATAAAGCATCAAAGGAGAATACCACAATACTATGCTTTAATATGCTAAAACAACGCATGATCCTTCCAAGGCACATTAAGAAATCTCAATTGTTTATAACAAGTCATGCTACAACAAAGAATACTAAGAATAAAGCCAAAACAATATCAAGTATGGCATGACAAAGTATAGGCCACAGTCAAAAACAAGCTCTCTTTACAACTTAAGCATGAACTTTCCTACTCTTTTCCAATCCAAACCAAACTATTTGAAAACCAATGTATGAAAGAGGGGGTCCAACCAATTTATTCAGAAAACTAAGCTAACCAAGCAAACGAAAAACCAAAAAAAAAAAAAGACGCTCCAAGAACAACACAACTTGTGCATGAAACAATAAAAATGAACCGTTTGGAAGAAACCTGGGATTTTTATTGATGAAGAAGGGGATGCCTTGGGCATCCCCAATCTTTGACGCTTGTACTTCTTGTATATTTCTTGGGGTGACACGCGTGGCATAACCAAGCTTGTGCTTTAGTCCATCCTTCATCTCATTACTCATTCCTTCCATACACCTGAAATTTTTCCTTCACACAATCTTTATTAGCAACATTAGTGTACTCAAGATAATTAGTCTTTAGGTTCAGTTATAACACCAATAAAACTTCCATGAAAACACAAGCTGCTGTATCACGTCCCTCAAAAAGCTCAATTCCCCAAAAGAACTCAAAAAGGAACCTACAAGAAGCAAATGCAGAAATTGGCATAAATATGTCAGAATAAACCAGCAGGTAAAGACGAATTTTTTCGAGACCTTCTGTTGCTCAAATAAAAAAGTGTTGAACTAACAAAAGTTAGATAACAACCTGGGGCTAAAGCAAAAAAATTCATGCCTCAAAAGTACGTACAGAGATTTCACACGAATTTTTACGGTGAAGCACAGAAATCTGTTTCGGGACATCAACTTTCCCAATCATTACTTCTCTCTCATTAGAGGTTATTCTTGCACAAAAAGCAAATAATAGGATAAGGAGCGGTTATTACAGAGGTAATAACTTCCAAGACTCATCTAAAACTTTTGGGTTATCTCCCAATAAGTACTTTTCTTTAACGCCTTTAAGTTAGGCATAAGAAGCAAGAAAAAGAATCAAGTATTCTCAAAGGAAGAAACATTAAGATTAATAACAGAAATATCTTCAACAAGGCAAGGTATATCATCCAAATAAGTTCTAGAGGATCCTCTCTTAATGATCTTAGGTTCACTATTTTCATCAAAAGGGTTTTCATGAACAATCCAATCAAGATTCTTTTCTATGGCTTCATGCATTGCTACAAGTTTAAAAGGTATTGGTATCTTAGTTTCCTCCCCATTAGGTTCGGTTTTGTTCATTTTTTCTTGTGTACCAATAATATCTACACATGAGCCTAGCTTATTAAAACGTTCAAAATCTTTCCTAGCTTCCTTGGCAACATCATAGAATTCCTTAAGCAAAGTTTCTAGAATAAAATCTCTCTTTTCAGGGTCATCAATTTCTTTAAGTTTAAGAAACATTACTTGCATTAAGGGGTTAAGGTTAACAAACCTAGCCTCCAACATGTGAACTAAAGAAGCTGCAGCAATTTCACAATTTGGAGCAAGTTCTGTAAGGGATCTATCCTCAATATCCTCATGTTTACTAACATGATTAAAGAATTCTTCAATATTATCTTTCCCAATTATAGAGCCACTACCTATTGAAAGGTCTTTTAGGGTAAACTTAGGGATCAACATGGTAAGCTAAGAAAGAGGTAACAACTATAGGAGACTTAATTTTTGTGTGTTTTTAATAAAGAAAGCAAACTTGTAAATCAAATTTTTTGTGTTTTTGATAAAGAAACAAGCAAACAAAGCAAAAGTAAACTAAGCAAAACAAAAACAACAAAGTAAAGAGATTGGTTATGAGGGACTCCCCTTGTGAAGATGTCCTTGACTCCTCAGCAACAACGCTAGAAAATCGCTTGATGTCCCAAAATATATCGAGCTCGTTGGGGAACCCCAAGAGGAAGGTATGATGAGCACAACAGCAAGTTTCCCTCAGTTATGAAACCAAGGTTATCAATCCAGTAGGAGCAAGGAAACATCCCAAAGGTGTTGCTAGCTGAACTTTGGCAGGGCGCACTACCGGTGCCAGTAGCAACGTGGAGACCTGCACAACACAACCACAGAACTCTGTCCCCAACTTGTGATGAGGTTGTCAATCTCACCGGTTTTGATGAAAACAAAGGATTAAATGTATCGAATGGAAGAAAGTAGTAGTTTGCAGAAAGTAAACACAAAGCAGTAAACAGTTGATTATAGATTGAAAGTAAAAGAAAGGACCGTGGTTCATAGTTCACTAGAGGTGGCTCCCCTTAAGATAGATAACATGCTGGGTGAACAAATTACAGCAGGGCAATTGACAAACATCGATAAAGCATACAAGCATATACTACTCATCTTGACTCCTTTGAGATTCGATTGGGCATTACAACATTATACATAGACCGTCATCTAACTACATCTATGAATAATAATCCACCTTCAAGTTATCATCCGAATGCCCTCCAGTATTAAGTTGCAAGCAACAGATTATTGCATTACGAATTGCATGTAAAGTAAACAATACGATTGTTCAATGAACAAAGGATTGTTGTTTTCTCCCTAGTAGCAACAACACATCTAGTACCTTTGAGATTTTTGTCACTTCCCCAGATTACCAGAGCCATGAACCCACTATCGAGCATAAATACTAACTCTTGGAGTTGCTAGCATCTACTTGGCCAAGATAGCTACTAACAATGGAAAGCATGCAAGATCACAAATAACAAAGACATGATAGAATAAATAATCAATCTAAAATAGCATCTCAATATCTATCGGATCCCCGCAAACACAACATGTAGGAATTACAAATAGATGATCTTGATCATGAACGGAGCTCACAAGATCTAAACATGATAGCACAAAGGAGGAGAACCAGCCATCTAGCTACTACATGGACCTATAGTCCAGAGATGAACTGCTCACGCATCGCACCGGAGGCTTGCATGATGATGAAGAAGGCCTCCAGGGTGAAATCCCCTCTCCGGTAGGGTGCCGGGAAGAGCTTCAGATCCGTCCCGATCTAGGGATGGAGATGACGGTGGCTACAGACTCTTTCGTGGATTTTTTGATCGGGGTCCTTAGGGTTTCTGTATCGGAGGCATCTTATAGTCGGAAGGGGAGGCCGAGGGGGTGCTGGATGCGGCGATACCACCCCCTGGCGTGGGCAAGGCTGGGCCACGCGGCCAGGTGGTGTGGTGGACCCCTGGCCCCTCTTCGTCTCGTATTCTGGCTCCATGTGTCCCTCGGTGAAAAACTGACTTTGGCTTTTGTCCCGTCCAATTCCAAGAATATTCATTTTCTGACTTTCTTGGAACCAAAAACAGCAGAAAACAGGTAGCTAGCACTGTGGCTCTTGTTAATAGGTTAGTCCAAGAAATTATATGAAAATTACTCCAAAGTGTGGACAAAACATAAGAAAGTAGATAAAACCAAGCATGGAACATCAAAAATTATAGATACATTTGCAATGTATCAAGCACCCAAAATTACCTTGTGCTACATTTATGGATGAAGAAACATGTAAAATAACAGTTATCTTGGGGCTTGCCATTGCCCTGGTGTCTCCCTTCCCAAAGAGTGAATTTTCCAAAAGCACGGCAAAGTAGCAGATAGTAGGATTTTGAATAGTGGCGCTCTTCTTCCGCAAATAATCAGTGTTCCTAAAAACAGAAATTTGTTCCCATGCATGCATTGCCTCAAAGAGGACTTTCTCGGTATAGGCGTATAACTTTATTTTACAGGAGGGCATGTGTTATGACATGGTCTTGGTCATTATGAAGGTAAAGTAGTTTACTTTTCTCATACTCAATAGTATAGTAATAGTTATCGTTTTGATGGACGACCTACTGGTGGCGTCGTGGACTTGGCGTATAACCGGTGGCAAGATGGAGATCATGACAGAGCACTCAATGGAGATCAAGGGCCAGGAAGGACCATATCATATCACTATTATACATGTGATGTTGATACCTTTTATACATCTTATTGTGTGCTAGTATTATATACTCGACGATATCATACTATATATGATGATCCCTATTAATACCAACAATAGTGTTCTCCCTTAGTGTGCACCACCAAGAAAGTTCGCAATTATGAAGCAGGCGACGATGATCAGGTTCTAGACATCTCTGTGTTTGCATACAGTGGGTGCAAGCCATGTGTGCACTACAAATACACTAAGGTTGGATTGGCAAGCCTAGCATGTACATACATGGTCTCGAAACACGGGAGATCAAAAGCTCGAGCACGAGTCACATGGATCATGTGATCAACATAAATAGTCCACCCTAGCAACTATATCAAAGGCTGTGATGATCGGGGATGATATAGTGTAAAGGGATCATGTGATCGCTAAAATCGTCCCAGGGATTACAATTTTAGTGGGAGCTCAATTATAGAATTGAACTCATATTATGAACTTAGTCTAGATTTCTTTTGCAAATATCTTAGTAGATCTTGGCCTATCCCATTTAGGTCCTTTGCAACCATGGGAATTTTCTTGCTATTGTGAAACTTTAGAAAGAGTCTAACTTCATAGATTAATACCCACGCATAAGGGATATCCTCGTAATAGATGATTGTAACATCCCAATTTCAGCAACCCTGATTAGTTGTCCAGAATGCAAAAATCAGGGGGAACAAAAACTTTTTCCTGTTCATTGGTGCAGTGTTTGCTTGTTGTTTGTTTGTGCTTGTGCATGTGAGTGTGTACCATATGATAGTCCTTACCTCAACATCAGTTGACAAAAGCTATCTAACAAAACTATCCTGGATCATTTTACATATTCTCAAATGTTCTGGCATTTCAAAACCTAAGCCAAGAAGCCTTTGCAAACCAACTATTTTAGTAGCTTCTATTGACCAAACTATGGAGAGCTATTTAATATAATCTCCTTATGTTGTATAGACAGAACCTTCAACTATTCTTATCTCTAGGTTTCCCAAAACCTTCTTTTAGTAAGCTTTTGAATTCTACTCTTGGTAGAGATACCAAGGACTCTCATCTTATTCAAAATCCAACCTCTTCAAAATGCACCAACCTTACCTCAAGCTTGGCTTGATGGTCACCCTAGTAGTAGTTGATTTGTTTGTAAGATGAGTTGCCTTGATCTGCTGTTTGACTTGATTGCTTAGAAGTAGTATGAGATAATCTAGGATCTCATCCTCTAGGATCAAGATACTTCAAGATCCTCAAATCCTAAGAAAGAATACAAGATGGATCTGATCTCTAGCCACTGGGTGATCATCTAAAACCCTTAACTGGATCAATTCTCCAGTGATCCCTTCTAGAAGCTTCCAAGTCAATGAAGACCAACATCAAGCATGGATCCTTTCTACTCAATATAAACTTCAACATCATCCACTTGATGATGCTTGGGTACCTTACAACCCATTAGAAACATCCCCTCTCATGGTCTAGTCAAAAACCCCAAGTCTGCCAAATTTGGCTAAGTCTGGAAATCTGTTTCCAACATCACCTTTTTGAAGGCCTCCCTTTCCCAACCCTTGTGCATTTTAGGTAATGCACTTAAAACATCATGTTAAACATCCTAAGTACTACCAAGTCCCACTCTTTACCTTTGTTAGATCATCCTCCTACCCACTTGTTCTTGATGGTTTTGCAGGCAAGAAAATAACTTTTCCTGCAAATCTAGTCAGCATGCCTACTTTGGTAGACGCTCACACCACCATCCAACCTCCTATGGACCAACTCTTGGCATGGTTTTGTTTTAATCATATAGTTCTATAATTATCTACTTCACTTGTTCCAAGTGGATCTTTGTGCTGCTTAAACCCACAAGGTTTTGAAGGCTAGTTGATAATCTGCTTTGACAGGCTAATTTTATTCAAAGTTTGAAAGCCTGTCCTGGTGATCTCAAGCAGTATCAAGCTCAAACACCTACACCATTGAAATATAAATCACTTGGTCTATCCATCCATATATCTCATGCCCCAAGGGGATCCTTGAGCTCCAAGATCCAACAAGGTTTTGGTGGCATGAAAACAATCTTACCCAACATTCTTAAATCTCTAGTTTTCACCAAAATAACCTTGAATTCCCAAACCCCAAGGTTGAAAAAGCTTGTTACACCTTTTATACATCATCTATCTTGATCATCAAGATTTATCAATAATTATCCATATTTATTATGGACCAAAACTATTTAATCCCCTTAATAGGCAAAACCTCCAAAACCTCCTCCATAAAGGAAAGTTTGGTTTTTGCCAAAACACTTCCTCAACTTTAGGCTCAATTGAGACCCATATATCATACCCTAACTTCCAACTTCAAAAATAAATATTTTTGAAGAGCTTTATTATTTCTTTTTGCCCATTTTCTTAAATGGCTGAATTGGAATAATAAATGTTTTAAATACTTCTAAGCCACAATAAATCTTGGAAAATTTCCCCTAAGTGTGTATTCACATTTGGGACCATCTCACATCAAAATCCCATAGAGTCCAATGTAAAATAATCAAATGAACTCCCAGAATGCACTTCTACAATTTCTGAACAAGTGGGATTAAGTGGACTTCTAATCTTTTGAAAATTCCCAAATAAATCCTAGAGAGGCATATTAACCCTACCAATCTACCAACACCCTTACCTCAATTGGTCAAGATCAAAAATCAAGACATAACCCTTGATCATCCTTTATGGCAGAATTGAACTTTTATCCTTTTTGTACCAAACACCAAAGCAAAATCTCACCAATCTTCACCAGCAAGCCTCCACCACCATGCACCTCAGTCCTGGTCATGTGCACTGTAGACCTGCATTGTAGTGTCACTGTTCACCCCTTGTCTCATGTGTTTGTTGCAAAGGAGACACAAGGCTAGGCCTTTTTTCTAGCCAATTAAAGTCTTGCAGCTACTACCACTCCTCCTCTCTGACCTGCAGCCCGACCAGAAACCAACCTCCCCTGCCCACAACATCTTCCCTCTGGTTTACATCTCCCTCCATGCCCTCCCCATGGAACAAGTCCATCATGGACCTCTCCTCTCAAGTTAAATACCCCAGGCCACCCCATCTCCCCCTCTCTGGCTCATTTGCCTCCCCACACTCCCACCTGCCTTCCCAGAGCCTCCTCTCCCCCTTCCCTGCTCTGTACTACTCGAGAAGGAGAGAGAAGATAAGTTCGGCCATCTCCAAAAGCTCGAGCTAGGTGCTCCCTCCTCTGCCCTTCTCTATCTGCATGTCACCATACTGTGACCCCCTACTCCTCCTCTCTCTAATCCTAGTTTTACTTGGCCCAGGATCACCTCTACTGGCCTCGCCGACGAGCTCCGACGACTCCCTTCGGTCAACGTCGCGGGAGAAGGACCCCGTCCCCAACTGTGACCGTTCCGACCATCCCCGGGCTCGTCGCGGACCTCCGCTTCACCTCCACCCTTCCCCATCGCCGGAGACGGCCCTAGGTGAGCTCCCCATGCACCGCCCGATGCCCCTAGGGTTCTGTCCCTCTGCCGCCGTCGGTAGAAGGATGACGGTCGTCGACCATCGATCCCCTTCTAATCCTATGGCCCAGGGAGCCGATACCCCTTTGTCCCTCCTGTCTCCCTGACCAGCGGGCCCCACGTGGCCAAGTTTGAACGTGAGCCCGCGCTCCTTCCGCGACACCCAGCTCGCCTCGGCTGGGCCGAATCCCCCCCTCTGCCAGCCCATTTTCATTTGAAATCCAGCCCATGAGGCAAATTCCACTTTTCTTTTAGCAGCTCTCTACCAGATCTGAATTTTGGCCAGTTACTTTAATTCAAAATGAAAATGGTAAATACCTCCATCTGACCAGATACAAATTCTCTAGGATACCTTAGGGTTATTTTTATCTTGCTATACCAAAAGTTTGGCCAAATACCACTAATATCTCCTCTACAGATTTATCTACCAAGAGGTACCCTTTCTAAAATAAATTCCTTAGAGAGTTTCACATCTCCAAATTGGGTAAATCCAACTTTGTATGGTAGGTATAACAGATACCTACCTCATGGAAGTAGTATTTCCCCAAGGTGAATAGTGGTTTGCTTGTGGCAATTTTAACAAGTAGTCCCTAGTTATGACTTTAGAAATTTCCCTAGAGAAAATCATGAGTCCAATTGACCCAAGTACAATTATCCTGGATGTGGTACACTAAGCCCTATCAAAATCCAGGAGCTCATGATTTATTGAGCCTTGGATAATGTTCTGTGAATTAAACTATTTTGTGCATGGTTTATTCACCTCTAAATTCACTACAATAGCTATATAGATCGAAAAAGGTTGGTTCCAATTTCTACAGAAAGGTATTTCAACTACCCACCATGTGTCCTTGGAATCAAATCAAAGGCTACTTTAGATTTAATTTGGTGAAAAAGACAATAACCCCACATAACTGCCTTTGGGAAATTCCTGAGTTCATTCTGGTAATTATCTTGACATGATTCCAACTCTCAGTGAACAAGTACATCAAGATCTACCTAATCACCCAAGGAAATAATTTGTGGAGCTCCATAACTTTTCTTGTGAATTATTTTCTAAAACTAGAGTCCTTTTTCACTATAAAAATCACTATAAATCTTTCGTAAGTGATAAAATAGTGAAACCACTTTTGTTGGCTTCATCTTATCATTACCTATCTGTTGGTATCATGTTTTTACAATGGTACCATACAGAATATGGTCTTTTTCAAAAATCCATCTCTTAAGTAGTTTCTAGACTATGAATCCTAAGGGGTTTTCATTCCCTTCTCCAAGGCCATCTCAATCTCCTATTTACAATCCTCTCAAAACCATCTGAATCTTAATATGGTATTATTCATTGTTTGCTGTATGTAATGGTGCTTGTTTGTTTGGTGTTGATTGTGGCTTGTTTTGTTTGCATGTGATGTCGGGACGACGATAGTTCCGATGAAATCAGAGAGCAGAAGAAGAAGAAGTTTAGGGACATATTGCCATATTGCTGATCATCAGGCAAACCACCATCTTGCTCATAAGCCTTGTCCTACTATTTTACTTATGCATGTTTTAACTGCTGCTTATTAAAAACTGCATTGTTTTACTTTATGTTGAGGTATATACATGTATATGGTAGTGGTTTGGCTCCTCCGAACTATTACTCTTGGTACTAGTAAGTACAACCCCCTTGGTGATACCTATTTGCCCATAGAGGAATAGATGGTGTATTACACCATACCCCTTTGGAGACCCTGATTTAGCCGAAGCAAAGCTAGAGGATGGGAAGACCCCGGAAAAAGTTTTACCAAATCTTTTATGATAAAACCTTGGTGAGGTGAGACCTCCCAAGAGATGTTGAGAAAGGAAAAGGTTTTGTTTTACAAAACGCTGGAGGAAAACCGGAGGAAAAAGGTTTACAAAAACGCACCTGGCTCTTTGCAGTTTTGCTAGAACAATTAACCCGTGCAACCACATTACTCTGGAATGGGACATGGCTGGATTTGATGTTTGTCTACTCTGGTGTAAGCTGCCTCGCAACTACTACAGGGGATAAAACTCCCTGGAGGGTGGGCCTTCTCTAGACAAACGGTCCATGTGAGACATCGACCGGGAGAAGGAACAAAGGGTCTATAGACCTCCGCGCGTTACTATGAGCCCCTCATTGAAAGCGCGCACGTGGGACGTGCAATATGTGCTCCGGTTGGTCCTAGGTACCCGACGTCCCGGTTTTGAGGGGATTAACACTCATAGGGTAGGCACTTATATTGGAGTGAGCATCCGGAGAGTCTTGATCGGTTACTCGACCCACGATCGGTAAAGATCAGGGTAGTGTACCCGGATGGTGTGGGTAAAGTGTACAACCTCTGCAGAGTGTAAATCTATTCGAATAGCCGTGTCCGCGGTCATGGACGGTTGGGAAGGTTGCTGTAGAGCGGTGCTGGTTTTGTTTTCAAAAAGGCTTTCGGAAAAGCAAAGGCTTTGAAAATCTTTTGACCATGGGATGGTCGAAAAGGAGAAAGGTTTTGACCATGGGATGGTCAGAAAGGAGTTTGGTCGTGGGACGATCGGGAGAAAGGAACAAATGGGTGACCCAATCCTAATGTTTTCCAAAAACTTTTCAAAAAGGTTTCCAAAATGTTTTACCAAAGTTTTCCACAAAGATATGTAGATGCTATATCTACAAGAGAAACTAATTGAGAAAAGAACCCCTCCTGGAGCCCTCCTACTACCACAACCATATTGCATATCCTCTTGTTATTATTATTCTCTTAAGGTGGTTTGCGAGTACATTCAAAGTACTTACTTCGCATTGTCCCTGGCTATTATCTTGGTCAGTTATCAAGAAGAGGTGAAGTGAACGACTATGCGAGCTAGGACGTTCTCCTAGTCAGTTGCCTGTAGGTTAAGGCATGGCTTGGGCTCTATGCTTGATGAAGATCCGCTGATGTTTATTGGTATAGCCATAACGACATTTATGTAAGTCTTTTAATTTGGTATATTCTCGGATGTTGTAATGATACTCGTCGGTTATGTGCCATGACTAACTAATCATGGGATCGTGGTTGTATGCATAACAGGGATTTCTCGGATGATTAATTCGGGGATCCCATAATGATCTTCTCTTCTTGATACAAAAACCATTAGGATATATTCCAATGACTCCACAATATCATCAATTGAGCCCTGCTCCATTGATGATATTTTGCGTTTTTTCTCCATTACCGCCCGATGAAGTTGTGCTCCATTTGATGGAGGCTAGGGTAGACCATGATTGTGTTTTTACACAGATCAAGAACATAAAGTATGAGCCGCTGGATGAGTTTCCTTCCAACATGGAAGAAAACGAATACTTGGATAATCATTTAGCGATCTTGCATTAGCGTCATTAATGCCACACATACGATGTGGACCGCGGACAACTTTGTGGCAAATGGGGCCTCGCACTCGCTTCTTCCTAGTCACAAAGATGTCATCAGGGTATATATCGTGAAACATGAATAGATCACCTTTCATGTGTTCATGGCAGAGTTAGGAACTCTCAGAAGGGATTGATCGCAGTGGGAATCATGGAAGAAAAGGGTACATGTTAGATATACAAATTATAAATGCTATTATTACAAAACTTGTTGAAGTTTATGATGTATTTGATACTTGTCCTATTTTGTGAAAATAGGACTGTCTGTTTGAGAATTGCCAAAAGATATCCAAGTTTAAATATTGAATAACACTATCCTTTAAGTTATTATGGTTATCGCATGTTTTTCATGTTAATGAAAATCAGGGTCATTAGATATTTGATATTTGGGATTTCTATTTTCATGCCCCTGGTTCATTAGTTGTACTCAGTGTTCCCCAGTCACTTAACTTTTCCTCACTTTTGCCCTTCCTCTTATTCTAAAACCCTCACAGGCGCTCGGACGGAGGGATGCCGTTAGGTCAAAGGCTTGACCGTTACATCATGATCGGTGGGACCACGTTGGGGCAGGTCCTGCCATAGCCGTTACATGTTGACGGGTGGGGCCATGATACACGGCGGACTAGCCATCCATCTCTCGCTGACTTGTGGGCCCCTTTTTTCCTGATTGTTTGCTCGGTACAGCCAATGACAAATGGGCCGTTCTGTGGGGCTATCGAAGCCAATGAACGATGTGGCCGCCATGAGGGGCCGTTCTGTGGGGCTGTTAAAGCCAATGCCCAATGTGGCCGTCATGTGGAGAATATAATTTTGTGGCCCGAAAGTTGAGACGCCAAGGCAAAGCGGCACCCAAGTTGCTTGTAATCGTCCACGTAGCCTACTATTGGTGTGCCAAATACTTAGAGAGTCTTTTTCAGCACGAATTCAACTTAACGTCTGAATACAAAATATCAGCCTAATCCCCGTCAAGTTGGGGCCCCTGTCACTTTTCGTTGTTATGTCGCTACCATCGTGGAGGCATCGTTGCTACCACGTACTCCCTCTGACCCAAGCCTTAAGGCCTATAATTTTGTTGAGAAGTCAAGAACTTGCCACCTTGAAGTGTTGGCGCCTGTATCCATTCCTCGTTACACCGTCTTCTTCTTCCCTAGAGTGGCGATCTGTGGTCACGGCCATGGCACGGAGCTGGGACACCATTTCCATCAGTGGTTCCACGATGTGGACGGAATGACTCAGCCCCGCTCTCCTCCCTATCCTGAATCCCATCGTCTTCTCCTCTTCTTCTTCTACCACTAGGATTTTCATTGACGGAATTGCGAGCCCACATCGCAAGATCGCAAGGCTAGAGGATTTCTCTCAAAGAAAAGGCTACATGATATGTAGCAAATGGGTATGCACAAATAAATTGACCGGTAGGATTTCACACGTGAAAACTAATGATGCAGAGCACATGAGCTAAGGTGACGTAGTGGATTAGATAACACGACCGATAGGGTGTATTGACGTGACAACACAGGGCGCATATATCCTCGTTATTACTACTATTTTTAATCTTCGTTTACCTAGAAGCTAGAATGGCCGCCGCCACGCGTCTCTCCATTGGACTTCCATCCCCGTTGTTAACCACTACGTCAGAAACACATTGACGGTTCCACCATTCCCCTGTCTTGTAGAAACCACTCTTCTTCTTCCTCCTCTGTCTTCTGCTTCCCCCGCCGTCTTCTTTCCGTCTTCTCCTTGACGCCATGGAAGGACACACTCAAGAGACAAGCTTCATTTCCCATGGAAATAAGAAGATAGACGTCGTCTACACCAACGAGGAGGAGACAATGGTGCAAGTCCTGAGGATGTACAAGGATTGGCTTGAGAAAGACGAGGAAAAGTTTGTGGGATTTGACCTTGAGTACACCCTAGAGGACCCATATTACGAGAATGAACTCGTCGTCGTTCAACTGGCCATGAGGAAACACGTCCTCGTCTACCACTTGTTCTGGTTTTTAGATCGTCTCTCTGTAGTTGACCGCTTTTAGGGTTTTCTCCTCTTATTCTTTATCCATTTGCTCATCTTGCAACTACTAAATTTTATTAGGACCAAATAAATTATGACAAGCCAATGTTGAGAGTCTTGATCTTGCATTTACTAAAAAATTAAAATTATATTCAGATGATGACCTTGCATTGACAAAACATTTGTAGTTACAAATTTTGGTCATGTATTTTATGATGAAAAACTACATACTTTCAGGACTAACAAGAAGTGTCCTGCGCTGCGCCAATTCCTTGTAGAAAAAGGAATTGTTTTCTACACTGTTGACAAAAAAACTAATTTTTCAAAATTTATTCAAGAGGGAATTACAATTCCTACGCACAAGTGGTTCAATATTTAGGATCTTGTCAAGATCATAGGGGGCTCGAGGAAGGATGGAATGGCTACACTCGCAACTTGAATCCTCAATGAGTCGTACAACACAATGAAGGCAGATTTCCCTACGGATAGGCATGATTTCTAGGAGGAGAGGCCGTTGTCTGAGATAAACCTGAAGTATGCAGCCGTATATGCTTACATGACCCACCGACTGTATGTTAAGATCCATTTCTTTCTACGTTTCCTCGTGTTTTGCCTAGTTGCAAGAGGGAAGACGAGCTTAGGGGAGCCCTTTGTACCAAATGCAGTATAGCTGAGCTTGATGCTGCATATGCAAAGAAAATGGCCGCATCTGAAGCAGCTGACAGAGAGGTTATAACTGAAGCAGCAAACAGAGAGGCAGCATCTTCTAGCGGCAACAACTAGGTTTGTGATGCACCGCTAATTGTCTCACGGGATTCTGAAGATAGGGAGTCCAAGGCAGATTCCAGGTGGGAAGAACTTGCATTTCGTGAGCTATGGATGGCCAATAAGGTAATCGATAGCTGGGATGATTGTAGTTGGTTTCCTAGGAACGATGGCAAGTGCATCAAGTGGTCTGATGAGAAGGGAATTAAATTTTACTTATTTGTGTTATGTTTCTGTATGTGTCTAGTAGCTTGTCAAGATGGCCAGCGCCTCAAGTGGTTAGAAGAGAAGTGAATTAAATTTTACTTATTTGTGTTATGTTTCTGTATGTGTCTAGTAGCTTGTCAAGATGGCATCTTGTTTACTGGCAGTTTGAAAGAGTTCTTTTTTCCTCTCTCCCTAACAGTTATGTTTCTTTTTTCCCAACTTAGTAGAAAATCTAGAGCAGCATCTCTCTTTGATCATTTTTCCCTTTTGGCCCTCTTTTTGGCCCAATCTTATAGCAAATCTAGAGCAGCAAATCACACCAAGGAGAATACATACATTCATAAAACAAAACAAATGTAGATATAGTTGTGCGCAACTAAATAGGATATAGCGATAGAAAGTAGGTTGCTTAACAAGGTTTGATACATTCGCTGCTCATCAGCCATCACACGCAATATATAAAATCAAAAGAAGCTGCTTAGCAGTAGCAATAGACACATTCAACCCCTCCTTGCACGTGCCTCCGCCTCCTCCCTCTAGCGCTTCCTTCACTTCTTGCTGCCTAGTCCCTTGATCTTGGCGGCCTTGGGCTTGATCGGAGGCATGCGACCCTCTTGGATGGCCACCCACTAGAGGTTGCGGAGGTGAATGCCGAGTGCCGGATGTTCAGCAATGTAGGCATTGACATTCATGGTCTGGCTGACTTTGGGGGTGCCGGAGCTCGCGCCCTCTGCATGCATCATGACGCAGTTGAAGTCAGTGCCGACGAGTCTCATCCTGCAGAAGGGCCAATTGTAGACACCACCAGTGAAGAAGGCGTCATATTATCTGGCCTACAACCTCCTCAGCACCTGACGAGTCTTGGTGTGCCTGGACTCATCATCGCTGCAGACATCGTTACCGGACACCTATTGGAAAAAAGGGAGGATTAGATGATGTAAGAAGATCGAGCAATCAAAATGTGAACAACCGAACCCTAATAACCAAGATCTAGCATTGAACAATGGGAACGAGAGAAAAACCGGGGACGGGAAGCAAACCCTAGTTACCTCCAACCATGGGTCATCGATGCCGCTGTCATAGGGGTTCATCGGAGCAATGTACTCCTCTAGATCATAGGGGTCCCAAAAGAGCTAGATGTGCCCGTGACCGGTAGAGGCCTCCTTGCTAGCGGCTACGTCGGTAGCAGGGATGGGGGCTTGGAAAGGGACGACGGCTGCCATCGATGCCTCGACGGGGGCCTAGACAGGGACGGCGGCTGCTTTCAATGCCTCGAGGGGGGTCCGAGATGGAGACGGGGGCCTCCTTGCCGGTGTCCTTGGAGGCGACGATGGCCACCGCATCCTCCTTCGCCATCACCGGCGTGGTTGGGATTTTCTCAGGAGATTGTAGAAGGTGATGGGACAGTGGAGAGGGTTGCGTGAGGAGAGTGAGCGAGATTGAGAGTGAGTAGGCAAAGAGGGGGAGGGAGATGGGCTCTATAGTTAAGGTGAAGGGAAGGGACGTTTCATTGCACCACCATGCACCGCGCCATGTAGGTTACAACACCGTGCACCGCGACACACGCACATTACGCCACGTTTTTTAGTAGGCAATGCATGGCAGTTCTGTATTCAACTGCATACAAAGGGCACATACACAATTTCTAAGTACGAAGGTTGACACGGCCATAAAATTGGCGATAATTAAAAGGGGAAGTGTCGATGAGAAGGTATGTGGCTTTACTGCGAGATTTGTTGGGTTGTGCTAGATTAGGTAGAGGGAGGTGTGGATGAGTGCGAGGGACTCGATGAAGGCGGAGACATTAGGTCTCCTCGAGGGGCCCCTCCTCGAGACCGATTTTTCAGCTCTTCGGCCTCTGGTTCACGCGTGGTAGTTTCTTACGGTAGGGCCTAGTTGGAAGTGAGATTGAGAGCACGCTACGTAAAAATGGGATATGTCTTATTAAAATCAAGTGGCAATAAATTACAGCTGCCTGTCGACGACCATGCACTCGATGACCCTGTTGCCCTGTGCATGTATTGTGGCATAGTAGCAGTAGTAGGCTTTTCAGATGTGATTAAATATGACATGACCACTCGACGACTTTTCCATGGATGGCTTCGTGTTCCTTCTTGTAGAAGTCTCGCTGAGAGAGACGTCTATCTTGTCTCATGTTGTACTGTGAAGGGCACGCTGTGTGCAACGATCCACGTTGGATCATAGAGGATCAATGGTTGGTATGTACGATCTGCGTGACAACTGTGACAACCAATCAGGGCGTAGCAGATGGACAGAGTGAGCACGGGTTTGGGCTTCAACGAGAAAGAGGGCAAAACTGAGTAGTATCAACAAACCAAGGGCAAAACTGAGTAGTATAGAAATGGAAAGTGAGTGTATTCTACAATGAAACATATCTTGGGATACATCAAATTATGCCAAGACGGATCCACTAGAGTCATTGCATGTGTGTCCTTTTCATAAACCACATCGATCCACTAGATGTCATTGCATGTGTGTTCTTTTCCAAAACCACATGGATCCACTAGAGTCATTGCATGTGTGTTCTTTTCATAAACCACATGGATCCACTAGATGTCAATTCATGTGTGTTCATTTCCAAAACCACATGGATCCACTAGATGTCATTCCATGTTTGTTCTTTTTCTAAACCACATGGATCCACTAGTGTCATTGCATGTGTCCTTTTCATAAACCACATGGATCCACTAGATGTCATTGTATGTGTGTTCTTTTCCAAAACCACATGGATCCACTGATGTCATTGCATGAGTGTTCTTTTCATAAACCACATGGATCCACTAGAGTCATTAGATGTGTGTTCTTTTCCAAAACTACATGGATCCACTAGAGGTCCTTGCATATGTGTTCTTTTCATAAACCACATGGATCCACTAGATGTCATTGTATGTGTGTTATTTTCAAAAACCACATGTATCCACTAGTGTCATTGCATGTGTGTCCTTTTCATAAACAACATGGATCCACTAGATGTCATTTCATGTGTGTTCTTTTCCTAAATCACATGGATCCACTAGAGTCATTGCATGTGTGTTCTTTTCATAAACCACATGGATCAACTAGATGTCATTGCACGTGTGTTCTTTTCCAAAACCACATGGATCCACTAGATGTCATTGCATGTGTTTTCTTTTCCTAAACCACATGGATCCAGTAGAGTCATTGCATGTGTGTTCGATTCATAAACCACATGGATCCACTAGATGTCATTGCATGTGTTTTCTTTTCCTAAACCACATGGATCCAGTAGAGTCATTGCATGTGTGTTCGTTTCATAAACCACATGGATCCACTAGATGTCATTGTATGTGTGTTCTTTTCCAAAACCACATGGATCCACTAATGTCATTGAATGTGTGTTCTTTTCATAAACCACATGGATTCACTAGAGTCATTAGATCTGTGTTCTTTTCCAAAACCACATGGATCCACTAGATGTCATTGCATGTGTGTTCTTTTCATAAACCACATGGATCCACTAGAGTCATTGGATGTGTGTACTTTTCATAAACCCCATGGATCCACTAGATGTCATTGCATGTGTGTTCATTTCCTAAACCACATGGATCCACTAGAGTCATTGCATGTATGTTGTTTTCATAAACCACATGGATCCACTAGCTGTCATTGTATGTGTGTTCTCTTCCAAAACCTCATGGATCCACTGATGTCATTTCATGTGTGTTCTTTTCATAAACCACATGGATCCACTAGATGTCATTGCATGTGTGTTCTTTTCATAAACCACATGGATACACTAGATGTCATTGCATGTGTGTTCTTTTCCTAAACCACATGGATCCACTAGAGTCATTGCATGTGTGTTCTTTTCATAAACCACATGGGTCCACTATATGCCATTGCATGTGTGTTCTTTTCCAAAACCATATGGATCCACTAGATGTCATTGCATGTTTAGCTTTTCACAAACCACATGGATCCACTAGAGTCATTATATATGTGTTCTTTTCCAAAACCACATGGATCCACTAGATATCATTGCATGTGTGTTCTTTTCATAAACCACATGGATCCACTAGAGTCATTAGATGTGTGTTGTTTTCCAAAACCACTTGGATCCACTAGATATCATTGCATGTGTGTTATTTTCATAAACCAGATGGATCCACTAGAGGCATTGGATGTGTGTTCTTTTCCAAAACCACATGGATCCACTCGATGTCATTGTATGTGTATTATTTTCATAAACCACATAGATCCACTAGATTCATTAGATGTGTGTTCTTTTCCAAAACCACATGGATCCACTAGATATCATTGCATGTGTGTTCTTTTCATAAACCACATGGATCCACTAGAGGCATTGGATGTGTGTGTGTGTTAGTGTGCATCAATGTGGTTTAGGAAAAGAACACATGCAATGATGCCCCTCCAGCATGTGGTGTCCAACCATGTCCAGGAACCCTAGGAGCATGCTCGGATTCAACTACAACATGCATTCTACAACCAGTTGAAAGTTGATGCATCACCTCACCCAATTGGATGCGTGTGTGTGGAAGCATACATCATTGTGGTTTTGGGAAAGAACACATGCAATGATGTCACTCCAGCATGTGGTGTCCAACCATGTCCAGGAACCCAAGCAGCATGCTCGGATTCAACTTCAGCATGCATTCTACCACCAGATTGAAAGATGTTACATCACCACACCCACTTGGATGTGCGTGTCTGTGTCCATGTGCATCATTGTGGTTTTGGAAAATAACTCATGCAATGATGCCACTCTTGCATGTGTGTTCTTTTTATAAACCACTTGGATCCATTAGATGTCATTACATGTGTGTTCTTTTCCTAAATCACATGGATCCACTAGAGTCATTGCATGTATGTTCTTTTCATAAACCACATGGATCCACTGGATGTCACTGTATCTGCTCTTTTCCAAAACCACATGGATCCACTAGATGTTTTTGCATGTGTGTTCTTTTCATAAACCACATGGATCCACTAGAGTCATTAGATGTGTGTTCTTTTCCAAAACCACATGGATCCACTAGATGTCATTGCATGTGTGTACTTTTCATTAACCACATGGACCCACTAGAGTCATTGGATGTGTGTTCTTTTCCAAAACCACATGGATCCACTAGATGTCATTGCATGTGTGTTATTTTCATAAACCACATGGATCCACTAGACCCACTTGGATGTGTGTATGTGTGTCAGTGTGCACCATTGTGGTTTTGGAAAAGAACACATGCAATGATGCCACTCCAGCATGTGGTGTCCAGCCATGTCTAGGAACTCTAGCAGCATGCTGGGATTCAACTTCATCATGCATTCTACCACCAGTTTGAAAAATTCTACATCACCATACCCACTTGGATGTGTGTGTGTATTAGTGTACATCATTGTGGTTTTGGAAAAGAACACATGTAATGATGCCACTCCAGCATATGGTGTCCAACCATGTCTAGGAACCCTAGCAGCACGTTGGGATTCAACTGCAACATGCATTCTACCACCAGTTTGAAAGATGCTGCATCACCACACACACTTGCATGTGTGTGTTAGTGTGCATCATTGTGGTTTTGGAAAAGAACAAATGCAATGATGCCATCCAGCATGTGGTGTCCAACCATGTCCAGGAACCCTAGTAGCATGCTAGGATTCAACTGCAGTATGCATTCTACCACCAGTTTGAAAGATGCTGCATCACCACACAAACTTGCATGTGTGTGTTAGTGTGCATCATTGTGGTTTTGGAAAAGAACAAATGCAATGATGCCACTCCAGCATGTGGTGTCCAACCATGTCCAGGAACCCTAGTAGCATGCTAGGATTCAACTGCAGTATGCATTCTACCACCAGTTTGAAAGATGTTGCATCACCACACACACTTGGATTTGTTTGTCAGTGTGCATCGTTGTGGTTTTGGAAAAGAACACATGCAATGATTCCACTCCATCATGTGTGTTCCTTTCATAAACCACATGGATCCACTAGATGTCATTGCATGTGTGTCTTTTTCCTAAACCACATGGATCCACTAGAGTCATTGCATGTGTGTTCTTTTCATAAACGACATGGATCCACTAGATGTCATTCTATTCGTGTTATTTCCAAAACCACATGGATCCACTAATTTCATTGCATGTGTGTTCTTTTCATAAACCTCATGGATCCACTAGATATCATTGCATGTGTGTTCTTTTCGTAAACCACATGGATCCACCAGATGTCCTTGCATGTGTTCTTTTCCTAAACCACATGGATCCACTAGATGTCATTGCATGTGTGCTCTTTTCATAAACCACATGGATCCACTAGAGTCATTGGATGTTTGTGTATTAGTGTGCATCATTGTGGCTTTGGAAAAGAACACATGCAATGATGCCACTCTAGCATGTGGTGTCCAACCATGTCTAGGAAGCCTAGAAACATGGTGGGATTCAGTTGCAACATGCATTCACCACCAGTTTGAAAGATGCTGCATCACCACACCCACTTGGATGTGTGTGTGTATGTGTGACAGTGTGCATCATTGTTGTTCTACAAAAGAACATTTGCAATGATGCCACTCCAACATGTGTGTTCTTTTCATAAACCACATGGATCCACTAGATGTTATTGCATGTGTGTTTGATATGTTGCAAACGTATCTCTAATTTTTGATGTTCCATGCTTGTTTAGTATCTATTTTGCTTTGCTTTGTCAACACTTTGAGGTATTTTTATATGTTTTCTGGGACTAACCTATTAATAAGATGCCATAGTGCTAGTTGCCTGTTTTCTTCTGTTTTTGGTTCCAGAAAAGGCAGAAAATCAATATTCTCGGAATTGGACGGGACAAAAGCCAATATGCCTATTTTTCCCAGAGCAACACGGAAACACGAAGTAGAGACGGAGTAGGGCACCAGGGTGGCCACACCATATGGTGGCGCGGGCTAGCCCTAGACGCGCCACCAGGTGGTGTGGCCCCCCTGGCCACCCACCGACCTTGCCTCTTCGCCTATAAGATGCCTCCCTGGACAAAAACCCTAGAGAGTCAAGCCTCCAGCCACAAAAAGTTCCGCAGCGCCGCCGCCACCCAAGGGGAGATTCTGGGGACAAAAAGTCTCTGTTCCGGCACCCTGCCGGGACGGGGAAGTGCCCCTGGAGCCATCTCCATTGACTCCAGCACCATCTCCATCGCCGTTGTTGATTCCCATGATGATGGGGGAGTAGATCTTCCTCAAGGCTAAGGGTTCTACCGGTAGCTATGTGTTCATCTCTCTCTCTATGCATGATCATATTGCGATCATGAGCTTTGTAATCAAGTAGATCCACCTTGCTACTCAAGTGCTTTAATAGATCTCTGCTCTCCCCATGTGTGTGAAAGTGACAATGTGCACACCATGGTGGCACTTAGGCTAGAGATTACAAATACTTGTTATGAGTTATATTTGGAGTTGGATGTCTCTATGAAATTGTGGTGTTTGTTGGAACCATCTAGTGCTCAAGGTGACAGTGTGGGGTTATCTAGATGCGGAAAGTGAACTTTGAGGTGTGCTGTTATAGCCCTACCATGGATTAGAGTGTCCAACCAGAGAGTAGTTTAGAGTAGTATCATAAAGAGAAGATATTTATATCAGAGTGTTCACTAGTGAAAGTATGACCCCTAGGCCTTGTTTCTAATCATTGAAACACCATTTGCAATTAGATCTGTTACATGTTTGCTTGCTTCCATCTTTATTTCAGTTTGCCTTTAGTAACTTCCACGCCATCAAGCTATTTTGTAGCACCGTTACCACTTATAATTATCTATACCACTTGTATTTCACTATCTCTTCGCCGAACTAGTGCACCTATACGCCTGACAAGTATATTGGGTATGTTGGGGACACAAGAGACTTCTTGTATCTTGATTGCAGTGTTGCTTGAGAGGGGATACATTTGACCACTTCCTCCCTGAGTTCGATAAACCTTGGGTGATCCACTTAAGGGAAAACTCGCTACTGTTCTACAAACATCTGCACTTGGAGGCCCAACAACTGTCTACAAGAATAGAAGTGCGTAGACATCAAGCTATTTTCTGGCGCTGTTGCCGGGGAGGTAAGGTAAAAGGTACTCACATGCTCCGGTGTGAGTGCTCGAAGTTATTTCCTTTAGATTCTGCAATCATATCTTTTTGTTTCTTGTTTTTATTTTCACTAGTTAGGCTTAATGGAAAACAACAACAAAATTAGAGAGCTTTATAGTATTTATCTTGAGTTAGGACATGAAGTGTTTGAAGAGAAAATTAAAAAACCTATGGAACTTTATTTGCATGCTAATAGCAATGTTATTAGTATTAATTCTTCAAACACCATTATTGATACTGCTATGGAAAAGTCTAAGCTTGGGGAAGATGGTTTTGATGAGCATGATATTTTTAGTCCCCCAAGCACGGAGGAGAAAATTTACTTTGATGATACTATACCTCCAATATATGATGATTACAGTGATGAATATGATATTTTCAGTCCACCTACTACTGAGGAGAAAACTAATTATGATTACAATATGCCTCCTATATTTGATGATTATGGTGATGAGAAAAATAATGATAGCTATTTTGTTGAATTTGCTCCCACTACAATTAATAAGAATGACTATGTTTATGTGGAGAGTATTAATTCTTTTATGCATGTGGCTCATGATAAGAATGTTTTATGTGATAGTTATATTGTTAATTTTATTCATGATGCTACTGAAAGTTATTATGAGAGAGGGAAACATGGTTTTATGTATCTCAACAATATTAAGTTTCCCCTCTTTATGTTGAAAGTTTTGAAGTTGCACTTGTTTTTTTTCCTATGCTTGTTGCTTTGTGCTTTCATGACTTGTTTCTTTACAAGATTCCTATGCATAGGAAGTGGGTTAGACTTAAATGTGTTTTGAATTTGCTTCTTGATGCTCTCTTTTTCTTCAATTCATACTTCCATGTGTGCATCTTCTCAAACTATCATGCCTAACTTAAAGGAGTTAAAGAAAATTACTTATTGGGAGATAGCCCAAAAGTTTTAGATGAGTCTTGGAAGTTATTACCTCTATAATAACTGCTACTTATCCTTTTATTTTCTTTTTGTGCCAAGAGTAACCTCTAATGAGAGAGAAGTAATGCTTGGGAAAGTTGCTATCCCGAAACAGATTTCTGTGCTTCACTGTAAAAATTCTTCTAAAATCTCTGTATGTCATTTTGAGGCGTGAAGTTTTGTGATTCTGCCCCAGGTTGTTATCTAACTTTCATTAGTTCAACACTTTTCGATTTGAGCAACAGAAGGTCTTCAAAAAAATTGGTTTTTACCTCCTGGTCTGTTTTGATAGATTTCTGCCATTATTTGCATTTGCTTCTTGTTGATTCCTTTTTGAGTTCTCTTTGATCATCTGAACTTTTTAAAGGAAGTGCTACAGTACCTTGTGTTTTAATGGAAGTTTTACTTTTGTTGAAGCTGAGCCAAAAGACTTATTATCTTGAGTGCACTAATGTTGCTAATAAAGATTGTGTGAAGTTTTGTATGAAGGAAAAATTTCAGGTGTATGAAAGGAATGAGTAATGAGATGAAGGATGGACTAAAGCTCAAGCTTGGGGATGCCACGCGTGTCACCCCAAGAAATATCCAAGAAGTACAAGCGTCAAAGCTTGGGGATGCCCAAGTCATCCCCTTCTTCATCAATAAAAATACCAGGTTTCTTCCAAACACCTCATTTTTATTGTTTCATGCACCGTTGTGTTGTTCTTGAAGCGTCTTCTTTTTCGTTTTCGTTTTTTTTCTTAGTTTGCTTGAATAAGTTGGTTGGATCCCAACACACTTCTTTTGGAGAGAGACACGTCCCATTATTCATTACCTAGAACACTCTAGTTTTTATTCTTATTGTTTTGTGAGTGTTCTCTTTTGCTAGCACTGGGTTTAGCCTTAGTTTTCTTGTGCTTTCAGCTTAGAACTTTTTAGTTCTTCCTTTTGGATTTGTGAGACAAGCTCACTGATATTTATTTTTTATTATCTTTGTGAGTTCTTTCAAATAAGTTGGTTTGGATTGGAAAAGAGTAGAATAAGTTCATGCTTAAAGTGGTACAAAAGGGAGCTTGTTTTTGACTGTGACTTAGACTTTATCATGTCATGCTTGGTATTGTTTTGGCTTTATGCTTAGTGATTTTTGCTGTAGCATGACATGTTATAAACAATTGAGATTGCTTAATGTGCCTTGAAAGAATCATGCGTTGTTTTAGCATATTAAAGCAAAGTATTGTGGTATTCTCCTTTGATGCTTTATTTGGGTTGACTTGGCGCATGCTCACACCATGTTATGACTATCCCAAGTCACCATAGCCTTTTTGATCCTTTAGTTTTCGACTTGTAATATCACTTTATGCTTTTATCCATGATATTTTATCGCTCTACATGATTATGGCCATTATTGCTCTCTTAGTTTGTGGCTCCTAGTCTTTTGCTAGCCTCCATAACCAAGTATGAGTTCCACTCATGCATCCAACTCCTTAAACCAAGTTATTCCACAGAGTCCTCCATACCTACCTATTAGCATTTGCTATTCCAAGTATATTCATGTTTTTATCTGCCTTCTGAATTAAAATTGTTATGTGAAAATTAGTGATTAAAGCTCTCACGAACTTGATGGAACACTTTACTTTCCTTGCACTTAATAAACTTGAACCATTGTATCGTCTATGTTGTATATGCTTGCACTTATATGTTGGGGATTAGCGGAATCATGCTGTCATGGGGAACGCTTTCAACATTGCACTTGTACTTTGTACCTAGTTGATATCATGCTCTTTTGTTTATGGATGTCGTCGGTGTGAAATGAAAGGGGAGCTTGTAAGTCCATGGAGTTATGTATATGTGTTAGACCTACGCCTGGGCCGCTGGTCTAATCCATGCTGACATGGTGGAAACCTGCAGCGTAACCATAATGAGCTGTCTATGAAGCATTCTTCTTAAAAAAAGAGTCAAATATTGAGAAAAAAGGAGAAAAAGAAAAGAGAAAAAAAAGAGATATGAGAAAAGAGGAAAGAGAGAAAAAAGCACCATTTTCCCATGGTAATAAGAAGATTGTTGAGATGCTCGTTGTCTGCTTGCCTTGTCATTTTGATATGGGGATTCTTCCGTATCATCGGGCAAGGGGTACCCCGTTGGTGGTTCTTTATGATACACATGTACTTACGATGACAAGAACTTACCGGTGACTAAACTTGAGTAGCATGAGGAGCGGCCTTCGTAATCAAGGGACATGAGATTTCCAACTTACACTTTGTCAAGCATATACTTCATAGTTTGTTCACTTTAACCTTAATCACTTCAAGATGCTTATGATAGGGGCAATGAGAGCTGAAAGCTAAGAAGTACCATAATTTTTGGAAGCTCTTTATGAAACTTGAATCTCTGGTTCCTTCTATGAAGACCTTTCTTTTACTTTTATGTTGAGTCTTCACCTTCTACCTTTATTCACCTACTTTGAGAGCATAGTGGCCATTCTTAGTTCTATGTGCATTGTCCCAAGACTTGTTAATTGATGCATAACTTTGATATTGCTTGTTTTAAACTATTTGTATCTAGTCACTCTTTTGAACTTTGAAGGTGTCCTATGCATTTATGTTTGCTACTCTATGAGGGACAAGATGAATGCTACTATGCTATGTTTTCTTTATGTGAAACAAACAAACGTCTTGCAAAGTATTTTTATTCATGAATCTTTTGTTTGTTCCTTTTCATGTTACAACATAATTTGTATGTCTTATTGCTAGAACTTTATCCTTCATGCTATGTTGAAGTACTACGATCCCAGCTATCCATGTTTTACAGACACTTTGATCAAGTTTATGATGGTGTATGGCACCTCAAAAATTATTCTTTCTTTTTATTACTTACCTACTCAAGGACGAGCAGGAGTTAAGCTTGGGGATGTTGATACGTTGCAAACGTATCTATAATTTTTGATCTTCCATGCTTGTTTAGTATCTACTTTGCTTTGCTTTGTCAACACTTTGAGGTATTTTTATATGTTTTCTGGGACTAACCTATTAACAAGATCCCACAGTGCCAGTTGCCTGTTTTCTTCTGTTTTTGGTTCCAGAAAAGGCAGAAAATCAATATTCTCGGAATTGGACGGGACAAAAGCCAATATGCCTATTTTTCCCAGAGCAACACGGAAACACGAAGCAGAGACGGAGTAGGGCACTAGGGTGGCCACACCATATGGTGGCGCATGCTAGCCCTGGCCGCGCCACCAGGTGGTGTGGGCCCCCTGGCCACCCACCGACCTTGCCTCTTCGCCTATAAGATGCCTCCCTGGACAAAAACCCTAGAGAGTCAAGCCTCTAGATACGAAAAGTTCCACAGTGCCGCCGCCACCGAAGGGGAGATTCGGCGGATAGAAAGTCCCTGTTCCGGCACCCTGCCGGGACGGGGAAGTGCCCCCAGAGCCATCTCCATCGACTCCACCACCATCTCTATCGCCGTTGCTGATTCCCATGATGATGAGGGAGCACATCTTCCTCGAGGCTAAGGGTTCTACCCGTAGCTATGTGTTCATCTATCTCTCTATGCATGATCATACTGTGATCATGAGCTTTGTAATCAAGTAGATCTACCTTGCTACTCAAGTGCTTTAATAGATCTCTGCTCTCCCCATGTGTGTGAAAGTGACAGCGTGCACACCATGGTGGCACTTAGGCTAGAGATTACAAATACTTGTTATGAGTTATATTTGTAGTTGGATGTCTCTATGAAATTGTGGTGTTTGTTGCAACCATCTAGTGCTCAAGGTGACAGTATGGGGTTGTCTAGATGCGGAAAGCGAACTTTGAGGTGTGTTGTTATATCCCCACCATGGATTAGAGTGTCCACCGGAGAGTAGTTTAGAGTAGTATCATAGAGAGAAGATATTTATATGAGAGTGTTCACTAGTGAAAGTATGATCCCTAGGCCTTGTTTATCAGCATTGAAACACCGTTTGCAACTAGATCTGTTACATGTTTGCTTGCTTCCATCTTTATTTCAGTTTGCCTTTAGTCTCTTCCACTCCATCAAGCTATTTTCTAGCACCGTTACCACTTATAATTATCTATACCACTTGTATTTCACTATCTCTTCACCGAACTAGTGCACCTATATGCCTGACAAGTGTATTGGGTGTGTTGGGGACACAAGAGACTTCTTGTATCTTGATTGCAGGGTTGCTGGAGAATGGATACCTTTGACCACTTCCTCCCTGAATTCGATAAACCTTAGGTGATCCACTTAAGGGAAAACTTGTGTTGTTCTACAAACCTCTGCACTTGGAGGCCCAACAACTGTCTACAAGAATAGAAGTGCGTGGACATCAAGCTATTTTCTGGCGCCGTTGCTAGGGAGGTAAGGTAAAAGGTACTCACATCCTCCGGTGTGAGTGCTTGAAGTTATTTCCTTTAGATTCTACAATCATATATTTTTGTTTCTTGTTTTTATTTTCACTAGTTAGGCTTAATGGAAAACAAAAAAAATTAGAGAGCTTTATAGTATTTATCTTGAGTTAGGACATGAAGTGTCAGTGTGCACCATTGTGGTTTTTGAAAAGAACACATGCAATGATGCCACTCCAGCATGTGGTGTCCAGCCATGTGCAGGAACCCTAGCAGCATGCTGGGATTCAACTGCAGCATGCATTCTACCACCAGTTTGAAAGATGCTGCATCACGACACCCACTTGGATGTGTGTGTGTATGTGTGACAGTGTGCATCATTGTGGTTCTACAAAAGAACACTTGCAATGATGCCACTCCAACATGTGTGGTCTTTTCATAAACCACATGGATCCACTAGATGTTATTGCATGTGTGTTATTTTCCTAAACCACATGGATCCACTAGAGTCATTGCATGTGTGTTCTTTACATAAACCACATGGATCCACTAGATCTCACTGTATGTGTGTTCTTTTCAAAAACCACATGGATCCACTAATGTCATTTCATGTGTGTTCTTTTCATAAACCACATGGATCCACTAGATGTCATTGCATGTGTGTTCTTTTCATCAACCACACGGATCCACTAGATGTTATTGCATGTGTGTTGTTTTCCTAAACCACATGGATCCACTAGAGTCATTGCATGTGTGTTCTTTTCATAAACCACATGGATCCACTAGATGTCATTGCATGTGTGTTCTTTTCCAAAACCACATGGATCCACTAGAGTCATTGGATGAGTGTTCTTTTCATAAACCACATGGACCCACTAGATGTCATTGCATGTGTGTTCTTTTCATAAACCACATGGATCCACTAGAGTCATTGCATGTGTGTTGTTTTCCAAAACCACATGGATCCACTAGATGTCATTGCATGTGTGTTCTTTTCATAAACTACATGGATCCACTAGAGGCATTGGATGTGTGTTCTTTTCCAAAACCACATGGATCCACTAGATTTCATTGCACGTGTGCTCTTTTCGTAAACCACATGGATCAACTAGAGTCATTGGATGTGTATTCTTTTTCCAAAACCACATGGATCCACTCGTTGTCATTGCATGTTATTTCTTTTCATAAACCACATGGATCCACTAGAGGTATTTGATGTGTGTGTGTCAATGTGCATCATTGTGGTTTTGTAAAAGAGCACAAGCAATGATGCCACTCTAGCATGTCGAATAACCCTAGTAGCATGCTGAGATTGAACTACAGCATGCATTCTACCACCAGTTCGAAAGATGTTGCATCACCACACCCACTTGGATGTGTGTGTGTGTGTTAGTGTGCATCATTGTGGTTTTGGAAAAGAACACATGTAATGATGCCACTCTAGCAGGTGGTATCCAACCATGTCTAGGAACCCTAGCAGCATGCTAGGGTTCGACTGCATCATGCATTCTACCACCAGTTTGAAAGATGCTGCATCACCACACCCACTTGGACGTGTGTGTGTCAGCGTGCATCATTGTGGTTTTGGAAAAGAACACATGCAATGATGCCACTCTATCATTTTGTGTCCAACCATCTCTAGGAACCCTAGCAGCATGTTGGGATTCTACTACAACAAGCATTCTACCACCAGTTTGAAAGATCCTGCATCACCACACCTACTTGGATGTGTGTGTTAGCGTGCATCATTGTGGTTTTGAAAAAGAACACATGCAATGATGCCACTCCAACATGTAGGGTCCAACCATGTCCAGGAATACTAGCAACATGCTGGGACTCAACTGCATCATGCATTCTACCAATAGTTTGAAAGATGCCGCATCACCACACTCACTTGGATGTGTGTGTGTAAGAGTGCATTATTGTGGTTTTGGAAAAGAACACATGCAATGATGTCACTCTAGTATGTGGTGTCCAACCATGTGCAGGAATGCTAGAAGCATGCTGGGATTCAACTACATCATGCATTCTACCACCAGTTTGAAAGATGCTGCATCACCACACACACTTAGATGTGTGTGTTAGTGTGCATCATTGTAGTTTTGGAAAAGAACACATGCAATGATGCCACTCCAGCATGTGGTGTCTACCCATGTCCAGGAACCCTAGTAGCATGCTGGGATTCAACTGTAGCATGCATTCTACCACCAGTTTGAAAGATTCTACATCACCATACCCACTTAGATGTGTGTGTGTATTAGTGTACATCATTGTGGTTTTGGAAAAGAACACATGTAATCATGCCACTCCAGCATATGGTGTCCAACCATGTCTAGGAACCCTAGCAGCATGCCAGGATTCAACTGCAGCATACATTCTACCACCAATTTGAAAAGATGCTGCATCACCACACACACTTGGATGTGTGTGTGTCTCAGTGTGCATCATTGTGGTTTTGGAAAAGAACACATGCAATGATGCCACTCTAGCATTTGTGTTATTTTCATAAACCACATGGATCCACTAGATGTCATTGCATGTGTGTTCTTTTCCTAAACCACATGGATCCACTAGAGTCATTGCATGTGTGTACTTTTCATAAAACACATGGATCCACTGGATGTTATTCTATTCGTGTTATTTCCAAAACCACATGGACCCACTGATGTCATTGCATGTCTGTTCTTTTCATAAACCTCATGGATCCACTAGATGTCATTGCATGTGTGTTCTTTTAATAAACCACATGGATCCACTAGATGTCCTTGCATGTGTTCTTTTCCTAAACCACATGGATCCGCTAGATGTCATTGCATGTGTGTTCTTTTCATAAACCACATGGATCCACTAGATGTCATTGTATGTGTGTTCTTTTCAAAAACCACATGGATCCACTGATGAGATTTCATTTGTGTTCTTTTCATAAACCACATGGATCCACTAGATGTCATTTCATGTGTGTTCTTTTCATAAACCACATGCATCCACTAGATGTCATTGCATGTGTATTCTTTTCATAAAGCACATGGATCCACTAGAGTCATTGCATGTGTGTTTTTTCATAAACCACATGGATCCACTAGATGTCATTGCATGTGTGCTCTTTTCCAAAACCACATGGATCCACTAGATGTCATTACATGTGTGTTTTTTCATGAACCACATGGATCCGCTAGTCATTGGATGTGTGTTATTTTCCAAAACCACATGGATCCACTAGATGCCATTACATGTGTGTTCTTTTCATAAACCACATGGATCCACTAGAGTCATTGCATGTGTGTTCTTTTCCAAAACCACATGGATTCACTAGATGTCATTGCATGTGTGTTCTTTTCATAAACCACATGGATTCACTAGATGCCATTGTATGTGTGTTCTTTTCCAAAATCACATGGATCCACTAGATGTAATTGCATGTATGTTCTTTTCATAAACCACATGGATCCACTAGAGTCATTGGATTTGTGTTCTTTTCCAAAACAACATGGATCCACTAGATGTCATTTCATGTGTGTTCTTTTCATAAACCACATTGGATCTGTGTGTGTGTTAGTGTGCATCATTGTGGTTTTGGAAAAGAGCACATGCAATGATGCGACTCTAGCATGTGGTGTTCAACCATCTCTAGGCACCCTAGCAGCATGCTGGGATTCAACTGTAGCATGAATTCTACCACCAGTTTGAAAGATTCTGCATCACCACACCCACTTGGATGTGTGTGTTAGTGTGCATCATTGTGGTTTTGGAAAATAACACATGCAATGATGCCACTCCAGCAGGTGGTGTCCAACAATGTCTAGGAACCCTAGCAACATGCTAGGATTCAACTGCAGGATGCATTCTACCACTAGTTTGAAAGATGCTGCATCACCACACCCACTTGGACGTGTGTGTGTGTTAGAGTGCATCATTGTGGTTTTGGAAAAGAACACATGCAATGATGCCACTCCAGCATTTGGTGTCCAACCATGTCCAGGAACCCTAGCAGCAAGCTGGGATTCAACTGCAGCATGCATTCTACCCAGTTTGAAAGATGCTTGATACGTTGCTAACACATCCATAATTTTTTATGTTCCATGCTTGGTTTTATCTACTTTCTTATGTTTTGTTCCAACTTTGGAGTACTTTTCATAAACTTTCTTGGACTACCCTATTAACAAGAGCCACAGTGCCAGCTGCCTGTTTTCTTCTGTTTTTGGTTCCAGGAATTCAGAAAATGAATATTCTCGGAATTGGACGGGACAAAAGCCAAAGTTGATATTTTACCGGAAGACTCACTGACCCAGAAGACAAGACGGAGAGGGGCCACAGGGCGTCAACACCACGTGGTGGCGTGGGTCCACCTTGGCCACGCCACCAGGTGGTGTAGGCCCCCTAGCCACCCACCGACCTCGCCTCTTCGCCTATAAGAAGCCTCCTAATGCAAAAACCCTAAATCGACCAGTCTCTAGCCACCAAAAGTTCCGCAGCACCGCCGCCACTAAAGGGGAGATTCGGGGGATAGAAAGTCACTCTTCAGGCACCCTGCCGGGCGGGGAAGTGCCCCCGGAGCCATCTCCATTGATCTCCACCACCATCTCCATCGCCGTTGCTGATTCCCATGATGAGGAGGGAGTAGTTCTTCCTCGAGGCTAAGGATTCTACCGGTAGCTATGTTGTCATCTCTCTCTCTATGCATGATCATATTGTTATCATGAGCTTTGTAATCAAGTAGATCTACCTTGCTACTCAAGTGCTTTAATAGATCTCTGCTCTCCCCATGTGTGTGAAAGTGACAGCGTGCACACCATGGTGGCACTTAGGCTAGAGATTACAAATACTTGTTATGCGTTATATTTGGAGTTGGATGTTTGTATAAAATTTTGGTGTTTGTTGGAACCATCTAGCGCTCAAGGTGACAGTGTGGGGTTATCTAGATGGGAAAGGCTTGCTTTGAGGTGTGTTGTTATAGCCCTACCGTTGATTAGAGTGTCCAACCGGAGAGTAGTTCAGCGTAGTATCATAAAGAGAATATATTTATATGAGAGTGTTCACTAGTGAAAGTATGATCCCTAGGCCTTGTTTCTAAACATTGAAACACCGTTTGCAACTAGATCTGTTACATGTTTGCTTCCTTCCATCTTTATTTCAGTTTACATTTAGTCTCTTCCACGCCATAAAGCTATTTTCTGGCACTGTTGTCTTATATCTATACCACTTGTATTTCACTATCTCTTCGCCGAACTAGTGCACCTATACACTTGACAAGTGTATTGGGTGTGTTGGGGACACAAGAGACTTCTTGTATCTTGATTGCATGGTTTCTTGAGAGGGGATATCTTTGACCACTTCCTCCCTGAGTTCGATAAAGCTTGGGTAATCCACTTAAGGGAAAACTTGCTACTGTTCTACAAACCTCTGCACTTGGAGGTCCAACAATTGTCTACAAGAATAGAAGTGCGTAGACATCAAGCTATTTCCTGCGCCGTTGCTAGGGACTGAAGAAGAAGAAGCTCCCACGTCAACCACGCGCCAGCAAGTATTTTCTGGTGCCGTTGCCGGGGAGGTAAGGTAAAAGGTACCCACATCCTCCGGTGTGAGTGCTCGAAGTTATTTCCTTTAGATTCTGCAATTTTGTCTTTTTGTTTCTTGTTTTCACTAGTTAGGCTTAGTGGAAAACAAAAAAATTAGAGAGCTTTATAGTATTTATCTTGAGTTAGGACATGAAATGTTTGAAGAGAAAATTAAAAAACCTATGGAACTTTATTTGCATGCTAATAGCAATGTTCTTAGTATGAATTCTTTGGACACCATTATTGCTAATGCTATGGAAAATTCTAAACTTGGGGAAGCTAGTTTTTATGAAAATTATCTTTTTAGTTCCCCAGCTTTGGAAGATAATTATTCTATTGCTTATGATGATACTACACCTCCAATATATGATGATTACAATAATGAATATGATATTTTCAGTCCACCTACTATTGAGGAGAAAATTAATTATGATTACAATACGCCTCCTATATTTTATGATTATGGTGATAAGAATAATAATGATAGCTATTTTGTTGAATTTGCTCCCACTATAATTAATAAAAAAGACTATGTTTATGTGGGGAGTATTAATTATTTTATGCATGTGGATCATGATAAGAATGTTCTATGTGATAGTTGTATTGTTAGTTTTATTCATGATGCTACTTAAAGTTATTGTGAGAGAAGGAAACATGGTTTTATGTGTCTCAACAATATAATGTTTCCCCTCTTTATATTGAAAGTCTTGAAGTTGCACTTGTTTTGCTTTACTTTGCTTGTTGTTTTGTGCTTTCATGACTTGTTTTTTACAAGATTCCTATGCATAGGAAGTGGGTTAGACTTGTGTTTTGCATTTGCTTCTTGATGCTCTCTTTTACTACAATTCATATTTCCTATGTGAACATCTTGTCAAACTGTCATGCCTAACTTAAAGGCGTTAAAGAAAAGTACTTATTGGGAGAGAACGCACAAGTTTTAGATGAGTCTTAGAAGTTATTACCTCTGTAATAACCGCTCCTTATCCTTTATATTTGCTTTTTGTGCCAAGAGTAACCTCTAATGAGAGAGAAGTAATGCTTGAGAAAGTTGCTGTCCCGAAACAGATTTTTGTTCTTCACCGTAAAAATTCGTGTAACATGTCTGTACGTCGGTTTGAGGCGTGAAATTTTGTGCTTCTGCCCGAGGTTGTTATCTAAGTTCAACACTTTTCAATTTGAGCAACAGAAGATGTTCAAAAAAATTGGTTTTGACCTGCTGGTCTGTTTTGACAGATTTTTGCCATTATTTGCATTTGCTTCTTGTTGGTTCCTTTTTGAGTTCTTTTGGGGAATTGAGCTTTTTGAGGGAATTTCTACAGTAGCTTGTGTTTTAATGGTGTTGAAACTGAACCTAAAGACTTATTATCTTGAATGCACTAATGTTGCTAATAAAGATTGTGTGAAGTTTTGTATGAAGGAAAAAATTTCAGGTGTCACTACAACAAATGTGATTATCTGTGACGCTCATTCAGTGATGATTCGGTAAAAAAACGTCATGTTTTATGAAAAAACGTCACAATTTGGATGTATCGCTGACGTTCTTTGTTGAATCGTCATAGAATGGGCGTCATATATAATCATATTTGTTGTAGTGTGTATGAAAGGAATGAGTAATGAGATGAAGAATGGACTAAAGCTCAAGCTTGAGGATGCCACACGTGTCACCCGAATAAATATCCAAGAAGTACAAGCGTCAAAGCTTGGGGATGCCTTGCATCAATAAAAATCCCAGGTTTCTTCCAAACACTTCATTTTTATTGTTTCATGCAAAGTTGTGTTGTTCTTGGAGCGTCTTCGTTTTTGTTTTTGTTTTTCGTACACTTTTTTTCTTAGTTTTCTTGAATAAATTGATTGGACCCCCTCTTTCATACATTGGTTTTCAAATAGTTTGGTTTGGATTGGAAAAGAGTAGGAAAGTTCATGCTTAAGTGGTAAAGAGAGCTTGTTTTTGACTATGGCCTATGCTTTGCCATGCCATGCTTGATATTGTTTTGGATTTATGCTTAGTATTCTTTGCTGTAGCATGACTTGTTATAAACAATTGAGATTGCTTAATGTGCCTTGGAAGGATCATGCGTTGTTTTAGCATATTAAAGCATAGTATTGGGGTGTTCTCCTTTGATGCTTTATTTTGGGTTGACTTGGCGCATGCTCACGCCATGTTAAGACTGTCCCAAGTCACCATAGCCTCTATGATCATTTAGTTTTCGACTTGTAATATTACATTATGCTTTAATTAATGATGTTTTGTCGCTTTGCATGATTATGGCCATTATTGCTCTCTTAGTTGGTCGCTCCCAGTCTTTTGCTAGCCTTCACACCAAGTATGAGTTCCACTCATGAATCCAACTCCAAATAAAACCAAGTTATTCCAAAGAGTCCACCATACCTTCCTATTATCATTTGCTATTCCAAGTATATTCATGTTTTTATCTACCTTCAAAATTAAACTTGTTATGTGAAAACTAGTGATTAATGCACTCAGGAACTTGATGGCACACTTTACTTTCTTGCAATTAATAAACTTGACCCATTGTGTCCATCTTTGTTGCGTATATGCTTGCGCTTTATAAGTTGAAATTAGCAGAACCATGTATCATGGGGAACGCTTTCAACATTGCACTTGTACATTGTACCCTGTTGATATCATGTTCTTTTGCTTATGGATCCCGGCGGTGTGAAATAAAAGTGGAACTTGTAAGACCATGGAGTTTGTATGTGTGTTACAGAAACGCCTGGGCCGCTAGCCTAATCCATGCCTAATCATGGTGGAAACTTTCAGCATAACCATAATGAGCACTCTATGAAGCATCCTCAAAAAAAACCTATGCAAATAGCAAATAAAAAGATCACTCAGATGCTCATTGTCTGCTTGCCTTGTCATTTTGATTATGGGATAGCTCCTGTATCATGTGCAAGGGGTACCCCGTTGGCGGTTCTCTATGATACATATGTACTTACAATGACAAGAGCTTACTTGTGACTAAAGTTGAGTAGCATGAGGTTCGGTCTTCACAAGTAAGGGGCATGAGATTTTGGCTTATAACTTGCCAGGCATATCCTTTTAGTTGTGTCACTTTAACCTTAATCACTTGAAGATTCTTATGATAGGGGTAATGAGAGATGAAAGCTAATATTTACCATAGTTTTTGGAAGCTCTTTATGAAACTTGAATCGCTACTTCCTTCTATGAAGGCCTTTCTTTTACTTTTATGTTGAGTCTCCACCTTCTATCTTTATGCACCTACTTTGAGAGCATAGTGGCCATTCTTAGTTCTATGTACATTGTCCCAAGACTTGTTGATTGATGCATAACTTTGATATTGATTGATTTAAACTATTTGTATCTAGTCACTCTTATGAACTTTGAAGGTGTCCTATGTATTTATGTTTGCTACTCTATGAGGGACAAGCTGAATGCCACTATGCTATGTTTTCTTTATGTGAAACAAACAAACGTCCTGCAAAGCATTGTTATTCATGAATCTTTTGTTTGTGCCTTTTCATGTTGCAACATAGTTGCTTTGTCTTATTGTTAGAACTTTATATTTCATGCTATGTTGAAGTACTATGATCCCAGCTTTCAATGTTTTACAAATACTTTGATCAATTTATGAAGGTGCATATCGCCTCAAAAATTATTCTTTCTTTTTATCACTTACCTACTCGAGGACAAGCAAGAGTTAAGCTTTGGGGATGTTGATACGTTGCTAACGTATGCATAATTTTTTATGTTCCATGCTTGGTTTTATCTACTTTCTTATGTTCTGTTCCAACTTTGGAGTACTTTTCATACACTTTCTTGGACTAACCTATTAACAAGACCATAATGCCAGCTGCCTGTTTTATGCTGTTTTTGATACCAGGAAGTCAGAAAATGAATATTCTCAGAATTGGACGGGACAAAAGCCAAAGTTGATATTTTACCAGAAGATTCACGGAGCCAGAAGAGGGGCCACAGGGTGGACACACCATGTGGTGGCGCGGGTCCACCCTGGCCGCGCCACCTGGCCACCCACCGACCTTGCCTCTTCGCCTATAAGAAGCCTCCCAATGCAAAAACCCTTAATGGACTAGCCTCCAGCCACGAAAAGTTCCGCAGTGCTGCCGCCACCGAAGGGGAGATTCGGGGGACAGAAAGTCCCCGTTCCAGCACCCTGCCGGGATGGGGAAGTGCCCCCGGAGCCATCTCCCTTGATCTCCACCACCAACTCCATCGCCGTTGCTGATTCCCATGATGAGGAGGGAGTAGTTCTTCCTCGAGGCTAAGGGTTCTACCGGTAGCTATGTTTTCATCTCTCTCTCTCTATGCATGATCATATTGTGATCATGATCTTTGTAATCAAGTAGATCTACCTTGCTACTCAAGTGCTTTAATAGATCTCTGCTCTCCCCATGTGTGTGAAAGTGATAGCGTGCACACCATGGTGGCACTTAGGCTAGAAATTACAAATACTTGTTATGAGTTATATTTAGAGTTGGATGTTTCTATGAAATTGTGGTGTTTGTTAGAACCATCTAGCGCTCAAGGTGACAGTGTGGGGTTATCTTGATGGGAAAGGCTTACTTTGAGGTGTGCTGTTATAGCCCTACCGTTGATTAGAGTGTCCAACCGAGAGTAGTTCAACATAGTATCATAAAGAGAATATATTTATATGAGAGTGTTCACTAGTGAAAGTATGATCCCTAGGCCTTGTTTCTAAACAATGAAACACTGTTTGCAACTAGATTTGTTACATGTTTGCTTGATTCAATCTTTATTTCAGTTTGCATTTAGTCTCTTCCACGCCATCAAGCTATTTTCTGGCACTGTTCTCTTATATCTATACCACTTGTATTTCACTATCTCTTCGCCGAACTAGTGCACCTATACACCTGACAAGTGTATTGTGTGCATTGGGGACACAAGAGACTTCTTGTATCTTGATTGCAGGGTTGCTTGCGAGGGGATATCATTGACCACTTCCTCCCTGAGTTCGATAAACCTTGGGGAATCCACTTAAGGGGAAACTTGCTACTGTTCTACTAACCTCTGCACTTGGAGGCCCAGCAACTGTCTACAAGAATAGAAGTGCGTAGACATCAAGCTATTTTCTGGCGTCGTTACCGTGGACTGAAGAAGAAGAAGCTCCCACGTCAACCACGCACCAGCAATGCTGCATCACCACACACACTTGGATGTGTGTGTGTGTGTCAGTGTGCATCATTGTGGTTTTGGAAAAGAACACATGCAATGATGCCACTCCAGCATGTGGTGACCAACCATGTCCAGGAACCCTAGCAGCATGCTGGGATTCAACTTTAGCATGCATTCTACCACGAGTTTTTAAGATGCTGCATCACCACACCCACTTGGATGTGTGGGTGTGTCAGTGTGCATCATTGTGGTATTGGAAAAGAAGACATGCAATGATGCCACTCTAGCATGTGGTGTCCAACCATGTTCAGCTACCCTAGCAGCATACTGGGATTCAACTGCAGCATGCATTCTACCACTAGTTCGAAAGATGTTGCAGCACCACACACACTTTGATGTGTGTGTGTGTGTGTTAGTGTGCATCATGGTGGTTTTGGAAAAGAACACATGCAATGATGCCACTCTAGCATGTGGTGTCCAACAATGTCTAGGAACCCTAGAAGCATGCTGGTATTCAACTATAGCAAGCATTCTACCACCAGTTTGAAAGATGTTGCATCACCACACACACTTGGATGTGTGTGTGTCAGCGTGCATCATTGTGGTTTTGGAAAAGAACACATGCAATGATGGCACTCTAGCATGTGGTGTCCAACCATGTCCATGAACGCTCGAAGCATGCTGGGATTCAACTGCAACATGCATTCTACCACCAGTTTGAAAGATGTTTCATCACCACAAACACTTGGATGTGTGTGTGTGTTAGTGTGCATCATTGTGGTTTTGGAAAAGAACAGATTCAATATTGCCACTCCAGCATGTGGTGTCCAACCATGTCCAGGAAACCTTGTAGCATGCTGGGATTCAACTTTAGCATGCATTCTACCACCAGTTTGAAAGATGTTGCATCACCACACCTACTTGGATGTGTGTGTGTAAGTGTGCATCATTCTGGTTTTGGAAAATAAGACATGCAATGGTACCACTCTAGCATGTGGTGTCCAACCATGTCCAGGAACCCTAGAAACATGCTGGGATTCAACTGCAGCATGCATTCTACTACCAGTTTGAAAGATGTTGTATCACCACACACACTTAGATGTGTGTGTGTTAGTGTGCATCATTGTGGTTTTGGAAAATAACACATGCATTGATGCCACTCCAGCATGTGGTGTCCAACCATGTCCAGAAACCCTAGAAGCATGCTAGGATTCAACTTCTGCATGCATTCTACCATGAGTTTTAAAGATGCTGCATTACCACACCCACTTGGATGTGTGTGTGTGTTAGTGTGCATCATTGTGGTTTTGTAAAAGAACACATTCAATGATGCGACTCCAGATGTGGTGTCCAACCATATCTAGGAAACCTTGTAGCATGCTGGGATTCAACTTCAGCATGCATTCTACCACCAGTTTAAAAGATGCTACATCACCACACCTACTTGGATGTGTATGTGTGTGTCAGTGTGCATCATTGTGGTTTTGCAAAATAAGACATGCAATCATACCACTCTAGGATGTGGTGTCCAACCATGTCCGGGAATCCTAGCAACTTGCTGGCATCAACTGCAGCATGTATTCTACCACCAGTTTGAAAGATGCTACATCACCACACACTTAGTTGTGTGTGTGTCAGTGTGCATCATTGTGGTTTTGGAAAAGAACACATGCAATGATGCCACTCCAGCATGTGTCTCCAACCATGTCAAGGAACCCTAGCATCATGCTGGGATTCAACTTTAGCATGCATTCTACCACGAGTTTTAAAGATGCTGCGTCACCACACCGACTTGGATGTGTCTGTGTGAATCATTATGGTTTTGGGAAAGAAGACATACAATGATGACACTCTAGCATGTGGTGTCCAACCATGTCCAGGAACCCTAGCAGCATGCTAGGATTCAACTACAGCATGCATTCTACCACCAGTTCGAAAGATGTTGCATCACCACCCACACTTTGATGTGTGTATGTGTGTGTGTCAGTGTGTATCATTGTGGTTTTGGAAAATAACATATGAAATGATTCCACTCAGGCATGTGGTGTCCAACCATGTCTAGGAACCCTAGCAGCATGCTGGATTCAACTGCAGCAAGCATTCTACCACCAGTTTGAAAGATGCTGCATCACCACACCCACTTGGATGTGTGTGTGTCAGCGTGCATCATTGTGGTTTTGGAAAGGAACACATGCAATGATGGCACTCCAGCATGTGGTGTCCAACCATGTTCAGCTACCCTAGCAGCATACTGGGATTCAACTGCAACATGCATTCTACCACCAATTTGAAAGATGCTGCATCACCACACACACTTGGATGTGTGTGTGTGTGTCAGTGTGCATCATTGTTGTTTTGGAAAAGAACACATTCAATAATGCCACTCTAGCATGTGGTGTACAACCATGTCCAGGAACCCTTGTGGCATACTAGGATTCAACTTTAGCATGCATTCTACCACCAGTTTGAAAGATGCTGCATCACCACACCCACTTGGATGTGTGTGTGTGTGTCAGTGTGCATCATTGTGGTTTTGGAAAAGAAGACATGCAATGATGCCACTCTAGCATGTGGTGTCCAACCATGTACAAGAACCCTAGCAATATGCTGGGATTCAACTACAGCATGCATTCTACCACCAGTTTGAAAGATGCTGCAACACCACACACACTTAGATGTGTGTGTGTGTGTCAGTGTGCATCATTGTGGTTTTGGAAAAGAGCACATGCAATGATGCCACTCCAGCATGTGGTGTCCAACCATATCCAGGAACCCTAGCAGCATGCTGGGATTCAACTTCAGCATGCATTCTACCATCAATTTAAAAGATGCTGCATCACCACACACATTTGTGTGTGTGACAATGTGCATCATTGTGGTTTTGGAAAAGAACACATGCAATGACATCTAGTGTGTGTTCGTGGTGGCTGTTAGATCGTAACCTTAGCCTCCAATGGTGGCTGTTGATGGCTACGAAATATAGCCATCTACGTCCACATTTAAACTGGATATTATTCATAATTTTGATGAAATGTCTATTTAAACCTGCCACTAATGCTAATATTCAAAGGGGTATGCAATCCTTTCTTTTATGTTTTTCCTGCACAGATAATGTCGTTTAAAGGAGGGAATCACTACATTAAAGTCAAATATACGATATTTCCAACAACCAGAAGAAACCAGGAGCCGTAAGACGGAGGCACACGCTTTAACGACCAACTATACGACCGGAGCAAAAATTCCGGCAGTATAGCTCCAGTTGTATAGTTAGCGCCGCCACCGTTAGGTTAAACAGAACAACTTTCGTGAAGGGACCCCTATGTAAAGAAGCCTCGGGCGACGAGAAAAGAAGCCAGACCTTGCCAAAAAGTCTTTGCCACAGATCTCCAGCCGCCTCCAGATCTCCAAACCCTTCTCCATCTCCATAGCCATATTCCACCACTTGCAATAGTAGATCTCTTCTTCGATTGGCGACATTGTAAGACCGTTGCTATCAATCTTATGATTTTCATTACAATGTTTGTGATTGTTGATCTCATCTCTATGTGTGAGTAATTCTCCTTGGGCTAAGTGCTTTGGCCTTGCCATGTAGCCATTGTGCATGTAATTTATCATAGATGGGATCATGTATTAGTTTATATGACATGATGATTATTGTATCTTCTCTTGCCTTAGTCCAAGGACTTGTCAGGTACCCAAGACCCTGAGGGTTGATCCAGGTATAGGGAGTACGAGTAATGACTGATTTGCAGGTTGGGAACCCCAGTGACAGAAGGGGTAGTACGACTGTATGTGAGCGATTTACTTGGGACTAACAGTGACATCACTATGCATATCATTAGTTCTCTTTCTTCTATGGATGAGACTAGTAGGTTATTGCTATAAGCGGTTGCGGAGGCAATAGCAATTATGGATGCACTGCCCACATATAATTTATCTTGCTCTAACAAGTACATGCATATTTTATTTCTATATTTTATTTCCATCAGATGTTTTGCATAGCTACAGGTGAAACCAAACGCCCTAGGCCCTCTCTCTCCATCATCGACAACAACAAAAAGACGCAAGCTATTTGTTCGGTAAAAACACAAAAGGAACTATAAAACTCCTAAAGGTCCGTTAAAGTAAATTCACTACGCATTCGCTTCCCGAGGATTCGATAACCTAGGTCTACTAGGGAAAAAGAAGCTACACTACATCTGTAATCCGGATCAAAGGTATCAACCCTTTTTCTGGCGTCGTTGCCGGGGAAGAAATAGCTACCCTGGTGAGGTTATAAGGAACCTTGCTAGTTTTTATTCTTGTTTTTAATTTTGTTAGTTTGCTTTCAGTCTTTATTTGATAAACCAAGAAAATTAGTTAGCCTTTAAATTCTTGTTTTTACTATTATAATTCTTTGTTTAAGAAAACCCCAAAACATAGGAAATATGGCTGAAAAGAAGCTTGGGGAGTTTGCTACTCCCAACAATGATTATTTGTGTACTCCTATTACTCAGCCAGCAATTGCTGCCGATGACTATGAAATTAAGCCCCATTATTTAAGCTTGGTTCAACAGAATCAATTTGGAGGCTCTGCTATTGAAGACACAGGCATCCACTTAAATACTTTCACTGAAATATGTGATATGATGCATATAAAAGACGTTGACCCTGATGCGGTCAAATTGCGCCTATTTCCATTCTCTCTAAGAGGAAGAGCAAAATAATGGTTGCTATCTTTGCATAGAAATACTATTACATCATGGGTGGGATCTACTTCTTTATTTATGACTAAAATTTTCCCGCCTGCAAAGACTATGCAACTCCGATCTAATATTACTGGCTTTAGACAGGAAGAGCGTGAGCCACTTGCGCTTGCATGGGAGAGGATGAAAGAATGCCTAAGAAACTATCCTAGTCATGGGATGGAACATTGGTTAATCGTCCATTTATTTTATAATGCTCTTAATCCTGTATCTAAGTCTATGCTTGATACTGCAGCTGGAGGAACATTCATGGGTAAACATATTACCGAAGCGAAGCAGCTATTAGACAATATGCAAGACAACCATGCCCAATGGCATGTGGAAAGATCAAACACGAAGAAGGTGAACGCTATTTCACCACAAGAAAACGAAGAACTCAATGCTAAGTTGGATGAGCTCATACTAGCCATAAAAGGTAAGGAAACCCAGGTAAGAGCCACCAATGAAACAAATATTGAAGAAATAGACTTCGTAGCTCGTAATGATTATAATCCTGCTTGGAAGAAGAGTTACAATCCTAACTTTCAAAAACATTATTCTAGTCCTACAGGTAATTCTAATAATAATATGGGAACTAGTAATGGTAGTCTCCAAGAAACACTTAAGTCTTTTATAGACTCACAAAATGAACACAACAATATTCTTGTTAACATAATAGAGAACCATCATGCAATGCTTGGTAAATTATCTAACCAAGTTGTTAGTTTGAGAAATGATTTTTATGCCCTCCAAGAAAGAACGAGGATCGTTGAGGCACAACTAGGTAAGATAATTGAGAGTCAAACTCTCATTCTAGCTAAATTTGTAGGTAAAGCTAAGCCCAATCCTGTTGAAGAACTCAAAATGATGAATATCCACAGGGAGGAGCCTGAAGAACGTGATTATAGTAATGCCCCTTCACCAAGCTACACCATCGAAAATCTCATAAAGAGGACCAGCGTCAAAATTCCGGTAAGTGAAGGTAACGATGAAGCCATGTATCAACACTTTGTTGATGAAGTATCACTTAAGGGACGCGAGCTTGAAGAGGAATACAAGAAAATTGCTGAAAAGCTACCTGTTAAACTAGATGACATATTTGAGCCTACTATTAAGATAAAGATTAGGACTAATGCGATAGCTGCACTTTGTGATCTAGGTGCAAGCGTCTGAACAATCCCAAAGAGTCTTTTTAACAAGTTAAATCTTGGGTCCTTTGAAATGACTGAATTAAAATTGCATCTAGCAGACTCTACCTACAAACAAGCTGTAGGGATTAAGGAGAACACTTTAGTTTACATCAAAGGTTGTCCTGCTCTAATTGACTTTGTTACTATTGACATGCCTGAAGATACTATTGCTCCTATAATACTAGGCCGTCCTTTCTTGAGAACTATAAAGGCTTTAATTAACCTTCATGAAGGGAACGTGAAGTTGTAATTACCTTCGCGGGATCCTTTCGTTATCCATTTCCCCAGGAAAAATAAAGCCAAACCCGACGAGAAGGAGGCCATCACTTTGAAGGCCAATTACTTTGGAGTGGGTGTTCCACTCATCCGGCCCAAGTGAGTATCATTAAGTTCAATCTATTGACCATAAAAGAGCGCTCCATGGGAGGAAACCCATGTTAAATAAAGATTTGAGTTAAGTTTTTAGTTTTAGTTTTAGTTTATTTTTAATAAAGAGTGCTAGAAAACTCCATTTGAGGAGAAGAAGTTTGGTAGTACTTGAAATTCTGCTTTATTCATGCTATTGTTGGTTGACAATATTTACTGTCAGTTTTCTGTCATAAACAAGATATATTACTAAGTTACAGGAAAAGAAATAGTTTTTGAAGAAACAGAATTTTTTTGATGCACATAGAGAGTTTAACGACCAACTATACGGTGGGAATAAAAATTCCGGCTGTATAGTTCCGGCCATATAGATATCTTTGCCATCAAACATTTTCTTTTCATATGTACTGAGAGTTTAACGACAACTATATGGCAAGAATAAAAATTCCGGACGTATAGCTCCGGTCGTATAAATATCTTTGCCATCGAAAATCTTTCTGTAATGTGTACTGAGAGTTTAACGACCAACTATATGGCGGGAATAAAAATTCCGGCGGTATAGCTCCGGTCGTATAGATATCACTGCCTCCGTACAATTTCTTTTATAATGTACTGGGAGTTTAACGACCAACTATACGACATGAATAAAAATTCTGGTCATATAGTTCCGTCCGTATAGATATCGATGTCTTTGTATATTTTCTTTTGCAGGGACAGACAGTTTAATGACCAACTATACGGAGGGAACATTTTGTTCCAGCCATATAGTTGTGTCCATATAGCTGCGCCGCCAGGAGGAAACCCTAATATTTTGGCAGAAAGCCAACTATACGGCGGGAACATATGTTATGCCCGTATAGTTGTGTCCAACCACAAAATCGCACGGGAAGGTACCTCCAACTCCAAAACTTCAATATTTTTTCTCTCTTCTACCTCCAAACTCTCTCAAACCTCAAGAGATCTTTACCTTTACTCAATTTCGTTTATTTCCTCACACACGAGTGATCTACGGTATGTTTCTTCTCCAATCGCCCAATTACTTTTCGCAAATTCATCTTCGATCTATTGCCATTATCAATCTAGGGTGAGACCTACTATGAACCAATTGACATGATTTTGTTGCCTAGATTATTATTTTGAGGAGATTCTTTAGTGTGTTTTGATGAGGAATATATTATACTTACTGTTGTTGGATCAAAAAGTTTTGTTTTGCCTTTCTTCAATGTTTTAGATGATGAACACAAGGAGCCAAACTCGTGCTCGCGCCACCGCTAGCGCTTCTCAGGAAGCTGCTCAGGAACGCATGGGGATACGGTGCAGGGATGAGGCCCATCGTGATTGCTTCAACATGATCAAGAACTGCGAAGTGAAAGCCACCAAGTGGGCTTTCCCCATTATATTGAACCAACTCAGTATTTCTGATGACTTCAATTTACTTTGCAATAGAGCTGGCCTGCAAAACTTTGTGTACAATGATGTACCTACTTATCGCCGTTTAACCACTGAATTTCTGAGTTCGCTGCAAAGCACCGTTAAACAATGGCAACTAGACGACACTATTTCTTTTCGCCCGATGATCAACAACTATACCTTAACATTAGATGAATGGTGCGCATGTTTTAATTTGCAAAACAATGATGTTCATGCCTTACACGCATCCTTTACTGGCTTAAGTCCTTCCCCTGAACAAAACTATAATGGAATGAGTTTCACTACTTGACATGGGTATACCCTACAGGTAGTCGAGCTTGGTATATACAGTCTAAATACTGACAGGCCCACGGTGTCGCCAAGGCCCAGATGAAAGGACTCGAGTAACCTGCGTACTCTCGATTGCTTGAAGGACAAGAAGAAGCTAAAGATAGAAAGTTTGAAGGGGAAAACCCTAAATTGTAACCGACTCGACCTGTTACCCAAGACCTAGCCTATCTATATAAAGTCTAGGAGGGGGCGGCGAGAAGGACACACGCAACCCTAGTTTCCACAACCCTCGCCAGATTGCATCTGTGCACCATTGTAACTTTCGACTCCTTCGATAATTCCACGAGCAGACAAGCAGGAGTAGGGACCTCTACGAGGCTTGAACCTGGGTAAATCCTTTGTCCCCTGTGTGCTTGTTTGCTAGCCGATAGATGTCTCCAGTGCTCCCTCCTTCTCCAAAACCGAAGTCCATAACAATGGGCATTGATGAGTTAAACCCTCGTCAATTGGCGCCGTCTGTGGGAACTGGGAGTGCTGATGTTGCGGCTTCTTCGGCCCCATCAACTGTGATCTACAACTCCGCAACAGTGGAGATTCGCCAGCGCTTCGGTGCCTTTGACTTCACCGTCCACACGCCGGCCACCCGCCCGGCCTTCGAGTCCGTGGGCGACTGAATCAGCCTGGCGATTGGGAGCTTCTGCTTCCAAGTTGGTCAGATGGGCACGCTTCGCATGCCTGATCAACCGATAGCACCGGCGATTGCCCCAGCATCATGGTTCCCTCCATCGATCGGCACCCTCAGCGAGCTCAACGCTCCGGTGGCAGTCGAGAACACGATCAGCGACAGTAGTCGCGATTCCGATCTGAGTGATCTGGCCACTAAAGATGGAACTTACGGTTCCAGATCTGAAAGTTGTGGAAGCAACAGCTTCCCCAAGCACTTCATGTGCGCCGTTATCAACGCAGGCGACACCTCCGCCAATCGCGGCAACGGTGGTAACACCGGCAATGGAACCGATCCACCCAACGGTGGCAATGGTGGCAACGGCGGTAACGGCGCCAACGGGGGATCAGTCGAACCTCCCAGCATAATCAATGAGCAAACCGGCGAACGCGTCGTAATCAGGCTCAATGAGCAAGAGTGGGAGCGCTGCCGCGAAGCCCTACAGGGTGCACCTCTACCCTTTGGGTCCCCGTAGGAACTGCTGATGGGCTACCACTGGCTCCTAAAAGAAGAATTCACGCGCCAAAAACAAGCAATCGCGCAACTTGAGGCGCGTAAAAAGGCGGCAGACGAGTCGAGCCTTCGTCGCGCTGGGCTCTCCTCCTACAGAGGATCCTCCTCAAGAGGCAACGAGTACCTCGCCAAGAAGAGGCAGTCGCAGATGGCTCACCTCACCGAGCAAGAGCGCATAGACGCCACGAAAGTCCTCGACTTCGGCTCTATGATAGTCGACACGAGAGGCAACGTGGTCCCCAGGACGCCGCAGGCTGAGGTGACAGCAGCCACCATGTACCTCCTCAACAACCAGCCACCGGCTGGAGATCCCCGAACTGCCATGCACCGATCTACGATCGCGGGTTTGGGGTTAATCGAGGCCGCCCTCGATAAGGAGCTGGTACCAGACCCAAAAAAGGGCAAAGCGCTAGCAAAGTGCTACTACTAACCCTCATCTAGCAACGACAGTCACGACCTGTCTCGACACCGTCGCTCACAGCGACACGATCGCGACTACGATGCGCGCAACGACATCACGCAGCGCAAGATCGACAAGTCAAGGGCACGACGTGCTCGGTCGACTGACTCGGAAGAGGAAGATGGGGAGCTCTGCGGCGCCAGATGTTTCAGCAGATCCATCAGGCAAAAGCGGATGCCTAAAGGGTTTAAACTCCCATCGGAGAACCCGAAATTTGACGGTCTATAGGACCCCAAGATCTGGCTGGAAGACCACATCTCCTCCGTCAGGCTAAATGGGGGCAGTCGAAGTACTGCCATGCAATGCCTACAACTACAGCTGCAGGGCACCGCCCGATCATGGCTCAATAACCTCCCACGCGGATCCATTCGCAGTTGGGATGAGCTGGTCTACAGCTTTGTGCGCAACTTTAAGGGCACGTACAAACGGCCCGCCTCAATCGAAGAATTGAGATGTTGCCAGCAAAGATCTGGCGAATCGCTGCGCTCCTACATCCAAAGGTGGTCCATCATCAAGAACTCCGCGGAGAACATCTCGGAATACCGCGCAATTGATGCATTCAACGGTGGCGTCCGCCGCATGGAACTCAGGGAGGAGCTAGGCCGCTCAAAACCCCAAACCATCGACCACCTGATGGAGATCGCGAATCGGTGGGCCGATGGAGAAGATTCAGTGAAGAATCATGCTCACTCCGATGAGGAGGCAGAACTCGAACGCAGACGCGACCGCCGAGGCAAACGCAGCATGCGCATCTATGACGACCGTGACGACGTCAACATGGTCATAGCCGGCTACGCCGATAGACGCGATGAAAACCACAATAGCAAATACCGCAGCGGCGGATACCGCGACTCCGGGAAAACCACGCAAGTGTGGCAACGCCGTACTCGCGACGAGGCACTCGCGACCTCCATCGAGGACAAACTGTCCGGGCCATGCACGGTACACTTCTACATCGACAAGCATGACGGCAAGAGAAAGTCCAGCCACCTCCTCAAGGACTACCGCGAGTTCCTCAAGCTACACGAGGGATTGGTTCGGATGAACCGCAACGCAGTCGAAAGAGGCTACGGAGCCGCTCCAGGCGCCATGGCACATGGCGCACCGCCACCACCACCTGGGCCACCCCCGAACGGAGCTGCGCCGGACCAGCACCACGGAGGAGAACCGTACCCACGGGCCATGGGTACCATGATGATCCAAAAGGGGCGCCCCACCAACAGGGTGCAGAAAGCCATCACTCGCCAAGTCAACTTGGCCATGCACTCGCCACCATCCACCACTGAGTACCTCAGTGGCAGTGAGTCGTGCATTACCTTCGATAAACGCGACCACCTGCCTCAAGTACCTCGCCCAGGTCATTGCCCCCTCGTACTCGAGGCGCAAATTGGAGGCTTCGACATGAGTCGCGTCTTTATGGATGATGGAAGCGGCATCAACCTCATATTCGCGAGTACCTTGCGAGCAATGAGGATCCCTCTAACCTGCTTGGAGGCATCGGACACAACGTTCCACGGCATCGTCCCAGGGAAAGGCGTATACCCCCTGGGCAAAATCAACCTCGACGTCATATTCGGAATGCCAAAGAACTTCCAGCGCGAGCGCATCGACTTTGAGGTCGTCGACTGGCCCTCACAATACCACTGCATCCTCGGACGCGTCGCGTTCGCTAGGTTCATGGCGGTACCCCACTACGCCTACCTGCAGATGAAAATGCCAGGTCCCAATGGCGTCATCACGATCAACGAGAGCTTTGAGCGATCTGACAGTTGCGACAGGGAATTCAACAGAATCTCCCAGTCCTTCGGCATGCAAGAAGAGCTCGCGCGATTGAAGGAAACGACAGACAACAGTTTGCCTCCCCTGAGTAGGCCAAGCTCACATGATCTCTCCTTCGAATCATTTGTGCACACAACGAAGGTACAGGTCCATCCATCAGATCCCGCCAAAACGGCCCTCATCGCCAACAACTTGAGTCCCGCATAGGAACTCGCGCTCGTCGAATTCCTCCGTGAGCACTAGGAAATTTTTGCCTAGTGTCCTGCGGACATGCTAGGAGTTCCCAGGGAATTCGCCGAGCACGCACTCAACGTCAACCCCGACGCAAGGCCAGTCAAGCAAACAATCAGGCGACTATCTGAGCCACGAGTGCAGGCAGTCGGAATGGAGATTAACAGACTCCTCGAGGCCAAATTCATACGCGAGATCAAGGAAAGCACTTGGCTCGCCAATACGGTGCTGGTGCCAAAAAAGGACACGGATATCCTACAGATGTGCGTGGACTTCACTTCTTTAAACAAGCACTGCCCAAAAGATCACTTCCCGCTACCACGGATCGATCAAATCATCGACTCCACTGCTGGATGCGAGCGCCTCTGCTTCCTCGATGCCTACTCATGCTATAACCAAATTCGAATGAAGGAGGAAGACCAGGAGAAGACCGCGTTTATAACGCCCTTCGGTGTGTTGTGCTACAACACAATGTCCTTCAGGCTAAAAAACGCGGGAGCCACCTACCAGCGGTGCATGCAGGCTTGCCTCAAGGAGCAACTGGGTCGCAACATCCAAGTCTATGTCGACGACATAGTAATTAAAACCAAGGAGGAAGCCTCTCTAATCGACGACTTGCACGAAACCTTCGCCAATCTCGATCGTTACCGGATCAAGCTCAATCCGGAAAAATGCGCCTTCGGCGTACCATCTGGGCAGCTGCTCGGGTATCTCATCTGCGCGAGAGGGATTGAGGCAAACCCAAAAAGATAAAGGCCATCCTGGCCATGAAGAAGCCAAAAAACATAAGAGGCGTCCATCAACTAGCCGGACGAATCGCGGCCCTCAGTCGATTTATCAGTCGAATGGGAGAAAAGGCACTGCCCTTCTATCAGCTCCTCCGCAAAGCTCACAAATTCGAGTGGACCAATGAAGCGCAAGAAGCATTTGAAGATCTTAAGCGCCTGCTATCCACCTCGCCAGTACTGGTGACTCCACGAGAAAGGGAACCACTACTGCTGTACATCTCCGCTACCAACCAAGTGGTTAGTACAGTGCTCGTCGTCGAGCGGGCCGAGGAAAACAAGGTCCATGGCGTACAACGCCCGGTATACTACCTCAGCGAGGTCCTCATGCCAACAAAACAGCAGTACCCACACTACCAGAAGCTGGCGTACGGCGTCTTCATCACCGCCCGACGACTGCGCCATTATTTCCAGGAACACCCAATCGTGGTAGTCATCGACGCCCCATTGGCACATATCCTCAATAACCCCGACGCCATGGGACGAGTCGCACTTTGGGGAATCGAACTATCTCCACGAGACATCACATATGAAAAGCGCGACGCAATCAAGTCGCAAGTCCTCCCTGACTTCCTCGTGCATTGGATGGAAAACCAACTCCCGGACAAGCCAGATATGTCCTACCTCTGGACAATGCACTTCGATGGATCCAAACGGAAAGATGGAGCAGGAGCAGGTGTCATACTGACATCACCTCAAGGGGACAAGCTGAAATACATCCTGCGAATGCAGTTCACAGCCTAAAACAACGAGGCTGAATACGAGGCCCTGTTGCACGGGATGAGGATGGCAAAAGCCTGCGGCGCCAAGAGGCTCATCATATATGGCGACTCCAAGCTGGTCGTCAACCAAACAATGCACGAGTGCGACGCACTGAATGACAACATGATCGCATACCGCGACCTCTACGATACACTCGAGGGATACTTCGATGGTTGCGAGTTGCGACATGTAGGTCGCGAAAGCAACGAGGAGGCAGACGCACTCGCTAACATAGGCTCTACCTACGCCCCCATACCACCTGGGGTATTTCTCAAGCGCATCTGCGAACGCTCCATCAAGCCAAAGGCCGCAAAGAAGAAAACAAGCGCAGCAACGGACTCGGGGGCTACGCCACCCAATGAGCCAATGGCACTCGATGACCTGGAGCTAGACACAGGACTCGAGGGCCCAATGAGCGTCATGATGATCGAACAATCCTGGACGCAAACGTACATTACGTACCTCCTCCGTAAGCGCCTATCGGACGACTCGACAGACGCAGGACACATCGCGTGACGCTCCAAGGCATTCTCCATTATCAACGGCGAATTATATAAACACAGCATCACAGGCGTGTTACAACGATGTGTCTCCTTGGCCGATGGAAGAGCAGTCCTCCTCGACATCCATGAAGGGACCTGCGGGCACCATGCCGGCAGTCGCGCCCTCGTCGCCAAAGCTATACGAGCTGGATTTTACTGGCCCACGGCCATGCGTGACGCCAAGGACATAGTCCAAAAGTGCAACGCTTGTCAGCGATTGCGGACAAGCCACACGCACCAGGCGCAGAACTATGGCCTATTCCACTGTCCTGCCCTTCGCACAATGGGGGCTCGACAGGGTGGGCAAGCTCCCAAGGTCCTCGCAAGGAGGCTACGTCTACCTCTTGGTCGCCGTCGACAAGTTCACCAAGTGGATTGAGGCCATGCCAGTGACCAAGCAATCAGGGCACAACACGGTCAAATTCTTCGAGTCCATCGTCTACCGCTTCGGCGTGCCGCACAACATCATCACTGACAATGGAACGAACTTCACATCCAAAGAGTTCCAAGAATTCTGCGGAAACCTGGGGATCAACATCAGTTACGCCTCAGTCACGCATCCACAGACCAACGCACAGGTGGAAAAAGCAAATGGGCTCGTTTGCAGCGGCATCAAGAAGCGACTCCTTCGACCACTCGAGCAAGCCGTAGGTTGCTGGCCAGATGAGCTCCAATCCGTACTTTGGAGCCTACGACCAACTCCAAACAGCGCCACGGGCTACACGCCATTCTTTATGGTGCACGGAGCAGAAGCAGTACTACCCGCCGAGGTTCGGTACAAGGCGCCGCGTGTAGTCGCTTACAGCGAACAAGAGTCAACTCTTGCACTCGAAGACTCCGTTGACCTCCTCGATGAGGCAAGAGAAATCACCGTAGAAAGATCCACGATCTACCAGCAGAACCTGCGCAACTACCACAGTAGAAGGCTTCGCCCCAAATCCTTCGTCGAAGGTGACCTGGTCTAGCGACTGAAGCAGCAGGGGCATCTCAAGCTCGAGTCCCCCTGGGAAGGACCGTACGTGATTACAGAAGTAATCCCAGGTGGCGCCTATCGCCTTCAAGATTTAGAGACAGGAGTCGCATACTCCAACCCTTGGAACGTCGCACAACTGCGACGCTTCTACCCCTAGATGTTTTTACTATTACATCGCAAATAAGGCTACTCAGCCAAGGCTACTTAGCCACACATTGTACCTCGTACTGTTCTTCAAATAAATAAAAGCTAAGTTCCCCAAAACTCCGTGTTTTTCTTTTCACTTCCGTCAATTTTATACTCAGGGGCTACGCCACCCTACATACATCTATTCTTCGAACCAATAAACGCGATATCCTGAGTAGCTGGCACATCAATCAAACCCCTTAATGCAAACTCAACCCAGCTGCAACGCACCTGGCAGGTTGACAAAGGGATGGCCAGGCTAACGAAAAGGACTCGCATAGTGCAACGCACCTCACGCCAACAAAGCGGTTTATACACATTCAACAAAAATATCTACAACCTATACATGAACTTTACAACACAAATACACTTATGTGCAGGATACAAATCTGGCTACTGCTGCAACAGAAGAACATTGGTTTGTTCCTCGAAGAAGTCGACAATCTCCTCTGCTGGACGGTCCACCGCCTGATAGTGCGGCACCATATTCCAAGCAGATCCGGCTGGCGGCGCTGGCGGACCAGAAGCAATGGCGGCGACATCCACGTCAGGCCTGTGCAATCGCACCATCGAGAGGGCAGCCTTGGCACCAGCCACCAACTTCTGCTTCACGCACTTGCGAACCGCGGACATATCTTGAAATTTGGCCAGAAGAGCCAACAGGCTTGATGGAGTGTCATCCAATGGGAACATCGCCCGATAGATGTTCTTCAAACACGACTGTGACTTATTCAGGAAGAGCAGCACTCGCGAAGCGCGATCCTGCAGGGTCGCCAATGCAGTCGCACGATCATGATCTACCCAGAAGTATCCACTCTCTTGAAGTTGCTCCTGGGTGAGATCATGAAGGCGAATGGAAATCCTATCCCTCTCCTCATGTGGATGGCGTGCGCTAACAACTACACGAGGCAGCACCAACAGCATGAGTACAACGTACCATTGCGACTAACTACAAAGGAAAAGATGAGGACGAGCAAACTAACACTTAAACTGGTCACCCAGCTCCGTCACCTCGCCAAGCAGATTGCTTGCGGGCGGCGGATTTTTCCGCCTTCGACTGCCACACGTCTGTATTACCACGGATCAGGGGCCACTCACGCTCCAGCTCCTTCACGCGATCACGAAGTCGCGACAGCAAGGACAGCTCCTCTCATCTAGAGTGCGGCGGTGCCACTGTCTCATCAAGACATTGCGAATCCTGGTTTCCCCCCACAGGACCACTCGATGCACCCTACCACAAGTCAAGACAAAAGCAATTAAGGCGACCAAATTAACACAAAGGCAAGGGGAACAGATGCATTCAAGATAAGCATAAGTGTTTACAAACACACTTGCCAGCAGACACATCCTTAGGCTACAAAGGCAACTGATCAATTATTACAACACGCTAACTACAGAGCAGCTGGCTTCTTCGACTTCGATGGCTTCGGGGGCTTCATCAAGTCCGTGGCAGTATCAGATGCCACTGACTTTCTGCCGGCCCCTAAGGCCGAAGCTTTCGCCGCCTTCTTCGCACGTTGGAGCTCCTCCGAATACTTGGCAACAGTATTTATCAAGGAATGGCCATATTTGGCACAAGCAGTCGCAAAGGGAGCGAAGACTACCTGCTGACCATCCGTGCCAACAGGCATCACCTTCGACACCGCAGAGGGATCTATCTCGACTTCGTGGGCTTGCACCATGGCGAGTGACATCGTCGCACCAGCCGCCCGGAGGGAGTTCTTGTAGGTAGCAGGCACACCCCCGGCGAGTGACTCCACCAGCTTGTCCATATTATCGACCAGCTCCGCCTTCGGCATCAACTCTTCTCGGAGGCGACTAAGGGCGACCTTGGCCTTGGACAATGTATCCTGGATGGTGGCGCTTTGGTCCTCGACCGCAGATACCGCGCCGGCCAGAGCGTCATCACGACGAAGGGCCTGCGGATCAAAATTCAAGTCGCCAGCATCTACACCGAAAATACGCACATGGATCAAACTTCTAGTGCCACCGGCAAAACTCTAGATGCAGATAGGAACATCAATAAAATATCTACCAGTAAAGGTACCTGAGAGGGCCTTGGCGACTAAGAATAGTTGCTCTTCGAACAACTTTTCGTTGGCCTCAAAGGAGGCGCGCAGATCCTCTTCACGCTTCTAGGCATCATCACGAGCCGTGATTGCCTCATCGCACCCCTTCATAGCTGCGTTAATGTCTTCTCCAGCGTGGCGATGTTGCGCAGTAAAGCATTATGCTCAGCTACATGGCAGTCAATAATTGGCTATCAGTCGATTACACCAAAACAGAGAGAAGACGAAAAGATTAAGTGTAGAAGCACTCACTTTCGACCACACGGTGACGCGTCTCCAGCATTGCATGCTGGCGACCCATCGCCATCACCTGCTCCGCCACTTGCGCAGCTTCCTCTACAAGGAGCTGTCACACAAAACAAGGAGTCAGAAGAGGGCAACAGAAGGCGTTGACTGCCACACTAAAAAAGAAGGAAAAATATACTTACATGGTCCTCTCGCGACTCCGAAGAAGTTTGCTGAACCGTCATCCGAGCAACTATTCGATGCTCCCCTACGTGAGGACAGCTTGAAGAATTGTGCCCGGAGTGGGCCACCACCGGAGGAGAAGGAGCGCGCTCGACCTCTACTTTGGCCCTTGAGGTGGCGACTCCACATTCGTTCACAAACTTGACGTCGCTAGAAGATGACGACGCCTCTTGGCTACAAGACCAAATTCACATTAAGAAAAGGAAAACTCCAGGGCAAAGCCAACAAGAAGAAAACAGAAAAGAACTAGTGAACTCGCAAATTTACCAGTCAAAGTTGTCAAGATTAAACGTGGCCTCCGCCGACTCTAACGAAGACTCCTTCGGCAATCGCATCTTCTTGCGAGAAGATGGTGCCACAGCCCTCACAGGAACGACAGGAATTGGTGACTCCGCGCCGGCAGCTGTGCCTTCTGGAGTCGAAGGAGTCGACGCATCGGAGTCCTCGCTGCGCAAACGCTTGCGAGTATCCGGGCTCTCGGACTCGGGGGCTTCCTCTTCCACATTAGAAGGGACAGTCGACTCAGACTCGTCCTCTTCCAAAGCTTCGCGAGGAATAATACCCTCAGGGAGAGGAGGCATACAAGGCGACACCGCCCAATCCTGCATACAGACAATGAAGATCAGCAAACAGAACAGGTAAGCAACAGAAAAAGCAATCGCGAAACTAAGTTACTGCGTAGCACAACTGTACCTCAGGAGGAGGATTCGAAGCATCGAAAGGAGGAACGACTAGCTCATTCGGAAGCACATCCTTGAAGGTGTACTTCGTGACTAGTCGCACCCTCTTATCTACCGCACTCGTGGACATGCCATCGGCAGACACGCGAGTGGCATCATCAGCGCCACCCCATTGAAACATGGGATGGACTCTGGCCTGGAGATGCTGGACGCGATGACGCAGCCAAGTCCTGACAAGGGCGTAGCGTCCCTCTTCCGCGCCTATGCGACTCTCGAGGTCGCAGACGCGTTGATATAGCACGTCTGTCTCGGCGAGTTCGGAAGGCATGATCACGTTCTTCCAAGAACGCATCTTCTTGCAGGGAGTCGCGAGATCAAAAGGCGCGAGTCCAAAGTGCTCGTCCTTGGCCTTCTGGTCGCAAACATAGAACCATTTGTCCCTCCATCCCTGGACGGACTTGGCGAGCTTGATGTCGAAGTAGGTGGCGGATGGGTCGACATGGATTCCACAACCACCTACGTCATAAACTAGAGAGCCAGATGCGGACTGACGCTTCAGCTTAAATAAGCGTTTGAAAAGGCCAAAGTGCGGCTCGACTCCAAGCCAGCACTCGCAAAGAGTGATGAAGCAGGAGATGTGAAGAATCGAGTTTGGGGATAGCTGATGGAGCTGGAGCGCGTAGAAACAAAGGAGACCCCTAAGAAAGGGGTGGAGAGGCAAAGAAAGGCCGCGAATGATGAATGCAAAAAACATCACTCGAAAACCGGCGGGAGGCACAGGAATGGTCTCACCGCTGGGGACGCGCGCATCGGCGACTGCTGTAGAAATAACTCCGTCTTGGCGAAGAAGATGGAGATCTGACGCCTTGATGATAGAGGGGAGCCACGCGCCATTGGTCACGCGGGTGCCCGTGACCTTCTTTTTCCCGCCGGCGGCGGCACTTGTGCCCGCAGCAGCGGGGCCACCCTTCTTCTTTGTCGCAGCGACGGTGGCAGCAGATTCAGTGGCAGCGCCTCCTTTCTTCTTTCCCATTGCGCGGTGGCGATGAGAACATAGAAAATAACTTGGAAATGAGCGGAGGTGGTCCAAAGTTGAGGAGGAGATGAGCGCAGGGAAAAGCAGATGAGCAACAGCAATGGCGATGGCAGCGAGGAAGAAAAGAGTGCAGATAGAAAATTACCGCCGTAGCGCCGCTACTTAACCCCTAGGAGATGCAATCCAACCGCTCACAAAAACCCTACTGGACGCGAGGCATGCATCGCGTTCAACACGTGGAGAAGAGGAAGCGAACCGTCCCTCCACTGCTCCCATTACGCGCGGAAATCGAGGAGGCATAGTTAATAATAACATTACAAACGCCCAGTCAAATCAAAGTCAGAAAGTGGGACTCACCGCTCGTCACATCCCGTCAAATTCGCTCACACAGGCAACTGAGGTCATGCAAGCATCAGCACTGACGTCATCAACAGCTACGCAGCGGAAAACTTCGACTACTTTAGTCCTTGCTGGAATCTTCGACTCCACCAAGCACTCGGGGGCTACTCCCATAGGGAGCGCTGGCCGCGCACCCTACAATTTTTTCTTTTCTTATTGCAGGGATATAGGCAATCAAATTCAAACCCAATCACTCGAAACACGGTTCGACTACGGACATGGGTTACTCCCATCGGGAGCGCCGGAAACAATTTCGACTGAAACAAGCAAGCAGAAAACGACAACAGTCGCAAATGTGTTTTAGTCTTTGCCTGAGTCTTTGACTGAAACAAACAAGCAAATTCTTTAGTCCCTGCCTGAGTCTTCGACTCAACCAGGCACTCGGGGGCTACTCCCATAGGGAGCGCTGGCCGCGCACCCTATGAATATTTGCACAAAAACTGTGTGTTGATAACATCCGCACTCGCAGATCATGGCGACACCGCCTCATAATTTTCCCTACAAAGAGACTACGTCTCCTGGGCCGCCCGAATCGTCTCCGCGATGATAAAATTCGGATGCCGCGCTTACAGCATGAAGGTAAGACCTGAATAAGGCATGGCAACGCATTTAACTGTGCACTACCAGAAAAATATCCATGCCTGCAGGCACGATGAACATGCCTTGACGGACGCGTCAAGTGCTCACACCCATATAACTGGAATTCGACTCCTGTAAGACCTCCGCGGCCTGAGTCGAATTACGCCAGCACTTTTCCGGATTCGAGGCCGGGGACTCGAGTTCGAGTAGATTGCGTTGTTTCACCCTAAGGTGGTTAACTAATGCCGATACTTCGGCTATATCAGGCACGTATATCAACAATCCCTATGACATAAATGAAAGCAGTCGAAAATGTACTCATTCAGGCACTCGAAGACTTCAAAAATTACCCAGTCGAATCTGCGATTCCACTGGATACTCGGGGGCTACTGACATGGGTATACCCTACAGATACTCGAGCTTGGTATATACGGTCTAAATACATACAGGCCCACGGTGTCGCCAAGGCCTAGATGAAAGGACTCGAGTAACCTGCGGACTCTGGATTGCTTGAAGGACAAGAAGAAGCTAAAGATAGAAAGTTTGAAGGGGAAAACCCTAACTTGTAACCGACTCGACCTGCTACCCGAGACCTAGCCTATCTATATAAAGGCTAGGAGGAGGCGGCGAGAAGGACACACGCAACCCTAGTTTCCACAACCCTCGCCAGATTGCATCTATGCACCATTGTAACTTTCGACTCCTTCGATAATTCAACGAGCAGACAAGCAGGAGTAGGGACCTCTACGAGGCCTGAACCTGGGTAAATCCTTTGTACCCTATGTGCTTGTTTGCTAGCCGATAGATGTCTCCAGCGCTCCCTCCTTCTCCAAAACCCAAGTCCATAACAATGGGCATTGATGAGTTAAACCCTCGTCACTACTAGAGTGAACAAGGGGAAGAATATTCAACATCCCGCAGTTCGCTATTTGTTCTATGTTATTGCTAAAACCTTGTAGGCACGTAATGAGTTCACGAGACTCAACAAGGAGGACATCCTAGTCCTCGCAAAGGCTTCTTACATCAACTGCAACTTGTCACTCAACTTGGGCGCCATCCATGTGCGCTACCTAGAGCACTGATGTCTACACACTTCTATTCTTGTAGATAGTTGTTGGGCCTCCAAGTGTAGAGGTTTGTAGAACAGCAGCAAGTTTTCCTTAAGTGGATCACCCAAGGTTTATTGAACTCAGGGAGGAAGTGGTCAAAGGTATTCCCTCTCAAGCAACCCTGCAATCAAGATACAAGAAGTCTCTTGTGTCCCCAACACACCCAATACACTTATCAGGTGTATAGGTGCACTAGTTCGCCGAAGAGATAGTGAAATACAAGTGGTATAGATAATTATAAGTGGTAACGGTGCCAGAAAATAGCTTGATGGCGTGGAAAAGACTAAAGACAAACTGAAATAAAGATGGAAGCAAGCAAACATGTAACAGATCTAGTTGGAAACGGTGTTTCAATGCTTAGAAACAAGGCCTAGGGATCATACTTTCACTAGTGAACACTCTCATATAAATATATTATCTTCATGATACTACTCTGAACTACTCTCCGGTTGGACACTCTAATCCATGGTAGGGCTATAACAACACACCTCAAAGCAAGCCTTTCCCATCTAGATAACCCCACACTGTCACCTTGAGCACTAGATGGTTCCAACAAATACCACAATTTCATAGAGACATCCAACTCCAAATATAACTCATAACAAGTATCTGTAATCTCTAGCCTAAGTGCCACCATGGTGTGCACGCTGTCACTTTCACACACATGGGGAGAGCAGAGATCTATTAAAGCACTTGAGTAGCAAGGTAGATCTACTTGATTACAAATCTCATGATCACAATATGATCATGCATAGAGAGAGAGAGATGAACACATAGCTACCGGTAGAACCCTTAGCCTCGAGGAAGAACTACTCCCTCATCATCATGGGAATCAGCAACGGCGATGGAGATGGTGGTGGAGTCGATGGAGATGGATCCGGGGGCACTTCCCCGTCCCGGCAGGGTGCCGGAACATAGAATTTCTGTCCCCCGAATCTCCCCTTCGGTGGTGGCGGCGCTGTGGAACTTTTCGTGGCTAGAGGATGGACTATTAGGGGTATTGCATCGGGAGGCATCTTATAGGTGAAGAGGCAAGGTCGGTGGGTGGCCAGGGGGCCCACACCACGCCCTAGCACGGCTAGGGGGCACCCGCGCCAAGGCGGGTGTGGCCACCCTGTGGCCCCTCTCCGTCTCGTCTTTGGCTCCGTGAGTCTTTCGGTAAAATATCGACTTTGGCTTTTGTCCGGTTCAATTCCGAGAATATTCATTTTTTGACTTTTCTGGAACCAAAAACAGAAGAAAACATGCAACTGGCACTGTGGCATCTTGTTAATAGGTTAGTCCAGAAAGTGTATAAAAATTACTCCAAAGTGTGGACAAAACATAAGAAAGTATATAAAAAACAAGCATGCAACATAAAAAATTATGGATACGTTAGCAACGTATCAACATCCCCAAGCTTAACTCTTGCTCGTCCTTGAGTAGGTAAGTGATAAAAAGAAAGAATAATTTTTGAGGTGACATGCACCATCATATACTGATCAAAGTATTTGTAAAACATTGATATCTAGGATCATAGTACTTCAATCATAACATGAAAGATAAAGTTCTAACAATAAAACATAGCAACTATGTTGTAACATGGAAAGGCACAAACAAAAGATTCATGAATAACAATACTTTGCAAGACGTTTGTTTGTTTCACATAAAGAATACATAGCATAGTAGCATTCAACTTGTCCCTCATAGAGTAGCAAACATAAATGCATAGGACACCTTCAAAGTTCATAAGAGTGACTAGATACAAATAGTTCAAAACAAGCAATATCAAAGTTATGCATCAATCAACAAGTCTTGGGACAATGCACATAGAACTAAGAATGGCCACTATTCTCTCAAAGTAAGTGCATAAAGATACAAGGTGGAGACTCAACATAAAAGTAAAAGAAAGGACTTCATAGAAGGAAGTAGAGATTCAAGTTTCATAAAGAGATTCCAAAAATTATGGTACTTATTAGCTTTCAGCTCTCATTGCCCCTACCATAAGCATCTTTAGGTGATTAAGGTTAAAGTGACACAACTAAAAGGATATGCTTGACAAGTTATAAGCCGAAATCTCATGCCCCTTACTTACAAAGACCGAGCCTCATGCTACTCAACTTTAGTCACAAGTAAGCTCTTGTCATTGTAAGTACATATGTATCATAGAGAACCGCCAACGCGGTACCCCTTGCACATGATACAGGAGCTATCCCATAATCAAAATGGCAAGGCAAGCAGACAATGAGAATCTCAGCGATCTTTTTATTTGCTATTTGCATAGGTTTTTATTGAGGATGCTTCATAGAGTGCTCATTATGGTTATGCTGCAAGTTTCCACCATGATTAGGCATGGCTTAGGCTAGCAGCCCAGGCGTTTCTCTAACGCACATACAAACTCCATGATCTTACAAGTTCCCCTTTTATTTCACACCGTCGGGATCCATAAGCAAAAGAACATGATATCAACAGGGTACAATGTATAAGTGCAATGTTGAAAGCGTTCCCCATGATACATGGTTCTGCTAATTTCAACACTATAAAGCACAAGCATATACGCAACAAAGATGGACACAATGGTTCAAGTTTATTAAATGCAAGAAAGTGAAGTGTGCCATCAAGTTCGTGAGAGCTTTAATCACTAATTTTCACATAACAAGTTTAATTCGGAAGGTAGATAAAAACATGAATATACTTGGAATAGCAAATGCTAATAGGTAGGTATGGTGGACTCTTTGGAATAACTTGGTTTTAGGAGTTGGATGCATGAGTGGAACTCATACTTGGTTAGGGAGGCTAGTAAAAGACTGGGAGCGACCAACTAAGAGAGCAATAATGGACATAATCATGCAGAGCGACAAAACATCATTGATTAAAGCATAAAGTGATATTACAAGTCGAAAACTAAAGGATCGTAAAATCTATGGTGACTTGGGATAGTCATAACATGGCGTGAGCATGCGCCAAGTCAACCCAAATAAAGCATCAAAGGAGAATACCACAATACTATGCTTTAATATGCTAAAACAACACATGATTCTTTCAACGCACACTAAGCAATCTCAATTGTTTATAACAAGTCATGCTAAAAAAATAATCACTAAGCATAAAGCCAAAACAATACCAAGCATGACATGATAAAGTCTAAGCCACAGTCAAAACAAGCTCCTTTTATACCACTTATAAGCATGAAACTTCCTACTCTTTTCCAACACCAATCCAAATTATGTGAAAGAACTCATAAAGATAATAATAAATAAATAGCAATGAGCTTGTCTCACAAATCCAAAAGGAAGAACTAAAAAGTTCTAAGCTGAAAGCACAAGAAAACTAAGGCTAAACCCAGTGCTAGCAAAAGAGAACACTCACAAAACAATAAGCATGAAAACTAGAGTGTTCTAAACAATGAAAGAAGAGTGTGTCTCTCTCCAAAAGAAGTGTTGGGATCCAACCAACTTATTGCAGAAAACCAAGAAAACTAAGCAAATGAAAACTAAGAACGAAAACAAAGACGCTCCAAGAACAACACAACTGTGCATGAAACAATAAGTGTCTAGAAAGACCTGAGATTTTTATTGATGAAAAAGGGGATGCCTTGGGCATCCCCCAAGCTTTGACGCTTGTACTTCTTGGATATTTCTTGGGGTGACATGTGTGGCATCCCCAAGCTTGAGCTTTAGTCCATTCTTCATCTCATTACTCATTCCTTCCATACATCTGAATTTTTTTCTTCATACAAAACTTCACACAATCTTTATTAGTAACATTAGTGCACTCAAGATAATAAGTCTTTCGGTTCAGTTTTAACACCAATAAAACTACCATTAAAACATAAGCTACTATAGCACTTCCCTCAAAAAGTAAACCAACAAGAAGCAAATGCAAATAATGGCAGAAATCTGTCAAAACAGACCAGCAGGTAAAGACGAATTTTTTCGAAGACCTTCTGTTGATCAAATCGAAAAGTGTTGAACTAACGAAAGTTAGATAACAACCTGGGTCAGGAGCACAAAAATTCACGCCTCAAAAGGACGTACAGATATTTTACACGAATTTTTACGGTGAAGCACAAAAATCTATTTCTGGACATCAACTTTCCCAATCATTACTTCTTTCTCATTAGAGGTTACTCTTGGCACAAAAAGCAAATAAAATAGATAAGGAGTGGTTATTACAGAGGAAATAAATTCCAAGACTCAACTAAAACTTTTGGGTTATCTCCCAATAAGTACTTTTCTTTAACGCCTTTAAGTTAGGCATGATAGTTTGAGAAGATGCTCACATAAGAAATATGAATTGAAGTAAAAGAGAGCATCAAGAAGAAAATTCAAAACACATTTAAGTCTAACCCACTTCCTATGTATAGGAATATTGTAAAGAAACAAGTCATGAAAGCACAAAGCAACAAGCATAGTAAAGCAAAACAAGTGCAACTTCAAGACTTTCAACATAAAGAGGGGAAACTTAATATTATTGAGATGCATAAAACCATGTTTCCCTCTCTTATAATAACTTTCAGTAGCATCATGAATAAAATTAATAATATAAATATCACATAAAACATTCTTATCATGAGCCACATGCATATAATAATTATTACTCTCCACATAAGCATAGTCATTCTTATTAATTATAGTGGGAGCAAATTCAACAAAATAGCTATCATTATTATTCTTATCACCATAATCATCAAAATATAGGAGGCATATTGTAGTCATAATTAATTTCCTCCTCAATAGCAGATGGACTGAAAATATCATTTTCATCATTGTAATCATCATATATTGGAGGTTTAGTATCATCATAAGAAATAGAATAGTTATCTTCCAAAGCTGGGTAACTAAAAAGATCATTTTCATAAAAACTAGCTTCCCCAAGCTTAGACTTTTCCATAGCATTAGCAATACTGGTGTCCAAAGAAAACATACTAACAACATTACTATTAGCATGCAAATAAAGTTCCATAGGTGTTTTAATTTGCTCTTCGAACACTTCATGTCCTAACTCAAGATAAATACTATAAAGCTCTCTAATTTTGTTGTTGTTTTCCATTCAACCTAACTTGTGAAAACAAGAAACAAAAAGACAAAATTATAGAATCTAAAGGAAATATCATCAAGTACTCACACCGGAGGATGTGAGTACCTTTTACCTTACCTCCCCGGCAACGACGCTAGAAAATAGCTTGATGTCTACGCACTTCTATTCTTGTAGACAGTTGTTGGGCCTCCAAGTGCAGAGGTTTGTAGAACAGCAACAAGTTTTCCTTAAGTGGATCACCCAAGGTTTATCGAACTCAGGGAGGAAGTGGTCAAAGGTATTCCCTCTCAAGCAACCCTACAATCAAGATACAAGAAGTCTCTTGTGTCCCCAACACACCCAATACACTTGTCAGGTGTATAGGTGCAATAGTTCGACGAAGAGATAGTGAAATATAAGTGGTATAGATAATTATAAGTGGTAACGGTGCCAGAAAATAGCTTGATGGCGTGCAAAAGACTATAGGAAAACTGAAATAAAGATAGAAGCAAGCAAACATGTAACGGATCTAGTTGCAAACGGTGTTTCAATGCTTAGAAACAAGGCCTAGGGATCATGCTTTCACTAGTGAAAACTCTCACATAAATATATTATCTTTATGATACTACTCTAAACTACTCTCCAGTTGGACACTCTAATCCATGGTAGGGCTATAACAACACACCACAAAGTAAGCCTTTCCCATCTAGATAACCCCTCACTGTCACCTTGAGCACTAGATGGTTCCAACAAACACCATAATTTCATAGAGACATCCAACTCCAAATATAACTCAGAACAAGTATTTGTAATCTCTAGCGTAAGTGCCACCATGGTGTGCACGCTATCACTTTCACACACATGGGGAGAGAAGATATCTATTAAAGCACTTGAGTAGCAAGGTAGATCTACTTGATTGCAAAGATCATGATCACAATATGATCATGCATATAGAGAGAGATGAACACATAGCTACCTGTAGAACCCTTAGCCTCGAGGAAGAACTACTCCCTCATCATCATGGGAATCAGCAACGGCGATGGAGATGGTGGTGGAGTCGATGGAGATGGATCCGGGGGCACTTCCCCGTCTCGGCAGGGTGCCGAGATAGAGACTTTCTGTCCCCCGAATCTCCCCTTTGGTGGCGGCGGCGCTGCGGAACTTTTTGTGGCTGGAGGCTGGACTATTTAGGGTTTTTGCGTCGGGAGGCATCTTATAGGCGAAGAGGCAAGGTCGGTGGGCGGCCAGGGGGCCCACACCACGCCCTGGCGTGGCCAGGGGGACCCGCGCCAAGGGGGTGTGGCCACCATGTGGCCCCTCTCTGTCTCGTCTTATGGCTCCGTGAGTCTTCCGGTAAAATATCGACTTTGGCTTTTGTCCGGTCCAATTCTGAGAATATTCATTTTCTGACTTTTTTGGAACCAAAAACAAAAGAAAACAGGCAACTGGCACTGTGGCATCTTGTTAATAGGTTAGTTCCAGAAAGTGTATAAAAAGTACTCCAAAGTGTGGACAAAACATAAGAAAGTAGATAAAAAACAAGCATGGAACATCAAAAATTATGGATACGTTAGCAACGTATCAAGCACCAAGCCTCCCAAAGCCAAGGGCCAATCACAGGATGAGGCATCATCACTGTGCTTGCCCATGCCCTAGACATCAATCTAGGTGAATTGCAACCCGTGCTAGGCAAGACACGTGTTGGTTTCTCCACCTTGAGAGCCTGTGGAATGCTCACTAGGAGAGGTGGTGTTTATTATCTGCATATTGCTAGAGTTGGTCGTCTCTACCCCGCTCCTTTGCCTAATGGTATTTTCTCTATAAAGGAAGGACGTTTGCTATATGACTTGCAGGTTCAGCAACACCAACTCAAGGAAGAGATTTCGGAACAGGATGAGGACCAAGAACAGGAGCAAGGAGTTCCTTACCAAGAGGAGCAGCCACAAACCCAGTTCGTCACATACCAAGATTTCCAAGGAATTGGAGGGACTATGGAGAGGATGCATAGCCTCTCTTTGAACCTCCGAGAATCAACTAGCAACCTCTCAACTCAATTTGCGAACTGGAGTAACGACCTTTTCCCGCCACCAAAATGATTTGAAGGGCTTGCAAAAGCCTAAGCTTGGGGAAGTTTCCTCATGTATCTTTATTTGGCGTTCATTTGCTTTTATTTATTTCGAGGTTGCATTTTTATTTGAGTTTATAAGCATGCGTGTTGGTTTCCCCAACACTTTATTTTCTAAGTTCTTTATTTGCTTCCGAGATTTTCTAGCCGAGATTTGCTGCCAATTTCCTATTCTTTAAATTCCCACTCTTAAAAATCAAAAAAAGATTTCTCCCTTTTTATTTATTTTCCCTCTTTCTTTTCTTTCTGCCTCGAGGTCTTCATATGTTTGCAGGAGAGTGATCGACTTTGAGTTTCCGAGAAGCAAATAAAAAAGGAAGAGAAAAGTGGAACCAAACATGAGAGGTATGCCCTATGACTCCCCGCTTTTGAAGTTTGAGAAACCCATGCTAGTTAGTAGTAAATGTTAAGATATTATATTGGTGGAGTGAGTATTTGTATCGTAATAAGATTTTTTCTTTGCATGGGTATTTAATTGGGTTCATTTTGTTCTAGCTCTCGTAATTAACCAAGTCTTGCCTAAAAATTGCTAAACAATCATAATAATAAAAAGTCTCACAATTGAAGGCTTGGGTGTTGTAGTGCTTAGTCTTAAAGGTTTATTTCTAGAGACACTCAACACCACTGGAAATGCTGATTGACTTGATAGCTCTCTTTAAAAGGATTTGTTTGATTGAATTTATGTTTAGCGGTTTTTGTTAGCATGTCAAAGTTTGACTTGTTAATCATCAGAATGATATAGCTTTACACGTGTCAAACTTCATGGGATGCCAACAACTCCGCTGTCCCACGAACGATCTTCATGGAGGAAACTCCTAGATTTTGGCTATGAGTTGATTAAATACTTGTAGCAGCAATGCTATAGTGGGTAAGATTCTTGGCACTCCCAGGTAGCTGTAATCATGATGGAATCACTCCTTTGGCTATTATGAGTAATCATTATGCAAAAGGAACAAATACCTTAGTGATGCCACGAGTGTCCATCACAGCCCGATAAACTAATAAAAATATTTGGCATGCTCTCAATTACTTAAAAACTGAAATTGTTGAAGGACAATGAATAGAAAATAGTGCTTGAAAAGTCTTGATTTATTGATGTGGGAAAATTGAGATACTCTAGTGTATATTCTTTCATGACAACTCTCACACTCTTAGTTTACATGATTATGCCTTATTATTCAAAGGAAAGCCTATGAGTTGATTACATGATATGGAATAAAGTTTACTCCTTTTGAATCATCCATGCTAACAATAATTTTGCGGCACTATAAGGATGCATAAAACTCGTATGATATGCTTGCCATTACTCTATCTATGCTGAAGTTTTTCAGATTTATGAAGTGGAGGAAACATGAGTCTACCAATCATGAGTAGATCACCATCTCGTTATTTCAGTTTAAATGTTGAGTTCCTTTTTGATTTTGGTTTTCTTGCTCGGGGAAGATCAAGTTTATGCTTGGGGAGGCTGATGGATCTGAAATATAGCCATCTACGTCCACATTTAAACTAGATATTATTCATAATTTTGATGAAATGTCTGTTTAAACCTACCACTAATGCTAATATTCAGAGGGGTATGCAATCCTTTCTTTTATATTTTTCCTGCACAGATAATGTCGTTTAAAGGAAGAAATCACTACATTAAAGTCAAAGATACGAGATTTCCAAAACTAGAAGAAACCAGGAGCCGTAAGATGGAGGCACACGCTTTAACGACCAACTATGCGATCGGAGCAAAAATTCCGGCCGTATAGCTCGGGTCGTATAGTTGGCGCCGCCACTGTTAGGTCAAAAAAAACAAATTTCATGAAGGGGCCCCTATATAAAGAAGCCTTGGGCAACGAGAAAAGAAGCCAGACCTCGCCAAAAAAGTCTCTGCCATAGATCTCCAGCCGCCTCAAGATCTCCAAACCCTTCTCCATCTCCATAGCCATATTCCACCACTTGTAATAGTAGATCTCTTCTTCGATTGGCGACGTTGTAAGACTATTGCTATCAATCTTATGATTTTCATTACAATGTTTGTGATTGTTGATCTCATCTCTATGTGTGAGTAATTCTCCTTGGGCTAAGGGCTTTGGCCTGGCCATGTAGCAATTATGCATGTTATTATCATAGATGGGATCATGTATTAGTTTGTATGACATGATGATTATTGTATGTTCTCTTGTCTCAATCCAAGGACTTGTTTGGTACCCAAGACCCCGAGGGTTGATCCAGGTATAGGGAGTATGGGTAATGACTAATCTGCAGGTTGGGAACCCCTGTGACAGAAGGGGTAGTACGGCTGTATGTGAGGGATTTACTTGGGACTAATGGTGACATCACTATGCATATCATTAGTTCTCTTTCTTCTATGGATGAGACTAGTAGGTTATTGCTATAAGAGGTCGCGGAGGCAATAAAAATTATGGATGCACTGCCCACATATAATTTATCTTGCTCTAAGAAGTACATGCATACTTTATTTCTATCTTTTATTTCCATCAGATGTTTTGCACAACTACATGTGAAACTAAACACCCTAGGCCCTCTCTCTCCATCACCGACAACAACAAAAAGACGCAAGCTATTGGTCTGGTAAAAACACAAAAGGAATTCTAAAACTCCCGAAGGTCCGTTAAAGTAACTTCACTACGCATTCGCTTCCCGAGGATTCGATAAGCTAGATCTACTAGGGAAAAAGAAGCTACACTACATCCATAATCTAGATCGAAGGTATCAGCTGTTAGATCAAGTTTTCTAGAAGGCACGCCCCAAGACACTTGTTCTGCATGATGATTGTTACTGACCGTTCGATCTGGGCTCTTAGACGATTGGGATGGTTCTTCCTAAGAGCGATCCGCGAGTAGGCTGTTCTGCAACATGATTGGCCATGCTTACTATCCACTTGCTCTAGATAAACTAGCAATACCGAGCTCTCCCAGTTCCCAGTTTCATGTGTTCCGTGGGCCCACCTGCTAGTGTCATGTCCCCTTTACTTCTCTTCCTCCCCATACTTCTCTTCCTTCCCCTCAAAGCCACTTTCCCCACTTCTCTCCCATCCTGCCATAGTCGCAAGCCGACGGTGCCTCCATCGATCTCTCCCGTAGCCACCCCAGTCTACCACCCCCCTTTCCCAATGGGTTCAAGGGGAGAAGGTGAGGAAACACGTCATGTCGACAACGACGGAGATTTCGATGTGAGTCATCTCATCTCTAACATCTGTGGCCTTTTATCTATTTTGAGCTATATCTACTTTGATTACTCATGCACGTATGATGTGTTAGGCCAACAAGACACTGTACGACTCCTACTATCATGGTTTAGCAGAGGAATACAGTCCTCTGCTATGTGAACATGGATATGTGCCCGCTAAATTTGTAGTGTTTGAAGGACGAAATGTAGGCAGAAGTTTTTTAGGGTGTCAAGGACATGGTGCAATGTTGCCATGTAGAAGTTGAAGTGTTGTCAAATGGGTAGATCCAGAGTGGCCAAAATCGATGTAGAAAACGCTAGACCAACTATGGGATATGACTGTTGAGTTGAAATAATCCATAGTCAGCTCAATTCTTCAGAGTGCTGAGATAAAGTTATTTGACCATGTTGACACAACCAAGCTTAACTGATATCTTAGGAGGGTGCAAGTCAAGGTTAGCAAAGTCGAGAAGGAGAGGGACGTGGTGTTGTCCTTGAAGGCTAAAGTAGAGCAAGAAGTGTCTCAAGAAAGGAATGAACTTCACCAGGCCAAAGTCCTACAGTTCACAACTGCTGGTATTGACAAGTGCATGAGGAAAAATGCAGAGAAACAATTGAAGTTGTACAAGGAAGATGCTAAAAGGACGGAGCAGACGATTCGATCCTTGCTCTCGCAGGAAGATGCGCATCGGGCTAAGATTAGGAAGATCAAGGAGATGTGTGATAACTAGTTCTATGTAGCTTGAGCTCCATACATTTTTAATTATAATAGTAGTACTTGTTGACCTAGCGGTCCGAACTAGTGGTCTCGAAGTCCTGGGAGAAAACAATTGGTCGCCCGTTAATCTGTCTTAGCCCTGCTGACATAGGTATGATTACTCGGGTGCTTATGGTTTGTTACCCTGAATTGGGCAAAAGGCTTATGACCCATGAAGATTTCGGATGATAGCCCAAGGAAGCAGCCGACAAATACTTTGATTGTATTAGGACAGAGTCTTTGAACCGACAATGTGTTGGTATTGTAATTACGCGTATGTAAAACATATCTGCATATAGCTTTGAGACCCGGCGTATTATATATAGGACGAGAGAAGCCCAAGCGAGGGTACCAAAAAACTCCCAGGCAACTTGTAGTAGTCCGATTTCCAAATATTCAAGCGACTTTGACTCCATTGTTTTCTTGACATCCGACGAAATCCCCAGCGTTCTCTTTTCCGCAAAACACTAAGTCCTTCTCCATGGACATTTCCGAGGTTACCCCTTGTCAATTGGCGCCGTCTGTGGGAAACCTAAATGTTGGAAACATGGATTCAGCGGACCGCTCTCCACCAAGCATCAACCCGACAAAAGCAGATCCACGCCCACCCGCCCCAGTAATAGTACCCGCCGATTTCAATGGCAGATCCGATCTAATCATTAGAGGATTCCACTTCCAAGTAGAGGACCCGCAGGAATCGCACCCTTCGGTCCTGGTCACATTAGAACCGTCGGTGGAAAAACCTACGCCTACGGTGGTACCAGCATCATCCCGTCGGATACTCCATGGACGCCACAACACATATGGAAGCAAGCAAAGAAAACGAGCAAATCAAGACGGATCTGGGGGACCTTGATGTTCTTTACGAGAATCTCTCCTTCGGATCAGATCCTCAGCCAACTCCACCACGAGAAACAAGCCCAGCAAATTCAGAACCCGAAGAAAGTATCGAAAACATCGACTTCAGAAAAAGGATGGCGAAGATCTACCCAGTACTACAATCTCAGAATATTACCAGTACATCCTTCGGGGCAGAAGACAACGTCATTAGCCCACGCATAACACGCCACCAAGTGTGCCTGGTCAACGGGAATACCTCAACAACACGCGACTCTAACGGTAATCCTATCCTCGACCCCAATGATATTTTATCGGATGACAATGTAGGAAATCACAGCAATGAAGGGGACAACGAAACGGAGGAGAGACAGTGGATAACCGCACAGTGCAAGGAAGAGGCGGAGAACCGCATGGAGGAGAGAGGCAAACTCTTCGGCTACCAGCAACGGCATGGCAACAAGCAAGGGAAGCAATTTCGGGAGCAGTTCCGATGACAGCGGATGCTTCACGTGAGGATCTATTAGCATACCAATATCTGCTTCATCACTAGAAGAGAGACCTACTCAGGATGCAGAGGCAACTTGACGAAATAAAGAGATTAGCCGATGAATCCAGCTTACGACGGGCATAGTTAAGATCTACCCGAGGATCAGGGAGCATAATAGGAGGAGCACCGCCAAGAAGGGGAACATCTCGACTGTAGAATATCCCTGAAGTAGAAAGATGCGGACTCATCCGAGATCTTGATCTATCGTTCATGTCGATTGACCAAGCAGGAAACATCAAGGAAAAAATAGCCCAGACAGCCATTGTGGCCGCACAAACATATCTAATCACAACTCAGCCTGCACTCGACGATCCTCGTGTGGCCCTCCACCCCTCCGCCCTAATGAATCTCGGCATGGTAGGAGCATCTCTCGTGCAAGTAGAGAAAGGAACCACGAGGCAACTCGAAAGATCCCCACGCCATCGTAGCAGCCCTCGGCATAGAGGTCACACCCGACGATCACGATTGCCACATCGGGAATACTTTTCAGAATCAGAGCCACAAAATGATGCAAGAAAAGATATCACACAGCGAAGGATTGACTGATCCATAGAAGAGCATAGCACCCGAAGATACCATGATGGCGAAAGGGAGGAAGATCAAGAATTATGCGGAACCAGCTGCTTTACTCGATGTGTTCACAAGACTCCGGTACCAAAAGACTTTAAATTACCTCAAGATCGTCAAAAGTACGATGGTCTCCAAGAGCCCATAGCTTGGGTGGCAGATTATCTGGCAACCGTCAAGTTACAAGGCGGCTCCAAAGCTACCGCAATGCAAAGATTGAAGCTGCACCTAACCGGCACGGCACGTTCCTGGCTAAAACAATGACCCGAAGATTCTATCAGAAGTTGGAACGATCTTGGACAAATTTATCAGAAAGTTCTAGTCCACATTCAAGGGACCCGCGTCTTTGGAGAAATTGCAGGCCTGCAAGCAAAATCCAGGAGAATCAATACGGGCATTTGTCCAATGGTGGAACATCATAATTTTTTTTACTAAATCCATATCCGATGAAAGAGCAATCGACGCCTTCAACGATGGACTTCGTCGGCAAGAATTTATTCAAGAATTAGGAAGAACCAAGCCAAAGACAATTTCGCAGCTGATGGACATAGCCAATCGATGGGCTGATTGAGAGGACGCAATACACAAAAAAGAGCCTGTTCACCCGAAGAAGCCAGGGAAATGCGCAATAACGATCGAAGACGACGAACCAATGATGGGTACAGTACACCAAGTTATGTTGTAGCCAGTTTCTCTGGAGGGGACAACCGACGGAGCGACGATTACAACAATGGATACCATGGTAATATGGACAACATTGGCACAGGCCAGCCATAGCAACGGTACCAGCCGGCGAATCGACACCCACCTATGTCAGCATGACAAATGTTGGAAGGACCGTGCAATATGCACTTCTACATCGACTCGGTAGGGAAAAGACGATCAAATCACCTTGTAAAGGACTACCGAACATTCCTAAAATTGCAAGAGCTATGCAACGCAAGGGTAATCGAAGCAGCAAACCGAGGCTACGCTACCGCGCCTGGCGCTTTGTCTATCGGTGCGCCACCACCACCGCAGGGGCACCCGCCAGCAGGATAGCCGCAAAACACAACACATCAAGATGCCGAATATCCTAGGTTAAAAGGAGCAATGTCAATGATCCAGAAGGGACGACCCTCCAACATAACATAGAAGTTGATCACTAGGAAGCAGCATAAATCTGATCTACGCAAAAACACTAAGAGCAATGGGCTATCCCTGGACAATGTAGCTCCAACAGAAACATCTTTACACAGAATAGTACCGGGTAAAGCCGAAATTCCTTTAGGAAAAATATTTCTTGACGTTGTTTTTGGATCCAAAGTAAATTTCAGGCGAGAAAAACTTGAATTCGAAGTCATGGACTAGCCATCACAATATCATGCGATCTTGGGATGACCAGCTTTCGCACGGTTCATGGCAGTTCTGCATTATGCGTACCTAGTCATGAAAATGCCAACACCAAAAGGAATCATCAGGGTAAAAGGAAGCTTACCACGTGCTGACAACTGTGACCGGGAGTTCAACAAAATTTCTGAATCTTTCAGGATGGCAACGGAGTTCGAACAACTCAAAAATTCAGCAATCGCAGAACCACTGGAAGTAGCGCGTGTCAATCCCGATCAGGCTTTTGACACTGCAAAGGACACAAAATAAGTATAGATCCATCCCTGTCGACCCAATGAAACCAACATTTGTGGCTTCCAATCTTGGCCCCGCATAGGAAAGCACGCTCATCGGGTTCCTCCATGAGCATTAGGAGATCTTCGCATGGCTACCTTCTGACATGCCAGGAATTCCCAGGGAACTCGCTAAGCACGCGTTAAATTTGGATCCAAAGGCGAAGCCAGTAAAACAACCACTTCGTCGCTTCGTAGAACCAAAGTGTAAAGCCATTAGAAAAGAGCTCCATCGCCTTACTGATGCCAACTTTATCAAAGAACTAACAAAAGTAGAGTGGATCGCAAACCCAGTATGTGTTCCAAAGAAAAATACTTCAGAACTTCGGATGTGCATCGACTTTACTGCGCGGAACAAACATTGTCCAAAAGTTCACTTCCCATTGCCGCGAATTGACCAAATAATCGATGCAACCGCGGGATGCAAACGTCTTTCTTTCTTGGATGCTTACTCAGGATACCACCAGATTAGGATGAAGGAAGAAGATTAGGAGAAAATGGCGTTTACCAAGCCTTATGGTGTATTCTTCTACACTACAATGTCCTTTGGCCTCAAGAACACCGGAGCAACATATCAGCGGATGATGCATAAATGTTTGGGAAGCCGAATAGGCGATGATGTTATAGTTACAACAAGACAAGGATCTGCACTCATCAAGGACCTTGAAGAAACATTCGAAAATCTCGACAAGTTTAGCATCAAATTGAACCCGAATAAATGTTCCTTTGGAGTCCCGGCAGGGCAACTCCTCGGATATTTGGTATCAGCAAGAGGAATTGAGGTTAATCCCGAGAAAATACAAGCAATTTTAACAATGAAAAAGCCAACAAATCTACATGGCGTACAATAGCTGGCGGGGCGAGTAGCGGCACTCAGTCGTTTCATTGCAATATTAGGAGAAAAAGCGTTGCCACTTTATGCACTCATGAGGAAATCGGAAAAATTCAAATGGACAGAAGAAGCTCGACGCGCTTTTGAAGATCTTAAAAGGACACTTTAGACAACTCCCTTCGTCGTCTCTCCAAAGGAGAAAGAGCCTTTACTGCTTTATATCGCTGCCACAAATCAGGTGGTCAGCACGGTCTTGGTCGTGGAATGACCCGAAGAAGGAAAACCCATGGTGTACAGAGGCCAGTCTACTTCCTGAGCAAGGTCTTATCGCCATCCAAACAAAGGTACCCACATTACCAAAAACTAGTGTATGGGGTATTTATGACAACACGAAAAGTACGCCATTATTTTTCGGAACATCTGATCATAGTGGTTAATGAAGCGCCTTTGTCAAACATCCTCAACAATACAGAAGCAATTGGGCGTGTCTCTCTATGGGGCATCATATTATCCCCTCGAGACATCAAGTATGAAAAGCGCAAGGCAATCAAGTAAGAAGTTTTGCCAGATTTCATCACACAATGGACAGAGTTGCAATGTGCGGGTCCACCTGACCTTTCTAGTGCCTGTACAATGTACTTTGATGGATCAAAATACATGGAAGGAGCAGGGGCAGGAGTAATACTAGTATCACCACAAGGCAACAAAATGCGCTATATACTTCGGCTGAACTTTGCAAATGCATCCAATAATGAACCTGAATATGAGGCCTTGTTGCACGGCATGCGAATGGCCAAAGCTTGCGGTACAAGTCGCCTCAAAATCTTTGGCGATTCCAATCTTGTGGCACAACAAGCAATGAACAAGTGCGACACCGTTAGCGATAACATGATTGCTTACTACGATCTATATGGCATCATGGAAGCTCAATTTGATGGATGCAAAGTATCGCACATAGGAAGAGCAAGCAATGAAGAAGCCGACAATCTAGCAAACATCAAATCCCTGTGCTTACCAGTGGCACCCGGTTTTTTTGGTAATAAATAACAAAACGATCTATCAAAGAAAAAAGAATCTCGGAGAACAGGAAAAAAGAGTAACCCGCGAAAAGACTCGGGGGCTCCATCAGCGACCAAGAGTATAGAAGAGGCCATCGAAGAAGAAGAACATTAAATTGGAGAGGTCATGCTAATTGAACCTACATGGATGTAACCATATGTAGCATACATGATTAAGGGAGAGATACCCAAAGATGTGATAGAAGCCTGGCGAATCACCCGAAGATCGAAGGCCTTCAGAATAATCAAAGGGGAGCTGTATAAGAGAAGTATTTCGGGTGTGTTGCAGCGCTGTGTAACACCCGAAGAAGGAAAAATCATACTCAAAGATATACATGAAGGAGTTTGTGGTCATCATGCTAGTTGCCGAGCGATTGCTACCAAAGCATTCAGGGCAGGATTTTACTGGCTGACTACAGTTCAAGATGCAAAAGATATCGTTAGAACATGTGAACCATGCCAACTGTTCGCAACAAAGCCTGGAACACCCTCCGCTGAGTTAAATGCTATACCTCTGGCTTGGCCCTTCGCTTAGTAGGGACTAGATATGGTGGGAAAACTTCAAAAATCATCGCCAGGAGGACATGTCTTTCTGCTAGTAGCAGTCGACAAATTTACTAAATGGATCGAAGCAATGCCTTTCACCACTGAAGACGGAACTTTGGCTGTGAATTCCATTAAATCCATAGTATTTTGGTTCGGCGTAGCGAACATCATCATTACAGACAATGGAACTAACTTCACATCCAATGAGTTCAAGGAGTACTGCCAGAAGATGGGTATCAAGTAAGCTACGCCTCGGTAGCTCACCTGCAAACAAATGGACAAGTAGAAAAAGCTAATGGACTAGTTACTACTGGACTCAAGAAAAGACTACTAGCGCCACTTGATAGAGCAAAATGAGCATGGGTTGATGAATTACCGTCTATCTTATCGAGTTTACGTACAACCTCAAATAATTCAACACAAGAGACACCTTTCTTTTTGGTCCACGGCACAGAAGTCGTGCTTCCTATTGAAATATCACATGAATCCCGAAGAGTAGTTGCATACGATGAAGAGGAATCAAGAGAAGCACTCGAAGATGATGTGGATGCACTTGATGAAGCTCGAGATGAAGCCTTACAAAGAGAAACTATGTACCAGCAAAACTTGCGAAATTACCACAACCGATGATTGCGACCCAGGTCCTTCATAGTAGGAGACCTAGTTCTTTGCCTCAAGAAAGATGGACACCGAAATTTAGAATCGCCATGGGAAGGACCATACATCATCACAGAAGTTATTCCTGGAGGAGCATATCGATTACGAGACAAGAATACATGAGTCAAATACTCCAATCCATGGAACGTATCGCAGCTACGACGCTTTTATGCATAAGATTACTTACAATACGATAAGATTTATGGTTCGGCTTCTTAATCCAGAATATCCAGGCCAATGGCTAGGCGCCATCCGCCAAAAATAATGTATCATCAGTTTTCTGCCTTGTGTATAAAAGATAAGTTTTTCATACCTGAAGTTATTTATTATTTATATCCGTTCAAAAGATCTATGTTTTCCATCAAGCTAACAACAACTATGAGCCTATGTCCAGATACAGGCATCCGAACATAGCCTCGGGGGCTACTCCCATCAGGAGTGCTGGCGTGCACCTGATAGAAATCCAATTATGTATGATTAAAAATACCTATGAGTTTTACATCGATGTATCCTCAAAAAGGTTACTCCCATCGGGAGCTGGCATAAAGCATTAAACTATCTGATAAAAGTTAGAAATATTGGCAACCCAGCAAGACAACCGCCAAAAAACAAAATCTCGGATCGTGCTCAAACGCGACAAAAATCCGAATGCCATGTTCAGAAACATGAAGGTAAGACCCCAGGATTCATCCTATGTGGCCTGGTAATCGCACAAGAATGCACTCTGCCAGTAAAATATTCGTATCAACGATACGATGAAAAATCCCGACGGACATGTTGGGTACCCGATAAAATGAAACTGGGATTCAGCACTCGATAAGACCTCAACGGCCCGAACTGAATTACGCTAGTAGTAAATTTCGAGTTTAGGCCTAGGGACTTGAATTCTATGTAGGGCAACCTTGTTTTTGCCCAGGAGAAATTAACCGATTCCCGATCCATCGGAAGCATCAGACTCGTTGTACCAAATCCCTATGAAAAATAAAAATAAGGAAATAACAATAAATAAAAAGGAAAAGATGGAAAAAGAAACTTTGAGACTCAGCATGAAACTATGATTCAAGTAGAGTCTCGGGGGATACTAACATAGGTATGATTACTCAGGTGCTTATGATTTGTTACGCTAGACTGGGCAAAAGGATTACGGCCCATGAAGATTTCGGATGATAGCCCAAGGAAGCAGCCGACAAAGACTTTGATTGTATTAGGAAAGAGTCTCTGAACCGACAATGTATTGGTATTGTAATTATGCATATGTTAAACCTAGCCGCATACAGCTTTGAGACCCGACCTATTATATATAGGATGGGAGAAGGCCAAGCGAGGGTACCGGAAAACTCCCAGGCAACTTGTAATAGTGCGATTTCCAAATATTCAGGCGACTTTGACTCCATTTATTTCCTGACATCCGATGAAATCCCCAGCGTTCTCTTTTCCACAAAACCCTAAGTCCTTCTCCATGGACACTGCCGAGGTTACCCCTCGTCACCTCCATTACTTCCTTTTGTCTGATGATGGTGGTACTCTAAATTTGGTGGTTTGTTTAAACGTAATCCACGTGGATTCTGCCGCATGCAAATGGCACAACCACAATTTATAAAGTGGAAGCACATACACCCTGTTACTGGAGATCCGGGAGCTTTGCTAGATGTAGGGGATGCATGAGCAGGGAGGTGGTGAGATAGACGGGCTCAAGATTAGGCCAGAAAGTGGTACCGATTTCCTCATTATTTGGGCATTATCGGTTGCCATTGTTGTTTATGTTGCCATGTCGTTGTGCAGCAGCTGAAATGAGTTGCTGCTTCATGGAGTATAGCAGCTTAAATAATTTATTATTGTGCCACTAACATTCCATATAATTTGGAGACCTCCTGCCCCTCGGCACTCGTGGAACTGGTGTTGCGTGTTTTCAGATAGTAATGGCACGATCACAATTTCAGACTTAACCAGTGACTCGGCCGTTTCCAAACCTCAACTCGCGGTACATTTTACTCCGAGGACGTGGATAGATTGTTTTTCCTGACATGTTCCATGCACATCGCTCCAGAATTTAACCGACTTACATATATAGGTTCAAGTTCAACACATTATTGTGCAGCTTCATTGCTAGAAGCCTTCTTCCCCTGCCTGGGTGCCAAGCCTTCACATCCACTGGCTTCTTTATTTCCTGCCTTCTTCCTTAGTGACAATTTTCTTAGCTTCATATACTCTGCATCCTGGGACAATCATCACCAGAATCGTGTCCAGCATCATCACTCGACTCATTTTGATTTTCTTCCGGTAGCAAAATGACTGATACGGCAGTCATGTTTCTAACCTGGCGGCGCTTCCTGCCAAAGAAACAGGGCTATTGCATAATTGCCTAATATCTATAGAGTAAACAAAACAAAAATCACAATTCAGCACAAACATGCAAACCCCAAGAGAATTTTTCTTACCAGGAGCTAATTGGGTTCGAGTGACCACCCTATCCAAGAATAGCAGGGTGACTCCTAGTTGCAGCAACTTCCACATCCATTATAGCATCAACTATACCAGGGATAGTACAGATCTATGGCGACCCTGGATTTTCATCCAAAATTACCGAATTATGCAAACCACCACGATCCCATGATGAGTACATCGTGGAGCATAACCAACATGATATCAAAGTACACACATCCATTATAGTACGATTACATCGAGTCTTACAATAATAGTATTACAACTTGCCACCATGGGCACAAATAGATAAAAGCAGCGGAACTACTAAACGCGGGAGACTCGAGTCAAGCCATAGCCCAACAGGTGTCCGACTCGGAGTAACGCCCTAGTTCGTGAAGTCATTGTCGTAACCTCCATCGTCTCCATCATCCTGCTCATAATTTGGCCAAGTTGATAGCCAGGGACATTGCCAATGAGTACTTTGAATGTACTCGCAAACCATCATACAAGAGAATGAACAAAGAATATGCAACATGGTTGTGGATAGGATGGCTCCAATGGGTTATTTGTAGGTGTAGCTCCTCTAATAGAAGTAGGATCTACGCTTCTAAGTACTTTTGTTTATAAAACCTTCTTGAAAAGAGAAGTTGAGGAAATACTTGTGCTGCTAGGATGGGGTCACCCCTTTTATTTCCCTTGGTCATCCCATGACCGATACTTCCTTTAATTCCGACCATCCCATTGTCCAACATCCATGCCTTCCGACCATCCCATGGCCGAATCTTTTTTTCGAAAACCATTTTATAAAACAAAAACCAGCACCGCTCTACAGTAGTTTCTCCAACCCGTCCAAAATCGCGGACACGACTATTCGAATAGTTTTATGCTCTGCATAGGTTGTACCCTTTACCCACAAGATCCGATACATCCGCCGCGAACAGTCGCGGATCGTCATACAATAGTATGCGGGTTTCGGAAAGCTGGACGAGACCTTCGAGATAATCCCCTCTCAACACAAGCGCCTACCCTATGAGTGTTGTTCCCCTCAAAACTAGGACGTCGGGTACCGAGGACCAACCGGAGCGCATTTTACACTTCACACAGTGGACGCTTTCAATCAGGGGCTCATAGTAACGCCTGGCTGCCCGCAGACAGTTTGTTCCTTCCCCAGGTCGATGTCCCACATGGACCTTTACAGGAGAAGGCCCAGCCTTTGGAGATCACGATCCCCTATAGTAGTTATCAGGCACTTGCATCAGAGAGGACCACTTTCGGGTCAAGCCCCTTCCCATATAGGGGTAGTGTGGTTGCACGGGGTAGTTGTTATAACTAAGCTGCAAAGAACCAGGTGTGTTTTTGGAAAAAATTTATCCTTCATCTTCTTCCTTAATGCCACCATTTGGAAAATATATCAAAACTCGTTTTAAGATCACTCGGCAAGTCCCACTTGCCAAGGTTTTTCTGTCCAAAACCATTGTAAAAACCTTCTTGCCATCGGGTTCCCAACCTAGAGTTTTTGGTGGGTTAAACCGGGGTTTCCAAGGGGTAGTGGTATAGTAACCACATTAGCTACTAGGGAAGAGAAAGGTAACACCAAGGGGAAGTACTTACACAGTACCATAGGCATAAGTTTGGAGGAGCCAAACTAACACCATAATAGATATATATATACCAATATAGCGAGTAAAACAATGCATTAGTAAAAGTAAGTAAAACAAGATGCATAAAAATAAGGATGGGACAAGTCTCACAAACTTGTAGGTGGCTTGCCTTGATTGGCAGCTTGTTCCTGGTCTTCTTCTTCAAATTCCTCCCAAACACCTCCCTAAAATTCGTCCTCGTTCATATCTATCGTCGCAAAAAGGGGAAATAATCAAACCACCACTCCAACCATCAACCACAAGGCAATCATCACAATAGTACAAAACAGATGCTCAATTGAACAAACCCAACTATACACATGTATCTACATATCATAACAGTACAAAGCCACTGGAATCAATTAAAAAGGTTAAGCCAAACAAATTTGGTGATTTAAATGGTGAAGACTAGATTAACACACAATCAGATGTCTCGACCAGAACAAGTTGGTGAATAGTGACCACACATTATATTTCTGGGTAGATACAGAAAATATCAAGCCAGCCCAAGTGGTTTCATGTTTTTAACTATTAGGGTTGATATTTAACAATTATAATACTGAAAACAGTACTAGATTTACCAATAAAATTCCCAGGGCATAACTACTGAGCCAAAAATTATGCCCTTCCAGAGTTAAGTAGTACTTACAGGGGCCTAACTCTGGGAGTTGGTTTCATCCAAAAATTAGATCCACAAAAGCCTCTGGAATTTAAATAAAAACCTTCTGTCCACATCTAGTGAAAATAAGAACAGAAGCTATACATCTCCAAACTGGGCAATTTCAATTTTGTGAGGTAGGTATGTTCACAGGCAAGGCATGGAAATTGGTTTCACAATTTTCTGAGTCACAGCAGTTTTGTTATGTATTTAATCACAATAACAACATGCTTTTACCACTAATAATCTCAGTAAAAGGACAGTTGATACACCAGTGAGCTACCAGTTCTGGGTGTTAGACAAATACAGAGGCTACCCAATGAAATTTGTTTCAAGCCAAAGTAGAAAACATATGAATTTTGGTGGATTTAAAGCTACATCACAAAAACCTGGAAACTAAAATATCCTAAATTAATAAAAAGAAAAGGCTGCAGAGGCTAGGTCACGGCCCGCTTAGAGGATGGGGCCTGCGTGTCAGTGGTGGAGAGGCCCGAAGAGGTATCAAGCAACATGGACGGTTGGATTAAAAGCGGGATCGACGGCTGACAACTCGTCTTCTACCTAGAACAGAGGCGCCGGCGACCTAACCCTAGCGGGGCGGAGCGGAGGTCAGGGTGGGTCACCTAGGGGCGGAGAGGGGTCGGCGCCGGCGGGGTTGGAAGCGGTCGTCGATGGGGATCCGAATGAGGGGCGGCGGGGGCGGCATCGTCTGCTGGCCACGTCACGGGCGTCCTCGGCTCCTTGGTGTCCTCGGCGTCCTCACGGCTTCGGTGTTCCTGGCCAAAAGGGAGAAGGGGAGCGGGTCAGACGTGGTGCGGGGAACGTGACAGAGCGAGGGCAAGGCGAAGTGGGTTAGCCAGCGACGACAACCTTCACCGTGCCGGACGGTGTCACGGCGGTGTGGCGGTGGCGAGAGTAGCAGGGGCCGAGTGGGTCGGCTCCCCTCCGGGGGTGAAGTGGGAGTGGTTGGGGGAGTGTGTGGCGTGGGGCGCCCCCTAGGGATCTCTGAGGCTTTAAGGCCAGAGAGAGGGCGCCCACGGTGCACCGAGTGTAGGAGGGAGTAGGGAGAGTGGTGGCTGGGCCGAGATAGGCTGCGCGCGGTGGCGAGATCGCGTATCTGCGCGAGAGGGGCCGCGGGGCGTGTCTGGCCACAACGTCTCGCCTCGGGAGCGCGCGATGCAGATAGAAGTGGTGCACGCGAGGTGCTCGCGTTCTGTCACGCTTGACAGGGTGCGATACAGAGGGGCTGTAGCGCGGCGATCAGTGCAGGGGTGGTTAAGAGGGAGAGGAGAGGTCTCCTCGAGGCGGGGTGCAGCGCCGTTTTGCACTATGCGAGCGGGAAGCAGCGCGACGAGCGCGGCGCTCTTGGTGACGTGGCCGACGCGGGTTGGGGGTAGTCAAGGGCAGCGGGTGAGGGAGGAGGGGGCATGTGCGTGCCTGGGGAAGACACGCGCACACGGCATGGGTCTAGACGTGCCGGGGCAGTGGCAGGCGCGCGAGGGGACGGCTCGGGCGGGCACTGCCCGTGCAGGGGGTTTCTCTCTCTCGATCGGGTCTGGCGGCATGGGGGTGGACTAGGGTGGCACATGGGAGGGTGTAGTCGCATTGGGTCGTGTCAGGTCCAGAGAGGAGGGTGTATCAGAAGTAGGGGAGTGGAGAGAGGGGTTTTGGTGATCTAGGGCCTAGTAGATGAGGTGGCTACTTTGGGGGCTTGCCATTCCGAGCTAGGGCCACCAATGGCAGAGGCGGAGAGCTTGGGGTGTAGAGGGATGCTAGGTGGTGAGGTTCAGGTCCGGGTTGCATCCTGGATCACACCCATGTGTTTGCAAGGATCATCCAAACATTGGAAAAAATAAGGTGGTCATTCCCTAAGTGACATCTAGTGAGGAAAACACTCACATGCAAATAGCTTAAGCTTGTGGTTTCCAGGGCTAAGGTGGGGTTCTCAAGTACTCAAAGCATGGTACCACATGGTGCTCTTGCATGGTAGAATGGGTGAAGGGTTTGCTCAACCATAGCTCCAAATTTGGAACAATACTAGATACACATGACTTAGCCATTTTCCTTAGTTTGTCGAAAAACCAACCAAGATTACTTTTGGTGGTTATCTAAGCATGTGGACTAGCAAGCAACAATAAGATCACTACCATGGCAACACAAAAGATCAAGCAAACAAGTATAGGCAAAGCTCATAGGCAAATCAATAGAAAAAGTTTTATTTCCCCCTAATTTTTAGCCTCTTACTCCTAAGCAAACATGGAAGCAAAGATGGGGTGTTATAGACCTTCCCCCTTAAAAGAATCTCGTCCCGAGATTTGCCGGTTCTGCTGACAAGAGATGGGGAATTCCTTCTTGAGATATTCCTCTCGTTCCCAGGTGGCTTCCTCTAACCAAAATTTAGAGTTAACAAAAACTTTTGCATTTAAAAATATTAAAGCATTCATATGTGTGTGCATTTAATTTAGGAGTTGATTTGAATTGCCATGATTAAGTGATCCATTGATTGTAAAATGTTTCTTAGGTGAATTAAACATCATCCAGATCATTCCCAAACAAATCCCAAAGAAAAACAAATCAAAATGAATAAAGGAAGCAAATGGTCATTTGTGCCATTTTAATCAACATGCCTACTTTGGCTATTCCTAGGACTCAATTCCTAACAGAAACAAATGTGGATCTTTGCACCCCTTGCTACTACAAGTAGTGATGTACCAAGACCCACTTTGTGATCTACCAAAAACTTTCAAATACTAATTTTAAATTGCAATTGAAAATGGAATCTACTGTAGGTATCAAGATCACACTTATTCAAAAGCCACTCAAATGAATTCCATTTTCAAAACCCAAGCACATTTAGAAGCACAAGCATAAGATGCAATACTCCACCAAAAATTAGCCCAAAATTCAAATGTTTTGTTCTTATGGCCATTTGATTGAACAGGTTGCAGATAGAATCAATTTGGCCTAACTTATACTGTTTTTGATCGAATTTTGTCAAACCATTTGAACCCTAGTAGATGCCCTTGTCTCCCCCAGACCCAACCAAACCATCAAGAGGCTACCCCTTAGCCATTTGAAACAGTGTCGCGCCACCAGAGCACCATGCTCGCCTGTCGAGCATGGATAGCTCGTAGCCGACCACCCCTCTCTCTCGCCATGTCTAGGAGCTAGACCAGACCACCCCTCTGTCACCTCCCCGAGCAGAGCCGAGCCATGGACCAGTCGCAGAGCGCCGTGCCCAGAACGTCTGCACTATGTCGAGCACGCGCTAGAGAGCCACGCCCGACAGGTGTGCACACGCCGCGCCTCGACCACAACCCGCGCACACCGCGTCACCACGACCCTAGGAACCGCCCGGACATGCCTGTTCGCCGCCGCTTGACCCGCAGCCCCCATGCGCCTTGTCGAACGCCGCCTCTGTCGCACAGAGCACCAGCTTCCCCCAACCAAATGCCACCGCCCCTAGCCACGCATTTAAACCGTAGAGCATCGCCAGGAGGCAGGCCACCGTCCCCTACCTCCAACCACGACGATGTACCGCTCTCGCCGGAGTCGCCAGCCCATCCCGTTCGGTCGCTTCGTTGAGCCATAAATAGAGGCGACCCCCAGCCTCATTCTGCACACCATCTCACTCACCTCTCTCCATTAATCCTTCCACCCCATTCCCGGAGCAAGGCAGGCCGCCGTTCGCCGGAATTTTGCCGAAGCTTGCCCCAGTAGAGGAGGAGAGGCGTCGTTGATTGCGACCACCCCAGGAGCCGCCGCGACCATGCCTAGAACCACCGTTGTCCACCAGCTCGATCGCCCCCATTGCCACATCTAGCTGGAGCCCTGGTAAGCCCCTACGTACCCCCACCGAGCCGCTAGGGTTACACCTCGCCGGTGACCTGTCCGTCGTCGACGACAAGCCACAGCCGTAGATCTTCTTTTTAATCACACGGTCCACGTTGCCCCATACCGCTTGGCGTAGAAAGAGCCGCTGACATGTGGGGACCCCCTGTAAGTTTTCATCCACGCCACGGAGCGTCACTGGGCTGGCCCATTAGTTTTCCCGCGCGACCCAGCTAATTCAAATTTAGATTTATCTATTTAAGTTTGAACTCACTTATGTCCCTTAGTTTAAAAATCAATTCATGAAAATCTACTGAACCAAATTGAATGATTCAAGTTTTGTTGGAAAGCTTCTGAAAAGATCTATCCAAGCCTATTGGATTTAATTCATTTAGAGTTAGAGATCTCTCCTAGTAAAAATAACAAGACAGAAGCTTTTGCACATTCAAACATTTTTATAAAATCAACCATAATAGCTTTTGAGTTGATTCCAACTCTCAAAAATCACATTTACCCATACATATCTAAATATGTAATAATATTAAGGTTTACATTCAGTGACTTTTGACTAGTACCAAAATAATGCTATATAGGCATTTCTAGTCACTTTAAATCATTAAATATTAAACTTAAACTTAATTAAATGTAATCCAACCTTTAAATCACATTCCCATATGTTAGAATATGTGGTGATGACATGTGTCTGCATGATCCCATATTTTAATTGGTGAATATTAAATCTTAGTTATTTTTCAATGAGTAGAAATTACTTTTCTTAGATAAAAAGAATGAAGCTAGTTAATAAAACTTTGTGATGCTTGTGATGATAATAGATCATCAAATGTGTGCCTTAGTATTCTAAGTAGCCTAGTTAAGTATTGTTTGGTGATTGTGTATCCCGTATGTATTTATAGACGATAGTACCGACCAAGCTTTCGAGGAGGAGGAATTCTACCAAGAAGAAGAGGAAGAAAACTTCAACCACTGCACCAACCAAGGCAAGCTAACACTTGCAAGTATTATACTTAGCAAGCCATCTTTAACAATGCAAGCTAACACTTGCAAGCTATTGTTAGAAAGCTAGAATTAAGCTAGATAACCTAAGCAAGATGCATTAGGTATGCTTTGGTTATACCAAGTTGACTAGTACCTACTCCAAGTTTTACTTTCAAGCTTTTACTTCTTTACTTTACCAAAGTCCCTTACTTGTTGAAGGTAGCATAAAAAGTATAAAACTTGACCTATGTAGATAACATTAGATGTCATTCTATGGCATGAGATTGATCTTAGCATCCCACCTTTGTGAACACTCTTAACCTAGTAGCTTAGAGCTAGATCAAAACTTGAGTCAATTTAGATGGGAACACTTGGTGAAAATGAATTGTGAAAACCTTGGAATGATGAGTCATTCTATTGAGATGTTTTGACATGTGTTGAGAAACACAAATGGTTTATGATGATGAAAATATTGAGGCATGAGCCTTAGCCCTTTTACAAAAACTGATGGTTGGATTCGCATGCGATACCATTCCAATTTTACCGTACAATCGCAATATCTGAATTGGGTAAGGCTTAGCTGGAAATTTATATGCATTAGTATTAGTTCCCTCACGGGAGAGGTTTGAGCTGAGCCTACCTCTTACTGTGGTTCACCTCTTAAGTGCCCAAGATGACAGATGGTCATGGTTGGGAGGCCATGCTCAAAGGAGAGGTGCTTATACTAGGGTGTGTAAAGGGAAGGTTATGTTTGATTATCTGCATACTAAGTATGATGATTTAGGGTTACCCCTGACAGATGTATCGAATCTTATGGTGAAAGTGTACCACCTCTGTAGAGTGTCAAACTATTCGAATACCCGCGTCCACGGTTATGGACAGTCGGAGGGGCCATACTGTTTCGTTGTCAGATGTTTTCAAAATGAATTATGAAATGAATGATGAATCTTGACTTGACCACAACACTGTTGTGACTATGACACTAGCTTCCCAACTTAAGTGATTCTAGAACTTTATTTTATCTTTCTTTGTTTCTGAACTCAGCTTAGGTTTCAAACTTAACTTTACAAATAAACATAGAGTTAGCATTTCCCCGTTGCACTATCTTACTTGTTAGTGGTAGTTTGCGAGTACTTAAAGAGTACTCATGGCTTTTGTCCTTGGCTATTCCTATGGCCAGACTATGAAGGAGACTACCAAGATGACGGACAATAGGACGGCTATGATAGCTAGGACTATCTTCCTTCGTCAGCATTGTCTGTGCCTCTGAAGATGGACCCCACCGCTACGCTTATTATTTATTCCGCTGCTTGTTGTATTAAGACTAGATCATGAGATCCTTTATTTGTGTAAGACCTTATTATGGTTTGTAATGGATGATGTACTGTGATATCCAATCTGTTATGTCTCGCAAAAATGGTAATCCTCGGATTGTGATGTATGACATAGCATGCATCTGGGATTAAAAATCCGGGTGTTGACAAGTTGGTATCAGTGCCATCCTGACCATAGGAGACCCTAGTTAGAATGGGCGTCCGAACAAAAACTTAATTTCAAAACCAAAATGAGTATTTATGAAAAACTATTTCCTCTCTTACCCTTGGGAATTCATTCTTTCTCAAAAATTCATGTTCCTCAAATTCTTACATTACTACATAAAATTTGACACACTTGATCACTTCACTAACTTCCTCATCCTTAATTCTTATAGATGGAGACTCAGTTCAGCAAGTTCTACCAGTTGGGCAACGGAGGCCAGCTGATCTTCGAGAGGGATCTAGATTCACTGTCTGAGTTATTGGGACGTGCACATCCGGAGTTTCTTGGAGCTCAACTTCCAGGACCCCCATGAGGAGATTTAAAGTGGCTAGTCACCGCTGATCTTCGAGTAAGCATAGAAGCACCAACATCTGGGACAATCTAGTGCTCTGTAAGGGAAAACAACTAGCTAGATGGATTAGCCAGAGCAATGCATGAAGCTCTCACACGTCTATGTGCCCTCAGTTTCAACCAAATCCAAGGAACCCGCTTTGCGCACTATGCCAGGCGTGACTTCATGGGAATGCCAATGGAGATGCCAAGTCACCCGGAGTTGAAGCGTCAAGTGGAGAACCTTGACTTCCTGCTATATGATCGCCAGAAGGAGTTGGACAATGCTAGGGAGTTTTCCAACCACAACCGTGCCATTGCCGCCCAGAAGGCCCAGACTTTCTCACTGCTTGTTAAGGATCGTCTGTCTCTTCGCCTCCAGCGCGAAAAGAAGGATCACACCATCGCTCGTCTCCGCAAGAAGGTGGCCGACCTCGAGAAGACCGTAAAGGAGCAAGAAGCTCAAGTTGCACCAAAGGAGGAAGAAGAGGATGGTGAAGACATCTTGGGAGACATGGATTCTTACCTCAGCAATGATGATGACTCTCTGGAGGAGGATGCCGTGGACTTCTACACTGACGATGAGGACTCCGACTTCATCGACGATGAGTAGATGCACTAGAGCACTATCGTAGCATGAGATGTATCGGTCCCACTGTATCGTAGCTTGCAGAATGGTTCTTAAAACCATCTGCTTTCCTTATTGTGGTGTGTGTGTGTGTTTGTATCGTGTGCTTTGCTTGAATGAATGAAATGGAGTTAATGTCAAAACCTGAGTCAAACTCAAAGTTTAGCCTTGAAACCAAAATCATGAACCTTAGAACTTTCCCTCTTACCCCTTTATCTATCTCAATCTTCAGATGACTCGTGGAAACCCAGGAGGGAGCAGTTCATCGCAGGACCCAATGCTGCAGATTATGAAGATGTTAGTTGCAGACCGTGAAGTAAGCAGGGCAGAGTGCTAGGCCAACTTAGCAACACTACAGCAGATAGCTCAGATGGCCCAAAACAACCAAGGGCATGGAAACCAATATCATCAAGGATCCAAGCTGAAGAACTTTCAGAATACCAATCCCCCAATCTTTAGCACTTCAGAGAACCCATTAGATGCTGATGACTGGTTGCAGACAATGTAGAACAATTTGGAGGTAGCCAGAGTTGATGACAACGAGAAAGTTCTCTTTGCCACCCACTACCTGGCAAGAGACGCAAGAGCCTGGTGGAACAACATCTGCCTAATGAACCATGGTCAATTGATGACATGGGAACCCTTCAAAATCAAGTTCAGTCGCATCCACGTGCCGCAGGGCCTAGTCACCAGAATGAGGGATGAATTCCGAGAGTTGAAGCAGGGCAGAATGACTGTGGTGGAGTAACGTGACAGATTCCTATCGCTTGCTAGGTACGCACCTGATGAGATCAACACGGAGGCAAAGAAGAAGGCGAGATTCCTGAATGGACTGCATGATGAGATGCAGACTGTCCTCGTCAACATCCGCTTCGAGGATCTTGAAGAGCTAGTCGACTCTGCCATTCAGATGGAAGGGAAGATTAACCAGGCAAACGACAACCGCAAACGTCGTATGATGCACCAAGCTAGATCCAACAGTCAACAGAAGTACCGTCCCAACCCCTCACCAAGATATGCACCGAGAAACAACCGACCCCCAATGTCTCGCCCAAGCTACCCCAACCGTAGCAGAGACAATGTGAAGTCCAAAGGAAACAACAACAACTCCGGCAACACCAACAATTTCAACCGTGCCCCTCCCAAGAGTAAGAACAACAACAAAAACCCTACACCCAGAACTGGAAGCAATGCTGTGCCTGTCACAGCGAAAGACAAGTCCCAGATAACTTGTTTCTAGTGTGGAGTGAAGGGCGACTATTCCAATGAGTGCCCCAAGAAGACTGCCGTCACTGCCAATGTGAATGCCCCAGCTCAACAACAACGTCGTGTTCAACCAGGGAGAAGGTTTTCCCCAGGGAACCCTCACAACTGCAACGGCCGTCTCTTCCACATGAATGCCGAGGAAGCCCAAGAAGCGCCAGACGTAGTGCTGGGTATGTTTTCTGTCAACTCAGTTTTAGCAAGGGTATTGTTTGATTCGGAAGCATCACATTCATTTTTCACTGAAGAATTTGCATGCACTAGTAAGATTCACCCAACCAACTTGAAGCATGTCATGATAGTTCAAATCCCCGGTTCAACTACAAAAGCTAGAAAAATTTGCAAAGCTGTGCCTATCAGAATACATGGGATAGATTTTTATGCCAACCTAATCGTACTCGGAACCAAAGGATTGGAAGTAGTACTAGGTATGGACTGGATGTCAAGGCATAAAGGACTAATAGACTGTGCTAAGAAAGCCATCACCATGACCAGTAGCTCTGGAGTCACAGTAGAGCATATATCTGAAACCTTACCTCATCAATTCAAGTGCAAAAAGAATCTAGCCCTGCCCACCATTGACCAAGTCAGAGTAGTCTGTGAATACCCCAACGTATTCCCAGATGAATTGCCAGGTATGCCCCCAGATAGGGATATTGAGTTCATTATCGAACTAATCCCCTCAACCGGACCCATAGCCTAGAGACCCTATAGCATGAACCCCTCAGAGTTAGTGGAATTGAAGAAGCAGTTGGATGCTATGTCAGCAACATGCTTGATTCAACCAAGCGCATCGCCATGGAGATCACCAGTGTTATTCGTCAACAAGAAAGATGGAGGCAACCGTCTGTGCACAGATTACAGGAAACTAAATGATGTCACCATCAAGAACAAGTAACCCTTGCCAAAGATAGAGGATCTATTTGATCAGTTGACTGGTGCCCAGGTATTCTCAAAGATCGATCTTAGGACTAGTTCTCACCAACTTAAGATTCCTGCAACGGATATTCCGAAGACTGCCTTTACTACTCGTTATGGTTTATACGAGTATACGGTTATGTCTTTTGGATTAACCAATGCCCCTTCTTATTTCATGAATCTCATGAATAAGATCTTTATGAATTTCTTAGATAAGTTTGTCATTGTGTTTATCGATGATATCCTTATCTACTGCAAGTCAGAAGAAGAGCATGAGCAACATCTGAGAATCATCCTAGATACCCTGAGAGAGCATCGGTTATATGCCAAGTTCAGCAAGTGTGAGTTTTGGCTGAAAGAAGTAGGATTCCTAGTACATATTGTGTCTACCGGAGGAGTCTCTATTGATCCTGCCAAGATCAAAGATATCGAGGAATGGGAAGCCCCCACCACTCAAACCCAAGTCCGTGCATTTCTCGGATTAGCGGGATATTACCGCAAGTTCGTCGAAGGATTCTCGAGCATCGCCAGACCCATGACCCAATTGTTGAAGAAGGACAAGAAGTTTGAATGGACCGACAAGTGTGAAGCCACTTTCCAAGAGCTAAAGAAGAGATTGATTTCAGCCCCAATATTGATCATGCCAGATATCAAGAAGCCGTTTGATGTGTATTGTGATGCATCCAAGATTGGTCTCGAATGTGTATTGATGCAAGAAGGCAAAGTTATCGCATATCTGTCTCGACAACTGAAGCAACATGAGCAAAACTATCCGACCCATGATATTGATTAGTAGCCGTAGTTTTGGCATTGAAGACATGGCATCATTATCTTATGGGTAATCGCTGTGAGATTTACTCAGATCACAATAGCTTGAAGTATATTTTCACTCAGAAGGAGCTGAATATGAGGTAAAGGAGATGGATAGAGTTAATCAAGGATTATGACCTTGACATTCACTATCACCCCGGCAAAGCCAATGTGGTAGAGGATGCTCTTAGTAGATTGCCTTGTAGGCTAAACACTATGATCAAAGAGAAGCAACCAAGTTTGTATGAGGAGTTGGAGCAGTTTAGGACTGAGCTAGTTAGCAAAGGATTCTTAGCTAGCATTGAACATGAACCCACGTTTATTAGCCAAATTAAGGAAGCCCAGAAGGGAAATGAAAGTATCGATGGAATCAAACATCGCATTGGTACATGAAAGGTACCTGGATTCACTGAAGATGAAGAAGGAGTTCCGTGGTACAGAGGACGTATCTGTGTGCCAGCAAATTCGGAGCTGAAGCATGTTCTCATGCAGGAAGCTCATGATACTCTTTATTCTATCCACCCAGGAGGAACGAAGATGTATCAAGATTTGAAAGAGCAATTTTGGTGGCACAAGATGAAGAGAGAAATCAGAATCTACATCGCCAAGTGTGACATCTGTCAAAGAGTCAAAGTAGAGCATCAGAGACCCGCAGGACTGTTGCAACCATTGCAGATTCTGGAATGGAAATGGGATTCCGTCGGAATAAACTTTATCACCGGTTTGCCTACTTCTAGTAGGGGAAATGACTCAATATGGGTCATCGTTGATAGAATGTCCAAGGTAGCTCACTTTATACCTGTCAAGACAACTTACCAGAGTTCGAAGCTAGCAGAACTGTATATTGCTAGAATTGTTAGTCTGCATGGAACCCCCAAGACCATAGTATCAGATCGAGGAACCCAGTTTACCTCGAGATTTTGGCAGAAAGTCTAGGAAGGATTAGGAACCAAGTTGAATTTCAGCACCGCTTATCACCCGCAAACTGATGGACATACTGAGAGAGTCAATCAAATCCTAGAAGATATGTTGAGAGCTTGTGTGTTGGAGTATGGATCAAAATGGGAAGACTGCATGCCCTTCGTAGAATTCTCATATAACAACAGTTATCAAGCCAGTTTGCAGATAGCACCATTTGAATTCCTATACGAAAGAAAGTGTCGCACCCCTTTGAATTGCTCCCAAGTAGTAGAGAGTCAGATCTTTGGACCCGGCATTCTTCAAGAAGTTGAGGAAAAGGTGCACAAATTCCGTGAGCACCTCAAGACCGCCCAATCCAGACAGAAGAGTTATGCTGACAAGAGAAGGAGAGACCTGACTTTCAATGTCGGAGACTTTGTATATCTCAAGGTTTCGCCATTGAAGGGAACCCAATGCTTTAATCTGAAAGGAAAGTTAGCCCCCAGATATACCGGGCCCTTCAAGATTCTGAACCGTCGAGCAGAAGTATCGTATCAACTGGAACTACCTAAAAAGATGTCAGCCATCAACAATGTGTTCCATATCTCATTACTTCGCAAATGCCTAGAAGTGCCAGAGAAGACCGAAGTTTTCAAGAACATCGATCACTGAGCCGTTGAGATCAACAATGACCTAAAATATCGTGAAGTACCCATCTATATCTTGGAGGAAGCTTACCGAACCACCAGAACCAGGAGTATCAAATTTCTCAAGATCCAATGGAGCAACCATACCGAAGAGGAAGCCACTTGGGAGCGAGAAGATTACATTAGGACAAAGTTCTTAGATCTCTTTAGTTCCTAGTTTTCTTTCGTAAATCTCGGTACGAGATTTTGTTTAAGGGGGGAAGGTTTGTAGCATCCCAAACTCAAATCCAAGGTTATTAAGATCGAAATCATCAAATTTAGAGTTCACAAAAACTTTTCCATTTAAAAATATTAAAGCATTCATATGTGTGTGCATTTAATTTAGGAGTTGATTTGAATTGCCAAGATTAAGTGATCCATTGATTGTAAAATGTTTCTTAGGTGAATTAAACATGATCTAGATCATTCCCAAACAAATCCCAAAGAAAAACAAATCAAAATGAATAAAGGAAGCAAATGGTCATTTGTGCCATTTTAATCAACATGCCTACTTTGGCTATTCAAATTCTTAACAGAAACAAATGTGGATCTTTGCACCCCTTGCTAGTACAAGTAGTGATGTACCAAGGCCCACTTTGTGATCTACCAAAAACTTTCAAATACTAATTTTAAATTGCAATTGAAAATGGAATCTAGTGTAGGTATCAAGGTCACACTTATTCAAAAACCACTCAAATGAATTTCATTTTCAGAACCCAAGCACATTAATAAGCACAAACATAAGATACAATACTCCACCAAAAATCAGCCCAAAATTCAAATGTTTTGTTCTTGCGGCCATTTGATCGAACAGGTTGCAGACATAATCAATTTGGCCTAACTTATACTGTTTTTGATTGAATTTTGTCAAACCATTTGAACCCTAGTAGATGCCCTTGTCTCCCTAGACCCAACCAAGCCATCAAGAGGCTACCCCTTAGCCATTTGAAGCAGTGTCGCGCCACCAGAGCACCATGCTTGCTGGTCGAGCATGGATAGCTCGTAGCCGACCACCCCTCTCTCTCTCGCCATGTCTAGGAGCTAGACCAGACCACACCACCACCCTCTATCACCTCCCCGAGCAGAGCCGAGCCATGGACCACTCGTAGAGCGCCGCACCCAGAACGTCTGCACCATGCTGAGCCCGCGCCAGAGCGCCGCGCCTCGACCGCAGCCCGTGCGCACCGCATCACCACGACCCCAGGAACCGACCAGACATGCCCGTTCGCCGCCGCTTAACCCGCAGCCCCTGTGCGCCGCATCGAACGCCGCCTCTGCCGCGCAGAGCAACAGCTTCCCCCGACCAAATGCCACCGCCCCTAGCCGCGCATTTCAACCATAGAGCACCGCCAGGAGGCAGGACACCATCCCCTACCTCCAGCCACGATGATAGCATGATGTACCGCCCTCACTGGAGTCGCCAGCCCATCCCGTTCGGTCGCTGCGTCGAGCTATAAATAGAGGCCACCCCCAGCCTCATTCTGCACACCATCTCACTCCTCTCTCTCCACTGATCCTTCCACCCCATTCTCGGAGCAAGGCGGGCCGCCGTTCGCTGGAATTTTGCCGGAGCTTGCCACAGCAGAGGAGGAGAGGCGTAGTTGATTGCGACCACCCCAAGAGCCGCCGCGACCACGCCTAGAATCACCGTCGTCCACCAACTCGATCGCCCCCATCGCCATGTCAAGCTAGACCCCTGGTAAGCCCCCACCGAGCTGCTAGGGTTACACCTCGTCGGCGACCTGTCCGTCGTCGACGACAAGCCACAACCGTAGATCTTCTTTTTAATCGCACGGTCCACGTTTCCCCGTACTGCTTCACGTAGAAAGAGCCGCTAACAAGGGGGACCCCCTGTTAGTTGTCGTCCACGCCGTGGAGTGTCACTGGGCCGGCCCGTTTGTTTTCCCGCGCGACCCAGCTAATTCATATTTATATTTATCTATTTAAGTTTCAACTCACTTCTGTCCTTTAGTTAAAAAATCAATTCACTAAGACCTACTGAACCAAATTGAATGATTCAAATTTTATTGGAAAGCTTCTGAAAAGATCTATCCAAGCCCGTTGGATTTAATTCATTTAGAGTTAGAGATCTCTCCTAGTAAAAATAACAAAACAGAAGCTTTTGCACATTCAAACATTTTTATAAAATCAACCATAATAGCTTTTGAGGTGATTCCAACTCTCAATAATCACATTTACCCATACCTATCTGAATATGTTATAACATTAAGGTTTACATGCAGTGACTTTGGACTAGTACCAAAATAATGCTATATAGGCATTTCTAGCCACTTTAAATCATTAAATATTAAACTTAATTAAATGCAATCCAACCTCTAAATCACATTCCCATATGTTAGAATATGTGGTGATGACATGTGTCCACATGATCCCATATTTTAATTGGTGAATGTTAAATCTTAGTTATTTTTCAATGAGTAGAAATTACTTTTCTTAGATAAAAAAGAATGAACCTAGTTAATAAAACCATGTGATGCTTGTGATGATAATAGATCATCAAATGTGTGCCTTAGTATGCTAAGTAGCCTAGTTATGTATTGTTTGGTGATTGTGTATCCCGTATGTATTTATATACGATAGTACCGACCAAGCTATCGAGGAGGAGGAGTTCTACCAAGAAGAAGAGGACGAAAACTTCAACCACTGCACCAACCAAGGCAAACTAACACTTGCAAGTATTATACTTAGCAAACCATCTTTAACAATGCAAGCTAACACTTGCAAGCTATTGTTAGCAAGCTAGAATTAAGCTAGATAACCTAAGCAAGATGCATTAGGCATGCTTTGGTTATACCAAGTTGACTAGTACCTACTCCAAGTTTTACTTTCAAGCTTTTACTTCTTTACTTTACCAACGTCCCTTACTTGTTGAAGGTAGCATAAAAAGTATAAAACTTGACCTAACTAGATAACTTTAGATGTCATTCTATGGCATGCGATTGATCTTAGCATCCCACCTTAGTTAACACTCTTAACTTAGTTGCTTAGAGCTAGATCAAAACTTGAGTCACTTTAGATGGGAACACTTGGTGAAAATGAATTGTGAAAACCTTGGAATGATGAGGTGATTCTATTGAGATGTTTCGACATGTGTTGAGAAACACAAATGGTTTATGATGATGAAAATGTTAAGGCATGAGCTTTAGCCCTTTTACAAAAACTGATGGTTGGATTCGGATGCGGTACCATTCCAATTTTACCATACAACCACAATACCTGAATTGGGTAAGGATTAGCTGGAAATTTATATGCATTAGTATTAGTTCCCTCGCGGGAGAGGTTTGAGATGAGGCTACCTCTCAATGTGGTCCACCTCTGAAGTGCCCAAGATGACAGATGGTCATGGTTGGGAGGCCATGCTCAAAGGAGAGGTGCTTATACTAGGGTGTGTAAAGGGAAGGTTATGTTTGATTATCTGCATACTAAGTATGATGATTCAGGGTTACCCCTGACAGATGTATCGAATCTTGTGGTGAAAGTGTATCACCTCTGCAGAGTGTCAAACTATTCGAATAGCCACGTCCGCGGTTATGGACATTTGGAGTGGCCATACTGTTTCGTTGTCAAATGTTTTCAAAATGACTTATGAAATGAATGATGAATCTTGACTTGACTACAACAGGGTTGTGACTATGACACTAGCTTCCCAACTTAAGTGATTCTAGAACTTTATTTTATCTTTCTTTGTTTCTGAACTCAGCTTAGGTTTCAAACTTAACTTTACAAATAAACATAGAGTTAGCATTTCCCCGTGGCACTGTCTTACATGTTAGAGGTAGTTTGCGAGTACTTAACGAGTACTCATGGCTTTTGTCCCTGGCTATTCCTATGTCCAGACTATGAAGGAGACTACCAAGATGACGGATAGCAGGACAGCTATGATAACTAGGACTATCTGCCTTCGTCAGCATTGTCTATGCCTCTGAAGATGGACCCCACCGCTACGCTTATTATTTATTCCGCTGCTTGTTGTATTAAGACTAGATCATGAGATCCTTTATTCGTGTAAGACCTTATTATGGTTTGTAATGGATGATGTACTATGATATCTAATCTGTTATGTCTCGAAAAATGGTAATCCTAGGATTGCGATGTATGACATAATAGGCATCTGGGATTAAAAATCCGGGTGTTGACATCGGGTGCTTGATGACATTTCTGAAGTTGAGACACATGGAAGACGTTATGGATCTCTGCCAATTCCTTGGGCAGCTCTAGTTGATATGACACCTTTCCTCGTTGAGCGAGGATCTTGAAGGGCCCGATGTATCGTGGGGCGAGCTTTCCTTTCTCATGAAATCGCTGCATTCCCTTGAGAGGGGAGCCGCGAAGATACGCGAAGTTTCCCTTATTGAAACTCACATCGCGGCGTTTGGTGTCAGCATAGCTCTTTTGGCGAGATTGAGCAGCTCTCAGGCAGTCACGTGCTAGTTGGACTTGCTCCTCTGCTGCCTTGATCACACCAGGGCCGAAGATTTGGCTCTCTCCGGTCTTAGTCCAGTTCAGAGGGGTTCTACACTTTCTCCCATAGAGATACTGGAAGGGTGCCATCTTCAGACTGGCTTGATAGCTGTTATTGTAGGAGAATTCCGCGAACGGCAGGCAATCCTCCCACTTGGATCCATAAGCTAGAACGCATGAGCGGAGCATATCCTCCAGGACTTGGTTGACTCTCTCAGTCTGTCCTCCAGTCTAAGGGTGATAGGCGGTGCTAAATGATACAATGGTACCCAAGGCTTCATGTAGCTTCTTCCAGAAACGGGAGGTGAATTGCGGTCCTCGATCAGACACGATCTCTTTGGGGACTCCATGAAGACTGCCGATCCTGGAGATATATAGTTCTACCAACTTCTTTCCATTGAAATTGGTACTTACAGGGATGAAATGGGCTACCTTGGATAAGTAGTCGTCTATAACCCAAATTGAGTCGTGACCTCGGCTGGAGGTGGGTAACCCCGTGATAAAGTCCATTCCAACCTTTTCCCATTTCCACTCTAGAATCTTCATAGGTTGCAGCAACCCTGCAGGATGTTGATGTTCGGCTTTGACCCTTTGGCAGATATCATATTTGGCCACGAACAAGGCTATCTCACGCTTCATTCCGTGCGACAAAAACCTTTCTTTCAGGTCCTGATACATCTTGGTGCTACTGGGGTGGATGGAGTAGAGTGTCTCGTGGGATTCCTTCATAATTATCTGCTTCAAATTATGGTCACTGGGTACGCAGATGCGCCTTTTGTACCACAGCACACCACAGTCGCCAACCTTGAATCCGGGAACATTTCCTTTTTCCATTCTCCTTTTAATACCCTCCATGCTTTTGTGTCCTATCTGAGCTTCCTTGATTTGGTCTAAGAGGGCCAGTTTTAGCTCCAGATGGGCTAGGAATCCATGCTGACTATTTCTGGTCCAAACCTTTCTAGTTCTTGACTCAGTTCTAGTTGTTCCTTCTTTATCATAGCATTTAGGGAACAAGGTTCCCGACAGAGGGCACCAGCTACAACATTAGCTTTGCCTGGATGGTAATGGATGCCAAGATCATAGTCCTTGATTAGCTCAATCCATCTTCTTTGCCTCATGTTCAACTCCTTCTGCGTGAAGATATATTTCAGACTCTTGTGATCTGTGTAGATCTCACAGCGGTTTCCCATCAGATAGTGGCGCCATGTCTTGAGTGCGTGAACCACGGTTGCGAGCTCCAGGTCATGGGTGGGGTAGTTCATCTCATGAGGCTTTAGTTCTTGGGATAGATAGGCGATGACCTTGCCCTCCTGCATCAGCACACTTCCGAGTCCTAGCTTGGAGGCGTCGCAGTAGACTTCAAAGCTTTTGGTGATATCTGGCATGGTCAAGACAGGGGCAGAGACTAATCTCTTCTTGAGTTCCTGAAAACTCTCTTCACACTTTTCGGTCCATTCAAACTTCTTGTCCTTCTTCAGCAGTTGTGTCATTGGCTTCGCGATGCTCGAGAAATCTTCAACAAATTTACGGTAGTATCCGGCTAAACCTAGAAAGCTTTGGATCTCCAAGGGATTGGTGGGGGCTTTGCATTCCAAAACTGACTTGATTTTGGTGGGATCGACTGAGATTCCTCCGGCAGACAGTTTGTGGCCAAGGAATCCAACTTCCTTTAACCAGAACTCGCACTTGCTGAACTTAGCGTACAGTTGATGCTCCCTAAGGGTCCCCAGTACTAGTCTCAGATGCTTCTCATGCTCGGCTTCAGTCTTGGAGTATATGAGGATGTCATCGATGAACACCACGACAAACTTGTCCAGATATGGCATCAATACCTTATTCATGAGATTCATGAAATAGGCAGGGGCGTTGGTTAAGCCGAAGGACATGACGGTGTATTCATATAGACCATATCGGGTAGTAGAGGCGGTCTTGGGGGTGTCTGACTCTCGGATCTTGAGTTGGTGGTACCCTATGTGGAGATCTATCTTAGAGAAGATACGGGCTCCGTTTAGCTGGTCAAACAAATCTTCGATCTTGGGTAAGGGATACTTGTTCTTAATAGTGACGTTGTTGAGCTTCTGGTAGTCAGTCACTAGTCGGGTGGTTCCATCCCTTTTGTCCACAAAAAGAACGGGTGATCCCCAAGGTGAGGCACTCGGCTGAATGTGACCCTTGCGCTCCATGTCATCCAGTTGCTTCTTTAGTTCGAACAATTCCTCGGGGTTCATACGGTAAGGCCTCTGAGCTATTGGGGCTGTCCTGGGGACTAAATCTATGATGAAACCGATATCCCTATCAGGGGGCATACCGGGCAACTCCTCTGGAAACACAGTTGGATACTCACAGACCACTGGTACTTGCTCTAGGGTAGGTCCGGCTATACCCTTCTGGCAATAGACCCGAGATGAGGGCACAGTTGCCTTGTACTCGACTTTTACACCTTCACTACTTGTCATGGATATGGCTTTCCTCGCACCATCTATTATTCCATGGTATTTGGTCATCCAATCCATTCCTAGAATCACATCTAGACCTTGGGCTCCCAAAACTATTAGATCAGCCTTGAAGGTCTTACCATGGATAACTATTGGGATATCTCGACAGACGGATTGGGTTTTGGCCGTTGAACCAAGTATTTGCACTAGCATGAGCCTGCTCAGTTGGCTAGGTTCCGACCCACTTTTCTCAACAAATGGCTCAGTAACAAATGAATGCGAGGCCCCGGAGTCAAATAATACTGTAGTAGGGACGGAGTTGACAAGGAACGTACCCAGAACAATGTTAGGAGACTCCTGGGCTTCCTCAGCAGTGATATGGTTCAGATGTCCTCTAGTAGCATTAGCGTGCTTCTTGGGGGATGCGTCCTTGGCTAGGGCTCCCTGGCGTGTCCTTGATTCAGGCGGGCGGCATTAGGGCGTGGCGCATTGCCCTTCTTCCTCTCGGGGCATTCATGGGAGTAGTGTCCCACTTGTCGATAGTTGAAACAACCAGCTGCATTGGGGTGGGCATTGGGGTTGATAGGGCCTCTAGGGGCAGGTCTTGGGTTCCCGCCTCCAGGGCGAGGGTTGTTGTAGTTGTGGTTGGGTTGTTGGGGTGCGCAACATAGGACGAAGTCCTCTACGGTGGGGGTGCAGGCCTTGAGGGAGGCATGCTTCACGACCTTTGTCCACTGGGTCCTCCTTGCTGCATCATCCGGCGTTTGCGGTTCTCAATCACTCCCTTGCGCTTGTTTTCCACCAGAATGGCAGCATCGACAAGAGCATCTAGTTCCTGGAACCTCTGGGCTACTAGATGACACTACAGTTCATCCTGGAGCCCATTCATGAAGGTGTCCACCTTCTTTTCTTCAGCGTTGGTATCGTCCGGGGTGTACCAGTGTACTTCTCCAGATATTGCAGCATAGACATTCCTCCTTGCTCCAGGTCAAGGAATTGGTCTCTCATCATCTTGATCAAACCTGGAGGGATGTGGCGTTTGCGGAACCTTTCCTTAAAGTCCTCCCATGTGATGGCTTGTCCCGCTGGCAGAATTTCCTTGACGTTGATCCACCAAGTCCTTGCTTGACTTCCGAGGAAGTGGTGGCTAAGGTGACTTTCTCATCCTCTCCAACATGGGTAACTTCCAAGTTATTCTCAATACTGCGGAGCCAGTCATCGGCGTCAAGTGGGTTGGTGCACTTGGTGAACACAGGTGGGTTGGTGTTCTAGAAGTCCTTGAGTCTGGATCTCTGCTCTTCGCCCTCGTGTTCAGGGGCGTTCCCGGCTGCGGCTTGCACGAGCTGCTCCATGGTTGGGGGTGGTGGAGGGGGTCCGTGAGGGCGCATCATCCTGAAGGTATACAGTTAGGATGGGGTTACAAAAGGGGCGGTTCCCAACTGGAACCTCAGGGTGCAGAAAGTAACAACACATCAGGCATACATGCATAGGAGGTAACGGGTGCTTAGGAATTTAAGCAACCATAGGATTAACCACAAAATGACCAAGTTCATGCATCACATCTCGATGCTAGATAGGTAATACCACAAGTTCAACAATACAATGTAACACCCTTGGATCAGCCGTATGCAAGTTTTAGCCCTTTCCGCCAAACCCGCATAGAAACGATTCAAGGACGCCCACCAAGCACTTTCGTGCGGGTGGAAAACGAAGTAATACCATTACACAACAGTCCTCGATGGGACCCACAGAACATATATATATATATATATATATATATATATATATATATAACACGACTCCAAGAGTCAAGAATACAGATATACAATACAAAGATCCAAATCACCTTGAAAACGATACAACATCCGAGTACGGATAAGATGCAAACGGGGCTAAGAGCCCTGAAGAATAACCAATGGCGTCCACAACCCTGCCCAGGCCAAGCTGGAAGGGTAACCCTGCTAACGATGTCGAACTTAACCTGCTAAAACAAAAGGGGTGCCGACAAAGGGCAAAGGAAAAAGAGGAGCGTCAGTACTGGGGCTAGAATTCGGCGGCTCTCACCTACATAGGTATGGTGGACTGAAGCGGCAGCACAGCAGCACTAAACAACCTATAGAGACTCGGTACAACTGTCGGCTATTAGAGAGAGATAAGAAAGACCTATTCGGAACCACCTGATACTCACACCAATCATACCCGTCCTGGTATTCCCCCTCGAGACCAAACGAGGAAGTCAAACTAAGGAACTCACACAGTTGGCAGTTTTAATTCATTCCATTATAGTTGAAGCACTTACTAGTCAGATATAGATAGCCTGAGCCATCCTGATAGCATAAGTAGTGGGCATTTTTAATCACCATACCGTTGTAGTTGGAACATTTACTAGTCAGATATAGTTGTCCTAAGGAATCCCAAAACCCAGCAATTGTTGGCACTTTTATCACATTCCATTGGAGTTGCAATACTTACTAGGCAGGTATAGTATAACACAGATCACCACAGATCCACCAGTTGTTGGCATTTTTATTATCCATTCCATTATAGTGAAGCTGAATTACTAGTCACATATTAAGTCAAATTTATAGCACTACTTTAGTTATGCTTGTCTATGATCAAGATACTATGCTCCAAGTCGTCCATAACCGCGGACACGGCTTTCAGAAAGATTTACCTTGCAGGGGTGCACTAATAGCAACACACACACGATCAACCTCGGAAAAACCAACTCAAAACCCAACGTGGCTTTCACGACAAAGCAATCACAGGATTCATAAAATATTTCAGGGGACCACCCCACTAAGCTACCCGCAACGAATTTGGCCCACTCCGGAACGGACCCAGGGTTTGTGACGACGGCTGTAAACGACTGGGAACCCGAAAGTGTGACTGGAATTGTCGATACCACGAAAACGTGGCACGATCCAAAACAGTACAGGTGCTCCACGCACAATCTTAAATAAAGCAGTAAAACGTGGCATAAGTACAGGATAGTAATAAAGCCCCAAAATAGTTTGTGGCCCCAATAAATAAGAAATGAATCAAGCTCTGGCTAAGGGGGATTCATAGAGTCTCCCGTATGTGGATAGTGCGAATAGTCAAGGAACAGGTATCAAGTACTTGGGGCCTACGGGACACAAGTGGGCATAAAAACCAAAAAGCATATACTGCCCACCGGTGCCACTTTCATTAGTTATCACAACAATTTAATAGTTGTAATTAAAGACATGATAATCTCCTCCACTAAGCATCTCCACCAATAATCATGTGTCAACTTGCCGTCAGCGGTGAAACAACATCGACGCGAAGCAACACATAAGCAAGCAACTACGACTCGCAAGGCTGCCTATCTTTCAAACAACAGGCAATAGGATGTGTCCATGGCAATATAGAGGCTGCAAGGAGTATAAATGGTGCACGGAAACTAAAGCATCACAACACAGATAGCAATAGATCAACAGGAGGAAATAAAGACTATAAAAGCAAAATAGGTAGAAAGGGGTAGATACTCTCCTGGGAAACATTGTCGAAGATTCACCGGAGATCGGGTCGACACTCGCATCAACTCATCGGCCTAATCTGTGAAGAAGCGAAACACTAGAAGAAACACCGGATACACTATTTAATACTACGGCATAAGATCCGGCATGATTATGATATGATGCAGATGTGGTGCAATTAGGTAGTATTAAGCGGAACCGGGGTCCCGATAATTAATTAAACGGTTCAAGTTATTTAGAACCCTCGCGATTTAAATGTTGTCTTAACAGGGCAAAACATGTCATCGGTTCGCTATGCAATTTAAATGGAGTCCGGAATAAGACAACAATATCCCGCATATAGACTCCATATTTAATCGTGCGGTGAATCGACATAATGCCCCCATACCCACAAACATGTATGCAAGCATGATCAATTTATATGCAACGGATTTTATATATAGCATTTATAAAATAGAGGCTCGGAAAAGGGGTCACATCGGGGTGAAGGTCTTGGGGTTCAGAAGATTCGGGGGATCGGTCTTCACCTCCGGGAATGGGGTCTTGGCCTCCGCGAAGGAGATCATGAAGCCGGTGCCGGGGTTCGGTCTTTGGATCTGGGGGTCCGGGGTCATCGGTTTCCATGATGGTGCTCTTGTGATCTTGGCGCCTGTGAGGTCAATCTTGTCGGTTCTACCTAGAAGGACTTGGGGTCTTCCCATGTCGAAGGTCTTGTGTAGCACCATGTACATCCGTCGAAAACCATCAGGAACGAGCCGGTCTTGTCGATGACCAACCATGTACGCAGGTTTGGTTTTCCATGTCAATGATCTTTCGGGTCGCGACTTTGAGTGTCCAGGTCTCGTAGGTAACCGAGGTAGCATATCTTCACATGTTTGTGACCATGTTCATCCATGCCAACACCTCCATTTCTCCACCGTAGCACATCATCCGCACCACACCACCAAACGCTAGAGTGATCGAGCTGTTCCTGGACATAGGGACAAATTGAGGCCAAAACACTAGAGAAGAACCACCACGTCACGGAACACCTCACTATGGGACAAAGTCACATGCCAGCGCGTGTCGTTTCTCTTGAACAGCAAAAACATGGATGAGGCCGGAACGACACCTGCGCGCGAGTGATGGAGCAGGCTCGCGGGCGACGCCAAGGCCGAAGACAACGCTTGGCGGCAGGGAATGAAGGGCGGAGGTGCTCTGGAGGATGGAGGTGAGGGAGTCGGCAGACTTGGCGGTAGGCAGGGACCACGGCCTGCCGACGAAGGCGCCAAGGCGAGCGTGAACAAGACAGCGAGGTAAGGCGAGGTGGCAGCGATACGGTGTGGCGGGCGGTGGGGAAGGACGCAGCCAGAGGCGATACAGGGATGGGGCGCGGAAGAGGTCATAGGGGCGGCGACGACCATGGAAGGCAAGGAGGTGGCGTCAAGGAGGCATCGGTGGCAGCTCCGCTGGGCGAGCTTGCTGCCGACGAAGGGGCGGCCGAGGAGGCGCCCAGCGCACGGGAGGCGTGCTCACCCAGGGTGGTGGCCGGTGATGCGGAGGCCGGGACAGAGCGTGGTCGAGGGGAGCTGGTTGCGCAGGACCAGGCTCGTGCAGGCGCGGGGATTGCCGTGGCGGCACTGCGTGCCTGAGAGGGAGCTCCATCGTGGTTAAGTGAGGAGGAAAGGGACGGGGCCGCGTCAGGACGCTCGTGGGTGGGGCCGGTTACGTGGGATCTAGGGCAGGGTGGTCGTGAGCGGGGGCAAAAGAGAGCGAGGCGTGCGAGGTGGGGCCAGGGTGGAGCGGGTTGAGTGCTGCGTTGCAGCGTGTCAGGCAGGGGTGCGGGGCGTGCTGCGTGCGTCGCGCTAGGCGGGCGGGGTGGACGCGGTCGGTGAGGTGCGGGGCCAGACGGCATGGGATTGGGGCAGGTGGGAAACACGCCCAGGCGGGAAAACTAGCGGGGTGGGGCCACGGTGGGGCCAGGCGACGACCAGGTGGTGTGGGGTAGAGTGCAGTTGGGCGGCTGCGTGCGCGGCAGGTGTGCGGGCGAGCGCGTCGCTGTGTGTGGCGACGGCTGGGTGAGAGGGAGTGTGGGGTGCGGGGTAGCTAGGGTTAGGATTTAGGGTTTGTTTTTGGGGTAGTAGGTGGCTGGTTGGGCCCTTGGGCCTGGCCGGCTGCCTCCCCTAAAGTATTTTTTTTATTTTTAGTTATTTTATTTTTAAATACTTTTATAAATAGTTTTAGACAAATAAAAGATCCGGATAAGACCGAGGTTTTGATTTGAAATTAAAGACGGGGTATTTAGAAAACAAAGGTAGGCTTTTTGAAAATAATTTTGACAAACATATGCATGATGATGACGATGCTCAAATGCAATGTGGCATGATGACATGAGCATGCGGTCATGATGATGCAATGCACAAAAACACAGCGATTTTCTAGTAGTGGTTTTAGCGGGATGCCACATACAAGTAAGCAGAAGACAAACAAATCGCCACTCAAAAGGGGGCACGGTGATATTCTCTCTTGCTCTCATAGACTAGCGTGAGACCTAGTCCACGTTGTGAAGTGCGGTGGTGTCCTCCCTAATGATGATCTCGCTATCGTCCTTGGACTCAAGGATGCGTCCTCTGGATCCTCTTCCTCCTCATCCATCTGATCATCATCCTCGGGGTCACTCAGTGGCTCCATGTCGAAATACTCCTTGTGTGCATCGTCATTATCTGTCTCGTTCAAAAGGTTGATACATTGCAAATGTATCTATAATTATTGATGTTCCATGCTTGGTTTTATCCACTTTCTTGTGTTTTGTTCCAACTTTGGAGTACTTTTCATATGATTTCTTGGACTAACCTATTAACAAGAGCCACAGTGCCAGCTGCCTGTTTTCTGCTATTTTTGGTTCCAGGAAAGTCAGAAAATGAATATTCTCAGAATTGGACGGGACAAAAGCCAAAGTGCCTATTTTTCTAGAAGTGGTCAAGTGCTAGAATACGAGACGGAGAAGGGCCAGGGAGCCACCACACCACCTGGCCACGCGGCCAGGCCTGGCCCGTGCCAGGGGGTGGTGTGGTCTCTCCAGGAACCCCCTCGGCCTCTCCTTCCGCCTATATTTTGCCCTCGGGACAAAAACCCTAAGTACCCGATCAAAAATCCACGAAAGATTCTATAGCCACCGTCATCTCCATCACTAGATCGGGAGGGATCCAAAGCTCTTCCCGGCACCCTGCCGGAGAGGGGAATTCACCCTGTAGGCCTTCTTCATCACCATGCAAGCCTCCGGTGTGATGCGTGAGTAGTTCATCCTTGGACTACGGATCCATGTTATTTGAGATCTTGCATGCTTTCTGTTGTTAGTAGCTATCTTGGCCAAGTAGATGCTAGCAACTCCAAGAGTTAGTATTTATGCTCTATAGTGGGTTCATGCCTCTGGTAATCTGGGGAAATGACAGAAATCTCTAAGGTACTAGATGTGTTGTTGCTACTAGGGAGAAAACAACAATCTTTTGTTCATAGAACAATCATATTGTTTACTTTACACGCAGTTCGTAAAGCAATAATTTGTTGCTTGCAACTTAATACTGGAGGGGGTTCGGATGATAACCTGAAGGTGGATTATTAGTCATAGATGCAGTTGGATAGCGGTCTATGTATAATGTTGTAATGCCCAATCAAGTCTCAAAGGAATCAAGATGATTAGTATATGCATGTATTGCTTTCTCGGTGTTTGTCAATTGCCTCGCTGTAATTTGTTCACCCATCATGTTATCTATCTTAAGGAGAGCCACCTCTAGTGAACTATGGATCCCAGTCCTTTACTTTACATACAATCTATAAACTATTTACTACTTTGTGTTTACTTTCTGCAAACTTTTACTTCTTTCCATTCGATACGTTTAATCCTTTGTTTTCTGCAAAACACGGTGAGATTGACAACCTCATCGCAAGTTGGGGACAAAGTTCTGTGGTTGTGTTGTGCAGGTCTCCATGTTGCTACTAGCACCGGTAGTGCGCCCTGCCAAAGCTCAGCTAGTAACACCTTTGGGGTGTTTCCTTGCTCCTACTGGTTCGATTAAACCTTGGTTTCATAACGGAGGGAAACTTGTTGCTGTGCTCATCATACCTTCCTCTTGGGGTTCCCAACGAGCTCTACATCAACACCGCCATCAAGCAATTTTCTGGGCGCCGTGCATTGAGCCATCAAGCGATTTTCTGGCGCTGTTGCCGGGGAGTCAAGGACATCTTCACAAGGGGAGTACCTCATAACCAATCTCTTTACTTTGTTATTTTTGTCTTGCTTAGTTTCTTTTTTCTTTGTTTGCTTGTTTTGTTCTTCAAAAACACAAAAAAAAATAGTTTTACTTGTTTGCTTTCTTATTTGAAAAACACAAATAAATTAGTTCCTATCTCATTATGTCTGGCCTGCTCCTGTCACTATGTCACCCGAGGAAATGATTTTCACTTTTAAACAAGGAATTGAGGAAAGTTTTAGGGAAGCTTGGTCTAGAATCTCTGATCTACATGAAAAAACTGAGCCTAAAATGACTCATAGCTTGTTCCTTAGCAGTTTTTACCTTGGGATTGCTCTTTGCTATAGATATGCTCTAGATGCTGTTGTGGGAGGAGATTTCCTCCAATGTAATGAGGATGCTGCTATTAATTCTATAAAGAAATTGATCCTCACTTACAACATGCCTAGCCAAACTGATATTTCTTTCGCAAAAATATTTGCTAGGTTGGACACTCTTGAGGCTAGCACTAATACATTAGAAAGTTGCTATAATACGCTTAGGGAGCATCACGATTATGTTCCAATAAACTCTGAACCATCAAAGTGGTTCCCTACAGTAAAGATTGAGATGAACACTGAAACTTTTCAAGCTCGCTGTGATATCATGTCTGAATTTTTCCTTATGCCCAAAGATATTTATAAATCTCTGAATACTTGGGGGCTCAGTGAGGGTGGAAAACAAATATCTCTTACTAATAATACTACCATATTACCTCTTGGAATAGCTGAAGGAGTGTTTACAAAGATCCTTGGGAAAACGATTTCTATTGATTATCTTGTTATTGAATGTGCAGGAAAAGGACAAATTACACTTGGAAGGTCCCTATTAAAACTCCTTGGAGCAATAATAGATGTGGGAAAGGGGACCATGCACCTTTCTTCTCCACCAAACAATCATATTTTCCCCAAGGTTAAGAATAAAAGTAAGAGAGGTAAGGGCAAGAAAGTTGGTTTTAATGCGTCTTCATTTGAGAACACTTGATTCTTTTTTGCTTCTTGTGCCTAACTTAAAGGCGTTAAAAAAAGTACTTATTGGGAGATAACCCAAAAGTTTTAGATGAGTCTTGAAAGTTATTACCTATGTAATAACCTATTCTTATCCTTTTTATTTTCTTTTTGTGCCAAGAGTAACCTCTAATGAGAGAGAAGTAATGATTGGGAAAGTTGCTGTCCCGAAACAGATTTCTGTGCTTCACCGTAAAAAATCGTGAGAGAGCTCTATATGTCCGATTGAGCTGTAATGTTTTGTGCTTCTGCCCCAGGTTGTTATCTAACTTTCGTTAGTTCAACACTGTTTGATTTGAGAAAGATAAGGTCTTCGAAAAATTTCGTATTTACCTGCTGGTCTGTTTTGAAAGATTTCTGCCATTTTCTGCATTTGCTTCTTGTTAGTTCCTTCTTGAGTTCTTTTGGGGAATTGAGCTTTTTGAGGGAAGTGCTACAATATCTAGTGTTCTAATGGAAGTTTATTTGGTGTTATAACTGAACCTTAAGACTTATTTATCTTAAATGCACTAATGTTGCTAATAAAGATTGTGTGAAGTTTTGTATGAAGGAAAAATTTCAGGTGTATGGAAGGAATGAGTAATGAGATGAAGAATGGACTAAAGCTCAAGCTTGGGGATGCCACGCGTGTCACCCCAAGAAATATCCAAGAAGTACAAGCAGCAAGGCTTGGGGATTCCCAAGGCATCCCCTTCTTCATCAATAAAAATCCCAGGTTTCTTCCAAACGCTTCATTTTTATTGTTTCATGCACAGTTGTGTTTTTCTTGGAGAGTCTTCTTTTTCGTTTTCCTTTTGGTTTTCGTTTACTTTGGTTTGCTTATATTTGTGGATAAATTGGTTGGACCCCCTCTTTCATTCATTGGTTTGCAAATAGTTTGGTTTGGTCTAGAAAAGAGTAGGAAACTTCATGCTTATGTGATAAAAAGAGCTCGTTTTTGACTGTGGCCTATGCTCTGTCATGCCATGTTTGATATTTTTTTGGATTTATTCTTAGTATTATTTGATGTAGCATGAATTGTTATAAACAATTGAGATTTGTTAATGTGCCTTGGATGAATCATGCGTTGTTTTAGCATATTAAAGCATAGTATAGTGGTATTCTCCTTTGATGCTTTATTTGGGTTGACTTGGCACATGCTCACACCATGGTATGACTATCTCAAGTCACCATAGCCTTTATGATCCTTTAGTTTTCAACTTGTAGTATCACTTTATGCTTTGATCAATGATGTTTTGTCGCTCTGCATGATTATGCCCATTATTGCTCTCTTAGTTTGTCGCTCCTTGTCTTTTGCTAGCCTCCACAACCAAGTATGAGTTCCACTCATGCATCCAACTCCCTAAACCAAGTTATTCCAAAGAGTCCACCATACCTACCTATTAGCTTATGCTATTCCAAGTATATTCATGCTTTTGTTTACCTTCCAAATTAAACTTGTTATGAGAAAACTAGTGATTAAAGATCTCACGAACTTGATGGCACACTTTACTTTACTTGCCTCTAATAAACTTGAACCATTGGGTCCTTCTTTGTTGCGTATATGCTTGCGCTTTATAAGTTGAAATTAGCAGAACCATGTACCATGGGGAACGCTTTCAACATTGCACTTGTACTTTGTACCCCATTGATATCATGTTCTTTTGCTTACGGATCCCGGCGGTGTGAAATAAAAGTGGAACTTGTAAGATCATGGAGTTTGTATGTGTGTTAGAGAAACGCCTGGGCCGCTAGCCTAAGCCATGCCTAATCATGGTGGAAACTTGTACCATCACCATAATGAGCACTCTATGAAGCATCCTCAATAAAAACCTATGCAAATAGCAAATAAAAGATCACTGAGATCCTCATTGTCTGCTTGCCTTGTCATTTTGATTATGGGAAAGCTCCCGTATCATGTGAAAGGGTACCCCGTTGGCGGTTCTTAATGATACACATGTACTTACAATGACAAGAGCTTACTCGTGACTGAAGTTGAGTAGCATGAGGATCGGTCTTCGTAAGTAAGGGGCATGAGATTTCGGTTTATAACTTGTCAAGCATATCCTCTTAGTTGTGCCACTTTAACCTTAATCACTTCAAGATGCTTATGATAGGGGCAATGAGAGCTGAAAGCTATAAGTACCATAATTTTTGGAAGCTCTTTATGAGACTTGAATCCCTACTTCCTTTTACATAGGCCTTTCTTCCACCATTATATTGAGTCTCCACCTTCTATCTTTATGCACTTACTTTGAGAGCATAGTGGCCATTCTTAGTTTTATGTGCATTGTCCCAAGACTAGTTGATTGATGCATACTTTGATATTGCTTGTTTTAAACTATTGTATCTAGTCACTCTTACGAACTTTGAAGGTGTCCTATGCAGTTATATTTGCTACTCTATTGAGGGACATGGTGAATACTATTATGCCATGCTTTCTTTATGTGAAACAAACAAACGTCTTACAAAGCATTGTTATTCATGAATCTTTTGTTTGTGCCTTTTCATGTTGCATCATAGTTTCTTTGTTTATTGCTAGAACTTTGTCTTTCATGTTATGATTGAAGTACTATGATCCTAGCTTTGAATGTTTTGCAAATACTTTGATCAAGTATTTGATGGTGCATGTCACCTCGAAAATTATTCTTTCTTTTTATCACTTACCTACTTGAGGATGAGCAGGAGTTAAGCTTGGGGATGTTGATACATTGCAAATGTATCTATCATTTTTGATGTTCCATGCTTGGTTTTATCCACTTTCTTGTGTTTTGTTCCAACTTTGGAGTACTTTTCATATGATTTCTTGGACTAACCTATTAACAAGAGCCACAGTGCAAGATGCCTATTTTCTGTTGTTTTTGGTTCTAGGAAAGTCAGAAAATGAATAGTCTCGGAATTGGACGGGACAAAAGCATAAGTGCCTATTTTTCTGGAAGTGATCAAGTGCCAGAATACGAGACGGAGAAGGGCCAGGGAGCCACCACACCACCTGGCCACGCGGCCAGGCCTGGCCCGTGCCAGGGGGTGGTGTGGCCTCTCCTGGCACCCCCTCGGCTTCTCCTTCCGCCTGTATATTGCCCTCGGGACAAAAACCCTAAGTACCCGATCAAAAATCCACGAAAGAGTCTGTAGCCGCCGTCATCTCCATCCCTAGATCGGGAGGGATCCGAAGCTCTTCCCGACGCACTGCCGAAGAGGGGAATTCACCCTGGAGGCCTTCTTCATCACCATGCAAGCCTCCGGTGTGATGCGTGAGGAGTTCATCCTTGGACTACAGATCCATGTAGTAGCTAGATGGCTGGTTCTCCTCCTTTGTTCTTTCATGTCTAGATCTTGTGAGCTCCGTTAATGATCAATATCATCTATTTGTAATTCTACATGTTGTGTTTGAGGGGATCCGATGGATATTGAGATGCTATTTCAGATTGATTATTGATTCTATCATGTCTTTGTTATTTGAGATCTTGCATGCTTTCCATTCTTAGTAGCTATCTTGGCCAAGTAGATGCTAGCAACTCCAAGAGTTAGTATTTATGCTTGATAGTGGGTTCATGCCTTTGGTAATCTGGGGAAGTGACATAAATCTCTAAGGTACTAGATGTGCTGTTGCTACTAGGGAGAAAACAACAATCTTTTGGTCATAGAACAATCATATTGTTTACTTTACACACAGTTCGTAAAGCAATAATCTATTGCTTGCAACTTAATACTGGAGGGGGTTCGGATGATAACCTGAAGGTGGATTATTAGTCATAGATGCAGTTGGATGGCGGTCTATGTATAATGTTGTAATGCCCAATCAAGCTCAATGGAGTCAAGATGATTAGTATATGCATGTATTGCTTTCTCGGTGTTTGTCAATTGCCCCGCTGTAATTTGTTCATCCAGCATGTTATCTATCTTAAGGAGAGCCACCTCTAGTGAACTATGGATCCCGGTCCTTTACTTTACATACAGTCTATAAACTGTTTACTGCTTTGTGTTTACTTTCTGTTAACTTTTACTTCTTTCCATTCGATACGTTTAATCCTTTGTTTTACGCAGAACACAGTGAGATTGACAACCTCATCTCAAGTTGGGGACAAAGTTCTGTGGTTGTGTTGTGCAGGTCTCCACGTTGCTACTAGCACCGGTAGTGCGCCCTGCCAAAGCTCAGCTAGTAACACCTTTGGGGTGTTTCCTTTCTCTACTGGTTCGATTAAACCTTGGTTTCATAACTGAGGGAAACTTGCTGTTGTGCTCATCATACCTTCCTCTTGGGGTTCCCAACAAGCTCTACATCAACACCGCCATCAAGCAATTTTCTGGGCGCCGTGCATTAAGCCATCAAAGGTCATCGTTGTCCTTGTTGAGCTCAGCGCATTCCTCCTCTAGCTCCTCTATCTTGGCCTCCATGGTCACCAAGAGTTCCTTCTGTTCCTTGGTTGTCTTCAAGAGACGCTTGTTCATAGCCACAACAGTCTGCTTGTTCAGCTTGGTCTGGGCGTGCTCCAACTTCTCCACCCTCAGGTCCTCCTTAAGGGTGAGATACTCCAAGGTCTTGTTGTCCAGGTGCGTGCGAACATCATCCATAGCATCCTGGGTCTTTTTCAGGAGATACTCCATGTTCTGGATGTGCTCTCCGAAGTCATAGTGTTGCGGGGTCACAGCGGCGTAACCCTGGGGATGGCGCCTTCCAAAGTGGTAGAACTTGGTACCCTCCAGTTGCCCACGATGGTGATAGGCGAGGCGTGCTAGGGCCTCCTGAGCCACACGGAGCACACCATCTCCCCAGTCCTTCTCCAGTACTTGTACCTTCAGCTCCTCGGAAAACAGAGGCACTATGCCACCCCTCATGGTGCATACGACCAACCAGTTCTTCTCTCCCTCAACCAGCCTGGGATGAAAGCGCCTTGGATCTCCAGCGTTGGGCGGCCCAAATGCTTGGCCAAGTCCCTCAGTTCAGCCTCAAACAACTGGAGTGGAAAGTCCAGTCCAACCTGACGGTACATGGTGAAGGCAACAACCATCTACAAAATTTTAGGAAAATTTAAGTTAGTGAACAGTGTGCAAAATTTTAAATATGCAAAACTTAAATTTAATGCAAGTAGTTTTTGAAATAGAGGGGAGGAGACATAAGCATTGTTTTCGCAATTACCAAGCCCCTTCCTTTATAAAGAAAATAGTTTTTGGGTCTGGGTCCAACGTCCAAGCTAACTAGGGGCTCCTAAAATCAGGATGGCTCTGATACCAAGTCTATGGCGACCCCGGATTTTCATCCAAAATTACCGAATTATGCAAACCACCACGATCCCATGATGAGTACATCGTGGAGCATAACCAACATGATATCAAAGTACACACATCCATTATAGTACGATTACATCGAGTCTTACAATAATAGTCTTACAACTTGCCACTATGGGCACAAATAGATAAAAGTAGCGGAACTACTAAACGCGGGAGACTCGAGTCAAGCCATAGCCCAATAGGTGTACAACTCGGAGTAACGCCCTAGTTCGCGAAGTCGTTGTCGTAACCTCCATCGTCTCCATCTTCCTGCTCATAATCTGGCCAATTTGATAGCCAGGGACATTGCTAGTGAGTACTTTGAATGTACTCGCAAACCACCATACAAGAGAATGAACAAAGAATATGCAATATGGTTGTGGATAGGATGGCTCCAATGGGTTATTTGTAGGTGTAGCTCCTCTAATAGAAGTAGGATCTACGCTTCTAAGTACTTTTGTTTATAAATCCTTCTTGAAAAGAGAAGTTGAGGAAATACTTGAGCTCCTAGGATGGGGTCACCCCTTTTCTTTCCCTTGGTCATCCCATGACCGATACTTCCTTTAATTCCAACCATCCCATGGTCCAACATCCATGCCTTCCGACCATCCCATGGCCGAATCTTTTTTTCGAAAACCTTTTTATAAAACAAAAACCAGCACCGCTCTACTGTAGTTTGTCCAACCCGTCCATAACCGCATACACGCCTATTCGAATAGTTTTACGTCTGCAGAGGTTGTACACTTTACCCACAAGATCCGATACATCCACCGCGAACAGTCACGGATCGTCAGACAATAGTATGCGGGTTTCGGATAACCGGACGAGACCTTCGAGATAATCCCCTCTCAACACAAGCGCCTACCCTATGAGTGTTGGTCCCCTCAAAACCGGGACGTCGGGTACCAAGGATCAACCAGAGCGCATTTTACACTTCACATAGTGGGCAGTTTCAATCAGGGGCTCATAGTAACGCCTGGCTGCCCGTAGACAGTTTGTTCCTTCCCCAGGTCGATGTCCCACATGGACCTTTACAGGAGAAGGCCTAGCCTCCGGGGATCACGATCCCCTGTAGTAGTTGTGAGGCACTTGCATCAGAGAGGACCACTTTCGGGTCAAGCCCCTTCCCATATAGGGGTAGTGTGGTTGCACGGGGTAGTTGTTATAGCTAAGCTGCAAAGAACCGGGTGCGTTTTCGAAAACAGTTTTTCCTTCATCTTCTTCCTTAATGCCACCATTTGGAAAACATATCAAAACTCGTTTTAAGATCACTCGGAAAGTCCCACTTGCCAAGGTTTTTCTGTCCAAAACCTTTGTAAAAACCTTCTTGCCATCGGGTTCCCAACCTAGAGTTTTTGGTGGGTTAAACCGGGGTTTCCAAGGGGTTATGGTATAGTAACCACTTTAGCTACTAGGGAAGAGATAGGTAACACCAAGGGGATGTACTTAAACAGTACCATAGGCATAAGTTTGGAGGAGCCAAACTAACACCATAATAGATATATATATACCAATATAGCGAGTAAAACAATGCATTAGTAAAAGTAAGTAAAACAAGATGCATAAAAATAAGGATGGGACAAGTCTCATGAACTTGTAGGTGGCTTGCCTTGATTGGCAGCTTGTTCCTAGTCTTCTTCTTCAAATTCCCCCCAAACACCTTCCCCAAATTCGTCATCGTTCGTATCCATCGTCGCAAAAAGGGGAAATAATCAAACCACCACTCCAACCATAAACCACAAGGAAATCATCACAACAGTACAGAACAGATGCTCAACTGAACAAACCCGACCATACACATGTAGCTATAGATCATAATAGTACAAAGCCACTGGAATCAATTAAAAATGTTAAGCCAAACAAATTTGGTGATTTAAATGGTGAAGACTAGATTAACACACAATTAGATGTCTCGACCAAAACAAGTTGGTGAACAGTAACCACAAATTATGTTTCTAGGTAGACACAGAAAATATAAGCCAACCCAAGTGGTTTCATGTTTTTATCTATTAGGGTTAATTTTTAACAATTATAATACTGAAAACAGTACTAGATTTAGCAATAAAATTCCCAGGGCATAACTATTGTTCCAAAAAGTATGCCCTTCTAGAGTTAAGTAGTACTTACAGAGGCCTAACTCTGGGAGTTGGTTTCATCCCAAAATTAGATCCACAAAAGCCTCTGGAATTTAAATAAAAACCTTCTGTCCACATCTAGTGAAAATAAGAACAGAAGCTATACATCTCCAAACTGGGTGATTTCAATTTTGTGAGGTAGGTATGTTCACAAGCAAGGCACGGAAATTGGTTTCACAATTTTATGAGTCACAAAAGTTTTGTTATGAATTTAATCCCAATAACAACATGTTTTTACCACTACTCAGTAAAAGCACAGTTGATAAACCAGTGAGCTACCAGTTCTGGGTGTTAGACAAATACATAGGCTACCCAAAGAAATTTGTTTCAAGCCAAAACATCAAACATATGAATTTTGGTGGATTTAAAGCTACAGCAAAAAAATCTGGAAACTAAAATAGCCTAAATTAATAAAAAGAAAAAGGTGCAGAGGCTGGGTCACTGCCCGCTCAGAGGCTGGGCCGTCCCGCATACACGGCGGCCTGCGTGGGAAATCCTGGGGTTTCAAATCCCGCGGTGGGGCCTGCATGTCAATGGTGGAGAGGCCCGAAGAGGTATCAGGCAACATGGACCATTGGATTAAAAGCGGGATCGACGACCTATAGCTTGTCTTCTACCTAGAACAGAGGCGCCGACGACCTAACCCTAGCGGGGCAGAGCGGAGGTCGGGGCGGCTCACCTAGGGGCGGAGAGGGGTCGGCGATGGCGGGGTTGGAAGTGGTCGTCGACGGGGATCCGAATGAGGGGCGGCGAGGGGGGCTTCGTCTACTGGCGGCATCGCGGGCATCCTTGGCTCCTCGGTGTCATCGGGGTCCTCGCGGCTCCGGTGTTCCTGGCCAAAAGGGGGAAGGGGCAGTGGTTTGTACGCGGTGCGGGGAACGCGACAGAGCGAGGGCAAGGCAGAGGGGGTTAGCCAGCGACGGCAACCTTCACTGTGCCCGATGGTGTCACGGCAGTGCCGCGGTGGTGAGAGTAGCAGGGGCCGAGCGGGCTCGGCTCCGCTCTGGGGGTGAAGTGGGAGTGGTTGGGGGAGTGTGTGGCGTGGGGCGCGGGCTGGGGAGCTCTGAGGCTTTAAGGACCACGGTGCACCAGGTGTAGGATGGAGTGGGAAGAGTGGTGGCTGGGCCGGGATAGGCTGCACGCGGCGGCGAGATCGCGTATCTGTGCGAGAGGGACCGCGGGGCGTGTCTGGTCGTAACGTCTCGCCTCGGGAGCGCGTGATGCAGAGAGAGGTGGTGCACGCAAGGTGCTCGCGTGCTGTCACACTCAACATGGCGTAAGACAGAGGGGCTGCAGCGCAGCGATCGGTGCGGGGGTGGTTAAGAAGGAGAGGAGAGGTCTCCTCGAGGTGGGGTGCGGCGCCGTTTTGCACTATGCGAGCGAGAAGCGGCACGGCAAGCGCGACGCTCTGTGTGACGTGGCCGGCGCGGGTTGGGGGTAGCCAAGGGCAGCGAGTGAGGTAGGAGGGGGCCTGCGCGTGCCTGGGGAAGACACACGCACGCGACGTGGGTCCATACGCGGCGATGTAGTGGCAGGCGCACGAGGGGACGGCTCGGGCAGGCACTGCCCGTGCAGGGGGTGTCTCTCTCTCTGTCAGATCTGGCCGCATGGGGGTGGACTGGGGTGGCACAGGGGAGGGTGTAGTCGCGTTGGGTCGTTCCAGGGCCAGAGAGGAGGGTGTAGCACGGGTAGGGGAGTGGAAAGAGGGGTTTTGGTGATCTAGGACCTAGTAGATGAGGTGGCCACTTTGGGGGCTTTCCATTTCGAGCTAGGGCCACCAATGGCAGAGGGGGAGAGCTAGGGGTGTAGAGGGATGCTAGGTGGTGAGGTTTAGGTCATGGTTGCATCCTGGATCACACCCATGTGTTTGCAAGGATCATCCAAACATTGGACAAATAAGGTCGTCATTCGCTAAGTGACATCTAGTGAGGACAACACTCACATGCAAATAGCTTAAGCTTGTGGTTTAACCAGGGCTAAGGTGGGGTTCTCAAGTACTCAAAGCATGGTACCACATGGTGCTCTTGTATGGTAGAATGGGTGAAGGGTTTGCTCAAACCATAGCTCTAAAGTTGGAACAAAACTAGATACACATGACTTAGCCATTTTCCTTAGTTTGTAGAAAAACCAACCAAGATGACTTTTGGTGGTTATGTAAGCATGTGGACTAGCAAGCAACAATAAGATCACTGCCATGGCAACACAAAAGATCAAGCAAACAAGTATATGCAAAGATCATATGCAAGTCAATAGAAAAAGTTTTATTGCCCCCTAATTTTTAGCCTCTTACTCCTAAGCAAACATGGAAGCAAAGATGGGGTGTTACAAGATTTTCACAGACGCTTCTTCCATCGTGAGATAATGGTGTCCATACCACTTGCCCTTCACCCTTGCTGATTTAGAGTCGTAGCTGAAGAGGGCTACCATAACCAGGTAAGGGTGGTCCGCGGAGATCCCACTTGACGAAAACTATGGACAAAATATGTTTGTCAGCGTTGGGCTAGCAAACAATTCTAGGTTCAATAGCTAGCTAGCAGTTATAGTTAGTGCGGATATCAAAGAGAAGAGTACCTCACCCGCATGTAGCCAGAACGTCTTCTTCCTTGGTAGTAGGATCTGCCATCCTCTATGCTGCTCAGCTCGTCGGCGACGGAGGCGGTCTAGAGCCTCGCAACGGCGGCTACGTCATGCGGCATTAGAGCTCTGGATCACCGAATGGGCGCAGCAAATGGGAACAACAACTTGGTGCCAGAAGTCAAATGTCCAAAGGGATTCATTCTACTTGGAGGGTGGATTTTGATGTCGCTAGTGCTATGGGGATAGGAGGTAGTGGATTTGTGAAATTTTTCAACGCTCCAAGCCACTTAGTTCCTTAATTTACCTAAGATGTTTCCACATCGGCGCTCTCGTCACAGACAGATTACTGACATGTGGGTCCGGACCGTCTATTTCACGGGGCAGTTTAACGGTTTGAATTTCATAGGGGTAAGATGAGTTTGCCTCGAAATGGCCCCTCTCGGTAGTTGGCAGCCCAACTTTGCAAAACGTGGCAATTTCAGGCAACTCGAGACCCACGATGCACTCGCCCAAGAACTTTGGGGCTACAAACGAACAAGCCCTGTCATGTGGGGCTGGAGGGGGGATTTTCATATTTGCCATGTTTAACATTGCAACTTGCATATTTGCCATTTTGTGTGTCACTGACATGAGGTGGTGATGACTGGGTTCCTGCACCAATAACAGGGTTATTGCAGTACTTGTAGCAGCAAATATTTAAAGAGTTTGTCCCGATGGGAGCTCGATGAACACGAACCCGCAACCATGTTGTCAATGCCACCACGTTCGGACCCAAACCATGCTTTGGAAATAGCCTATTCTATAAGTTGCTAGGATAAATGGATTTAAGATGTTTTGTAATAACTATTACTAGGACTGGAAGAAAACTAGAACAAAAGTAAAACTGAAAAGAGGTGAATGCAATCAGATGAAATATTAATGCTATGATTCCTCAAGTAATGTTGTGTATACCGGAGTGCATGATAAATGCTTATGGAATAGCTATTAACTATAATTGTGGTGGTCCCTCATATACCGTTGTCTCCCACCATTGGTAAGTGGCAACTAGACAACTCAATTGTCCACACCCTCTTTGGACATGGGTCATCTCGTAAGAGAATAGTGTATTAAGGTATCAAGACCAATCAAGGTAAACCAGACGAAAGGCATTAAGTTCTATGGACAACTGTACTCCTAAGAAAGTGTGCTAGTCACAAGATATCCTGTTTGTCACTTTGGGGTCAAGCAATTCACAACACTATACCTATCTATATCATGAGTGATCTTGAGGGAACTCTGGCGGTGCATCCTAAGCTGATATTGCCTCCGCAAATCACTTATAACAAATAGCCTATTAGTTCTACCCTTGTAAGAGTAGAGACTAATGATAAGTTTTGTGACACTCCATGAATCCCTAGTAAATTCCTCAACAATGGATTGGACGTCTCCAATCACTAGAATAATATCATGAATAGAACAATGTAAATACAAAGCACAAACATATTAATTAACAAGAACACACCACACTTTAGTTACTCAAATCATCATAAAATTAATAAAAGGGGGTTCAATCCATGTTACAACCCATCACGGAGATCATGATGGGGAAGGATGAAGGAGTAGCGACGATGGAGATGGTGATGGTGGTGTCAGCGTGGTGATGGTGGCATCCTCCTTCTCCTCCTCTTCTTGCTTGGATGGCCTGATGGTGTTGATGGAGATCTGGATCTTGGTGGAGATGTAGAGGCTATGGAGGCGGCACAGCGGTAGGGCGCCGCCGTGGAGGCGGTAGATGGGATCTAGATCTTGTATATGGTGTATGGTGGATTCCTCCTCTCTTCTTTGACTCCTCCCTCCTTTATATAGGCCTTGGGGGTGCCCTAGGGTTCCCCTAATACCGTCATATGACTTAGGGAAGGTTTTGGAGCTTCTGGAGGGCGAAATCCCATCGTTTGTGACCTTTTTGGCAACTATACGGCGGGAGCTATACGGCCGGAATTTTTGCTCCCACCGTATAGTTGGTCGTTAAACCTTCGGTACTCTTTAGTATTTTAGTCGCCATTTGGTCATACGAACTTCGTTTTGGGTGTTCTTGGGCTCGTTGAATTCGTCTCGTCGAGGGATACAACCCTATGGTCTTGGATATTTATTTTGAGAAGTTGGAAAATTTTACTTTTCCCACACCTCAAATGGCTAAGTCTAGTCCCTGGAGCTCCTCCATACTATGCTCTCTTTGTTCCTTTTGCCTTTGTTTTATCCATAATCAGCATCAACACCTACACACATGTCAAAGACAAGGAAGAGGGATAAAATTCTACCTAAACTACTAAATGTGTACAGCTCATATTGAATTTAATAAAAACAAGTAATCATGCATATCAGGCATAGCCATAGTTAGATGGAGCATGATATGATAGGCAAATGACACAATTTATATTGATAAAAAGTGTTGTATTATCACAACCATTAGGTGGCCATGTGGAAAATATGCAAATTTCAAAGAAAAAGTTTGGCAGATATGCAAAATTGGCAAATATGCAAAAATCCCGGAGCAACTACTCCCCCAAACATTGATAGGTGGGGTCATGTATGACATGTGAGGTCGGCTCTCTCTCTCATCCTCTCCTAGCCCCCAGCCTCGAGAAGGTCCTATCCCACTGACAGATAGAGCAGCCATCGTCGGCGCGTCGGCGGGTCGCCGGATCCATCCTACGGCGACATCAGACGAACTGCCGCGCTGCACCTCAACCAAGGCTTCAGCACCTGTTTCGTCCGCACACATTGTACGTTGAGGCAGTACCGAGAACAGGCAGGTCCGCCGCCCACGACAACCAGGATTTTTTCCACCGCCATAGCTCGACGAACAGTCGCAGCAATTGCTAGTAGTGCTTGGTAAGACCTTCACTCCTGCTTCGCCCACCTTAATCGATTCGATTATCGTAATTTCCTCGGTATTGCAGGTGCAAATTAGTCCTCAATGTATGGTCGTAGCAGGTACACCAGCGAGGGTGAGGAATTGATCATGTCGTGGCCACATTCTCCTTCTCCTACCACTTCAGAAGTGCATGTAGCTCCTTCTCTTTGTACTACCATTGAATTTGAAGTGCCGCCATGGCCCGTCGGACTGATTTCAATTGGGTTTGTTTTGGGATTGTTATAGTGTGCTATCCAGGCCGATAATCCAGGGCACATTGCATACCAAGATGAATCAACCCAGTGGTGTAGCCAGAGGATGGATTTGGAGGAGATGCTTGCCAATTTATTAAGTGATGAATTGACCCGTAAAAACCAGTTGATATTCGAGCTAAAGCGTACTACAGAGGAAGAAAAGAAGAATTCAGAGCTTATTCTCATAGAGAAGTTGACACTTGAGGCTGATCTTGCCGTATCTGATCACGTGGTAGAAAATCTAAAACATGAACTTCAAGTGAAGGGGGAGGAGAATAGTAGATTCATGTGGGTAGTTTTAGTTGTTGTCATCCCCGTCCTAGTAGTTACAGTATGCGGTTGTGATGAAGGGTGGCATGCGTAATGATCATTTGAATAGATAGCTAATTTAGAGTGTAGAATTGTTATTCAATGGATGGTTGTGAGTTCCTACTAATTTAGACACTTTGCGGTCCCAAAGTTGTCGAGAGAATGCATTGCGGGGCCTGAGTTGCTTGCCATTGGATCTAGCAGTCCCAAAGTTGTTGAGAGAATGCATTGCGGGGCCCGAGTTGCTTGCTATTGGATCTAGCGGTTCCAAAGTTGTCGAGAGAATGCATTGCGGGGCCCGAGTTGCTTGCCATTGGATCTAGCTGCCCATAGTTGGCGTGCCAAATGCCTAGAGGGTCAAATTTGGGGCCCTATCAGTTGTGATCGTTCTATCATTACCATCATGGCTGCCATGTAGACTTGCAGCATTGGCGGTAGCATCCATTCCCCATTCCAAATTAGTCGCTGAGATTGTCAAAGAAAGTACCCCGATCCAAGTTAGTTGACTCAAATTCATCAAGATACGAATGAATCTAATACTACTTATGAATCAGCTTTAAAGCATATCCACCGTCCTCACAACTCAATACATATCAATTTTGATTCAAATCATACATATTTCGATCAAATTTATACAAGCCCACTGGAGATTGCCAAATCAAGTACAACTACTTATGAATCAGCTTTAGAGCATATCCACCGGTCTCATGGCTCAAATACATATCAAATTTATTTAAATCATACATATATTTAAATCACAGAATTTTGGTTCGAATTGGGCTCAAATTTTCCCCAATTTTAAGTGGACGGTGAGCTAGCCGCCCTCCCCACCGTCTGTGTACTCCAAGAAGTATGGGAAAAGTGCTCCCATCCATCCGACCACGTGGTACATTCGGCCTTCACCATCAAAGTGAAACTCGACATGCCAGCCATGGCCTCCCCGCCATATGATGGCTTCAATTGTCTTCACATCGATGACCACTATCGACACTACCGCCGTCACACTGATGTTGCAGATGATGGCTTCCATCAGTGTCTTCCATCTATAACCGCTGTCGGCACCACCGCCATCGCACTGATGTTGCGGATGATGGCTTCCATTTGTGTCTTTCATCAGCAACAGATCTGAAGATGTGAACAAAAGTGAGATAGACAAAGACGAAAATTTTAGGTGCTTAGATCCTCACAGCCACACGCCATTCCAGCCGCCACGCTTAGATTCGTGGCGCCACAAGTCGTTCCGACCCCCACTCTTAGGTACGCGCTACCGCACGCCATTCTGACTGCCACGCTTAGGTCTGTGCCGCCGCATGTCGTTCGGACTTCCATGTCGCCGTACGTCAATAGGAGGGGAGGAAGATGCGGCTGGTATAAGTGCAATAGGGAAAGGTAGGGAGAGACATCTAGCTCGTCGGGCTCTCCTCTCCATAGAGGGTAGGTGCGCCCAACGGGAGAGAGAGACCTCCAGCCCGTCGGAGCATGATGTATCCAATGGTGGTTGGCCAAGATCCATGTGACATACATCTTGACCAATCAGAGCGCAACCAAACTGAGACATGAGAGAGGGGAAAAGTGAGGAAAACTTTAGTGGGAGGGGAAAAGTGAGGAAAACTTTAGCAGGAGGGGAAAACTGAGGAAAACTTTAGTGGGAGGGGAAAACCGAGTAGAGCTAAGGAAAACAAGGGCACTCAGATAAAAAATTGAGTAAGGGAAATTCAAGCTTTTGGCATAACATATATGTGTTATTTGAACAAAATAATCCATCTTGGCCGACATTATATTGTTTGCAACTCAAAGATACACAAGTGTTCCAAATTTTGCCTCATTTGGACAAAGTATGTTTTGGGATGGGTTATTTTGGAGGTTGATTGAGTAGAAAGCCATGCATCTTCATAGCTAGTAGCTCATTCCAAGAAGGGTTTAAGAAGTGGTTTAGGGGATAAGTCCATTTATATTTATTTCCTTTTCCTTGATTATTCATGCTAGGTTGTAGTTAACATAACAAGACTCCATGCAAAGGTTGCACTATGTTTTGACTTTTTTTGAACTAAACTAACCCTAAAATAATTTTTTGATTTTAATAACTTAGAATAATAAAAATGTGGAGGATTACAAGTAACTCCAAAATTTCCAATTTCATATGGTAAATCAATCCAAGATACACAAGTGTGCCTCATTTTGGATCAATCGGTCAATGTTTGCTATGGTTTAAGCCATGAACTAGCTAAACCCCATGTGTTGAGCACATTTCGAGGGCCAAACTGAGTAGTTCTAAGAAACTAGGTGGATGACCATAGAAACTTGCAATAACACATACATTATGGGATTATCCAACATACAAACTTGGGAGTGTCACACTAGTTCGAATTCAATACAAGCATTTATAGTAGTTCAAATTCATCATACAAATTCAAATTAACAATTCAAATTCATTTTTTCTTGCTCCTAGTGTTTTTCGCTTGGTTCACCACCTTGATCCCGGTGAATCCTAGCTAGAATATTTGCAGAGACCATCAGCTTCTTCTGTTTGTTCCCTTTTATTCTTTTTCTCTGCATCCAATGAATCAAGTGCTTCAGTCTGTCGTACAATTGGTTCAATCACGTTTCAATCCATTGGTTCATATGGTTCAAAATGCATTCACATCATTTCTTCAATATCCTCTTGTGTAATTCCTTTACTTTTGATCTCTGCTTCCAATGAATAAATTGCTTTATTCTCCTCTCGATCCATTGGTTCAAACTCCTCTCGATCCATTGGTTTAATCTCCCCTGCATTTGGTTCAATCTCCTCTCGATCGATTGGTTCAATCTCCCCTGCATTTGGTTTAATCTCCTCTAGATCCATTGGTTCAATCTCCCCTGCATTTGGTTCAATCTCCTCTCGACCCATTGTTTCAATCTGCAATGTATCCATTGCTTCATTCTCCTCTCGTTCAAATACTTCATTCTCATCTACATTTGCTGCTCCCGCCTAATCATCCATTCCATAAGCTGGGTCCACTAAATTTTTACAAAGCCTAGAAATGTGCCCTATGATCCCACAATGTTTGCACTTACGTCATTGAGGTGGTGCACCACCATCTGCACTAGCTCTCATCCTATTCTTCCTTGGCCTACCTACTGGTCTAGTAAAAACTAGAGGGTATAGCTTGAAGCCTTGATCCACTTCCATCCATTGGTCTTTTCCCAACAAGGATGGAACATTATGAGCATATGCTGCCCTAAATTTGGCAATGGAGAAATACTCCGACACGTACTGATCAATTTCACCCTCTTCACCTCCTAGAACACCCATGAAGAACAATGCATGTATGCAAGGTTTCCCATGGAGCTGCCATTGCCTCCAATGGCATGTCCTATCAACCAAACTCACTAGATACCTCCATTGCCTATCTTTATTTTCAGTGTACGTTACCTCGGCCTCCATTCCTCTTCTAATGCATTTCATCTTCAGTTGTTTTTCCCTAGCATGCAAAGCCTTAATCAAAGATGGGAGGATGAGATGGCCAGCATATACTGTTGATGCAATTCTTTGACGAAAATCGATCTTTATCATGATCATCTGCCTAATCTTATCAAATATTTGCCATAGCATAAGACCTTTCAATGACTTGACCTTTGCATTGAAACTCTCTGCAAGGTTACTTGTTACATAGTCTACCTTGCATTTCATTGAATTGGCTTCTTGACCACACCATTCCATGATGTGCATCCAAGTACTCCTTCACTTTAGGTTTTTTTTATACAACACATCTAAATGATACAGATGCTTCCTCAAACTGCATGTGTATGAAGCTAGCCATAGCTTGTCAGTATAAACTTTACCCTTGAATTTGTTTGTAAAATTCTGCACTAAGTGTCGCATACATTCCCTATGCTCCACTCCGGGGAATACTGATTCTACAGCTTTCTCCAAACCTTTGCAAGTGTCCGTGTGGATAGTAAGTCCTGGTGGATGACCTATAAGGTCACGCAAATTCTCCAAAAACCAAGTCCAACTTTCCTATGACTCAATCTCCAAAACTCGAAAAGCAACAGGGAACATCCAATTGTGGCCATCAACTGCAGTAGTAGCTACTAGTTATCCTTTAAATCTGCCATGAAGAGCAGTTGCATCCACGGCCAAATAAGGCCTGCAACCATCCAGAAACCCTTGCCAGCAAGCTTTGAAACAAACAAAAGCCCTTCTAAAGAACTCCTTCTCCTTTGTCTTCCCTCTTATTTTGTACTAAACTTTATGCCAGTCTAACTGTGCAACACTACCTGGACTAGCCATCCCCACTTCAGCTTTGAAGCTGTAAAGAAACTGCAAACTTCCATTCCATGGACCATTGATCATATCAAGAGCCATTTCCTTTGCACAGAACATCCTCATGTAAGGTACTGTAATATTAAACTTTTGAGAAACTTCTTTTATGAGCGATGTTGCACCAAGTGATGGGTTCACTCTCATCCAATCCATAATTGTAGCTACCAACCACCTAGTCTTTGCTTGTTTTGTTTTGTCCTTTGGCTGTCCCCCTTGAGGTGGACAAGAATGTTCGACCTAGTTACTTTTTATCTGAAACATAATGAAAATGGTAGGTACATTTAACAAACTCTACACAATGATCTAAAATACACAATTGGTTGTAATACCTGAACCAAACTACTCCTGAGCATAGTGGATGCATGCATCCTCCACCTACACCTCTTGTATGGGCACTTCACTGTGAACCTTGCCGGCTCACTCTTAATAACATCATAATCATTATTGGTGTGGATGCAATATGTAGTAAGGGCATTACGACAGTCCCGCATCATTTCAAATATGATGCCTTCTAAAATCTTAGGATCGTTCCTGTCGCACTCAATTACTAGCAAGTCCTCACCATCGTACTTAGCTAAAACGAGATTGTCATTGTTCTCCTCATTCTCTTCGTCATTAGTGTCATCAAATTTAGCACTGTGGGCCATTTCCTCCGTTTATTGATCCTCTAGTGCTTGTCTATTGAATCTATCTACCAATTCAGGAAAAATCAACTCATTCTCATCATCTACTAGAGGCGCTCCCTCAGCACGCTCTGCTTCGTCCTCCACGCTCTGCTTGTCTATTGATTTGGCTAGCACTCACAGTGCGAATAGATGGTACTGCTGTGGACTTACAAGGAGCATGGGGCCACACACTATTAGCAGAGAAAGCAGAAACACATGATGCCTGACCACCTGATGATGCCTGACCACCTGATGATGCTTTAACCGAATTTCCCATATGTTCAACTTTAGGTTGCACATGGAGACGAATTCGACCAAAATGTTCGGCAGCATTCAAAGATAAAAGCATTACCAGATCAGCTTCGCTAGTTAGTGGGAGCAATCTTTGCTTACTAATGTTGAAATATTGCAAATCAACTTAATTGCCATTGCTCCATGGGAATTTAGAATAGATTTTATCTTTTAAATCTCTGAGAGTTATGGAGGTTGCAACCACCACTAGGAAGTAAAATCCAGAGAGATACTGTTCACAACCACGAATTACGCTACTATCCAGTTTAACCGCTAGCCGAAATGCCAGCGCTGGATCAATCCTATTCGAAAAGCAAGGCAGTTAGTTGAGGACCAGCGATTCACGCTCAATTACTTCCTATAATCAATCCACAAAGGGAAACGATGCTTACGCAGATATAATCCATGCGTTAGATCCCTCTGATTCAACCCAATATTCTCCGTGCTCGACAGGGAGGACTAGTACACTAGCCGGCATTATGCTGTTCTGCAAAAGGGGTAGATCTAGCAGGGGAGGGAGCGGAGCCGGAGGTGGAGGGGGGGGGGTCCATGGCTAGGGGAGGGGCTAGCTCGGTGCCCGAGGACGACATAAGGTAGGAGGGAACGACGGCGGGGGACCGGAGTGGCAGTGTGGGAGCTGTTCCAGGCTCGAGTGATGCGAATACTTTGGGTGAGCAAGAATGTTCGATCCGACGTGTCTCCATGCGGCCCCACCCTGCACCACATATGCAAGACCCGTCCCAACACGGCCCCACCCTTCACGTATGCAAGAACCATCCCAACACGGCCCACCCGTCAGCATGTCACGGTCGAGGCCACGTAACGTAACGCTCAACGCACGACACACCCTAACGCGGTCCCACCGGTTAGCATGTAACGGTCAAGCCTTTGACCTGACGGCATCCCTCCATTCGAGCGCCTACGAGGGTTTCATAATAGTGGGAGGGGAAAAGTGAGGAAAAGTTAAGCGGCTGGGGAAAACTGAGTACAACTAACGAATCAAGGGCACGAAAGTAGAAATCCCTTGATCTTTTGACTTTGTAAAACCATGCCTCATTGGGTAAAATGACTAAAACTCCGCATTCTAGTAAAACGGTGATATGCAAAGAATTGTTGAATCTTATACATAGTGATGCATTGTATTTTAAACAAAATAATGGAAATCATTATTTTCTAAACTTCATGGCGAGTTTAAGTAAATATGTGTATTTACTTAAAGAAACACAAGTTTGAAACTATTTGAATTTTTAAATGATTTTAGAATGAAGGAGGATATTAAAATTAACAAGAATACAAAGTCTCTATGATTTGATCAACATGAGTAAGTATTTAAGTTAAGTTTTAGCATAAAAGGACTTGTGAAAGATGTTTCACAAACTATGATAATTAGACAAATTCAAAGTGTATGACTTGTCTGAATATCATAATCATTTTCTATTAGATACATATGGTCTAAAGATTATCTCTTATCAGGGTTATAGTTATCGTTTAGAGTTAGAGATCAAATAAGCGAACACTCATTTGAAATATAAGGAACATCTAAAATATTCGTAGAAACAATGCTATAAGAGTTATGGCATGTTCGATACTTTGAAGTCGTTGCAAATATAAAAAAATCTTTGTAGTGTATTCTTAGGAAACTATGAATACATCTTCCACAAAGGGCAAACCTACTATTGCCCTAAGTATTGTGTTTTCTCAAGAAGCAGTTTCTTGATGAATATGTGGGTGGAAGAAAGTAAAAGCATAAACAAGGTATTTGACCTTGCATCCGAAATGAAGAGTAGCGTAGCGGAATTTGTTCCAAGGGCTAAAATCTGCACAAGGAGAAACTAATTGTAATGATCATGAAGTTTCAACAAATACTTTTACTAAAATAAAGTAGGATTCAAAAATATATTCTACAAGTTTGTAGAATTATATTATTGATTCACTTGTCTTGTTATTTGAACAGACATACCTACGAACTACGAAGAAGCGTGATGGAGCTAACTGCGAGAAATGACTAGGAGTCATAAAATCCTATATTAAGTTACATCTAAGATTACAAAGTAATATGTTACTTGATCTTATTAAGTAAAGATGTTTACCTAATCTTTCCAAAGGACTGTAAAGTCATAAATAAGAAATGAAACTTACAGAAAGACCTTAAAGCTCGATTTGTCATAAAGTATGTTTGGACAAATTCAAAGGATTGACTATGAAATGTAGTGATACTTAAGTCTATTGGATTTACACCGGCAATTACTCCAATTTGGTAATTGGTAGAAGTTTGTAAAAACTGCATGTTCTTTAAGAACAAGATTGAAGGAAGGGTTGTATTTGATACAACAAAGTAGGTTTTGTCGAACCATATGGATGCTGGAGTCTCGTAGCTGGAATTCTAAATTTGATGATGATCAAAGAATTTTGGAATGTCCAAGATTATTGAGAAGACATGCATTTGAGTGGGAGATAATTGGCTTGGCTAAATCTTAATATGTAAGCGACATATTTTGAGTGGGAGCTAAGTGAAATCCGCAGATCTCATATATGATGCCATATTTGAGTGGGAGCGTGACACCATTCTGAAATATATGGTTGACCTATAATGAATGATGTAATTGGTATTAATGATATTTAAGTTAGTAAATATTCCGAGGATGAAGTTGAGTAAGTTAGTAAACATTGAAATCTATCGAGATAGATCGATACGTTTAATAAACGTTAGAGTCGAAATGCTTTCTGGATTTGATTCTGAATATGTTCAGAATATCCTAGATAAGATTCTGAAAGAAGTTCAGACTGGAACAATGTAAGAAGAATGTTCTTACTTGTATATCTATATGAAGCATTGAGTTAATCTCATTATTACAACTATGGTTAAATGAAAGAAAACAAATGTGTTACATCTCCTATGCCTCAGTCATAGGTCCTTCCACATAACCATGCTGTATACTCGACGTAATATGACCCAAGTTTCTGGTTAGAAGAACAGGTTGTTAGTTGTAAGAACATGTCTTGAAGTAACTTCGAAGTTAATCACAGAACCAGAGTTAAGTTTTGCCTTAAATTGTAAGGTGCAAGATTACACATCATAGTTGCATTCTATGCACTATCGATTAGGATCTACATAGATATAGAAGTATGTGGCTACTTCTGAAGCGACTATTGTCGTCGGATTGATGACAAGTACGCCATGAGGGGGTCCGCAGGGCATGGAGAAAGATGGGGTGTGAGACGATGGTGTTCCGGGATGGTGAGCACACAAGCTTTACCTAGGTTTGAATCCGCCTATGGTGGACGAATCCTACTCCTGCTAGCAATCCAGTAATACAACAGAGCCGGAACTATAGATTACAAGAGAGGTTTTGCTTGTGCGAGTTGAAGTTGTGATTGTCAATGCCCTAAAGGCCTATCCCTAGGACAGCTTATATAATCATCCGGTCCTAGGGTTACAGGAGAGTCCTATCCAGCCACGATATAGAGTGAGTTATATAGTACATCTTGGACTACAAGCAACACTATAGGCCTAAGTCAGTAAGTCTTCTGGGACCTCCCGTAGCCGGATGGGCTTCCAACTTCTCTCCTGACTGGGCCGCTTGTGAAGCATAGCTCTAACCCAAAGTGGGCCACCCTGGTTAGTGAAGCATAAACTCAAGAAATTGCAAGAGGATCATGAGCGCAGTGTTAGCAACATTCTTGACTCGAGCAACAAGGCCACCAAAGAACGTGATATGACTATTGCTCTCCAAGATAAAGAGATCTCAGATTTAAAAGCAGAGTTGGATAGGTAGAAGGATACCACCCAGGACCTTCAGGATGAACTCCGGAGTCTGAGAGAGGAGAAGACCGAAGTAGACGAATCTATCTTCAGTAAGTTTACTTCCATTCTGACTCATTCCTTAGCTTTTTCGGACCGCTTAGTCCGAATTTTCTAACATTTCTCCCTTTTTAGGGCCTCTCAACCTCATGGATTCATCTTCATCCGAGTCACACACCATCCGGCTTGTCGCAGTCGGATATTTAATTCATGCCTTTTGCCAATCCTTTGAGGATATTGGCGAGACCTTTAATCTCCCCAACTTAGACAAGTTGTCCGCCTCTGAGCTGCGTCACAAAGTGAAGGATATCCCATGGCTGGTCAAGGATTGGAAATTGTCTTATGCCTGCACCGCAGCGGAAAATGCCCTCACAATGGTAACGAGCCACCATGGAAACATGGAAATCTGGCAAGTTACCAAGAGATATTCGACTGTTGATGAAGATGAAAAGTTTCAGAATGCTGGTGCTATTTCGAATTATTGTGCCGGTTATGCTTGCCACGTAGACGATGTAACGAACTACGAGAAGTCATTATTTAAAACGGTCAAAGTTCCTCCAAGTCCCCTAGAAGACAAAGAAATTCCTAAAGACGACGACAAAGAGACAGAGTCTTACGTCCTCGTCTTGGAAAAATATCAGGGCAACTTGGGTGATGGCACCAGCGAGCCAGCAAATCCTTCTCATACAACATGAAAAAATTGCAAGAAACTTTGTATTATTCTGAAACAAGTTGTGATGTAATGGTTAAACTTATTCATTTTGTGGTGCTGCTATGTAAGAACTAATACTTTACTCTTAGCACGTATGCTTTTATTTTATGCTTGAAAAATACTTAAGCACGTTTTGTTTATACTTATCGTTTATATGGATTTTTACCTCGTCCCTTTCGTGAGCCGGCAAACTTTAAGCACGAAAACTTTGTCAAGCAACGGAGCTCAATTGCTAAACCAGTTTAAACCTGGAATCAAAGCCGACTTCCAGTACCAACAATTCACTACCCGGAAAATACCCGCGTCCAGATTTCAGACAAAAACCCAAGTATAAACTGAAGTTAGACTTCTACCCAAAGCATTTTTAGAATCAAAAATCTAACCAAAACAAGCATGAGCATAAAGTAATTTCAAGTATCCTAAGATTTTTGACTATGACATGATCATTTAGAAATAATATGGTACTTAGAAAACTCCTCAATTGAGGAGACCAATACTTTATTTCACTTTGAACATTTACATTGATATGGTTACAAAGAAATAAAGTGTAAGAATAAAAGGGACGTAGTTGAGCAATATTCCATGGACGGTCTATCTCATCTGGATTTGTACTGCCTCTAGCTCTCTTCCTCTTCTAAGTAGCAGGTCTTTTTTTAGCCTCATGTCTATTAGGTAGTATGAACCATTGTGAAATATTGTACTAACCATAAAGGGACCTTCCCGGATTGGGGAAAGTTTGTGCTTTATTTTTTGCACTAGTCGAAGAACTAGACCGCCCTTCTTGAAAGACCGATTTGGACTCTGTGACTATGATACTTGCGCCCAAGCCCCTGCCCAAGTTGACGTGTTAGGAGTATTTCGTAAACTCCATACAACAGACGGCAACTCATCCGCCAAAGCCCACGCAACATGATGAAGTGGTGCTTCGAGTCTAGGACGAAGGCCTTGAAGAATTAAACCATTTGCCCTTTTGACTTGTCCATTGGCTTGTGGATGCGCAACTAATGCAATATCGAGTCGAATCCCTTGATCTTTGCAAAATTTGACATGTTCTCCCATTGAAAAGTTTCTCTCGTTGTCCGTAATAATACTGTGCGGATAACCGAATCGGATTATGACATCCTCGACGAATCTTTGGGTTGTTGCTCCATCACAACTTGTGATAGGTTTAGCCTCAGTCAATTTCATAAATTTATCCACCATCAGTAGGAGGTGAGTAAATCCACTTGGTGCCAGTTTAAATGGTCTTGCCATGTCAAGACCCCAGACCACAAAGCGCCATGTAATCAGAATTGTTCGCAGCTGATCAACTGGAACATGGGCTTATTTAGCGTACTTTGGGCAACCTTTTCACGTCCTGACCAACCTATCGGCATATGTGTCGTTGTGTTGGGAACGGCAGTACCTGAGGAGGTTAGATAGAGGTGTGGGGGCTAGCAGGGAAGCTATCGACAGCGTCCGCAAGCAGGATTGGATACAAGTGAGCATAGCGGGATGCAAGAAGTACCCAGGTTCGGGGCCCTCGTGGTGAGGTAAAGCCCCTACTCCTACCAGATCTGACTATGTGGAATACTCGAACTACAAGTGCTCCTCGAGCTGTATACGCTAGCTACTGCCTTAAATGCTGTAAGACCAACCCCCTCTATTGAGGCTTGCCTCTCCTCATATAGGCAGAGAGGCAAAGGTCTCACTTGCTAGTCTGACTGGCGGGCCCCACAGGCGGGTCCCAGCCGACTAGTCATCTACAGTGTCTAGTATGGCTTGTCTTATCGGAGTATGAGCGGTATGGCTGTCGTAGGCACAGTGGACGCCGTGCGAGCCTGTCGTCAGAACACGCCACTGTTCCTGCGTCATCCACGCAAAGTATTCGGTATAGCTGGGTGGTTGCCAGTCTTGTCACCGTGCAGGGCGTACCGTGCACTGATACGCACGTCGTCCTGTCCCATTGATTGAGTCCGGCTACGTCGCCGTATTTGGCTGTCCCTTGCCGATCCGGCTACCGAGTGATAGCCGGCCTGTCTTACCCTATCCGGCTGCATCTGGTCAGCCGGACGCGATCCAGCTCTCTTGTTTCTTATTCGGCTGGGGTAACCAGGGATCATCTCCCTGACACTAGCCCTCGAGCGCGTGGTGATTCCGCCCTTAGGAGAAATGTGCTCGTGCTTCCTCTTGCTTTTGAATTTTCGTCCGGCTGGGCCTGGCGGTTGCGCTACCCGTGACGTCAGTGCTGACGCTGGCCACGCGCGCACGCGCCATCATTACTCTGCGGCGGGCAGCATAACGTCCCGTCGCACGTCGCCTCGGGGAACTCCTGTCCGGCGCTTCGGTTCTCGCTCCAGGATCTTCTGCGCATCCTGCTCTGGCACACGGGATCTAGGCGGCGGCTGGGGTGTGGGTTGCCCGGATGCGCGCCACGTGCCCCGTCGACGGTTGCCCTTCCGGTCCTTTAAAGGGACGCCACAGGGGAGGCAGTTTCTTTCTTCCTCCCATGCTCCTGCCTCTGTGCTCTCGCCCTCTGCGCCGCCCGCTCACCGTCGTTTGACGTTACGGGCCACCGCCACTCTTCCATCGCCGCTCCCCCTCGTCAATCGGAAATGGCCGCCGACCGCGGGGCCTGGTGCGGCTCGTCCATCACCGAGGACCAAATCACGAAGTACCGCTCCACCCGCGTCCTCCTGCCGGCGGAGGAGGTGGCTGTGCGGCTGGCGCCGTCCGGGGAGGCGTCGCCGCACCCGGCGGAAGGGGAGCGCGTCATCTTTCTCTCCCACTTGGCACGCGGGTTTGCCCTTCTGGTGAACCCGTTCCTCTTGACCTTTCTTGCTTTCTTCGATCTTCGCCTCCACCACCTCGGCACCAATGCAATCGGGACGTTGGCGCACTTTGTAGCTTTCTGCGAGAGCTACCTCGGGATCCAGCCGGATCTCGGGCTCTTCTGCCGGCTCTTCCGAGTCTGGCCACAGGTGCAATTTACTCAGGGGCCACTAGTCGCCTGTGGCGGCGCCTCCATCCACTCCCGCTCGCAGACCGGCTACCCCAAATTCCTTCTTCACGACATGGTGCGACTGTGGCAGCAGTCGTACTTCTACGTGAAGAACCTCACCAACATCGACCGGATCAATCTTCCGGCCTTCCAGAACGTCGAGTCCAGCCGGCAGAACTGGGACTTGAAGTTCCACGGCGACAAGGCGGAGATGGATGAGCTGCTGAAGCGCATGCGCTCGCTCGTCCACTGCCGGCTAACCAGCCTGGACGTCACTCTCAGCTGGATGTCCCGGCTGATGATGCCGTTACAGCAGCGAGCACACAAGATGTGCTACTACTCCGGCCGGCTGGACCCGACCCGGCTGTCACGCCGCGATCCCTGCTACCACAACCTGAAGGAGTGGGTGTGGACGATCACCAAGGAACGGCTGCCGGAGAACTGGAAGTTCAGTCTGGTGCCTTATACTCGGGAGAACCGCGTGCCCCGGGTAAGCTCTTCTAACCGGATGCATTTTTGGTGTTTTCTTGTACTTGTTCCTTGTTTTCGTTTGGCTGATCTCTTGTATTCGGTAGATGTTCCCTTGCATCATCCACGAGGAGGGCGAGGCTCCCCTCGAGGAGTTTACGCCCGACTTGCCCGAGCCGCGCGCTCGGCGGTCCGGCAAGGAATCAGATGGGGACGACGACGCCTTCCCCAGCCGGAATGACGAGCCGACCGCCGACCCGCACGCGGAGGTGCACGAGGAGGAGGCCGCGCCAACCACGGAGCCAACGACACACTCCGCGACGGACGGGGAGGCAGGCGCGAGCAGCTCTAGTCGTTCCGGCTCCCGCCGGCCTGCAACGGAGGAGCCAGCTCCCAAGAGGAGCCGGTCCGGCGCCTTGCCGCCGAGCCGTCTTGGCCGGAAGAAAGGGCCGCCTCCGGTTATGCCGGGGTACGCTCCTTCTCCCCCTTTTTTCTTTCGGCGCTTTCTGTCTGCTTGCCCTTCTTCTTCTTTTTTTGACTTTGTTTTGTTTTGCTCTTTCGGTGGTTCCGGAGACGATGGTGCAGCTAGCTGCGAAGGTGGGGAGATGCCGACTATGGTGGAGCGGGCCGGAGCGGAGATGGCTCTAGCCCTCATGCTCTCCTAGTACAAGGACACCCGCGTCGAGAAGATCGACGGTGGCTTCCGTGCCGGGGCCGATCTTGCCGCCCTCCGCCAGGCCCATCCGGAGCTCCGTGGATCCGCCATCAAGATCGCCGATTACGTGGATCCCGACGAGGTGCTCACCGACTCGGAGTCCGTCGGCACTCCTGATGTGGAGGGCCCGATGCCGCCGCCTGGCAGCACCGGAACCGGATGAAGCTCCGTGCCTCCTCCGCCGCCCGAAGCTTCTGTCGGCCAAGAACTCCCCCGCGGCAAGGGTCCTGCCGTCTAGTTGTCGCCCCGGAATGCCGGGTCTATTTGTCTTGCTTCAGTTACGTACTCATGAACCTTGTCTGTTTGTGCCGACCGTCTTTGACGCCGGGTAACTTATGGGAGCTTCATCTCTCTTTTGTTTGTCATTGTTGAAATTCTTGAGTTTCCCTTGACTTGTGTGCTTTGAATTTTCTTTCAATACTTCGCCGGTTAACCTTATCGGGCTTACTTTGCCCGGCTACACACTTTTAGCCGGGGAAACTGCACCTCCAGTGGGGGCGCGCGAGCGCACCCACTGGGTGTAGCCCCCGAGATTCGCAGTAGCTGGCGTAGCCAGGTGCTTCGAATCTTCCTTCTTTCCCAATTCTTCTATCTTTATCTGACTAGACTCGTCTTAGTCGGTTGCTTTCGCTGGCTGAACACCTTCAGCTGGGGGAACTAACATTCCAGTGGGGGCGCGCGAGCGCACCCACTAGGTGTAGCCCCCGAGATTCAGGGTAGCTGGCGTAGCCAGGTGCTTCGAATCTTCCTTGTCTTCTCTTGCTCCGGCCCTTGCCCTCACCTGGGCTCCGATCGGCCGGCTAAACGCCTTTAGCCGGCCGGGAACCACAAGATTCCACTGGGAGCACGCGAGCGCACCCAGTGGGTGTAGCCCCCGAGATTCGGAGCGCTTGATGAAGGCAAGGACTTCGAATCTTCTTTCCTTCTCCTGAATTCCGACTCTAGGTAGTCGGACAAAATGTACATACGCATACACACATGTCCACATAGGTTAGTAGGTTAGTCTGCCAAATTGTAGCCAGAAAACAGCTTGTTTTTTTGAAAACTGGCTTGTCCCTTTCTAGACACTTAGTCGCTTTCCCGTGTGCTCTGCTGTTTTCGCTGCGTCCTTGTCGGGCAGCCGGGTTGCGATCTGCAGCCGGAATCGAAGGGAGCTGACAGTACATTGCACACGGTACTAATGGCCTAGCAGCTGGATTGGTTCAAGCTAGTTGCAGGGCCGGGACACCCGATCTGTCGTGTCTCCTCCCTGTTTTTCGTGTGGGATGCCTTGGGCTTTTGCTCTTGCTTGCCGGACAGCCAGGTTGCGGTCTGTAGCTGAGACGAAGAGTGGGCCTCTGACATCGGCACACACAACTCAGCCGGTTTGTTGACTTAGCAGGCCGGGCCAGCCGGCGAGCCCCCGGGTAGGGGTTGCCGGAGCCGGAAAATCAGAACCGGAAAACAGATGCATACACATTCCTAGCAAGGAGCCCCCGAGATTATCGTGGGGGTCCGCATTTTCATTCATAGGGTTTTCGGGATACATACACTGCTTGGCGACTAGGTGTAAAACGGGCGCAGCAGGGCCGCGTTCCAGGGACACTCGGTTTCCTCGTCCGATTTGTCCATCTTGTTCTTGCGTGGCTGCTGCGCATCGATGAGGTAGTAGGAGTCATTGGGCAGCGCCCGGCTGATGATGAAGGGGCCCTCCCAGGGTAGCGATAGCTTGTGCATGCCCTTCGTGTCTTGCACCAGCCGGAGAACTAGGTCGCCCTCGCGGAATGCGACTGGGCGGATCCGGCTTGAATGGTAGCGACGTAGTCGCTGCTGGTACAGGGCTGATCTGGACAAGGCCAGCTCGCGGGCCTCCTCTAGGAGGTCCACTCCGTCCTCCCGTGCCTCCTGGTTGGCTTTTTCGTTGTAGAGGAGCTTGCGAGGGGAGTCGAACTTGATGTCCGCGGAGAGGAAGGCTTCCGATCCGTAGACCAGGAAGAATGGCGTGTAGCTGGTTGACCTATTCGGCGTGGTGCGGAGGCTCCATAGCATAGCCGGCAGTTCTTCGATCCAGCATCCGGGTGAACTCTCCAATGGCTCGATGAGACGTGGCTTGATGCCGGCTAGCACCAAGCCGTTTTCTCTTTCGACTTGCCCGTTGGATTGCGGGTGCGCGACGGAGGCGAGGTCCAGTCGGATGCCCTTATTGTTGCAGAACTGGGCAAAGCCCCCCTTGGCGAAGTTCGTGCCGTTGTCGGCGATGATGCTGTTGGGGTAGCCGAAACGGTTGATGATGTCGGTGAAGAAGGTGACAACCGTCGCCCTGTCCAGCTTCCGTATAGGCTTGGCCTCGATCCACTTTGTGAACTTGTCTACCGCCACCAGCAGGTGGGTCATGCCAGCGCGTGCTCGCTTGAAGGGACCGACCATGTCAAGGCCCCAAACCGCGAAAGGCTAGGTGATCGGTATGGTCTTGAGTACCGAAGTTGGCATGTGCCTGAGCTGCCCGAAGCGCTGGCACCCATTGCATGCGCGGACCAGCTGCTCAGCGTCCTCGAGGGTGGTGGGCCAATAGAAACCATGGCGGAATGCCTTGGCGACTATCGCCCTTGACGAAGTGTGGTGCCCGCACTCGCCCTGGTGGATATCCTTGAGTAGCCGGTAGCCCGTGTCCACATCAACACATCTTTGGAAGATACCGGATACACTGCGCTTGTACAGCTCGCCGTTTATGATGGTGTACGTGTGCGCGTGGCGCCGGATTTTCCTGGCCTCCACCTCGTCGTCCGGAAGTTCTCCATCAGCGATGTAGCTCATGAAGGGTTGTGCCCAGGATGGCACTTCCCGGATGACAAGGATGCTCTTGTCCTCCGGTTGACGGGTGTCGGAGGGTCGTCCGGGTGGCGTACCCGGGACGGCAGCCCCCGAGCCATTAGGCGAGCCGGCAGCCCCCAGGTCTTGCGAGCCAGAAGGCACTGCCTGGCCGGAATGGGTGCGGGTCTTCTTCTTCGGAGGTTTTGCCGGCTCCGCTTCCGCCGTACCGTCAGCCGGAACGCTTCCTGCCCAGATGATGGAGTCTGAATCTGGTGATGGGTTGATGGATGGCTTGCGTAGGTGCTCCAAGGAGACCCCTGGTGGGATGGCCTGCCTGGTGGATCCGATCTTGGAGAGCCTATCGGCTGCCTCGTTGTTGACGCGGGGGATGTGGTGAAATTCGCACCCGTCGAAGGAGGCGCTGAGCTTCTGGATGTGGAACCGGTAGAGAGCCATGTTTGCGTCTCTGGCGTCCCATTCTCTGGACACCTGCTGCACCACCAAGTCCGAATCACCGAAGCACAGGATCCGATTGACACCGATTTCCTTGGCCACCCGGAGCCCGTGCGCCAGTGCCTCGTACTCGGCTACGTTGTTGGAGGCCTTGAAGTGGATCTGCAGCATGTATTCCAGCCGGTCTCCTTTGGGTGAGGTGAGCACGATGCCGGCTCCCAATCCCCCGAGCATCTTCGACCCGTCGAAGTGCATCTGCCAATGGTCCGAATCCGGAACCGGTGGGAGATATTGGGTCTCGGCCCAGTCGACGAGGAAGTCCGCCAATGCCTGCGACTTGATCGTGAGCCGGGGATCGTACTGGATGGAGTAGGCGGCAAGCTCGATGGCCCACTTGGCGACTCGGCCGGTGGCATCCTTGTTGCCGATGATTTCCGAAAGGGGTGCAGTGCACACAACCTTAATCGGGTGCTCCTGGAAGTAGTGCTTGAGCTTCTTGCATGCCAGGTACACGCCATAGCACATCTTCTGGTAGTGGGGGTAGTTCTTCTTGGAGAGGGAGAGAACCTCGCTGAGGTAGTAGACGGGTCTCTGAACCGGCTGAGCCTTGCCTTCCTCGGGGCGCTCCACCACCAGGACGACGCTGACGACCCGGCTAATGGTGGCTATATAGAGCAACATTGGTTCCTTACTAGCCGGCGTGGCTAGAACCGGTGATGTGGATAGCATGCGCTTGAGGTCGTGAAACGCGGCGTCGGCTTGCAAAGTCTAGGAGAACTTGTCCTTCTTCTTCATCAGCTGGTACAACGGGAGTGCCTTCTCCCCCAGCCGGCTGACGAAGCGACTGAGGGAAGCCAGGCATCCGGTGAACTTCTGGACTCCAAGCAGGTTCCTAGGCGGCTGCATCCTCTCGATGGCCGTGATCTTCTCCGGATTCGCCTCGATACCTCGCTGTGAAACGAGGAAACCGAGTAGCTGGCCAGACGGCACTCCGAAGACGCACTTCTCTGGGTTCAGCTTCATCTGGTATTGGCGGAGGTTGCCAAATGTTTCTCCCAGGTCCTCGAGGAGGGTGCGCTTCTCCTTGGTCTTGATGACCACGTCATCTACGTAAGCGTGCATGTTTCGGACTATCTACGAGTGCAAGCATTTCTGCATACTCGCTGATAGGTGGCGCCTGCGTTCTTTAGGCCGAAAGGCATGGTTACATAGCAGAAAGCCCCATAGGGGGTGATAAATGATGTCTTAATCTGATCAGCCGGGTTTAGCCGGATCTGATTGTACCCGGAATAACAATCTAGAAAAGACAACAAATCACAGCCGGCCGTGGAATCGATGACTTGATCGATACAGGGCAAGGCGAAGGGGTCTTTCGGGCACGCCTTGTTCAGGCTGGTGTAGTCGATACACATGCGCCAGGTCTTGTTATTCTTCAGCACCAGGACTGGGTTCGCCAACCAGTCCGGGTGGTACACTTCCATGATGAACCCAGCTGCAAGGAGCCGGGTGATCTCGTCGCTGATTATCTTTCTCTTCTCCTCTGCGTACCGGTGCAGAGATTGCTTGATCGGCTTGGCATCCGGACGCACGTGAAGTGAGTGCTCGGCGAACTCCCTCGGCACACCCGGCATGTCCTTGGGGGACCACGCGAAGATGTCCCGATTCTCACGGAGGAAGTCGACGAGCGCGCCTTCCTATTTGCTGTCCAAGCCGGCGCCAATGGTGACGAACTTAGTAGGATCGGAGGGGTCGAGCAGGATCCTCTTTGTCTCCTTTGCCGGCTGGAAGGCTCCTTCTCTAGCCGGCTTGCTGCTAGCCGGAATGTCCTGCTGGGCCATGGCCACATTGTGCATGATCACACGCTTCTCCTCGGCTATGATGAGGGCCTCTGCCAGCTTGGAACCGGCTGAAGCGCACTCCATCGACCGCCTGAAGCAGCCGGCGACGGTGATCACGCTGTGGGGTCCCGGCATCTTCGTCTTGAGGTCGGCGTAGTGAGGGATGGCCATGAACTTGGCGAGGGCGGGGCGCCCGAGGAGAGCATGGTAGGAGCTCGTCAGATTTACCACCTCAAACCAGATTGGTTCATGGTAGAAGTTCTCCTCAGTCCCGAAGATGACGTCCAGCTGGATTTTCCCCAGCGGGGCGCAGGCTGGCCCCGGCAGTACGCCGTGGAACGTCGTGGTAGTCGGGCGCAGGTCGGTTTCGCGAATGCCCAGCTTCTCCATCAAGGACTGGTAGAGGACGTTGAGGCTGCTGCCTCCGTCGATGAGGACGCGCAAGAATCGGCAGGTGCGCGCGTTGGAGACGATGAGGGGGTCGAGCACCATGGCGTAGCCCCCGAGAGTCGGTAGATTCTCAGGCTGATCCGCCCGGCTCGAAGTGATGGGGGTTTCCGACCAGTTCAGGTACTGGGGGACCGGAGAGGCGATGGTATTGACCTCCTTGGAGCGTCGCCTGCGGCTGTGCTTGTCGTCCTGCTCCGTCTCGAAGATATGGTAGGCGGCGTGCGGCTGGGGGTAGCTGTTGTTGTTGTTGCCACCGTTGCCGCCGTTACCATCATTGCCGGCTCCTCCAGCCGGTGGTGGAGGTCTACCTGGTGGGGGAGGCGGGGGACGAGGCTGGTTGCCCTGGTCCTTTAGCTGGCGGGTCCAGCTGCAGTTCCGGGTGGTGTGCGTAGCCGGCTTGAAGGGATCGCTATGCCACTTACATGGGCCGTCAAACATCTGGTCGAAGGGGAGCCGTGGCTTCTGCCTCCTTGCCTCGTTAGCCGGCGCGTCGGGCACGCCCTCCACAGCATTGACCTGCTGCACGTGATAGCGAGGCTTCTGCTGTCCGGCCTGGCAGTCCCCATGGAACCGGTTGTCGTTGCCGTGGCGCCTGGAGGATCCGGCTTCTCCAGCCGGATTGCTGGATCGGTCGCGAGCCGGCTCGGTGGGAGTCGGACGGCCGTCCGCGTTTACTCGGAGGGGCTTCTTCATGGCGGCATCCGCCGTGGCGTACTGTTCCGCAACCGTCATCAGCTCCGCCATGGTTTTCGGCTCGTCACACAATAGCCGGTGGCGAAGCATGGTGCCCTCTCAGCAACCCTCGATGAAGAAGCTGATGGCTTGCCTCTCCAGGATGCCCTCGCACGTGTTGTGCAGCTCCGTCCACTTGGCGAGGTACTCGCGGTCGGTCTCTCGGTCGCCCTGGACGCACAAGGCCAGGTCGCGCGGGCACCCTGGGCGCTTGTACGTGCCGTTGAAGTTGCGGACGAACACCTTCTCGAAGTCAGGCCAGGCGTTGATGCTGTTGGGCGCGAGGCTATTGAGCCATGTCCTCGCCGACCCGGTTAGCATGAGGGGGACATAGCGCACGGCTGTGCGCTTGTTCCCGTGGGCGATGCCGACTGCCGTAGCGTAGTCGGTCAACCAGTCTTCCGCCTTCATGCTGCTGTCGTACTTGGGGGTGTCCCTAGGCAGGGAGAATTTATCTGGAAACGGCTCGTTCCGGATGCGGGGTCCGAAACAAACTTGACAGGTAGAATCTTCCTCCTCCGTGATGCGCGCTTGAGCGAGGAGCTCGATGCAGTCGCGGGCATCCGGACAATCCGGGTTGTTCGCTCCCACCCGGCCCGATAGACGGGAACCAGCTGGTTTGGGTGCTCTGGCTGGCGGAGAGGGAGGTGGCGGGTTGCTGTTCACCGTCTGCTCCTGGCGCGGCTGGCCCCTGTTGCCAGAGCTGTGGGCCCTGGGCGGCTGAGGGGAGGACGCCTGCTGGGTGTCGCGCGGCGCGCCCCTACTGTTAGTAGGTAGCCTACTCCCCCTGGAGTAGCTAAGGTCTTCCTGCATCTGCCGGTTGGCACCGGCCTGCTCGTCTGCGACGCGGAGGAGCTCCTGCACGCGAGCGTGCTGGCGGGCTCGCTCCTCGCCCTCCAGGCTGGGTAGTTCCTCTGCCGCGGCTCGCGCCGCGCGTAAGTTCTTGATGGGCATGCTATAGGTGGGCCGTGTGAGGGCAGGCGCGGGATCCGGTTCCCCGTCCTTTTCCATCCTACCGCCCAGGTCGCCACCCCGACGTCGTACCTGGCCGCGCCGGCTCGGCTCCGCGGTAGCCAGAGTGAGGCCGTGCGTGCGGTCGTACTCGCGCCAGGTGATCTCGAGCTGCTTGCGGGCTGCCGCAAGCTCCATGGCCTCAAGGAGGAGGATCTGTCTCTCCATGCTGAAGTTGGCCTCCACTTCCTTCGGGTTATCCCCGAGGTTAACCGGCGTCAGGAGCCGATCAATGGCATCCTCCACCGGGTTCTGGGTCTGGGGGGGAGCGGAAGTTCCGACCTCGTCCACGCCTCGCTCCCGCGGCTGCCGGGGATGGGAACAGGAACCGGCCATCATGACCTCTACGCCGCGAGACGCGGCGGAGGTGCTGCCGCCTAAGCAAGGCAGCTCCACGACATAGCCGATTTCCCTAGGGAAACGCTCCGGGATGGTGGCGACGTGAACGGGGAGGTTGCCGAATAGCAGAACGGTACCGTTCGCTGGGAAGGAGGTTCCGTCGAAGCAGGAAGCGTTGTCGATGACGCAGTCGAACTTGCCGAGCGTGAGCACCAGGCCGGAGGCCACACGCTCACCGGCTGAAGTGCGGGGTCCCGTGGGGAACGTGACTCCGGTCGAAGCCATCTAGCCCCACGGTGGGCGCCAACTGTCGTTGTGTTGGGAACGGCAGTACCTGAGGAGGTTAGATAGAGGTGTGGGGCCTAGCAGGGAAGCTATCGACGGCGTCCACAGGCGGGATTGGATACAAGAGAGTGTAGCGGGACGCAAGAAGTACCCAGGTTCGGGGCCCTCGTGGTGAGGTAAAGCCCCTACTCCTGCCGGATCTGACTATGTGGAATACTCGAACTACAAGTGCTCCTCGAGCTGTATACGCTAGCTACTGCCTTAAATGCTGTAAGACCAACCCCCTCTACTGAGGCCTTGCTTCTCCTTATATAGGGAGAGAGGCAAAGGTCTCACTGGCTAGTCCGACAGGCGGGCCCCACAGGCGGGTCCCAGCCAACTAGTCATCTACAGTGTCCAGTATGGCTTGTCTTATCAGAGTATGAGCGGTATGGCTGTCGTAGGCACAGTGGACGCCGTGCGAGCCTGTCGTCAGCACATGCCACTGTTCCCGCGTCATCCACGCAAAGTCTTTGGTATGGCCGGGTGGTTGCCAGTCTTGTCACCGTATAGGGCGTACCGTGCACTGATACGCATGTCGTCCTGTCCCATTGATTGAGTCCGGCTACATCGCCGTATCCGGCTGTCCCTTGCCGATCCGGCTACCGGGTGTTAGCCGGCCTGTCTTGCCCTGTCCGGCTGCATCTGGTCAGCCGGACGCGATCCGACTGTCTTGTTTCTTATTCGGCTAGGGTACCCGGGGATCATCCCCCTGACAATATGCCTTAGCTGTAAGCCAGAAAATTCGTATCGGAAAGCTTTTGCCACTAAAAAATTGGTTGTTGCGTGATGTCCACATCCGCCTTCATGGATTTCCATTAGGATCTCTACTCCTTCTTCCGGAGAAACACATCGCTGAAAAAACCCAGACATACTCCGCCTATAGAGCTCACCACTGATTATTGTGTAGGACTACGCTCATCGGACGATCTGTCGGCTCAAAACTTTGTCTTTGGGTAATTTTATGTCTACCAAGAATTCTAGATAGGGTTTTGTCCAGCTGGGAATTACAGTCAGAACTGCTATGAGTGGTGAGTCAGATTTGGTCGGATACTCCTCATCAACTCCTGTGATGGAGAGAACTTTTAGGTGCTCCAGAAAAGCACCATCCAGAACCTTTTTCCGTGCAGAGCCTATTCTTGATAGTGCATCTACTTCCTCGTTTTCTATTCGAGGAATGCGTTGGACTTCAAACCCTTCGAACGATTTTGCTAGTTCATCCATGACAGCTTGATATGCTACCATGTGCTTATTTGCATTGCAGATGTCAGATACTTGTTGAGCAACTAAATCTGAATCTCCATATCACATGAGTTGGCGAATGCCGATGTCTTTTGCAATTTGAATTCCATGCAGCAGAGCCGACATATCCGATCAAGTGCGATCCATGTGCTGTGAGGTAATTGTGGCTCTCCTCGTTTGCTTCCTCGAAGTTTTTGATGGTCTTGAGGATAGTATCCATACAGGCATTGCCGTGCAACATCATCCGCCTTAAAGTGTGCCTCAGAAGTGATTGTCCTGCTCCAGCATCAGCAGATCTGGATCACAAGTTGTTGCTACTTTGATCTTCTTAAGATTTGACCTCCTAGTGGAGATCTTCTTCAGATCCGATCTTCTCCACTATCTCCGCTTCAGGTGCGGGATGGCCGGGATTAGGGTTTTTTGGGACCCGGAACTCTGCCGCCTCCACGGACAAAGTGGATCTAGAAGTTTCTTCTACCTGTATCATAACGATAGGGGTGGGTTGGGCAGGTTCAGCGAAACCGAGGTAAAGATCAATCTCGCTGAAAGACATGATTGTGTAGCTAATCACGGGTTCCCTAGCCAGAATCCAAGTCTCTTCGAGAAGGACAAGAGGTACGTCGCTGGCGTAGAGGACCTGGCCAACGATGATTGTCTCGCCGATTCCGATTCGCAAAGATTCCGCCCAAAACATAGCTCCAAAAGTCACCTGCCCCATGGTGGGCGCCAACTATCGTCGGATTGATGACAAGTACGCCATGAGGGGTCCTCGGGGCGTGGAGAAAGATGGGGTGTGAGACGACGGTGTTCTGGGATGGTGAGCTTACAAGCTTTAGCCAGGTTTGAATCTGCCTATGGTGGACGAATCCTACTCCTGCTAGCAATCCAGTAATACGACAGAGCCAGAAGTATAGATTACAAGAGAGGTTTTGCATGTGCGAGTTGAGGTTGTGATTGTCGATGTCAAGGCCTATCCCTAGGATGGCTTATATAGTCATCCGGTCCTAGGGTTACAGGAGAGTCCTATCCGGCTATGATAAAGAGTTGGTTACATAGTACATCTTGTACTACAAGAAACACTACAAGCCTAAGTCGGTAATTCGTATGGGCCTTCCCGTAGACGGATGGGCTTCCAACTTATCTCCCTGACTGGGTCGCCCATGAAGCATAGCTCTAACCCAAAGTGGGCCACCCTGGTCAATGAGTCGCATTGGGTATACCCGAAAATTATATCCCCAACAACTATTATAGTGGTTTGGCTAAAGAAGTACGACTTCTGTTGAGTGGCTTCTAGAGTTCACATGACAACAGGGAAATTGCAATTGACTGATCGACTGTCATTGTAAATAATAGGAAACAAAGTCTCACTCTGTCACAAAACAAATACTTTGACACATTATGATATAAAGGTGTAAATGTCAAAATAAAGAAGACATTAATGATTTGCAACAGACATATGGATCTGGTAAAACAGATCAAGGACATCATGTTTCGCATGAGCAAGCGGATGCTTGTTCATATCATCATATGATGTTATGACTAGTAGTGAATGCAAGCTAGATTATTTGTAGTCTAGTGCAAGTGGGAGACTGAAGAAGATATGCCATAGAGGCAAATAATAAATGGATTTTATTATCATATCTCAATTACTGCATAATAGTTTCATATTGTGCTATAACTGTATCAAGCAGAACCATTGATACAGGCGTGGTATGAAACAAACCAAGTCCCTAGTAGCCTATTTTTATACTAATTTGTTGGGCAACCGATGATCAATGTTTCCTGATGATGGAGCATTTATGCCAGTTGACAACGGAGTCATATAAGATTATGATGGACATTACCCAAGGATAGTTGTTGCGACACGATAAATTCACATGGTTCATCGTTGCAATATTTAAAATCATAGTATACTTCTCCTTAGACCCTGAGATCATATTAATCACTATCTCCCCGAGGCCGCTTTAATTGCATCAACCGCCATGTTCATCACTGGGTGGCCATAAAGGTGTGTTTCAGGTATTCTATAGGAATAGTTGAGGCCTATGTACTCAAGATCAGGATTTTTTAACCCACATGACAAGAAGATACACACGGCCGACTTGGTGGGATTACATCCATAATGTTGCAACATGTGACTAGGTCTCGAGGGATGGAATATCATGGGAACAAGTAAAACATAACTTGTCGGTAATGAGATTGAAAAAGGTATATGATACCAATTATCAGATCTCGGACAAGTTGTATCGAAGAAACAAAAGGAATTAGACTCAACGTTTATGGTTCAAATGACATTACATCATGGAATGCACATGGGTAATTATGGGCATCCCGATCCCGCTATTGATCATTGATGGAGATCATGTCTGTGCCATTCTCGAGCCATTGGGGTAACACACCTTAAGGGTACGATGATGCTAGGAGATCGTTCTGTAAGATGGAATCATAGAAGAGAGAGAAACCGAAATCGCTCCAAAGAGATTCCGAAGTTGTTCGGAGGAAGAAAGAAAGGAAAATACCGAAAGGTGTTTCGGATAAATGACAATTTATAATATGTATTTATTATATGTTAATTGTGAATTAATATATACTAAATAAATAATTAAATTAATATTTATAGGGCAACTTCCTCAACAGGGCCAAAACCCCGGAGGAAGTTGATATGTTGCTAACGTATCTATAATTTTTGATGTTCCATGCTTGGTTTATATCCACTTTCTTATGTTTTGTCCACACTTTGGAGTACTTTTATACACTTTCTGGGACTAACCTATTAACAAGATGCCACAGTGCTAGTTGCCTGTTTTCTGCTGTTTTTAGTTAAAGGAAAGTCAGAAAATGAATATCTCAGAATAGGACCGGACAAAAGCCAAAGTCGATATTTTACCGGAAGACTCATGGAGCCAGAAGACGAGACGGAGAGGGGCCAGGGGCTGGCCACACCAGGTGGTGTGGGCCCCTGGTCCACCGATCGACCTTGCCCTTTCGCCTATAAGAAGCCTCCGATGCAAAAACCCTAAATCGGCAAGCCTCCAGCCACGAAAAGTTCCGCAGCGCCGCCGCCACCGAAGGGGAGATTCGGGGGATAGAAAGTCTCTGTTCCGGCACCCTTCCAGGACGGGAAGTGTCCCCAGAGCCATCTCCATCGATCTCCACCACCATCTCCATCACCGTTGCTGATTCCCATGATGATGAGGGAGTAGTTCTTCCTCGAGGCAAAGGGTTCTACCGGTAGCTATGTGTTCATCTCTCTCTATGCATGATCATATTGTGATCATGAGCTTTGTAATCAAGTAGAACTACTTTGCTACTCAAGTGCTTTAATAGATCTCTGCTCTCCCCATGTGTGTGAAAGTGATAGCGTGCATACCATGGTGGCACTTAGGCTAGATATTACAAATACTTGTTATGAGTTATATTTGGAGTTGGATGTCCTTATGAAATTGTGGTGTTTGTTGGAACCATCTAGTGCTCAAGGTGACAGTGTGGGGTTATCTAGATGGGGAAATCGAACTTTGAGGAGTGCTGTTATAGCCCTACCATGGATTAGAGTGTCCAACCAGAGAGTAGTTCAGAGTAGTATCATAAAGAGAAGATATTTATATGAGAGTGTTCACTAGTTAAAGTATGATCCCTAGGCCTTGTTTCTAAGCATTGAAACACCATGTGCAACTAGATCTGTTACATGTTTTCTTGCTTCCATCTCTATTTCAGATTGCCTTTAGTCTCTTCCTATCCGTCAATCTCTTTTCTGGCACCTTTACCATTTATAGTTATCCATACCACTTGTATTTCACTATCTCTTTGCCAAACTAGTGCACCTATACACCTGACAAGTGTATTGGGTGTGTTGGGGACACAAGAGACTTCTTGTATCTTGATTATAGGATTGCTTGAGAGGGAATACCTTTGACCACTTCCTCCCTAAGTTCGATAAACCTTGGGTGATCCACTTAAGGGAAACTTGATGCTGTTCTACAAACCTCTACACTTGGAGGCCCAACAACTGTCTACAAGAATAAAAGTGCGTAGACATCAGAAGCCACCGAAAAAAAGACAGCAAGCAGCAGTTGGAATCGCTGCTAGGCCAAATCACCCTGGCCCACAAGGGCGAACTGGCGCTGAGTGCAGCCGGGGGCGATAGGAAACCACGCACCACTCGTAGGCCGCTGCCGCTTAGCCCAGTTGGGCGTAGGGCTGTGTGCCACACGGAGCGCTGGTGGGTTGAATCTGCCACCGGGCCGCGCGAGCGGGTGGCCGGCCCACCCGGCCACTTCCTCGGCTATGCCTCGCGGGTGCGGGCTACTAGTGTCGTGTGTTGGTTGCAGGTGCAGGGAGTAGGCCCACCGAACCGAGCTGCTTCTGCCGGCAACTGGTGGCCTGGCTGCTGGGCTAGCATGCTGGGTGGCCCACCCAGCTCCCAGCTTGTAACATCCTAGCATTAGAGCTTAGAAATAAGCTAAGAAGAGGTGTGTGCATTGCATTCATGCATAGAAAATCCGGATAATTTCCGCGCTTTAAAATAAAATTTGTCAAAGTGATTGAAGCTTCTCTTAACTTGGTGGAACTAAAGTAGATCATCAAGTTAACTGCGATAAGTTTCAATATGACCTTTGCTAAAACCTTACCTTTGGGTAATATAATTTGATCTAAGGGTAGATCAAATGTAATAACACTAAGTCACAACACATTGCTTAATAAGGAGTACTTAATCTTCTTGAGATCATTACATGGTATTCCATACAATAACTCAAGGACGAATACTTAATATTCCAAAGATGATATCAAGGTATTATCTACCACAAACCCTGAATACCAAGTTAAGTATATAAGTTTAGTAAAGAAACTCTATAACTAAATCTTGATACACTTGATTGCCATAGTGATTCCTACCTTGGGTATCATGGTAGTTCTTAAACATTAACTTTTATCACAAATAGAGTTGAAAGAAAGTTGAGCCAAGACCATTCATCTCATCTCTTTGTTGCCATATTAGTAGGTGACATTCCTACTTAACCACGTCCTAGTGTCTATTGATCATCAATATTGACTGATCAATTCCTGACCTAGAATTTATTGACTCTTAGCTTTGACCTATTCTATTAACCTTCCAAAGACCTTAAGTAAATCAATAAGAAGGAGGAACTAGATATGGTAGAGTGTGCCATCATCAATGCAATGAGATCCTTAGTGGTGATCAAACCATTGGGGGTTGGAGGAGTTAACTCACTCATGAGTTAACTAGAAGAAATATTTAAACCCGAGAGTTTAGATAGTAATTATGAAGCTATGAGGAACCTAGTAGTAGTAGAGAACCCAATGATGATCTTGTTAAGCCAAGTAGGTATAAACCTAAAGTAAGTTTTCTTAACAAGATAAACCTATAGAGAGACTAGTACAAGTCTACTTCTTAGTGGTAATAGATCTTGATAAGACAATTAGAAGCCTAAGATTTGTATGATTAAAGGTGGTGGTCATTATTCTCAAGTCATTTGAGAATAGATGATTAGCTATTGAAGAAGAGTTGTGAGTATACCAAATTAGGTAAAGCCCTAGTAAGATGAATAATCTAGCATGATCATGAGGAGTGAAGCTAGAGTATGATGAAGTATATAACATAAGTTGTATGGAGTAGTTGAAGGCATAGTAGTTTAACCAAGCCAATACAAGAAAAAACTTGTATTATGAGAGTAGTACCATATCTCTTCTAGAGGATTAATATCACATGTAATAGAGAGAGAATTGTAACCTTGCAAGCCTTGGAAGTAGATGCAAGGCTAATATAAACGAGTTTATGGATGGAGTTAGAATTAACTAAATTGATGGATTCGTCAAGGGTAGTTAAGAAGTACAAGTTGTGTAGTAAAGGAATAATGTCACAAGAATGGATTAATGAAGTTAGAATTAATTAGATGAATGACTTCCTCAAGCGTAGTTTAGTAATGGAAGTTATATATGTACTAGGATAAGAATGAGGGAGTAATGTTGAAGTGGCATGACCATGTCATCATATGATGATGGATATGGTGGAGTCAGATGATTGACTTATTCAGGAATATGTGATCTTTGTGCATAAGATAAGAGAGAATTATATAGTATTAATTAGGAAAGGAATTCCTTAACTATGATCCAAGCTTAGTGAAGTGTGAGAACAGGAATTCTTGTTAAAACCTTAGCCAAGATCATAGAAATCCATGTGAAGTCCCATGTCCACCTCTTTGTCAAAAACCCTAGAATTATGTTGATAGTGGAACCATTTCCTATTCTTAGGCAGCCAGAGAACCATACCTCTTAGTCAAATAAAATTTCTAAGAGATAATTAGAATTCTAGTTGAGAGAGAGTGACATGGGTATACCCTAAAGGTACTCGAGCTTGGCTTATACGGTCCAGATACGGTAGAAGCCCACGGCGTTGCCAAGGCCCAATCCAGGATTCGGGTGACCTAAGGACTCTTTGATTGCTTGCAACGCAAGAAGAAGCTTAAAGATAGAAAGTTCAAAGGGACGAACCCTAATCTGTAACCGACTCGACCTGCTACCCGAGACCTAGCCTATCTATATAAAGGCTAGGAGGGGGTGGCGAGGAGGACGATCACAACCCTAGTTTCCACAATCATCGCTAGATTGCATCTGTGCACCCCTGTAATCTTCGATTCCTTCAATAATTCCAAGTGCGCACAAGCAGGAGTAGGGACCTCTACGAGGCCTAAACCTGCGTAAACCTTGCATCCCTGTGTGTTTGTTTGCTAGCCGACTGATGCCTCTAGCGATCCCTCCTTCTCCAAAACCCATGTCCATAACAATGGGCATTGACGAGTTAAACCCTCGTCAATTGGCGACGTTTGTGGGAATTGGGCGTGCTGATGTAGCGGCTTCTTCGGCCCCATCAACTGCGATCTACCACTCCGCAACAGCGGACATCCGCCAGCTCTTCGGTGCTTTCGACTTCACCGTCCACACGCCGGCCACTCGCTCGGCTTTCGAGTCCGTAGGTGATGGGATCAGCCTGGCGATCGGGAGCTTCCGCTTCCAGGTCAGTCAACTAGGCATGCTTCGCATGCCCGACTAGCCGACGGCCCCCACGAATGCTCTAGCATCGTGGTTCCTGCCACCAATCTGCACCCTCAGCGAGCTCAATGCCTCGGCAATAGCTGGTAGCACGGACAGCGACAATAGTCGCGGATCCGATCTCGGTGACCTAGCCACAGAGGATGGAGTCTATGACTCCGGATCTGAAAGTTGTGGGAGCAACAGCTTCCCCAACCACTTCATGTCCGCCATCATCAATGCGGGCGACATCGGCTTCAATTGCGAAAACGCCGGCTTTGGCACTGGACCGCCCAAAGGCGGTATACCAAACAGTGCCCCACCAACAGCGCGCCTACCAATAACAGGACGGGAGAAGATCCGTCGCTCACGGTGAATGAGAACACCGGAGAGCGCATGTTGATCAAGCTCAACGACAACGAGTGGGCCCGCTGTCGAGAAGCTCTAAGGGGTAATCCTCTATCCCCCAACACCTCGCATGACATGCTAATGGGCTACCATTGGCTGCTGAAGGAATAATTCAAGCGCCAGTAGCAAGTAATTATGCAACTCGAAGTGCGTAGAAAGGCGGTGGACGATTCGAGCCTTCGGCGAGCTAGGCTCTCCTCCCATGGAGGATCCTCCTCCAATGGCAACGAGTACCTGGCCAACAAAAGACGATCTCGATTGGCCCACCTCACCGAGCAAGAACGCGTAGAAGCCACGAAAGTCCTCGACTTCAGTTCTATGACGGTGGATACGCAGGGAAACATGCTCCCAAAGACGCTGCAATCTGTGGTGACAGCGGCTACCATGTACCTCCTCAACAACCAGCCACCGACTAGAGATCCGCGAGCTGCCATGCACCGATCTACGATCGCGGGATTGGGGCTAATCATGGCCACCCTCGACAAAGAGCCAACACCGGAGCCAAAGGAAAACAAGGCTGTGGCCAAACGCTACTCCTCGCCCTCGTCCAGCGATGATAGTCACGACCTATCTCGGCGTCGCCGCTCACGACGACACGATCGCGCGTGATGACATCACGCAGCACAAAGTCGACAAAATGCACGCTAGACCTGCTCGTTCAACTAACTCGGAGGACGAGGATGTGGAACTCTGCGACGCCAGATGCTTCAGCAGAGCCATCAGGCAGAGGCGAATGCCTAAAGGGTTCAAACTCACATCTCCTCCGTCAGGCTAGACGGCGAGGGTCGAAGCACGGCCATGCAATGCTTGCAGCTGCAGCTGTAGGGCGCCGCTCGCGCATGGCTCAACAACCTCCCGCGGGGATCCATTCGCAGCTGGGAAGAGCTGGTCTACAGCTTTGTGCGCAACTTCAAGGGCACTTACAAAAGGCCCGCATCAATCGAAGAACTAAGAGGCTGCCACCAAAGATCTGGCGAGTGGCTACGCTCATACATCGAGAGGTGGTCCATCATCAAGAACTCCACAGAAAACATCTCGGCAAATCGCGCAATCAACGCGGTGGCGGCGTTCGTTGTATAGAGCTCAGGGAGGAGCTAGGCCGCTCGAAGCCCAAAACGATCGACCACCTGATGGAAATCGCGAATCGGTGGGCGGACAGAGAAGACTCGGTGAAAAACCGCACCTACTCCGATGATGACGATGACCTTGGGCGCAGACGTGACCGCCGAGGAAAACATCGAATGCGCGTTTACGAGGACCTCAATGAGGTCAACATGGTCGCGGCTGGCTACACCAACAAACGCGACGACAACCGCAACAGCGGATATCGCAGCGGAGGATACCGCGACGCTGGGAAAACCACGCAAGTGTGGCAACGCCGCACTCGTGAAGAGGCACCCGCAACCTCCATCCAGGACAAACTGTCCGGGCCATGCAACGTGCACTTCTATATCGACAAGCACGACGGCAAGAAAAAGTCCAGCCACCTCCTAAAGGACTGCCGCGAGTTCCTCAAGCTCCATGAAGGCCTAGCTTAGATGAATCACGATGCGATCAATCGAGGATATGGAGCCGCCCCAGGTGTTGTGGCACACGGAGATCCTCCACCACCACCCGGACCTCCACCACCTGTGGTTGCGCCAGTCCAGAAGCATGGAGGCGAACCATACCCACGAGCTATGGGCAACATGATGATCCAAAAAGGGTGCCCCTCCAATCGCATGCAGAAGGCAATCACTCGCCAAGGCGATAAACTCTCCACCTTCCACCACTGAGTACCTCAGTGGAAGCAAGTCATGCATCACTTTCGACAAGCGCGACTATCCGCGCCAAGTTCCTCGTCCAGGCCACTATCCCCTCGTACTCGAGGCGCAGATCGGGGGCTTTGATATGAGTCGCGTCTTCATGGACGGCGGAAGCGGCATTAATCTCATGTTTGCAAGTACCTTGCGAGCAATGCGGATCCCGCTAACGTGACTGGAAGTGTCGGACACGACGTTCCACGACATCGTCCCAGGAAAGGGCATATACCCCTGGGAAAAATCAACCTCGATGTCATCATCGGCATGCCGCAAAATTTTCGGCGAGAGCGCTTCGAATTTGAAGTCGTCGACTGGCCCTCATAGTACCACTTCATCCTCGGACGTGTCGTGCTCGCGAGGTTCATGGCGGTACCACATTACGCCTATCTACAGATGAAGATGCCAGGACCAAACAGTGTCATCACGATTAGCGGAAGCTTCGAGAGGTCCGACAACAGTGACATGGAATTCAACAGAATCTCCTAGTACTTTGGCATGCAGGAGGAAAACACAAAACTGAAGGAGTCGACAGACAATAGTCTACCTCCCCTGAGTCGGCCAAGTTCACCCAACCTATCCTTCGACTCGTCGGTGCACACAAAGAAAGTCCAGGTCCATCCAACGGACCTGACCAAGACCACCCTCATTGCCAACAACTTGAGTTCCGCATAGGAACTCGCACTCGTCAAATTCCTCCGTGAGCACTGGGAAATCTTTGCCTGGTGTCCGGCGGACATGCCAGGAGTTCCTAGGGAATTTGCCGAGCACTCACTCAACGTGAATCCAGACGCAAGACTAGTCAAGTAGACAATATGGCGACTGTCTGAACCAAGAGCAAAAGCAGTCGGTATGGAGATCAACAGACTCCTCGACGCAAACTTCATACGTGAGATCAAGGAAAGCACCTGGCTAGCTAACACAGTGCTTGTGCCTAAAAAAGACACGGATATCCTACGGATGTGCGTGACTTCACCTCTTTGAATAAGCACTACCCAGAGGATCACTTCCCGTTGCCATGGATCGATCAAATAATCAACTCCACTGCAGGATGCGAGCGCCTCTTCTTCCTCGACGCCTACTCAGGCTATAATCAGATTCGAATGAAGGAGGAAGACCAGGAGAAAACGGCGTTTACAACGCTGTTCGGTGTGTTCTGCTACAACACAATGCCTTTTGGGCTAAAAAACGCAGGAACCACCTATCAGCGGTGCATGCAGGCTTGCCTCAAGAACCAACTTGGTCGCAATATCCAAGTCTATGTTGACGACATTGTCATCAAAACCAAGGAGGAGGCCACGTTAATTGACGATCTCCGCGAGACTTTTGCTAACCTCGACCACTACCGGATCAAGCTCAATCCGGACAAATGCGCCTTCGGCATACCATCTGGGCAACTACTCGGGTATCTCATCTCTGCGAGAGGGATCGAAGCAAACCCGAAGAAAATAAAGGCCATACTGGCCATGGAGAAGCCGAAGAACGGAAAAGACGTCCAGCAGCTCACTGGACGAATCGCGGCGCTTAGTCGATTCATCAGTCGAATGGGTGAAAAGGCACTGCCCTCCTACCAACTCCTCCGCAAAGCTGACAAGTTCGAGTGGACAGACGAGGCGCGAGAAGCATTCGAAGACCTCAAGCGTCTACTATCCACCTCGCTAGTATTGGTGACGCCTCGCGAAAAGGATCCACTACTGCTCTACATCGCCGCCACCAACCAGGTGGTCAGCATGGTGCTCGTGGTGGAACAAGCCGAAGAAAATAAAGTACATGGGGTCCAATGCCCAGTATACTACCTTAGCGAGGTGCTCACGCCAGCAAAGCAGCGATACCCGCACTACTAGAAGTTGGCATACTACGTCACTATTTTTAGGAGCACTCAATCGTGGTGGTAAATGACGCCCCGCTCGGGCATATACTCAATAATCCTAGCGCCACCGGGTGAGTCGTGCTCTGGGGCATAGAGTTGTCACCACGCGACATCACGTACGAGAAGCGCGACACGATCAAGTCGCAAGTTCTCCCAGACTTCCTCGTGCACAGGATGGAGAACCAGCTCCCCGAAAAACCAGATATGTCCTATCTGTGGACAATGCACTTCGATGGATCCAACCGAAAGGATGGAGCTAGCGCAGGCATCATACTGACATCGCCCCAAGGAGAAAAGATGAAACATGTCCTAAGAATGCAGTTCACAGCCTCCAATAACGAAGTCGAGTACGAAGCCTTAATCCATGAAATGCGAATGGCAAAACCCTGCGGCGCCAAGAGGCTCATCATCTACGGCGACTCCAAGCTGGTGGTCGACCAAACGATGCATGAGTGCGATGCACTGAGCGACAACATGATTGCCTATCGCATCCTCTATGACAAACTCGAGGGAGACTTTGACGGCTGCGAGCTACGACATGCGGGCCGCGAAAGCAACGAAGAGGCAGATATACTCACCAACATCGGCTGCACATGTGCCCCCATACCACCTGGGGTTTTCCTCGAGCATATCTGTGAGCGCTCCATCAAGCACAAGGCTCCAGGGAAGAAAACAAGCACGTCAAAAGACTCGGGGGCTACACCACCCAACGAGCCAATGCTACTCGATGAAATGGAGCCTGATACGGGACTCGAATGACCAATGGAGGTCATGATGATCAAACACACTTGGACGCAGCCGTACATCACATACTTGCTCAGCAAAAGCCTGCCAGACGACCCGATAGATGCGCGACACATCGCGTGACGATCCAAGGCATTCGTACTCATCAACGGCGAACTGTACAAGCGCAACATCATAGGGGTACTTCAAAGGTGCATTTGCAACAGGGGCGGAAGGGTCGTCCTCGAAATACATGAAGGCACATGTGGGTTCATGCTGGCAGTCGCGCCCTTGTTGCCAAAGCTCTATGAGCTGGATTCTACTGGCCCACGGCCATGCGCGATGCTAAGGACATCGTCCAGCGCTGCCACGCTTGCCAGCGATTCGCGGACAAACCTCACGCACCTGGCGCGGATCTCAGACCAATACCATTGGCTTGGCCGTTCGCACAGTGGGGACTTGACATGGTCGGCAAGCTACCAAAGTCCTCACAAGGAGGTTATGTCTACCTCTTAGTCGCGGTCGACAAATTCACCAAGTGGATCGAGGCCATGCCGGGGACGAATCAATCAGGAGCCAGAGCTGTCAAGTTCTTCGAGTCCATTGTCTATCGTTTTGGAGTGCCACATAGCATCATCACGGACAATGGGACAAACTTCACCTCCAAGGAGTTCTAGGAATTCTGTGAAAACCTGGGAATCAACATAAGCTACGCCTCGGTGGCTCACCCGCAGACCAACGGTCAAGTCGAAAAACCCAACGGCCTCGTCTGCAGTCAAACAAGCCGCTGGATGCTGGCCAGATGAGCTGCAATCCATACTTTGGAGCCTATGCACAACTCCAAACAACATCACGGGATACACTCCGTTCTTCATGGTGCATGGTGCTGAAGAGGTGATACCCGCAGAAGTACGCTACAAAGCCCCACGGGTGGTTGCATACAGTGAGGAGTCAACTCTAGTGCTCGAAGACTCCGTCGACCTCCTTGACGAGGCACGCGAGATAGCAGCAGAGAGATCAATGCTCTACCAGCAGAGCCTCCGCAACTACCATAGTAGAAGGCTACGCCACAGATCCTTTGTCAAAGGAGACCTGGTCCTGCGGCTAAAGAAACAAGGGCATCTCAAGTTCGAGTCCCCTTGGGAAGGACCTTACGTGATTACAGAAGTAATCCCAGGTGGCGCCTATCGCCTTAAAGATTTCGAGAGTGGAGTCGCATACTCCAACCCCTGGAACGGCGCGCAGCTGCGTCGTTTCTACCCCTAGTCATTTTATATTCCAAATAAGGCTATTCAGCCATGCTACTTAGCCACACACTATACTTCGTACTATTTTCCGAATAAATAAAGCTAAGTGCCCCGAAACTCTGTGTCTTTTTCTACTTTTCTGCAATTTCATCACTCGGGGGCTGCGCCACCCTTTACACCTTCGTTCTACGAACAAAATCGCATGTATCCTGAGTAGCTGACGCACTACCAATCAAACCCTAGACAAACACCAACCCAGTTGCAAACACACCTGATAGGTTGGCAAGGTGTTGAGATAAATACACGTCAGACTAACGAAAAGGAACTACATAGTACCATACACTCGTAAATTATACAAGCTAGAAAGCTCTTCACATATCAACGGGTACTAAATACACCCAATACAATCATATGAACTTTACAACACTTATACAATAATGTGCAGGATACTAACCACGCTACTGCTGCAAAATAAGAACGTTCATCTACTATTCGAAGAAATCTACGATGTCCTCTGCTAGCCAATCAACCGCTTGATAATGCGGAACCATGTTCCAAGTCATTCCTTTTGGCGGAGGCGGAGGCCCAGCGACAACAGATGCAACATCTACATCTGGCCTATGCAGTCGCACCAGCAACAATGCATATTTAGCACCAGCTACTAACTACTATCGCACGCACTCATAGACCACGCTCATATCCTAGAACTTTGCCAGAAGAGCCATCAGACTTGAGGGCACCATGTCGAGGAGAAACATTGCTTGATAAATGTGCCTAAGGCACGCTGCGCCTTCTTCAAGCATTGAAGCACTTGAGAAGAATGATCCTGCAGGGTCGCCAATGCGACTGCACGGTCGTGGTCCACCCAAAAATATCCACTAGCCTACAACTGCTCCTAGGTTAAGTTATTCATCCAAATGGCCACCCGGTCCTTCTCATCCTGCGGATGACAAGCGCTAACAACTACACCAAGCAAGCAGCAAAAGTGTAAGGACAAGGCATCGCTGCGACTGACTAAAAGACAAGACGAGAAGACAGAAAGCTAACATTTAAACTACTCATTCAATTGCGCCACTTCCTCCAAGAGATACTTCTCGCGGGCAATGGCCTTCTCAGCTTTCGACTTCCACACATCCGCTTTACCACGAACGATGGGAAACTCACGCTCCAACTTCTTAATGCGGTCACGCAGTCATGAAAGCAACGACAACTCCTCCACCTTTGAACGTAGATGCACCATGGTTTCATCGGTGGGAGGAGAATCATGAGGACCACTCGAAGGACCCTAGGTACAATCAAGCAGGAGGCAAAATGAAACTAATTACACATCCAGAAATAGAGGACTGCATTCAAAAGTTGATGAAATGTCAAGGGAACATCCCCAACAAAAGCACGGTTCAAACAAAAGACTAGATACTTCTATTACACATGGCGACTAAGGAACATTCTACTTCTTCGACTTCGACTTTGACTTCGGGGGCTTCATCGCATCTGTGGTGGTCTCTGACTCCACGGACTTGCCGGCCGTAGCCCCAGATGTTGCAGTCTTCGTCGCCTTCACACGTCACCGTTCCTCAGAGTATTTGGAAACTGTCTCGATAAGTTGAGGCCCGTATTTACCGTAGCTACTAACGAAAGGAGCAAACACTACCTGCTGGCCTCCGGCATCGATAGGCATCGCCTCGGAGATCGCGGCAGGATCCAACTCCAAGTCGTGGGCTTGCACCATTGCGAGTGCCATGGTGGCGCCGATAGACCGCTTGAAGTTCCTGAATTCCGCGGGAATACCTCCAGCGAGGGATTCCACCAGGTCATCAAGATTGCGATTAGCCCAGCCTTGGGAGTTAGGTTCTCACGGAAGCGACTGAGCACACCTTTGGCCTTCCCCAACATCTCCTGAAGGGAAACGCTGCGGTCCTCAACTGCGGCAATGGCGCTAGCCAAAGCATCCGCGTGACAAAGAGACCGGGCGTCAAAGCTCAGGCCAGCGGCATCTGTGTACACAGAGAGTCAGCACATCTACATGATGACAAACAAGGATCAATGCAAATCAAACTAAAGATTACCTGAGAGAGCCTTGGCAATCGGAAAAAGTTGTTCTTCGAACAACTTCTCCTTTTCAGCATTGGAAGAGTGCAGGTCTTCCTCATGCTTTTGCGACTCTTCTAGAGCCACGACTGCCTCATGCCGCTTTTTCTCTGTCGTGGCAAGCCCCTTCTCGAGAGACGTAAGGAGACGGAGAAGTTCATTATGTTCAACTGCAAAAGGAAGAACATGGCAAAGCATATGAGCTCACATATCCCTGTGCAAAGGAAATTAAAAAGACAAAGTAAAAAAGCTAACCTTCGACTGCACGGTGGGGATTGTCTAGCAGGGCGTGCTGTCGACCCATAGCAAGGACCTGCTCCGCAAGGCGAGCAACTTCCTTTACAATGAGCTAAACCAAGGGAAACAAAAACTCAGCGTCAGCCCAATATACAAATTTGACTGCCAAACAACAAAAGTGACACTCACATGTTCCTCCAGGTACTCCAAAGATGACTGTCGCGTAGTCGTCCGTGCAACCATCTGGTCCTCCCTAGAATGTGGGGAACTCGAAGAATTGGTGCTGGAGTGGGCCGCCACTGGAGGAGAAGGAGACCGTTCAACCACCTCCTTGGCCTTGGAGTTTGCGACTCCAGACTCTTTCACAAATTGGACATCATCAGAAGACGACGACGCCACGTGACTACAAAACACGTCCAGCACTACTTCAGAAACGCAACTCCAAAGAAAGCAAGTCGACGTGGATTCCGCAGCCTCCTAAATCGTAGACTACCGAACTAGACGCCGACTGATGTTTGAGCTTAAAAAGCTTCTTGAAGAGGCCAAAGTGTGGCTCGATTCCGAGCCAGCACTCACAAAGTGTGATGAAGCAAGAGATGTGGAGAATTGAATTTGGGGATAGCTGGTGCAGCTAGAGATCATAGAAACAAAGAAGACCCCTGACAAAAGGATGCAGAGGGAGAGAGAGACCTTGAATGACGAATGCGAGGAACATCACTCGAAAACCCGCAGGAGGGCAAGGGATTACCTCATCGTCAGGCACTCGTGAGTCATCCTCCGCGGACGCAACAGCTCCATCTTGACAAAGAAGGTGCAGCTCGGAGGACTTGATGATAGACGCGCTCCAGGAGTCGTTGGTGACTCGGGTACCCGCACCTTTCTTCTTCCTAGGGGTGACGACACTGGTGCCCGCGGCAGCGGTGTAACCCTTCTTCTTGGCGGCGGCAATGGTGGCCATAGATCCAGTGGCGGTGCCTCCCTTCTTCTTGCCCATCTTTCGATGGCGATGCGAGCGGAGGAAGTAACTGGGGAAAACGTGAAGCTGGTTCAGTGCCACGAAGAGGAAGAACACAAGGAAGCAGAGAGAGCAGCAATGGCAAAGGAGGCACGAGCAAGAAGAGAGATGAGGAAAAATTACCGTAGTTGTGCTGCTACTTAACCTCCTCGTGGATGTCATCCAACGGCCAACAAAAACTCTACTGACCGCTTGCGCACATTGCCATTGACACGTGGCGAAAGCAAACCACGAACCGTTCCCCACTACTCCCATTATGCGTGGAAATCGAGGAGACGCAGTTAAAACAAAAGATTACGCATGCCCAGTCAAATCAAAGTCAGGAAGTGGGACCCACTGCTCGTCACGTCCCGTTAAAACCGCTCACGCGGGCAACTGAAGTCATCACATCGTCAGCACTGACGTCATCAATTCCACCTGAAGAAGATTTTGACTACTTTAGTTCTTCTTGAGTCTTCGACTCAACCAAGCACTCGGGGGCTACTCCTAACAGGAGCGTTGGCCATGCACTCAAAATAATTTTTTATGCAGGTATACAAACTCCACAAAAACCCATCACTCGAATCAATGATTCGATTGTGAATTACAGGTTACTCCCATAGGGAGCGTTGGAAGCACGTTAACAAGCAACAAAAGACGATAGCAGTCGCACAAAGTTTTTAGTCCCCACTCGAGTATACGACTCGAATAGGCACTCGGGGGCTACTCCCATAGGGAGCGCTGGTCGCGCACCCTATGATTATTTTTCCTTGAACAATGTATTGTGTGTCGATAACATCCACACTCGAATGCAATGGCGACTCTACCTCATATTTCCCATAAAAGAGACTGCGTCTCCTGGGCCACCCGAATCATCTCCGCGATGACAAAGATTCGGATGTCGCGCTTACAGCGTGAAGATAAGACCTAAATAAGGCTTGGCAACGCATCTATTGCGCACTACCAGAAATATATTCATGACTGCAGGTACGATGAACATGCCTTGATGGACGCGTCGAGTGCTCACATTTATACACTGGAATTCGACTCCTGTAAGACCTTCGCGGCCTGAGTTGAATTACGCCAGCACCTTTCCGAATTCGAGTCCGGGGACTCGAGTTTGAGTAGATTGCGTTGTTTTTCCCTAAGGCAGTTAACTGATACCAATACATTGGGTAAATCAGGCACGTATATCAACAATCCCTATGACACAGACAGAACACTCGAAAATATACTCGGTCATGCACTCGAAAGAATTCATAAAGTCTCCAGTCGAATCTGCGATTCCACTGGACACTCGGGGGATACTTACATGGGTATACCCTATAGGTACTCGATCTTGGCATATATGGTCCAAATATGGTAGAAGCCCACGGCGTTGCCAAGGCCCAATGCAGGATTCGGGTGAGCCACGGACTCTTCGATTGCGTGCAATGCAGGAAGAAGCTTAAAGATAGAAAGTTCAAAGGGACGAACCCTAATCTGTAACCGACTCGACCTGCTACCCGAGACCTAGCCTATCTATATAAAGGCTAGGAGGGGGCGGCGAGGAGGACGATCACAACCCTAGTTTCCACAATCATCGCCAGATTGCATCTGCGCACCCCTGTAATCTTTGATTCCTTCGATAATTCCAAGAGCAGACAAGCAGGAGTAGGGACCTCTATGAGGCCTGAACCTGGGTAAACCTTGCGTCCCTGTGTGCTTGTTTGCTAGCTAACTTATGCCCCCAGTGCTCCCTCCTTCTCCAAAACCCAAGTCCATAACAATGGGCATTGACGAGTTAAACCCTCATCAGAGAGTATTGCAGAAAGCCTTGTCCACCTTATTGTCTTAAACCTTAATATAAACTTAGACCATGGACTAACAAGATTACTCTAGGAAGTAATTCCAATATCTCACTCTAAGAGATTTAGAAGTAGTGACTGTAAACCTTAGTCTTCATCCATAGCCATAATAGACTGTGAGTCTATTCAATATTCTCCAAACTTAGGATAACCACTTGTTAAATGAGTAGCTTCCTTTCTCCACCAGTGACTATTGTTTGTGATTAAATACTCAACCAATATTGTTTTATGCTAGTTATAACCCCACAAACTAAGTAGAGTTTGAATAAGAGAAATCGCCAAATATTGAGAATCATGAAATTCCAGTCACCACATTATTAACCTCAAGGTTTAATGTATTAGAATGGATATATATATTTGAATTATTATTTAATGCTAACTATGCATAGTATTTTATATATATTCTAAACCATTTCAAGTCATTACCATTTAAATTATTAAGTAAAAATAAAATCATCTTAAAGGGATCTTTAGGTAAGAAGTAATTCCTAAAACCCTAATTTCTATTAATATTTCCTAATGAAGAGGACCCTTCATATAATTATGAATATTTTTATACATAATAAAAAAATAAGGAGAAGAGGGTTATCCTTGGTTTAGACAATAATATTATTGACCTACACTTTCTCTGGATATTTAAATTCTTGAGGAAATTTATATTTGAAATGGTTTTGTAAAAAAACAGAAATAGAAACAGAATAGAGAAAAGGAAAAAGAACTGCCAGCGAATCGGCCCATGGCCCACTTCTTTACACACCTATTTGACGCTGCAAGTAACCTCAACCACATCCCGCTCGCTCGGCCAAAGCCCATGCGCAGCCGCTACCGGCCCGTACCCCTTCGTCGTTTCTTTTCCTTTCTTCCTCCTCTCACCAGAAGGACAACACCGAGCAAGTAACTCGCTGGCGCTTTGCTCGCTGTTTGCCATCACCGGGATCCTCGCCCGTGTTAAGATGAACGTTACCGACGCTGTCATCGTCTATTTAAACCCATCTGCCACACTAACGAACCCTAGCTTCTTCTCTTCCCCATTTTCCCCCTCTAGCTGAAAACCCTAGCTCAGAGGTGTGTCGGTGCCCATTGATTCCGACCGTCCCTGGACCATATGAGACCACCACGAAGTTCCTCGTGCTCTTCTCGGTCGATTGCCCTGGCTAGCTCATGTCGGCGTAGCCTCTGTGGTTTTAATCGTGCCCTCCTCCCCGAAGTCCGGTCGTCGCCATCCCCATCGATTTCAGCCACAATTCGTTTCCTCAAACACACTGTCACGTTCGGTAAGCCACTGAGTCTTCTAGTACCCTCCTTGACTTCCCTTTCATTTTGTATCACCTTCACCCCGTAGCCCATCGTCGGTCACCGTAGAAGGTGGTCACCGGAGTAGCTCCGATGACCTTTTCCGGGCGGTGTTGCCACTGCTAGGATCACCGCGAACTCCTCTCTCCAATGCAGCCCTTTGTAACTGCACACGTTCTCTCGTTTGATCAATCGATCATCAATCTGAGAGGATTGAGCTTGGGTGATGTCAACGTGATGTCACACTTGTGTCACCCTGGCCACGTCAGCGCTCTTTGACTGGTCCACTCCAACATGGACTACCAACGTGGCCGCTGGCCCACTAGTCAGTGGCTAGGGCTAGGAAGAGCCCCGGTGAGAAAAGCCACCCCACCTCATGCTGACATAAGCATTACCTCATAAACACATTTCATTATTTTATTTTTAATTTCAAAAAATGTAATAAGCTTATATATCTTTTGTTTTATAACTCGAAAAAAATATTATATATCAAAATGTTCAGAAAAATAAAATCTATAATATAAACCTATTATCATGTTTTATTTTCCAATTTAAATAAAGTAATTAGTATTAAATAGTAAATACCCTATTAGGAATAAATCATAAATAAATACATTCTATTCTTTTAAAATTCCCCAAAATAGGTATAATATATCAAAAATCTTAGAAAAAAAAAATAAAGACTTATAAATTTGTCTTATACATTTTTGTATCACTTAACTAAGTATTTATTATTTACTTAGTATTTATAAAGTGATAAAATTATAAAAATCGTATCTTATTAATTAAAAATCATAAAAATACATATAATATACCTAAATGATCACAAAAATAAAATCTACACTTTAAAATATCATTTTTCATAATTGAAGTAAAATAAAATATAAAGGTCTAATAAATCTTATTTAAACCCTTTTCTTTTATTTACATTCATTAAAATATATAAAACTTTACTATTGTGTTTATCATTATTATTGAAAATCTAAAAATATAATAACAAGTTCCATTAATATTTAAGTGAAATCAAGATAGGTCTAACCATTTTAGGTTGTACTTACTAAAACTACCATTTAAAAATTAAGTAAATCTGACTCTCCAAAAAGATTTTACTAATTATAAAAATCATCAAGATTTGAGTACTAATTCTTTTACATGTTTGGGTATCCACTTAAAAAGCTAAACAAAGTTTTTAAGTATTTAACATGATGCCATTCCCATGTTTATAGAAAGAAGTATTAATTCTATAATAAGTAATTCCCTCACCAGTGCTGGGATTTAGATTGCATTATCACATCTTTGGCTCAGTATGGTAGGCTCCTTTGCTGGAATAGGATCAATGATGAGAGAGATAGAGTTTTGGTGAAAGTCAGGGTTTTTGACATTGATAAAATTTCTCTCAGTCTGGTTATTGTGCAAAACACATCTGATGAAGGGCATGGGGGTTGTTGGGCTTGTCCTACTGTGATCATGTCAGCAAAGATGCTAGGTGCGGGTGCCGGCGATGAGGATCCCCTGCCACCTTTCATTCAGAACCCTCACCCAATACCAATTGTGATCGATGATTTTGATGCTTGGCACGCTTTTAATGATGGACCTGTGAATGAGCCTGCTCAACCTGTCAACCCACATGTTCAGGCCAACATGGCACCTGGAGTTGGCACACCTCCACAGGAGACTATTATCCAAGAAATTGTTGCACATGTTGCTAATGCTGCAATGGGATCTGTTGCTGCTGCAGTATCACATGTTGCACTCCATCAGATGTAGGGACTAAACCAAGCTGAGACCGAGGAGGAATATGATGAAGAAATTGTGGTAGAAGAACCTCCTGCCTAGGCTATGCCTAGTCAGCAGATCAGTACACAGGAGAACCAGTTTGGACATGCAATCCTACCAGGTTTTGATCACATTGAAGCACTAAAGGGACTCATTGGACAAATTGCCAGCTCTGTCAATTCTGTGTTTCCTGCTTTATCTGGTTCCACAGTTGTTAATGCTGAGTGTAAGATTGTGGAGGTGGACAATGGGTCTGGTTCCAAGAGAAAATGCTTCTTGCAAGTCAGTATAGTTGATGAGAAAGATTTTCTCATGCCCTCTACAGTTCAGATCACAGAGATTGAGGACACTATTTTGGCCACTGCCAAAAATGGCAGAAAGAAAGTAGCACCCAAGAATGTTACCGAAGTGAGAAGGAGTGATAGAATTGCTACCATAGTTGCTGGCTATAAGGAGAAGGACCCTACTGACATGGAAATTGTGCAAGAACAAAACAAGCCCAAGGAGCAGAAAAACACCAAGGAAGCCACAACCTCTGTTTCTGCATATAAAGCTCAGATTGTTGACAAGAATATGCCTCCTACACCACACATCCTTGTTCACAACCTCCAGGCTATTGGTACAGGGATTTGCTAGATGTGTCCTGAGGACTTATCTGAGAATGCACTGAACTACGACAGTTCCCATGATAGTGGCTGAATCACACCCTGCCCTGCAAACAGGGAATAAACTCACAGATACCAGATTATGTGATGGCATTACTTCGCCCCTTCATTTTGTGCCCTTATGTTGAACTTCTATCTCCCTTTATGTGTGGTGTGTCTGAGCCATCTGTCATGGTCTTTCTCATGTAATACTTATACTTTGTCACATGTTCTCCTGTGTGATCAGAGACTACCTTTTGCTGTGTTGGATGGTTATGATATATTTGGTATGCCTGATGGAGACTTTCCTGAGAATTTGGTATTCAGCTATCTACCGTTGACACTTATATTACTTGTGAAAGCACTTATGATTTTCTACCTGCTGAATATCAGAATGCCTGTCTGTCTGTTATGTCGCCATTATCCCATCTTGTTTGCTCTAGGCTTATTAATTTTGCTTGGTCCTGCATATTCCCTGCTAGTTTCAAATGAGTAGAAACTGGAGCATACTTGATTATAATTTAAGAGGGATTAATTCCCAAAGGAGATGGGATGACATTAGACTTAAGATTGAGGAATCAAACTGCCATATCATGTGTTTTCAAGAAACTAAAAGAGAAACTTTTGACCATTCATACATTCATAATTTCTGCCTTAGAAGATTTTCTAACTTTGGCTATGTGCCCTCCATTGGTAATTCTGGTGGCTTAATTACTATCTGGAATGGTAGTCTATTTGATGGGACTGTGGTTCACCAGAACAGGTTCTAGATCACTACCCAATTTATCTGCAAAATGAGCTCACAAATCTGGTATTTAACTAATGTTTATGGTCCTACTGTCACCGAAGATAGGCAGGAATTTATATCATGGCTGCATAATCTAGATACATCTGTAATGGACCATTTGCTTATTATGGGGGATTTCAACCTTATCAGAGGGCCACAGAACGGGAACAGAGATGGTCATTATGTTAATAACATGCTTCTCTTCAATATAATTATCCAGCACCTTGACCTTGAGGATATCCCACTTAAAGGTAGAGCTTTTACATGGAGTAATATGCAAGATAACCCCCTTATGGAAAGATTGGACTGGATTTTCTCCAACTCTGCATGGACTACTACTTTCCCCAATACATTGGCACTTCCGCTTGCCAAACTGTCATCAGACCATATCCCAATTCATATTCAAGTGGGAACATCTATTCCTAAAGCCAATATCTTTAGATTTGAAAATTATTGGATGGAATTTGCTGGTTTTGAGGAAGCTGTCCAATCCAGTTGGAACTCTGCTGCATATTACAGTAATCCTGCCAAGGAATTGACTGCTAAACTGAAATCTGTGAGATATGGACTAAAGAGATGGAGCAGAAATCTGTCACAACTTAACAAGATCATTGACTCTTGTAGCTATGTTCTTGCTATTATTGATGGTCTTGAGGAACAAAGACAGCTCTCACTACAAGAGAAAAATTTCAGGAAGGCTTTACTGAAACATCAACTCAAACTGCTAGAGGCCAAGAGAATCTATTGGAAATCTAGAGCCAAAATTAAGTGGGCAAAGTTAGGAGGAGAGAACTCCAAATTCTTCCACACTGTGGCTACCCAGAACTACAGAAGCAATTATATTGCAAATATCACCTGTGATGATGGTAGAATAGTGATGAAACATGAGGCCAAAGCTGCAGTCATCTGGCAGGCATTCAAAGAGAGAATTGGTCAGGCTGACAATGTATCTATGCAGTTTGACCTAGCTACTCTAATACACCCTATCACTGATGTTGATTTCAGCAGTCTTGAACAGCCTTTCACCACTAAGGAAATTGACAATATTGTTAAACATATGCCAAATAATAAATCTCCTGGGTCAGATGGTTTCAATGGGGCTTTCATCAAGAAATGTTGGCCTACAGTGAAAGAGGCTTTCTACAGATTGTGCTCTGATTTCTTTGAGGGTAGTATGGAGATTGAAAGCATCAATACTGCTTATATCACACTTATCCTGAAAATTGCCAACCCTGAATATATCACTGACTACAGGCCAATTTCACTCGTCAGTCTGGCTCTCAAATTCCTGAGTAAGCTACTAGCTAATAGGCTTCAGGAAATTATCATTCCTGTAATTCACAAAAACTAGTATGGCTTCATCAGATCTAAAACCATCCATGACTATCTAGCATGGGCATTTGAATATATCCACTTATGTCACAAATCAAAGAAGGAGATTGTCATCCTTAAACTTGATTTCGAAAAGGCATTTGACAAAGTGGAATACTCTACTATTATCACTATGCTGCAACATCTTGGTTTTGGTCAACTAATTATCAAATGGGTCAGCAATATTCTCTCATCTGCATCTACCAGTATCCTATTAAACAGTGTGCCCGGCAAAAAAATCACTTTAAAAGGGGTGTCAGGCAGGGAGACCCACTATCACCACTTTTATATGTACTTGCTGGAGAACTGCTCCAATATGTTGTCAATAAAGCATGGCAGGATGGTGATATCTCTCTCCCCTTTGAGACATCATTTGGACTGGATTTCCCAATCATACAATATGCAAACGATACCCTCATCATTTTGCCTGCTGATTCTATCCAGCTAACTAACCTAAAAGAGCTGCTTAGAAAATTTTCTATGTCCACTGGATTGCATGTAAACTACAGTAAACCTTCCATGGTTCCCATTAATATCACTGAGGACAGATACCAAGAACTGGCTGATACTTTTGGTTGCAGAAGAGAATGCCTTCCTTTCACATACCTAGGCTTACCTTTGGGAACTACCAAGCCCAGAATGGAACATCTGATCAGCATTATTGAAAGGATTGATAGAAGACTTTCTGGAGTGGCATCTACCCTATCATATGATGGCAGACTGATATTTTTGAAATCTGTCATTGCTGCTAGTCCCAATTTTGCCATGTGCTCCTTCAAGCTCCCCTTGGGCTTCATTGATCATGTTGAAAGTTCTGGCAGGTTTCCTTTGGGCTGGCAAGGCCATTGAGAAGAGGGGCAAATATTTGGTAAAATGGGAAAAGGTATGCAAACCAAAAAATGCAGATGGACTTGGAGTCAAAGACATGAGAACCCAAAACATTTGCCTCATCATGAATCACCTATACAACTTCATGAACCACAAAGATACTCCCTGGGTTCAACTTATTTGGAATGCCCACTATGCAAATGGTAAATTACCCCAGGTATCCAGCACCTGTGGCTCTTGGTGGTGGAAAGATTGTCTCTCACTATGGAATTCTTTTATGGATATTGCATCTGTTGAAGTTGGCAGTGGGAACATAGTAAGGTTGTGGAAAGATTCTTGGAATGAAGAACCCCTGAAAGAAACATTTCCCCATTTATTCTCGTTGTCTCTGAACCAAGATATCTCACTTGAGCAAGCAGTACAGGCCTATAATAAAGAGCTATATGGACATTTTTATCTTCCACTTTCTGTGATTGCTAGGCAGCAGTTCAATCAGTTGCAAGTTATGTTGCAGCATGCCATGACTCAGGGTCAGCTAGATAACTAGAAATGTCAATGGGCCAGTGGTTTCTCATGCAGCAAAGTCTATGACTCCCTCAGAATATTTGATATGGCACCAACACCATTTATGTGGATATGGAAATCATGCGTTCTACCTAAACACAAATTCTTCTTTTGGCTACTTATTCAAGACTGGCTGAACACTAGATACCTGTTGGGCAGGAAAAACTTCCATGTTGAATCCACTTCATGTGTTCTGTGCGAGGATGAAACCAGGGAAGACATGATCCATCTCTTTTTTACATGTGACTTCAGTCAGGCCTTCTGGTGGAAGATTAACATGGAATGGAACCCTGACCTTCCACTTATTGAGATGCTTATTGATGGGAACCAGAGAGTGAATTCTACCTGCTCTAAGGAGGTGATCATCACTTCCTGCTGGAGCATTTGGAACCACCGCAATAAAATTATTTTTGACAATCAGAACCTGGATGTAAGAGAATGTTTTAGATTCTTTAAGGACTATTTCTATCTAGTTATGCATAGAGCTAAACCGAGTCTTAAGGAGGGTATGCAAGAATGGCTTGATACCTTGTAATTCTGAACTTTGAACCTGTTGGTGGTACTCATCCCACATGTACATAATCTTTATTTTAATTGAATTTGGCATAGTAGGGATTTTCCCTACTGTTAACGTGTCAAAAAAATCAAGAGAACACCGCTTGCATAAAGACATAATGCTTTTGTTTCACCTTCATGAAATGTTATAAATTGAACAACATGTAGTGTCCTCTCATATTAAAGTTAGATAAGTCTCCACTTCCTAGTGGAATAGCTATTCAAATGTGGTAATTGCTCTCTTCTTCAATACTAATAATTAATAAGAAAACTTTAAAGGGTTAGCTTTAATATTAAATGCTTTTACTTTGTAAAGTAATATTTTGCTCAAAAGTTATTATTTTAAGAAACATTAAAAGTAATCCTTAAGTATTTCTATGAAGACTCTAATGAATTAATAACCCTTTTAAGAAATCCATGTGTACCGTTCCACACTTGAGTTCTTTACTATTGCATGCTACTTGTTGCTTTTACATATTGTTTCACACACTCTCACGAGCCTTAATAAGAAGCATAAGTGTAAAGCTGGTATAAAATTGCAACACATTCCAAAGAACTCATCACACACTCCAAACTCTAGATCAGATACGATTAGTCTGGGGATTCGTGTTTATCAAATTGCATTACATTACTTATACATCGTTGCATCTTGCTTCTTTAAACATTAGTCCTTACCATATGAATGATGTTGTTTACAGAATTTGTATCTTCTATTGTCATAAAGATCGTGATTGCATAATATTACAATCACAAAAGGCAAGTTCACAACTTGCTCATGTCCTTTGATTATTTTCAATCAAATGCTTGTAACTCAAATGTTGTCATCGCCTGCATTTCAAAAAGGTCTGAAAACACTATTTTTTATAATGATATGATTATATATTATTTACCAAATGGTAATAATCTACTGATACAATTCCAATGGTAAAGGAACATAATATCTAGGAATTAACAACCAATGTCGCTAGTGATTCTAGCGCCGTATATTACACGTTACCCATGAGATTTGGAATGGGACGGAGAAGTCATCCGGATCTTCTTCCTTTCGCATGGACAGATGACCTTATCGTGAGGTTGTAGCTTCCTTACGGGGACTCAGCAGATGGGTGGGACTCCTAGTTCCCCGTGATATTGGTGTCTAGACTATCCATGAGGGGCTGTTGGAGGTATATCTGCCTATATGGGGGTTGCCAGCAACATGATCTGCTCATTGGAGTCTCGAAGGGGTTGCCAGGGTTATATCTGCCCATATGGGGGTTAACTGAGGTATATCTGCTTGGGGAGGTCATGTCTTCATGTGGGGTCTAATGAGTGCATATTTGCATCATGTTTTACATTATTATTTTACATTGTACATGTAGGATTATGGTATTTTATGGCGTTCACACGCATATTTTATGTCTGTTTTCACCAGGATCAGGACAGATGATGGATCCAATGGATACAATTATTGAAGCAGTTGTACTATGGAGAAAAGGAGTCAAAAACAACGTAAATCGCTTATTTGGGAAATATTAATAATACCAGAAGAAAACTAGAAGCGAACAAAGGATGCAGAGAGCCTAACGATCAACTATACGGCAGGAGAATTTTCTCCATCCGTATAGCTCCGGCCGTATAGCTAGCGCCGCCTCCGCCTCGTCAAATATTTTCACCCCGTGCAATTGGTTCGAGGAGACGACATATAGAACACCCAGAAATCGCAGAAACCTCACCTTCAGAAGACATCTGGAGGGGGAACTCATCTACCAGGGATCCATCTTCACCCTGCGCAGATCCGGGAGGCTAAGGCATCGATCTTCATCATCCACCACTACATCACAACCATCTTCATCCATCCCATCTACATCTTGTCTAGATCTTGTTGTAATTCCTATACTCATTATGGATTTATACAAGTACTATTCATCTATGATTGTTTCCATTATCATTGCCATGATGTTGATTGCCTCCATGTCTGAGTAGATCATTAGGACTTGGGGAGATGGAGAAACCCTAGTATGATATTGAAATAAGATAAAGTCTATTATGATATTCATCGTTGTGACCATGTGTTAGATTCTCTACATCTTGATGTTGAGAGAAGTCGACCTCTCAATATTTGCCTCTCGTGGGGACTTGATGGAGGGAACTACTTGTTGGTAGACAGAGGCGTGCTAGCACTTATAGTGACTATAAATCTGTTAGCAATCCTTGCGTATCAACTTGGGAAATCGAGGAAACTCACAGAACACTGTCCATGCCATGGGGTACGTCCTACGGGATTATGTCCCTTAATAACGCAGTAATTCGATTGATGTCGATTGGTGACTGTTGTGGTTATGAGGATGATGTGAGCAGCGGTTGTTGCCTATTCATCCACATTCGGAGTTCCTCCCATACATACATAGTAGAATGTTCATGATGATAATCTTTATCTTTGATCTTTACAATACTAGTGGTGTATCCGCTACTCTCTGAGAACGCTTTTTCCCTATTGCAATTCCAATCTTTCTTTACATACGCGATACTTACTTTATGTATTAAGTTACTTTGCTTTACTCTATTATTGCTCTTATACCCAAAACCCAAAAAACAACTTTTACACATTACTCGCATTTTATCTTGTTACATAGAACTTTATCTAGCATTTCTGTAGCAATATTTATTTCAAGAATTATTAGACTTCAGACTCATGCTTCCTGTGGGATCGATATCTTTATTTTGAAACTAGCTACAAATGATCTGTGCACTTGCAGTCATCAAGCTATTTTCTGGCCCCGTTGCTGGGGAGCTAAGCGCTATAGGTCTTTTAGTTTTTGCTTATTTATTTTTGTCTTGCTTAATTTTGTTTTGAGTTACAGGTTTCCACCAACACGATGGAGTTTGAGCATATGACTAGTGCTAACCCACTCAACCACTTTGGGAAGCCCTATGATATTTATAAAAGAGACAACTCTAATGAGAAGACAAGGGGGTTTGAAATAAATCCTCTACTACTTAGTATTCTACATAAGAAGCAATTTACTAGAGATGAAGAAGATCCTGATCCATATGAGCATATTGCATGTTTTAAAGATATATGTGGCACTTTTCTATTGACAGGATATACTCCCGATGAGGTAAGGGTTAAAGTTTTAGTCAAACTTTGACAAGTACAGCTCTCTCATGGCATAGATCCTTACCACCTGAAGCCACTACTACTTGCGATAATTTAGCTTGTGAATTTCTATCAAAATATTATCCATTATCAAAATCTTTTGGAATCACGCGTCTTATAATGACTTGGAAGAATCGTTCTAATGAAGGACTAGTAAGATCTTATATTAGATTTAAAGATTTACTATGACTATGTCCTCATCATGATTTGCCTGAATGGTATTTACTACATATTTTTTATGGTGGCTTACTTGAACCTAATAAAATTGAACTAGACAAATCACGAAAGGAGCCTTTATGAATATTCCTATACCTAAAGCTTGGGATTTACTTAATAGAATTCATGACCATAGAGTTTCATGGAATTTTGGTCTAGGAAGTGAAGGATATGTAGAAATAGAGCATGATTGTATTCATGATGATAATAAAGAAGGCCATGTGAAAGAATTGTCTAAAGAACTTTATCTCGATTCAGATCTTGTCTTGCAAGTTGTTAAAGCTTTTATAGAACATATTAAAGCTCCAAAGGAGGGTCCAGTCAAGTATGATCCACTACCTGAACCAGAGAAGAAAAGAGAAGATAAAGCAACACTTGCCTCCATAGAACCAATATATGAAGTGCCTTTCCCTAACAATACGCAAAAGCATATTTTTGAATATGAATAGGTCAAAGCAGTAAAGGAAGAGAGGGAAGAGGAAAGCGTGCTAGAAGTCAAGGAACATTTGAAGGAAAACAAAGATGAAGAGGTAACCAAGGAAGCAATTATGGCTATGTACTCACAATGTAAAATAGTTGAACTTGATGTAGAGACTTCCATATTGGTTGAACGTAAAACAAAGGTAAAAGATGTGGGTAAGCCTATTCTTCCCTGCATATTTAAAGAAACCTCTCATTACGGTTTATGTGATCTTGGCACTGAAGTTAATGTTATATCATATGATTTCTACCTATAAATAAAAGAAGAAATAGAACTGGCTACAATTGAGAATACTGATATAACAATTATGTTAGCCAATAAAAATCTTAGTAGTTGACAATGCAACTTTCACAATTGGCAACAAAAAATTTCATATCGATTTTGTAGTTGTTGATATGCCAGCTGGCACTTTTTGCCCTATTATATTTGGAAGAACCTTTTTGGGTGATATAGGTGCCTATGTTAACTTCAAGAAGGATATTGTGACTCTTAAGCTTGGGGGAACGGAAAATAAATTCCATTTATCCAAATTTAAAGACAAGCCTCCAGAAGAACAAGAAGAGGAGAAAGAGAGAACCATTGAGGAAATGGCAGCTCTTTTCTTTAGTAATGGAGAAGAAGAAATAAATGACGATCTAAATTACAAAGAAATAGTTATGAAGGATAAGTCCTTAGAAGAACAAGAAGATGAATTTGATTCACTTCCTATTTTGGGACCTCCAACTAATGAGGCTTTTGAAGAGCCAGAAAAGAGAGGGGACGAGGAACTACCACCCGGAGTTGAAGACTCTACCAGATAATCTCAAATACAGGTTTTTAGATGATACCAATAAATCTCCTGTTGTTATTAGTGCTAAACTTTCAGGAGAAGAAGAAGAATAACTCATGAGGATACTTAAGGAGCACCGCCAAGACTTTGGGTACTCAATGGATGACTTGAAGGGTATTAGTCCCATGATAGCCGTCCATCGAATATTCATGGAAGAAGGTGCTAAACCAGTTACGGAATTTAATAGAAGATTGAAGTCTGAAATGAAAGAAGTGGTAAGAAAAGAAATTGTACGCCTACTGGACGCAAGTATAATTTGTCCTGTTAAAGAGAGTGATTGGGTAAGTCATGTTCATTGTGGTCCTAAGAAGGTCGGTTTTACTATTGTTCCTAATGAAAATAATGAACAAATACCTACTAGAACTGTTGTTGGGCATAGGATGTGCATAGATTTCAAGAAATTGAATAAAGAAACTAGGAAAGATCACTATCCATTACTATTCATAGATCAAACTTTAGAAAGGTTAGCAAACCATACTCATTTTTGTTACTTGGACGGATATTCTGGGTTCTCTCAAATAGCTATTCATCCGGATGACCAACTTAAAACAACTTTCATAAGTCCTTATGGATTACATGCTTACCAACGTATGCCTATTCGTCTATGTAATGCCCCAACTACTTTTCAACGATGTATGACTACTATTTTTGCTGATTTCATAGAACTTATAATGGAAGTATTTATGGATGAATTTTCTGTCTATGGAACTTCATTTACTAGTTGCTTGGATAATCTCAAGAAAGTTTTGCAGCATTGTGAAGAAACTAATCTTGTTCTAAATTGGGAGTAGTTCTCCTTTATGGTCAAAGAAGGTATAGTCCAGGGACACAAAGTATCAGGTAAGGGAATTGAAGTGGATAGAGCTAAGGTTGAAGCAATAGAGAGAATGCCACCACCTAGGGATATTAAAGGTATAAGAAGTTTTCTTGGTCATGTGGGTTTTTACAAAAGGTTCATTAGAAATTTCTCAGGGATATCTAAACCTTTGACTAAGCTCTTACCAAAGGGAATGAGATTTAATTTTGATGATAAGTGTCTTGAAGCCTTTGATAAACTCAAGAATTCTCTAACTCGTGCTCTCACCATTAAACCACCTATCTGGGATACAACCTTTGACTTAATATGTGAAGCTAGCGATGATGTTGTAGGAGTGACTCTTGGACAACATATTGGTTGAAGACTTAATATTATACATCATGCTAATAGAACTCTCAATGGTGCCCAAAAGAATTACCCTAAGGAAGAAAATGAATTGTTTGCTGTATTTTCTCTTGTGATAAATTTCGTTCTTATATAGTTGATGCAAAGGTGAGAGTTCATACGGATCGTGATGGCTTAAAAGAACTACTTTAGATGAAAGAACATTAGCCAAGACTGATCCGTTGGATTCTTTCACTTCAAGAATTTGAGTTGGAGATTATGGAGAGGCAAGAAATAAAGATGTTAGATGCAGTGTCCATGTTTGCCCAGGAGGACACCAATCTTATTGAGAGTAACTTTAGTCCTGGTGATTTTGGTTTACGAGAATTATTTGATGAACCAAAGTCAATTCCTCCAAGAGAGATGGAGTCCTTGTTGTGGGAGGAACTTTTCATCCCTGATTAAGCAAGTGGTAAGTGCAAGGTAAGTGTTCTTACCCAAATAAGTGATTTATTTTCACAATTTTTACTCTTGAAATCTTTATTTTCGAATTCCTTGTGTTTTTCTAAAGTTTTAGAGGGGTTTTACCAACTATACGGGCAGAGCTATACGACCAGAGCGGGAGCTCCCGCCGTATAGTTGGTCGTTAGTCTCTCTGTATCATCTTCGTGAAATTATTTTCGATATCTGAGCCTATACGGTCACAACTAAACGACCGGAGCAAAAATTCTGGCTGTATAGTTGGTTGTTAAACTCTCAGATGGTTCTGCTTTATGGTGCATATATCTATATGGTCGCAACTATACGACCGGAGCAAAAATTCCGGCCGTATAGTTGGTCGTTAAACTCCCAAGCACTTTTGGTTTTTGGTGTTTGAAACTATATAGTCGTAACTATATGACCGGAGCGAAAATTCTGGCCATATAGTTGGTCGTTAAACTCTCAGACACTTTTCGTTCGATCTTTCTTTTCACGTAAAAAAACATTATTGTCGGTTCCAAGTCGTGATTTAATCGACCTGGACTCAACATATTTGGAAATATCTGCCCGGAACCAACTATATGGCCGGACCTATACAGGCCGTGCCCGTATAGTTGGTCGATACACAGCAGGTTACTTCCAAATCTGTGATTTCTTTTTCTGTTCTATTTGGATTCTTTTGTTGGACGACAATTTGGTGTTTCTCATGAGTTTTACTGACCTCTGACCCATCTTATATACTGCCATTGTCTATCTCTCTAATCGCAATCTACAGAAACCAATCGAGCTCTTATTTCGAGAGGGCTTTCAACCAAGGGATAGAAGTCAAGAAGAAGGGCTCCCATGGAGATCGGGAGCAACCGCGAACAAGGCAAGGAGATCGAGACCATCCCTATAGAGTTCCTTGACACCGACCATGGATGTCGGAAGAGGGACTTGAATGCCCTGGAGCTAAAGATTGAGGAATTGGACAAGGAGAAGCCAGGGACACCCAAACACCTTCAATTGTTGCGACTTTACCTTGATAAACTTGATGAAGATATTAAGAGGACAACCGAAGCGGGTTTTTCCATGAGTCATAAGGCTCTACAAACACTCCAAGATAACAATGAGTTCATTAAGGAACAAGTGAAAGTGTTGGAGAGGAATAACCTTTTCTACAAGCTGCGTGTTAAGGAATTAGAAGCTATCAATCAATCCCTCCGCCTCAGGCTGGCCCGTGAAGAGAAGATACCACGTGCCATGGCGCCCCAGTGATATACAACAATCACGGTATCAAATAATCGCAAGGGATTATTTGATCCCGCCTAGCTTAATTCCAAGCTTGGGGAGATCTTTAAGACCTTGTAATCTATCTTATAAGTTTTTATTATTCTTGCATTAGTTCAAACTATAAATAAAGTTTGCATCATTAGAATTCCCTTCAGGAATAGTCGATCCCTTTTATGAAATTCCAAGTTTATTATTATATATGGAGCAGTATTAAGTTTGTGTTTGCTTTATTGATATATGAATGGCTTGAGTATGATTTTACTTGCACTTGATGATAGAAATAGGAGTCTTCCACACCATTGGTATTAATGGAACACATAAAGATAATTTGGTCAATATGTTGTAAGTTTACAGTTTGATTCACAAAGAAAAAATATCTATACAATTAAGTTGAAAAAGAAAACCTTGAACAAAGGAAAATGAAATACTATCTTAATAGAGTGAGAACAAGTCGTGGTAGAATCTCAAGTCATAAGTATGCTTCATATACAGTTGGAATTTGATAATTGAGATCGTTGAACTTTGAATTCCTACATGAAGTGGAATATATGGCTAGCTCTCTTTGCACAACACTTAAAATAAAAGTGTGAGCATCTATACAAAAGAAAAGAAAAAGAAAACAAGAAAAAGAGCGAATCTGCAAAAAGAGCAAATAGGTATTTGCCACTGTATTGTAGTATGACAAAGAGACACTTTTGATATTTTGAATCCCAAGTGAATATGTTTATCCTAAAACACTTGGGACTACCACGTTAACTCATTCGGTTGAACCGGATTCTTTTACATTATGTTGAGATTCATTGTTTATGAACTATTGAGAACTAAGGTGTGGAAGCCTTCCAATACTATTCAGATGGTTCGAGTATGGTACTATTCATGAACTTATTCCCCTGTATCGTACATGATAAACACATGCTGCAATTGCCTCATTTATTTTTCGACTCGGCTTCATGAATATGAGGATCACATCCATTAAGCTAAAATCTTGCGCGGGACGAGCAAGTGTCTAAGCTTGGGGAAGTTGATGAGTGCATATTTGCATCATGTTTTACATTATTATTTTACATTGTAGATGTAGGATTATGGTATTTTATGGCGTTCGCACACACATTACAGATGATGGATCCAATGGATACAATTATTTAAGAAGTTGTACTATGGAGAAAAGGAGTCAAAAATAACATAAATCGCTTATTTGGGAAATATTAATAATACCAGAAGAAAACTAGAAGCGAACAAAGGATCCAGAGAGCATAACGACCAACTATACGGCGGGAGAATTTTCTCCGCCCGTATAGCTCTGGCCGTATAGCTGGCGCCACCTCCGCCTCGTCAAATAGTTTCACCCCGTGCAATTGGTTCGAGGAGACAACATACAGAACACCCAGAAATCGCAGAAACCTCACTTCCGGAAGGCATCTGGTGGGCGAACTCATCCGCCAAGGATCCATCTTCACCCTATGCAGATCCAGGAGGCTAAGGCATCGATCTTCATCATCCACCGCTGCATCACAACCATCTTCATCCATCCCATCTACATTTTGTCTAGATCTTGTTGTAATTCCTATACTCGTTGTGGGTTTATATAAGTACTATTCATCTATGATTGTTTCCATTATCATTGCCATGATGTTTATTGCCTCCATGTCTGAGTAGATCATTATTACTTGGGGAGATGTCGAACTCTCAATATTTGCCTCTCGTGGGGACTTGATGGAGGCAACTACTTGTTGGTGGACGAGGCATGCTAGCACTTACTGACATGGGTATACCCTACAGGTACTCGAGTTTGGTATATACAGCCTGGATATAGTGAAAGCCCACGGCGTTGCCAATGCCCAAATGGAGAACTTGAGTGGCCTACGGACTCTTGATTACTTGCGAGACAAGAAGAAGCTAAAGATAGAAAGTTCAAAGGGAAAACCCTAACTTGTAACCGACTCAACCTGCTACCCGAGACCCAGCCTATCTATATAAAGGCTAGGAGGGGGCGGCGAGGAGGACACATGCAACCCTAGTTTCCACAACCCTTGCTAGATTGCATCTGTGCACCATTGTAATCGCCGATTCCTTCATTAATTCCAAGAGGAGACAAGCAGGAGTAGGGACTGATGGCTCTGTGTATGGCGCCAGAAAAATGCTGGAGCAATGATGATGTAGAGCTCGTTGGGAACACCAAGAGGAAGGTATGATGAGCACAGCAGCAAGTTTCCCTCAGTTATGAAACCAAGGTTTAATCGAACGAGTAGGAGCAAGGAAACACCCCAAAGGTGTTGCTAGGTAAGCCTTGGAAGGGCGCACTACCGGTGCTAGTAGAAACGTGGAGACCTGCACAACACAACCACAGAACTTTGTCCCCAACTTGTGATGAGGTTGTCAATCTTACCGTGTTTTGCGGAAAACAAAGGATTAAACGTCTCGAATGGAAAGAAGTAAAAGTTTGCAGAAAGTAAACACAAAGCAGTAAACAGTTTGTAGATTGAATATAAAAGACAAGGACCGGGATCCATAGTTCACTAGAGGTGGCTAGATAACATGCTGGGTGAACAAATTACAGCGGGGCAATTGACAAACATCGAGAAAGCAATACATGCATATACTAATCATCTTGACTCCTTTGAGACTTGATTGGGCATTACAACATTATACATAGACCGCCATCCAACTGCATCTATGACTAATAATCCACCTTCAGGTTATCATCCAAACCCCCTCTAGTATTAAGTTGCAAGCAACAGATTATTGCTTTAGGAACTGCGTGTAAAGTAAACAATAAGATTGTTCTATGAACAAAGGATTATTGTTTTCTCCCTAGTAGCAACAGCACATCTAGTACCTTAGAGATTCCTTTCACTTCCCCAGATTACTAGAGGCATGAACCCACTATCGAGCATAAATACTAACTCTTGTAGTTGCTAACATCCCCAAGCTTAACTCATGCTCGTCCTTGAGTAGGTAAGTGATAAAAAGAAAGAATATTTTTTGAGGTGACATGCACCATCAAAGACTTGATCAAAGTATTTGTAAAACATTCAAAGCTGGGATCATAGTACTTCAATCATAACATAAAAGAAAAAGTTCTAGCAATAAGACAAAGAAACTATGTTGCAACATGAAAAGGCACAAACAAAAGATTCATGAATAACAATGCTTTGCAAGATGTTTTTTTGTTTCACATAAAGAAAACATAGCATAATAGTATTGAGCTTGTCCCTCAATAGAGTAGCAAATATAAATGCATAGGACACCTTCAAAGTTCATAAGAGTGACTAGATACAAATAGTTTAAAACAAGCAATATCAAGTTATGTATCAATCAACTAGTCTTGGGACAATGCACATAGAACTAAGAATGGCCACTATGCTCTCGAAGTAGGTGCATAAAGATAGAAGGTGGAGACTCAATATAATGGTGGAAGAAAGGCCTTTTATAAAAGGAAGTAGGGATTCAAGTCTCATAAAGAGCTTCCAAAAATTATGGTACTTATAGCTTTCAGCTCTCATTGCCCCTATCATAAGCATCTTTAATGTGATTAAGGTTAAAGTGACACAACTAAGAGGACATGCTTGACAAGTTATAAACTGAAATCTCATGCCCCTTACTTATGAAGACCGAACCTCATGCTACTCAACTTTAGTCACGAGTAAGCTCTTGTCATTGTAAGTACATGTGTATCATAAAGAACCGCCAACGAGGTACCCCTTGCACATGATACGGGAGCTTTCCCATAATCAAAATGACAAGGCAAGCAAACAATGAGCATCTCAGCGATCTTTTTATTTGCTATTTGCATAGGTTTTTATTGAGGATGCTTCATAGAGTGCTCATTATGGTGATGCTGCAAGTTTCCACCATGATTAGGCATGGCTTAGGCTAGCGGCCCAGGCGTTTCTCTAACACACATACAAACTCCATGATCTTACAAGTTCCACTTTTATTTCACACCGCCGGGATCCGTAAGCAAAAGAACATTATATCAACGGGGGTACAAAGTACAAGTGCAATGTCGAAAGCGTTCCCCATGAAACATGGTTCTGCTAATTTCAACTTATAAAGCGCAAGCATATACGCAACAAAGAAGGACCCAATGGTTCAAGTTTATTAGATGCAAAAAAGTAAAGTGTGCCATCAAGTTCGTGAGAGCTTTAATCACTAGTTTTCTCATAACAAGTTTAATTTGGAAGGTAAACGAAAGCATGAATATACTTGGAATAGCATAAGCTAGTAGGTAGGTATGGTGGACTCTTTGGAATAACTTGGTTTAGGGAGTTGGATGCATGAGTGGAACTCATACTTGGTTGTGGAGGCTAGCAAAAGACTGGGAGCGACAAACTAAGAGAGCAATAATTGCCATAATCATACAGAGCGACTAAACATCATTGATAAAAGCATAAAGTGATACTACAAGTTGAAACATAAAGGATCATAAAGGCTATGGTGACTTTGGATATTCATAACATGGTGTGAGCATGCTCCAAGTCAACCCAAATAAAGCATCAAAGGAGAATACCACTATACTATGCTTTAATATGCTAAAACAATGCATGATTCATCCAAGGCACATTAAGCAATCTCAATTGTTTATAAAAAGTCATGCTACAGCAAATAATACTAAGCATAAAGCCAAAACAATATCAAGCATGGCACGACAAAGCATAGGCCACAGTCAAAACAAACTCTTTTTACCACATAAGTATGAACTTTCCTACTCTTTTCCAATCCAAACCAAACTATTTGCAAACCAATGTATGAAAGAGGGGGTCCAACCAATTTATTCAGAAAACAAAGAAAACCAAAGCAAACGAAAAACCAAAACAAAAACGAAAAAGAAGACGCTCCAAGAAAAACACAACTGTGCATGAAACAATAAAAATGAAGCGTTTGGAAGAAACCTGGGATTTTATTGATGAAGAAGGGGATGCCTTGGGCATCCCCAAGCTTTGACGCTTGTACTTCTTGGATATTTCTTGGGGTGACACGCGTGGCATCCCCAAGCTTGAGCTTTAGTCCATCCTTCATCTCATTACTCATTCCTTCCATACACCTGAAATTTTTCCTTCATACAAAACTTCACACAATCTTTATTAGCAACATTAGTGCACTCAAGATAAATAAGTCTTAAGGTTCAGTTCTAACACCAAATAAATTACCATTAGAACACTAGCGACTGTATCACTTCCCTCAAAAAGCTCAATTCCCCAAAAGAACTCAAAAAGGAACCAATAAGAAGCAAATGCAGAAAATGGCCGAAATCTGTCAAAACAGACCAGCAGGTAAAGACGAATTGTTTCGAAGACCTTATATTGCTCAAATCAAAATGTGTTGAACTAACGGAAGTTAGATAACAACCTGGGGCAGAAGCAAAAACATTCACGCCTCAAAAATACATTCAGAGATTTTACACGAATTTTTACGGTGAAGCACAGAAATCTGTTTCGGGACAGCAACTTTCCCAATCATTACTTCTCTCATTAGAGGTTACTCTTGGCACAAAAAGAAAATAAAAAGGATAAGTAGAGGTTATTACAGAGATAATAACTTCCAAGACTCATCTAAAACTTTTGGGTTATCTCCCAATAAGTACTTTTCTTTAATGCCTTTAAGTTATGCATAAGAAGCAAGAAAAAGGATCAAGTGTTCTCAAATGAAGAAGCATTAAGACCAAATTTTGTTTTCATAGGAGAAGCAAAAGAAATCTTCTCTCTCTTCTTAGGGAAGTGTTCTATACCTTTCTTGAGTGGCAGTTGATATTTAATGGTGCCTTCTTTCATATCAATAATGGCACCAACAGTTCTAAGAAAAGGTCTTCCCAAAGTAATAGGACAAGAAGCATTGCATTCGAAATCCAAAACATAGAAATCAACGGGGACATAGGCATTGTTAACCATAATAAGAACGTCATTAAGACTCCCCATGAGTTTCTTTTTAGCATTATCATCAAGTGGGACATTCAAATAACAATCTTCAAGTGGAGGCAAATCAAGCATATCATAAATCCTTCTAGGCATAATAGAAACACTACTATCAAGATCACATAAAGCTTTGAAATCAAAGTCATTCACTTTCATATTAATGATGGGTTCCCAACCATCTTCTTGTTTTATAGGAATAGAAGCTTTATGTTTCATCTTTTCTTCTTTAATCTTTATGAGAGCATCAGTAATGTGTTTGGTAAAGGCCATGTTCATAGCACTAGCATTAGGACTTTTAGCAAGCTTTTGTAGGAACTTAATAACTTCAGAGATATTGCAACCATCAATATCAAAATCAAATTTATCATCTAAAGTAGTAGAACTATTACTAGCCTCAACACTAGTGGTGGTAATAGTAGAAACACTAATGTTTCTACCAATTTCATCTTCTCTTTCCCACTTAGCATGTAATTCAGCTAATAGTCTAACATTTTCATCAATTCTTACTTGTATAGCATTAGTAGCTGCAAAGGGATTCTCACTAGTTTCAGGTTTAGCAGCCATTTTATTCAAAGAAGATTGAGCTTCAGCCAAAGATGCTATATTTCCTTCGGCATTAGAGAGTTTTTCCTCAATAGTTTTATTGAAAGCAGTTTGTTTACTAATAAACTCTTTAATCATAACTTCAAGTTCAGAGGGAACACTCCTATTATTGTTGTAAGAATTTCCATAAGCATTCCCATTGTTGGGAGGATATGGCTTATAATTTTTGTTACCAAAATTATTCCTATAAGCATTATTGCCAAAGTTGTTATTTCTTATGAAGTTCACATCAACTTGCTCTTCTTGAGCAACCAAAGAGGCTAAAGGAACATTATTTGGATCAATATGGGCTTTCCCATTCACAAGCATAGACATAATAATATCAATCTTATCACTCAAGGAGGAGGTTTCCTCAACAGAATTTACCTTCCTACCTTGTGGAGCTATCTCAGTATGCCATTCAGAATAATTAACCATCATATTACCCATAAGTTTTGTTGCAGCACCCAAAGTAATGGTCATAAAGGTACCTCCAGCAGCAGAGTCCAATAGGTTCCTTGAAGAATAGTTCAATCCTGCATAAAAAGTTTGGATTATCATCCAAGCAGTCAGTCCATGAGTGGGACAATTCTTTACCAACGATTTCATTCTTTCCCAAGCGTGAGCAACATGCTCATTATCAGATTGTTTAAACTTCATTATTTCACTTCTCATAGATATAATCTTAGCAGGAGGATAGTATTTTCCAATAAAAGCATCTTTGCATTTAGTCCAAGAATCAATACTATTCCTAGTTAAGGAATTCAACCATTCTTTAGCTTTTCCTCTCAAAGAGAAAGGAAACAATTTTAGCTTAATAATATCACCATCTATATCCCTATGCTTTTGCATCTCACAAAGTTCAACTAACTTATTTAGATGGGCAGCAGCATCTTCATTACCAATACCAGAAATTGTTCTGTCATAACAAGATTAAGTAAAGCAGGTTATATCTCAAAGAAAGTATCTTCATGCATAGGTGGAGCAATAGGTCTGCTCACAAAATAATTGTTGTTGGTGCTAGTGAAGTCACACAACTTAGTGTTTTCAAGAGTAGCCATTTTTGTGTGTTTTCAAATAAGAAAGCAAACTAGTAAAACTAATTTATGTGTGTTTTTGATAAAGAAACAAGCAAACAAAGCAAAAAAAACAAAGCAAAACAAAAATAACAAAGTAAAGAGATTGGTTATGAGGGACTCCCGTTGGGAAGATGTCATTGACTCCCCGGCAACGGCGCCAGAAATATGCTTGATGGCTCTGTGTATGGCGCCAGAAAAATGTTGGAGCAATAATGATATAGAGCTCATTGGGAACCCCAAGAGGAAGGTATGATGAGCACAGCAGCACGTTTCCCTCAGTTATGAAACCAAGGTTTAATCGAACCAGTAGGAGCAAGGAAACACCCCAAAGGTGTTGCTAGCTAAGCCTTGTCAGGGCGCACTACCGGTGCTAGTAGCAACGTGGAGACCTGCACAACACAACCACAGAACTTTGTCCCCAACTTGTGATGAGGTTGTCAATCTTACCGTGTTTTGCGGAAAACAAAGGATTAAACGTCTCGAATGGAAAGAAGTAAAAGTTTGTAGAAAGTAAACACAAAGCAGTAAATAGTTTGTAGATTGAATATAATAGACAAGGACCGGGATTCATAGTTCACTAGAGGTGGCTCTCCTTAAGATAGATAACATGATGGGTGAACAAATTACAATGGGGCAATTAACAAACATCGAGAAAGAAATACATGCATATACTAATCATCTTGACTCCTTTGAGACTTGATTGGGCATTACAACATTATACATAGACCACCATCCAACTACATCTATGACTAATAATCCACCTTCAGGTTATCATCCGAACCCCCTCCAGTATTAAGTTGCAAGTAACAGATTATTGCTTTACGAACTGCGTGTAAAGTAAACAATACGATTGTTCTATGAACAAAGGATTGTTGTTTTCTCCCTAGTAGAAACAGCACATCTAGTACCTTAGAGATTTCTGTCACTTCCCCAGATTACTAGAGGCATGAACCCACTATCGAGCATAAATACTAACTCTTGGAGTTGCTAGCATCTACTTGGCCAAGATAGCTACTAACAATGGAAAGCATGCAAGATCACAAATAACAAAGACATAACAAAATCAATAATCAATCTGAAATAGCATCTCAATATCCATCGGATCCCCGCAAACACAACATGCAGAATTACAAATAGATGATCTTGATCATGAACGGATCTCACAAGATCTAAACATGAAAGCACAAAGGAGGAGAACCAGCCATCTAGCTACTACATGGATCCGTAGTCCAAGGATGAACTACTCACGCATCACACCGGAGGCTTGTATGGTGATGAAGAAGGCCTCCAGGGTGAATTCCCCTCTCTGGCAGGGTGCCGGGAAGAGCTTTAGATCCCTCCCGATCTAGGGATGGAGATGGCGGCGGCTACAGACTCTTTCGTGGATTTTTGGTCAGGCACTTAGGGTTTTCGTCCCGAGGGCATCTTATAGGCGGAAGGAGAGGCCGAGGGGGTGCTGGAGGCGGCCAGACCACCCCCTAGAGTGGGCCAGGCCTGGCCGCACGGCTAGGTGGTGTGGCTGGCCCCCAGCCCTTCTCCGTCTCGTATTCTGGCATCTAATGACTTCTAGAAAAATAGGCACTTTGTCTTTTGTCCCGTCCAATTCTGAGAATATTCATTTTCTAACTTTCCTGGAACCAAAAATAGCAGAAAACAGGCAGCTGGCACTGTATCTCTTGTTAATAGGTTAGTCCAAGAAATCATATGAAAAGTACTCCAAAGTGTGGACAAAACACAAGAAGGTGGATAAAACCAAGCATGGAACATCAAAAATTATAGATACATTTGCAATGTATCAACATCCCCAAGCTTAACTCCTCCTCGTCCTCGAGTAGGTAAGTGATAAAAAGAAAGAATAATTTTTGAGGTGACATGCACCATCAAAGACTTGATCAAAGTATTTGTAAAACATTCAAAGCTGAGATCATAGTACTTCAATCATAACATGAAAGACAAAGTTCTAGCAATAAGACAAAGAAACTATGATGCAACATGAAAAGGCACAAACAAAAGATTCATGAATAACAATGCTTTGCAAGACGTTTGTTTGTTTCACATAAAGAAAACATAGCATAATAGTATTCAGCTTGTCCCTCATAGAGTAGCAAATATAAATGCATAGGACACCTTCAAAGTTCATAAGATTGACTAGATACAAATAGTTTAAAACAAGCAATATCAAGTTATGCATCAATCGAATAGTCTTGGGATAATGCACATAGAACTAAGAATGGCCACTATGCTCTCAAAGTAGGTGCATAAAGGTAGAAGGTGGAGACTCAAAATAATGGTGGAAGAAAGGGCTTTATAAAAGGAAGTTGGGATTCAAGTCTCATAAAGAGCTTCCAAAAATTATGGTACTTATAGCTTTCAGCTCTCATTGCCCCTATCATAAGCATCTTGAAGGTGATTAAGGTTAAAGTGACACAACTAAGAGGATATGCTTGACAAGTTATAAACCGAAATCTCATGTCCCTTACTTACGAAGACCGAACCTCATGCTACTCAACTTTAGTCACGAGTAAGCTCTTGACATTGTAAGTACATGTGTATCATAAAGAACCTCCAACGGGGTACCCTTTGTACATGATACATGAGCTATCCCATAATCAAAATGACAAGGCAAGCAGACAATGAGCATCCCAGCGATCTTTTTATTTACTATTTGCATAGGTTTTTATTGAGGCTGCTTCATAGAGTGCTCCTTATGGTGATGCTGCAAGTTTCCACCATGATTAGGCATGGCTTAGGCTAGCGGCCTAGGCGTTTCTCTAACACACATACAAACTCCATGATCTTACAAGTTCCACTTTTATTTCACATCGCTGGGATCCGTAAGCAAAAGAACATGATATCAACGGGGTACAAAGTACAAGTGCAATGTTGAAATCGCTCCCCATGAAACATGGTTCTGCTAATTTCAACTTATAAAGCGCAAGCATATACGCAACAAAGAAGGACCCAATGGTTCAAGTTTATTAGATGCAAAAAAAATAATGTGTGCCATCAAGTTCGTGAGAGCTTTAATCACTAGTTTTCTCATAACAAGTTTAATTTGGAAGGTAAAGAAAAGCATGAATATACTTGGAATAGCATAAGCTAGTAGTTAGGTATGGTGGAATCTTTGGAATAACTTGGTTTAGGGAGTTGGATGCATGAGAGGAACTCATACTTGGTTGTGGAGGCTAGCAAAAGACTGGGAGCGACAAACTAAGAGAGCAATAATGGCCATAATCAAGCAGAGCGACAAAACACCATTGATCAAATCATAAAGTGATACTACAAGTTGAAAACTAAAGGATCATAAAGGCTATGGTGACTTTGGATAGTCATCACATGGTGTGACCATGCGCCAAGTCAACCCAAATAAAGCATCAAAGGAGAATACCACTATACTATGCTTTAATATGCTAAAACAACGCATGATTCATCCAAGGCACATTAAGCAATCTCAATTGTTTATAACAATTCATGCTACAGCAAAGAATACTAAGCATAAAGCCAAAATAATATCAAGCATGGCATGACAGAGCATAGACCACAGTCAAAAATGAGCTCTTTTTACCACATAAGAATGAACTTTCCTACTCTTTTCCAAACCAAACCAAACTATTTGCAAACCAATGTATGAAAGAGGGGGTCCAACCAATTTATTCAGAAAACTAAGCAAACAAATAAAACGAAAATCCAAAACAAAAATGAAAAAGAAGATGCTCCAAGAACAACACAACTGTGCATGAAACAATAAAAATGAAGCGTTTGGAAGAAACCTGGGATTTTTATTGATGAAGAAGGGGATGCCTTGGGCATCCCCAAGCTTTGACGCTTGTACTTCTTGGATATTTCTTGGGGTGACGCGCGTGGCATCACCAAGGTTGAGCTTTAGTCCATCCTTCATCTTATTACTCATTCCTTCCATACACCTGAATTTTTTCCTTCATACAAAACTTCACACAATCTTTATTAGCAACATTAGTGCACTCAAGATAAATAAGTCTTAAGGTTCAGTTATAACACCAAATAAACTTCCATTAGAATACTAGCTACTGTAGCGCTTCCCTCAAAAAGCTCAATTCCCCAAAAGAACTCAAAAAGGAACCAAGAATAAGCAAATGCAGAAAATGGCAGAAATCTGTCAAAACAGACCAGCAGGTAAAGACGAATTGTTTCGAAGACCTTATATTGCTCAAATCAAAATGTGTTGAACTAACGGAAGTTAGATAACAACCTGGGGCAGAAGCAAAAACATTCACGCCTCAAAAATACATTCAGAGATTTTACACGAATTTTTACGGTGAAGCACAGAAATCTGTTTCGGGACAGCAACTTTCCCAATCATTACTCCACTCTCATTAGAGGTTACTCTTGGCACAAAAAGCAAATAAAAAGGATAAGGAGAGGTTATTACAGAGGTAATAACTTCCAAGACTAATCTAAAACTTTTGGGTTATCTCCCAATAAGTACTTTTCTTTAATGCCTTTAAGTTATGCATAAGAAGCAAGAAAAAGGATCAAGTGTTCTCAAATGAAGAAGCATTAAGACCAAATTTTGTTTTCATAGGAGAAGCAAAAGAAATCTTCTCTCTCTTCTTAGGGAAGTGTTCTATACCTTTCTTGAGTGGCAGTTGATATTTAATGGTGCCTTCTTTCATATCAATAATGGCACCAACAGTTCTAAGAAAAGGTCTTCCCAAAGTAATAGGACAAGAAGCATTGCATTCGAAATCCAAAACATAGAAATCAACGGGGACATAGGCATTGTTAACCATAATAAGAACGTCATTAAGACTCCCCATGAGTTTCTTTTTAGCATTATCATCAAGTGGGACATTCAAATAACAATCTTCAAGTGGAGGCAAATCAAGCATATCATAAATCCTTCTAGGCATAATAGAAACACTACTATCAAGATCACATAAAGCTTTGAAATCAAAGTCATTCACTTTCATATTAATGATGGGTTCCCAACCATCTTCTTGTTTTATAGGAATAGAAGCTTTATGTTTCATCTTTTCTTCTTTAATCTTTATGAGAGCATCAGTAATGTGTTTGGTAAAGGCCATGTTCATAGCACTAGCATTAGGACTTTTAGCAAGCTTTTGTAGGAACTTAATAACTTCAGAGATATTGCAACCATCAATATCAAAATCAAATTTATCATCTAAAGTAGTAGAACTATTACTAGCCTCAACACTAGTGGTGGTAATAGTAGAAACACTAATGTTTCTACCAATTTCATCTTCTCTTTCCCACTTAGCATGTAATTCAGCTAATAGTCTAACATTTTCATCAATTCTTACTTGTATAGCATTAGTAGCTGCAAAGGGATTCTCACTAGTTTCAGGTTTAGCAGCCATTTTATTCAAAGAAGATTGAGCTTCAGCCAAAGATGCTATATTTCCTTCGGCATTAGAGAGTTTTTCCTTAATAGTTTTATTGAAAGCAGTTTGTTTACTAATAAACTCTTTAATCATAACTTCAAGTTCAGAGGGAACACTCCTATTATTGTTGTAAGAATTTCCATAAGCATTCCCATTGTTGGGAGGATATGGCTTATAATTTTTGTTACCAAAATTATTCCTATAAGCATTATTGCCAAAGTTGTTATTTCTTATGAAGTTCACATCAACTTGCTCTTCTTGAGCAACCAAAGAGGCTAAAGGAACATTATTTGGATCAATATGGGCTTTCCCATTCACAAGCATAGACATAATAATATCAATCTTATCACTCAAGGAGGAGGTTTCCTCAACAGAATTTACCTTCCTACCTTGTGGAGCTATCTCAGTATGCCATTCAGAATAATTAACCATCATATTACCCATAAGTTTTGTTGCAGCACCCAAAGTAATGGTCATAAAGGTACCTCCAGCAGCAGAGTCCAATAGGTTCCTTGAAGAATAGTTCAATCCTGCATAAAAAGTTTGGATTATCATCCAAGCAGTCAGTCCATGAGTGGGACAATTCTTTACCAACGATTTCATTCTTTCCCAAGCGTGAGCAACATGCTCATTATCAGATTGTTTAAACTTCATTATTTCACTTCTCATAGATATAATCTTAGCAGGAGGATAGTATTTTCCAATAAAAGCATCTTTGCATTTAGTCCAAGAATCAATACTATTCCTAGTTAAGGAATTCAACCATTCTTTAGCTTTTCCTCTCAAAGAGAAAGGAAAAAATTTCAGCTTAATAATATCACCATCTATATCCCTATGCTCTTGCATCTCACAAAGTTCAACTAACTTATTTAGATGGGCAGCAGCATCTTCATTACCAATACCAGAAATTGTTCTCTCATAACAAGATTGAGTAAAGCAGGTTATATCTCAAAGAAAGTATCTTCATGCATAGGTGGAGCAATAAGTCTGCTCACAAAATAATTGTTGTTGGTGCTAGTGAAGTCACACAACTTAGTGTTTTCAAGAGTACCCATTTTTGTGTGTTTTCAAATAAGAAAGCAAACTAGTAAAACTAATTTATGTGTGTTTTTGATAAAGAAACAAGCAAACAAAGCAAAAAAAACAAAGCAAAACAAAAATAACAAAGTAAAGAGATTGGTTATGAGGGACTCCCCTTGGGAAGATGTCATTGACTCCCCGGCAACGGCGCCAGAAATATGCTTGATGGCTCTGTGTATGGCGCCAGAAAAATGTTGGAGCAATAATGATGTAGAGCTCATTGGGAACCCCAAGAGGAAGGTATGATGAGCACAGCAGCACGTTTCCCTCAGTTATGAAACCAAGGTTTAATCGAACCAGTAGGAGCAAGGAAACACCCCAAAGGTGTTGCTAGCTAAGCCTTGTCAGGGCGCACTACCGGTGCTAGTAGCAACGTGGAGACCTGCACAACACAACCACAGAACTTTGTCCCCAACTTGTGATGAGGTTGTCAATCTTACCGTGTTTTGCGGAAAACAAAGGATTAAACGTCTCGAATGGAAAGAAGTAAAAGTTTGCAGAAAGTAAACACAAAGCAGTAAATAGTTTGTAGATTGAATATAAAAGACAAGGACCGGGATTCATAGTTCACTAGAGGTGGCTCTCCTTAAGATAGATAACATGATGGGTGAACAAATTACAGTGGGGCAATTGACAAACATCAAGAAAGAAATACATGCATATACTAATCATCTTGACTCCTTTGAGACTTGATTGGGCATTACAACATTATACATAGACCACCATCCAACTACATCTATGACTAATAATCCACCTTCAGGTTATCATCCGAACCCCCTCCAGTATTAAGTTGCAAGTAACAGATTATTGCTTTACGAACTGCGTGTAAAGTAAACAATACGATTGTTCTATGAACAAAGGATTGTTGTTTTCTCCCTAGTAGAAACAGCACATCTAGTACCTTAGAGATTTCTGTCACTTCCCCAGATTACTAGAGGCATGAACCCACTATCGAGCATAAATACTAACTCTTGGAGTTGCTAGCATCTACTTGGCCAAGATAGCTACTAACAATGGAAAGCATGCAAGATCACAAATAACAAAGACATAACAAAATCAATAATCAATCTGAAATAGCATCTCAATATCCATCGGATCCCCGCAAACACAACATGCAGAATTACAAATAGATGATCTTGATCATGAACGGATCTCACAAGATCTAAACATGAAAGCACAAAGGAGGAGAACCAGCCATCTAGCTAGTACATGGATCCGTAGTCCAAGGATGAACTACTCACGCATCACACCGGAGGCTTGCATGGTGATGAAGAAGGTCTCCAGGGTGAATTCCCCTCTCCGGTAGGGTGCCGGGAAGAGCTTCAGATCCCTCCCGATCTAGGGATGGAGATGACGGTGGCTACAGACACTTTCGTGGATTTTTTGATCGGGCACTTAGGGTTTACGTCCTGAGGGCATCTTATAGTCGGAAAGGGAGGCCGAGGTGGTGCCAGGGGCCACCACACCACCCCGTGGCGTGGCCAGGCCTAGCCCGCGCAGCCAGGTGGTGTGGTGGCCCCCTGGCTCCTCTCCGTCTCGTATTCTGGCATCTGATGACTTCCAAAAAAATAGGCACTTTGGCTTTTGTCCTATCCAATTCTGAGAATATTCATTTTCTGACTTTCCTGGAACCAAAAACAGCAGAAAACAGGCAGCTGGCACTGTGGCTCTTGTTTAGAGGTTAGTCCAAGAAATCATATGAAAAGTACTCCAAAGTGTGGACAAAACATAAGAAAGTGGATAAAACCAAGCATGGAACATCAAAAATTATAGATACATTTGCAATGTATCAAGGACCTCTACGAGGCCTGAACCTGGGTAAACCTTGCGTCCCTATGTGCTTGTTTGCTAGCCGATTGATACTTCCAGCGCTCCCTCCTCCAAAACCCAAGCCCATAACAATGGGCATTGATGAGTTAAACCCTCGTCACTTACAGTGACTATAAAGCTGTTAGAAATCCTTACGTATCAACTTGGGAAGTTGAGGAAACTCACGGAACACTATCCATGCCAGGGGGTACGTCCTACTGGATTACGTCCCTTAATAGCACAGTAATTCGATTGATGTTGATTGCTGACTGTTGTAGTTATGAGGATGATATGAGCAGCGGTTCTTGCCTATTCGTCCACATTCGGAGTTCCTCCCACACATACACAGTTAGAATGTTTATGATGATAATCTTTATCTTAGATCTTTGCAAAACTAGTGGTGTATCCGCTACTCCCTGAGAATGCTTTTTCCCTATTGTAGTTCCAATCTTTCTTTACATATGTGATACTTACTTTCTGTATTAAGTTACTTTGCTTTACTTTATTATTTCTCTTATACCCAAAACCCTAAAACACCTTTTACACATTACTCGCATTTTATCTTGTTACTTAGAACTTTATCTAGCATTTCTATAGCAATATTTCTTTCAAGAATTATTAGACTTCAGACTACTCCCCGTGGGATCGATATCTTTATTTTGAAACTAGCTACAAACGATCTATGCACTTGCAGTCATCAGGGTCGCCGAGAAGGGCCGTGATTGGCTTGGATCTTAGTCTAGGCCTCATACCAAGGAAGTGTGAACGAGCCTGCAACTCGGATGTGCAACAAAGCTAAGGTCTCTCATGGGTAATTCAACACACCTCTGCAGAGTGTAAGAACTATGACATGTTACTCCCTGTTCCATGAAGGAGCTACGAACGCGGAAGGAAAGGAACTCCATGAAAGTTCTGGTCAACCTGTGAAGGTTGTCGGACATAGTCTTCAGAATAAAAGCAACCTTTGAAGAAATGTTTACGAAAACCTACAATGCCTACGACCTATGGTCTGTGGCTATAGATAGTGCATCAAACACTCCTTTTTAGTGAACTTGTTGAGTATGCTCATACTCAACCGTACCTTCTTAACCCTTTCTTGGTTCCAAGCCATTGAAGACGACGCCAACACTAACTTATGCTCAAGAAGCCATCATCGATATCTCGAGTTCTTCAATAAAGTCAATGAAGTCAACATATACATCAACTAAAGTGAAGACAAAGTTCCGGATTAGCTAGGAATAGATTCTCTAGCCGCAAAACCTACTTCTGTAGAGCATTGCATTAGCAGCAATTGTAAGCCAATTAGTTCACATGCTAGTCTTAGTCACTATATAGTTGTTAGTTGTTATTTTTGTTTCTTATTTGTAAAGATTTGTTTTCTTTCTCTTTAACCTAGAATGTTCTCTTGATCTTTTGTAAAGAGTCGAGTCGTAATCTATTGTCATGTCTTGGACCTACTTTGTTTCTGTTGTACCACTCCGAGGGATGTAATACTATTGAATGGTGTTTCATTGGTGTTATGTCAACGACTATAGTGTACTACATCATGTAGTGGTATGTTGGGTCACCGCAGCTGGTATCAGAGCATATACTTTGACCTTAGGATTAAAACCCTTTTAGGAAGATCTGTAGGGTGGATAGTGACTATAGGAGCCATCTTATCTAAACCAAGACTTATGATGGATATCCACTTGAGGATAAACCTTGTCACACATAAGTTGGATGTTTTTATCATCTTTCTTAAGGATTAGTTATATGTCTTCTCTAGAGAAATTTCATTTGAGTGTAGCTCTAAATAGGTATAACAGCATTACGATATCTTAAGTAAGTAAAAGAAGATTATGACTAAGAATAGGATATCAGGTGGAGTAGTTTAAATGGTGTAGTCTATCCATATGATCCATGTAAGGTAGCAATATCTTTTCATTAGATGATAATGATAGGCTACATGATGAAGACCATTAGAACATGTATAGATGTAATGGGAAGTAAATCATGTGGCATTCACTTGAGAATTCCATGTGATAGAGTTGAAGGTTGTTCAGAATTAACCATATTTAGATAAAAAGAAGAGTTATCAAGGTGGGATTAGCTCCGAGACCATGATAAGTGTGTAATTAGAACTAGTACTTAGCTAATAATCTTGTGACAATAGTAAGTAAAGAACAATGTAGGACTACGATAGAAGTCATAGATGTTATAAATCTCTAGTAATCTTAGGTTTAAAGATGTAAATGGAGTTTTGTTAGTCATTTAAAGAAATTATGAGGGGATAGTTTGCGATAGAATGGAAAGTTGGTAGTCTTTAGTAATCCCAAATGATAGATAAGAGGTTATTCAAAACCAAAGTGAGACCACTTTGCTCCAAATTATCCAATTGGAACTGAGCAATTTGGGTAAATATTAAGACAGAGAGTAGTTCGGACCTATGTGCTAAGTATCACAAAGTAAACCTATACTAGGAGGTGTCATATACTACACAGCTAAGCCTGCATTTTTGAGATGTTTTACTCAACTACTATATTACGGGCTTAGAATGATGTGAGTTATATGTACCACATTTGGATTTCTTGTTTTCTTGGATCTTCTTGATTGACTAGATCTATGCATGAAGTTTGACCTGATGTGCAAATGCATGTTGCATCATCAAGTTATTACTGGATGTTATCCCTAGATAGATAAGGGAATTCGTGTAAGGGAGTGACGAGTTGCAAAGATCAAGATGACGACTTTCGGGAAGAGGGAAGACAAATATAAGGAGTATCAACATGATTTTGAAGGATGGGTAAATCCCAACTCATTATTAGCCGGCAGTAAGAAGGATTATTAGTGAAGAAGAAGGTGGAGAGCAACATGAATTAATGGACTTAAGTTCACACAAATAAGTTATGTTGCTAAGAAGCTAATGAAATAGTTGTACCGAGTTCTTGGGAGTAACTTGGCAGGGCACAAAGAAGAAGTCTTGTAACAAAAGCGGTATTCAAGCTCTGTCAACTTAGAGACAATGTCAGTGGTAAATCAAAAATCCATAGTGTAATCTATACACCTAGGAGGATCCGCACCTAGTATCCTATTGGTTTAGCTAATTAGGTCATGTTTGTATGATTTAAAGAGCATAAAACTTGGCCTAAGTTAAGTTAGACCTAAGGAAGTATGAAATTAAGGCGATCGTTTTTTTCGAGACGCTTTGTGAAATTGGAGTTATCAGTGAGAAATAATGCCCAAAAAGGTTAAGAATAAGACAAGTAATGTCGGAAGAATCATTTGGGATATCCACAATTTTGTGGATATACCATAGATTCTTTCGTTAGACCTTCCAGAGGAAAGATATAAGCTGGACAGAGACCAATATCCTAACTATTGAGTTAATGGGTATTATGCATTAAGTTTAGATACCATTAGGAAAACCCAACGGGGATAGTAAACAATAAACACTGAAGTGTTCTTGTCTCACTTACCAACTTAAGGTTGGAAACAAAGTACTAAGTTATTGTCAACACCCGGATTTTTAATCCCAGATGCCTGTTATGCCATACCTTGCAATCCCAGGATTACCATTTTGGCGAGAAATAACAGATTGGATGTCACAGTACATCATCCATTACAAACCATTATAAGGTCTTACACAAATAAAGGATCTCATGATCCAGTTTTAACACAATCAAGCAGCAGAATAATAAGTGTAGTAGTGGGCTCCATCTTCAGGGTCACAGGCAATGCTAACAATGGGATATGATCCTAGTTGTCGTAGACTTCCTATTGTCCATCATCCTAGTAGTCCTCCTCATAGTCTGGCCATGGGAATAGCCAGGGACAAAGCCATGAGTACTAGGAATCTTAAGCTCTAGGTTTATTTCCAAAAGGCCAGGTTTATCTAAACTAAGTTTAGAAGTAAAGAAAACTAATTTAAAGTTCTAAATCACTTAAGTGGGAAACTAGTATTCATATTCACAAACCTGTTGTGCTCAAGTCAAAATCGTAGTTCAATTCACCAGTAATTTTGAAAACATATGACGATAGAATAGTACAGCCACTCCAACTATCCATGACCGCGGACGCGGCTATTTGAATAGTTTGACACTATGCAGAGGTGGTACACTTTTAGCACAAAATTCGATACATCCATCAGGGGTAACCCTGAATCATCATACTTAGTATGTGGATAATCAATCATAACCTTTCAATTACACACTCTAGTGTAGGCACCTCCCATATGAGCTTGGCCTCCCAGCAATGGCCATCTGCCATCCTGGGCACTGCATAGGTGGACATCATCAAGAGGTAGCCTTAGCTCAAACCTCTTCCACGAGGGAACCCATACTAAGGCATATAAACTTCCGGCTAATCCCTACCCAATTCAGGTATTGTGGTTGAACGGTAAAATTGGAATGGTATCGCATCTGAACCCAACCATCAGTTTTTGTAAAAGGGCAAAGGCTCATGCCTCAACATGTTCATAATCAAACCATTGTGTTTCTCAACACATGTCAAAACATCTCAATAGAATGAATCATCATTCCAAGGTTTTCATAAGCATTTTCACCAAGTATTCCCATCTAAAGTGATCAACTTTTATACTTAGCACTAGCCACTAAAGTTAAGAGTGTTCACTAATGAGGGGTGCTAATCTTCAATCTCATGCCATAGAATGACATCTAAGTGTAACTAGATAGGCCTAGTTTTATACTCTTTATGCTACCTATACTAAAAGTAAAGAACTTTGGTAAAGTAAAAGAATAAAGCTTGCAAGTAAAACTTGAGATTTGGTATAATCAAAGTGGTATATAACCAAAGCATGCCTAGTACATCTTGATTAGGTTAATACTTTCAAATGTTAGCTTGCAAGGGTCTAGCTTTCTTAGTAGTGATGGCTTGCCTTGATTGGTGTAGTGATTGAAGTTCTCTACTTCTTCTTCTTGGTAGAACTCCTCCTCCTCGTATCCTTGGTCAGTACTATCGTCTATAAACGAATAATGGGTAGACAATCACCAAAAAATACTTAACTAATGCTATTTAGCACACTAAGGCTCACACTTGATGATTTAGCACCATCACAATCATCACATGAAATAAAGACTTAGTCTTGTTTATTTTATTTTAGAAAAGCAATTTCTACTCATTGAACTTAATTAAGATTTAATATTCTCCAATTAAAATATGGGATCATGTTGACACATGTCATCAACACATATTCTAATACATGGTTGATTGATTACTATTTAAACAGTGAAGTTAGGCAGTGGGCAAAATTGTGTAAGCCAGGTGTTTGAGGAAATGGCGCAAGAAAAATACTTTGGAATTTTTGAATGAAATTTTTTGAGTGATTTAAACTTAATCTTGAGTATCTATGTTTGCTTGGAAAGGTCAAGGGGAATTGGTTTGATGGTATTTTTGAAAAAGTGTGATCTTCACATATGCATTAGATTCAATTTTCCACTTTCCATGAAATTGATTTGGAAAATGTTTTTGTAACTTTGTAAAGTGGTCCTTGATACACTTTTACTTGGTCTAGAAAGGGGTGAAAAGAAGTAGAAATATTTCTATTAGAAATCTTCTTCTAGGAACACACAAAGTTGTCTAGTGGTTAACTTTGGTCAAAATGACCATTTGCTTTATTTATTCATATTTGATTTATGTTTCTTTTGATTTGGTTTGTAATTGGACTACATGATGTAGCATTCATGTTGAAACCATTTCTTATCATTTGTAGCAATCTAGCATGGCATTTTCAATCAATCACACATTAATGCAAACTAACATGCATTCATATTCATTTTATTAATAAAAGTTTTTGTTAACCCTAAATTGGGTGATTAGAACTTGATAATCTTGATGAAGGTTTTTGGGCTGTTACAAACCTTCCCTCCTTAAACAAAATCTCTTCCCAAGATTTAAGAAAAACTAGGAACTAAAGAGATCTGGAAACTCAGTCCTAATGTAATCTTCTCGCTCCCAGGTAGCTTCTTCTTCAATATGGTTGCTCCATTGGATCCTGACAAACTTGATACTCCGGGTCCTGGTGGTTCTGAAGGCTTCTTCCAAGATACGAATGGGTACTTCATGATACGTCAGATCCTTGTTGATATCAAGGGCTCGGTGATCGATGTTCTTGAACACTTTGGTCTTCTCAAGAACTTCTAGGCATTTGTGAAGTAACAAGATATGGAACACATTATGGATGGCTGACATCTCCTCTGGCAGTTCCAGTTAATAAGATACTTCTCCTCGGCGATTCATAATATTGAAAGGTCCAATATATTTGGGGGCTAACTTTCCTTTCAGTTGAAAACATTGAAATGGAGCAAGAAACTTTCAAATCTCAATCAGACTATTGGAAACTACAGATTTATACTGGCTCTAAAATCTCAATCCTTGGTGACACTTTGAGATACACAAAATCTCCGACATTGAAAGCCAGGACTCGAATTCTTTTGTCAGCATAACTCTTCTGTCTGGATTGGGCGGTCTTGAGGTGCTCACGGACTTTGTGAACCTTCTCTTCGGCTTCTCGTAGGATGTCGGGTCCGAAAATCTGACGCTCTCCTACTTGCGACCAATTCAAGGGGGTACGACACTTTCTTCCATACAGAAATTCAAATGGGGCCATTTGCAAACTGGCTTGATAATTGTTGTTGTATGAGAATTCTGCGAAAGGCGGACAATCTTCCCATTTTGATCCATATTCCAAAACACAAGCTCTCAACATATCTTCTAAGATTTGGTTGACTCTTTTAGTTTGCACATCGGTCTGTGGGTGATAAGCTACGCTGAAATTCGGCTTGGTTCCCAATCCTTCTTGGACTTTCTGCCAAAATCTTGAGGTGAATTGGGTCCCTTGATCCGACACTATGGTCTTAGGGGTTCCATGCAAACTAACGATTCTAGCAATGTACAACTCTTCTAGCTTTGAACTCTAGTATGTAGTCTTGATAGGTATAAAATGGGCTACCTTGGACAGTCTATCAACTATGACCCAAGTAGAGTCATTTCCCCTACTAGATGTAGGCAAACTAGTGATAAAGTCCATTCCGACAGAATCCCATTTCCATTCTGAATCTGCAATGGTTGCAAAAGTCCTGTGGGTCTCTGATGTTTCTCTTTGACTCTCTGACATATATCATACTTGGCGATGTAGCTTCCGATTTCTCTCTTCATCTTGTGCCACCAAAATTGCTCCTTCAAATCCTGATACATCTTTGTTCCTCTAGGGTGGATAGAATAAAGAGTATCATGAGCTTCCTGCATGATAACTTGCTTGAACTCTGAATCTGCTGGCACACAAATACGTCCTTTGTACCACAAAACTCCTTCTTCATCTTCGGTGAATCCAGGTACCTTTCCTGTACCAATACGATGCTTGATTCCGTCGATACTCGCATTTCCTTTCTGGGCTTCCTTGATCTGACTGATCAACGTGGGTTGAAGTTCAATGCTAGCTAAAAATCCTTTGCTAACTAGCTCTGTTCTAAACTGCTCCAACTCTTCATGCAAACTTGGTTTGGTTTCTTTGATCATGGTGTTTAATCTACACGGCAATCTTCTAAGAGCATTCGCTACCACATTGGCTTTGCTGGGGTGATAGTGAATGTCTAGGTCATAATCCTTGATTGACTCTATCCATCTCCTTTGCCTCATATTCAGCTCCTTTTGGGTGAAAATATACTTCAGGCTCTTGTGATCCGAATAAATCTCACATCGGTTACCCATAAGGTAATGACGCCATGTCTTCAAGGCTAAAACTACGGATGCTAGTTCAAGATCATGGGTAGGGTAGTTTTGCTCATGCTGCATCAGTTGTCGGGACAAATATGCTATGACTTTGCCTTCTTGCATCAACACACATCCGAGACCAATCTTGGATGCATCACAATACACATCAAAAGGCTTCTTGATATCTGGCATAATCAGAATTGGGGTTGAAATCAATCTCTTCTTGAGCTCTTGAAAACTTGCTTCACATTTGTCAGTCCATTCAAACTTCTTATCTTTCTTCAACAACTGGGTCATCGGTCTTGCGATGCTCGAAAATCCTTCAACAAACTTGTGGTAATATCACGCTAATCCAAGAAATACACGGACTTGGGTTTGAGTGGTTGGGGCTTTCCATGCTTCAACATCTTTGATCATGGTGGGATCGACAGCGACTCCTCCTACCGACACAATCTGTCCTAGGAATCCTACTTCCATCAACCAGAACTCACATTTGCTAAACTTGGCATACAACTGATGTTCTCTAAGGGTTTCAAGGATGATTCTCAGGTGTAGCCCATGGTCTTGTTATGACTTGGAATAGATCAGAATATCATTGATAAACACAACGACAAACTTATCCAAAAAGTTCATAAAAATCTTATTCATGAGATTCATGAAATAAGCGGGGGCATTGGTTAATCCAAAAGACATGACCGTATACTCATACAATCCATATCTGGTGGTAAAGGCGGTCTTTGGAATATCTGTTGCACGAATCTTGAGTTAATGATACCCAGTTATAAGATCAATCTTAGAGAACACTCTGGCACCAGTCAACTGGTCAAATAGATCCTCTATCTTCGGCAGTGGGTACTTGTTCTTGATGGTGATGTCATTCAGCTTCCGGTAATCCGTGCACAAACGATTACCTCCATCTTTCTTATCCACAAACAAACAGGCGATCTCCATTGTGATGCGCTTGGTTGAATCAAACCTTTCGCTAACATGGCATCAAGTTGTTTCTTCAGCTCCACTAATTCAGATGGGTTCATACCATAAGGTCTTTGAGCTATGGGTCCAGTTCCAAAAATTAGTTCAATGATGAACTCGATATCCCGATCTGGGGCATACCGGGCAATTCATCTGGGAATACATCGGGGTATTCACAGACTACTCTGACTTGGTAAAGGGTTGGTTGGGCTAGACTCTTGTTGCATTTGAACTGACGGGGCAAGGTTTCAGATACATGCTCTACTGATACTCCAGAGCTACTGGTCATGGTTATGGCTTTCTTGGCACAGTCGATCAATCCTTTATGTTTCGACATCCAATCCATTCCTAGTACTACTTCCAAACCTTTGGTTCCAAGTACTATTAGATTGGCATAAAAATCTATTCCATGGATTTTGATAGGTACAGTCTTGCAAATTTTTCTAGCTTTGGTGGTTGAACCAAGTATTTGAACTATCATAACATGCTTCAATTTGGTTGGTTGAATCTTACTAGTGCATGCAAATTCTTCGGTAACAAATGAGTGCGATGCTCTAGAATCAAACAACACTCTTGCAAGTACTGAGTTAACAGAAAACATACCTAGCACGACATCTGGCGCTTCCTGGGCTTCTTCAGCATTCATGTGGAACAGACGACCGTTGCGGTTGAGAGAATTCCCTGGGGAAAATCTCCTTCTAGGATGAACACGACGTTGCTGCTGGGTGGGTGCATTCACATTGGTGGCTGCTGCAAGCTTCTTGGGACACTTATTGGAGTAGTGACCCTTGACTCCACATTCAAAGCAAGTAATCTAGGACTTGTCTTTGGCTGCAATAGGCACCGCATTGCTTCTAGTCCTTGGGGTAGTATTGTTGTTGTTGTTGTTGGACTTGGGCAGTGCACGTTGAAATTGTTGGAGTTGCCGGGGTTGTTGTTGTGGTTTCCTCTAGACTTCAGGTTTCCTCCACTACGATTGGGATAGTTGGGACGGGATATAGGGGGTTTGTTGTTTCTTGGGGCATATCCTGCAGATGGGTTGGGATGATACTTCTGGGTATGGTTGGATCCACTCTGGTGCATCATCCTACGCTTGCGGTTGTCATTGGCTTGGTTGATCTTCCCTTCCATCTGAATGGCAGAGTCCACTAGCTCTTCTAGATCTTGAAAACGGATTTTGACTAAAACAGTCTGCATCGCATCATGCAATCCATTTAGGAACCTTTCCTTCTTCTTTGCTTTGGTGTTAATCTCATCAGGGGCATATCTAGCTAGGGACAGAAATTTGTCACGGTACGCAACTACCATCATCCTTCCTTGCTTCAGTTCTCTGAACTCATCTCTCATTCTGGTGACTAAACCTTGGGGCACATGGGTGTGGCTGAACTTGATCTTGGAATGCTTCCCAAGTCATCATTTGACAATCATTCATGGTACGGGTGCTATTCCACCAGGCTCTTGCATCTCCTGTCAGATAATGAGTGGCAAACAGTACCTTCTCATTGGCTTCAACTCCTCCTACCTCCAGATTGTTCTCCATGGTTTGCAGCAAGTCATCCGCATCTTAAGGGTCTTCAGACTTACTAAAGATAGGGGGATTGGTATTCTAAAAGTTCTTGAGTTTGGATCCATGGTGATCCTGGTTTCCATGGCCTTGATTATTGTGGGGATCTGAGCTATTTGTTGCAGAGTGGCTAGGTTGGCTTGGCGTTCGACTCTACTAGCTTCACCGTTAGAAACTAGCATCTGAAGAATCTGCAGCATCGGGTCCTGAGATGAGATGCTTCCTCCGGGGTTCCACGAGTCATCTGAAGATTGAGATAGATAATGAGATAAGAGGGAAATTTCTAAGGTTCATGGTTTTGTTTCAAAAGCTTTAAACTTTGAGTTTGACTCTCGTTTGGCAAACTAACAACTTCCTCTCACTCATTCATTCATTCCAAGCACACAGTACAAACACACACCACACACAAATGGAAAACAGATGGTTTAAGAACCATTCTGTGAAACTACGATACAGTGGGACCGGTACACTCATTCCTATGATAGTGATCAAATGCATCTAATCATCATCAATGAAGTCGGAATCATTATCGTCAGTGTCGAACTCCATGGCATCATCCTCCAGGTAGTCGTTGTCATCAATAAGGTAAGAGTAAAGATCTCCTTGGATATCTTCACCTTCCTCCTCCTCCTTTGCTTCAAGCTAGACTTCCTGTTCACGGATGGTCTTCTCGAGAGTGGCCACCTTCTAGCGAAGACGCTCGATGGTGTGATCCTTCTTCTCGCGTTGACAACAAAGTGATTGGCGATCCTTGACGAGCATGGCGATAGTATGGTCCTTCTTGAAGGCAATGGCAAGGTTGTGCTTGGCGTAGTTGCGAGCATTGTCCAACTCCTTCTGCCTATCATACAGCATGAAGTCAAGATTGTCCACCTGGTGCTTCAATTCTGGGTGTCCTGGCATCTCCAATGGCATTCCCATAGAATCATGCCTTGCATAATGAGCAAAGCGAGTGCCCTGGATCAAGTTGATGTTTTGTCCACATAGTGAGGTGATCAAGTGTGTCAAATTTTATGTAGGAATGTAAGAATTTTTTTGAGGACATGAATTTTTTTGAAAGAATCTCAAGGGTAAGAGTGGGAATAGGTTTTCATAAATACTCACTTCTTTTGTTTTGAAATTAAGTTTTTTGTTCGGACGTCCATTCTAACTAGGGTCTCCTATGGTCAACCTGGCTCAGATACCAACTTGTCAACACCTGGATTTTTATTCCCAGATGCCTGTTATGCCATACCTCGCAATCCCAGGATTACCATTTTTGCGAGACATAACAGATTGGATATCACGGTACATCATCCATTACAAAGCATTATAAGGTCTTACACTAATAAAGGATCTCATGATCCAGTCTTAATACAATCAAGCAGCAGAATAATAAGTGTAGTAGTGGGCTCCATCTTCAGGGTCACAGGCAATGCTAACGATGGGAGATGATCCTAGTTGTCGTAGACTTCCTGCTGTCGATCATCCTGGTAGTCCTCCTCATAGTCTGAACACGGGAATAGCCAGGGACAAAGCCATGAGTACTCTTTAAGTACTCGCAAACTATCACTAACAAGTAAGGTATCTCTAGTAGGAATCTTAAGCTCTAGGTTTATTTGCAAAAAGCCAGGTTTATCTAAACTGAGTTTAGAAGTATAGAAAAATAATTTGAAGTTCTAAATTACTTAAGTGGGAAACTAGTTTTCATATTCACAACCCTTTTGTGGTCAAGTCAAAATCGTAGTTCAATTCACCAGTCATTTTGAAAACATCTGACGACGGAATAGTATGGCCACTCCCACTATCCATGACCACGGACGCGGCTATTCGAATAGTTTCACACTTTGCAGAGGTGGTACACTTTCACCACAAAATTCGATACATCTGTCAGGGGTAACCCTGAATCATCATACTTAGTATGCGGATAATCAATCATAACCTTTCAATTACACACTCTAGTATAAGCACCTCCCCTATGAGCTTGGCCTCCCAGCCATGGCCATCTGCCATCATGGGCACTACATAGGTGAACATCATCAAGAGGTAGCCTCAACTCAAACCTCTTCTGCGAGGGAACCCATACTAAGGCATATAAACTTCCGGCTAAGCCCTACCAAATTCAGGTATTGTGGTTGTACGGTAAAATTGGAATGGTATCGCATCCGAACCCAACCATCAGTTTTTGTAAAGGGCTAAGTCTCATGCCTCAACATTTTCATCATCAAACCATTGTGTTTCTCAACACATGTCAAAACGTCTGAATAGAATGAATCATCATTCCAAGGTTTTCATAAACATTTTCACCAAGAATTCCCATCTAAAGTGATCAACTTTTATACTTAGCACTAGCCACTAAACTTAAGAGTGTTCACTAATGAGGGGGTGCTAATCTTCAATATCATTCCATAGAATGACATCTAAGTGTAACTAGATAGGCCTAGTTTTATACTCTTTATGCTACCTATACTAAAAGTAAAGAAGTTTGGTAAAGTAAAATAATAAAGCTTGCAAGTAAAACTTGGGATTTGGTATAATCAAAGTGGTATATAACCAAAGCATGCCTAGTGCATCTTGCTTAGGTTAATAGTTGCAAATGTTAGCTTGCAAGGGTCTAGCTTGCTTAGTAGTGATGGCTTTCCTTGATTGGTGCAGTGATTGAAGTTCTCTTCTTATTCTTGGTAGAACTCCTCCTCCTCGTATCCTTGGTCGGTACTATCGTCTATAAATGAATGCAGGGTAGACAATCACCAAACAATACTTAACTAGTGCTATTTAGCACACTAAGGCTCACACTTGATGATTTAGCATCAGCACAATCATCACATGAAATAAAGACTTAGTCTTGTTTATTTTATTTTAGAAAAGTAATTTCTACTTATTGAAATTAATTAAGATTTAATATTCTCCAATTAAAATATGGGATCATGTTGACACATGTCATCACCACATATTCTAATACACGAGAATGTGATTTAAAGTGTTGATCATATTTCATAAAGTTCAAGATTATCATTTAATAAAAATAAAGTGACTAGAAATGCCTAAATAGCATCCTTTTGGTACTAGTCCCAAGTCACTGCATGCAAACCTAAATATTTTTATATATTCAGATAGATCTTGTCAAATATGATTTTTGAGAGTTGGAATCAACTCAAAAGCATTTATGGTTGATTTTTGAAAAATATTTGAAGTTGTAAAAGTCTATGTCTTGTTATTTTTGCTATAGATTATCTCTAAATCCAAATGATTTAAATCCAACGGGCTTGGATAGATAATTTAAATACCTTTCTAATAAAATTTCAATCATGCAATTTGGTTCAGTGAAACTCTCTGAATTGATTTTTGAATATATGGACAGAAACTAGTTTTAGCTAGATTGAAAAATCATTATTTGAATTTCTGGGCTACGCGCGGGAAACTAAACGAGCCGGCCCAACTGCACTACATAGCGCAACGGGCTACTAGCGGACGGGGTCCACTAGTCAGCGGGTCTAACTAAACGAAACGGTATCGGCAAATATGAGCCCTACAATCTCAATATAATCCAACGGCTGGGAGTCGTCGTCGATGACGAACTACTCCGGCGAGGAACTAAACCTAGCACGGCGGTGGGGGTCTGTCTAGGCTCACCTGGGCTCCAGCTAGGGTCGGCAAAGGGGGCGATCGATGTGGTAGACGATGGCGGTTCGAGGCGTAGTTGCGACAGGGCTTGGGGTGGTCGAAATCGACGGCGCCCTTCTCCTCTAGCAGCGGCAGGCTCCGGCCAAATTCCAGCGAGAGAGAGCTCGCCTTGCTTCAGGAAGAAGTGGGGGAGGATCATTGAGGAGTGGTGAGTGCAATGGTGTGGAGAAATGAGCAGGGGTGGCCTCCTTTTATACTACGTCGAGGGGACTGAACGGAGTGGGCGCGAGCTCGTCGGTGACGAGGCTATAGGCTGCTATCAGCATGGTGAAGGCTAGTGGATGGTGTGTGGTTCTTTGGCGGTTCTTATGGGTGTAATGGCGGGTTGTGGGGCGGTGTGGTTTGGTCAGGAGCGTGCGACGCTCCGTGCGGATGCAGAGGTGATTGCGGCGGCGTGCGGCATCTGCGGGTCTCGCGGGAGCGAACGGGGTTGTCTGCGGGGTTGGGGTGATCATGGTGATCATGAACGTGCGAGGCAGGGGTGAGGTGTGGTCTATGCGAGCTGGTTGGGTGCGGCGAGCTGGCACGCTCTAGACATGGCACAGAGACACGGTGCGCGGCATAGCTAGGGTGCTCCAGGGCTCGGTTGGGGTCGAGGCTTGGACAGGGGTTGTGGTGGATGCTCGCGTGTCTGGTCCGCGTCGTGGGTGAGGGCGGCGATGCTCGTGGCGCGCTGTCCAATGTCGGCCGGCGACGACCAAACTTGGGCGGGCGCTCCACTGTGCACACGGCTAAGGGGTGCTTGTATAGGTGCTGCTCGACACTAGAGGGGACAAGGGAGTTAAGGGAGACCAAATGGTTGATTGATTAATGTTTAAATAGTGAAGTTAGGCAGTGGGTTAATTTGTGTAAGCTAGGTGTTTGAGGAAATGGCCGCAAGAAAAATACTTTGGAATTTTTGAATGGAATTTTTTGAGTGATTTAATCTTAATCTTGAGTATCTATGTTTGCTTGGAGAGGTCAAGGGGAATTGGTTTGATGGGTTTTTGAAAAAGTGTGATCTTCACATATGCATTAGATTCAATTTTCCATTGTCCATTAAATTGATTTGGAAAATGTTTTTGTAACTTTGTAAAGTGGGCCTTGATACACTTTTACTTGGTCTAGCAAGGGGTGAAAAGAAGTAGAAATGTTTCTATTAGAAATCTTCTTCTAGGAACACACAAAGTGGCCTAGTGGTTAACTTTGGTCAAAATGACCATTTGCTTTATTTATTCATATTTGATTTCTTTTTCTTTTGATTTTGTTTGTAATTGGCCTTGATGATGTAGCATTTATCTTCAAACCATTTCTTATCATTTGTAGCAATCAAGCATGGCATTTTCAATAAATCACACATTAATGCAAACTAACATGCATTCATATTCATCTTATTAATAAAAGTTTTTGTTAACCCTAAATTGGGTAATTAGGACTTGATAATCTTCATTAGGATTTTTGGGTTGTTACAGTTATGATGATTTTAAACCTTATTTTCATCAGGTTATAAGAAGTCCTCATTATAAAGTATTTCCGACAGTATGTCTGTATGAATGATCAAAGTAGACACAATAGCTTAAACCAAGTGGACTAGTTTAAGAAAAAACAACTGGTAAGTTGTCCTTTAGAGTAAAGAGAGTATTCCAAAATAGACCAGTGTAGTGTAATAGGAAAACCGGATTGGAATGGAAAAAATGTGTCCACAACCAATTCTATATAGGACTATAAGGACATAATCCAAGAGATTATAGAAAAAGAAACCATAGGATAAATTAGAAGAGATAGTGGATATTGTCAAGTATGAAGAGAATTCAAGGAAAAATATTTGGAGATAGGATACCACAATTATCCCCAATTATGATCACAATGGAGTTAAGAAATGTCGTGATCCATACAAGTCAACACCTTATTCCAAAACGTAAGAGAGTATGAACTTTGGGGACGAAATTGATTTTAAGTGGGAGAGTCTGTAACATCCCAGCATTAGAGCTTAGAAATAAGCTGAGATGAGTGTGTGCATTGCATTCATGCATAGAAAATCTGGATAATTTGCGCGCTTTTAAATAAAATTTGTCAAAGTGATTGAAGCTTCTCTTAACTTGGTGGAACTGAAGTAGATCATCAAGTTGACTGCGATAAGTTTCAATATGACCTTTGCTAAAACCTTACCTTTGGGTAATATAATTTGATCTAAGGGTAGATCAAATGTAATAAAACTAGGTCACAACATGTTGCTTAATAAGGAGTACTTGATCTTCTAGAGATCATTAAATGGTATTCCATACAATAACTCAAGGATGAATACTTAATATTCCAAAGATGATATCAACGTATTATCTACCACAAACCCTGAATACCAAGTTAAGTATATAACTAAAGTAAAGAAACTCTATAACTAAATCTTGATACACTTGATTGCCATAGTGATTCCTACCATGGGTATCATGGTAGTCCTTAAACATTAACTTTTATCACAAATAGAGTTGAAAGAAAGTTGAGCCAAGACCATTCATCTCATCTCTTTGTTGCCATATTAGTAGGTGACATTCCTACTTAACCAAGTCCTAGTGTCTATTGATCATCAATATTGAGTGATCAATTCCTGACCTAGAATTTATTGACTCTTAGCTTTGACCTATTCTATTAACCTTCCAAATACCTTAAGTAAATCAATAAGAAGGAGGAACCATATATGGTAGAGTGTTCCATCATCAATGGAATGAGATCTTTAGTGGTGATCAAACCATTGGGGTTGGAGGAGTTAACTCACATGAGTTAACTAGAAGAAATATATAAACCCAAGAGTTCAGATAGTAATTATGAAGCTATGAGGAAGCTAGTAGTAGTTGAGAACCCAATGATAATCTTGTTAAGCCAAGTAGGTTTAAACCTAAATTAAGTTTTCTTAACAAGATAAGCCTATAGAGAGACTAGTACAAGTCTACTGCTTAGTGGTAATAGATCTTGATAAGACAATTAGAAGCCTAAGCTTTGTATGATTAAAGGTGGTGGTCATTATTCTCATGTCATTTGAGAATAGATGATTAGGTATTGAAGAAGAGTTGTGAGTATACCAAATTAGGTAAAGCCCTAGTAAGATGAATCATCTAGCTTGATCATGAGGAGCCAAGCTAGAGTATGATCAAGCATATAACATAAGTTGTATGGAGTAGTTGAAGGCATAGTAGTTTAACCAAGATAATACAAGAACAAACTTGTATTATGGGAGTAGTACCATATCTCTTCTATAGGATTGATATCACATGTAATAGAGAGAGAATTCTAACCTTGCAAGCCTTGGGTAGATGGAAGGCTAATATAAAGGAGTTTATGGATGGAGTTAGAATTAACTAAATTGATAGATTCATCAAGGGTAGTTAAGAAGTACAAGTTGTGTAGTAAAGGAAGAATGTTACAGGAATGGATTAATGAAGTTAGAATTAATTAGATGAATGACTTCCTCAAGGGTAGTTTAGTAATGGAAGTTATATATGTACTAGGATAAGAATGAGGGAGTAATGTTGAAGTGGCATGACCATGTCATCATATAATGATGGGTATGGTGGAGTCAGATAATTGACTTATTCAGGAAGATGTGATCTTTGTGAATAATATAAGAGCGAATTATAGAGTATTAGTTAGGAAAGGAATTCCTTAACTATGATCCAAGCTTAGTGAAGCGTGAGAACATGAATTCTTGTAAAAACCTTAGCCAAGATCATATCAATCCATGTCGAGAACTCACCTGAACCCGCACGATTTCTAAGGCATGCCTCTCTGAGGCCCCTCCCACCAGCTCTCGCCAGCGTCACTCCGGCGTAGTCGTGCACCAAATCATGGGCTCCTCTTCACTTGATTCTTCTGGTGGTGATTGGAAAATCACCTATTCTAGAAGTTCCACCGATGGTAAGTTCCTTGTTGGATCTCTGGTTCTCTCGGCTAATCACTGGTTGGTCATTCTCAATGCCAACGGTTCTCCACTTGAGGGTAGATGCATGGAAAATGGGGAGGTACTCATGATTGGTTCAGTGGTGAGGTTCCCCTCTCATCTTGCAAGAATCAATGATATTTCGACACCATCTTCTGGTTTTCTTGGGATTTCTCATGTTATTGAAGACAAGGTTGAAGATTTGAAACTTATGTGGCACGTTACTAGCTCTTCCTTGCCATCTGATGATTTGGACAAAGCTCCTGGTTTTTTGGTCCTTTATTCTCTTGCTAAGCGAGTTGTGTTGCTAAATCATGACAAGGTGGTGATTGATGCTAGATTCCTTCTTCAAAATGAGAAGATCTTCTCTAGTGTGACTTTGGATATTGTAATCAAAAGAGTGGTGGTGGGTGCTCAAATTGCCGACGTGACTCTAGCATCATCGAACAAGATCAACAAATGCATTTCATTGGATTTCTCTAAAGGGAAGATTTTTGAGACAAATATGTTCAAAAACATTGGCCATCACATCAATATCTCTAGAGGATTGCGCAGAAGACCTTTCTTCCTGGTTGGCTCATTTGGTCGTGCAAAATTTAAGATTGATGTTCATACTATTGGCATTGTACTCCAAGCATGTTTTGGTGGCCAACCTTCAAAATTTCAAGTCAAGATCCTCCAAGGTAGAACATTTAGATTCTCTGTTGCATCACGTGCTGTGGGTTTTGAAATTTATAATTCTGGTTCTTTCTCAGATGAATCATTTGTCTTCAAGATCAACCTTTGGGTGATGGAGGTCCAAATTGGAAATTTGAAGAGAAAGAATATTACAAAGAATTGGACAAAGATTAGATTTTTGTTTCGTACAAAAAGAAAAAAAAGACTTCAGTTTTTGATCGTTTTGGTTCACCAATTCCCACGTCAACGGCCCCATGCAATAACGGTCAAATCAAAGGTGATATTAAACAAGTTGTACCGAGTTAATGGTAAAGTTATTGTGGGTGCGAAACTGTAGACAACAAAAATCAACCTTAATTAATCTGCCTGGTCTTTTCCCATTTTTGAAATTCCCAACCTTCCCTTCTTGTCCCTGGCCCGAAAAATCTTACCTTAATTGGTTCAAGGCCCATGTCACGTCGCAAGTATCGTGGCCCAGGGTGTTTGATTGTCTTAAAGATGTTGCTCTTGCCCAAAAAAAGAAATCTCCCGAACCCCCTGCCTCCTCAACTCCCCCGCCTGCAGAAACCCCAACTTCCTTGCTTTGCTCATTGCCGGCGACAACCGCCGATGCAATGGCAAACATTCCACTTGACCCACAGCCTTTCCTACCCCATGGCTTTGAGATTTTGCAGGTGGCTTGTAACACCCTCGAATCGGCCCTATGCAAGTTTTAGCCCTTTCCACCAAACCCGCATAGAAACGATTCAAGGACGCCCACCAAGCACTTTCGTGCGGATGGAAAACGAAGTAATACCATTACACAATAGTCCTTGATGGGACCCACAGAACAGATATATATACATCACGACTCCAAGAGTCAAGATTACAAATATACACTACAAAGATCCAAATCACCTTGAAAACGATACAGCGTCCGAGTACGGACGAGATGCAAATGGGGCTAAGAGCCCTGAAGAATAACCAATCGCGTCCATGACCCTGCCCAGGCCAAGCCGGAAGGGTAACCCTGCTAACGACGTCGATCTCAAACCTGAAAAGACAAAGGGGGTGCCGACAAAGGGCAAAGGAAAAAGAGGAGTGTCAGTACTGAGGCCAGTACATGACGAGGCTAGAATTCGATGGCTCTTGCCTACATAGGTATGGTGGACTGAAGTGGCAGCGCAGCGGCACTAAACAATCTATAGAGACTCAATACAACTGTCGGCTATTAGAGAGAGATAAGAAAGACCTATCCGGAACCACCTGATACTAACACCAAACATACCCATCCTGGTATTCCCCCTCGAGACCAAACGAGGAAGTCAAACTGAGGAACTCACACAGTTTGCAGTTTTATTCATTCCATTATAGTTGAAGCTCTTACTAATCAGATACAGATAGTATGAGTCATCCTAATAGCATAAGTAGTGGGCAGTTTTAGTGAACCTTTCAGTTATAGTTGGAACATTTACTATTCAGATATAATTGTCCTGAGGAATCCCAAAACCCAGCAGTTGTTGGCACTTTTATCACATTCCATTGGAGTTTCAATACTTACTAGGCAGGTATAGTATGACACAGAGCACCACAGATCCACCAGTTGTTGGCATTTTTAATATCCATTCCGTTATAGTGAGGCTGATTACTAGTCACATATTAAGACAAATTTATAGCACTACTTTAGTTATGCTTGTCTATGATCGAGATACTGTGCTCCAAGTCGTCCATAACCGCGGACACGGCTTTCAGAAAGTTTTACCCTGCAGGGGTGCACAAATAGCAACACACACTCGATCAACCTCGGAAAAACCAACACAAAACCCAACGAGGCTTTCACGACAAAGCGATCACAGGATTCATAAAATATTTCAGGGGGCCACCCCACTAAGCTACCGCAACGAAGTTGGCCGGCTCCGGAACAGACCCAGGGTTTGCGTCAATGGCTGTAAATGACTGGGAACCCGAAAGTGTGACTGGGCTTATCGATACCACGAAAACAGTCCGCGATCCTAAACAGTACAGGTGCTCCACACACAATCTTAAATAGAGCAGTAAACATGGCATAAGTACAGGATAGTAAATAAAACCCCAAACTAGTTTGTGGCCCCAAGAAATAGAAATGAATCAAGCTCTAGCTCAGGGGGGGGGTCCATAAGGCCTCCCGGATGTGGATAGTGCAAAAAATCAAGGAACATGTATCAAGTACTCGGGGCCTACGGGACACAAGTGAGCGTCGAAGAACCAAATAACATCTATTGCCCACCGATGCCTCTGCATTAGTTATATCTACCAATTTAATAGTTGTGTTCAAAGTCATGATCAACTCCACCATAAACATCTGCCAGCATACCAACAACTGTGGTACTCGACAACACGAGATCGCACCTGAGCAAGCAACTATGACTCGCAAGGCCAGCTATCTACCAAAAAATAGGTATTAGGAGGTGTCCATGGCAATATAGAGGCTACACAGGATATAACTGGTGCACGGAAACTAAAGCATCGCGACACGGATAGCAATAGATCAACAGGAGGAAATAAAGACTATAAATGCAAAATAGGTAGAAGGGGGAGAGATGCTCGCCTGGGAAGCACTGCCGAAGGTTCATATCCGGAGAACTTGTCGATACTCGCATCAACTCATAGGTCTAATCCGCGAAGAAGCAAACACTAGAAGAAACACCGGATGCAATATTTAATACTACGGCAGAAGATCCGGCATGATTATGATATGATGCAGATGCGGTGCAATTAGGCAATATTAAGCGGAACCGGGGTCCCGACAATTAATTAACAGGTTCAAGTTATTTATCTACCCCGCAGATTAAATGTTGAATTAACAAGGCGAACAGGGCATCAGTTCGCTACACATATTTAAATGGAGACAATATAAGACTAGAATAGCCCGCATATAGTCTCCATATTTAATTATGAGGTGAATCGGCATAATGCCCCCAAACCACAAACAGGTATGCATGCATGAACAAGTTAATATGCGACAGGTATATGTCATATTATAAAAAATAGAGGCTTAGGGTCACACATCTGGGGTCGAAGGTCTTGGGTTTTGGGGGTCCGGGGTTCGACAGGGTTCGCCGGGGATCGGTCTCGGCGGGAACGTTCTCGGACAACGGATTAGATCTTGGCTTTTCGGGAAGATGGACTTGGCGTTCCGTGTCGGCGACCTTGGCGTCCGGGTCCCCGGACATCGCATCCGAGAAGGAGGTCTTATCGTTCCGATGGATCGGTCCCGGCGTCAAAGAACTTGGCGCGCTAGGGTTCGGTCTTCGGCGGGATCGGTCTTCGAACTCCGGGATCGGTCTTCGGGGTTCGGATCTAGGAACAGGGTCTTTGGAATCCATGAAAGAACATCTTGATGTTCATGACGGAGATCTTGTCGTATGTTGGTCCTGGAAGTAGTTGTTCGTGCATCACCGATGCCCTTGTCCATCTTTGTGCACCGAGAAGTAGCATGTGTCTTCTTTACATTTTATTATCCTGCGGTAGCGGATCATAGTCGCAGCAGTCACTGCACCAGCACAAACAACAGTACCACATCGCCACTTGGTCCTGCTAAAGTACAAGCAACTACAACATTGAGGTCAACATGGCCAGGCGCACGTACAGACGGCGGCGGGCTTGAGGCTCAAGCAGACGCAGAGCATAGAGACGGGAGCCCACAATGTCAAGCTCTCGCGCGGGGACGTGCTGGAGGCGCCGGCTCAGGGAGCGGGCCGATAGTGGCTGAACGAGCGTAGGAGGATGTGACACCGGCGTGGGGAGGCAGGGATGTTGAGGAGGCACTGGTCGACGTGGCCGAACTCAGAGAGGAGGAACGTGATGGCGGGGCTCGTGGCGGCAGCGGGCCCAGCGAGGAGGAGGGCATGGCGAGAAGGGTCGGTCGGCACAGCTCGCCGGCGGCGGAACTCGCGTGCGGTGAGCAAGGAGAGCAGCGGCGGTGCCCTTGGTGCCGAGGAAAAGCGCACGACCAGTGGGGCCTAGTAGCAAGGACGGTGCTACGGCGCAGGTGGCGGTTGGCCTGCAGGGGCGGAGCCAGGGCGGGCGCGCTCCAAGGGGCCCAGGGAGGCCGGAGGCTGAACTAGAGGGAGGAGGGGCTCCCCTGGCGGCGAGGAAGGGCGGAGGAGGACGGAGCCCGCTGGATCCGGGGGGCGGAGCTCTGCGTGGTATGAGGCCTGGCGACGGTGGAGCCAGCGCAGAGGGCCGGGGAAGGAGGCGCGGGGCTTGGTCGCGTGCGTGAATTGGGGAGGAAGGAGGAGAGATGAGGTGGGAGACATGGAAGGGATGGGCCAGGAGGCGGATGGGAATCCCGGGGTGGGATTTGTCGGCACAGGACTAGGGTGGGACCGGGTCCGGATCAGTGTGTGCGTGGTGGGGTGCATGCGGGAGTTGGCGATGGTTGAGCGGCAGGTGGCGTGTGGGGCTGGGCAGGCGGGTTGGTTGTGTGTTGTGTGGCGATGGGTTGCTGGGGATGTGCGGTGGAGGGAGAGGAGGTGGGGCCAGGCGGAGACCAGGTGGGTGTGGGCTAGTGCAGATGGCGGCAGCTGGGAGGGATTGGTGGCAGGGTAGGGGTCGGCTGGCGGCTGGGTGAGAGGGAGGTGTGGGTTAGGGTTTTCGAGTGTGTGGGGTGGTAGGTAGCTGGTTACTGGGCCTTGGGCCTGGCGGCTGGCTGCCTCCGCCACTAAAAAAATATTTTATTTTTATTTAACTTTTAAAATATTTTATAAATAGTTTTTAGACAAATAAAAGATCCGGAAGGGACCGGGGTTTGATTTGAAATAAAGACGGGGGTATTTATTAAACAAAGATAGGATTTTAGAGAAATAGTTTTGTACAAACACATGCATAATGATGATGATGCTCAAATGCAATGTGGCATGATGACATGAGCATGCGGTCATGATGATGCAATGCACAAAAACACAGCGATTTTCTAGTAGTGGTTTTAGCGGGGCGCCACATGGCTGGCCGGAGTCGGGTCAAGAGGGTGGTGGTTCCTCGTCGACCGAGGGCACATGAACAGTATGCTATTGCGCACATTCATCCCCTCCCCCTGGTCCAGTTCCATTTGATAATATCAGAGATGTGTTGCAATATTTCTTTTTCAATGAGGCTCGTGTTGATTTCCGTGATATTCAATATTGTCCATTTGGCTCTGCATAGTCCAATTTACCAATGTCAGTGACCGGGACCGTTTAATTGCTGCGGGTCCAATTCCTTTCTAGGATGTTGCAATCTCTTTTGCTAGGCACAATGAGGGCACTAACTGGCGTAGGACTCAATTTAACAATGAATGTTGGGTCATGCTCCTGGGTCCTACACTTGATCATTGGCATACTGAGGATCTGAATGCAGTCTTATCTGATATTGGTAAGGTGCTACTTTGGGAAAGGGACCCTGAGCACAAGGGAAGGATCATTGCTAAACTTAGAGTCACTGATCTTTTAGATGTGCCTAAAAGTGTTAGATTCACCATTGGGGACCTTGTGGAAACAGAATCATGGACTTTCTCTATGGAACTTTTAAACAGCAACCTACTAGGAGGGGGCCCACCTGATGAGGACCCACTACCTGATGATGATGCAGACCCTCATCCTTTGCCTGTGGTGGGACCCATTTTTGGCCCCCTCCTCCACCACCTCCTCCACAACCTGAAGGGGACATTGGTGAATGGGACCAATGGGTTGATCCTGCTCCTCAACAAAATAATGTTGGTTGGGGTAATTGGAATGCAGTTCAAGGACATGTGTTTGCTAAGGGTGTTGACATGCCTATTGATAACCTGGATTTGCCACCTCAGGAGGCTGACAATGCTATTACTGGTTCCATTCCTATTGCCAATGCTTCTTCTAACAATGACAAGGCTTATGTCCATGGAGCTGATGATATTGAAGTGGAACAACAGATTATTGAAGCAAACCAGGATGTGGGCATGGGTGAGGGACTGCTTAATATTCTGCAGAATTACCAGGATGATGAGGAGGAGAGCCACCATGCTAATGAAGGGAATCAACAGGATGATTGGATGATTGAAGACACAAACCTTCTCTCTCCCAATGAGGCACACCTGCAAGTTGGGATGGCCCTCACTCCTTTTGTCAATTCCTCTGAGATGTTATCTGCCAGGCAGTCCTTCTCCAAGCAAGGACTAGAACTCTAGGATAGATTCTTTGCTCCACACATCAACAACCCCTCACCTGACAAAGGCAAACTGCAATGTGATATCCCTGTAAGTTGGTTTAACTTTATCACCCTCATGCTCATCACTCCTGAAAATTTCGGTTGGGCAAGACACTTTCTTACTTCTCCCCTTTGGGATATTATTAAGGAGCCAATTGCAGAAGAAAATACTTTCACTTTCATTATTCCTGATGAATGTGTTGGACAGATGCCTCCTCACTGCCTGAATGAATCTCCATCAAACTTGATGGTGCCAAATGCTCCTGCAAAAAAGAGGAGGGGCAAAGAACCTTTGGTGGAATCTGAGGTGAGAAGGAGCCCTAGAATTGTGAAACTTAATTGGGGATTTAAAACCCATGTGAATTGTTCTGATCTTAATTGTCTCGCTTGCAATGCTGTGCCATCTTGTCTCAGTAATAAAGTTGTTAAGAACCTTGTTGATTCATTTTGCAAGGTTAAGGAGGGAGAAATTGAGAAAAGGCTATTGAAGAAGAGCAGGGTCAATGATCTAACCATCAAACCACCTGGAAAACCTGGACCAAAGAAGACTGGTTCTGACACAAACCTTCCAAGCAAGAAGAAAGGTGGAGCTGCTGATTCTTGTGGACAGCAGTCTAAGAAGAAAGCACCTAAATAATGTATTTAATGTCTGCAAAATATTGTCCTTTTGTGGCTGGATCAATTACCCTGTGAGTCTGTTATGAGTTGTTTAGAACCATTATGCTGCTATGCAAGTTTATGAATTCAGTACCCTATGATATTTACAAGTTTGTTTGTGTGACTACAAAACTTGTGTCACCCCAATGCTCTCTCAATCTGTTTATCAATGAGTAACTATAGAAATTGGAAGATTCTGAACTGGAATCTCAGAGGAATTAACTCTGAGAAGAAGTGGTTGGCATTAAAAAGTAAAATCATTGAATCTAAATGTGATATCATTTGTCTCCAAGAAACCAAGAGAGAAACCTTTGATACTAATTATTTAAAGAAATTATGTCCAAATAAGTTTGACAGCTTTGACTTCCTATCTTGAATTGGTGCTTCTGGAGGGATCATCATCATATGGAACAGTTCATTATTTAATGGAACCAGAGCAGTCCAAAATGAATTCTCCACTTCTGTCACTTTCACCTCCCAACTATCTAATGACTCCTAGACTCTTACAAATATCTATGGCCCATGTCAAGCTGATAGGAAAATTGACTTTTTGGACTGGTTTTCCAACATCATTATGCCTGATATTGTGGATTGGCTTGTCTTAGGAGATTTTAATCTTATCAGAAGACTTAATAATAGAAATAAAAGTGGGGGGGGATGTTAATGATACTATGCTTTTTAATGATGCTATCAGCAACCTGGGACTTATTGAACTACCACTGAAAGGAAGGAAATTCACTTGGAGTAACATACAGAAAGACCCCCTTCTGGAAAGACTAGATTGGTTCTTTACTTATAGCTCATGGACTACCAAATATCCATATACTTTGGTTACCCCCTTATCCAAGCCTACTTCTGATCATCTACCTTGTGTCATCTCTATTGGAACTAACATTCCCAAGACACAAATTTTTAGATTTGAAAATTACTGGCTTCATCATTCTGATTTTAAACAGATTGTGCAAAATGCCTGGTACCAGTGAATCATCAGGACTTGGCAAAAAGGATATGTGCCAAGTTGAAAAATGTGAGGAGAGGCATCAAGATATGGGCCAAACAGTTACCATGCTTAAAGGACCAAATTGATAAGGTGAATGGCACAATTGACCTTCTAGATCTACTTGAAGAATCTAGAACCTTAACCATCAATGAATGGCACCTCAGAGATATTCTGAAATCCCATATTATCTCTCTACTCCAGAATCAAAACACCTATTGGAAACAAAGAGGGAAAATTAAATGGGTAAAACTAGGGGATGAGAACACAAAGTTTTTTCACTCCAAAGCTACCATCAGTTATAGGCACAATTATATATCAATGATCATGAATGATAGTGGGCATGAATTTTTTAATCACTATGACAAGGCTGATATTCTATGGAATGACTTCAGAGCAAGAACGGGTACATCAAACAAAACTGAGATGCATTTCAACCTGGCAGATTTCTATGGAAATGGAATGACTAATGAGATGAAGAATTCACTTGAAAGACCTTTTCTTGACAAAGAAATTGAGGAGTTTACTGATTTGCCAAATGACAAGTCACCTAGGCCTGATGGTTTTAACAATGAATTTATCAAAAGCTGCTGGTCAATCATTGGAAATGATATCAAATTGCTGATCCATGACTTCTACAATGAGAAAATCTCTCTTGAAAGCATCAACTCATCCTACATTACTCTCATTCCTAAAATTAAATGCCCTTCTACCTCTGCTAATTTTAGACCAATATCCTTATTGAATTGTGTGTTCAAAATCATTACCAAACTTCTGGCAAACATACTGCAATCTGTTATTCTGGAATTGGTACATAAAAATCAAAATGGTTTTCTCAACAATAGATCTATTCAGGATTGCCTTGGATGGGCTTTTGAATACCTATTCCAATGCCACAAATCGAAGGAGGAAATCCTAATTCTAAAACTTGATTTTGAGAATGCATTTGATACAATTGATCACTCTGCCATCATAAATATCCTCAAAGCTAGAGGATTTGGCAGGAAATGGATAGGAATGATCTTTAAATCTGGATCCTCTGAAATCCTTCTAAATGGGGTGTCTGGGAAAAAATTCTATTGCAGGAGAGGTGTGAGACAAGGAGACCCCCTTTCAGCACTACTTTTTCATCTTGATGCTGACCTTCTACAATCTGTCTTGAATAAGGCCATGCACATGAATCTTCTAACCCCCCCTATAGATGGACCTCCCAATAGTGATTTCCCTGTAATTCAATATGACGATGATACATTGGTGGTACTTAAGGCAGATGCTACTCAATTGTTGTGCTTGAAAGCTCTTCTTCAAACATTTGCAAACTCCACTGGGCTGAAAGTCAACTACTTGAAATCTAGCATGATGCCAATAAACTTATGTAATGATAGGTTGATGCATTTTGCTCAGACAATCAATTGTCAAACGGGTAGCCTCCCTTTCACCTACCTTGGATTGCCACTAAGCATTTCAAAACCATCTATGGAACACTTTTTGCCTATTGTTCAAAGAGTTGAAAGAAGATTATGTGGTATAGCTGATTTCTTGAACTATGGAGGAAAACAACAACTGGTAAAATCTGTACTGTCCTCACTCCCTCTATTTTTCATGAGCTGTTTGGAGGTACCAATTGGCATCAAGGATCAAATTATAAAATACATGAGACATTGTCTGTGGAGAAAAAATACTGAAGATGTTCAAGCAAAAGGACAAGCACTGGTATCTTGGGATAAAATATGTCGTCCTAAAAATCGGGGAGGGGGGTCTAGGGGTCCTAAACCTACAGATTCAAAATACTGCCCTCCTTCTAAAAAACCTGGACAAATTCTACAATCACCATGACATCCCTTGGGTTCATCTCATATGGGAAACTTACTACAAAAATGGAAAATTACCTGGAAGAAGCATCGAAGGATCATATCAAGTTAATTGATAATCTTAAAGGCATGGCTAAGTGCAATCTGAATTCAGGAAAGTCTGCCTATTTTTAGTCTGACCTTTGGCAAGATGAGTGCCTTACGAATAAATTCCCACATCTTCTGTCCTATGCTAAGTATTCAAATATCAGTGTACATGAATTCTTACATGCTGATTTCTTGGAGGATAATTTTCACCTACCTCTTTCTCAACAAGCCTACTCTGAGTTTTTAATCATGGAAGAAAGATGCCAGGAAATCATGCATACCACTCATGGGGATATCCATGATAACTGGAGCTATATTTGGGGGTCAGATAGATTTTAAGTAAAAAAGGCCTACTCAGCCATGATTGGCTTCTCCCCATCACCACCACAGTTCTCTTGGGTATGGACATCCTCTTGCCAAAATAAACAAAAATTCTTCTTCTAGCTTTTGCTACTAGACAGATTGAATACAAGGAATCTTCTGAAAAGAAAGCAGTTCATCCTGCCTGACTACAACTGTGTAACTTCCAACTATTACTTGGAAGAGTTAGTTAACCATCTATTCTGGGAATGTTCATTTGCAAACAAATGCTAGGCCCATATTTACAGAAACAGAACTGCAAACTTATCAGGATTGGAAGCTATTTCAAACATCCAAGAAAAGTTACACCCGCCATTTGCAATGGAAATCATTGTCATGGCTACCTGGGGTATATGGATATGCAGAAATGAGAAGATATTTAATGACAAAAGACCCACACTTGAAAGATGGAAAGCAATATTCTATCAAGAGATGAAATGGTTACAGTTCAGAATCAAAAGAAAATACAAGGAGAAATTCAAAGCCTGGATGAATCAACAATTAGATCAGGGATAGAGTAGACTTTACCCACTCTAGAGGTGGTTGTATCTTCCTGTTCTGATCTGCCTTAGATCAATAGACTATATGTATTTTATCTTTGTAACATACTCATACCTTATAATAAAAAAAATTGCAGTGGGGATTCTCCCTACTGTTTCACCTCAAAAAAATATCAAGCCATGTCAAGTCCCATGTCCACCTCTTTGTCCAAAACCCTAGAATTACATTAATAGTGGAACCATTTCCTATTCTTAGGAAGCCAGAGAACCATATGCGGTGACCCAGCATACCACTGCATGATGTAGTACACTATAGTCATTCACATAACACCAATGAAACATAGTTCACTAGTATTACCTCCCTCGGAGTGGTACAACAGAAACACAGCAGGTCCAAGACATGACTATAGATTACAACTTGACTCTTTACAAAAGATCCAGAGAACACTCTAGGTTTAAGAGGAAGAGAGAAACTTCTTACAAATAAGAACCAGAAATAATAACTCAGAACTATCTAGCTAATAAGTCTAGCATTAAAACTATTTGGCTTGCAATTGCTCCTAGTGCAATGCTCTACAGAAGTAGGTGTTATGGCTAGAGTATCTACTCCTATCTAATCAAGATATTCGCCTTTGCTTCGGTTGATGTATATGTTGACTTTATTGTCTTCATTGAAGAACTTGAGCTATCGATGATGGTTTGTTGAGAACAAGTTGGTGTTGACGTTGTCTTCGACGGCTTAGAACCTATCAAGGGTTAAGAAGGTACAATTGAGTATGAGTGTACTCAGCAAGTTCACTAAAAAGGAGTTTATGATGGACTATTTCTACAGCTACAGACCATAGGTCGTAGGCAATGCAGGTTTTCGTAAACATTTCTTCAAAGGTTGCTTTTATACTGAAAACTATGTCCGATAGCCTTCACGGGTTGACCAGAACCTTCGTGGGGTTCCTTTCCTGTCGCGTTCGTAGCTCCTTCCCGGAACAGGGAGTAACATGTCATAGTTCATACACTCAGCAGAGGTGCGTTGCTTTACCCATGAGATACCAACTCCTTGTTGCACAACCAGGCAGCTTATTCCCGTCCACAATTCCGTGATGTGGGGTGTAACACCCCAAAAATATTAATCAAGATTATCAAGTTCTAATCGCCCAAGTTTAGGGTTAACAAAAACTTTTATTATTAAATTTAATATGAGTGTATGTGTGATTTGCATTAGTGTATGAATGAGTGCAATTGCCATGTTTGATTGCTACAAATGACAAGGAATGGTTTAAAGATGAATGATACATCATCTAGGACAATTACAAACAAAATCAAAAGAAAAGAAATTCAAACATAAATCATATGATCAAATGGTCATTTTGATCAAAATTACCCACTAGACCACTTTGAGTGTTCCTAGTAAAAGATTTCTAACGGAAACTTTCCCAATTCTTTTCACCCCTTGCTAGACCAAGTAAAATTGAATCCAAGCCCACTTTAAAAACTAACATAAACGATTTTCAAATCTATTTAAAGGACAATTCAAAATTGAATCAAGTTCATATGCATAGATGACCACTTTTCAAAAACCACTCAAGTCAATTCACCTTGACTTTTCCAAGAAACCATATACTATCAAGCAAGTACTCAGAACACTCACCAAACTTCATCCAAAAATTCAAATCTTGAATTCATGCGGCCATTTGGTCGAGCACCTAGCAGACACAAAAAACACTGGCCTAACTTCTACTGTTCTGTGCAGTGATCACTCGCCACTAGCCCCTCATTTCTCTACCCCTGTCTCCCCTAGTGCCCAGAAGCGCAGCAGACCAGCTCCCCCTTTGCCGTTTGCACTAGTATCGCGCCGCCCGAGCTCGCGGCGCCAGTCGACCAAGCATCACTTGCCACAGCCAGCGTCACCCTCTCCCACAATGTCTAGGAGATAGGCAACCGCCCACCGCCACCCTCTGTCCACCCCTCGACCGAAGACGCGATGTGGACCATTTCTCTGCCTGCCATGCCGAGAGCGCACCAGAGCGCCGCAGCCGACACGCGCACACACACCACGCCTCGCCCTCGCCACGCGTGCACACACTCATCGTGACCCCAGCTACCCCCCAGACATGCCCGATCGCTGCCGCGTGGACCATAGACGATATATGCCGTCTCGAACGCCGTCGTTCCAACGCAGAGCACGGACCGTTCCCGACCGTTCTCGACAGCCCCTTGACGCACCATTAAGTGCATGACCACCGCCCCAAAGCACCGCATCGACCCCTACCCTGTGCCATGCCGATAGCCCCCAATTTAGGGTTAACATCCCAAAACTTTAATCAAGGTTATAAAGATCGAAATCACCCAATTTAGGGTTAACAAAAACTCTTATCCTTGAGATTCTTTCAAAAAAAATCATGTTCCTCAAAAATTCTTGCAATTCTACATAAAATTCGACACACTTGATCACCCCACTAACTTGCTCACCCTAAATGCTTATAGATGGAGGTCCAGTATTGCAAGTCCTACCAGCTGGGCAACGGAGGCCACCTAATCTTTGAGAGGGATCTCGATGAACTCACAGAGTATCTTGAGTGCCCGCACACGGAGTTCGTCGGGGCACAACTCAACGATCATGTATGAGGAGATCTATAGTGGCTGATAGTTGCAGATCTCAAAGGCAAGATAGAAGCACCCACCTCGGAGAAGATCCATTTCAGCTTGAGGGAGAACAACTGGCTAGATGGATTAGCCAGGGCTATGCATGAAGATCTTGCCCGTCTGTGTGGACAAAACATCAACCAGATGAAGGGAACTCACTTTGCTCACTATGCAAGGCATGATTCTATGGGAAAGCCATTGGAGATGCCAAGACACCCGGAGCTGAAGCACCAGGTGGATGATCTCGACTTCTTGTTGTATGATAGACAGAAGGAGTTGGACAACGCTCGTGCCTACGCCAACCACAACCATGACATTGCAATCAAGAAGGATCAGACCCTCACCATCCTCGCCAAGGAGCGCTATTCACTTCGTCATCAGCGTGACAAGAAGGATCACATTATGGATCGTCTTCGCAAGAAGGTGGCCACACTCGAGAAGACCATTCGTGAACAGGAGATCCAACTTGAAGCGAAGGAGGAGGAAGGTGAAGATATCTAGGGAGATCTCTATTCTTACCTCAGTGTTGATGATGACTACCTAGAGGAAGATGCCATGGAGTTCCACACTGATGATGATGATTCCTCCTTCATTGATGATGATTAGTTGCACTTGAGCACTACCATAGGAGTGAGTTGTACCGGTCCCACTGTATCATAGTTTCACAAAATGAATCTTAAAACCATCTGTTTTCTATTTGTGTTATGGTGTGTGTTTATATTGTGTGCTTTGAATGAATGAATGAGAGGAAGTTGTTAGTTTGCAAAACCTGAGTCGAACTCCAAGTTTAAAGTTTCTAAAAACAAACCCATAAACCCTAGAAATTTCCCCCTTGTCTCATTATCTATCTCAATCTTCAGATGACTTGCGGTAATCCCGGAGGAAGCAGTTCATCTCATAACCCAACGCTGCAGATTCTGCAAATGTTAGTTTCTGACTGTGAAGCTAGTAGAGCCAAACGCCAAGCCAACTTAGCCACTCTTCAATAGATAGCTCAGATGGCCCACAATAACCAAAGTCACGGAAACCAGGATAACCATGGGTCCAAGCTCAAAAACTTTCAGAATACCAACCCACCTATATTTAGTAAGTCTGAGGATCCCTTAGATGCTGATGACTGGATGCAAACCATGGAGAACAATTTGGAGGTCGCATGAGTTGAAGCCAATGAAAAAGTACTGTTTGCCACCCATTATCTGGCAGGTGATGCAAGATCCTAGTGGAATAGCACATGTACCATGAACGAAGGGCAAACAATGACTTGGGAAGCATTCAAAATCATGTTTAGCTGGACCCATGTGCCCCAAGGTTTAGTCACTAGGATGAGGGATGAGTTCTGGGAATTGAAGCAAGGGAGAATGATTGTGGTGGAATACCATGATAAATTCTTATTTTTAGCTAGATATGCCCTGATGAGATTAGCACCAAAGCAAATAAGAAGGAAAGGTTCCTAAATGGATTACACGATGAGATGCGGACAGTGTTAGTCAACATCCGTTTTGTGGATCTAGAAGAACTAGTGGACTCTGCTATCCAGATGGGAGGAAAGAAACCAAGCCAATGACAACCACAAGCGCAGGATGATGCACCAGCCTGGATCCCACCATACCCAGAAGTATCGCCCCAACCCATCTGCAGGATATGCCCCAAGAAACAACAGAACCCCTATGTCCTGTCAAAACTATCCCAATCGTGGCGGAGGAAACTTGAAGTCTGGAAGTAACCACAACAATAACCCTGGCAACTCCAATAACTTCAACCGTGCATCGCCGAAGTCCAACAACAACAATACTGCCCCAAGGACTAGAAGCAATGTTGTGCCTATTGCAGGAAAAGACAAGTCCATGATTACTTGCTTTGAATGCGGAGTAAAGGGTCACTACTCCAATGAGTTCCCCAAGAAGCTTGCAGCAGCCACCAATGTGAATGCACCCGCTCAGCAGCAACGTCGTGTTCAACCTGGAAGGCGATTTGCCCCAGGGAACTCGCTCAACTGCAATGGCCGTCTGTTCCACATGAATGCTGAGGAAGATCAAGAAGCGTCAGATGTCGTGTTGGGTATGTTTTCTGTTAACTCGGTACTTGCAAGAGTGTTGTTTAATTCTGGAGCATCGCACTCGTTTGTTACAAAAGAATTTGCATGCACTATCTAGATTCAACCAACAAAATTGAAGCATGTTATGATAGTTCAAATACCTGGGTCAACCACCAAAGCTAGAAAAATTTGCAAGGCTGTACCTATCAGAATCCATGGAATAGATTTTTATGCTAATCTAATCGTACTTCGAACCAAAGGTTTGGAAGTAGTACTAGGAATGGATTGGATGTCGAAACATAAAGGATTAATCGACTGTGCCTAGAAAGCCATAACCATGACCAGTAGCACTGGAGTATCAGTAGAGCATGTATCTGAGACGCTGCTCCGTCAATTCAAATGCAACAAGAGTCTAGCCCAACCAACCCTAGACCAAGTTAGATTAGTCTGTGAATACCCCAACGTGTTCCCAGATGAATTGCCCGGTATGCCCCCAGATCAGGATATCGAGTTCATCATTGAACTAGTTCCTGGAACTGGACCCATATCTCAGAGACCTTATAGTATGAACCCATCTGAATTAGTGGAGCTGAAGAAGCAAGTTGATACTATGCTGGAGAAAGGTCCGATTTAACCAAGCGCATCACCAGGGAGATCGCCTATTTCGTTTATGGATAAGAAAGATGGAGGTAACAATTTGCGCACGGATTACCGGAAGCTGAATGATGTCACCATCAAGAACAAGTACCCATTGCCGAAGATAGAAGATCTGTTTGACCAGTTGACTGGTTCTAGAGTGTTTTCTAAGATTGATCTTAGAACTGGTTATCATCAACTCAAGATTCGCGCAACGGATATCCCAAAGACCGCCTTTACCACCAGATATGGATAGTATGAGTACATTGTCATGTCTTTTGGATTAACCAATGCCCCCGCTTATTTCATGAATCTCATGAATAAGATTTTTATGAACTTCCAAGATAAGTTTGGCATTGTTTTTATCGACGATACTCTAATCTATTCCAAGTCAGAAGAAGACCATGAGCTACACCTGAGAACCATCCTTGAAACCCTTAGAGATCATAAGTTGTATGCTAAGTTTAGCAAATGTGAGTTTTGGTTGAAGGAAGTAGGATTCCTAAGACATATCGTGTTGGCAGGAGGAATTGTTGTCGATCCCACCAAGATTAAGGATGTTGAAGAATGGAAAACCCCAACCACTCAAACCCAAGTCCGCGCATTTCTTGGATTAGTGGGATATTACCGCAAGTTTGTTGAAGGATTTTCGAGCATCGCAAGACCGATGACCTAGTTATTGAAGAAAGATCAGAAGTTTGAATGGACATACAAATGTGAAGCAAGTTTTCAAGAGCTCAAGAAGAGATTGATTTCAGCCCCAATCTTGATTATGCCGGATATCAAGAAGCCTTTTGATGTGTATTGTGATGCATCCAAGATTGGTCTCGGATGTGTGTTGATGCAAGAAGGCAAAGTCATATCAAATCATATATGTCTAGACAACTGAAGCAACATGAGCAAAACTACCCTACCCATGACTTAGAACTAGCAGCTGTAGTTTTAGCATTGAAGACCTTGTGTCATTACCTTATGGGTAACCGCTGTGAGATTTATTCGGATCACAAGAGTCTAAAGTATATCTTAACCCATAAGGAGTTGAATATGAGGCAAAGGAGATGGATGAGTTAATCAAGGATTATGACCTTGACATTCACTATCACCTCGGCAAAGCCAATTGTAGCACCCCGGTAAAACAACTACTAGAAAATCGCTGTGTTTTTGTTTTGTGCATCATCGTGACCGCATGCTCATGTCATTATGTCACATTGCATTTGAGCATCGTCATATCATCATGCATTTGTTTGCCTAAAACTATTTTCCAAAAGCCTATCTTTGTTTTCTAAATACCCCCTCTCTATTTCAATGTAAATCTGGTCTTCCGGATATTTTGTTTTGTCTAAAAACTGTTTCCGAATGGTTTTATAAAATAAAAATGAAACAAAACATTTTTTTAATAGCGGAGGCAGCTGGCCAGGCCCAAAATCCCAGCCAGCCAGCCTACCACCCCAAGCAGCCAAAACCTAGTTGCCTAACCACACCCGTCGCATGCCGCCACCAGTGCCGCACTCGCACGCGACCCCGCGCTCCCGCGTGGCCCCACCACCCCGACGCGGCGCGATCCTAGCGGCCCACCAAACGCGTCGCCCTACCCCGACTTGGTCAACCTCATCAACCGCCCTTGCTCCTGCCGCGATCCCCACCTACCCCGTCTCCTACCTGGCCTCCCTCTCGATCGTGCACCGCCGTGCTTGCCGCCAGCGGTCCCGCCTCTCTGTTGAGCCTCGCGCCTCCGTTGGTCGCCAGGGCGTCGCCCACCTCTCGCCGCGCCGGCCCTCCTCTTCCTCCCCGAGCACGTCGACGTCTCGACGCCTCCCCGAGCCGGTCTCTACCGCGCAGGCATAGCGCCAACGCTGCCGCCGGCGCCGTGCTCCCCGTGTGCCCCGTGCCCGCGCGAGCCCGGCCTCGCATCTCCGCTTGCCGGCCACAGCCCTAACCAAGGACGACGTCGCCTTGGAGCTGCAACCTTGGCCTCTGTCCCCACCATGTCCCTGCCAAGCTCGCCCTGGCCCTCCTAGTGCAGAGCCATCATCGTCGCCGCTTCTCTGCGTCCCATCCCTGCCGAGCCCTGGCCTCATTGCCCGTGTCGACCTCGTCGCACCACCGCCCTCCCCTGGTGCTCTTCCTTGCACCGCGCGTGGCCACGCCAGCCATCGGGCCCTCCACCTCGCGCCATCCTGTGTTAGCCAGCACCAAGCTCCGGTCGTCGCCACGACTAGGCCTCCTCCCGGGCTCGCCCTCTTCCTCGACACCAAGTCTGGACCACACCGCCTCTGTCCGCTTGCAGGCTCCGCAGCAACAACCTTCCCGAGCTCGTCCGTCGCGTTGACCGCGATGCCCCAACAAGTCCAGCCAGTGCTCCACCAAGTATTTTAGCATGAACTGTGGGTGTTCGATGGTATGCCTGCATGGGACAAGGACCCTTGCAACGCTCCTTGCTGCCGCGCACATATTCATGCTATCCTTGCAGCCGCGCACATGTTCATGCTATCCGGTGAGGCCACACAGAAATACTACTTGGCATAATGCTTTTCCTCGGCAAGATCAACTAAGTGACGTTGGTGTGATGCACCTCGAAGGCCAAGTTATATGCTGATGAATGGAGATGAACCAAAATACATGGCAAGGAAGTCACTCGAAGTTCATCGGTATCTGATCCATTCAAGTTCGCCAATCAATGACAAGATCGCCCACACGGACACGAAGACCACCAAGCTCTCTGGTCCCACAAACCCGAAGACCTATCACAGATCCGAAGACTGAATCCCATCGAACCCCCGGTGAACACCAAGATCTTCGACCCCTAATGTGACCCCCCTTTTCCGAGCCCCTATTTTATAAATGTTATGTACCTCGATGCATATTAAATATATTCATGCTTGCATACATATTATCATGTGGTTTGGGGGGCTTTTAGCCGATTCATCTAATAATTAAATATGGAGACCATATGCGGGCAAATATAGTCTTATATTGGCTCCATTTAAATTGGGTAGCGAACCAATGCCATGTTTTGTCTTCTTAAGACAACATTTAAATTGGGGGTATCTAAATAACATGAACCATCTAAATAATTATCGGAACCCCGGTTCCGCTTAATATTGCCTAGTTGCATCGCACCTTTACCATGTCATACATGCATTATGCCTGATCTTCTGTCGTAGTATTAAATAGTGTATCCGGTGTTTCTTCTAGTGTTTTGCTTCTTCACGGATTAGGCCGTTGGGTTGATGCGAGTGTTGACACGATCTCCGGTGAATCTTCGATAGTGTTTCCCAGGCGAGCATCTCCCCCTTTCTACCTATTTTGCTTTTATAGTCTTTATTTCCTCCTGTTGATCTATTGCTATCTGTGTCGCGATGCTTTATTGTTCTGTACCAGATATATTCCGTGCAGCCTTTATATTGCCTTGGACACCTCCTATTACCTGTTGTTTGGTAGATAGATGGTCTTGCGAGTCCTAGTCGCTTGCTTAGGTGCGATCCTGTGACATGAAGTACCACACAATTGTTGGAATGTTGTCATATGCTTGACGGTGGAGAGGATCATGACTTTAAACACAACTATTAAATTGCTGGGATAACTAATGAAAGAGGCACCGGTGGGCAATATATGCTATTTGGTTTTTCATGTCCACTTGTGTCCCGTAGGCCCCGAGTACTTGATACCTGTTCCTTGACTATTCGCACTATCCACATCCGGGAGACTCTATGAATCCCCCATAGCCAGAGCTTGATTCATTTCTGATTACTTGGGGCCACAAACTAGTTTGGGGCTTTATTACTATCCTGTACTTATGCCATGCTTTACTGCTTTATTTAAGATTGTGCGTGGAGCACATGTACTGTTTTGGATCATGCCACGTTTTCGCGGTATCGACAAGACCAGTCACACTTTCGGGTTTCCAGTCGTTTACAACCGTCGTCACAAACCCTGGGTCCATTCCGGAGCCGGCCAACTTTGTTGCGGGTAGCTTAGTGGGGTGGCCCCCTGAAATATTTTATGAATCCTGTGATTGCTTTGTCGTGAAAGCCTCGTTGGGTTTTGATTTGGTTTTTCCGAGGTTGATCGTGTGTGTGTTGCTATTTGTGCCCCCCTGCAGGGTAAATCTTTCTGAAAGCCGTTTCTACGGTTATGGACGACTTGGAGCACAGTATCTCGATCATACACAAGCATAACTAAAGTAGTGCTATAAATTTGACTTAATATGTGACTAGTAATCAGCTTCACTACAATGGAATGGATTATAAAAGTGCCAACAACTGGTGGAACCGGTGTGTATCGTGTCATGTTATACATGCCTAGTAAGTATCGCAACTCCAATGGAATGAAATAAAAGTGCCAACAACTGCTGGGTTTGGGATGTCACATGCTAATTGTATCTGACTAGTAAGTGATGCAACTACAACTGAATAGTTAACTAAAACTTCCCACTACTTATGCTATCAGGATGACTCAGGCTATCTATATCTGACTAGTAAGTGCTGCAACTATAATGGAATGAATAAAACTGCCAACTGTGTGAGTTCCTCGGTTTGTCTTACTCGTTTGGTCTCGAGGGGGAATACCAGGACGGGTATGATTGGTGTTAGTATCAGGTGGGATTCGAATAGGTCTTTCTTACCCCTCTATAATAGCCGACATATGTATTGAGTCTCTATAGGTTGTTTAGTGCATGCTGCGCTGCCGCTTCAGTCCACCATACCTATGTAGGCAAGAGCCGCCGAATTCTAGCCTCGCTATGTACTGGCCTCAGTACTGACGCTCCTCTTTTTCCTTTGCCCTTTGTCGGCACCCCTTTTGTTTTAGCAGGTTTGAGATCGACGTCGTTAGCAGGGTTACCCTTCCGGCTTGGCCTGGGCAGGGTTATGGACGCCATTGGGTATTCTTCAGGGCTCTTAGCCCCATTTGCATCTTGTCCGTACTCGGACGCTGTAGCGATTTCAAGGTGATTTGGATCTTTGTACAGTATATCGGTATTCTTGACTCATGGAGTCGTGTTGTATATATATATCTGTTCTGTGGGTCCCATCGAGGACTGTTGTGTAATGGTATTACTTCGTTTTCTACCTACACTAAAGTGTCTAGTGGGCGTCCTTGAATCGTTTCTATGCGGGTTTGGCGGAAAAGGGCTAAAACTTGCATAGGGTCGATACGAGGTTGTTACAGAGTGGTATCAGGGCTCAGCAGTTGCGATACCCCACTGGTCCATCCTGTAGGATAACCTAGCTAACGGATGATGTAGAGTGCCAAAACTATTTTCGCAAAGTCGGTTGGATAGATCTGATTAGCTCTGCTTTTACTCCTTACCCCTATGGTATTCTCCTCTTACCTTTGCGAGTTTTGAATCTGTTCTCTTACCTTTCTTCAAGTCTAGGATTTCTCGTGGTTGGGTTTCCGTCGTATCTTCACGGTTTAGGTTCCTTCCTCTTGCAATGGTGTTTCCACATCCGGTCTTCGTGTTATCTGAGTAACCCTTCATCTGTTGTACCATTCGGTGGATCAAAATCCACAGAAATCTTTCTTTTGTATCCTCCGGTGTTTTCCAACGCGACGACATCTTCTACATTAGATCCGATGAAGAGCCTACATCACTCCTTGTTTTCAGGACACCGCTTTTGAAGATCTTCAGTCTAAAATTCTGAGAGTTGGTTGCATAATTCTCCTATTCATGTGCATAGTAATGCTTTGGGTGCGTGATGGACTGATCACCATCCGACTACTCTTATCATCCGCTATGTACATTGAATCGATGGATCAATGCGATTGTACTCCTCCCATAGAAGTTAAAGGTGGTCTTATCTTTGATACCTCTACCTTTGTCTTTATTTCTCTGGCGTGTTCTCTCGACGAACGTGAACAATGACTCCTTGTTGGTGGTGTCTACGATTCCAAGATGGAGTAAGCACCCTTGTTGGTGGTGTCGCGAAGATCTACACGAAGCGAGAAGATGCAGATCATCGGCCTTCTTCCCCGTACCATGAGGCGGATCTCGAGGGCGAGACCCATTGTTAGTGGTGTCGAATTGTAGCACCCCGGTAAAACCACTACTAGAAAATCGTTGTGTTTTTGTTTTGTGCATCATTGTGACCGCATGCTCATGTCATTATGTCACATTGGATTTGAGCATCGTCATATCATCATGCATTTGTCTGCCTAAAACTATTTTCCAAAAGCCTATCTTTGTTTTCTAAATACCCCCTCTCTATTTCAATGTAAATCTGGTCCTTCCGGATATTTTGTTTTGTCTAAAAACTGTTTGCGAAAGGTTTTATAAAATAAAAATGAAACAAAACTTTTTTTTATTAGGGGAGGCAGCCGGCCAGGCCCAAAAGCCCAGCCAGCCAGCCTACCACCCCAAGCCGCCAAAACCTAGTTGCCTAACCACACCCGCCGCATGCCGCCACCAGTGCCGCACTCGCACGCGACCCCGCGCTCCCGCGTGGCCCCACCACCCCGACACGGCGCGATCCTAGCGGCCCACCAAACGCGTCGCCCTGCCCCGACTCGGTCAACCACATCGACCGCCCTTGCTCCTGCCGCGATCCCCACCTACCACGTCTCCTACCTGGCCTCCCTCTCGATCGCGCGCCGCCGTGCTTGCCGCTAGTGGGCCCACCACTGCGTTGAGCCTCGCGCCTCCGTTGGTCGCCAGGGCGTCGCCCACCTCTCGCCTCGCTGGCCCTCCTCTTCCTCCCCGAGCATGTCCACGTCTCGACGCCTCGCCGATCCGGTCTCTGCCACGCAGGCATAGTGCCAGCGCTGCCGCCGGCGCCATGCCCCATGTGCGCCCCGTGCCCGTGCGAGCCAGGTCTCGCATCTCCGCTTGCCGTCCGCAGCCCTGACCAAGGACGACGTCGCCCTGGAGCTACGACCTTGGCCTCTGTCCCCACCATGTCCCTGCCAAGCTCGCCCGGGCCCTCCTAGTGCAAAGCCATTGTCGTCGCCACTTCTCTGCGTCCCATCCCCACCGAGCCCTGGCCTCATCACCCGGGTCGACCTCGTCGCACCACCGCCCTCCCCTGGTGCTCTTCCTTGCACCGCGCGTGGCCGCGCCAGCCATCGGGCCCTCCACCTCGCACCATCCTGTGCTAGCCAGCGCCAAGCTCCGGTCGTCGCCACGACCAGGCCTCCTCCCGGGCTTGCCCTCTTCCTCAACACCAAGTCCGGACCACACCGCCTCTGTCCGCTTGCCGGCTCCGCAACAACAACCTTCCCGAGCTCGTCCGTCGCGCTAACCGCGATGCCCCTATAAGTCATGCCATCGAGTGTTTCCAGCCAGTGCTCCACCAGGTGGTTTAGCATGAACTATGGGTGTTCGATGGTATGCATGCATGGGACAAGGCCCCTTGCAACGCTCCTTGTTGTCGCCCACATGTTCGTGCAATCCTTGCACCCGTGCACATGTTCGTGCTATCCGGTGAGGCCACACAGAAGTACTACTTGGAATAATGCTTTGCCTCGCCAAGATCAACTAAGTGACGTTGGTGTGATGCACCTCGAAGGCCAAGTTCTATGCCGATGAATGGAGATGAACCAAAATACACGCTAAGGAAGTCACTCGAAGTTCATCGGTATCTGATCCATTCAAGTTCGCCAATCAATGACAAGATCGCCCACACGGACACGAAGACCACCAAGCTCTCCGGTCCCGCAAACCCGAAGACCTATCACGGATCCGAAGACCGAATCCCATCGAACCCCCGGTGAACACCAAGATCTTCGACCCCTAATGTGACCCCCTTTTTCTGAGCCCCTATTTTATAAATGTTATGTACCTCGATGCATATTAAATCTATGCATGCTTGCATACATATTATCATGTGGTTTGGGGGGCTTTTAGCTGATTCATCTAATAATTAAATATGGAGACCATATGCGGGCAAATATAGTTTTATATTGCCTCCATTTAAATTGTGTAGCGAACCAATGCCATGTTTTGTCTTGTTAAGACAACATTTAAATTGGGGGTATCTAAATAACATGAACCATCTAAATAATTATCGGAACCCCGATTCCGCTTAATATTGCCTAGTTGCATCGCACCTTTACCATGTCATACATGCATTATGCCTGATCTTCTGCCGTAGTATTAAATAGTGTATCCGGTGTTTCTTCTAGTGTTTTGCTTCTTCACGGATTAGGCCGTTGGGTTGATGCGAGTGTTGACCCGATCTCCGATGAATCTTCGATAGTGTTTCCTAGGCGAGAATCTCCCCTATCTACCTATTTTTCTTTTATAGTCTTTATTTCCTCATGTTGATCTATTGCTATCCGTGTCGTGATGCTTCAGTGTTCCGTACCAGGTATATTCCATGCAGCCTTTATATTGCCTTGGAAACCTCCTATTACCTGTTGTTTGGTAGATAGATGGTCTTGCCAGTCATAGTCGCTTGCTCAGGTGTGATCCCGTGACGTGAAGTACCACACAATTGTTGGAATGTTGTCATATGCTTGACGGTGGAGAGGATCATGACTTTAAACACAACTATTAAATTGCTGGGATAACTAATGAAAGAGGCAACGGTGGGAAATATATCCTATTTTGATTTTCATGTCCACTTGTGTCCCGTAGGCCCTGAGTACTTGATACCTGTTCCTTGACTATTCGCACTATCCACATCCGGGAGACTCTATGAATCCCCCTTAGCCAGAGCTTGATTCATTTCTGATTTCTTGGGGCCACAAACTAGTTTGGGGCTTTATTATTATCCTGTACTTATGCCATGCTTTACTGCTTTATTTAAGAATGTGCGTGGAGCACCTGTACTGTTTTGGATTGTGCCACGTTTTCGCGGTATCGACAAGCCCGGTCACACTTTCGGGTTTCCAGTCGTTTACAGCCATCGTTACAAACCCTGGGTCCGTTCCGGAGATGGCCAACTTCGTTGCGGGTAGCTTAGTGGGGTGGCCCCCTGAAATCTTTTATGAATCCTGTGATTGCTTTGTCGTGAAAGCCTCGTTGGGTTTTGATTTGGTTTTTCCGAGGTTGATCGTGTGTGTGTTGCTATTTGTGCCCCCCTGCAGGGTAAATATTTCTGAAAGCCGTGTCTACGGTTATGGACGACTTGGAGCACAGTATCTCGATCATACACAAGCATAACTAAAGTAGTGCTATAAATTTGACTTAATATGTGACTAGTAATCAGCTTCACTACAATGGAATGGATAATAAAAGTGCCAACAACTGGTGGAACTGGTGTGTATCGTGTCATGTTATACATGCCTAGTAAGTATCGCAACTCCAATGGAATGAAATAAAAGTGCCAACAACTGCTGGGTTTGGGATGTCACATGCTAATTGTATCTGACTAGTAAGTACTGCAACTACAACTGAATGGTTAACTAAAACTGCCCACTACTTATGCTATCAGGATGACTCGGGCTATCTATATCTGACTAGTAAGTGCTGCAACTATAATGGAATGAATAAAACTGCCAACTATGTGAGTTCCTCGGTTTTTCTTCCTCGTTTGGTCTCGAGGGGGAATACCAGGACGGGTATGATTGGTGTTAGTATCAGGTTGGATTCGAATAGGTCATTCTTACCCCTCTCTAATAGCCGACAGATGTATTGAGTCTCTTTAGGTTGTTTAGTGCATGTTGTGCTGCCGCTTCTGTCCACCATACCTATGTAGGCGAGAGCCGCCGAATTCTAGCCTCGTCGTGTACTGGCCTCGGTACTGTCGCTCCTCTTTTTCCTTTGCCCTTTGTCGGCACCCCTTTTGTTTTAGCAGGTTTGAGATCGATGTCGTTAGCAGGGTTACCCTTCTGGCTTGGCCTAGACAGGGGTATGGACGCCATTGGTTATTCTTCAGGGCTCTTAGCCCCATTTGCATCTTGTCCGTACTCGGACGCTGTAGCGATTTCAAGGTGATTTGGATCTTTGTACTGTATATCGGTATTCTTGACTCATGGAGTTGTGTTGTATATATATCTGTTCTGTGGGTCCCATCGAGGACTGTTGTGTAATGGTATTACTTCGTTTTCCACCCGCACGAAAGTGCCTGGTGGGCGTCCTTGAATCGTTTCTATGCGGCTTTGGCGGAAAGGGCTAAAACTTGCATAGGGCCGATTCGAGGGTGTTACACCAATGTGGTAGCGGATGCTCTTATTAGATTGCCGTGTAGATTAAACACCATGATTAAAGAAGCCCAGCCAAGCTTGCATGAAGAGTTGGAGCAGTTTAGAACGGAGCTAGTTAGCAAAGGATTTTTAGCTAGCATAGAATTTCAACCCACTTTGATTAGTCAGATCAAGGAAGCCCAGAAAGGAAATGCAAGTATCGACGGAATTAAGCGCCATATCGGTATAGGGAAGGTACCCAGATTCACTGAAGATGAAGAAGGAGTTTTGTGGTACAAAGGACGTATATGTGTGCTAGCAGGTTCTGAGTTGAAACAAGTCATCATGCAGGAAGCTCATGATACTCTTTTTCTATCCATCCCAAAGGAACAAAGATGTATCAGGATTTGAAGATGCAATTTTGGTGGCACAAGATGAAGAGAGAAATCGGAAGCTACATAGCCAAGTGTGATATATGTCAGAGAGTCAAAGCGGAACATCAGCGACCCGCAGGACTTTTGCAACCATTACATATTCCGAAATGGAAATGGGATTCTGTCGGAATGGATTTCATCACCGGTTTACCTACCTCTAGTAGGGGAAATGACTCTATTTGGGTCATAGTTGATAGACTTTCCAAGGTAGCCCATTTTATACCTGTCAAGACAACCTACCAGAGTTCGAAGCTAGCAGAGCTGTAAATTGCTAGAATCGCCAGTTTGCATGGAACCGCTAAGACCATAGTGTCGGATCGAGGAACCCAGTTTACCTCAAGATTTTGGCAGAAAGTCCAAGAAGGATTAGGAACCAAGCGGAACTTCAGCACAGCTTATCACCCGCAAACCGATGGACAAACTAAAAGAGTTATCCAAATCTTAGAAGATATGTTGAGAGCTTGTGTTCTAGAATATGGATCAAAATGGGAAGATTGTCTGCCTTTCGCAGAATTCTCATACAACAATAGTTATCAAGCTAGTTTGCAAATGGCCCCCTTTGAATTGTTGTATGGAACGAAGTGTCATACCCCCTTGAATTGGTCGCAAGTAGGAGAGAGTCAGATTTTTGGACCCGACATCCTACAAGAAGCCGAAGAGAAGGTTCACAAAGTCCGTGAACACCTCAAGATTGCCCAATCCAGACAGAAGAGTTATGTTGACAAAAGACGTCAAGACCTTACCTTCAATTTTGGAGATTTTGTATATCTCAAAGTATCACCCTTGAAAGGAATGCAGCATTTTCGTCTGAAAGGAAAGTTAGCCCCCAGATATATTGGACCCTTCAAGATTTTGAATTGCCGAGTAGAAGTATCATATACACTAGAACTGCCGGAGGAGATGTCATCAATACATGATGTGTTCCATATCTCGTTACTTCGCAAATGCCTAGAAGTTCCGGAGAAGACCGAAGTGTTCAAGAACATCGATCACCGAGCCATAGGTATCAACAAGGATCTAACCTATCTTGAAGTACCCATTCATATTTTGGAAGAAGCCTTCAGAAGCACCGGGTCTAGGATTATCAAGTTTCTCAAGATCCAGTGGAGCAACCATACTGAAGAAGAATCTACTTGGGAGCGAGAAGATTATATTAGGACTGAGTTTCCAAATCTCTTTAGTTCCTAGTTTTTCCTAAATCTCGGGATGAGATTTTATTTAAGGAGGGAAGGTTTGTAACACCCCAAAAATATTAATCAAGATTATCAAGTTCTAATCACCCAAGTTTAGGGTTACCAAAAACTTTTATTATTAAATTTAATATGAGTGTATGTGTGATTTGCATTACTGTATGAATGAGTGAAATTGCCATGATTGATTGCTAAAAATGATAAGGAATGGTTTAAAGATGAATACTACATCAGCTAGGACAATTACAAACAAAATCAAAAGAAAAGAAATTCAAACATAAATCATATGATCAAATGGTAAAAGATTTCTAGTAAAAGATTACTTTGAGTGTTCCTAGTAAAAGATTTCTAACAGAAACTTTCCCAATTATTTTCACCCCTTACTAGACCAAGTAAAATTGAATCCAAGCCCACTTTACAAACTAACATAAACGATTTTCAAATCTCTTTAAAGGACAATTCAAAATTGAATCAAGTTCATATGCATAGATCACCACTTTTCAAAAACCACTCAACTCAATTCACCTTGACTTTTCCAAGCAACCATAGACTATCAAGCAAGTACTCAAAACACTCACCAAATTTCATCCAAAAATTCAAATCTTGAATTCATGCGGCCATTTGGTCGAGCACCTGGCAGACACAGAAAACACTGGCCTAACTTCTACTGTTCTAAGCAGTGATCACTCTCCACTAGCCCCTCATATCTCTCCCCCCTGTCTCCCCTAGTGTCTAGCAGCGCAGCAGACCAGCTCCCCATTTGCCGTTTGCACCAGTACCGCGCCGCTCGACCAAGCATCACTCGCCACAGCCAGCGCCGCCCTCTCCCACGATGTCTAGGAGACAGACAACCGTCCACCTCCACCCTCTATCTACCCCTCGACCGAAGACGCGACGTGGACCACCCAAAAACATCGCGCCCATTTCTCTGCCTGCCATGCTGAGAGTGCGCCAGAGCACCGCACCCGACACGCGCACACACGCCACGCCTTGCCCTCGCTGCACGTGCACACACTCACTATGACCCTAGTTACCCCCAGACATGCCCGTTCACTGCTGTGTGGACCGTAGACGTTGTACGCCGTCTCGAACGCCGCCATTCCCGCGCAGAGCACGGACCGTTCCCGACCGTTCTCGACCGCCCCTTGCCGCACCATCAATTGCATGACCACCGCCTCGAAGCCCCGTGTCGACCCCTACCCTCAGCCATGCCGATAGCCCCCTGTAACGACGTCGCCGACGAGCCTGAGCCATGCCGCTATGTCCCCATCACCGGTGTATAAATAGAGGCCACTCCAGCCTCAATTCTCCACACCATCCCACTCCCCTCTCTATCGGACACCTCCCACACCTCTCCCCGGAGCAAGGCGAGCACTAGCCCACCGGAATTTCACTGGAGTCCGCCGCTGCAGAGCAAGAAGGAGCCCGTTGATTGTGACCACCCCAGGAGCCGCCGTGACCACCATTCGACTCGTCGTCCTCGACAAGCCCGATCGCCCCCATCACCGACACTAGCTGGAGCCTAGGTGAGCCCCCACGTACCCCCTCCATTCGTGTTAGGGTTCAGTCTCGCCAGAGCTGTGCGATGAAGACGACGATGCTCAGCCGTTGATCGCGCTCTAATCGCACGGCCAGAGTGAAAGAAACCGTTTTGGTTTAGTTTAGTCGTTGACCAGTGGGACCGTCCTGTCAGCAGCCCGCTGCGCCAGTGAAGTGCAGCTGGGCCGGCCCAATTAGTTTCCTGCGCAAGCCTATTGATTCAAATAAGCTTTTTCCATTTTAGTTAAAACTAGATTATGTCAGTAGATTCAAAAATAAATTCAAAGAGATTCACTGAACCAAATTGCATGATTCCAGTTTTTTTAGAAAGGTATACAAAATATCTTTCCAAGCCCATTGGATTCAAACAATTTGAAATTATAGATCACCTATAGTAAAAATAACAAGGCAGAGACTTTTGCCACTTCAAACATTTTTCTAAAATCAACCATAAATGCTTTTGAGTTGATTCCAACCCTCAAAAACCACATTTAACAAGATCTATCTGAATATGTAAAAATATTTAGGTTTACATGAAGTGATCTTGGACTAGGACTAAAAGAATACTATATAGGCTTTTCTAGTCACTTTAATTGTATTAAAAAGTAATTTTACACTTTATAAAATATGACCACCACTTTAAATCACATTCCCAAGTATTAGAATATCTGGTGATGACATTCATCAATATGATCCCATATTTTAATTGGAGAATATTAAATCTTAAGTATTTTTCAATGAGTAGAAATTACTTTTCCAAAATAAGATAAATAAGACTAGGTCTTTATTTCATGTAATGATTGTGATGATGCTAGATCATCAAGTGTGAGCCTTTGTGTGCTACCTAGAGGTAGTTAAGTATTGTTTGGTGATTGTGTACCTCGTATTCCTTTATAGATGATAGTACCGACCCAGGATACGAGGAGGAGGAGGAGTACTATGAAGAAGAAGAAGAAGAAGAAGGGAACTTCAACCACTGCACTACTCAAGGCAAGCTAGAACTATTCAAGCTAACACTTGCAAACTCCATAACTATGCAAGCCGTCCTTGCAAGGTAACCTACGCAAGATGCCTTAGGCATGCTTTTGTTATTCAACCTTGATTATACCAATCCCAAGTTTTACTTGCAAGCTTTATTCTTTTACATGTGTGATGAACACAAAATGATGGTTCATTCTATTGAAACTTGGAATGATGGTTCATTCTATTGAAGTGTTTTGACATGTGTGATGAACACAAAATGATTTGATGATGAAAATGTTGAGGCATGAGCCTTGGCCCTTTTATAAAACCTAATGGTTGGGTCCGGATGCGATACCATTCCAATTTTACCGTAAAACCACAATACCCGAATTAGGTAGGGCTTAAGTGGAAGTTATATGCCTTAGTATGGGTTTCCTCACGGAAAGAGGTTGAGCTGAGGCTACCCCGTGAATGTGAATGTCCACCTATGTAGTGCCCAGGATGGCAGATGGCCATGGCTGGGAGACCAAGCTCATAGGGGAGGTGCCTATACTAGAGTGTGTAATTGAAAGGTTATGATTGATTATCGGCATACTAGGTATGAAGATTCAGGGTTACCCCTGACGGATGTATTGAATTTTGTGGTGAAAGTGTACCACCTCTACAGAGTGTCAAACTATTCGAATAGCTACGTCTGCGGTTATGGACAGTTGGAGTGGCCATACTGTTCTGTTGTCAGATGTTTTCAAAAATGACTTGTGAATTGAACTATGACTTTGACTTGACCACAACAGGATTGTGGACATGAAAACTAGGTTCCCCCTTAGGTGATGTAGAACATTAAATTAGTTTCTTTACTTTTGAACTCAGTATGAAATAAACCTGGATTTCTGCAAAAAAACCTAGAGCTTAAGATTTGTAACATCCCAAAACTTTAATCAAGGTTATAAAGATCCAAATCACCCAATTTAGGGTTAACAAAAACTTTTTATCATTAAAAATAATTAGGAATGCATATGTGTGTTTGCATTAATATAGAATTCTTTGGAAATGCCATGTTTGATTATTATAATGGTTGTAAAATGATTCAAAGGTGAATGCCACATCATCTAGACCATTTAAAAACAAAATCCAAAGAAAAATAAATCAAATAAGAATAAAAAGACCAAATGGTCATTTTGACCATTTTAATCCACTAGGCCACTTTAGGTGTTCCTAGAAGTCAAATTCAAACAGAAACAATTCTAGATCTTTGCGCCCCTTGCTAGTACAAGTAAAGATCTACCAAGGCCCACTTTGAAATCTTACAAAAATATTTAGCCACTAATTTTAATTGACATTGGAAAATTGAGTCCATTACATATGCATAGATCCCACTTTTTCAAAAACCACTCAAATGAACTCAACTTGACAATCCCAAGCAACCACAGACTACCAAGCATAAGATAAAAGCCCCCACCAAAAATCTTCTCAAAATTCAAATAAAATTCTCTTGCGGCCATTGTGTCAAACACTTAGTGAGCACTGAATTAACTGCCTAACTATTACTGCTCTAGAGCAGTGATCAAGTGCCACTAAGGCCTCAATCCACTCCCCTTGTCTCCCCTAGTTCCAACCATGCCATCAAGGAGCTACCTCTTAGCCTCTAGCAGCAATGCCGAGCCACCCCGAGGCCATGCTCGTCGGTCGAGCATGGACAGCTCCAAGCCGCCTGCCCCACCCTCTTCCATCGTGCCTAGGAGGTAGGCGAGACCACACCACCTCCCCCTATCCCTTCCCCGAGCATTGCCAGGCACTGGACCACCCACAGAGCGCCGCGCCCACCGTTTCTATGCCATGTCGAGCACGCGCCAGAGCGCTAGGCCGGACAAGCGTGCACACGCTGCCCCTCGACCGCAGCCCGCGCGCGTTGCTCCGCCTTGACCCCAGCAGCCGCCCAGACATGCCCTTTTACCGCCGATTGACCCGCTGCCACCGTGAGCCGCGTGGAACGCCGTCTCTACCGCGTAGAGCACGAGCCACGCCCAACCAATTGCCACCGCCCCTAGTCGTGCCATTACGCCATAGAGGACAGCCAGCAGACCGCGCACCGTCTCCTACCATCAGCCACGACGATAGCACGTTGTACCGCCCTCGCCGGAGACGCCCGCCCATCCTGTTCGGTCGCTCCGTCGGACTATAAGTAGAGGCCACCCCCAGCCTCATTCTGCACACCACTCACCTCCCCTCTCGCCACTGACCATCCCACTTTTCTCCCCGGAGCCACTCGAGCCCTCAATCGCCGGAATTTTGCCGGAGCTCGCCGCAACACAGGAGAAAGGGGGATGTTGATTGCGACTACCCTAGGAGCCGTTGCGACCACGCCTAGCACCGCCATCGCCCACCAGTTCGAACGCCCCCACCGCCGAGCCTAGCTCGAGCCCTGGTAAGCCCCAATGCACCCCTACCGAGCCGCTAGGGTTCATTCTCGTAGGCAACCCGTTCATTGTCGATGATGAACCACAATCGTTGATCCCTGTTCTAATCGCATAGCTAATATTTCCCCGTACCGCTTCGCGTTGGATGCGCCGCTGACATGCGGGACCCCCTTGTCATTTGCCCTCTGTGCCGCGGAGCGCCACTAGGCCGGCCCGTTTATTTTCCCGTGCTAGCCCACAAATTCAAATAGATGTTTTTCTAATTAGACTTAAACTAGTTTATGTCAACTTGTTTAAAAATCATTTCAGAGAGATCCACTTAACCAAAATGCATGATTCAAATTTTGCTAGAAGGACTATTCAAATCTCTATCCAAGCCCGTTGGACTTAAATCATTTGGAATTAGAGATAATCTATAGCAAAAATAACAAGACAGAGCCTTTTCTATAGTCAAACATTTTTCAAAAATCGACCATAATAGCTTTTGGGTTGATTCCAACTCTCAAAAATCACATTTGATGATACCTATCTGAATATATAAAAATATTGAGGTTTGCATGCAGTGACTTTGGACTAGTACCAATATAATGCTATATAGGCATTTCTAGTCACTTTAAATCATTTAAATAATAAACTTAAACTTTTTGAAATATGATCAAACATTCAAACCACATTCCCATGTATTAGAATATGTGGTTATGACATGTGTCCACATGATCCCATATTTTAATTAGAGAATATTAAATCTTAAATATTTTCAATGAGTAGAAATTACTTTTCTCAAATAAAATAAATGAAACTAGTTCATTAAATCTTGTAATGATTGTGATGATGCTAGATCATAAAGTTTGTGCCTTAGTGTGCTAAATAGACTAGTTAAGCATTGTTTGGTGATTGTGTACCCCGTATGTATTTATACACGATAGTACCGACCAAGTCTACGAGGAGGAGTTCTACCCCAAAGAAGATGAGGAGAATTTCAACCACTGCACCAACCAAGGCAAGCCATCATTAAAAATGCAAGATAACACTTGCAAGCTTGATAACCTAAGCATACGTTGGTTATACCATTTTGAGTTATACCCATCCCAAGTTTTACTTGCAAGCTTTACACTCTTTTGCTTTACTAAAGTTCTTTACTTTATTTATAGATAGCATAAAGAGTATAAAACTTGGCCTATCTAGTTAGACTTAGATGTCATTCTATGGCATGAGATTGATATTAGCATCCCCCATTAGTGAACACTCTTAACCTTAGTTACTAGTGCTAAACATAAAACTTGATCACTTTAGATGGGAATACTTGGTGAAAATGAGTATCAAAACCTTGGAATGATGAGTCATTCTATTGACATGTTTTGACATGTGTTGAGAAACACAACTGGTTTATGATGATGAAAATGTTGAGGCATGAGCTTTAACCCTTTATAAAAACTGATGGTTGGGTTCGGATGCGATAACATTCCAATTTTACCGTACAACCACAATACATGAATTGGGTAAGGCTTAGCCGGAAGTTTATATGCATTAGTATGCATTCCCTCGCGGGAGAGGTTTGAGCTGAGGCTACCTCTCAATGTTGTCCACCTATGCAGTGCCCAGGATGGCAGATGGCCCTGGCTGGGAGGCCAAGCTCATAGGAGAGGTGCTCGTACTAGAGTGTGTAATTGAAAGGTTATGATTGATTATCCGCATACTAAGTATGATGATTCAGGGTTATCCCTGACAGATGTATCGAATTTTGTGGTGGAAGTGTACCACCTCTACAGAGTGTCAAACTATTTGAATAGCTGCGTCCGCAGTCATGGACTGTTGGAGTGGCCATACTGTTCCGTCGTCAGATGTTTTCAAAATGACTTAGGAAATGAATGGTGACTTTGACTTGACCACAATAGGGTTTTGAACATGAAAACTAGTTTCCCACTTAAGTGATTTTAGAACTTTATTTTATCTTTCTTTACCTCTGAACTCAGCTTAGGTTTCAAACTTAACCTTGCAAATAAACTTAGAACCTAGAATTCCTAGTAGAACTACCTTACTTGTTAGTGATAGCTTGCGAGTACTTAAACAGTTCTCATGGCTTTGTCCCTGGCTATTGCCGTGGCCAGACTATGAAGAGGACTATCAGGAGGAAGGACAACAGGACGGCTACGACAACTAGGATCATCTCCCATCGTCAGCATTGCATGTGACACCAAAGATGGACCCCACCGCTACGCTTATTATTATTCCGCTGCTTGTTTGTACTAAGACTGGATCATGAGATCCTTTATTTGTGTAAGACCTTATTATGGTTTGTAATGGATGATGTACTATGATATCCAATCTATTATGTCTCGCAAAAATGGTAATCCTGAGATTGCGATGTATGGCATAACAGGCATCTGGGATTAAAAATCTGGGTGTTGACAAGTTGGTATCAGAGCCATCCTGACCATAGGAGACCCTAGTTAGAATGGACGTCCCAAACAAAAACTTAGTTTCAAAAACAAATGAAGTGAGTATTTATGAAAACCTATTCCCACTCGTATCCATGATTCTTTCAAAAAAAATCATGTTGCTCAAAAATTCTTACATTACTACGTAAAATTTGACACACTTGATCACTTCACTAACTTACTCATCCTAAATTCATATAGATGGAAGTTCAGTACTACAAGTTCTACAAGTTGGGAAATGGAGGCCAACTGATCTTCGAGAGGGATCTTGATGCACTATCTGAGTACCTGGAGCGCCCGCATCTAGAATTCCTCGGAGCTCAACTCAATGACCACCCAGGAGGACATCTACAATGGCTGATAGTGGCTGATCTTCGAGGCAAGATGGAAGCACCCCTGTCTGAGAAGATTCAATTCACTGTGAGAGATAACAACTGGCTAGATGGATTAGCCAGAGCAATGCATGAAGCTCTCGCCCATCTTTGCGGACAAAACATCAACTTGATCTACGGAACTCGCTTTGGCGAACTGTGCAAGGCGTGATTCTATGGGAATGCTGTTGGAGATGCCAAGTCACCCGGAGATGAGACGCCAAGTGGAGAACCTTGACTTCCTACTATAAGATAGGCAGAAGGAATTGGACAATGCTCGAGAGTACGCCAACCACAACCTTTCCATTGACGCCAAGAAGGCCTAGACCTTCGCCCTGCTCGTCAAGGATCATCAATCACTTCGTCGTCAACGCGCAAAGAAGGATCGCACCATCGCCCGTCTTTGCAAGAAGGTGGCCAACCTCGAGAAGACCATCCAGGAGCAAGAAGCTCACCTTGCAGACAAAGAAGAACAGGGAGAAGGTGAAGACATCCAGGGTGATCTTTGTTGGGTTCGCAGCATAGAAAACAAAAAAATTCCTACGATGGGAACTATACGCCAAGATCTATCTACTAGATACAAGCAACGGGTGGATATACATCCATAGAGAACTTGCCCTCGAAGACAACAAAGCTTTGTTAACAAGTTGGAACTCGTGGATGATGTAGTCGTACACTTGTCGATCTTAAGATCGTGATGAAGTCCAGCAGGTCCGGCTCCAGCACGTCCATCAGATCCAGCTCCAGCAAATCCAGCACCACCAAGTCCAGCACCGCAAAGCAGAGGTGCATCCGTGATCACACACACGTCCGGTACCCCGGCAACTTCCGTCCCTCGCTCCAGCAAAGCAGCAGAAGCAACAACTCCTTTCTAGATAAAGCCACCGGGAACATGTATCTCGCTAATCCGAGACCATGGGGAATAACTAGAGGGGGAGAGAGATCCTTCACGAGGAGGTGTGTGTTGTGAGGAGGAGAGGGGGGCCTTTTATAGGGAAGAGGGGGCACCCAAGGGCCATGGCGTGGCGGCCATGGTGGTGCCCCCACCTCTTCCAACATTCATGTGGTGGATGCTCCACTCACATAAATAAGCCTCCACTCACATGCATTAAATTTCCACCAAATTTAATGAAAGCTCTCATTAAATAAAACTATTTTATTTATTTTATTCAGAATTTTTTCAATTACATTAATTAACAAACATTCACATAAAACTCCCTACAACATTTTAATATCACATGCAGAACCAGTTTCTACAATTTCACCCGAAACAATTCCGGTTTCCATCGAAATGATTCCAGCGCTTTCTTAATCTTTATCTGAAACATATTTGCTCCTGAATGGTGTCGGTATCCCTTAAGTGTGTCACCCTACGGTTCGTGAATAATGCAGACATGATTGAGACCCCTCTCCGATCAATAATCAGCAGCGGGACCTGGAGATCCATACTGACTCCCACATATTAAACGATGACCCTTGTGATCGTGTGAACCTTTAACGTCATAACTAAATCTCTTTGTCTCGTGATATATTACATGTCTGAGATTCGATCATTGGCATCCAAATACCTAGTTTGATCTCGTTACCGACATGCACTCTTTTCTCGTTCGCGTGATATAACATTCTAGTGATCACATCACTTGCTTGCAAGCTATTTCAATGTGATATCACCGAGAGGGCCCAGAGTATATCTATCCGTCATCGTCATGGACAAATCTCACTATTGATCCATGAGCCTCAACATAACACCTTCGTAGCACTGAACCCACCTTTATAGTCACCCTGTTACGGCGTGATGTTCGATGTTATCAAGATACTCTTCCGATGTTAGCAATTAATATGATCTCATGGTCTAAGGACTAAGATTACTTCGTATGATGTTATAGCAATATAAACATAATGACTCTGATCGTAATGCTATACTTCGGATGAATGTTCATCACATCATTCCACCAATGTTGTGACCTCATTATTAATGACATCCAATGTCCATGATCAGGAAACTTTGATCATCTTGTTAATCAACGAGCTAGTTTATAAGAGAGGCATAACTAGGAACTTTCCTTTTGTTTGTTAAACACACATGTATTAACGTTTCCAATTAATGCAATTATAGCATGCAAAATAAACATTTATCATAAACATGGAATAAGATAATAACCACTTTATCATTGCCTCTCGGGCATATTCCCTTCAGTCTCCCACTTGCACTAGAGTCAATAATCTAGTTTGAAAAACTTTGCGTATTGAACACCTATGGCTTTCTGGTGTTGCATGTACGCGATTGCTAGTGTAACACATAATCTCCGGATCTGACAGTTTCAGGTCCGTGTGTATTTGCATGTCTTTGCGTCTCTACACATCACTCATTCTCAAATGAGATGGAATTGTATAAATTTGGTCCTTTGGTGAGACGTTTAGTTCGTTTGGGTTAAAATATGTTGATATTATTGTCATACAATATATCTTCATAGTATTAGCCCACTTTGAACCACACCTAGTTTGATAACAAACTACTTAACACAAATGCCCTCCTTTGCTGCTACTATAGCAGTCATATACTTAGCCTTTTGTTGTAGTATCTATCACAATATCTCAACTTTGGAACACATCAAATCCATCATGGAACATCCTTTCCATTACATTGTGCCACCCATAGTCTAAATTGAGATAAATTTAATTTGTATCTTGTGACAAAACTAGTATCAATGGAACACTTTACAATGAACTACCTTTAACTATTTGTCACTTATACATGATATATTCTTAGTTCTTCCAAAGCCCATAAGAATATCTTTACTATCGTCTAATGATCATCTTATGAATCATTCTGGTATGTGCTCATAACATTTAGAGCATAGGACATATCTGGATATATACATATCATGGTATAATCGCTCAAAATATTCATGTGATTTTACTCACCAAGTGTTGAAACACTTGAATCTTGATACAATCCTTTCCATGCAGCAAAAACATTTCTTGTTGTTTCCATATTGAACCCTTTCAATATCTCATATATGTATGTCTGGCATAACCATATTAGCGCCTCAATCTATCCATATAGACATTGATGCCAAATATTCCAGTTTTGCCCAAGTCTTCCATCGAAATCCTATTTTAATGAAATTCTTAACTTGTGTCAATAAAAGATACATTGTTTCCAATCAACAATATGTACTCTACATAATGTATTGGAAATTTGTCTCAGTGCTCCCACTTAATTTCTTGCAAATGCAAGCATCTTCATCGTCTCCGATGAAATTAAACTCCTTTAACATTTTCATCATGGTGAAGATTCCAACTCCGCTATGCTCACTTCAACTATTGAACTTTGCATGCCCTTTTAGCACCCTATGAATTAACAAAAACCCTTCGGACCGTGTCATGTACACGTCCTAGGTAACCATTCTATTAGAAGAACCTTGTTTTGTTTATTCAACTACCATATACCAAATTATATGTAGTGGTTGCTACATTAATCCATCAAGACTAAATATCGCTATGAAAGATCAAATCTTCTCATAGTCAACTCCTTGAACATTGTCGTAAACTTCTTTCCGACATGTCGACTATTTCATAGATGTTAAACATCCATGTCTATTTCTTTATAGATCCAAACACGACCAATAGGCTTCACACCTTTCTAGAGGGTCTTCCAAGTTCAGAAACTTAATTTCTCATGTATGGATACTATCACGGATTCTATGACTTCTAGTCATTTTATGGAGTCAGGGCCCATCATCGCTTCTTTGCATGCAGTCGGTTCATTATTGTCAAAACAATAACGACTTCTATTTCAAATCTTACTATTTGATTCTTATCGACCCACATTGTTTAATAGGAACTCTAATCTCCAAGATCACACCCTTTGTAATCACGGGAGCCATGAGCAGTGTGGCCACCACCGGGACACTTTCCGGTGCTGCGCTACTTAGCACATATAGCTAAGGTTCAAAAACCTTATGAAAGTTCTATTGTCCTCATACTTAACTTTTCACGAAAAATTCCTTCTCAAGAAACTTGACATTCCAAGTGACAAACTCTTTTGTCCTCGGTGTTATGGAGGAATTCCCAACAAATTCTTTGGGATAACCTACAAAGACGTGCTTATACGACTTTGGTTGTAAACATTTTACTTATGCATAGCATACCAAAATTTAAGAAAAGACAATTCGGGTTTTATCGCAAACCATAACTCATATGGTGTCATTTCAACGGATCACGATGGTGCTCTTTTCAGTGTAAAAGCGGCAGTCTCTAAAGCTTTAATCATTAAAACATAATGGCAGTTTTATAAATCACACCTTTGATCTTACCATGTCAAACAAGGTTTGATTTGATCTCTCAAACATACCATACTCCTGTGGTTTATCAGGAAATGCAAATTCATGGAACAATTCCTGAAATCTTAGGTGTTTTGCTAAACCTGTAACTCAAATATCTTCCTTTTTGATCAAATCATAAACTATTTTATTTTCTTGTTACAATTATTTTTCACTTCATCTTGAAAGTCTTTGAACAATTTTCAAATGTTTCATACTTCTTCCTTATTAAGTAAATATATAGATATATTCACTTAAATTTCTGGAGAAAGCATATGAAGCAAAAAGATCCATCACATATGGCTACACATAATGGACTATATACATCAACATGCATAATATCCAATAAGTTAGTCATATGTTCCTCTTTGGCCTATGAACGGAGTTTCAATTATCTCGAGGAAAGTTTCAAAAGCGTCAATTGATCAAAATAAAAAGACTCCAAAAATCCATCAACATGGAGTTTCTTCATGTTTACTTTCCAATATAATTCAAACAGCAATGTCACTTCATAAGTGATCTTCCAATCATTTTGTCTTACGACATTTTAGCAATAATGTTTATTGATGTGATTTCTCCAACTAGACTTGTAAATGTTCATCCATCCTTTATGGAATACGGTAATTATTTGAACAACCATTGTTCTCATAATACCAGAACAAAATAGCAATTATTAAAACAAATCTTGAAGGCTAGGTTTGATGACAATGAAAAACACAATAACACTTTATTTTTTTTCGATGAACGTCATCACTTATTATTTTGCCAGTTACTTAGGCCGTTGCAGTTCATGAATTGTGTTGTTCTATATGTCACTTCACACCAACCAATCCGGTATCCAATACCGGTATCCAATACCTCAGAACCACATTGTTTAACAAGCAAGGAATACAGCCATAACATGTATATCTTCTATATACCTAAGTTGGACATCTCCAACCTTTTCTTTTCTGCCAAATATTTTATAGATTCTCTTTCAACAGTTCCTTTTCTTTTAAAAGAATCTATCAACATCAATAGTGGTGTCATTCACATGACACATAGTACAAAGTGTATATAGTCAAATACTAATACCTTTGGACTTGCACTTTGAAGTAGATCACCAACAACAAATGTTTGGTGTTCTTTCAAACATCCATTCTTTAGTAATCTATTAGTGTAGTAAACATTTTACTTACATCTTCTATTCATCCTTATCATGACAACTTTCATGATCAATGTACTATAGACTATAAGGAAGAATCGCGACGATAATGTTAGTTCCCAAAACCTTTTTGGGAGATCCGGATGCCTAGCATCTCCATCCTTCACAAATTCTCATACAATATGAGAACATGTATTTTTTTAAATTATACTCTATCATAATGCAACCAAAAACATTGTTTCAGATATCACAATATCTTCCACACATGATGGTTTCTGAAACAATTTTTCAGCTCCTAGATAATCTTGATATTAAAACAACTTTTGAATATCAATAATCATGGAGGCAAACATGATACTTTAGATACTAACATTGGAATTCTTACTCTTGATTTAATACTACTTATTAAACTTCATGGAGTAAATAGAGTTTGCTGAAAGTTTGCAATAGGACTTCTAAACTTTAAATTGACGTTCAAAACAATACGATACCAGTTCGTAAAGTAAATATCCAGAATTCTATAGTTCTGTTATCTCAATTAAAACTAAGCATAAGGTAGTAAACAAATGCCAATGACTAGGACAAATTATGCAAATTCACTTCGATTTAGTTTATTACAAATTGAGTTCGACTAATCGAAATTAGAAATGAACTCCCACTCAAAAACAACATCCCTCGTGCCTTTTTGGTGATTACATGAACCAAATCCACTACACCAAGTCCGATCATCATGTGAGTTAGTGTAGCTTCAAAGGCGAGTATAAATATGGGCATCACATCAACTATATGACTCATGCTTAACCTTTCGGTCCGTGTTCCGAGGCCATGTTTGTACATGCTAGGCTCGCCAAGTAAGAACCTTAGTATTCGCGTGTGTAAAACTGTCTTACACCCGTTGTATGAAAGCGTAGAGTCGAGTACACCCAATCATCACGTGGTGTCTCAAAACACGATCCATAGAACAATGCGTACTTAAGGAAGAACACATTTTATCTTGATATTTTAAATGAGGGATCATCTTACAATGCTACTAAAAGCGCCAAAATAGCAATATAAGATGTGAACATCTAATGTGTAAAGTGGGATGATATGGTCCATGCATTTGATCACCATCATGTGCATCGTGGTATGATCTCTATCATTCCTTTGTGTGTAAGGCCAGGGTCTATGGAACTTACACGTTAGGTGTGTTGTAAAAGTATCTATCATACATATACTTACAACATTACCATATCATGACACTAGCCCAGCAACGATCTAAACAAGACGCCTCTAATTTATCCATTGCAAGTTTTACGTGGCTTAGGGCTTTCGGAGATAGAACCGGTCTTACCTACTGATGGCTCAGTGTCGGCGCCAGAAAAATGCTGGTGCTATGTCGATGTAGAGCTTGTTGGGGACCCCAAGAGGAAGGTATGATGAGCACAGAAGCAGTAGGAGCAAGGTTTAATCGAACCAGTAGGAGCAAGGAAACACCCCAAAGGTGTTGCTAGCTGAGCCTTGGCAGGGCGCACTACCGGTGCTAGTAGCAACGCGGAGACCTACACAACACAACCAAGGTTTAATCGAACCAGTAGGAGCAAGGAAACACCCCAAAGGTGTTGCTAGCTGAGCCTTGGCAGGGCGCACTACCGGTGCTAGTAGCAACGCGGAGACCTACACAACACAACCACAGAACTTTGTCCCCAACTTGCGATGAGGTTGTCAATCTCACCGTGTTTTGTGGAAAACAAAGGATTAAACGTATCGAATGGAAAGAAGTAAAAGTATGCAGAAAGTAAACACAAAGAAGTAAACAGTTTGTAGATTGTATGTAAAGAAAAAGGACCGGGATCCATAGTTCACTAGAGGTGGCTCTCCTTAAGATAGATAACATGCTCGATGAACAAATTATAGAGGGGCAATTGACAAACATCGAGAAAGCAATACATGCATATACTAATCATCTTGACTCCTTTTAGATTCGATTGGGCATTACAACATTATACATAGACCGCCATCCAACTGCATCTATGACTAATAATCCACCTTCAGGTTATCATCCGAACCCCCTCCAGTATTAAGTTGCAAGCAACAGATTATTGCTTTATGAACTGCGTGTAAAGTAAACAATACGATTGTTCTATGAACAAAGGATTGTTGTTTTCTCCCTAGTAGCAACAGCACATCTAGTACCTTAGAGATTTTTGTCACTTCCCCAGATTACCAGAGGCATGAACCCACTATCGAGCATAAATACTAACTCTTGGAGTTGCTAGCATCTACTTGGCCAAGATAACTACTAACAACGGAAAGCATGCAAGATCACAAATAACAAAGATATGATAGAATCAATAATCAATCTGAAATAGCATCTCAATATCCATCGGATTCCTGCAAACACAACATGCAGAATTGCAAATAGATGATCTTGATCATGAACGGAGCTCACAAGATCTAGACATGAAAGCACAAAGGAGGAGAACTAGCCATCTAGCTACTACATGGATCCGTAGTCCAAGGATGAACTACTCACGCATCACACCGGAGGCTTGTATGGTGATGAAGAAGGCCTCCAGGGTGAATTCCCCTCTCTGGCAGGGTGCCGGGAAGAGGTTTAGATCCCTCCCGATCTAGGGATGGAGATGGCGGCGGCTATAGACTCTTTCGAGGATTTTTGGTCAGGCACTTAGGGTTTTCGTCCCGAGGGCATCTTATAGGCGGAAGGAGAGGCCGAGGGGGTGCTGGAGGCGGCTAGACCACCCCCTAGAGCGGGCCAGGCCTGGCCGCACGGCTAGGTGGTGTGGCTGGCCCCCAGCCCTTCTCCGTCTCGTATTCTGGCATCTAATGACTTCCAGAAAAATAGGCACTTTGTCTTTTGTCCCGTCCAATTCTGAGAATATTCATTTTCTGACTTTCCTGGAACCAAAAATAGCAGAAAACAGGCAGCTGGCACTGTATCTCTTGTTAATAGGTTAGTCCAAGAAATCATATGAAAAGTACTCCAAAGTGTGGACAAAACACAAGAAGGTGGATAAAACCAAGCATGGAACATCAAAAATTATAGATACATTTGCAATGTATCAACATCCCCAAGCTTAACTCCTCCTCGTCCTCGAGTAGGTAAGTGATAAAAAGAAAGAATAATTTTTGAGGTGACATGCACCATCAAAGACTTGATCAAAGTATTTGTAAAACATTCAAAGCTGAGATCATAGTACTTCAATCATAACATGAAAGACAAAGTTCTAGCAATAAGACAAAGAAACTATGATGCAACATGAAAAGGCACAAACAAAAGATTCATGAATAACAATGCTTTGCAAGACGTTTGTTTGTTTCACATAAAGAAAACATAGCATAATAGTATTCAGCTTGTCCCTCATAGAGTAGCAAATATAAATGCATAGGACACCTTCAAAGTTCATAAGATTGACTAGATACAAATAGTTTAAAACAAGCAATATCAAGTTATGCATCAATCGAATAGTCTTGGGATAATGCACATAGAACTAAGAATGGCCACTATGCTCTCAAAGTAGGTGCATAAAGGTAGAAGGTGGAGACTCAAAATAATGGTGGAAGAAAGGGCTTTACAAAAGGAAGTTGCGATTCAAGTCTCATAAAGAGCTTCCAAAAATTATGGTACTTATAGCTTTCAGCTCTCATTGCCCCTATCATAAGCATCTTGAAGGTGATTAAGGTTAAAGTGACACAACTAAGAGGATATGCTTGACAAGTTATAAACCGAAATCTCATGTCCCTTACTTACGAAGACCGAACCTCATGCTACTCAACTTTAGTCACGAGTAAGCTCTTGACATTGTAAGTACATGTGTATCATAAAGAACCTCCAACGGGGTACCCTTTGTACATGATACATGAGCTATCCCATAATCAAAATGACAAGGCAAGCAGACAATGAGCATCTCAGCGATCTTTTTATTTACTATTTGCATAGGTTTTTATTGAGGCTGCTTCATAGAGTGCTCCTTATGGTGATGCTGCAAGTTTCCACCATGATTAGGCATGGCTTAGGCTAGCGGCCTAGGCGTTTCTCTAACACACATACAAACTCCATGATCTTACAAGTTCCACTTTTATTTCACATCGCTGGGATCCGTAAGCAAAAGAACATGATATCAACGGGGTACAAAGTACAAGTGCAATGTTGAAATTGCTCCCCATGAAACATGGTTCTGCTAATTTCAACTTATAAAGCGCAAGCATATACGCAACAAAGAAGGACCCAATGGTTCAAGTTTATTAGATGCAAAAAAATAAAGTGTGCCATCAAGTTCGTGAGAGCTTTAATCACTAGTTTTCTCATAACAAGTTTAATTTGGAAGGTAAATAAAAGCATGAATATACTTGGAATAGCATAAGCTAGTAGTTAGGTATGGTGGAATCTTTGGAATAACTTGGTTTAGGGAGTTGGATGCATGAGGGGAACTCATACTTGGTTGTGGAGGCTAGCAAAAGACTGGGAGCGACAAACTAAGAGAGCAATAATGGCCATAATCACGCAGAGCGACAAAACACCATTGATCAAAGCATAAAGTGATACTACAAGTTGAAAACTAAAGGATCATAAAGGCTATGGTGACTTTGGATAGTCATCACATGGTGTGACCATGCGCCAAGTCAACCCAAATAAAGCATCAAAGGAGAATACCACTATACTATGCTTTAATATGCTAAAACAACGCATGATTCATCCAAGGCACATTAAGCAATCTCAATTGTTTATAACAATTCATGCTACAGCAAAGAATACTAAGCATAAAGCCAAAATAATATCAAGCATGGCATGACAGAGCATAGACCACAGTCAAAAATGAGCTCTTTTTACCACATAAGAATGAACTTTCCTACTCTTTTCCAAACCAAACCAAACTATTTGCAAACCAATGTATGAAAGAGGGGGTCCAACCAATTTATTCAGAAAACTAAGCAAACAAATAAAACGAAAATCCAAAACAAAAATGAAAAAGAAGATGCTCCAAGAACAACACAACTGTGCATGAAACAATAAAAATGAAGCGTTTGGAAGAAACCTGGGATTTTTATTGATGAAGAAGGGGATGCCTTGGGCATCCCCAAGCTTTGACGCTTGTACTTCTTGGATATTTCTTGGGGTGACGCGCGTGGCATCACCAAGCTTGAGCTTTAGTCCATCCTTCATCTTATTACTCATTCCTTCCATACACCTGAATTTTTTCCTTCATACAAAACTTCACACAATCTTTATTAGCAACATTAGTGCACTCAAGATAAATAAGTCTTAAGGTTCAGTTCTAACACCAAATAAACTTCCATTAGAATACTAGATACTGTAGCACTTCCCTCAAAAAGCTCAATTCCCCAAAAGAACTCAAAAAGGAACCAAGAATAAGCAAATGCAGAAAATGGCAGAAATCTGTCAAAACAGACCAGCAGGTAAAGACAGATGTTTTTGAAGACCTTCTGTTGCTCAAATCAAAAGGTGTTCAACTAACGAAAGTTATATAACAACCTGGGGCAGACGCACAAAAATTCACGCCTCAAAAAGACGTTCAGAGATTTTACACGAATTTTTATGGTGAAGCACAGAAATCTATTTCGGGACAGCAACTTTCCCAATCATTACTCCACTCTCATTAGAGGTTACTCTTGGCACAAAAAGCAAATAAAAAGGATAAGGAGAGGTTATTACAGGGGTAATAACTTCCAAGACTAATCTAAAACTTTTGGGTTATCTCCCAATAAGTACTTTTCTTTAACGCCTTTAAGTTATGCATAAGAAGCAAGAAAAAGGATCAAGTGTTCTCAAATGAAGAAGCATTAAGACCAAATTTTGTTTCACAGGAGAAGCAAAAGAAATCTTATCTCTCTTCTTAGGGAAGTGTTCTATACCTTTCTTGAGTGGCAGTTGATATTTAATGGTGCCTTCTTTCATATCAATAATGGCACCAACAGTTCTAAGAAAAGGTCTTCCCAAAGTAATAGGACAAGAAGCATTGTATTCAACATCCAAAACATAGAAATCAACGGGGACATAGGCATTGTTAACCATAATAAGAACATCATTAAGACTCCCCATGAGTTTCTTTTTAGCATTATCATCAAGTGGGACATTCAAATAACAATCTCCAAGTGGAGGCAAATCAAGCATATCATAAATCTTTCTAGGCATAATAGAAACACTACTATCAAGATCACATAACACTTTGAAATCAAAGTCATTCACTTTCATATTAATGATGGGTTCCCAACCATCTTCTTGTTTTATAGGAATAGAAGCTTTATGTTTCATCTTTTCTTCTTTAATCTTTATGAGAGCATCAGTAATGTGTTTTGTAAAAGCCATGTTCATAGCACTAGCATTAGGACTTTTAGCAATCTTTTGTAGGAACTTAATAACTTCAGAGATATTGCAACCATCAATATCAAGACCATACTTATCATCTAAAGTGGTATAACTATTACTAGCCTCAACACTAGTAGTGGTGATAGTAGAAACACTAATGTTTCTAGCAATTTCATCTTCTCTTTCCCACTTAGCATGTAATTTAGCTAATAGTCTAACATTTTCATCAATTCTTACTTGTATGGCATTAGTAGCTGCAAAGGGATTCTCACTAGTTTCAGGTTTAGTAGCCAATTTATTCAAAGAAGATTGTGCTTCAGCCAAGGATGCAATATTTCTTTCAGCATTAGAGAGTTTTTCCTCAATAGTTTTATTGAAAGCAGTTTGTTTACTAATAAACTCTTTAAGCATAACTTCAAGTTCAAAGGGAGCACTCCTATTATTGTAGTAAGAATTTCCATAAGCATTACTATTGTTGGGAGGAAATGGCTTATAATTGTTGTTACCAAAATTACTCCTATAAGCATTATTGCCAAAGTTGTTATTTATTATGAAGTTCACATCAACTTGCTCTTCTTGAGCAACCAAAGAGGCTAAAGGAACATTATTTGGATCAATATGGGCTTTCCCATTCACAAGCATAGACATAATAATATCAATATTATCACTCAAGGAGGAGGTTTCCTCAACAGAATTTACCTTCCTACCTTGTGGAGCTATCTCAGTATGCCATTCAGAATAATTAACCATCATATTACCCATAAGTTTTGTTGCAGCACCCAAAGTAATGGTCATAAAGGTACCTCCAGCAGCAGAGTCCAATAGGTTCCTTGAAGAATACTTCAATCCTGCATAAAAAGTTTGGATTATCATCCAAGCAGTCAGTCCATGAGTGGGACAATTCTTTACCAACGATTTCATTCTTTCCCAAGCTTGAGCAACATGCTCATTATCAGATTGTTTAAACTTCATTATTTCACTTCTCATAGATATAATCTTAGCAGGAGGATAGTATTTTCCAATAAAAGCATCTTTGCATTTAGTCCAAGAATCAATACTATTCCTAGTTAAGGAATTCAACCATTCTTTAGCTTTTCCTCTCAAAGAGAAAGGAAACAATTTCAATTTAATAATATCACCATCTATATCCCTATGCTTTTGCATCTCACAAAGTTCAACTAACTTATTTAGATGGGCAGCAACATCTTCATTACCAATACCAGAAATTGTTCTCTCATAACAAGATTGAGCAAAGCAGGCTTTATCTCAAAGAAAGTATCTTCAGGCACAGGTGGAGCAATAGGTGTGCTCATAAAATCATTGTTGTTGGTGCTAGTGAAGTCACACAACTTAATGTTTTCAAGAGTAGTTATTTTTTTATGTTTTCAAATAAGAAAGCAAACTAGTAAAACTAATTTTTTTTATTTTTTATAACAAAACAAACAAACAAAGTAAAAAGAAACTAAGCAAAACAAAAATAACAAAGTAAAGAGATTGGTTATGAGGGACTCCCCTTGTGAAGATGTCCTTGACTCCCCGGCAACGGCGCTAGAAAAATGTTTGATGGCTCAGTGTCGGCGCTAGAAAAATGCTGGTGCGATGTTGATGTAGAGCTTGTTGGGAACCCCAAGAGGAAGGTATGATGAGTACAGCAGCAAGTTTCCCTCATTTATGAAACCAAGGTTTAATCGAACCAGTAGGAGCAAGGAAACACCCCAAAGGTGTTGCTAGCTGAGCCTTGGCAGGGCACACTACCGGTGCTAATAGCAACGTGGAGACCTGCACAACACAACCACAGAACTTTGTCCCCAACTTGCGATGAGGTTGTCAATCTCACCGTGTTTTGCGGAAAACAAAGGATTAAATGTATCGAATGGAAAGAAGTAAAATTTTGTAGAAAGTAAACACATAGAAGTAAAGAGTTTATAGATTGTATGTATATAAAAAGGACCGGGATCCATAGTTCACTAGAGGTGGCTCTTCTTAAGATAGATAACATGCTGGGTGAACAAATTACAGCGGGGAAATTGACAAACATCGAGAAAGCAATACATGCATATACTAATCATCTTGATTCCTTTGATATTCGATTGGGCATTACAACATTATACATAGACCGCCATCCAACTTCATCTATGACTAATAATCCACATTCCGGTTATCATCCGAACCCCCTCCAGTATTAAGTTGCAAGCAACAGATTATTGCTTTACGAACTGCGTGTAAAGTAAACAATAGGATTGTTCTATGAACAAAGGATTGTTGTTTTCTCCCTAGTAGCAACAGCACATCTAGTACCTTAGAGATTTTTGTCACCTCCCCAGATTACCAGAGGCATGAACCCACTATCGAGCATAAATACTAACTCTTGGAGTTGCTAGCATCTACTTGGCCAAGATAGCTACTAACAACGGAAAGCATGCAAGATCACAAATAACAAAGAAATGATAGAATCAATAATCAATCTGAAATAGCATCTCAATATCCATTTGATCCCCGCAAACACAACATGCAGAATTACAAATAGATGATCTTGATCATGAACGGAGCTCACAAGATCTAGACATGAAAGCACAAAGGAGGAGAACCAGCCATCTAGCTACTACATGGATCCGTAGTCCAAGGATGAACTACTCACGCATCACACCGGAGCCTTGTATGGTGATGAAGAAGGCCTCCAGGGTGAATTCCCCTCTCCGGCAGGGTGCCGGGAAGAGCTTCAGATCCCTCCCGATCTAGGGATGGAGATGACGGCGGCTACAGACTCTTTCGTGGATTTTTGATCAGGCACTTAGGGTTTTTGTCCCGAGGGCATCTTATAGGCGGAAGGAGAGGCTGAGGGGGTGCTGGAGGCGGCCAGACCACCCCCTGGCGCGGGCCAGGCCTGGTCGCGCGGCCAGGTGGTGTGGCTGGCCCCCAGCCCTTCTCCGTCTCGTATTCTGGCATCTGATGACTTCCGGAAAAATAGGCACTTTGGCTTTTGTCCTGTCCAATTCTGAGAATATTCATTTTCTGACTTTCCTGGAACCAAAAACAGCAGAAAACAGGCAGCTGGCACTGTGGCTCTTGTTAATAGGTTATTCCAAGAAATCATATGAAAATTACTCCAAAGTGTGGACAAAACACAAGAAAGTGGATAAAACCAAGCATGGAACATCAAAAATTATAGATACATTTGCAATGTATCACCTACGAACATGGAACCACAACGAGGATAACCAAGTTATTAGCAACTCGTTGTAAATCAGATATTGATTATAGTAGGAGAGATAGACACCCGCAAACCACTTATGCAAAACTAGTTGCATGTCAGTCGTGGAACCGGTCTCATGTGCGATGACATGTTAGGTTGGTCCAGGCCGCTTGATCCCACTATGCCACAAATATCCAAAATACATGAAAGATGCAATAACATGATCATCATCGCCCGCATATAAACATATGTGTACTACCCATGCAAAGTACCTACGCATAGATCAGGCTCTGATACCACTATTGGGTTCGCAGCATAGAAAACAAAAAATTTCCTATGATGGGAACTATACGCCAAGATCTATCTACTAGATACAAGCAACGGGTGGATATACAACCATAGAGAACTTACCCTCAAAGACAACAAAGCTTTGTTAACGAGTTGGAACTCGTGGATGATGTAGTCGTACACTTGCCGATCTCAAGATCGTGATGTAGTCCAGCCGGTCCGGCTCCAGCACGTCCATCAGATCTAGGTCCAGCAAGTCCAGCACCACAAAGTCTAGCACCGCAAAGCAGCGGTGCATCCATGATAGCACACACGTCCGGTACCCGACAACCTCCGTCCCTCGCTCCAGCAAAGCATCGAAAGCAGCAACTCCTTTCTAGATAAAGCCATCAGGAACATGTATCTCGCTAATCCGAGACCATGGGGAATAACTAGAGGGGGAGAGAGATCCTTCACGAGGAGGTGTGTGTTGTGAGGAGGAGAGGGGGCCTTTTATAGGGAAGAGGGGGCACCCAAGGGCCATGGCGTGGCAGCAATGGTGGTGCCCCCACCTCTTCCATCATTCATGTGGTGGATGCTCCACTCACATAAATAAGCCTCCACTCACACTTCCACTCACATGTATTAAATTTCTACCAAATTTAATGCAAGCTCTCATTAAATAAAACTATTTTATTTCTTTTATTCAGAATTTTGTCAATTACATTAATTAACAAACATTCACATAAAACCCCCTGCAACATTTTAATATCACATGCAGAACCAGTTTCTGCAATTTCACCCGAAACAATTCCGGTTTCCATCGAAATGATTCCAATGCTTTCTTAATCTTTATCTGAAACGTATTTTCTCCTGAATGGTGTCGGTATCCCTTATGTTTGTCACCCTATGGTTCGTGAATAATGCAGACATGATCGAGACCCCTCTCCGATCAATAATCAACAGCGGGACCTAGAGATCTGTACTGACTCCCACCTTGTGATCATGTGAACCTTTAACGTCGTAACTAAATCCCTTTGTCTCGCGATATATTACATGTCCGAGATTCGATCATTGGCATCCAAATACCTAGTTTGATCTCGTTACCGACATGCACTCTTTTGTCGTTCCTATGATATAACATTCTAGTGATCACATCACTTGCTTGCAAGCTATTTCAATGTGATATCACCGAGAGGGCCCAGAGTATATCTATCCGTCATCAGGATTGACAAATCCTATTCTTTATCCATGAGCCTCAACATAACACCTTTGTAGCACTGAACCCACCTTTATAGTCACCCTGTTACAGTGTGACGTTTAATGTTATCAAGATACTCTTTCGGTGTTAGCAATTAACATGATCTCATGGTCTAAGGACTAAGATTACTTTGTATGATGTTATAGCATTATAAACATAATTACTCTGATCGTAATGCTATACTTCAGATGAATGTTCATCACATCATTCCACCAATGTTGTGACCTCGTTATTAACGACATCCAATGTCCATGATCAGGAAACCTTGATCATCTTGTTAATCAACGAGCTAGTTTATAAGAGAGGCATAACTAGGAACTTTCCTTTTGTTTATTAAACACACATGTATTAACGTTTCCAATTAATACAATTATAGCATGCAAAATAAATATTTATCATAGACATGGAATAAGATACTAACCGCTTTATCATTGCCTCTCAGGCATATTCCCTTCAATCTTCACTCGTACCTCAGCAATGATGATGACTATCTGGAGGATGATGCCATGGATTTCTACACCGAAGCTGATGACTCCGACTTCATCGATGATGAGTAGATGCACTTGATCACTACTGTAGGAATGAGATGTATCGGTCCCATTATATCTAAGCTCACAGAATGGTTCTTAAAACCATCTGTTTTCCTTTTGTTGTGGTGTGTGTGTGTTTGTATCGTGTGCTTGCTTGAATGAATGAATGAGAAGAAGTTAGTTTGCAAAACCTGAGTCAAACTCGAAGTTTATAGCTTTTGAAAACAAAACCATGAACCTTAGAAATTTCCCTCTTATCTCTTTATCTATCTCAATCTTCAGATGACTCGTGGAAACCCTGGAGGAAGCAGCTCATCATAGGACCCGATGCTGCAGATTCTGCCAATGCTAGTTTCCGACCGTAAAGTTGGTAGAGCAGAGCGCCAAGCCAATCTAGCCACCCTAAAACAGATAGCTCAGATGGCCCACAATAATCAAGGCCATGTAAATCAGGATCATCACGGATCCAAGCTCAAGAACTTTCAGAATACCAATTCCCCCATCTTTAGCAAGTCTGAAGACCCATTAGATGTAGATGATTGGTTGCAAACCATGGAGAATAACCTAGAAGTCGCAGGAGTTGATGCCAATGAGCAAGTACTTTTTGCCACCCACTATCTGGCAGGAGATGCAAGAGCCTGGTGGAATAGCACCCGTACTATGAACCACAGGAAAGTGATGACGTGGGAAGCTTTCAAGACCAAGTTTAGCCGCACCCATGTGCCACAAGGCTTAGTCACCAGAATGAGAGATGAGTTCAGAGAACTGAAGCAGGGCAGGATGACTGTAGTAGAGTACCATGACAGATTTCTGTCTCTCGCTAGGTATGCACCGGATGAGATCAATACTGAAGCACGGAAGAAGGAGAGATTCCTGAATGGATTGCATGATGAGATGCAAACGGTGTTAATCGACATCTGTTTTGACGATCTCGAAGAGCTAGTCAACTCTGCCATCTAGATGGAAGGAAAGATCAACCAAGCCAATGACAACCGCAAGCGCAGAATGATGCACCAGAGTGGATCCAACAGTCACCAGAAGTATCGCCCCAACTAGTCTGCAGGATATGCCCCAAGGAACAATAGACCCCCAATGTCTCGTCCAAGCTACCCTAACTCGGAGGAAATGTGAAGTTCGGAGGAAACCACAACAACAACCCCGGCAACTCCAACAACTTCAACCGTGCACCACCCAAGTCCAACAACAACAACAATACTGCCCCAAGGACTGGAAGCAATGCTATACCTGTTGTAGCCAAGGACTAGTCCCAGATTACTTGCTTTGAATGTGGAGTGAAGGGTCACTACTCCAACGAGTGTCCCAAGAAGCTTGCACCCACCACCAATGTGAATGCACCAGCTCAGCAGCAACGCCGTGTTCAGCCCGGAAGAAGATTCACCCCCGGGAATTCGCTCAACCGCAATGGCCGTTTGTTCCACATGAACGCTGAAGAAGCCCAGGAAGTGCCAGATGTCGTGCTGGGTATGTTTTCTGTTAACTCAGTATTAGCAAGAGTGTTGTTTTGATTCTGGAGCATCGCACTCGTTTGTTATAGAAGAATTTGCATGCACTAGTAAGATTCACCTAACCAATTTGAAGCATGTCATGATAGTTCAAATACCTGGTTCAACCACCAAAGCTAGAAAAATTTGCAAGGCTATACCTATCAGAATCCATGGGATAGATTTTTATGCCAATCTAATAGTACTTGGAACCAAAGGTTTGGAAGTAGTACTAGGAATGGATTGGATGTCAAAACATAAAGGATTGATCGACTGTGCCAAGAAAGCCATAACCATGACCAGTAGCTCTAGAGTAACAGTAGAGCATATATCTAAAACCTTACCCCGTCAGTTCAAGTGCAACAAGAGTCTAGACCTACCCACCATAGACCAAGTTAGAGTAGTCTGTGAATACCCAAACGTATTCCCAGATGAATTTCCCGGTATGCCCCCGGATCGGGACATTGAGTTCATTATTGAACTAATTCATGGAACCAGACCCATAGCTCAGAGACCCTATAGCATGAACCCATCAGAGTTAGTGGAGCTGAAGAAGCATCTTGATGCTATGCTGGAGAAAGGCTTGATTTAACCAAGCGCATCGCCATGGAGATCACCCGTTCTGTTTGTCGACAAGAAAGATGGAGGCAACCGTTTGTGCACAGATTACTGGAAGCTGAATGATGTCACCATCAAAAACAAGTACCCGCTGCCCAAGATCGAAGATCTGTTTGATCAGTTGACTGGTGCCAGAGTGTTCTCTATAATTGATCTTAGGACTGGTTATCATCAACTCAAGATTCGTGCAACGGATATTCCAAAGACCGTCTTTACCACCAGATATGGATTATATGAGTATACGGTCATGTCTTTTGGATTAACCAATGCCCCCACCTATTTGATGAATCTCATGAATAAGATCTTTATGAACTTTCTGGATAAGTTTGTCGTTGTTTTTATCGACGATATTGTAGGGGTTCCGCGTATGAAAACAATAAAAATGTACCCTACGCCCCTGGACCCCTGAAGCTGCCAGGACCTATCTATTAGCAATACCGTAACGGGAGGGGTTTTCGCGAACTTACCCTTGAAGAACAAAAAGCATTGTCAACGCTCGGGAGAGCGTGGTTGATGTAGACGAGCCGAAGCCGACCTCAAGGTCGTGATGAAGTCCTTCCGCTCCTGTTGGCTCCAACGACTTGAGTGCCTCAAGTGCGACACCTCGCAGGGAGTTACACATGTCCGGTGCCTGACGATGACTCCTGCTTCCCCGATCTAGCAGCAGTTGCGGAAGTAGAGCTCCTGGATCCGAATCCCGCAGCGCAACGGCGCTCCGCGGTGAAGATGTCTCTCGCTCGCGCATTCCAGACTTGGGACCAGGGTCACGAGAGAGAGGGGGAGAGAGAAAATATCAATTAGAGGTCCTCCCAAAAGTGGGGAGACCTTTATTGATTATTGGTGTATTTATCTAGGCCAAATACCCCATTATATATAGGGGAGGAGGGGGTACACCCTCCCTCGAAGTCCCAGAGTGGGACTAAAGGAGAGGAAGGGGAGGGGTGGCCGCCGGCCACCCCCATGGGCACCGCGCGGGGGGGCTGGCCCACTAGGGGGCCGGCCACCCCCTTGGCCCCTTCTCCCTCTCTCCTTTCCCCTAATGGGCCCTCTCCCTCCGGAAATTGGCCCATTAAGCCTTTTTGACCTTTAATTGATTTTCTCTTTATTAAATAATTATGAATAAATGATTTCATCAACATTTAACATTCATTCAAATATTATTCCACCTCCGTGGCCATGGAAAACCTTCCACCTCCACTCCAGACATCCTCCGGACTTACCGAAACCCTTCCGGTTTTCTCCCTATTAATCTTCGGTGATTCCACTTTGTGCAACTTTCGATGTTTTGTTCACCTCGCTTCCTACTTGACTTTAATTGGTATCTAGAGGAGTTTCCAACATATTCCCTTATAACATAACTCCTTATGTTTTAAGATATGTCATCCTTTATGGATTTGGAAAACATGTCTACAGTTTTCTATTAGACACTGCGGACAAACTTAGCTCAACGTTCTGTGATTCGAACTTAATCACTTTTAAACGTTCCTTATTTGGATCACATATTATGCTAAGTTATCATCATGGTTTACTAAGATAGAACCTATGTCTTAACATAGTGGATGATGATCATCTTTTTCTTTCTTTTAACCATTGATGTTCAACTTAATAGTGTCCCTAATTTGAGTCATTAAGGACCAGTTCCTTAATTAACTTCTATTCCGAGACCCCTTTCAGAATCCCTTAAGGAATACTACATAATATCATAATACGGTTATTATCAACTTATACATCTTATAAATCATTATTTATAAGTATTTGCGCTTTCATCCTTAATATACTTAAGAATTACTCCTATAAGCTCCCACTCAGAATATGTTCCCACATATTTGAATTTGAGACTTACATTGCTCCCACACAAAAATATGTCAGTCACATATTGTTTCAGGAAGACTTTCATAGCTCCCACTCAATTTTATGCAAATTGCATATCCACTCACTATTTTGAATAACTTCAAAATCCTTTGATCAAATATCAAACTTGGAGATTTACTATGAGATACTAGTACCATTACTAGTTTTAAATCCACTAGACATTTAGCACACATGAATCAAATTCATTTGAATTTGTCCAACACTTGAAAAATTGTGCTTTTGTCATTTGCCCCTTTTTCCTACTATGGCTTTTCAGTCATTTGGGAAAATTCAAGCAACTCCTTTTACTTGTGAGATTCAGCAACGAATTACTTTCTAATCTCAAGGGTTTCTTTTAGGATTTCTCATAATTCTAGTTTACCATTATTTCCTTTCTAGTTCTTAGGTATGTCATATTCCAAGAATCATGACAAATGATTCTCAAATGTCTCCATACTAGATATGGATTTCATTTTGGATCCTACTTTATATAGTGAAAACACTAGTGGGGAAAACACAATGATCAAAATCATTGATTCTTTCCTTCTGTGAAGAGAATCGTTCAGGAACGTTGTCTGTTGCGCTTCTCAACACTCTAATGCAGGGTTTTGAATCCTCATCATGTTTTACACTGTTTCCCATTTGCTCCATAATTGAGAAACATCACTAAAAGTGAGCTTTCTCAAGAATGCACCAAAATCCAAGCAATACGAATCTTGCTTTCCTTATGGTTTTAGCTATAGGTCTCGTATTCAAAGTTTCCAATGAATACTCTACAAGGACTTATTCGCTATTGTTTTGGTTATATCGAATAACCCCAAAACTTTCACGAATTCAAATGGTTCAATGTAAACTAATTGAGTCCTAACTATTTCTAAGCTAATGGTCTTTACATCTACACTACAACGATTTATTTGGTGCCTTCTATTCAACCCCTTTGATATCTAATATCACATTGTGATGCTCTGCATTCTGATGTTTCAGAACGCTTTGCATTCCACAATTTCTTTTATGCCATTCTTATAAAGTCGAATTCCATTACTATTGATCAAATCATAGCAATTAGATTCTCTTATATTCATACCCTTTGTTAATGAAACATTTTGATCAAATCAAATAGTTTCATATTTATGTTTCCTTTGGTAAACTTTTTACACATTTAAACAATCATATAATGATAATTACCATTTTTGTTAAAACACAATACATCGAATATGTATTAACTTTTAACAATTCATTAAACACTTTGTATTCAAGTAATACACGGTGTTCAAGTTATTTTGCTGAACTTAGGCATGATTTATATGTGATAAGAAATCGAATGACTTTCACATATTATCACATCACTTTGAATTCAAACAATGGTTTCATTTATTTAATGAAATATCATTAAGTTGGGTATTCTAAACAAGGCATTTTAATGTTTTACAAATGTTCATGCATTATCAATTAGTTCCAAAAAATAAGGATAATTCACACATAATCAAACAAGATATGAACATGAATAGAAATCATTCATAAAAGTGGAACAACTTGTTTGTTACAAACTCATATTAATAACCGTCTCACGAAGTGTGAGACACACTAAAGAAGTTCACAATCTCTTGATTACAATAATCATCCTAAACATAAACTAAATGATAAATGTCAAGGGAGAGTGTCGTCGGCCATCATCATCATGCTCGCCATCAACACGCAACGTCACCTCCTCTCCAGCAAGCACCTCTCATGCAGAAGGACATGTTTTCAGTAAAACAGAACAAGTATCAGATATACTTAACATAGCAAACGTGTTTGCAAGATTATAACATTTATAAAACTGTATATCAAATATATATACCTTTGTCGTTGACAACCTGAGTGACATCTCGTTCAACCAACACATTCCTGAGATGTGTCATGAACCAGTGGAACTCCATTGTTTCCATGTCGCCCCTCATTACGTAAGTCCTGACTTGTGCTTGGTAGCTTGGTGGCAGCAACCGGAGCACAGAGGCATTTGCAAAAGAGCCTGTAATCCAGACGTCCAGGAAGTATGCACGCCTCATGTACACATCATGCATGCACTCCAAGTGGTCCTCCAGTGATGAGTTCTCCTCCATCTTAATGGAGAGGAAGTCTCCCATCGGCTCATGCTCCCAAATGCGTGTTTGCTCTACGAAATGTGTCCTAAGCTGTAGCATTACCGAATGAGGGTTGACATCACCCACGAAAGGCCACAGCTCGTCCACCATTCCGAAACGCATCATTACTGAAATATAGGAGGCCATCTCACGACGGAGATAGCGGTTTTTCCGCTCCTCTGGGTCTCAAGGTCAGTGGGCTGATCCAAATCCATCCCGTTGAGTATGTAGTCGACCACGTCATTCTCACTAAGGAGAACATGGAGACTAGCAACCCATATGGAGAAGTTCGATCCATCTAATATGTGCTTCTCTCCTTCTAACCATTCAATCGTCAACACGAAAGGTCCCATCTACATTTATAATTGCAAAAGGAATTTAGACTAAGTTCATAATTAAATGAGTTAATAATAACTCCACTCAGAAACACCTATTCCCAGAAGGGTTCCTAGTGATAACACGACCCCTATCAGCCACATCTCCCCCGATCGTCACGGCCATCAATGTGGGTTCAAGGGTGGACGCTAAACATCGGTCACATCATTCATGCGACTCGTGCTCGATCTTTCGACCATCCGTGTTCCGAGGCCACACTTCTCTAGCGTGCTAGGCTCGCCAACTCAACCTTAGTGTATTCGCTGTGCAACATGGCTTACACCCACTGTATGCGAACATATATATGTCTGACACCCAGGCCTGTAACCCTAGATCTCCTCATACCGAAGAACTTTCTTGGTGGTGCACACTAAGGGGGGACACAATCATTGGTAATTTTAAGAGGATCATCTTATTAGGCTACCGTCGAGTATCTAATACTAGCACACAATACGATATACAAACAATAACATTGAATGTAAATGCTATGTGATATGGTCCTTCACGTCGTGATCTCCATCTGCCGTCACCGGGTTCCGGCGTCAGGGTTTCGGCACCATAGACACCAGGGTGCCGATGTCATTCTGGCGTGGTAGTTCGTCACCTCCGTGACTATCTACTACTACGTAACAAAAGGTAATCACTTTACCTTTGACACAACCATATCACAAAGCAATGCCCCCTGCAAAACAAAGTTAGACGCCTCTACTTTATCTTTGCATGTTTTACGTGGCTGAATGGGCTTTCGCACAAGAACCGTTCTTACCTACGAACTTTCAGCACAACGATGATCAAGTAGTTGTCTCTACTACACCCCTTTCGGGGATCTCCATTGCAAATGGCATACCAACTAATGCGAGAGAGCCAGACACCCCCCTAAGCCACTTTATAAGGTACAAGCTGTATGTCAAGCGTGGACCAGTCTCGCGAATGAATGCGTAAAGTCGGTTGGGGGCCCTTCATCAAGCATTACTGCGGTATACACAAGTACATGTGGGAGGGTAACAACTAAAATATCAATGCCCAAACGCTACATCTCGTGTGTTCTACCAGTACTAGCATTACTACGCATAGATCTAGCTATGATACCACTATAGGGGTTCCGCGTATGAAAACAATAAAAATTTACCCTACGCCCCTGAACCCCTGAAGCTGCCAGGACCTATCTATTAGTAATACAGTAACGGTAGGGGCTTTTCGTGAACTTACCCTTGAAGACCGAAACTGTTGTCAATGCTCAGGAGAGCGTGGTTGATGTAGACGAGCCGAAGCCGATCTCAAGGTCGTGATGATGTCCTTGCGCTCCTTATGGCTCCGACGACTAGAGTGCCTCAAGTGCGACACGTCGCGGGGAGTTACACACGTCCGGTGCCTAACGATGACTCCCGCTTCCCCGATCCAGCAGCAGTTGCGAAAGTAGAGCTCCCGGATCTAAATCCCACAGCGCGACGGCGTTCCGCGGTGAAGATGTCTCTCGCTCGCGCAGTCCAGACTTGGGACCACAGTCATGAGAGAGAGAGAGGGGGAGAGATAAAATATCAATTAGAGGTCCTCCCAAAAGTGGGGAGACCTTTATTGATTATTGGTGTATTTATCTAGGCCAAATACCCCACTATATATAGGGGAGGAGGGGGTACACCCTCCCTCAAAGTCCATAGGTGGGACTAAAGGAGAGGAAGGGGGAGGGGTGGCCGCCGGCCACCCCCATGGGCCCCGCATGGGAGGGCTGGCCCACTAGGGGCCCGGCCACCCCCTTGGCCCCTTCTCCCTCTCTCCTTTCCCCTAATGGGCCCTCTCCCTCCGGAAATTGGCCCATTAAGCCTTTTTTTACCTTTAATTGATTTTCTCTTTATTAAATAATTATCAATAAATGATTAAATCAACATTTAACATTCATTCACATATTATTCAACCTCCGTGGCCATGGAACACCTTCCACCTCCACTCCGGACATCCTCCAGACTTACTGAAACCCTTCTAGATTTCCCTCTATTAATCTTCGGTGATTCCACCGATCCTATAAACACTCTCTAAGCATCATCAAGCTCTTAAGCGTGATACCCCATGGTTCGGGAACACTCCAGACATGGTCGGGACACTCCCGCACCAATGATCGATAGAGGGACGTGGATGGCCATGTGACCCCTGTGCGTTCCATGAAGATCTTTCGTCGTTTGAACTGGGACAGTTGTGTCTTATTCCCTTTGTCTCTCGATACTTGCATTGCCTAAGATCTGATCAATGACATCACCATGTCGTGTTCAATCTCGTTACCGAACAATGCTATTTGACTCGTTCCGATAAGTGATATCCCCGTGATCAAATCACACGCTGCGCAGCTATTGGATATAACTTCTCCGAGTGGGCCCTTGAGTATCTTCCGGTCACATGGACGGAAAAATCCCGCTCTTGATATATATTGCCTCTACGGTTTCCTCCGAATACCTAAACACACCTTTATAACCATCGTTTTACCAGATGGTGTTTGATGTTATCTAAGCACTCTCGGGAGACAGTGATTGATATAGCCTCACGGTCTAAGGAATAGTCTACGAGGATCCATTTCTAATCATTGTAACTTGAACTTCGTGACATGATCGGGTCACGATGTTTAGATTGGGTATTGATTCATCATCTCATTCTCAGAATGAGATGACTCCATTTCCAACTAGCATAAATGCCACATGATCAGGAAACATGATCATCTATTGACCAATGAACCAGTGACTAGAGTTTCACTGGGAACCTTTGGTTGTTTGTATATCACACGTGTATTGATGTTTCTACTCAATACAGTTACAGCATGATATAAAACTTAATCATAAACTATATGAAATATGATAATAGTCCTTACTACTATTTGACTCTAGGGCATATTTGCAACAGATATTCTAATCTATTCCAAGTCAGAAGAAGACCATGAGCTACAGCTGAGAATCATCCTTGAAACCCTGAGAGAGCATCAGTTGTATACCAAGTTTAGCAAATGTGAGTTCTGGCTGAAAGAAGTAGGATTCCTCGGACATATTGTGTCAGCGGGAGGAGTCGCTGTTGATCCCGCCAAGATCAACGATGTTGAAGCATGGAAAGCCCCAACCACTTAAACCCAAGTCCGTGCATTTCTCGGATTAGTCGGATATTACCGCAAGTTTGTTGAAGGATTTTCGAGCATCACAAGACCGATGACCCAATTGTTGAAGAAGGACAAGAAGTTTGAATGGCCCGATAAATGTGAAGCAAGTTTCCAAGAACTCAAGAAGAGATTGATTTCAGCCCCAGTATTAATTATGCCAGATATCAAGAAGTCGTTTGATGTGTATTGTGATGCATCCATGATTGGTCTCAGATGTGTGTTGATGCAAGAAGGCAAAGTCATAGCATATTTGTCAAGACAACTAAAGCAACATGAGCAAAACTGCGCTACCCATGATCTTGAACTAGCAGCCGTAGTATTAGCCTTGAAGACATGGCGTCATTATCTTATGGGTAACCGTTGTGAGATTTATTCGGATCACAAGAGTTTGAAGTATATTTTCACCCAGAAGGAGCTGAATATGAGGCAAAGGAGATGGATAGAGTTAATCAAGGATTATGACCTTGGCATTCACTATCACCCCAGCAAAGCCAATGTGGTAGCGGATGCTCTTAGTAGATTGCCGTGTAGACTAAACACCATGATCAAAGAAACCTAGCCAAGTTTGCATGAAGAATTGGAGCGGTTTAGGATAGAGCTTGTTAGCAAAGGATTTTTAGCTAGCATTGAACTTCAACCCACTTTGATTAGTCAGATCAAGGAAGCCTAGAAGGGAAATGCAGGTGACGAGGGTTTAACTCATCAATGCCCATTGTTATGGACTTGGGTTTTGGAGAAGGAGGGAGCACTGGAGACATCTATCGGCTAGCAAACAAGCACACAGGGGACAAAGGATTTACCCAGGTTCAGGCCTCGTAGAGGTCCCTACTCCTGCTTGTCTACTCTTGGAATTATCGAAGGAGTCGAAAGTTACAATGGTGCGCAGATGCAATCTGGCAAAGGTTGTGGAAACTAGGGTTGCGTGTGTCCTCCTCGCTGCCCCCTCCTAGCCTTTATATAGATAGGCTAGGTCTCGGGTAACAGGTCGAGTCGGTTACAAGTTAGGGTTTTTCCCTTTCAAACTTTCTATCTTTAGCTTCTTCTTGTTCTTCAAGCAATCGAGATTCCACAGGCCACTCGAGTCCCTTGTTTGGGCCTTGGCGACACCATGGGCATGTACGTATTTGGACCGTATATACCAAGCTTGAGTACCTGTAGGGTATACCCATGTTAGTAGCCCCCGAGTGCCCAGTGGAATCGCAGATTCGACTGGGGACTTTTTTGAAGTCTTCGAGTGCCTAAATGAGTGCATTTCGACTGCTTTTATTTGTGTCATAGGGATTGTTGATATACGTGCCTGATATAACCGAAGTATCGGTATCATTTAACCACCTTAGGGTGAAACAACGTAATCTACTCGAACTCGAGTCCCCGGTCTCGAATCCGGAAAAGTGCTGGTGTAATTCGACTTAGGCCGCGGAGGTCTTACAGGAGTTGAATTCCAGTTATATGGGTGTGAGCACTCGACGAGTCCGTCAAGGCATGTTCATCGTACCTGTAGGCACGGATATATTTTTGGTAGTGCGCAGCTAAATTCGTTGCCAGGCCTTATTCAGGTCTTACCTTCACGCTGTAAGCACGACATCCGAATTTTATCATCGCGGAGACGATTCGGGTGACCCAGGAGACACGGTCTCTTTGTAGGGAAAATTATGAGGCGGTGTCGCCACGAGCTTCGAGTGCGGATGTTATCAACACACAGTTTTCTGTATAAATAATCATAGGGTGCGCGACCAGCGCTCCCTATGGGAGTAGCCCCCGAGTGCCTGGTTGAGTCGAAGACTCAAGCAGGGACTAAATAACTTTTGCGACTGCCGCCGTCTTCGGGTTGCTTGTTTCAGTCGAATTTTTCCAGCGCTCCCTATGGGAGTAACCCATGTCCATAATCGAATCGTATTTCTAATGGTTTGGGTTTGCTTCTGATTGTCCATGTTCCTGCAAAAAGAAAAAGAAATTCGTAGGGTGCGCGGCCAGCGCTCCCTATGGGAGTAGCCCCCGAGTGCTTGGTGGAGTCAAAGACTCCAGCAAGGACTAAAGTAGTCGAATTTTTCCACTGCGTAGCTTTGATAACGTCAGTGCTGACGCTTGTATGACCTCAGTTGCCCGCGTGAGCGAGTTTGACAGGACGTGACGAGCGGTGGGTCCCACTTCCTAACTTTGACTTGACTGGGCGTGCGTAATCTTTATTTTAACTGCGCCTCCTCGATTTCCATGCGTAATGGGAGTAGTGGAGGGACGGTTCGTGCTTCCCCTTCTCCACTTGTCCAACGCGATGTGTGCCACGCGTCCGGTAGGGTTTTTCTGCGTCGTTGGATTGCATCTTCCAGGGGTTAAGTAGCGACGCTGCGACGGTAATTTTCCCATCTGTTCTCATTCATCCTTGCTGCCATCGCCATTGTTGTTGCTCTCTACTTCCTTGTGCTCTTTCTTGCTGCAGCGCTGGACCAACTCCGTATCTTCCCCAGCTACTTCCTCCGTTCTCACCGCCGTCGCGCAATGGGGAAGAAGAAGGGAGGCGCTGCTATTGATTCCGCGGCCACCGTTGTCGCGGTGAAGAAGAAGGGTGGCTCCGCTGCTACAGGCACCAGCACCACCGCCGGCGGGAAGAAGAAGGTCGCGGGCACCCGCGTGACAAATGGTGCATGGCGCCATTCCATCATCAAGGCATCGGATCTCCGTCTTCTTCGCCAAGACGGAGTTATCTCCGCAGCAGTCACCGATACGCGCGTCCCCAGCGGTGAGGCCATTCCTGCTCCTCCCACTGGTTTTCGAGTGATGTTTCTTGCATTCGTCATTCGCGGTCTTTCCTTGCCTCTCCACCCCTTTCTTAGGGGTCTTCTTTGTTTCTACGGGCTCCAGCTCCATCAGCTGTCCCCAAATTCAATCCTCCACATCACCTGCTTCATCACTCTTTGCGAGTGCTGGCTCGGAATCGAGCCACACTTTGGTCTTTTCAAGCGCATATTTCAATTGAAGCGTCGGTCCACATCTGGCTCTTTAGTTTATGACGTAGGTGGTTACGGAATCCACGTCGACCCATCCGCCACCTACTTCGACATCAAGCTCACCAAGTCCATCCAGGGATGGAGGGACAAATGGTTCTATGTCCGCGATCAGAAGTCCAAAGATGAGCACTTTGGACTCGTGCCCTTCGATCCTGCGACTCATTGCAAGAAGATGCGTTCCTCGAAGAACGTAGTTATGCCTCGCGAACTCGCGGAGACAGACGTGTTGTATCAACGCGTCTGCGACCTCGAGAGTCACATAGGCGCAGAAGAGGGAGGCTGCGCCCTTATCCGAACCTGGCTGCACTGTCGCGTCCAACCACTTCAAGCTAGGGTTCATCCCATGTTTCAGTGGGCTGGCGCTGATGATGCCACTCGCGTGTCTGTCGATGGCATGTCCGCGAGTGAGGTGGATAAGAGGGTTCGACTGGTCACGAAGTACACTGGAAAGGATGTGCTTCCGAACGAGCCAGATGTTCCTCCTTTTGATGCTTCGAATCCTCCTCCTGAGGTACAGTTGTGCTACGTAGTAGCTTATTTTCTCGATTACTTTTCTATTACTTACTTGTTTTTTGCTGATTTTTGTTGTCTGTATGCAGGATTGGGCGGTATTGCCTTGTATGCCTCCTCTCCCTGAGGGGGTTATTCCTCGTGAAGCCTTAGAAGAGGATGAGTCTGAGTCGACTGTCCCTTCTGATGTGGAGGAGGAAGCCCCCGAGTCCGAGAGTCCGGACACTCGCAAGCGTTCACGCGGCGAGGATTCGGACGCATCGTCTCCTTCGACTCCAGAAGGTACGGTCGTTGGCGCGGAGTCGCCAATTCCTGCCGTCCCTATGAGGGTTGTGGCACTGTCTTCTCGCAAGAAGATGCGATTGCCTAAGGATTCTTCGTCAAAGTCGGCGGAGGCCACGTTTGATCTTGACAAGTTTGACAGGTAAGTTTTCGAGTTCAATTGTTCTTTTTCTTCTTGTTGGCTTGCCCTGGATTTTGCCCTTTCTCAAGGTGGGTTTTGTCTTGTAGTCAAGAGGCGTCGTCATCTTCTAGCGACGTCGAATTTTTGAAGGAATCTGGAGTCGCGACCTCAAAGGCCAAGAAAGAGGTCGAGCGTGCTCCTTCCCCTCCCGTGGCGGCCCACTCCGGGCACAAATATTCCAGCTCTCCTCACACAGGGGAGCATCCAATGGTTGCCCGGATGACGGCACAGCAAACATCTTCGGAGTCATTGGAGGACCATGTAAGTGTAGTTGTTTCCTTCTTTGTAGTGGCAGTCGATGTTATATATTTCCTCTGATGGTTCTTTGTTTGTGCGACAGCTCCTTGTAAAGGAAGCCACGCACTTGGCAGAGCAAGTGATGGCGATGGGCCGCCAGCATGCAATGCTGGAGACGCGTCACCGCGTGGTTGAGAGTGAGTGTTCTACAATTACTCTTCTTCGTCTTCTCTTTTTGGTGTAGTCGACTGATAGTCAACTTTTGTTTTTCGTGTAGCTGAGCATAATGCTCTGTTGCGTGACGCCGCCACCTTAGAGAAGACACTGGCCGCGGCTGTGAAGGGTCGCGACGAGGCAATCGCAGCGCGTGACGAGGCGCGGAAGCGTGAAGAGGATCTGCGTGCCTCCTTTGCGGCCAGGGAAACGTTGTTCTCAGTCACCAAGGCTCTCTCAAGTACCTTTGCTTGTGGATATTGTTGTCCTTCTCTGCATCTAATGTTTTTGCCGGTGGCGTTGAAGTTTTGATCCATGTGTGGGTTCATGTACAGATGCTGGCGATTTGAGCTTTGACCTGCAGGCCCTTTGTCGCGATGACGCTCTGGCAGTTGCGGTGTCTGCAGTCGAAGACCGTAGTGCCGCCGTCCAAGATATACTTTCCAAGGCCAAGGTCGCCCTCAGTCGCCTCCGGGAGGAGTTGATGTCGAAGGCGGAGCTGGTCGATAATATGGACGAGCTGGCAGAGTCACTCGCCGGGGGTGTGCCTTCAACCTACAAGAACTCCCTCCGCGCGGCTGGCGCGACCATGTCACTCGCCATGGTGCAGGCCCACGGAGTCGAGATCGATCCCTCCGCGGTGTCGAAGGCAATGCCTGTTGGCGCAGATGGTCAGCAGGTAGTGTTCGCTCCTTTCGTGACTGCCTGTGGAAAATATGGGCATCACTTGATAAACACTGTCGCGAAGTACTCGGAGGAGCTCCAACGTGCCAAGAAGGCGGCGAAGGCTTCGGCCTCAGGGGCCGGCGGGAAGTCAGTGGCGTCTGACACCGCCACGGACTTGATGAAGCCCCCGAAGCTGTCGAAGTCGAAGCAGCCAGCTGCTCCGTAGTTATCTTTTGTAATAGTTTATTGATAGTTCTTTTGGTTTAAGAACATGCCTGCTGGCAAGTGTGTCTGTGAATACTTATGTCGATCCTGAATGCATCTGTTCCCTTTGCCTTTATGTTGATTTGGTCGCCTTATTTGCCTCTGTCTTGACTTATGGTAGGGTACATCAAGTGATCCCGTGGGGGGAAACCAGGACTCGCCATCTCTTGATGATACAGTGGCACCACCACGCTCCAGGGTAGAGGAGCTATCCTTGCTTTCGCGACTTCGTGGTCGCGTGAAGCAGCTGGAGCGTGAGTTGCCCGTGATCCGCGGTAGCGCAGACGTGTGGAAGTCGAAGGCGGAAAAAGCCGCCGCCCGAGAGCAATATCTGCTTGGCAAGGTGACGCAGCTGGGCGACCGATTCAAGTGTTAGTTTGCTTGTTCTCCTCTTTTCCTTTGTAGTTACTCGCAGCGGTACATTGTACTCATGCTATTGATGCTGCTTCGTGTAGTTGTTAGCGCGCGCCATCCGCAGGAGGAGAAGGATAGAATTGCCATTCGCCTTCATGATCTCACCCAGGAGCAACTTCAAGAGAGTGGGTACTTCTGGGTAGATCATGATCGTGCGACTGCGCTGGCGACCCTGCAGGATCATGCATCGCGGGTGCTGCTCTTTCTGAAGAAGTCGCAGTCGTGCTTGAAGAACATTTATCGGGCGATGTTCCCGCTGGTCGACACTCCATCAAGCCTGCTGGCTCTTCTTGCCAAATTTCAAGATCTATCCGCGGTTCGCGAATGTATGAGGCAGCCATTGGTGGCTGGTGCCAAGGCTGCCCTCTCGATGGTGCGATTGCACAGGCCTGACGTGGATATTGCCGCCATTGCCTCTGGGCCGCCAGCGCCACCAGCAGGATCTTCCTGGAATATGGTACCGCACTATTAGGCGGTGGACCGTCCAGCAGAGGAGATCGTCGACTTCTTCGAGGAACAAACCAACGTTCTTCTGTTGCAAGAGTAGCCAAATTTGTATCCTGCACATAACTGTACTTGTGTTGTAAAGTTCATATAGATGTTGCAGATAATTTATTGTCGAATGTGTATAAAGAGCTTTGCTAGCATGAAGTGTGTTGCACTATGTGAGTCCTTTTGTTAGCCTGGCCATGTTTTATCTCAGTCTCTTGTCAACCTGTCAGGTGCATTGCAGCTGGATTGAGGTTGTGTTTAAGGGTTTCGATTGATGTACCAGCTACTCAGGATGTAGCGTTTTGGTTCGAAGAATAGATGTGTATAGGGTGGCGCAGCCCCCAAGTATATAAATTGAAAAGTAAAGGAGAACACAGAGTTTTGGGGCACTTAGCTTTTATTTATTCGAAGAACAATGTGAGGTACAATGTGTGGCTAAGTAGCCTTGGCTGAGTAGCCTTATTTTCAATGTAAAAGTGAAAAACGACTAAGGGTAGAAGCGTCGCAGCTGTGCGACATTCCAGGGGTTGGAGTATGCGACTCCTGTCTCTAAATCTTGAAGGCGATAGGCGCCACCTGGGATTACTTCTGTAATCACGTATGGTCCTTCCTAGGGGGACTCGAGCTTGACATGCCCCTGCTGCTTCAGTCGCAAGACCAGGTCACCTTCGACGAAGGATCTGGGGCGAAGCCTCCTACTGTGGTAGTTGCGCAAGTTCTGCTGGTAGATCGTGGATCTTTCTACGGCGATTTCTCTTGCTTCGTCAAGGAGGTCGACGGAGTCTTCGAGCGCGAGGGATGACTCTTGTTCGCTATAGGCGACCACACACGGCGCCTTGTACCGTACCTCGGCTAGTAGTACTGCCTCTGCTCCGTGCACCATAAAGAATGGCGTGTAGCCCGTGGCGCTGTTTGGAGTTGTACGTAGGCTCCAGAGTACGGATTGCAGTTCATCCGGCCAGCAACTCGTGGCTTGTTCGAGTGGTCAGAGGAGTCGCTTCTTGATGCCGCTGCAGATGAGCCCGTTTGCTTTTTCCACCTGACCGTTGGTCTGTGGATGCGCTACTGAGGCGTAGCTGATGTTGATCCCCAGGTTCTCGCAGAATTCTTGGAACTCCTTGGATGTGAAGTTCATCCCGTTGTCGGTGATGATGTTGTGCGGCACGCCGAAACGGTAGACGATGGACTCGAAGAACTTGACTGCGTTGTGCGCGGATTGGTTCGTCACCGGCATGGCCTCGATCCACTTAGTGAATTTGTCGACTGCAACCAAGAGGTAGACGTAACCTCCGCGAGAGGACCTTGGAATCTTGCCAACCATGTCGAGCCCCCACTGTGCGAAGGGCCAGGCCAATGGAATAGACCGTAGCTCTACGCCTGGTGCGTGTGGCTTGTCCGCGAATCGCTGGCAAGCATTGCATTTTTGGACTATGTCCTTGGCGTCGCGCATGGCCGTGGGCTAGTAAAATCCAGCTCGTAGAGCTTTGGCAACGAGGGCGCGGCTGCCGGCGTGGTGCCTGCAGGTCCTTTCATGGATGTCGAGGAGAACTGCTCTTCCATCGGCCATGGAGACGCATCGTTGTAGCACTCCTGTGATGTTGCGTTTATACAGTTCGCTGTTGATAACGGTGAATGCCTTGGAGCGCCGCATGATGTGCCGTGCATCTGTTGGGTCGTCCGGTAGTCTCTTGCTGAGGAGGTACGTAATGTACGGTTGCATCCAAGATTGCTCGGTCATCATGACGCTCATTGGTCCTTCAAGTCCGGTGTCCAGCTCCAAGTCATCGAGTGCCATTGGCTCATTGGGTGGCATAGCCCTCGACTCCGTTGCTGCGCTTATTTTCTTCTATGCGGCCTTTGGCTTGATGGAGCATTCGCATATGCGCTCGATAAATACCCCAGGTGGTATGGGGGCGCAGGTAGAGCCTATGTTGGCAAGTGCGTCCGCCTCTTCGTTGCTTCCGCGACCTACGTGTCGCAGCTCGCAACCATCGAAGTCTCCTTTGAGTGTATCGTAGAGGTCACAGTACGCGATCATGTTGTCATTCAGTGCGTCGCACTCATGCATTGTTTGGTTGAGAACAAACTTGGAGTCGCCATATATAATGAGCCTCTTGGCGCCGCAAGCTTTTGCCATCCTCATCCCGTGCAACAGGGCCTCGTATTCAGCCTCATTGTTTGAGGCTGTGAACTGCATTCGCAGGATATACTTCAGCTTGTCCCCTTGAGGTGACGTCAGTATGACACCTGTGCCTGCTCCGTCTTTCCGCTTGGACCCATCGAAGTGCATTGTCCAGAGGTAGGACATATCTGGCTTGTCCAGGAGTTGGTTCTCCATCTAGTGCACGAGGAAGTCAGGGAGAACATGCGACTTGATTGCGTCGCACTTTTCGTATGTGATGTCTCGTGGAGACAGTTCTATTCCCCAAAGCGCGACTCGCCCCGTGGCGTCAGGGTTATTGAGGATATGTCCCAATGGGGCGTCGCTGACTACCACGATTGGGTGTTCGTGGAAGTAGTGGCGCAGTCGTCGGGCGGTCATAAATACACCGTACACCAGCTTCTGGTAGTGCGGGTACCGCTGTTTTGTTGGCGTGAGGACCTCGCTGAGGTAGTATACCGGGCATTGTACGCCATGGACCTTGTTTTCCTCAGCCCGCTCGACGACGAGCACTGTGCTGACCACCTGGTTGGTGGCGGAGATGTACAGCAATAGTGGTTCCCTTTCTCGTGGAGTCACCAGCACTGGCGAAGTGGATAGCAGGCGCTTGAGATCTTCGAATGCTTCTTGCGCTTCATTGGTCCACTCGATTTTTTCAGTTTTGTGAAGGAGCTGGTAGAAGGGCAGTGCCTTTTCACCCATCCGACTGATAAATCGACTGAGGGTCGCGATTCGTCCGGCCAGTTGCTGGACGCCTCTTATGTTCTTCAGCTTCTCCATGGCCAGTATGGCTTTTATCTTCTTCAGGTTCGCCTTGATTCCCCTCGCGGAGATGAGATACCGAAGTAGCTGCCCAGATGGTACGCCGAAGGTGCACTTGTCCGGATTGAGCTTGATCCAGTAGCGGTCGAGGTTGGCGAAGGTTTCGCGCAAATCGTCGATTAGAGAGGCTTCCTCCTTGGTCTTGATTACTATGTCGTTGACATAGAATTGGATGTTGCGACCCAGTTGTTCCTTGAGGCAAGCCTGCATGCACCGCTGGTAGGTGGCTCCCGCGTTTTTTAGCCCGAAGGGCATTGTGTTGTAGCAGAACACACCAAAGGGCGTTGTAAATGCTGTTTTCTCTTGATCTTCCTCCTTCATTCGAATTTGGTTATAGCCTGAGTAGGCGTCCAGGAAGCAGAGACGCTCGCATCCCGCGGTGGAGTCGATGATCTGGTCGATCCGTGGCAGCGGGAAGTGATCCTTTGGGCAGTGCTTGTTCAGAGAAGTAAAGTCCACGCACATCCGCAGGATATCCGTGTCCTTTTTTGGTACCAGCACCGTATTGGTGAGCCAAGTGCTTTCCTTGATCTCGCGTATGAACTTGGCCTCAAGGAGTCTGTTGATCTCCATTCTGACTGCCTGTGCTTGTGGCTCAGACAGTCGCCTAATTGTTTGCTTGACTGGCCTTGCGTCGGGGTTGACGCTGAGTGCGTGCTTGGTGAATTCCCTGGGAACTCCTGGCATGTCCGCAGGACACCATGCAAAGATTTCCCAGTGCTCACGGAGGAATTCGACGAGCGCGAGTTCCTATGCAGGACTCAAGTTGTTGGCGATGAGGGCCGTCTTGGCGGGATCCGATGGATGGACCTACACCTTCTTTGTGTGCACAGATGAGTCGAAGGAGAGGTCAGGTGAGCTTGGCCTACTCAGGGGAGGCAAACTATTGTCTGTCGTCTCTTTCAGTCTTGCGAGTTCCTCCTGCATGCCAAAGGACTGGGAGATTCTGCTGAATTCCCTGTCGCAACTGTCAGATCGCTCAAAGCTCTCGTTGATCGTGATGACGCCGTTGGGGCCTGGCATTTTCATCTGCAGGTAGGCGTAGTGGGGCACTGCCATGAACCTAGCGAACGCGACGCACCCGAGGATGGAGTGGTATTGTGAGGGCCAGTCGACGACCTCAAAGTCAATGCGTTCGTACCGGTAATTCTTCGGCATGCCGAAGATGACGTCAAGGTTGATTTTGCCTAGGGGGTATACGCCTTTCCCTGGGACAATGCTGTGGAACGTTGTGTCCGATGCCTCCAGGCAGGCTAGAGGGATCCTCATCGCTCGCAAGGTACTCGCAAATATGAGGTTCATGTCGCTGCCGCCGTCCACGAAGACGCGACTCATGTCGAATCCTCCAATTTGTGCCTCGAGTACAAGGGGGCAATGACCTGGGCGAGGTATCTGAGGCGGGTGGTCGCGTTTGTCGAAGGTGATGCACGACTCGCTCCCACTGAGGTACTCAGTGGTGGATGGTGGCGAGTGATGGCCTTCTGCACCCTGTTGGAGGGGTGTCCTTTTTGGATCATCATGGTACCCATGGCCCATGAGTACGGTTCTCCTCCGTGGTGCTGGTCCGGTGTGGCTCCGTTCGGGGGTGGCCCAGGTGGTGGTGGTAGTGCGCCATGTGCCACGGCGCCTGGAGCGGCTCCGTAGCCACTTTCGACTGCATTGCGGTTCATCCACACCAATCCCTCGTGTAGCTTGAGGAACTCGCGGTAGTCCTTGAGGAGGTGGCTGGACTTACTCTTGCCGTCATGCTTGTCGATGTAGAAGTGTACCGTGCATGGCCCGGACAGTTTGTCCTCGATGGAGGTCGTCGGTGCCACATCGCTAGTGCGGCGTTGCCATACTTGCGTGGTTTTCCTGGAGTCGCGGTATCCGCCGCTACGGTATCCGATGTTGCGGTTATCGTTGCGTCTATCAGCGTAGTCGGCTGCGACCATGTTGACGTCATCGCGATCATCATAGATGCGCATGCAACGCTTGCCTCGGCGGTCGCGTCTGCGTTCGAGTTCCGCCTCCTCGTTAGAGTGAGCGCGATTCTTCACCGAATCTTCTCCATCGGCCCACCGATTCGCGATCTCCATCAGGTGGTCGATGGTCTAGGGCTTTGAGCGGCCTAGCTCCTCCCTGAGCTCTAGGCGGCGGACGCCACCGTTGAATGCATCAATCGCGCGGTCTTCCGAGATGTTTTCCATGGAGTTCTTGATGATGGACCACCTTTGGATGTATGAGCATAGTGATTCGCCAGATCTTTGCTAGCAGCATCTCAGCTCTTCGATTGATGCGGGCCGTTTGTACGTGCCCTTAAAGTTGCACACGAAGCTGTAAACCAGCTCATCCCAACAATGAATGGATCCACGTGGGAGGTTATTGAGCCATGCTCGGGCGGCGCCCTGCAGCTGTAGCTGCAAGCATTGCATGGCAGTGCTTCGACTGCCTCCATGGAGTCTGACGGAGGAGATGTGATCCTCCAGCCAGATCTTGCGGTCCTGTAGACCGTCGAATTTTGGGTTCTCCGACGGGAGTTTAAACCCTTTAGGCATTCGTTTCTGCCTGATGGATCTGCTGAAGCATCTGGCGCTGCAGAGCTCCCATCTTCCTCTTCCGTGTCAGTCGACCGAGCACGTCGTGCCCTTGACTTGTCGATCTTGCGCTGCGTAAGGTCGTCGCGCGCATCATAGTCACGATCATGTCGCCGTGAGCGGCGGCGCCGAGACAGGTCGTGACTGTCGTTGCTGGATGAGGGTGAGGAGTGGCGCTTTGCTAGCGCTTTGCCCTTTTTCGGGTCTGGTACCGGCTCCTTGTCGAGGGCGGCCTCGATTAACTCCAAACCCGCGATCGTAGATCGGTGCATGGCAGTTTGGGGATCTCCAGCTGGCGGCTGGTTATTGAGGAGGTACATGGTGGCTGCCATCACCGCAGCCTGCGGCGTCCTGGGAACCACGTTGCCTCTCGTGTCAACTGTCATAGAGCCGAAGTCGAGGACTTTCGCAGCCTCTATGCGCTCTTGTTCGGTGAGGTGAGCCATCCGCGATTGCCTCTTCTTGGCGAGGTACTCGTTGCCCTTTGACGAGGATCCTCCGTAGGAGGAGATCCCAGCGCGACGAAGGCTCGACTCGTCCGCTGCCTTTTTACGCGCCTCCAGTTGCACGATTGTTTGCACCTGGTGCTTGAATTCTTCCTTCAGGAGCCAGTGGTAGCCCATCAGCAGTTCTTGCGAGGACCCGAAGGGTGAAGGGGCGCCTCGCAGGGCCTCGCGGCCGCGAGCCCATTCTTGCTCGTTGAGCTTGATCACGACGCGTTCGCCTATTTACTCATTTATTATGGATGGAGGTTCGACTGCTCCTCCGTTGTTGGCGGGGGCGCGATTGCCACCGTTACCGCCGTTGACACCATTGCCACCGTTACCACCGTTGGGTGGATCGGTGCCGTTGCCAGGGTTACCACCGTTGTCGCGATTGGCGGAGGTGTCGCCTGCGTTGATGACGGTGCACATGAAGTGATTGGGGAAGTTGTTGCTTCCACAGCTTTAAGATCTGGAACCGTAGGTTCCATCTTTAGTGGCCAGATCGCTCAGATCGGAATCGCGACTGCTGTCGCTGATCGTATTCTCAACTGCCACCGGGGCGTTAAGCTCACTGAGGGTGCCGATCGATGGAGGGAACCATGATGCCGGGGCAATCGCCGGTGCTGTCGGCTGATCAGGCATGCGAAGCGTGCCCATCTGACCAACTTGGAAGCGGAAGCTCCCAATCGCCAGGCTGATTCCATCGCCCACAGACTCAAAGGCCGGGCGGGTGGCCGGCGTATGGACGGTGAAGTCGAAGGCGCCGAAGAGCTGGCAAATCTCCGTTGTTGCGGAGTTGTTGATCGCAATTGATGGGGCCGAAGAACCACAACATCAACACTCCCAATCCCCACGGATGGCGCCAATTGACGAGGGTTTAACTCATCAATGCCCATTGTTATGGACTTGGGTTTTGGAGGAGGGAGCGCTGGAGACATCTATCGGCTAGCAAACAAGCACACAGGGGACAAAGGATTTACCCAGGTTCAAGCCTTGTAGAGGTCCCTACTCCTGCTTGTCTGCTCGTGGAATTATCGAAGGAGTCGAAAGTTACAATGGTGCGCAGATGCAATCTGGCGAAGGTTGTGGAAACTAGGGTTACGTGTGTCCTCCTCGCCGCCCCCTCCTAGCCTTTATATAGATAGGCTAGGTCTCGGGTAGCAGGTCGAGTCGGTTACAAGTTAGGGTTTTTCCCTTTCAAACTTCCTATCTTTGGCTTCTTCTTGTTCTTCAAGCAATCGAGAGTCCGCAGGCCACTCGAGTCCCTTGTTTGGGCCTTGGTGACACCGTGGGCCTATATGTATTTGGACCATATATACCAAGCTCGAGTACCTGTAGGGTATACCCATGTCAACATGTATCAACAGAATCAAACATCGTATCAGTATAGGAAAGGTACCTGGATTCACCGAAGATGAAGAAGGAGTTTTGTGGTACAAAGGACGTATCTGTGTGCGAGCAGATTCGGAGTTGACGCAAGTTATCATGCAAGAAGCTCACGATACTCTTTAATCTATCCACCCCGGAGGAACGAAGATGTATCAGGATTTGAAGGAGCAATTTTGGTGGCACAAGATGAAGAGAGAAATCGGAAGCTACATTGCCAAGTGTGATATATGTCAGAGAGTCAAAGCGGAACATCAGAGACCCGCAGGATTGTTGCAACCATTGCAGATTCCGGAATGGAAATGGGATTCCATCGGAATGGACTTTATCACCAGTTTGCCTACCTCTAGTAGGGGAAATGACTCTATCTGGGTTATCATTGATAGACTGTCCAAAGTAGCCCATTTTATACCTGTCAAGACCACCTACTAGAGTTCGAAGCTAGCAGAGTTGTACATTGCTAGAATCATTAGTTTGCATGGAACCCCAAGACCATAGTATCGGATCAAGGAACCCAGTTTACCTCAAGATTTTGGCAAAAAGTCCAAGAAGGATTAGGAACCAAGTTGAATTTCAGCACAGCTTATCACCCGCATACCGATGGACAGACTAAAAGAGTCAACCAAATCTTAGAAGATACGTTGAGAGCTTGTGTGCTAGAGTATGGATCAAAATGGGAAGATTGTCTGCCTTTCACAGAATTCTCATACAACAACAGTTACCAAGCTAGTTTCCAAATGGCCCCATTTGAGCTCTTATATGGAAGAAAGTGTCGTACCCCTTTGAATTGGTCGCAAGTAGGAGAGAGTCGGATTTTTGGACCCGACATCCTATGAGAAGCCGAAGAGAAGGTTCACAAAGTCCATGAGCACCTCAAGACCGCCCAATCCAGACAGAAGAGTTATGCTAACAAGAGACGTAGAGACCTGACTTTCAACGTCAGATATTTTGTGTATCTCAAAGTGTCGCCGTTGAAGGGAACACAACGCTTTAGTCTAAAAGGAAAGTTAGCCCCAGATATATTGGACCCTTCAAGATTCTGAATCGCCGAGGAGAAGTATCATATCAACTGGAACTGCCGGAGGACATGTCAGCCATCCATGATGTGTTCCATATCTCGTTACTTCGCAAATGCTTAGAAGTTCCGGAGAAGACCGAAGTTTTCAAGAACATCGATCACCAAGCCATTGATATCAACAAGGATCTCACGTATCGTGAAGTGCCCATCCGTATCTTGGAAGAAGTTTATAGAACCACCAGGACCCATAGTATCAAGTTTCTCAAGATCCAATGGAGTAATCATACCGAAGAAGAAGCCATTTGGGAGCGAGAAGATTACATTAGGACTGAGTTTCCAGATCTCTTTAGTTCCTAGTTTTCTTTCTTAAATCTCGGGATGAGATTTTGCTTAAGGGGGGAAGGTTTGTAACATCCCAAAACTTTAATCAAGGTTATCAAGATCCAAATCACCCAATTTAGGGTTAACAAAAACTTTTTATCATTAAAAATAATTAGGAATGCATATGTGTGTTTGCATTAATATAGAATTATTTGGAAATGCCATGTTTGATTGTTCTAATGGTTGTAAAATGATTCAAAGGTGAATGCCACATCATCTAGACCATTTAAAAACAAAATCCAAAGAAAAAGAAATCAAATAAGAATAAAAAGACCAAATGGTCATTTTGACCATTTTAATCCACTGGGCCACTTTAGGTGTTCCTAGAAGTCAAATTCAAACAGAAACAATTCTGGATCTTTGCACCCCTTGCTAGTACAAGTAAAGATCTACCAAGGCCCACTTTGAAATCTTATAAAAACATTTAGCCACTAATTTTAATTGACATTGGAAAATTGAATCCATTACATATGCATAGATCCCACTTTTTCAAAAACCACTCAAATGAACTCAACTTGACAATCCCAAGCAACCATAGACTACCAAGCATAAGATCAAATCCCCCACAAAAAATCTTCTCAAAATTCAAATAAAATTCTCTTGCAGCCATTGTGTCGAACACTTACTGAGCACTGAATTAACGGCCTAACTATTATCGTTCTAGAGCAGTGATCAAGTGCCAGTAAGGCCTCAATCCACTCCCCTTGTCTCCCCTAGTTCCAACCATGCCATCAAGGAGCTACCTCTTAGTCTCTACCAGAATTGCCGAGCCACTCCGAGGCCATGTTCGCCGGTCGAGCATGGACAGCTCCAAGCTGACCGCCCTGCCCTCTTCCGCCGTGCCTAGGAGGTAGGCGAGATCACACCGCTGCCCCCTGTCCCTTCCCCGATCATTGCCAGGCACTAGACCACCCACAGAGCGCCGCGCCCACCGTGTCTGCCACTACTAGGAAAACGGCTATAGGTAATACGCACATCCGTGGTGCACGTGCTGGAGGTGCCCCACGGCTAAAATAGGCGTGGCGCACTGCATAGAGGTGCCCTACGGATAACTACAGTAGGCGTGGCGCACATGTGCGCGGTGCGCCACGGATGTGTGTGGGCCAGGGCACTGCCGGCCGTATATCACATAGCCGTAGCGCACCTACGGCTAGTGCGCTTTGAGTGTGACCGGCAGTTGTGGCACACTTGGGCACCATGCGCTATAGGAAAATCGGGCCACACTGTTGTGCAACTGGGAAAACAAGTCTGTGGCGCACGGGTGGTATGTGCGCCATGGCTGTTCGTTATGCCTATGGCGCACCACGCCACGTGCGCCACGGATGTGCGTGTTGCCTGCTACATTTTGGCAGATAGCCTTTTGCACATTGCCTAGATCCACCATCTCCCACTTCACTTTCCCCTCCTTCTTCCTCTTTGGATCTCGCCCCCTCCTCCTTACCACCTCAATTTCTCCACTCTTTCACCATTTGTAGCTTGTAAAACTTACCTTGGATGCTACATACATAATAGAGGAAGGCTCTCCTTCCGACCACCATCTCTCGGTCTCTCACCTCTCCTTCGAGATCTTCTCGCGGTCTCTCGTCTCGGTAAGTTGTCTATGTAAGAGGGATGTGTTTATGTGTATGGATGATATGGTCACATATCTATGGAGAGGATCGATGCTCTCATGTGTTTGGAGAGCATGCACGCATGCTCTCTCATATATTGGCATTGTTTTGCCAAAATGTTGATATATTTCCATTTTGGCAAGACTTTGGCATTTTGCAAAGGTCCGAATTTTAGGATAGGTCATGCCGAAATTTTCCATCGACCACTGCATGCATGCATTGGTTATGTGGTTGTAATAAACTTCTAATTCTACCGTGTACACCACGCAGGCAACCATGGTCCGCACAATGAGCGAAGGCATTGTGGCTAGATTTTTGAAATACGCGACGGTTGACATGATACGAAATAACATGACGGAGATAAGATGTCCGTGCAGAAGATGCAAACTCAATTGGCTGATTGACCCAGATTCCAGAAATCTACGGGCGCACCTGCTCCGCCATGGTTTCATGAATGGCTACACTCGGTGGATAAGTGATGACGAAGATGATGAGGCCGTAAATGGGGCGGCGGAAAATGAGGAACGCGGGCAACATGATCATGATCACGGCAAGGATGGGCGAGATGAAGAAGAGTCTCCTAGAGATGGTGAAGGTGCGGAAGCAGACCAGGATGCTGATGATCTAGATGTCGGAGCAGACGACGGAACAACGTCAGGCTAGGTGCGGGACCCTTATGTTCAAGAACTGCTTCTCAAGCAGACGAGTAACGCCAGGGCTACCGCTAGAGAGAAAGCAAAGCTTTTGCAACTTGAAAAAGACGTGGTTACTCCATTGTATGAAGGATGCAAGCCCGATGATACCCGGTTGAATGCAACGCTCAAGGCTATGGATATGAAGGCAAAACATAAATGGACCGACGCAAGCTTCGACGATATGATGGCATTCTGGCACGATCGTCTCCCGGAGGGGAACACGTGTCCAACTAGTATCGAGGACGCCAAGAAAATTGTGTGTCCTCTTGATCTACCGCACATTGGATACCACGTCTGCATCAACAATTGCATCATTTATCGGGGCGGGGATGCGGAGAAAACCACATGCCCGGTGTGCGGCGTTAGTCGATACAAGAAAGGGAAGAAAGCTCCTCGAAAAGTGGTATGGTACTTTCCTATCACTCCTCGTCTGCAGCGCTATTTCGTAGACCCTAAGGAAGCAAATCTCATGCGCTGGCATGCGGAAAGAAAGAAGCCAGCAGATGACGATGACCCTGAAAAGGACGAGCTGCTGACGCACCCTTCAGATGGTAGCCAGTGGAAAGCATTAGACCTCGAATTCCCAAAATTCGGTGGAGATTCGAGGAACATCAGGCTAGGTGCAAGCACCGATGGACTCAATCCGTTCGGTAGCCAGAGCAGCACGCACAGCACTTGGCCCGTGTTTGTATGGATGTACAACCTCCCTCCCTGGTTGTGCATGAAAAAGAAGTACATACAAATGAGTATGCTAATTCAAGGGCCAAAACAACCTGGTACCGACATCAATCTATATCTCGGGCTGTTGAAAGAGGAGCTAGCCATGTTATGGGAATCCGGAGCTAATACGTATGACGTTGTCGCACAAGATTATTTCACTATGAGAGCCGCGTTGGTCACTACAGTGCAAGACTATCCAGGTTGCGGATATTTCTCGGGGCATGTTATCCAAGGATTCTACGCATGCGTTAGGTGCATGGATAACACGACCTATCTCCAACTAGAGAAGGATCCAGGGTCTTCGAAAACCGTGTTCATGGGGCACGGAAGGTGGCCTGGAAAGAATGATGCATGGAGAAAACATGGAGATCTGTTCAATGGAAAATCCGAGACCCGAGGAATCCTAGAGCGGAGGAGCAGCGAAGAAGTGGATGAATTGCTAAAAAACTAGAAAGAGTGTCCTAAACCGAGAAAGAAGCAAAAGACGCAGCAAGACAATCCATTGCTGAAGGTATGGAAAACAAGGTCTGTTTTCTAGGAGTTGCCATACTGGAAGTTTCTCCGCACGCCTCATAGCCTTGACATCATGCATATCACGAAGAACGTGTGCGAGAGTCTAGTCGCCACCCTAATCAACATGCCAGATAGGACGAAAGATGGTCCTAAAGCAAGGAACGACTTGATATTCATGGGCATCCGGAAGGATCTTCACGGAGGACGCCCTACTCCTGATGATCAGGAAGATGACGATGATCATCAGTCGGAGGCGACACAAGGTCGTCGAAAGGGTAAAAAGGTCAAGAAGAACGAATATTACTACCCCCCTTCGTGCTTCACACTAAGCCAAGATGAGATCAAACAGTTTTTCAGGTGCCTTCTAGGAGTCAAATTTCCTTACGGCTACGCAGGCAACATAAGCAGGTACCTAGATGAGGCTAAGCAGAGGTTTAGTAGGATGAAGTCTCACGACTATGCCGTGCTAATGACGTAGATACTTCCGGTTGCACTACGAGGTATAATGGACGAGCATGTCCGAGAAACATTGTTTGGGCTCTGCAAGTTTTTCGACATCGTCTCTCGAAAGTCAATTGGCGTGAGACAGCTCGGGAGGCTACAAGAGGAGATCGTGGTGATACTATGCGAGCTCGAGATCTACTTCCCGCCCGCATTCTTCGACATTATGGTGCATCTGCTGGTCCATATCGTGGAGGATATCATCCAACTCGGGCCGATGTTCCTCCACAGCATGATGCCGTTCGAAAGGATGACCGGACACATCAAAGGATACGTTCGCAACAGGTCCCGTCCAGATGGAAGCATAGCCAAGGGCTTTCTGGCCGAAGAGTGCATCTCTTTCTGCACGAATTATCTAGGCATCGAGAACCTTGTCGGTCTTCCCGTCAATAGGCACCTTGGCAAGCTCGATGGATCGGGTCACCGAGAGGGTCATCGCGTACTACATGCAGACTACAATTGTCGACGCGCAGACTTTGATAGAGCAAACCTAGTCGTGCTACAACATTTAGAACTGGTCGATCCTTGGGTACAAAAGCACAAAAGGTCAATCGAGAAGAAGAATAGTGATCGGGGCATACAGAGGACGCAGGGAGAAATAATCAAAGAGCACAACTCAGATTTCACGTGTTGGTTTAGGCAGACGCTCCTAGATAATCCCTCGCAATCGCATTCTGCAGAGGAAAACATCATATTCACCTTGTCATGGGGATCCATGCACAACCTGGTGACCTATCAGGCGTATGATATCAACGGCTACACATTCTACACGGAGGAAAAGGACAACAAGTGTGACTATCAGAACTCAGGCGTAACATCGGAATTCTACACCGATGACAACGTGAAGGAAAGATTTTATGGAAGGATCAAGGAGATCTGGGAGCTCGACTACTATGGAGAAAAGGTGTCGATGCTCCATGTCAGATGGGCCAAGAGCGTCGAAAGAGAAGACTGGTATTTCACAACCATGTTAATACCCGAAGAATCCAAATCCAAGGCCGCCGGTGCGCACGTCGCCGCGAAAAATGAACCGTGGGTACTGGCTAGCAAAGTGGACCAATGTTTTTTTATTACCGACCCGACAAAGCCTAGCCGTGTTGTCGTGAGGAGAGGAAAAAGAAACATCATCGGAATGGATGGAGTCACCAACGAGCAAGACTTCGACCAGTACGGTGATCCAAATATTGAAGATGACGACGACTACGATGAAGAAACATACATCACAAGAAGAAAAAGGACAACCTTACCCAAAAAAGGTAGCCCGTTCGAGCGAAGAAACATAAAAGTGCCAGGGCTAAATTATTCAACCGCGACAAAGAAGGGAAAAAAGATTGTAAAACGCTAGCTCAAAAAAGATTGTAAAACGCATGCTCAAAAAAGATTGTATTGATGCATATGGATGGAATATTATTAATGGACACATTATTATTTAATTTCTTTCTACTTTGAATCACTTTTGTACCACTTTTGATGATATATATGTACCATTTTTGTCATATAAAACATATAACAGATATTTTATATAGTTTACATAATTTTTGGGATATTTTTTAACATTTTAAAGTAGTTTTAAACTAAAAACAAAAAATGGGGGCACCAGGGTTCGAACCTGGGTGCTCTAGGTTTAGTGAGCGTACATAGCTAGGGCGGAACCAGTGGGATATGCAAGTGCTAGTGTCAACAAACAGGGCGGCGGCCCCGTAGCGCACTAGGTAAGGGTGCGCTACGGCTAAGTGTTGTGACAAGTCTGCTGCACATGGTCATCTCCCATCTCCCATCTATCTCATAACCTAAGCTGCTACCGCCGCCTCCACTCGATCTGCCGCCTCCGCTCGCCCGCTGCCTGCCAAGGAGGAGGAGAGGAGGCCGCCATGTCCGTGGAGGAGGAGAGGAGGCCGCCGCGTCCAAGGAGGTGGAGAGGAGGCCGCCACGTCCGTGGAGGAGGAGAGGAGGCCGCCGCGTCCGAGGAGGAGGAGAGGAGGCCGCCACGCGTCCATGGAGGAGCTCCATCCGCGCTCTTCGTCATCGTCCGCGCGCTCTTCGTCGTCGTCGTCTTTGAGGTGAGTGTCCCCTCTCCCCTCTCTCCCTCTCTCCCCTCTCTGACCTAGAACACAAAAACATAGGGTTCCTCTACATCGTGCTCTTCTTACTTGATTCGCAGACAAAAACATAGGGATGCCTGCCGAGGGTTTCCTGACCTAGAACACAAAATTTCAACCCAAATTAGGGTTTCCTCCTCTCTTTGGTGTCTGGTATTGGACAGTGTTTTACCTAGTGAATAGCTTCGAGCACATGAACCCTAGCTTGATTCAGTGATAGTGTTGTTGGTGATACACGAGGAATATACTGAAATGATTCGTAGAAATACTTTCTAGGAAATTGATTTGTTTTCTATCAAATCTGACAGTGTAATGATGTATAGGTTTGATTCCTAAAGTTTAATTGATTACCAAATCTGACAGTGTAAGTAGAGATGGATGACAAATATGAAATATAAGACATACATTTCTTATAATGTTTAGTGGTATTGCACTTTGTGACATCCATTTCTGTAGAGTGTGTATCTATGAAGTGAATGTCCAGAAAGCAGGTTGAGATGATGCCAAAAGAATTGACAGCTAGCTGATGCCTTGTCTTTGTTGTTGTAAATAGTTGATCTGTGTTAATCCTAGGCTTTTGGTTGTAGTATTGACGATAGTTACTGAATTTTGTAGTGTTCCTTGATTAATTCTTGGACCTGTTCAATGTGTAAAACCGATGCTATGGTGGCGGATGCTTGTACCTTTCGGTGAACATGCCTGGTGAACATGCATGTTTCTCGATTATTGTTGATTTTGTGTTTGCTAACCAACAGTATGCGGAGTCAGGTGAGAATCGATATTGTGCCTGATTACTAAAAGGAAGCAATTGTGAAAACTCTGGATGACCAATATGAATACTCTGTCCATGTGACAGCAATATTTTAATTGATTCCTTGTACCCTGAGAAGTTGATTATTTAAATTGTTTGGATAAGGGGCTAACCTTGGCTTGGATGGATGCCACTATCAAACCTCCTGCTGGATGGTACACAGTGGTAACCCCATATGCTGAATTAGAAATATGTTTTACCTCATTTGTATATGCTACACAAGCATAGCTTGCATGTGCTTGTGATGTTGCTAATAGAACAGTAGTCCTTCAGGAATGTCTAGATGATTTATCAAAGGAATATGATTTAAATTTATACTCTGAGTGCTTGCAATGATTCCTGGCTAAACTAGCTTGGAAGATGATAAGAAATATATTTACTTCTATTTAGCACATGATCTTAAGTGGCTTCTGTAGGTGGTCTAGCTGCTATGGTAAAATATGATTACATGATACTATTCTTGTTTTCTTTCATTCTTGACAGTAATTGTATAAAGATCTGATTCATAAGTTGGTTGTTAGGAAAATGATGAATTACATTTAGAAAGCTTTCACTAAGTGATTAACTAGCCAATATATCATGTAATGGTTGTTTCTTGTACTGATGTCTTTGGCTACTAGTTTGATCTCTGGTAGTTCTACTGGAGAGATGTCTTTGGCTACTAGTTTGATCTCTGCTGCTGTAATTTGCTTGTTTTCAAGACCACCTGAAAGTTCTACATCTGATATATGTTCCTGCCTTCCACCATTCTTGGTTATGCTCTCCTTTAAATCCCAGTTAGAGTGGTTGCTGTGCTTTGTTGTATTCGTAGCTATATTACCCTACCTAGTTGTATTCGTATGCAGGTGCTTGTATGAAATGAGTCCCGATTTTCGCTGAAATGTTGATTAATTTCCATTTCGGCAGAAATCGAGCACTCCTAGTTTAACAAAAATGAGCAAAGGTCATGCCGGATTTTTCCGCGCACTTTACTAACCATTATTTGCCTTTTATTAGTGCAAACATGTGTGACAACGACGAGGCTGGATCTTCTTAGCGTATCAATGCTGAAGGAGAAGTGAGACCTCAAAACAGACCCTTGTCATTCTGGGAGGAGGTCGAGCGGCTAGAAAGAATGACAGAGGGTGATGAAGAATACAACCCTTCCGAGAGCAATGCCGATGAGATGGAAGACGCAGAGGAAGAAGAGGTGGCCGAAGGAACGGCGAATGATGAAACCACTGATGGCGGCGAGGGCACAACAAGTGGTAGTAATCTGCCTAAGAAGAAGAAGGAAAGGCGCCCGAACACGGTCGGCTCCATCAGAGAGGAAATGACCGAAGTGAGCCCAACAGGGGTTCCTTTGGTGCCCGACCATGTGATCAAAGGGTACGGTGGGCAAGTGGCAGCTATCACCTGGACCGCCATCTCGATCAACACCGAGAATCTCCAGCATAAAGATAATGGCCATTTGCGCACACTCCTCTTCGAGAAATTGCACGCAAGATACAAGTTCCCCCTTCAGTATCGGAACACAGATTATCATGGGAATGAAGTAAATAAATCTGCCCTCACGAGCATGAGCACCGCCCTGGCCAGCTGGAGAACCCGAATAAAGAAGAAGATATTTAAAGAAGGGAAAAGTCTCGAGGAGATCCAGAAGATTGACCCGCAAATCACCGAAGATAAATTCCAGGAGTTCAAGGCCAAGTGCAAATCCAAAGAAGCCAAGGCCTCGAGTAAGCGGGGAAAGGAATTGCAGGCGATGAATATAGGTCACCACCATCTCGGATCTGGTGGTTACAGAGCTGTGGAGCCCAAATGGGATAAGGAGGACGACGAGTATAGAGCTAAGGGGATACCAAACCCCTTTTCGAAATTCGAAAACAAGCAGCTTCGAAACTTTATCAGGGCTCGTTACCATGTGGACCCCAAAACCAAAGAACTCACCACGGAAACTAAGGTGAAGGACTTCGAGGTTCTTGCGGTAAGTAATTTAATTACCGCGGATCAAGTCGATTACATTCTAATCGATCAAGTCGAATTTCTAAACGGTTCACGTTACTTCTTCTACAGGAGCAGGAAATTGCTAGTCAGGGATACCATGGTTCCTCATCCCACGGGTCGACGGCGGCCACCCGGTGGGATAACCCTTTTAAAAGGGCGATGAACCGGGCCAAGAAAATCACGTCGGTTACAAAGAAGCCATCGTCAGCTGGCTGTCTGGCCGGCTTCGGGGCTAAGAATTGGGTGGATCATTTTGGTCCACCCCCGAGGACGCGTGTGGAGGGAAGGAGCGACGAGGAAAATCGCGAGGTTCAGGAACTTAAGGAACAAGTGGCGCGGATCCCGCAGATCGTCCAAGACAACCTGGCAATCACCCTCACCTCCATCCTGCCTACCTTGGTGGAGTCAATAGCGAACTGGAGTGCGGGTGGTCAACAAGGGCCATGCCCGATTCCAAGCATGATCAGTAGCCACTCAAACAATGCGGCGCCGGCGAACCCGGTGAATTATGTGTTCGTGACTCTGCCCGCTAGCACGGCGGTGCCGGAAGCATTGGTGACTCCGCCCGCTAGCACGGCGGCGCCAGAAGCATTGGTGACTCCCCCTGCCATCACCACGGCGCCGGAGCTTAATGCAACCGATAGGGAGAATACACCGGCGGCCGGCACCGCACCATCAAGCAGCCCCTCCGTCTCTTGCACGCCCATCGTCGTATGCGGTGCCTCGACATTAGCCGAGCTCGACGCCATCACGGTAAACCAAATACTTTACCGCCTTGCTATTTATTACTCTTATGGCATCTTTTTAATGCCATACATGTTTTTCGCAGACGGATGTTCCATTCACTCTCTTAAGCTTCGTGAACAACGAGTTGAGGGATGTTGCCAAGGGTACCATCATTCAACCCTTGCACCACATGTTCCAGTCAAAGCCGATGCCAGATAGCGTGCATAGGGTTAAAATTATCCAGGTGCTAAGGGGCTGCGATGACCTAGAACCTCCCATTCAACCCCCAGGAGCGGATGAAGAAGAGCCGGCTATCCTCAGAAGTTGCTTCGGCTTATTCCTGCTATGGCCAAAGAGCATGATTCGTTTGGGGACGGCCGGGGCCATCACCCCACAGACAAAAACACTGCATGTCATGCCAGCGCCAAGCCATGGCAAGAACCCCACACCGCTACCGCCGTCACCTCCACGTGATTGTTCGGCTGGTCATATTGACATGACCATGGCGCAGGATCCGAACGAGGATGACAAAGAGTACTTCGATGATTTCATCAACACTAATCTTTTCCCCGGCGACCTAAACGGAGACCCAGCTAGTGGCCCCGCAGAGAAAGCCACTTGCAACAAACATCTCTTTGGTTCTCAGGAGACGCCTCCAGCTTGCACCTTCACCGAGCCAGCAGATACATCCAACCGGTCCTTTGTTCTAAGCCCTGACACACTACATAGGGCGATCGATGCTCAGATTGCGGTGCCTACCCACTTCCCAAAAGGCAAGAAGACCAGGAAAAGAAAATCTCGCAGCTCGAGCCAGCTGGTGGTGTCAACTGCGAATCCGATCAGGTTTCAGGACGGGCCACCAAGACCAAAGGGTATTATGTGGAGGATGCATGTGGCGGGTGAGCCCATGCTAACTAAGAAATTGCTCAGGCTCGCCACTTCAGAAATGAGGAGTGTGCATGACTGTGTGCTAACGATAGAGAGACGCCTTCTTGCGGAGAAAGATCCCTCGCACCCGGTATTCATGGTTAAGGTGCCACGAGGCTTGGGCTTCGTCGATAATGTCCCCGTGGATCTATTCTTCTAGTTTTTGATGACATCTTCAATATGTTCCACCTGTATCCGCTGCACTATACCATGGTACACCTGTTTTCTCTCAACCTGGCCATTCAGATCATTAGAGAGAACACCCCGGGCATCGCTATAGTGGACCCCTACTACATGCCTAATGGCTTCTTGGGAAGCGCCATTGAACGGCGATTCGTGGCCTCGTACCTCCAAGGCATCTTGATGGCGAACAAGACAAAGGAATACATTCTCGTGCCTTTCTTTCCCGAGTAAGTCATTATTCACTCGCCGCCATAACATGCTTTATTAGATTTTCATCATTCTTTTTCCAACACATTCTGTTTGAATTGTTTTGCGCAGAGATCAACACTGCACACTCATCTGCTTGTCGCCGAAACATTCGCAAGCCACGTATTTCGACTCAGGGAGTCAAGAAAAGAATAAAAACTATGACAAGATCAAGGAAGTTCTGGATGACGCTCTCACCGGCTATGCCTTAGCGGAAGGCGCCACCTTCGTGCGTAAGAAGCTCAAGTTTGGCAGGCACGTCTTCACCCATGTGACAGAATTCCCCTGCATGAAGCAGTCAGCAGGCAGTCAGAAGGAAGCCTACTATTCACTCCATCACATGAGGGTGTTCCTACTAGAGCAACATAATTCTACGCTGCCAGATCATCTCAAACGGTGGGCCGAAGTCAAGGCCAGGATCAATGATTCAAATATTAGACAAGAGATGTATCGCATCCAGCAACAGTTTGGGGCAATCATCAGTCGTGATATCATGACTTCGGGGGGGGTCTTCTATGGAGGCAATCCCCCGAATAACCGTGACGTAGTAGATTGCCTAAAGATGCAGGGTGACTATAGGGCGTTCATGACGAAACAAGGCGTCCTCCCGTTCCCTGAGCCGAGCCAGAAGTCTTGATGTGTTGGTCTAGTTGTAGTTATTTATCCCCACAAGTACTTGTGTGTGTCGACATGTACATGCTACTACTTGGTATTTTTTGCTTACTTTGTTACCTTATTTGATAATTATATCTTTATATGCGACTTTTACTTGTTTTTTCACCCACCATTTAATTATTATTGCCAACTTTTAGATGACGTTGTACGTCGTGTACAAGGGACGGGTTCCCGGAGTCTACGATGATTGGGAAGACTGCAGGAGACAGGTGCACCATTTCAGCAGCAATAGCTACAAAGGGTACAACACTATGGCAGAGGCGGAAGCTAGATACGCGTGCTATCTAGCGGGAGTTAGGACGAGGAACCAGATGAAGACCTATACCTCTGTCGCGGTGATGGTTGTCGTCCTTGGTTGTCTGTCCTGCATGTTCCTACTTTAGATGTCTAGGCAAGCTTCCGCGAGCTCTAACTTGGTTGAGACATGTATTCATGTCATCACTAGCTACTTTGTAACTTGATTGAAATAATGTAACTTATACTGTGTATTTAGGTATGTGACTTATCTATATGTATTTGTTTCTATCCTGTCTGTGTATTTATTTCTGTATTGTATATCTGTGTATTTATTTCTGTATTGTATATCTGTGTATATTAGTTGTATGTAACACCCTCGAATCGGCCCTATGAAAGTTTAGCCCTTTCCGCCAAACCCGCATAGAAACGATTCAAGGACGCCCACCAGGCACTTTCGTGCGGGTGGAAAAACGAAGTAATACCATTACACAATAGTCCTCGATGGGACCCACAGAACAGATATATATACATCACGACTCCAAGAGTCAAGATTACAAATATACACTAAAAAGATCCAAATCACCTTGAAAACGATACAGCGTCCGAGTATGGACGAGATGCAAATGGGGCTAAGAGCCCTGAAGAATAACCAATCGCGTCCATAACCCTGCCCAGGCCAAGCCAAAAGGGTAACCCTGCTAACGACGTCGATCTCAAACCTGCTAAAACAAAAGGGGTGCCGACAAAGGGCAAAGGAAAAAGAGGAGCGCCAGTACTGAGGCCAGTACACGGCGAGGCTAGAATTTGGCGGCTCTCGCCTACATAGGTATGGTGGAGTGAAGCGGCAGCGCAGCAGCACTAAACAACCTATAGAGACTAGGTATCACTGGCGGCTATTAGAGAGGGATAAGAAAGACCTATTCAGATCCTACCTAATACTAACACCAAACATACCCATCCTGGTATTCTCCCTCGAGACCAACCGAGGAAGTCAAACCGAGGAACTCACACAGTTGGCAGTTTTATCCATTCCATTAAAGTTGAAGCACTTACTAGTCAGATATAGATAGCATGAGTCATCCTGATAGCATAAGTAGTGGGCAGTTTTAATCACCATTCCGTTGTAGTTGGAACATTTACTACTCAGATATAATTGTCCTGAGGAATCCCAAACCCCAGCTTTTGTTGGCACTTTTATCACATTCCATTGGAGTTGCAATACTTACTAGGCAGGTACAGCATGTCACAAAACAACCCAGATCCACCAGCTGTTGGCATTTTTAATATCCATTCTATTATAGTTGAATCTGATTACTAGTCACATATTAAGTCAAATTTATAGTACTACTTTAGTTATGCTTGTCTATGATCGAGATACTGTGCTCCAAGTCGTCCATAACCGCGGACACGGCTTTCAGAAAGATTTACCCTGCAGGGGTGCACAAATAGCAACACACACACGATCAACCTCGGAAAAACCAAATCAAAACCCAACAAGGCTTTCACGACAAAGCAATCACAGGATTCATAAAATATTTCAGGGGGGCACCCCACTAAGCTACCCGCAACGAAGTTGGCCGGCTCCGGAACGGACCCAGGGTTTGCGAGAATGTCTGTAAATGATTGGGAACCCGAAAGTGTGACTGGGCTTGTCGATACCACGAAATCGTGCCGCGATCCAAAACAGTACAGGTGCTCCACGCACAATCGTAAATAAAACAGTAAAGCATGGCATAAGTACAGGATAGTAATAAAGCCCCAAACTACTTTGTGGCCCGAAGAAGTAAGAAATGAATCAAGCTCTGGCTAAGGGGGATTCATAGAGTCTCCCGTATGTGGATAGTGCGAATAGTCAAGGAACAGGTATCAAGTACTCGGGGCCTACGGGACACAAGTGAGCGTGGAAAAACCAAATAACATCTATTGCCCACCGATGCCTATGCATTAGTTATACCAGCAATTTAATAGTTGTATTTAAAGTCATGATCAACTCCACCGTAAACATCTGCCAGCATTCCAACAACTGTGGTACTTGACAACACGAGATCGCACCTAAGCAAGCAACTACGACTCGCAAGGCCTGCTATCTACCAATCACAGGTAATAGGAGGTGTCCAAGGCAATATAGGGCTGCAAGGAATATAAATGGTGCACGGAACTAAAGCATCGCAATACGGGTAGCAATAGATCAACAGGAGGAAGTAAAGACTATAAATGCAAAATAGGTAGAAAGGGGGAGAATGCTCGCCTGGGAAACACTGCCGAAGGTTCATATCCGGAGAACTTGTCGATACTCGCATCAACTCATCGGCCTAGTCCGCGAAGAAGCAAACACTAGAAGAAACACCGGATGCAATATTTAATACTACGGCAGAAGATCCGGCATGCTTATGATATGATGCATGGCATGGCACAGATGTGGTGCAATTAGGCAATATTAACCGGAACCGGGGTCCCGACAATTAATTACATGGTTCAAGTTATTTAGAAGCCCCGCAAATTAAATGTTGGCTTAAAAAGGCAAAACAAGGCATCGGTTCGCTACACAAATTTAAATGGAGTCCGGAATAAGACTATAATAGCCCGCATATAGACTCCGTATTTAATTATGAGTGAATCGGCATAATGCCCCCAAACCACAGACAGATATGCATGCATGAACAATTAATATGCAACAAGTTTTATATATAGCATTTATAAAATAGGGGCTCGGGAAAAGGTTCACACATCTGGGTTCGGAAGATCTTGGTTCCGGGGGTTCGGGGTTCGGCAAGGTTCGACGGGGGGGACGGTTCTATGGGATTGGTCTTCGGAGGTCGTCGCAGGTCTTGGTTTGGCGTCGGCGGCTCATCGGACTCGCCCTGGTCGGTGTCGCTCTTATCGTCACGAAGATCTTGTCGGGTCCTCGGTTTTGATTGTCGGTGTCGGACTCGGGTCTCGGCATTGGGAGACCTTGGTGTTCCATGCGGTCGATCTTGCTGTTCTGGGATGGAGAGCTTGTCATTCTGTGTCGGCGACCTTGGCGTCTGGGTTCTCGGGCATCGCATCCGGGAAGGAGTACTTGTCGCATCTGTGGTCTTCGGATCCGGGTAGGGGATCTTGATGCCTATGACAAAGAACTCAGGTGCGGAAGGAGGTCTTGGCGTGCCGTGAGGGAGAACTCGGGATTCCGCGGTGAAATACTTGTCGTTCCGGTGGCGATCTTGGCGATATCTCAGTTGATAGTACAGCCCTTCGTGCGGCAACAACATCCGGACACCCAACAATAGGATCGAAACAAGTGAATGTTTTGTGGAGAGGCCACTAGAAAAACGAGTTAGCATGACCGACGAAGTGGCCTGTCCACCAGACTGCAGAAACAACAACAACAGTAATTAACCTTACTAGAACACCGGAGCCAAGACACGTGGTTGCCGCGGCGCAACGTAGGATACGGGCAGAGAGGACGATGGACGGTCGGTCGGAGGGGCGCGCTGCTAGAGGTCGCACATAGCAGCGGCGCCGGATGGCGGGGTCGGCGACACGAGGACGAGGCCAAGGGTCGCGGGAGGTGTCTGCGGCCGAGGAAAGCGGACAGGACGTGCAGGTCGGCGGAGAAGGCGGTCGTCATGGAGCTGGGCTTGCGCAGGAGGATGGCTGGGCGACGCGGGCGGCGCGAGGAAGTCCGGGAGGCGGCCGGTGATCCATAGGCCAGGACGGATGACGGCGAGGAGGAGGTGCGGGGCCGGCTCGGCGGTGAGGATCTCGGGGGTGCAGAGAGAGAGGCGCGACGGGGGCCTGAGGAGCGCGAGGGAGAAGGTGAGTAGGGCCGTCAGAGGGGAAGAGAGGGAGGGCCGGCGACGAGGTGGAGGAGGGCGCAGGTGGCGGCGGCTGGTAGGCGAGCAGAGAAGGGTCGCGGCGGCGCGCCTGCAGGTGGGAGGAAGCGATGCGGGTGAGAGAGGTGGGCCTGGTGGTGGGGATCGATGCGGGGAAGGTGGAGGAGATGGCAGCGGAGGATGCGGCCGCGTGGAGATGGCGTGTTCTGTCGGTGGGGGTGGGGCCAAGTAGTGTTAGCGTGACATGGTGGAAGTTGCGTGCGTGCAACGCGTTGTGCGCAGCGGTGTGCAGCTGGCTAGGTAGGACCGGGCTACAGGGCGGACCAGGCGCGGGATGGGACAGGTTCAGCCAGCTGCGGCGGCGGCTGTGTGGAGCTGGGGACGGGTTAGGCTAGGGTAGGTGGCAGGGAGGAGAGAGATGGTGGGATTAGGGTAGGGGGAGATGGGTTGGGTTAGGGTAGGGAGTTTTAGATAGGGTTTGGGGATGGTCGGCCGGGCTTTTGGGCCTGGCAGGCTGCCCCCTAAAAAAATAATTTTATTTTATTTAAAACAGACGATTGTAAATAATTTTTAGACAAATAAAATTATCCGGAAGAGACCAGAGTTTTGATTTGAAATAAGGACGGGCCTTTAGAAAACAAAACCAGGTTTTTCCAAAAATAGTTTCAGACAAACAGATGCATGATGATGACGACGCTCAAATGCAATGTGGCATGATGACATGAGCTTGCGGTCATGATGATGCAATGCACAAAAACACAGCGATTTTCTAGGAGTGCTTTTAGCGGGATGCCAAAATTCGACACCACTAACAAGGGATCTCGCCCTCGAGATCCGCCTCATGGTACCGGAAAGAAGGTTGACGACCTGAATCTTCTCGCTTCGTGTAGATCCTCGCGACACCACTAACAAGAGGTCGTTGTCCGTGGTCGTCAAAAGAACACTCCGGGAAACAAAGGACGAAGGTAAAGTTATCCACAAATAAAGCCACCTCTAACTTCGATAGAAAGAGAGAACTGATGCATTCTCATCCACTTCAATGTACATGAGCAAATAGAGTGAGTAGTCGGCATGGGGGCCAATCCATCACGCACCCAAACTATTACTCCACACAATCAGTAGAAAAGCTTGCAACCATTCTCGGAATCAGACTGAAGATCTCGACAAGCGAGGTTCAGAAACAAGGAGGGAAGCATACTCTGCATCGGATCTGGCAAAGATGAGGTCGTCGCGTCGCAAACCACCGGAAGGCACAAGAAGGAACAGAGAGAAGTCCAACAGATGAAGGATTCCTTAGATAGCACGAAGACCGGATGTAGAAGCATTGTTACCAAAGGAGGAAGCGAAACCCTGAAGGTACGACGGAAACCCAACCACGAGAATTCCTAGACTCGAAGAAAAGATAAGAGAACAGATCCAAAACACACAGAGGTAAGAGGAGAATAGCAGAGGGTAAGGAGTAAAATCACACCTAATCAGATCTATCCAACCAATTTTCCAAAATAGTTTTGACACTCTACTTCGGCCGTTAGCTAGGTTATCCTATAGGCTGGACTTGTGGGGTATCGCAACTGCTTCGCTCTAATACCACTCTGTAACACCCTCGAATCGGCCATATGCAAGTTTTAGCCCTTTCCGCCAAACCCGCATAGAAACGATTCAAGGACGCCCACCAGGCACTTTCGTGCGGGTGGAAAAACGAAGTAATACCATTACACAACAGTCCTCGATGGGACCCACAGAACAGATATATATACAGCACGACTCCAAGAGTCAAGATTACAGATATACACTACAAAGATCCAAATCACCTTGAAAACGATACAGCGTTCGAGTACGGACGAGATGCAAATGGGGCTAAGAGCCCTGAAGAATAACCAATCGCGTCCATAACCCTGCCCAGGCCAAGCCGGAAGGGTAACCCTGCTAACGACATCGATCTCAAACCTGCTAAAACAAAAGGGGTGCCGACAAAGGGCAAAGGAAAAAGAGGAGCGTCAGTACTGAGGCCAGTACACGGCGAGGCTAGAATTCGGCGGCTCTCGCCTACATAGGTATGGTGGACTGCAGCGACAGCGCAGCAGCACTAAACAACCTATCGAGACTCAGTATCACTGGCGACTATTAGAGAGGGATAAGAAAGACCTATTCGGATCCTACCTGATACTAACACCAAACATACCCATCCTGGTATTCCCCCTCGAGACCAAACGAGGAAGTCAAACCGAGGAACTCACACAGTTGGCAGTTTTATTCATTCCATTAAAGTTGAAGCACTTACTAGTCAGATATATATAGCATGAGTCATCCTGATAGCATAAGTAGTGGGCAGTTTTAATCACCATTACGTTGTAGTTGGAACATTTACTAGTCAGATATAATTGTCCTGAGGAATCCCAAAACCCAGCTTTTGTTGGCACTTTTATCACATTCCATTGGAGTTGAAATACTTACTAGGCAGGTACAGCATGTCACAAAACAACCCAGATCCACCAGCTGTTGGCATTTTTAATATCCATTCCGTTATAGTTGAATCTGATTACTAGTCACATATTAAGTCAAATTTATAGTACTACTTTAGTTATGCTTGTCTATGATCGAGATATTGTGCTCCAAGTCGTCCATAACCGCGGACACGGATTTCAGAAAGATTTACCCTGCAGGGGTGCACAAATAGCAACACACACACGATCAACCTCGGAAAAACCAAATCAAAACCCAACGAGGCTTTCATGACAAAGCAATCACAGGATTCATAAAATATTTCAGGGGGCCACCGCACTAAGCTACCCGCAACGAAGTTGGCCGGCTCCGAAACGGACCTAAGGTTTGTGAGAACGGCTGTGAACGACTGGGAACCCGAAAGTGTGACTGGGCTTGTCGATACCGCGAAATCGTGCCGCGATCCAAAACAGTACAGGTGCTCCACGCACAATCGTAAATAAAACAGTAAAGCATGGCATAAGTACAACATAGTAATAAAGCCCAAAACTACTTTGTGGCCCCAAGAAATAAGAAATGAATCAAGCTCTGGCTAAGGGGGATTCATAGAGTCTCCCGTATGTGGATAGTGTGAATGTCAAGGAACAGGTATCAAGTACTTGGGGCCTACGGGACACAAGTGAGCGTGGAAAAACCAAATAACATCTATTGCCCACCGATGCCTATGCATTAGTTATACCAGCAATTTAATAGTTGTATTTAAAGTCATGATCAACTCCACCGTAAACATCTGCCAGCATTCCAACAACTGTGGTACTTGACAACACGAGATCGCACCTAAGCAAGCAACTACGACTCGCAAGGCCTGCTATCTACCAATCACAGGTAATAGGAGGTGTCCAAGGCAATATAGGGCTGCAAGGAATATAAATGGTGCACGGAACTAAAGCATCGCAATACGGGTAGCAATAGATCAACAGGAGGAAGTAAAGACTATAAATGCAAAATAGGTAGAAAGGGGGAGAATGCTCGCCTGGGAAACACTGCCGAAGGTTCATATCCGGAGAACTTGTCGATACTCGCATCAACTCATCGGCCTAGTCCGCGAAGAAGCAAACACTAGAAGAAACACCGGATGCAATATTTAATACTACGGCAGAAGATCCGGCATGCTTATGATATGATGCATGGCATGGCACAGATGTGGTGCAATTAGGCAATATTAACCGGAACCGGGGTCCCGACAATTAATTACACGGTTCAAGTTATTTAGAAGCCCCGCAAATTAAATGTTGGCTTAACAAGGCAAAACAAGGCATCGGTTCGCTACACAAATTTAAATGGAGTCCGGAATAAGACTAGAATAGCCCGCATATAGACTCCATATTTAATTATGAGTGAATCGGCATAATGCCCCCAAAACACAGACCGATATGCATGCATGAACAATTAATATGCAACAAGTTTTATATATAGCATTTATAAAATAGGGGCTCGGGAAAAGGTTCACACATCTGGGTTCGGAAGATCTTGGTTCCGGGGGTTCGGGGTTCGACAGGGTTTGACGGGGGGGACGGTTCGATGGGATTGGTCTTCAGATGTCGTTGCAGGTCTTGGTTTGGCGTCGGTGGCTCATCGGACTCGCCCTGGTCAGTGTCGCTCTTATCGTCACGAAGATCTTGTCGCATCTGTGGTCTTCGGATCTGGGTAGGGGATCTTGATGCGTGTGATGAAGAACTCAGGTGCGGAAGGAGGTCTTGGCATGCCGTGAGGGAGAACTCAGGGTTCCGCGGAGAAGTACTTATCGTTCCGGTGGCGATCTTGGCGATATCTCAGTTGATAGATCTCAGTTGATAGTGCAGCCCTTCGTGCCGCAACAAGATCCGGACACCCAACAATAGGATCGAAACAAGTGAATGTTTTGTGGAGAGGCCACTGGAAAAACGAGCTAGCATGACCGACAAAGTGGCCTGTCCACCAGACTACAGAAACAACAACAACAACAACAGTAATTAGCCTTGCTAGAACACCGGAGCCAGGACTCGTGGTTGCCGCGGCACAACGTAGGACACGGGCAGAGAGGACGACGGACGGCCGGTCAGAGGGGCGTGCTGCTGGAGGTCGCACATAGCAGCGGCGCCGGATGGCGGGGTCGGCGACACGAGGACGAAGCCGAGGGTCGCGGGCGGCGTCTGCGGCCGAGGGAAGCGGACAGGACGTGCAGGTCAGCGGAGAAGACGGTCGTCGCGGAGCTGGACTCGCGCAGGAGGACGGCTATGTGACGAGGGCGGCGCGAGGAAGGCCGGGTGGCGACCGGTGATGCGTAGGCCAGGACGGATGACGGCGAGGAGGAGGTGCGGGGCCGGCTCGGCGGTGAGGAGCTTAGGGGTGCAGAAAGAGAGAGAGGCGCGACGGGGGCCTGAGGAGCGCGAGGGAGAAGGTGAGTAGGGCCGCCGGAGCGGAAGAGAGGGAGGGCCGGCGACGAGGTGGAGGAGGGCGCAGGTGGCGGTGGCTGGTAGGCGAGCAGAGAAGGGTCGCGGCGGCGCGCCTGCTGGTGGGAGGAAGCGATGCGGGCGAGAGAGGTGGGCCTGACGGCGAGGATCGATGCGGGGAAGGTGGAGGAGATGGCGGCGGAGGATGCGGACACGTGCGGGATGGCGTGTTCTGTCGGTGGGGGTGGGGCCAGGTAGTGTTAGCGTGACAGGGTGGAAGTTGCGTGCATGCAACGCGTTGTGTGCAGCGGTGTGCAGCTGGCTAGGTGGGACCAGGCTGCAGGGCGGACCAGGCGCGGGATGGGGCAGGGTCAGTCAGCTGCGGCGGCGGCTGTGTGGAGCTGGGGACGGGTTAGGCTGGGGTAGGTGGCTGGGAGGAGAGAGATGGTGGGATTAGGGTAGGGGGAGATGGGTTGGGTTAGGGTAGGGAGTTTTAGATAGTGTTTGCGGGTGGCCGGTAGGGCTTTTGGGCCTGGCGGGCTGCCCCCTAAAAAAATAATTTTATTTTATTTAAAACAGACGTTTGTAAATAATTTTTAGACAAATAAAATTATCTGGAAGAGACCGGAGTTTTGATTTGAAATAAGGGCGGGCGTTTAGAAAACAAAACCAGGTTTTTTCGAAAATAGTTTTAGATAAACAGATGCATGATGATGACGATGCTCAAATGCAATATGGCATGATGACATGAGCTTGCGGTCATGATAATGCAATGCACAAAAACACAGCGATTTTCTAGGAGTGGTTTTAGCATGATGCAACACTGTATTGTATATAATCTGTATTGAATATCATCTGTATTGAGTATTTTTTTCTGAAAAGCTCAGCCGTGGCGCACATATACTTGGTTAGTGGCGCACTATGTTGGTGGCGCACGTGGTCAAATATTAGTCGCGCACTATGTCATGCGCCACAGGAAAAATAGTAGTAACGCACTATGTCATGCGCCACAAGAAAAACAGTAGTGGCGCACAAGGAAGTGCGCTACCACTAACTCGAGATACCTGTAGCGCACCTGGTAGTGTGCTACGGGCACTTTTTAGCCGTAGCGCAGAAGTCGTGTCGCACCCCTAGTGTGCCACGAAAGGGGAAAATAGGTGCACCACAGACGTACATTTTCCTAGTAGTGTGCACGATGCCAAGCACGCGCCAGAGCGCCACGCCCGACAAGCATGCACACGCTGCCCCTCGATCGCAGCCCGCACGCGCCGCTCCGCCATGACCCCAGCAGCCGCCCGGACATGCCCTTTTGCTGCCGATTGACCCGCTGCCACCGTGAGCCGCATTGAACACCGTCTCTGCCACGCAGAGCACGAGCCGCGCCCGACCAATTGCCACTGCCCCTAGCCGCGCCATTACACTATAGAGGACCGCCAGTAGACTACGCACCATCCCCTACCATCAGCCACGACAATAGCACGATGTACCGCCCTCGCTAGAGACGCCCGCCCATCCCGTTCGGTCGCTCCGTCGGACTATAAGTAGAGGCCACCCCCAGCCTCATTCTGCACACGACTCACCTCCCCTCTCACCACTGACCATCCCACACTTCTCCCCGGAGCCACTCGAGCCCTCAGTCACCGGAATTTTGCCGGAGCTCGCCGCAGTAGAGGAGAAAGGGGGTCGTTGATTGCGACTTCCCCAGGAGCCACCGCGACCACGCCTAGCACCGCTGTCATCCACCAGTTCGATCGCCCCCCACCGCCGAGCCTAGCTAGAGCCCTGGTAAGCCCCAATGCTCCCCCACCAATTCGCTAGGGTTTGTTCTCGCCGGTGACTTGTATGTCGTCGATGATGAACCACAGTCGTTGATCCCTGTTCTAATCGCACAGCTAATATTGCCCTGTACCGCTTCGCGTTGGATGTGCCACTGACATGCGGGACCCCCTTGTCAGTTGCCTCTACGCCGTGGAGTGCCACTAGGCTGGCCCGTTTAGTTTCCCGCGCTAGCCCACAAATTCAAATAGATGTTTTTCTAATTAGACTTAAACTAGTTTCTGTCCACTTGTCTAAAAATCATTTCAGAGAGATCCACTTAACCAAAATGCATGATTCAAATTTTGCTAGAAAGATAATTAAAATCTATATCTAAGCCTGTTGGATTTAAATCATTTGGAATTAGAGATAATCTATAGAAAAAATAACAAGACTATGGATTTAAAGCATAAAGTGATATTACAAGTTGAAAACTAAAGGATCATAAAGGCTATGGTGACTTGGGATAGTCATAACATGGTGTGAGCATGTGCCAAGTCAACCCAAATAAAACATCAAAGGAGAATACCACAATACTATGCTTTAATATGCTAAAACAACACATGATTCATCCAAGGCACATTAAGCAATCTCCATTGTTTATAACAAGTCATGCTACAGCAAAGAATACTAAGCATAAAGCCAAAACAATATCAAGCAAGGCATGAGGAAGCATAGGCCATAGTCAAAAACAAGCTCTCTTTAACACTTAAGCATGAACTTTCCTACTGTCTTCCAAACCAAACCAAACTATTTGAAAACCAATGTATGAAAGAGGGGGTCCAACCAATTTATTCAGCAAACAAAGAAAACAAAGCAAATGAAAAACCAAAACAAAAACGAAAAATAAGACGCTCTAAGAACAACACAACTATGCATGAAATAATAAAAATGAAGCGTTTGGAAGAAACCTAGGATTTTTATTGATGGAGAAGGGGATGCCTTGGGCATCCCCAAGCTTTGAAGCTTGTACTTCTTGGATATTTCTTGGGGTGACACGCGTGGCATCCCCAATCTTGAGCTTTAGTCCATCCTTCATCTCATTACTCATTCCTTCCATGCACCTGAAATTTTTCCTTCATACAAAACTTCACACAATCTTTATTAGCAACATTAGTGCACTCAAGATAATAAGTCTTTAGGTTTAGTTCTCACACCAATAAACTTACATTAAAACACTAGCTACTGTAGAACTTCCCTCAAAAAGCTCAATTCCCGAAAAGAACTCAAAAAAGGAACCAACAAGAAGCAAATGCAAATAATGGCAGAAATCTGCCAAAACAGACCAGCAGGTAAAGACAATTTTTTTAGAAGACCTTATGTTGCTCAAATCAAAAAGTGTTGAACTAATGAAAGTTAGATAACAACCTGGGGCAGAAGCACAAAAATTCACGCCTCAAAAGGACGTACAGATATTTTACAGAAATTTTTACGGTGAAGCACACAAAATTTTGATGTCTACGCACTTCTATTCTTGTAGATAGTTGTTGGGCCTCCAAGTGCAGTGGTTTGTAGAACAGCAGTAAATTTTCCCTTAAGTGGATCACCCAAGGTTTATCAAACTCAGGGAGGAAGTGGTCAAAGGTATCCCTCTCAAGCAACCCTGCAATCAAGATACAAGAAGTCTCTTATGTCCCCAACACACCCAATACACTTGTCAGGTATATAGGTGCACTAGTTCAGCGAAGAGATAGTGAAATACAAGGGGTATGGATATAATACAACGGTGCTAGAAAATAGCTTGATGGCGTGGAAGAGACTAAAGGCAAACTGAAATAAAGATGGAAGCAAGCAAACATGTGACAGATCTAGTTGCAAACGATGTTTCAATGTTTAGAAACAAGGCCTAGGGATCATACTTTCACTAGTGAACACTCTCATATAAATTTATCATCTTCATGATACTACGCTGAACTACTCTCTGGTTGGACACTCTAATCAACGGTAGGGCTATAACAGCACACCTCAAAGTAAGCCTTTCCCATCTAGAAAACCCCACACTATCACCTTGAGCACTAGATGGTTCCAACAAACACCACAATTTCATAAAGACATCCAACTCCAAATATAACTCATAACAAGTATTTGTAATCTCTAGCCTAAGTGCCACCATGGTGTGCACGTTGTCACTTTCACACACATGGGGAGAGCAAAGATCTATTAAAGCACTTGAGTAGCAAGGTAGATCTACTTGATTACAAAGCTCATGATCACAATATGATCATGCTTAGAGAGAGATGAACACATAGCTATCGGTAGAACCCTTAGGCTCGAGAGAGAACTAATCCCTCCTCATCATGGGAATCAGCAATGGTGATGGAGATGGCGGTGGAGATCGATGGAGATGGCTCCGGGGGCACTTCCCCATCCCGGCAGGGTGCCGGAACAGAGACTTTCTGTCCCCCGAATCTCCCCTTCGGTGGCGGCGGCGCTGTGGAACTTTTCGTGGACTTCTGATTGACAATTTAGGGTTTATGCATCGGGAGGCTCTTATAGGCGAAAGAGGCAAGGTCGATGGCTGGCCAGGGGGCCCACACCATGCCCTGGCAAGGCCTAGGTTGCCCGCGCCAAGGGGGTGTGGCCAGGCCCTGGCCCTCCTCCGTCTCATATTCTAGCTCCATGAGTCTTCCGGTAAAATAGGAACTTTGGCTTTTGTCCCATCCAATTCCGAGAATATTGATTTTCTGACTTTCCTGGAACCAAAAACAACAGAAAACAGGCAACTGGCACTATGGCACTTGTTAATAGGTTAGTCCAAGAAAGTGTATAGAAAGTACTCCAAAATGTGGACAAAACATAAGAAAGTAGATAAAACCAAGCATGGAACATCGAAAATTATAGATACATTTGCAATGTATCAGTTTGCATGCAGTGACTTTGGACTAGTACCTAAATAATGCTATATAGGCATTTCTAGTCACTTTAAATCATTTAAATAATAAACTTAAACTTATTGAAATATGATCAAACATTTAAACCACATTCCCATGTATTAGAATATGTGGTGATGACATGTGTCCACATGATCCCATATTTTAATTGGAGAATATTAAATCTTAAATATTTTCAATGAGTAGAAATTACTTTTCTCAAATAAAATAAATGAAACTAGTTCATTAAATCTTGTGATGATTGTGATGATGCTAGATCATCAAGTTTGTGCCTTAGTGTGCTAAATAGACTAGTTAAGCATTGTTTGGTGATTGTGTACCCCGTATGTATTTATAGACGTTGTACTGACCAAGTCTACGAGGAGGAGGAGTTCTATCCCGAAGAAGACGAGGAGAATTTCAGCACTGCACCAACCAAGGCAATCCATCATTAACAATGCAAGCTAACACTTGCAAGCTTGATAACCTAAGCATGCTTTGGTTATACCATTTTGAGTTATACCCATCCCAAGTTTTACTTGTAAGCTTTACTCTCTTTTGCTTTACTAAAGTTCTTTACTTTATTTATAGATAGCATAAAGAGTATAAAACTTGGCCTATCTAGTTAGACTTAGATGTCATTCTATGGCATGGGATTGATATTAGCATCCCCCATTAGTGAACACTCTTAACCTTAGTTACTAGTGCTAAACATAAAACTTGATCACTTTAGATGGGAATACATGGTGAAAATGAGTATGAAAACCTTGGAATGATGAGTCATTCTATTGAGATGTTTTGACATGTGTTAAGAAACACAACTGGTTTATGATGCTGAAAATGTTGAGGCATGAGCCTTAACCCTTTATAAAAACTGATGGTTGGGTTCGGATGCGATACCATTCCAATTTTACCGTACAACCACAATAGCTGAATTGGGTAAGGCTTAGCCGGAAGTTTATATGCATTAGTATGGGTTCCCTCGCGGGAGAGGTTTGAGCTGAGGCTACCTCTCAATGTTGTCCACCTATGCAGTGCCCAGGATGGCAGATGACCATGGCTGGGAGGCCAAGCTCAGAGGAGAGGTGTTTGTCCTAGAGTGTGTAATTGAAAGGTTATGATTGATTATCCGCATACTAAGTATGATGATTCAGGGTTATCCCTGACGGATGTATCGAATTTTGTGGTGAAAGTGTACCACCTCTGCAGAGTGTCAAACTATTCGAATAGTCGCGTCCGTGGTCATGGACTGTTAGAGTGGCCATACTGTTCCGTTGTCAGATGTTTTCAAAATGACTAAGGAAATGAATGGTGACTTTGACTTGACCACAACAGGGTTGTGAACATGAAAACTAGTTTCCCACTTAAGTAATTTTAGAACTTTATTTTATCTTTCTATGCCTCTGAACTAAGCTTAGGTTTCAAACTTAACCTTGCAAATAAACTTAGAACCTAGCATTCCTAGTAGAACTACCTTACTTGTTAGTGATAGTTTGCGAGTACTTAAAGAGTACTCATGGCTTTGTCCCTGGCTATTCCCGTGGCCAGACTATGAAGAGGACTATCAGGAGGAAGGACAACAGGATGGCTACGACAACTAGGATCATCTCCCATCGTCAGCATTGCCTATGACACCGAAGATGGACCCCACCGCTACGCTTATTATTATTCCGATGCTTGTTTGTACTAAGACTGGATCATGAGAGTCTTTATTTGTGTAAGACCTAATTATGGTTTGTAATGGATGATGTACTGTGATATCCAATCAATTATGTCTCGCAAAAATGGTAATCCTGAGATTGCGTTGTATGGCATAACAGGAATCTGGGATTAAAAATCCGGGTGTTGACAAGATTCCTACTAGAACTACCTTACTTGTTAGTGCTATTTTGCGAGTACTTAAAGAGTACTCATGGTTTTGTCCCTGGCTATTCCCATGGACAGACTATGAGGAGGACTATCAGGAAGATGGACAGCAGGACGGCTAAGACAACTAGGATCATCTCCCATTGTCAGCATTGCCCGTGACCCTGAAGATGGAGCCCCTACTACGTTTACTTTCCGCTGCTTTGATTGTATTAAGACTAGATTATGAGATCCTTTATTTGTAAGACCTTTATTATTGTTTGTAATGGATGATGTATTGTGGTACCAATTCTGTTATGTCTCGCAAAAATGGTAATCCTGGGATTGCGAGGTATGGCATAACATGCATCTGGGATAAAAATCCGGGTGTTGACATGGGGCCCAGTAGATGATCCAAGCCAATCACTGCCCCCTTCGCGACCCCGCATGTCCCCTTGGTGTACACCATGCCCACATCTTGAATTATAGCAATGGTTAGTACAGACCATCAGATACTAGAACTATCTTGGGACATTGAGGGTTCCCACCCATATGCTGCATATCCTCTACGAATTACCAATAAATGCACGCTACGAGGATAACAGCCATGACCTGGCTCTCCGGATGCTTGCGAGAGGAAGAAGATACAGCTGACTTCTCCATCCCATTCCAAATCTAATGGTTAACGTGTAATATACGGCGTTAGAATCACTGGCGACATTGGTTAAGTCCTAGATATTATGTTCCTTTACCACTAGAACTATATCGATAGATTATTACCATTTGGTAAATAATCCATAATCCTATTATTATGAAAATAGTGTTTTCTGATCTTTTAAAAATGTAGGTGATGACAACATTCGAGTTACAAGCATTTGATAGAAAATAATAAAAGAACATGAGCAAGTTGTGAACTTGCCTTTTGTGATTGCAAGATTATGCACTCACGGTCTTCAAGACAATAGAAGAACCAAATTCTGTAACAACATCATTGGTCCGATAAGGACTAATGTTTAAAGAAGCAAGATGCAACGATGCATAAGTAATGTGATGCAATTTGATAAACGAGAACCCCTGGATTAATCGTATTTGATCTAGGGTTCGAAAACTAGGAATGGTTTCTTTAGGATGTGTTTCACTTTTAGATCAGATTCACACATGTGCTTCTTATTAAGGCTTGTGAGAGTGTGTGAAACAATATGTGGATACAACAAGTAGCATGCAATACTAAAGCACTCAAGTGTGGAATGGCACAAAAAAGCTTCTTGATTAGGATTGTCAATTCATTAGAGTCTTCACAGAAATGCTTAAGCATTACTTTTAGTAGCTCTTGAAAGAATAACTTTTGAGGAAAATATTACTTTACAAAGTTAAAAGCATTTAAACTTAAAGCTAACACTTTAAGGTTTTCTTATTAATTACAAGTATTAAAGTAGAGAACAATTAGTATTTTTGAAAAGCTATTCCACTAGCAAGTGGAGACTTTTTAACACTTCATGAAGGTGAAACAAAAGTATTATGCCTTTATGGAAGTGGTGTTCTCTTGATTTTATAGAATTACTTACTTATCATAGAATTAATACTTATTTCTATGAACATGGGAATGGCATCAAGTTAAGTACTTAAAAACTTTGTTTAGCTTTTAAAGTGGATTCCCAAACTTGTAAAAGAATTAGTACTCAAATCTAGATGGTTTTATAATTGATAAAATATTTTTGGAGAGTAAGTTTTACTTAATTTTAAATGGTAGTTTTAGTAAGTACAACTTAAAATGGTTAGACTTATGTTAACTTCAATTAAACATCAATTGAACTTGTTATTACATTTTTAGACTTTAAACAAATAATGGTAAAGGCAATAGTAAATATTTATATTTTTTAATAAATTAAAACAAAAGAAAAGGGTTTTAATAAGATTTATTAGACCTCTACCTTTTAATTTACTTCAATTATGAAATATGATATTTTTAAGGTGTAGATTTTATTTTTTTGATCATTTTGGTATATTATATGTGTTTTTGTGATTTTTAAATAATAAGATATGATTTTTAAGAGTTTTATCACTTTATAAACACTTAATAAATAATAAATATTAGCTAGGTGATACAAAATGTATAAAACAAGTTTATAAATTTATATTTTGTTTTTCTAAGACTTTTCATATATTATACCTATTTTTGGGAATTTTTAAATAATAGAATATGTTTATTTAAGATTTATCCTTAATAAGGTATTTACTAATTAATACTAATTATTTTATTTAAGTTGTAAAATAGAATATGATAATAGGTTTACAAATTAGAACTTATTTTTTTGAACATTTTGATATATAATAAATATTTTTCTGAATTATAAAACAAAATATATTCAATTTCTAAGGTTTAATATTTTTCTTAAAATTCCTAAAAAATATTTATAATCAAATTTATAATATTTAATCTATTTTCTAAACAGGAACTACTTTTTATACCGATACCGACCCTAGCCTGAGTCACAGACAGGCGGGCCACATGCCACGTCGGTAAGCCACGTGGACATGGACTGGTCAACACGAGGACTTGGTCCAGATGATGGCATGTAAACACCCGGATTTTTAATCCCAGATGCCTGTTATGTCATTCATCGCAATCCCAGGATTACCATTTTTGCGAGACATAATAGATTGGATATCACAGTACATCATCCATTACAAACCATACATAAGGTCTTACACAAATAAGGATCTCATGATCTAGTCTTAATACAACAAGCAGCGGAAATAAAAGATAAGCATAGCGGTGGGGTCCATCTTCAAGGGCACAAGCAATGCTGACAAAGGCAGATAGTCCTAGTTATCATAGCCGTCCTGCTGGCCATCATCTTGGTAGTCTCCTTCATAGTCTGGCCATGAGAATAGTCAAGGCCAAAAGCCATGAGTACTCTTTAGGTACTCGCAAACTACCACTAACAAGTAGTATAATTCTAAAGTTAAAGTGCTAACTCTAAGTTTAACTATAAAGTTAAGTTTGAAACCTAAGCTGAGTTCTGAAGCAAAGAAAGATAAAATAAAGTTCTAGAATCACTTAAGTTGGGAAGCTAGTGTCATAAACACAACCCTGTTGTGGTCAAGTCAAGATTCATCATTCCTTTCATAAGTTATTTTGAAAACATCTGACAACGAAACAGTATGGCCATTCCAACTGTCCATAACCGCGGACGCGGCTATTCGAATACTTTGACACTCTGCAGAGGTGGTACACTTTCACCACAAGATTCGATACATCTGTCAGGGATAACCCTGAATCATCATACTTAGTATGCAGATAATCAAACATAACCTTTCCTTTACACACCCTAGTATAAGCACCTCTCTTATGGGCATGGCCTCCCAACCATGACCATCTGTCATCTTGGGCACTGCATAGGTGGACAACATTGAGAGGTAGCCTCAACTCAAACCTCTCCCGCGAGGGAACTAATACTAATGCATATAAACTTCCGGCTAAGCCTTACCCAATTCAGGTATTGTGGTTGTATGGTAAATTTGGAATGGTATCGCATCCGGATCCAACCATTAGTTTTGTAAAAGGGTTAAGGCTCATGCCTCAACCTTTTCATCATCATAAACCATTTGTGTTTCTCAACACATGTCAAAACATCTCAATAGAATGACTCATCATTCCAATGTTTTCATAATTCATTTTCACCAAGTGTTCCCATCTAAAGTGACTCAAGTTTTTATCTACTCTAAACTACTAAGTTAAGAGTTTTCACTAAGGTGGAAGTGATGGGATCAATCTCATGCAATAGAATGACATCTAAAGTTATCTCTATAGGTCAATTTTGAAGGAAATATGCCCTGAGAGGCAATAATAAAGTTGTTATTATATATTCCTTGTATATGATAGATGTTTATTTTGCATGCTATAATTGTATTGATAGGAAACATCAATACATGTGTGTTTAATAAACAAAAAGGGCTCCTAGTTATGCCTCTCTTATAGACTAGCTTGTTGATTAACAAGATGATCAAAGTTTCCTGATCATGGACATTGGATGTTGTTAATAACAAGGTCACAGCATTTGTGAAATGGTGTGATGAACATTCATCCGAAGTATAGCATTACGATCAAGTCATTATGTTTATATTGCTATAACATCATACAAAGTAGTCTTAGTCCTTAGACCATGAGATCATGTTAATTGCTAACACCGGAAGAGTATCTTGATAACATCAAACGTCACACCGTAACAGGGTGACTATAAAGATGGGTTTAGTACTACGAAGGTGTTATGTTGAGGCTCATGGATCAAGAGTGGAATTTTTCAATCCAGATGACGCATAGATATACTCTGGGCCCTCTCGGTGATATCACATTAAGATAGCTTGCAAGCAAGTGATGTGATCACTAGAATGTTATATCACGGGAACGAGAAAAGAGTGCATGTCGGTAACGAGATCAAACTAGGTATTTGGATACCGATGATCGAATCTTGGACATGTATTATATCATGAGACAAAGGGATCAAATTGCTGACGTTAAAGGTTCTCACGATCACAGAAGTCATCGTTGAATGTGTAGGAGTCAGTATGGATCTCCAGGTCCCGCTTCTGATTATTGATCTGAGAGGAGTCTCAATCATGTCTGCATTATTCGCGAACCGTAGGGTGACACACTTAAGGGTTGCTGGACACCATTTAGGAGCACATATGTTCCAGACAAAAGGTTTGCAAAGCGCAGGAAATGTTTCGATAAAACAGGAATTGTTTCAATAGAAACCGGAATTGTTTCGGGTGAAATTGCAGAAAGTGGTTATGCATGTGATATTGAAATCTTGCAAGGGGTTTTATGTGAATGTTTGTTAATTAAAGTAATTAACAAAATTCTGAATAAAAATAATAAAAGAGTTTTATTAAATGAGAGAGCATTAAATTTGGAGAAATTTAATGCATTTAAAGTGGAGACTTTAAAAGAGAATGTTAAGGGGCATTTTAATGTGGAGGGGTTACCACCACATGAATGGGGGAGGTGAGGTGTCACCCCCCCCCCCATGCGCCGGCCATGGAGAGAGGGGGCACCCCCCCCCCCTCCTCCTATAAAAGGCCACCCCTCTCCTCCTTCATCCTCACACCTCCTCGTGAAGGATCTCTCTCACCCTCTAGATATTCCCCCATGGTCTCGGATTAGCGAGATACATGTTCCCGGTGGCCTTGCGTCTGGAAGGAGTTGCTGCTTCCGCTGATTCGCTGGAGCGAGGAGGTGGAGGTTGTCCGGTGGCTTGAACGTGTGTGCGAGGACGGATGCGCTGCTGATTTGCGGCGCTCGGACTTCCACACGATCTTGAGATCTGCAAGCGTACGACTACATCAACCACGAGTTCCTACTCGTTAACAAAACGCGTTGTCTTCGAGGGTAAGTTCTCCATGGATGTATGTCCACCCGTTGCTCTGTATCTAGTAGATAGATCTTGGCGTATAGTTCTCATTGTAGGAAAATTTTGTTTTCTATGCTGCGGACCCAACAGTGGTATCAGAGCCTGATCTATGCGTAGGTGCTTTGCACGGGTAGTACACATATGTTTATATGTGGGCGATGATGATCATGTTATTGCATCTTCTATGTACTTTGGATATTGGTGGCATAGTGGGATGAAGCGGCCCGGACCAACCTTACATGTCATCGTACATGAGACCGGTTCCACGACTGACATGCAACTTGTTTTGCATAAGTGTCTGGCGGGTGTTTGTCTCTCCTACTATAGTCAATATCTGATTTACAACGAGTTGCTAATAACTTGGTTATCCTCGTTGTGGTTCATGTTCGTAGGTAAGACCGGTTCTATCTCCGAAAGCCCTAAGCCACGTAAAACTTGCAATTGATAAATTAGAGGCGTCTAGTTTAGATCGTTGCTGGGCTAGTGTCTTGATATGGTATTGTTGTAAGTAGATGTATGATAGATACTCTTACAACTCACTTAACGTGTAAGTTCCATAGACCTTGGCCTTACACACAAAGGAATGATAGAGATCATACCACGATGCAAATGATAGAGATCAAATGCATGGACCATATCACCTCACTTCACACATTAGATGTTAGCATCTTGTATTACTAGTTTGGCGCTTTTGGTAGCATTATAAGATGATCCATCATTTAGATATCAAGATAAAATGTGTTCTTCCTTAAGTATGCATCGTTTTGTGGATCGTGTTTTGAGGCATCACGTGATGATCAGGTGTTCTCGACTCTACGCTTTCATACAACGGGTGTAAGACAGTTTTACACACGCGAATACTAAGGTTCTTACTTGACGAGCCTAGCATGTACAGACATGGCCTCGGAACACGGACCGAAAGGTTAAGCATGAGTCATATAGTTGATATGATGCCTATATAGATACTTGCCTTTGAAGCTACACCGACTCACGTGATGATCGGACTTGGTGTAGTGGATTTGGTTCATGTAATCACCAAAAGGACACGAGGGATGTCGTTTTTCAGTGGGAGTTCATTAGTAATTTGGATTAGTTGAACTCAATCTATCATAAAACTTAGTCTAAATATATTTTACAAATTCTGTTGTAGATGGCACCACCTTCTTTTAATTTCAATGTGTTCATGGAGAAAGAGAAGCTTGCTGCGAATGGTAGCAACTTCACCAATTGGGCTATGAATTTGAGGATTCTCCTCACTGCTGCACAAAAGCAATATGTGCTAGAGACGCCGCTAGGCCCCCCACCAGCTCCTGATGCCCCTGACGAGGAAAAGAACGTCTATATAACTCGTCAGGAGGACCACAACTTAGTTCATTGCGTCATACTGTATGGGATAGAGCCAGAACTTCGAAAACGTTTCGAAAATGGCAATGCCTTTGATACCATGGGAGAGCTGAAAATGATTTTCGATACCCATGCTACCGTAGAGAGTTATAATGCTTCTGAAAAGTTCTTTAGCTGCATGATGGAAGAGAACAGCTCCGTTAGTGAGCATGTACTCAAAATGTCTGGGTACGCCGATAAGCTTGTGTCCTTGGGAATAACGATTCCCATTGACTTAGGCATACATCGTGTTCTCCAATATCTGCCACCTAGCTACAAGAGCTTCGTGATGAACTATAATATGCAAGGCATGAAGAAGTCTCTTCCCGAGCTTCTGTCAATGCTTAAGACTGCAGAAGTGGAGATTAGGAAAGAACATCAAGTGTTGATGATCAATAAGACCACCGGTTTCAAGAAGGACAAGAAAGGCAAGCAGAAGGGAAAGAAGGGCGGCAAATCTGTTGCCGCGCCTGAAAAGAAACCCCGAGCTGGCCCTAAGTCTGACACCGAGTGCTACTATTGCAAGGGGACTGGCCATTGGAAGCGCAACTGCCCCAAGTATTTGGCGGACAAGAAGGCCAGCAAGGCAAACAAAGGTATATGTGATATACATGTTATTGATGTGTACTTGACTAGTACTCGCAGTAGCACCTGGGTATTTGATACGGGATCGGTTGCTAATATAAGTAACTTGGTTCAGGGGCTGCGGAACAAGCGACAACTAGCAAGGGATGAGGTCACGATGCGGGTCGGCAATGGATCAAGAGTTGATGTGATTACCGTCGGAACGCTGCCTCTCCATATGCCGTCGGGATTAGTTATAAACCTAAATAATTGTTATTTGGTGCCTGCACTGAGCATGAACATTGTATCCGGATCATGTTTGATGCAAAGTGGTTATTCGTTTAAATCTGAAAACAATGGTTGTTCGATTTATATGAATAATATCTTTTATGGTCATGCACCTGTGTTGAATGGTTTATTTCTATTGGATCTCGATAGTAGTATTATGCATATTCATAATGTTGATGCTAAAAGGATTAAACTTGATAATGATATATCTACATATATGTGGCACTGCTGTCTAGGTCATATTGGCGTTAAACGCATGAAGAAACTCCATTCTGATGGACTTTTGGAATCACTTGATTTTGAATCATTTGATACATGTGAGCCATGCCTTATGGGCAAGATGACTAGAACGCCGTTTTCCGGTTCAATGGAACGGGCGACAGATCTATTGGAAATCATACATACTGATGTGTGTGGACCAATGAGTGTGTAGGTGCGAGGTGGATATCGTTATTTTGTTACTTTCACGGATGATTTGAGTAGATACGGGTATATCTATTTGATGAAACATAAGTCTAAAACCTTTGAAAAGTTCAAAGAATTTCAGAATGAAGTGGAAAATCATCGTAACAGAAAGATCAAATTTCTGCAGTCCGACCATGGAGGAGAGTATCTTAGTTACGAGTTTAGCACACACATGAAAGATTGTGGAATAGTTTCACAACTCACGCCTACCGGAACACCACAACGTAATGGTGTGTCAGAACGTCGTAATCGTACTTTATTGGATATGGTTCGATCTATGATATCTCTGACTGACTTGCCACTGTCATTTTGGGGTTATGCACTGGAAACCGCTACGTTCACTTTAAATAGGGCACCATCTAAATCCGTTGAAAAGACACCGTATGAATTATGGTTTGGAAACAAACCTAAGCTGTCATTTCTTAAAGTTTGGGGATGTGATGTTTATGTGAAGAAACTTCAACCGGATAAACTTGAACCCAAAGCGGAAAAATGCGTCTTCATAGGATACCTTAAGGAAACGATTGGGTATACCTTCTATCACAGATCCGAGGGCATGGTCTTTGTTGCCAAGAATGGATCCTTTCTTGAGAAGGAGTTTCTCGCGAAAGGTGTGAGTAGTCGGAAGGTAGAACTCGAAGAGGTTATTGAACCTTCTCTTCATGAAAAGGCGAGTAGCGCAGCACCGGAAGTTGTTTCGGAGTTGACTTCACCTAATGAAGAGAGAGCTAATCATATTGATCATGAAACTCCGAAAGAGGACACTACCGAACCTCGCAGGTCAAGCAGGACACGTGCAGCTCCTGAACTATACGGCAATCCTGTTATGAATTTCATGATTGATGAAATAGATGACCCTGCGACGTATGAAGAAGCGATGATGAGCCCTGATTCCAACAAATGGCTAGAAGCCATGAAGTCCGAGATGGAATCCATGTACGAAAACCAGGTTTGGACCTTGGTGGACTTACCTCACGATCGAAAGGCCGTTGAGAATAAATGGATTTTCAAAAGAAAAACTGATGCTGATGGTAATGTAACCATCTATAAGGCTCTACTTGTCGCAAAGGGGTTTCGACAAATTCAAGGAGTTGACTACGATGAGACATTCTCTCCCGTAGCGATGCTTAAGTCGGTTAGGATTATGTTAGCAATTGCTACATATTTCGATTATGAAATATGGCAGATGGATGTCAAAACTGCGTTCCTCAATGGTAATATTGAATAAGAGTTGTATATGATACAACCAAAGGGTTTTGTCGATCCTAAGGATGCTAATAAGGTGTGCAACCTTCAGCGATCCATCTATGGACTAAAGCAAGCATCACGGAGTTAGAATCTCCGCTTTGATGAGGTGATCAAAGAGTTTGGATTTGTCCAAACTTATGGAGAGGCTTGTATTTACAAGACAGTTAGTGGGAGCAATGTGGCATTTCTGATATTATATGTGGATGACATATTATTGATTGGAAATGATATAGATCTTTTAAACAGTGTTAAAAGTTATCTAAACAACAAATTTTCGATGAAGGACCTTGGTGAAGCTTCATATATATTAGGCATTAAAATCTATAGAGATAGATCAAGACGCCTAATTGGGCTATGGCAGAGTACATACCTTGATAAGATATTAAAGAAGTTTAATATGGATGAAAGTAAGAAGGGGTTCTTACCTATGTTGCAAGGAAAAACATTGAGTAAGACTCAAAGTCCGGCTACGGCGGAAGAAAGAGAGATGATGGATAAGATCCCCTATGCCTCGGCCATAGGCTCTATAATGTATGCCGGATGTGGCACATGCTATTAGTTTGACCAGTAGGTACCAATCTGATCCAGGTTCGGAACACTGGATAGCGGTAAAGAACATCCTCAAGTACTTGAGAAGAACTAAGGATATGCTTCTTATATACGGAGGTGAAGAAGAGCTAGTCGCTAAGTGTTATGTCGATGCTAGTTTTGACACCGATCCGGATGACTCTAAGTCTCAATCCGGATACGTATTTCTCTTGAACGGAGTAGCAGTTAGTTGGAGGAGTTCCAAACAACCTGTGGTGGCTGGATCAACAACGGAGGCGGAGGCAGTTTGGATGAAAGAGTTCATTACAGAACTGGGTGTGGTTCCCAGTGCGTTGGACCCGATGGTGATCTATTGTGACAACAATGGAGCCATAGCCAACGCAAAGGAACCAAGGTCTCACAAGAATTCCAAACATATTAAGCGTCAGTTTCACTCCATCCGCGAGCATGTCAAGGATGGAGATATAAAGATTTGTAAAGTGCACACGGACATAAATGTAGTAGATCCGTTGACTAAAGTACTCCCTAGGGAAAAACATGATCAACACCAGAACTCCATGGGTGTTAGATTTATCACTATGTGAACTAGATTATTGTCTCTAGTGCAAGTGGGAGACTGAAGGAAATATGCCCTCAGAGGCAATAATAAAGTTGTTATTATATATTCCTTGTATATGATAGATGTTTATTTTGCATGATATAATTGTATTGATAGGAAACATCAATACATGTGTGTTTAAAACAAAAAGGGTTCCTAGTTATGCCTCTCTTATAGACTAGCTTGTTGATTAACAAGATGATCAAAGTTTCCTGATCATGGACATTGGATGTTGTTAATAACAAGGTCACAACATTTGTGAAATGGTGTGATGAACAGTCATCCGAAGTATAGCATTACGATCAAGTCATTATGTTTATATTGCTATAACATCATACAAAGTAGTCTTAGTCCTTAGACCATGAGATCATGTTAATTGCTAACACCGGAAGAGTATCTTGATAACATCAAACGTCACACCGTAGCAGGGTGACTATAAAGATGGGTTCAGTACTACGAAGGTGTTATGTTGAGGCTCATGGATCAAGAGTGGAATTTGTCAATCCAGATGACGGATAGATATACTCTGGGCCCTCTCGGTGACATCACATTAAGATAGCTTGCAAGCAAGTGATGTGATCACTAGAATGTTATATCACGGGAACGAGAAAAGAGTGCATGTCGGTAACGAGATCAAACTAGGTATTTGGATACCGATGATCGAATCTCGGACATGTATTATATCATGAGACAAAGGGATTAAATTGCTGACGTTAAAGGTTCTCACGATCACAGAAGTCATCGTTGAATGTGCAGGAGTCAGTATGGATCTCCAGGTCCCGCTTCTGATTATTGATCTGAGAGGAGTCTCAATCATGTCTGCATTATTCACGAACCATAGGGTGACACACTTAAGGGTTGCCGGACACCATTTAGGAGCACATATGTTCCAGACAAAAGGTTTGCAAAGCGCAGGAAATGTTTCGATAGAAACCAGAATTGTTTCGGGTGAAATTGCAGAAAGTGGTTCTGCAGGTGATATTGAAATGTTGCAAGGGGTTTTATGTGAATGTTTGTTAATTAAAGTAATTAACAAAATTTTGAATAAAAATAATAAAAGAGTTTTATTAAATGAGAGAGCATTAAATTTGGAGAAATTTAATGCATTTAAAGTGGAGACTTTAAAAGAGAATGTTAAGGGGCATTTTAATGTGGAGGGGTTACCACCACATGAATGGGGGAGGTGAGGGGTCACCCCCCATGTGCCAGCCATGGAGAGAGGGGGCACCCCCCTCCTCCTATAAAAGGCCACCCCTCTCCTCCTTCATCCTCACACCTCCTCGTGAAGGATCTCTCTCCCCCTCTAGATATTCCCCCATGGTCTCGGATTAGTGAGATACATGTTCCCGGTGGCCTTGCGTCTGGAAGGAGTTGTTGCTTCCGCTGATTTGCTGGAGCGAGGAGGTGGAGGTTGTCCGGTGGCTTGAACGTGTGTGCGAGGACGGATGTGCTGCTGATTTGCGGCGCTCGGACTTCCACACGATCTTGAGATCGGCAAGCGTACGACTACATCAACCACGAGTTCCTACTCGTTGACAAAACTCGTTGTCTTCGAGGGTAAGTTCTCCATGGATGTATGTCCACCCGTTGTTCTGTACCTAGTAGATAGATCTTGGCGTATAGTTCTCATCGTAGGAAAATTTTGTTTTCTATGCTGCGGACCCAACAAATTTTTATACTCTTTATGGTACCTTCAAAACAAGTAAAGAACTTTGGGTAAAGTAAAGGAAGTAAAGCTTGAAAATAAGACTTGGGGTAAATACTAGTCAAAGTGATATAACTCAAGAATGCCTAAAGCATCTTTGCTTGGGTTATCTAGATTTCAAGGGTTAGCTTGCATTTCTAAAGGTGACTTGCAAGTACAACTTGCAAGGGTTAACTTGGATAGTGCTAGCTTGCCTTGGTTGGTGCAGTGGTTGAAGTTTTCTTCCTCCTCTTGGTAGAACTCCTCCTCCTTGGTCGGTACTATCGTCTATAAATACATACGGAGTACACAATCACCAAACAATACTTAACTAGTCTAATTAGCACTCTAAGGCACATATTTGATGATCTATTATCATCACAAGTTTTATTCACTAGTTTGCTTCTTTTTATTTTAGAAAAGTAATTTCTACTCATTGAAAATTAACTAAGATTTAATATTCACCACTTCAAATATGGGATCATGTGGACACATGTCATCATCACATATTCTAACATGTGGGAATGTGATTTAAAGGTTGGATCATAATTACTTTGGTTTAAGTTCATTATTTAATGATTAAAGTGACTAGAAATGCCTATAGAGCATTATTTTGGTACTAGTCCAAAGTCACTGCATGTAAACCTTAATATTATTACATATTCAGATAGATATGGTGAAATGTGATTTTTGAGAGTTGGAATCAACTCAAAAGCTATCTTGGTTGATTTTATAAAAATGTTGCAAGGTGCAAATGCTTCTGTCTTATTATTTTTACTAGGAGATATCTCTAACTCTAATTGAATTAAATCCAATGGGCTTGGGTAGATCTTTTTAGTAGCTTTCTAACAAAATTGGAATCACTCCATTTGGATTTGTAAATCTCTCTGAATTGAATTTCAAACTAGGGGATAGAACTAAGTTTAAACTAAAATAGAAAAATCCTAATTCAAACTAAATGGGTCGCGCGGGAAAGCTAACGGGCCGGCCCAGTGACACTACGCGGTGCAGGGCACAGCTGACAGGGGGTCCACCAGTCAGAGGCTCATAACGCGCGAAGCGGTACGGGGCAATGTGGGCCATTAGATTAGAACGAGGATCAACGGCTGGGGCTCATCGTCGATGACGGACCTGTCGCCGGCAAACTCTAACCGTAGCGGCTCGATGGGGGTGCTCAGGGGGCGTACCAGGGCTCTAGCGATGATGGCGAGGCGGGCAAACGGACTGGTAGACGATGGTGAGCTCAGGAACGGTCGAGGCAGCTCCGGGGGTGGTCGCAATCAACGGGGCCCTTCTCCTCTAGAGGCGGCCTGCTCTGGTGCAATTCCGGCGACTGCGAGCTCGAGTGGCTCCGGGGAGAAGTGGGGGAGGCTTAGTGAGGTGAGGGGAGGTGAGTGGTGTGCAGAAAATGGCTGGGGAAGGCCTCTATTTATAGGACGACGATGCGACCAAGAGGCATGGGCGGGCGGCTCTGGCGAGGGTTGCACAGTGTGCTAGCATCGTGGCTCGAGGTAGGGGAAACTGGCTGGTCTCCTGCGATGCTCTACGGATTAAATGCGGGCGTAGGGTGGCAATTGGTCGGGCGGTGCGCACGCTCTAAGCAGTAGAGGCGGCGGTCTCAACGGCGAGCAGTGGCTGTGGTGCGTTGGGCGGAGAACGGGCATGTCTGGCGTGTTCCTGGGATCGTGGCGGAGTGGTGGACGCGGGCTGCGGTCGAGGGGCAGTGTGTGCACGCGTGTCGGGCGTGACACTCTGGCGCGTTCTCGGCATGGTGCAGACGCACTGGGCGCGGCGCATTGGCGGTGGTCCACACTCTGCCTTGGCTCGGGGAGGGGACAGAGAGTGGCGGTGAGGTCCGGACTAGCTCTTAGACATGGTGAGGGAGAGAGGGGTGGTCTGCTGCGGCCATGGCATGGTCGGCCGGCAGGCATGTGCTCGACATGGCATGGCACTACTAGGGGGTAGGGGATGGGTGCTAAGGGTCTGGTTTGATCAAAGGGAGACAAAGGGATTAAATGGAGATCAATTGGGGGCAAAACCCTGTACAAAACAGTGAGCTAGGATTAGAGTTAGATTCTTGCCTGCCATGTGTTTGTGGAAATGGCCACAAGAGATTTTCTTTTGAATTTTGAAAAGATTTTTGGTGGGTGTGCTAGTATTAAGCTTGAGACTCTGTGGGTGCTTGGGTTTTGAAATTTGAGCTCATTTGAGTGGTTTTTGAAATAGTGGGATCTTCCCATATGAAATAGATTCAATTTTCAACTACCATTTAAATTTAGTGTTTGAATGTTTTTGGCAGATCACAAAGTGGGCCTTGGTACAACATTATGTATACTAGCAAGGGGTGCAAATATCCACATTTTTTTCTGTTAGGTTTTGAGTACTAGGAATAGCCAAAGTAGGCATGTTGATTAAAATGGCACAAATGACCATTCACGTCTTTTATTCATTTTGAGTTGTTTTTCTTTGGGATTTGTTTGGGAATGATCTAGATGATGTTTATTTCACCTAAGAATCATTTTACAAGCAATGGATCACTTAATCATGGCAATTCAAATCAACTCCTAATTTAAATGCACACACATATGAATGCTTTGATAATTTTAAATAGAAAAGTTTATGTTAACCCTAATTTTGATGATTTGGATCTTAATAACCTTATATTAAAGTTTTGGGATGTTACACGTCACCTCGCTGGCGCCTGACGTCACCTCACCAGAGTACGACGGCGACACGAGAATATGGCATCTGGGGCAACACGGAGAGGTGCGTTTGAACAAGGGGAGCAGGGGAAACCTAGCTAAGGTGGTCCCTCTCTTTAATCATCACCGAAGCATCAACAACGACGATGATTGGCAGTAGTGCTCGGTGGTCTACGGTGACACGGCGATGCAGGGTAGGAGAAAGCGAGCGAAAGGCACGGAGGGACTCGTACGCTTACCCTTGAGGCGACAGTGGCCTCATATGAAGCAGTGGATGACCGAATCAATGGCAAGCGACGCGATGGCAGTCGTCGGACTTCGAAAAGATGAAGTCGATGCGGCCGATTGAGGCTTCCTCAGCTCGATACCTTCATCGTGTAGACAAAGCACAGCACGGCGAATCATGCGGCACCCTCGGCTAGCCTTGGGCAGTCTCCAACGGCAGCACGAGGCAACAACAACGGCGCTAGGGTTTCGGGTTGCTGAGAGGAAGAGAGCGAGAGCGAGTGAGAGGATGAGGGCTTTGATGTGGCGTTCTTATCCCCATTTCCACTAGACTAAGGCGATAGTGGGCATTGCGACGCGTGGTGGCGACGGATGGCATCGGCAGCTCCACCGAGCTGCTTCTAGCTGGAGGAAGATGACGGTGCGGATATTTTACAGAAACCCCCCAGATGTTTTTCGGCTCAACCCGCAGTCCTCCATCTGGTCCCACTTGTCAGTCAGAGAGAGATGGATGAACCGGGCTGATGCTGGGCCGTGGCTGAGTGAGCGAAATGTGGCTGCTGCTGCGGGCGACAGGTAGGAAGATGGGCCATGGGCTCGAACGGTCGGCTGTTCTTTTTCCTTTTCTGTATTCTGTTTCTATTTCTGTTTTCTTTTCTATTTATAAATTCATTTCAAATTTGATTTCTACAAGGTTTTAAATCCTCAGAGTTCTGGTGTAATATTCCAAATGGTTTAGAGATTCATTATACTAAATCTTTTCTTCATTTTCCTTTATCTTTTCAAAATTCATGAGTGTATGAAAGGTTCTTTTATTTAGTAAAGTAAATACAAATTAGGGCTTTATGGATTTGTTTCTTAAATAGAAATCTTATAAAAAACAATGTTATTGTTTTCACTTCATAATTGTAATGATAAGGATTTAAAATGGTGAATGATATGTATAGAACCTTATTAATGCTTAACTTCCTGAAGGAATTATAAATCTTCATTTTAAGGTATTAAACCTTGTTGTTCCTAATATGATGATTTGATTTTCATGGTTCTCCATATTTGGTGATTTCTATTATTCAAATCCTACTTGATTTATAGTGTTTAGGGTTACCATGGACAACCTTGGAGAGGTCAAGAAAAATGAATTGCAATCATTATTATCTGCCATGAGTTTTAGGAAGGTTTTAACAAACTCATATTCTATTATGAATATGAATTAATATCAAGGTTTAAGGACACTACTTCTAAATCTATGATTAGGATTGATATCTCCTCTTTGAGTGAGATATTTGAATTACTTCCTAGAGTAATATGTTATTCCATGGATCTAAGTTTCTATTAGGGTTCAAGATAATAAGGTGGACAAGCTTCCATCAATACTCAGTCAACTGGTTTTCTACTTAGATATTTCATTTGACTAAGAAATACTATCCATTGGCTGCCTAAAAATAGGAATTGGTTTAACTACCAACTTAATCATGGGGTTTTGGACAAAGAGGTAGACATGGTTCTATCCTGGCTTGATAGGATCTTGGTTAAGGCTTCTAAAGAATCCTTACCTTAATACCTCACTAATGTTATCTTTAGATAAAGAATTCCTTTCCTAAATATACTCTACCTAAATCTCTCTTATCTTATTCACAAGGATCTCATCTTCCTAAATAAGACAATCATTTGACTCCACCATATCCATCATCATATGATGACATGGTCATGCCACTTCAACAATACTCATTCATTCTTCTCCTAGTATATATGGCTCCCTTGATGATTCCATCAATGCAACTATTACTAACTTCAACCATTAACTCCTTTATGTTGACCTTACATCTACTTCTAGGGCTTGCAGGATTACAATTCTTTCCATATCACATGCGATATCAATCCTCTAGGATAGGTATGGTACTACTCTACAAGTTTCTTCTTGTATCAGCTTGGTTAAAGTACTATGCCTACAACTACTCCATACAACTCATCAAATACTTCGTCATACTCTAGCTTGACTTCTCATGATCAAGCTAGATGATTCAGCTTACTAGGGTTTTGCCTAATTTGGTATACTCACAACTCTTCTTCATCAGCTGGTCATCTACTCTCAAATGACTTGAGATTAATGACCACCATCCTTTAATCAAACAAAGCTTAGGCTTCTATTTGTTTGATCAAGACCTATCATCAAACAAGTAGTAGACTTGTACTAGTCTTTCTATAAGGCTTATCTTATTAAGGAAACTTACTTTAGGTTTTTACCTACTTGGCTTAACAAGGTTATTACTTGATTCTCTAATACTACTAGCTTTCTCATAGCTTCTCAATTAGTAGCTTAACTCTTAGATTTAGATACCTTTTATAGTTAACTCATGAGTGAGTTAACTCTTCCAACATTAGATGGTTTGATCTCCACTAAAGATCACATTCCATTTATGATGGCACACTCTACCATATCTAGTTCCTTCGTATTATTAATTTATTTAAGGTCTTTGGAAGGTTAATATAATAAGTCAATAAGTTCTAGGTCAGGAATTGGTTACTCAACATTGATGATCAATATACACTAGGACTTAGTTAAATAGGAATGTCATCTGTTAAAATGACAACAAGGACATGTGATGAATGGTCTTGGCTTGACTTCCTTTCCTACTCTATTTGTGATAAGAGTTAATGTTTAAGAGCTACCATGGTACCTATGATAAGAGTAACTATGGCAAACAAGTGTTTCAAGATTTAGTTATGAGTCTCTTTTACTTAAGTTATATACTTGACTTGGGATTTAGGGTTTGTTGTAGGTAATACCTTGATATCATCTTTGGAAGATTAAGTATTCATCCTTGAGTTGTTGTATGGAATACCATGTAATGATCTCTAGAAGATCAAATACTCCTTATTAAGTAGTGTGTTGTGACTTAATTTTATTACATTTGATCTACCCTTAGATCAAATTATATTACCCAAAGCTAAGGTTTTAGCAAAGGTCATATTGAAACTTATCGCATTCAACTAGATGATCTATTTCAGTTCCACCAAGTTAAGGGAAGCTTCAATCACTTTGACAAGTTTTAATTAAAAGCGCGAAAATTATCCAGATTTTCTATGCATGAATGCAATGCACACACCACATCTCAGCTTATTTCTAAGCTTTAATGCTAGGATGTTACACCATACCTCTTAGTCAAATGAAATTTCTAAGAGATAGTTAGAATTCCAGTTGAGAGAGAGTGTTCCAGAAAGCCTTGTCCACCTTATTGTCTTAAACCTTAATAGAAACTTAGACCATGGACTAACATGATTACTTTAGGAAGTAATTCCAATATCTCACCCTAAGAGATTCAGAAGTAGTGTCTGTAAACCTTAGTCTTCATCCATAGCCATAATAGACTATGAGTCTATTCAATATTCTCCTAACTTAGGATAACCACTTGTTAAATGAGTATCTTACTTTCTCCACCAGTGATTATTGTTTGTGCATAAATAGTTAACCAAGATTGTTTTATGCTAGTTATAAACCCCACAAACTAAGTAGAGTTTGAATAAGAGAAATCACCAAATATTGAGAATCATGAAATTCAAATCACCACATTATTATCCTCAAGATTTAAAGTATTAGAATGGATATATATATATATATATGAATTCTTATTTAATTCTAACTATGCATAGGATTTTATATATATCCTAAACCATTTCAAGTCATTACCATTAAAATTATTAAGTAAAAATAAAATCATCTTAAAGGGATCTTTAGGTAAGAAGTAATTCCTAAAACCCTAATTTCTATTAATATTTCCTAATGAAGAGGACCTTTCATATAATTATGAATATTTTTATACACAATAAAAAAATAAGGAGAAGAGGGTCATACTTGCTTTAGACAATAATATTCTTGACCTACAATTTCTCTGGATATTTAAATCCTTGAGGAAATTTGAAATGGTTTTGTAAAAAAAACAGAAATAGAAATAGAATAAAGAAAAGGAAAAGGAACTGTCAGCGAAACCGGCCCACAGCCCACTTCTTTGCACACCTATCTGACGCCGCGAGCAACCTCAGCCACATCCCGCTCGCTCGGCCAAAGCCCATGTGCAGCCCGCTACCGGCCCCTACCCCTTCGCCGTTTCTTTTCCTTTCTTCCTCCTCTCGCCAGAAGGACAACACCGGACAAGCAGCTCGCTGGCGCTTTGCTTGCCATTTGCCGTTGCCGCGATCCTCGCTCGTGTTAATATGAACGCTACGGATGTCGTCATCGTCTATTTAAACCCGTCTGCCACACTGAAGAACCCTAGCTTCTTCTCTTCCCCATTTTCCCCCTCTGGCTGAAAACCCTAGCTCAGAGGTGTGCCGGTGCCCGTCGATTCCGACCATTCCTAGACCATCTGAGACCACCACGGTGTTCCTCGTGATCTTCTCGATCGATTTCCCCGGCTAGCTCGTGCCGGCGTAGCCTCTGTGGTTCTAATCGTGACCTCCTCCCTGAAGTCTGGTCGTCGCCACCCCCATCGATTTCAGCCACGATTCGTTTCCCCGACCACACCGTCCCGTTCTTGGTAAGCCACTGAGTCTTCTAGTACCCTCCTCAACTTCCCTTTCGTTTTGTATCACCTTCACGCCGTAGCCCGTCGTCGGTCACCGTAGAAGGTGGCCACCGGAGTAGCTCCGGTGACCATTTCTGGGCGCGCTGCCACTTCTAGGATCGTCGCGAACTCCTCTATCCAACGCAGCCCTTCGCAACCACGCGTGTTCTCTCGATTGATCAATCGATCATTGATCTGAGAGGATTGAGCTTGGGTGATGTCAGCGTGATGTCACGCTTGCGTCATCCTGGCCACATCAGCGCTCTTTGACTGGTCCATGCCAACGTGGTCTACCAACGTGGCCGCAGGCCCACTAGTCAGTGGCTGGGGCCAGGAAGAGCCCCGGTGAGAAAAGCCACCCCACCTCATGCTGACATCAGCATTACCTCATAAACACATTTAGTTATTTTGTTTTTAATTTCAGAAAATCTAATAAGCTTATAAATTCAATATCTTTTGTTTTATAACTCAATATATATATTATATATTAAAATGTTCAGAAAAATAAACTCTATAATATAAACCTATTATCATGTTTTATTTTCCAATTTAAATAAGGTAATTAGTATTAAATATTAAATACCCGATTAGGAATAAATCTTAAATAAATATATTCTATTCTTTAAAAATTCCCAAAAATTGGTATAATATATCAAAAATATTAGAAAAACAAAATAAAGACTTATAAATTTGTCTTATACATTTTTGTATCACTTAACTAAGTATTTATTATTTACTTAGTATTTATAAAGTGATAAAACTTATAAAAATCATATCTTATTAATTAAAAATCATAAAAATACATATAATATACCAAAATGATCAAAAAAATAAAATATATACTTTACAAATATCATTTTTCATAATTGAAGTAAAATAAAATATAAAGGTCTTATAAATCTTATTTAAACCCTTTTCTTTTATTTAAATTCATTAAAATATATAAAGCTTTATTATTGTCGTTATCATTATTATTTAAAATCTAAAAATGTAATAACTAGTTCCATTGATATTTAAGTGAAGTCAAGATAGGTCTAACCATTTTAAGTTGTACTTACTAAAACTACCATTTAAAAATTAAGTTAATCTGACTCTCTAAAAAGATTTTACTAATTATAAAAATCATCAAGATTTGAGTACTAATTCTTTTACAAGTTTGGGTATCCACTTAAAATGCTAAACAAAGTTTTTAGGTATTTAACATGATGCCATTCCCATGTTTATAGAAATAAGTATTAATTCTATAATAAGTAAATGAGTTCATTCACTTATAAAATCAAGAGAACAACACTTCCATAAAGACATAATGCTTTTGTTTCACCTTCATGAAATTTTATAAATTGAACAACATGTAGTATCCTCTCGTATTAAAGTTAGATAATTCTCCACTTGCTAGTGGAATAATTATTCAAATGTGGTAATTGCTCTCTTCTTTAATACTAATAATTAATAAGATAACCTTAAAGGGTTAGCTTTAATATTAAATGCTTTTACTTTGTAAATTAATATTTTCCTAAAAAGTTATTCTTTTAAGAAACATTAAAAGTAATCCTAAGTATTTCTATGAATACTCTAATGAATTAATAACCCTTTTAAGAAATCCTTGTGTACCATTCCACACTTGAGTTCTTTACTATTGCATGCTACTTGTTGCTTTTACATATTGTTTCACACACTCTCACAAGCCTTAATAAGAATCACAAGTGTAAAGCTGGTATAAAAGTGCAACACATTCCAAAGAACTCATCACAAACTCTAAACCCCAGATCAGATACGATTAGTCCAGAGATTCACGTTTATCAAATTACATTACATTACATATGCATCTTGCTTCTTTAAACATTAGTCCTTACCGGACCAATGATGCTGTTTATAGAATTTGGATCTTCTATTGTCTTGAAGACCGTGATTGCATAATATTGCAATCACAAAAGGCAAGTTCACAACTTGCTCATGTACTTTGATTATTTTCTATCAAATGCTTGTAACTCAAATGTTGTCATCACCTGCATTTCAAAAAGGTCCGAAAACACTATTTTTATAATAATATGATTATAGATTATTTACCAAATGGTAATAATCTACTGATACAGTTCCAGTGGTAAAGGAACATAATATCTAGGACTTAACAACCAATGTCGCCAGTGATTCTAACGTCGTATATTATGCGTTAACCATGAGATTTGGAATGGGACAGAGAAATCAGTTGGATCTTCTTTCTTTCGCATGGACGGATGACCTTATCGTGAGGCTGTAGCTTCCTTGCGGGGACTCAGCAGATGGGTGGGACTCCTAGTTCCCCGCAATATTGGTGTCTAGACTTTCCGTGAGGGGCTATCGGAGGTATATCTGCCTATATGGGGGTTGTTAGGGACATGATCTGCTCACTGGAGTCTCCAAGGGGTTGCCAGTGTTATATCTGCCTATATGGGGGTTAACGGAGGTATATCTGCTTGGGGAGGTCGTGTCATCATGTGGGGTCGCGGAGAAGGGCAGTGATTAGCTTGGATCTTAGTTTGGGCCTCATACCAAGGAAGTGTGAATGAGCCTGCAACTCGGATGTGCAACAAAGCTAAGGTCTCTCATGGGTACAGCAACGCACCTCTACAAAGTGTAAGAACTGTGACATGTTACTCCCTGATCCCGGAAGGAGCTACGAACGCGGCAGGAAAGGAACTCCATGAAAGTTCTAGTCAACCTGTGAAGGTTGTCAGACATAGTCTTCGGAATAAAAGCAACCTTTGAAGAAATGTTTACGAAAACTTGCATTGCCTATGACCTATGGTCTGTGGCTGTAGATAGTGCATCAAACACTCCTTTTTAGTGAACTTGCTGAGTATGCTCGTACTCAACCGTACCTTCTTAACCCTTTCTAGGTTCCAAGCCATTGAAGACAACGTCAACACCAACTTATGCTCAAGAAGCCATCATAGACAGCTCATGTTCTTCAATAAAGTTAATGAAGTCAACATATACATCAACTGAAGTGAAGACAAAGTTTCGGATTAGCTAGGAATAGATTCTCTAGCCACAAAACCTACTTCTGTAGAGCATTGCATTAGCAAAAATTGCAAGCCAATTAGTTCAGATGCTAGTATTAGTCACTAGATAGTTGTGAGTTGTTATTTCTGGTTCTTCTTTGTAAAGAGTTATTTTCTTTCTCTTTAACCTAGAATGTTCTCTAGATCTTTTGTAAAGAGTCGAGTTGTAATCTATAGTCATGTCTTGGACCTGTTGTGTTTCTGTTGTACCACTCCGAGGGATGTAATACTAGTGAGTGGTGTTTCATTGGTGTTATGTTAACGACTATAGTGTACTACATCATGCAGTGGTATGCTGGGTCACCGCACAGCTGGCCCATCCTGCTGGCTGCCTCCTTCCCCTTTTTCCCTTGTCTTCTATTAGTCCCACATGGGTAAGCCTTTGGGAAATACACACCCCCTCCACCTATATAAAGGGGCGCCCATGGGTGGTATTAAAACACACCAATCCAATATTCTCTGAGGCACTTTCCTTAGGGATTATCTCTCTCTCCCGTTGTCCTCTCGCGATGGCACGGTCCCTGGAAGGATGTCACACGCAAGAGACAACACACCTGCAGCGCTCCGTTGCACTGCAGGGATTCCATCCAAAGGATCTACTTCCGCACTCTCAGCAGGGATTAGAGAACCCGGGGCCATCATTGTACACTGTATGTGTGCAAAACCACGAGGGTGCTACCATTAGTGGCACCTTGGATGTTGTGAGCTGGAGCTGCTGCACGATGGAGCAATGGGTGACTTGCGAGGAGCTTTGTGACCTTGAGGTCGGCTACGAGTACGACTACATCATCCATGTTCCCCTCGGAACGTTAATCTCTTTCAGACTACAAGGGTATGCATTCGAAACCTCGTCCATTACTGTATTACTCCTAGATAGATCCTGGTAGTTAGGCGTGTTCGAGTAGGAAAAAAATGTGTTTTCTGCCCCGAACCCCTTCGATTTTTGTATTTGATTACTATCTTATGCATCATGGTATGATATCCATCATTCCATTGGTGTGGTGCCAAGGTATATGGCACTTCCACCTTGGTTTGTTATAATTTTCCAAGAGTATAAAACCCTACTTAAAATTTTAACATTTACCATATTATAACACATGCCCAACAAAATAAACTTAGAAGTTTTTAATTTATCTTTACATATTTTACGTGGCTTAGAGATTTTGAAGAGAGAACCGTTCATACCTACGAACATGGAACCACAACGGTGATAATAAAATTATTAACAACCCATTGTAAATCAAATATTAACTATAGTGGGAGAGATAGACGCCTGCCAGCCACTTATGCAAAACTAGTTGCATGTCAAGTATGGAACATGTCTCATGTGCGAGGACATGTAAGGTTAGTCCGTGCCACTTCATCTCACTATGCAACTAATATCCAAAATACATAAGAGGATGAAATAACATGATCATCAAGGCCCACATACTCATATATGTTCTACCCGTACAAAGCATCTACGCATAGATCCAGCTCAGATACCACTAAAGGATTCACAACATAGAAAACATATTTTTTCCTATGATATGAACAACTAAGTACCAAGATCTATCTAGGATATGCAAGCAACGGGTGAATATTTATCCAGAGAAAACTTACCCTCAAAGACCGAAAGCTTTATGAGATTCAATCACATGGATGGTGTATATGATATCTTGCTGATATCAAGATCGAGTTGTAGAGCACCACAAAACAGCAACACATCCATGCTCGGGCACACGTCCAGCTTGCCAACAACCTCCGGGCCCTCGATCCAGCGGAGCAGCGGAAGCAACAGATCCCTAGATAAACTATGAGATCATGTTCATCGCTAATCCGAAGAACATGGGAACCACTAGAGGGACAGAGGAGAGATCTATCGTCGGATTGATGACAAGTACGCCATGAGGGGGTCCTGAAGGCGTGTGGAAGAGAGGGGTGTGAGACGTACGGTATTCTGGGATAGTGAGCGCACAAGTTTACCCAAGTTCGAATTCGTCGGCTTTGGACGGATCCTACTCCTGCTAGCAATCCAGTAATACGGCAGAGCGGGAATATGGGTTATAAGGGTTTCGCTTGTGCGAGTTGAGATTGTAGACTACTGTGAGGGTGCCCTAAAGGCTTACCCTAGGACGGCTTATATAGATATTCGGCCTAGGGTTTACAGGAGAGACCTATCCGGCTACGACTAAGAGTCAGTTATAGAGTATATCTTGAACTACAAGTAACCTAATAGGCCTATGTCGGTAAGTCTTTTGGGCCTTCCGTAGCCGGATTGGACTCTGTCTCTTCTCCCTGACTAGGTCGCTCGTGAAACAAAGCTCTAACCTGAAGTGGACCACCCTGGTCAGTGAGGCACAGTGAGGATACCCGGAAAGTATATCCCCAACAAGATCCTTCACAAGGATTGGCATGAGAGGCGAGGAGCATCACCCCTCCTTATATAGGGAAGTGGGCAGCCCCAAGGGCCATGTCCGGCGTCCAAGGTGGTGCCCCCACATCTCCCTTAATTCATGTGAGTGGAGGCTCCACTCATCCCACTCACATGAATTTAAATTTCACTCACATGCATTTAATTTCCACTAGATTAAATGCATTCTCTCATTAAATAAAAACAAATTTTTTCTTTATATTAATATCTGTTTATTTCTTTAATTAACAAGCATTTACATAAATGCCCTTGCATTATTCCGATATTACATCTGAAACAAATTTCAGCGATTTGCCCCAAAACAATTTGTAGCGCTTTCAGAACCTTGCTCTGATATAATATATCTATCCATTAGTGTCGGCGTACCTTAAGTGTGTCACCCTATAGTTCGCAAATAATGCAGACATGATCGTAACACCTCTCCGATCAATAATCAGCAGTGGGACCTAAAGATCTATACTGACCCCCACACATTCAACGATGACTCTTGTGACCATGAGAACCATAAACATTGTAACTAAATCCCTTTGTATCGTGATATATTATTTGTCCGAGATTTAATCATCGGTATCAACCATACCTAGTTTGATCTCATTACTGACAAGTACTATTTTCTCGTTCCGTGATATGATATCCTCTGAGACCTAGTCACGTGCTTGCAAGTGGTGTCGATGTGATATCACCGAGAGGTCCCGAAGTATATCTCTCTGTCATCAGGATGGACAAATCTCACTATTTATCCATGAGCCTCTACATAACACTTTCGAAGTACATGAACCCACCTTTATAGTCGCTCTGTTACGGTGCGACGTTTGATGTTATCAAAGTACTCTTTCGGTCTTAGTGATTGACATGATCTCACGGTCTAAGGATTAGGGTTACTTCGTATGAGCTATTATAGCAATGTAAATATAATGACTTTGATTGTATTGCTATACTTTGGATGCATGTTCAATCACACCATTCCTCTAACGTTGTGATCCCGTTATTAATAACATCTAATGTTCATGATCAACCATGATCATCAGTTAATCAACGAGCTAGTTAAATGAGAGACACAACTAGAAACTCTTTTTTGTTTATTAAACACACATATATGAAAGTTTCCAATTAACACAATTATAGCATGAGAAATAAACATATATTATAAACATGGAGTAAGATAATAACCATTTTATTATTACCTCTCGGGCATATTCCCTTCAATGCCAATCCACATGCGTGACACAACTTGCCCCACACTCAATATGACTAATTAACGCCAGACAAGATAGAAGAGATATCTATCTTGTTTGAGAATTCTTTCCTTAAATCATTTCTTAGGGCTTGCTTAAAGGACTAACACCTTATCAAACTGCATTTGTTCCTTGTTTTTTCTGTCATTCAAAATCCACTACGGAGCAACAAATGCACTACCACGCTATGCGATACCCGCATTGGTTGTATGCACCAACCCACCCGAGAAATCTCCATGTTAATAAATAGTTCATAAGTCGATCATCAATACATACATATCCAAGTTAAGCTAGATTGAAACGACGTTCTGGACAATTAATACATCCATATCCAAGGTAACTTTGGTTCGAAGTCCGGCTGGTGAAGTGTTTTTTTCTATATGTATTCCGCGGTATGCACTAATGAGCCATCGTAGCACCATCGACTTGTTTAATGTCTAGCGGCGCGCGTCCCACCTACCAGATGGTGCACAATCAATGTACGATCTACGCACCACCGAAAGATCTTCCATTTGGTACGATCCATATCTGGAACATCAATATTGCATATCCAATATAATTCGCGCGAAATAAAACACATTTTTAGCTATAAATAAATACTTACATATCCAACTCTGCTCGGCTATAAAAAACCCCATTGGGCCTGCCCTCTCCTCTCACCCCAATGCAAACCCTCTCACCCTCGTCCCTCCAGGGCAGCCCCCAATCCTCCATCTCCTAAAAAAAAAAACCCTAGCCGGCCGGCTTGTACTACCGCCTTCTCCTTCGGAAACACAATTTTAGTCTTCTAGACTAGAGAGTAACCTAGACCGAGTAGAATACAGCGGTCCGCCCCGCCACCCCGATCACGACCCATACCGAGGGCCCCCGGGTGCAGGCACGTGCGAGGGTCGTTACCTCCCCGTAAAACCAAAGCGCGACGCAGGGCAGGGGTGAGGACTTCTCCTTTCCGCGATAGCTTCCTCCCTCTGACCACAACACATCTCGCCCGCCCATGGTTTCCTCCTCTGCCTCCCCTAGGGAGGAAGAGGGCGGCGGCGGCGGCCCTGGCAGGCCCACGCGCCGCGGCGAGAAGAGGAGAATGCACGGCGGCACTGCCTCGCCGGAGCCGGCTTCCGCAGACGAGAAGTCGCAGGTACGGGTCTCCCCACCCGGATATTACATGCTTGTAGATCAGGCCATGTTTCTTTGATACCATGTGTGGATTGTTTTCTTTGTTCCTGTAAACAAAAAAATAACTGTTCTTGGTGAACGTAGAGTCTCGTCCCTCTTGTTTGGTTCGGGAGCAGTAGTACGGTTTCGTTTGATTGATTGATGAGCTATAATCTCCATTATTATGTTTATTATTACGCATATGAATTGTTTCTAGTTTCCTAGTATGAACTCCGATGCATCGGTCATGAATGAATTCTAGGGCAATGTTAACTGGCTGGATCTATGCAGCAATGAGATGCGAATTTGCTGCTTGATCTTGGGCAAGGCTGTAGATGGGAAAACATTGATTTGAATCGATGAAGGTACCCAACAGGGAAAGGGGGGTCTGGGTGGAATTTGGGTAACTTAGAATTGTGGGGCGAGGTTACAAGTTACTTGGATGCCCTGACCGATTGTCATCTGCATGTCTTGCAATTGTGGATCGAGAACCGGTCTGAGATTTGGATGGCACGACCAATGGCTATTCATTCTTTAGTAATAATAATGGTTTGTGTTGATGTGCTTGAGTTGCGAGAAAAAATATCTAATTCCCCCAAGGGATCAAGTTGATTGCATAAATTGCGGCGCAAACTTTTGAACAATCTGGGTGGATCTGACCTGCTCGAATTTGTTCATGGCCTATTAGAAATACAATTTGTGTAGATTTTTCCGATTGGGTACTTCACCTGTACAGTGGAATCAGCAACTCCATGGATAAGTGATACAGAGATGGACATCTCGATTTTTTTGAATTGTTTTGCTAAGTTGCCAACTAATTACAAGATCTATGGACTAACAAATTCATGGAGCTCAAATTCATCAGGAGATTTCAATACATAAACAACATATGATGATCTGCCACTCTCGAAATTACTTATTTTACATTATCAATCATTAATTTTGTAATTTGAGATTTTGAGGTATAAATTTCTGCATACTATGAGGACAATAAATCTTAAGTACTTTCTAATTAAGTGAAATATTATTCTAGAAAGTTGATCTTACGGTGATTACTCTTTTTCTCAGGATCTCGTCTCATCAAAGAGTTCCGAGGAAGACGGTGGCAGAACTACCACTGTAAGTGCTTTAAAAGTTTTAACTTGGTTACCACCAAGCTATCATTCCATCCCCTGCAGTTACGTGATTATTCTGTGCCTAATTTGTTTGTCTCCTTTTCCTTAATTCATGGGCAGACATGTGGAAAGTGGCATCCGGATGAATCACACAGACCTGACATTGATGATGCTCCTGTTTTCACCCCAACTGAAGAGGTTTGTGGACTATTCTCTTTACTAGCAAAACTACATTATTTGACAGGCTGTTTTGGATAATAGTGTATAATCTTGTTTCACATCAGGAATTCAAAGATGCAATTGGGTACATTATGCGTATTCGTCCTCAAGTCGAAAAGTATGGAGTTTGCCGTGTTGTTCCACCGCCTTCTTGGAAACCACCTTCTCCTCTAAAGGAGAAGCGTTTTTGGGACTGTGCAGAGTTCAATACCCGAGTTCAACAAGTTGACAAGCTTCAAAACCGAGAACCCACAAAGAAAAAAAACCAACCTCGGGTTCAGAAGAAAAGAAAGAGAAGAAAGAAACTGAGGTTTGGGATGTCTAACAGGCGACCTAGTGCAAAAGATGCGGACGAGAAGTTTGGCTTTCAGTCTGGCTCAGATTTTACACTCGAGGAGTTCCAGAAATATGCTGACGAGTTCAAGGAGCAATATTTTGGAATGAAAGGAATTGATGAAATTTCTCTTTCTGAAATTAAAAAACGCAAACAAATGTGGCGACCATCAGTTGAGGAAATTGAAGGAGAATATTGGCGGATAGTTGTATGCCCTAATGATGAAGTTGAGGTACTTGATTGCTTATTTGCTTACATGTAGATTACGTTCTTATTCGGATTATATATACTAATAGACATCAAACTTCCTTGGAATAGGTGGATTACGGTGCTGATCTGGACACGGCAACATTTGGTAGTGGATTCACTAAACTGCCTCAGTCAGATTCAAATAAGCAAGATCCATATGGTTTATCTGGTTGGAACTTGAATAATCTGCGACGACAACCTGGGTCTGTTCTTTCATTTGAAACTGAGGATATATCTGGTGTTGTAGTCCCTTGGCTTTATGTTGGGATGTGTTTCTCATCATTTTGCTGGGTAAGTTTTTCATTCTTCTGTTTCTCATTCATCTCGTAAAATGTGAATATAATTGTATAAAGTTCCTAAACTGACACGCATGAAGTATCCTTATCGAGTTACACCTTGCTCAATTAAAGCATATTGTATTCCCTCTGTCCCGAAATAAGTGACTTGAATTTGTCTAGATTCACCTGTATCTAGACACTTTTTAGTGTGTACATACATGCGAATCTAGACAAAGCCGAGTCACTTATTTCCGCACGGAGGGAGTAGTATTTCTGTCGGTGGTTGAAAGATGCTAGTAACCAAGTACTTACATTTTTTGTGCACTTCCTTTGGTGGGTTAGCCTGATATCGTGATTTTAATAAATATACAAATGATTGTAATGTCTGTTTATTATGGCTCATATTCTCATATATCCTTTGTTCTTTATGTTGCTGTAGCATGTGGAAGATCATTTCCTTTATTCTTTGAATTACATGCATTTTGGTGAACAAAAAGTATGGTATGGTGTTCCTGGTGATAACGCAGTGAAGCTGGAAGAAGCTATGAGAAGGAACTTGCCACGACTGTTTGAAGAACAGCCTGATCTCCTTCATGAGCTGGTAACATTTTTATTTTGTGCCATGACCTAATGAATCTGATAAAATGAACTCATTGTTTGCATCCTAGTTCAATACCTTTTGCAATTAAGAGTTCATATGAACTACAAACTATTTGGCATGCTTAAAAACATCAAAGAAAACATCATGCCCTTTTGTTCGATGAATGTAGTACTTCACTCAGTACCATTTGCATGCTTTTGATATAAATTTTGAGGACTTATGATTAGATTATTAGTAGGATAAACCATTCTGGCTTAGCAGCTCTCTTATTGGTAATTTGTGCAAGCATGCAGCATAATAGCCAATATGATGAACCCTCTTCCTGCATTATAAAATTATATTTCTATATTTACCCAGTTTCATGCTGAATTTTATTTGTGCAGGTTACACAGTTATCCCCTTCTGTTCTAAAATCAGAAGGCATTCCTGTTTACCGCGTTGTTCAGAATCCAGGCGAGTTTGTTCTAACACTACCGCGAGCCTACCATTCTGGGTTCAACTGTGGCTTCAACTGTGCAGAGGCAGTAAATGTCGCTCCTGTGGACTGGCTGCCCCATGGACAATGTGCTGTTGAGCTCTACAGAGATCAGCGGCGCAAGACATCAATATCACATGATAAGTTATTGCTAAAAACTGCACAAGAAGCTCTCAGACAGCTTTGGATGAATCTTGGCAGCTCGAAGAGCGATCAGACAGAATATGTATGGCTTGATACCCGTGGAATAAATGGAATGCTAACAAGTGCAGTTCAGGTACTTCTTAATCTTATAGGCATTTCTTATTTGTCTCACTCAAAGAAATTAAGTGTTACTTACACTTTTGATTCCATTATTTCAGACAAGGGTTAAAATGGAAGGTGCAGCACGGGAGGCGAATGCTCTTTTGCAATGTAAGAAGATGGATCAGGATTATGATTCAACAGACCGGGAATGCTTTTCATGCTTCTATGATCTCCATTTATCTGCTGTCAGTTGCCAATGCTCACCAAATCGTTTTGCTTGCTTACACCATGCAAACCTTCTATGTTCATGTGAACCGGACAAAAAATCTGTGCTATACCGATACAGTATGGAGGAGCTGAAAGTTCTTGTTGCAGCTCTGGAGGGAGATGCAGCTGCAATATACCAGTGGAGACAGTACGATGCAGGCTTAGTTTGCCAATCTGGTTCTGTGCAGCAGAAGATGGACTTCAGTAAAAGCACAGAATTATCTGGACCGGTAGTAGATGTCAACACTGATTGCAGCTTTGATGGCTGCCATGATCTTGAAAAGCCAGCGGGATATCGGAAAGAGAAGTATGCACATAATAAATGTGTTGATCTAAACATAGGAGATCCATCAAGTAGTCCTACAATAAAAGAAGCATGTTTGGTCATCGATTGTGAGTCTCTCGAGACAAGTAATCCAACTAGTTCAAATTCCCAGTGCTCACAGTCCTTGCATCATTCATCCGAGCTATCATGTCCTCCTAGAACACCGACAGAAAATTCTACCCTAGCTTCTGTAGCTACTAAGAAACTGTTTGGTGTTGACATTGAATACAGCGTGGCCAAGGCTTTGCATGCCCAGGTTTGTCAAGTGGCCAAACCTTCTTCAAGCCAATCTGATCAAGTCTCTGGGGCAACAATATTGAAGCATGTGGTTGAGCCACTTGACTATGGAACAGTGATGGTTGGCAAAAAATGGTGTAACCATCAAGCTATCTTCCCAAAAGGTACATGCACTAAATATTGCAATGAGGATTTCCATGGTGCGTAAAAATGTTAAAATTAAGAGAAAATGATGTCCTTGCAGGATTTAGGAGTCGAGTTACATTTCACAATGTACTAGATCCAACAAGGACGTGTTGCTACATTTCAGAAGTTCTTGATGCTGGACTTCTCGGACCATTGTTTAGGGTATGTATGATTCTAAATACCTCCTATTTTCAGTCTTAAAACCATTTTGCTTTCTTGTGTGTAACATGCCAGCTTTCTTTCAAAATTTAATAACAGGTGGCTGTAGAGGAGCTTCCAGAGATTTCTTTTACTCACACTTCACCAATTCAATGTTGGGACAATGTGAGAGATAGGGTGAATGAAGAAATAAAAAAACAACGTAGCGCTGGAAAACCTGGCGTTCCTGCTTTATTATCCACCGATTCTGTAAACGGGCTTGAAATGTTTGGTTTCTTTTTCCCGCCAATCATTCAGGTAGATTTTTCGATGGATCTATAGCTTTTGTTTCTCTGAGGGGAGGTGGTCACTTCATTAGAACATGTTATTAAATTTTACTGAGAAACTCTTTTATCTTTTATCAGGCAATTGAGGCTCTAGATCCCAATCACAAGTGCTTAGACTATTGGTTGTCTAAGCGTACACCTCCTTTGAAAAGACTCCCTTTGGAGCCTGTGATGACCCCAACGGTTGACGGCACTAATAATTCCCCAATGAAGTTACTTGGGGTTGATATTACCAGCAAGGAATCTGAACAATCCAGTTTCAGCAATAATTCCTGTGCTGAGGCGGTTAAACTTGGTAGGCTGCTTAAGAAGGCTAAACTACCAGAAGACTCAATCGGCAGCAGAGTGGATGGCAGCAGCATTTGGAGTGGCAGTCGACAATCTGCAGGATGAGATGAAGAATAATGTGGATAAATAGTGCCCTCAATAGATAAACCATTTTTATCTATTAGAATTGAACTAGAGCCACCATTGATTTGCATTCTCATAGAATTGCATCTCCTAAGATTTAGATAGATGATCCTGATTCATTCTAACTTGATGGCACTCTGATAGTTTCCTGATTAGCCAGGTTCATCGTAACTAATGTAACAAGATGATCATTCATTTATCAGAAGTTTACAGTACAAAATCTTGTTGCTGGCAATTGAAAAAGATGTGAAGAAAATTGTTTTTATTGCCTGGTGCACCACTGCTACTTCGAGATGGATAAAGTTTAACATTAAGTGGACCTGACCTTAAAATGACAAGCAATTGCTTCCCTTCCTTGATTTGTCCATGGTAATGATTTTGATAATATCATCCAATTATGATGGTTGATACTTTCTCAATGGTGCCTTGTGGTACAGTTAAGAAACAGCTTTCAAAGTTTTTTTTTTTTGTTGAAATCTGAAATATGGAGGAAACATATGTTCTTGATACACCTCCATGGTTCAACGATCTATGTTTCTGCTAGAGTATAATACACATGCACAATCACTGAACTTGTTCGTATAATTTACTATGGTCACTGTATTTTTTTTGAAACAAGGCAAAAGACTTGCCATTTTCATTGATATGCTTGCATACATATAGTACCTATGCTTCTATCTTACTCTTGCATCATTCAGTCGCGATTGGCGATTGCATTAAATTGAATCACAAGTATTGCATAGCTTTTACTTTTAAACCCCACTGAAGCTTGTACCTCCATCCCATGAGCCATTACTGCAGGAATTATTTGAGCCATGCGAGTCGTAGAATTGCATATGTAGGGTTTGTGCGAGTCTTTGGATAATAAGGTACCTAAACAACTTAATATGAGTAGAGAACTAATGAAAGAGGCATCGGTGAGCATTATCTGCTATTTGGTTCTTTAAGCTCACTTGTGTCCCGTAGGACCCTGAGTACTTGATTCCTGTTCCTTGACTATTCACATTATCCACATACGGGCCTATGAATCCTCCTTTGTCTGAGCTTGATTCGCACTTTATTTCTTGGGGCCACAAACTAGTTTGGGGCTTTATTACTGTCATGTACTTATGTCATGCTTTACTATTTTATTTATGATTCTGCGTGGAGTACCTGTACTGTTTAGGCCCTGTGACACGTTTTCGCGGTTTCGACAAGCCCAGTCACACTTTCGGGTTCCCAGTCGTTTACAACCATCTACACAAACCTTGGGTCCGTCTCGGAGCCGGCCAACTTTGTAGCGGGTAGCTTAATAGGGTGGCCCCCTGAAATAATTTATGAATCATGTGAATGCTTTGTCGTGAGGCCTCGTTGCGTTTTATTTGGTTCTTTCCGAGGTTGATCGTGTGTGTGTTGCTATTTGTGCACCCCCTGCAGGGTAAATCTTTCTGAAAGCCGTGTCCGCGGTTATGGACGACTTGGAGCACAGTTTCTCGATCATAGAGAAGCATAACTAAAGTACCGCCTTTAATTTGACTAAAACATGACTAGTAATTAGTGCAACACTCATGGAATGGTTAATAAAATTGCCAACGGATGGGATGTTCTTCCGCCTTCTCGTTGGTAAGCGAGGAGGAGGAAGAGTGAGGTTAAATTACGTTGCTTATTGATGACCCACAAGTATAGGGGGTGTATCGCAATATTTTCGAGGGAAGTGAAACCCAATTTATTAATTCGACACAAGGGGAGCCAAATAATATTTATAAGCTTTAACAATTGAGTTGTCAATTCAGCTGCACCTGGAAACAATCTTGCTCACAGCAGTTTATCAGTAGCAACAGTTTTGTAGTAGGAATAGTAAAGTAACAGCAGTAGTAAAGCAAAGACAGTAGTAACAAAAGCAGTAAACAGTGGGATTCGAGTGCGGTAGGCATATGGATGGATGGACGGACGTTGCATGGACATGACAATTCACATAGCAATCAGAACATATGGCAATTGCAGATAAATAAGATAAAGCATCCAAGTACTAGACAGTCCTAGGCATGTGTTCCATATATAGTCATACGTGCTCGCAATGAGAACTTACACAACATCTTTTGTCCTGCCAGCCCGTTTGCAGCGGGGCCTCAAGGGAACTACTGGCAATTAAGGTGCTCCTTTTAATAGAGCACCGGAGCAAAGCATTAACACTCCGTGAACACATGTGATCCTCACATCAAAGCCATTCCCTTCCGGTTATCCCGATTTCTGTCACTTCGGGGCCATAGGTTCCGGACAACAACGTTTGTATACAACTTGCAGATAAGACCAAAAACAATACTATCATAATGAATCAATAACATGTTCAGATCTGAAACCATGGCACTCGGGCCCTAGTGACAAGCATTAAGCACAATAAGTCGCAACAAAGTCATAAAGCACTAATAAAAGATACTAGGCACCATGCCCTAACAATCTGATGCCATTACATGAAAGATCTCATCCAATCCCTACCATCCCCATAGCCTACAACGGGGGATTACTCACTCATAGATGGGAGAAACATGGATGGTCGATGGAGAAGCGATGGTGATGACGATGGCGATGATCTCCAATTCCCCGTCCCGGCAGGGTGGCAGAATGGAGTTTCTGGTGCTGTTTCGTGGAATCTGGTGGTGGCGGCGGAGCAGAACTCCTTCTGGAAAAATGTTGAACCCCTTGAAGTTTTTAGGTCAGAAGGCTCCTTATAGGCGAAGAGAGAGGCCGAGGGGGTGCCTGGGGGGCCCACACCACCCCCTGGCGCGGCCTGGCCTGGCCCGTGCCACCAGGTAGTGTGGCCACCCCTGGCTCTTCTCCCTCTCGTATTCTGGCTCCTAGAGTATTCAGGTGAAATAGGATTTTTGGCATATTTTCCGGGATTTTTCTTGATAGTTGATTTTCTGCACAAAAATTAGACACCAAGGCAATTCTGCTGAAAACAACATCAGTCCGCATTAGTTGCATCCAAATCACACAAGTATAGAGGAGAAACAATAGCAAAAGTGTTCGGGAAAGTGGATACGTTTTGGACGTATCAACTCCCCCTAAGCTTAGCTTATTGCTTGTCCTCAAGCAATTCAGTTGAAAACTAAGTGCGATAAAAGAAATTTCACGAACACATTTGCTTCATATGATGTAAATATTCTCAGCAATGTGATCAACTACTTAGACAGTTCATAATAAAGAGTATGCAACTGAGTCTACTTAATAGTCATTGCAAGCTATGAAGAGATTCCAACTCAAGAATAATAAGTAGCATGAAGCACAAACATAAGCAACATTACAATGCTCATAAAAAGGTATGATAGAGTGGTATCTCTCTTGCCCTTTGATTATGAATGCCAAGGAACCTCTGAAGTTCAAGTGATGACTAGAAGTAAAGATATCAAGGATACAAGCATCAAAATCATAACACAAATGATCAAGTAATGGAACAAACACAAAGAATGACAACTATGCTCTCAATAAGGTGCTCAAAGAATATGTGGAGACTCAACAAGTAGAAGAAAAGGTTTTGAATAATTTTGAAAGGCTTCCAAATGCTGAAAGTATGGTACTCGTTAGTATTGAGCTCTCATTTCCCCTATCATAAGCCTCTTTAATGTGGTTAAGGTGAAAGTGAGGTCCAATCTGAGTTATATGCTTGACAGACTATAAACTGAAAATCCCAAGTCCCTTGAGTACGAGGGCCGCTCCTCATGCTACTCAACTTTAGTTACTGGTAAGTTCTTGTTATCGTAAGTATGTGCGTATCATTGAGAACCGCCAACGGGGTACCCCTTGCCCGATGATACGGAAGAATCCCCATATCAAAATGGCAAGGCAAGCAGACAATGAGTATCTCAGCAATCTTCTTATTTACCATGGGAAAATGGTGCTTTTTTCTCTCTTTCCTCTTTTCATAAAACTCCTTTTTTTTCTCAATAGCTATATCTCTCTTTTTTATAAGAAGAATGCTTCATAGATATCATTATGGTTACGCTGCAGGTTTCCACCATGTTAGCATGGATTAGACCAGCAGCCCAGGCGTTTCTCTAACACACATACATAACTCCATGGACTTACAAGATCCCCTTTTATTTCACACCGACGACATCCGCAAACAAAAGAGCAAGGTATCAACTGGGTATATATTTACAAGTGTCGAAAGCGTTCCCCGTGACAGCACGGTTCTGCTAATCCCCAGCTTATAATTTGCAAGCATATAACTTTCATGGAGAGTTCACAATGGTTCAGGTTTATTAAGTGCAGGAAATAAAGTGTGCCATCAAGTTCATGAGAGCTTTAGGTATGGTGGACACTTTGGAAATATTTGGTTTAGGGAGTTGGAGACATGAGTAAAACACTCAGTAGAAGTGAAGGCTAGCAATAGTAAGGGAGCGACAAACGAGAGAGCAATAGCTGTCATTATCATGCTTGCAACAAAACAGGACTACTCATGGCATGAAAGTGATTCAAGATCCTCAAGGAAAAATAATTCATCAAGGCTTAACTGATTATCACAGTCCTATGCATGCGTGAGCATGTGCCAAGTCAATTCAAATGAAACATTTAGAGGAGGATACCACTGTGTCATACCAATTTATGAATAGAGCAATGCAAGCAAACATTTATAAGACATGCTACAAACTATTAGCGAGCTGAAGCTAATCATAAGAAAGCAAGAACTACTAAGCATCCAAAGATAACATACACCCTACATGAACGGACTAAGCATGCCCACAGTGATGAGTATATGTACAAAAATGAAAACAAATAGAGTTTGTTACCAGCCCCTTACCACGCCTCAAGTTGTCATTGATCCTCATTATTGCTCTTCACTTGTGTGGCTTGAATAATAATATGAAACCAATATCCACTGAGGACTGCCGAACCCTGTAGCAAACTCGCAAAAACCAAAGAAGAACGACAAATATTTTTGGTGTTTTCGATTTTTAAATAAGAACCAAAAGAGAAAAACAAGCAAAGCAAAATCTTTTTGGGTTTTTCGAATAGTTCAAACAAAGCAAAAAGGGAAAAGCAGACCAAGGCAAAAAGAAGAAGCAAACCAAAGAGAAATAGCAGAAATATTTTTGGTCTTTTTGTATTTTTAGAAAGCAAAAGCAAAGAAGGACGAAAACTAAAAAGAGAACGAAAACATGAATATACAAAGTACCGATGCAACATGATATGGAGATGAGTACGGTGTCGGCATACCTCCCCCAAGCTTAGGCTTTTGGCCTAAGTGGGTATCAATCCCAAGCTGGCCAGGATGAAGTGTCACCCTGGTACGACGAAGAGGTCCCCTCATCCTGGTGCGAACTCGAGTACGTCCCTCCGTAATGCATGGAGTACTCATAGGAGGGCACATCCTCCTAGTGCTGCTCGTGGAAACCCAGCAAGCGAAGCTGCTCATCTACCTCCTCCTTGGAGCGCGACCACTATCTCCTATGAACACTAAACAAAGCAGGCTGTGGCAAAAGGATCTCCCTTTCATCCCCGTCAGTGAAAAGCATCCTATATACTAGATTGTTCAAATCAGAGGTAGCAGTGACAAAGTGATGAGTTTTCATGGCAACAAGGTCAAGCCTCTGTGGTGCCAGCATAGCATCATAGGGATCCACTGAAAGACCTAATGCATTGACTATGCGTGATGCAATGATGCCCCCATAGATAGGCCCCCTAGAAGCTAGGCGGTGAGCAATAAGCGAGCCAAGATTGTACCGAGTATCATTGCTAAGCGCGGCAGCAAGGAATGCTAACTGATAGTTGGAGATATTACTTGTGTTCTCCCTACCCAGTACACTAGTAGCAAGATAATATGCAAAGTATCTAAGAGCAGTGAGTTGGATATTTCTTATCTTTCCGCGCTGCGCCACGCGGTCATCATCATTGGTCACCCCTCGGTAAAGCTCCAACAAATCAGCGGGTCGCCCTTGAATTTTCTTCACGGTCCCTGTCATACGCACACCTACAATACTGCAAAATCTCTCCAAAGGCATGGTGAAGGGTAGATCATAGATTTTAAAAGAGACAGTAGACTGATAGGGTGTGTTAGTAAACGTGAAGCTCTCAACAAAAGTTTTGGTGAGCATAGCGTATTGTGCACTCTCATCTTGCATATATGAGGTCAAACCAACCCTCTCAATCAGTAGCAAGAAATCATCAAGGATACCTGCATCTTGTAAGAAAGTAAAACAAGGAAAAGAGGATGGATGAGCATCCCCATCATCCCTTTCACTGCCAATACGAGTTGCAATGAGATCTTCATTGTATGATGGCCTAGCTTGAGAGGCTATTCTTGAGGACCTCAACCTCCTAGGTGGATCACTCTCAAATATCTCTCCAAAAGTATGGTTGTTCATGCTTGGTATTCTGAAATTTAAACACCTATTAAACAAGTGATTGCAAAGTAAGTATAATGAAGGATTCTACTCATAGGGACTTGCAAGAGGCCTAAAAATGCATCAAAACTATATCTCTAAGCATCAAACAAGCTTACAAGCCCTCATAACCAGTCACCTATAGCAGCAAAATACTCAACATATAATCGACTAAACACAAATCTACTTGGACAAGGGGAGGAGTCACATACCAGGGAACAAATGCTCCAAATTTCAGCAAGAAAGATGGGATGAGCAAGGAGATCGAAAAAAATCGAGAGCAAGCACAGCAAGAACGCAATTTTGAGCTATGAACTGGAGCTTACTTGGAAGAGAGAAGAAAGTGGCAGGTGAGAGAGTTAGTGGGGGGCCAGGGGTGGCCCACACTAGGGCATGGCGCCACTCAAGGCTGGCCGCGCCACCATGTGGTGTGCCTGCCTGGTGCCCCCCCGGGTACCTCCTAGGTACTCCTCTGCCCCCTTTTTTACGTAAAAATTTAATATGAATTTTCTGAAATTTTTCGAGACACTTTATTTTTGGGAAATTTTCAGAAATAGAAGAATGATTTTTCTGACAGACAGATTTTTTTTCTTTTGGAAACATGATGCAAGGACAAAACAAGGCTAGAACTACAGAAGTTCTAACATGCAAGCAACTAGCAACAAAAAGAAAACTAAACGAAAGCAAAAACTAAAATGCAAAAGATAGAAATAAACGGAGATAATCATAATGAAAACATTGTTTTGTTCAATGGAATCCTTTTGTTAACAAGGTTGATCAAGTGTTTCTACCAAAACAATTGCATATGAGACAAAACTTTGTACTCCACTAATGATTATGTTACCTTAACCTTGATAGCAATGGTCCCAATCATAATAGTTTCAAAATTTTCTCTTGGTATGGGACAATATATTTCTCCAACTTGAATGCCTTCAACATGTTCAATTGAATTCAAACCATAAGTCCTTTCAATCTTCTTGGGGAAATAGACAGTATGTTCCTTGTCATTAACATTGAAGGTCACCTTTCCTTGATTACAATTAATAACAGCTCCTGCAGTATTAAGAAAAGGTCTCCCAAGAATAATAGACATATTATCATCTTCAGGCATTTCAAGCACAACAAAATCAGTTAATATCAAGCAATTATGAGCCACTTGAACAGGTACATCCTCACATATACCCACAGGAATAGTGGTAGATTTATCAGCCATTTGCAAAGATATATCAGTTGGTATTAATTTTTCAAGTTGAAGCCTCTTATAGAGAGAGAAAGGCATAACACTAACTCCAGCTCCCAAATCACACAAAGAAGTTCTAACATAACTGTTCTTAATAGAGCAAGGGATAGTTGGAATCCCTGGGTCTCAAAGTTTCTTAGGAACCTTACCATTGAAGGAGTAATTAGCAAGCAAAGTAGAAATTTCTTCGTTAGGGATCTTCCTTTTATTCGAGACAATGTCCTTCATATACTTTGAGTAAGGAGGCAATTTAATAGCATCAGTCAAAGGAATTTGCAAGAATAAAGGCTTCATCCACTCACAAAACTTATTATAGTGTTCATCTTCCTTTGACTTGTGTTTCTTATCAGGGAAAGGGATAGGTTTTTGGACCCAAGGTTCTCTTTCACTACCATGTTTCTTAGCAATAAAATTTTCTTTGGTGTATTTAGTATTCTTAGTGTGGTTTTCAGGTTCTTCTTCAACTTTTTCTTCATTAGGAACAACATTTTCTTCATTACCACTTTTAGTTTTAGCATCAGAGATAGATATACTATTAGGATCTATAGCAGGTTCAGAGGGTTCTACAACAGTTTTATGTTTCTTTTTCCTTTTTTTACGAGTAGAACCACTATTTTCAGCTTGTTGAGAATCCTGCTCAATTCTTTTGGGATGCCCCTCAGGATATAGAGGATCCTGGGTAGCAGCACCACTTCTAGTTCTAATTTCATAAGCATGTTTTTCTTTAGCAGCATTAACTAGCAAGTCGTTTTGCACTTTAACGAGTTGATCTATTTGAGTTTGAACCATTTGAAAGTGTTTAACAATCATTTTAACATCATTAGAGGTTCTTTCCACAATATCTTTCAACTCAACAATAGCTCTAGTGTTTTCCATTAGATGATTTTGCACCCTTTTATTAAAGTTATCTTGCTTAACAATAAAGATATCAAATTCTTCTAAGCATTGATCAGGAGGTTTAGAGTAAGGGATATCACCTTCATCAAAGTGTTGGAGAGAGTGTACCTCAATAGTGGATGAGTAGGGAATAGGCTTACATAATTCTTCTATAGGAGGTAAATTCTTGACATCTACAGCTTTAATTCCCTTCTCCTTAAGACATTTCTTAGCTTCCTTCATCACTTCATCATTTAATTCAATAACTCCCCTCTTCTTTGATGTTAGAATAGGCACCGGAATAGATGGTTTAGGTACAATTACTTCAGGTATAGCTTGTTTAGGAGGAGTCCAATCTTCATAATTCTTGCTTATTTTAGCCATTAATTCCTCAGCTTCCTTAGGAGTCCTATTCCTGAAAACACAATCAGCACAACTATCTAGGTATGTCCTAGATTCCTCGGTTAGTCCATTATAAAATATATCAAGAAGCTCATTCTTAGGTAATGGACTTCCAGCCTGTGCATGAATCAAAGCACAAAACCTTGCCCAAGATTCGGGCAATACCTCTTTTTCTCCCTATTTAAAATCAAAAAGTTCCTGCAAAATAGCATGTCTAGCACTGGGAGGAAAATATTTCTGCAGGAAAGTACTAATCAAGCACTCAGGGCTATCAATAGATCTAGGAGGTAAATTACTAAACCAAGTTTTAGCTTCTCCTTTCAGTGAAAAGGGGAAGATCTTGGCAACAAAGTAAGTACGCATCTTAATATCATCAGAAAGCAAGCCACTCATGGTAGAAAGTTCATTCATATGTGCTACCGCACTTTCATTCTTAGTCCCACAAAAAGGTTCTTTCTCAACAATAGCTATGTAAGATAGATCGAGAGAGAAATCATAATCTTTATTTGTAATGTTTATGGGAGTAGCAGCAAATTTAGCAGCAGGATACAATTTGGGTCTAATAGTACGCCTCTCAAGGAGACTCTTAGCAGCGCTCCTATCATGGGTGTTCTTACATTCTTTAATAAACTCATCGGTCATCTCAACATAACTATCCGCAATGTCATAACTCTCACTAGACTCAGGTGAGCTAACAGGTGTGGTAGTGTCTTCATTAGGAGTTTCGGTATTTCCAGCTATAGTTCTAGCAATCGTAGCTTCTAGGAAAGGACCTAATGAACCACTCTTATCAAACACAGTAGAAGCAGCATCATAAGCATCAGAAGTTTCAGATTCAGCAGTAGTAGCAGTGTGTGTAGCATTTGTATGTGGTGGTGTAAGGAACTTACTCAAAACAGACGGTGAATCAAGAGCAGCAGAGGTGTTCAGAACCGTACCTCTTCTTGTAGTGGATGGTAAAATAGGAACCTTGCCATCACGAGACTTACCCATGATGGATGGAAAGCAGCGAACAATAGAGAATCCAAGTGAAATTGATAAATAAAGCTATGCTCCCCGGCAATAGCGCCAGAAAATAGTCTTGATGACCCACAAGTATAGGGGGTGTATCGCAGTATTTTCGAGGGAAGTGAAACCCAATTTATTGATTCGACACAAGGGGAGCCAAAGAATATTTATAAGCCTTAACAACTGAGTTGTCAATTCAGCTGCACCTGGAAACAATCTTGCTCACAGCAGTTTATCAGTAGCAACCGTTTTGTAGTAGGAATAGTAAAGTAACTGAAGTAGTAAAGCAAAGACAGTAGTAACAAAAGCAGTAAACAGTGGGATTCGAGTGCGGTAGGCATAGGGATGGACGGACGTGCGTTGCATGGACAAGACAATTCACATAGCAATCAGAACATAGGGCAATTATAGATAAATAAGATAAAGCATCCAAGTACTAGACAATCCTAGGCATGTGTTCCATATATAGTCATACGTGCTCGCAATGAGAACTTGCACAACATCTTTTGTCCTGCCAGCCCGTTTGCAGCGGGGCCTCAAGGGAACTACTAGCAATTAAGGTGATCCTTTTAATAGAGCACCGGAGCAAAGCATTAACACTCTGTGAACACATGTGATCCTCACATCAAAGCCATTCCCTTCCAGTTATCCCGATTTCTGTCACTTCGGGGCCATAGGTTCCAAACAACAACGTGTGTATACAACTTGCAGATAAGACCAAAAACAATACTATCATAATGAATCAATAATATGTTCAGATCTAAAATCATGGCACTCGGGCCCTAGTGACAAGCATTAAGCACAACATGTCGCAACAAAGTCATAAAGAACTAATAAAAGATACTAGGCACGATGCCCTAACAATCTAATACCATTACATGAACGATCTCATCCAATCCCTACCATCCCCATAGCCTACAGCGGGGGATTACTCACTCATAGATGGGAGAAACATGGATGGTCGATGGAGAAGCGATGGTGATGACGATGGCGATGATCTCCTCCAATTCCCCGTCCCGGCAGGGTGCCAGAACGGAGTTTCTGGTGCTGTTTCATGGAATCTGGTGGTGGCGGCGGAGCGGAACTCCTTCTGGAAAAACGTCAAACCCCCTAAAGTTTTTAGGTCAGAAGGCTCCTTATAGGCGAAGAGAGAGGCCGAGGGGGTGCCTGGGGGGCCCACACCACCCCCTGGCGCGGCTTGGCCTGGCCCGCACCACTAGGTGGTGTGGCCACCTTGACTCTTCTCCATCTCGTATTCTGGCTCCTGGAGTCTTCGGGTGAAATAGGATTTTTGGAATATTTTTCGGGATTTTTCCTGATAGTTGATTTTCTGCCCAAAAAGTAGACACCGAGGCAATTCTGCTGAAAACAGCGTCAGTCCGCATTAGTCGCATCCAAATCACACAAGTATAGAGGAGAAACAATAGCAAAAGTGTTCGGGAAAGTGGATACGTTTTGGACGTATCACTTATATAACTGTTGATATTAATTAACGAGCGTCCGTCCATGTCTGGTTGGGCAGATGCGTAGCGTGTCTCTATAGCACTTTGTAGATATTATCTTTCGCTGCAATTGCGTCACCCATAGGTTGTTCCCTTTAGATGCATTAAGACTTGCTGAGTACCCCTAGGGTCTCACACGATAAATATTTGGTTTAGATGAACATGTATACTCTCAGGAAGGCTACTGGGTCTAAGAGACCGATGCTGGTGGCAACGACTATCAGGTGTAGAGATTCTGGGGATGGAGATCCATGAGATCTGTGGGCAGGATGTGCTTAGTTCTGTGGCATGTTATGCCGATTTGCTTCTTATCCTTACTCGGATCTTATATGCCGCTTCTGCTTGATACTCTATTGTGTGATGCATGAGGAGATATCCTATACTATTTTATCTATCTAGGACATTTGGATCTTGCCGTATGGTGTTGAATATATCTGTTTCCATTGTTTCTAGATGGTGTGACTCTGATGTCTATTGTAAGTCGCATACATACATACATACTCATTTGTGTATGTCGTGGTCGTGTTACCTGTCGCTTACGCCACTCGCTCTTGAAAATGGATAAGGTGATCGGCTGGTACCGTGTCCTGCTTCGCTTCAATGGGGCTACATGTGGGTGGCCTTGGGCCTCCGCGGTAGAATTCCTTATCCACTTTTGGTTCGTCCAGGCTTGAACTTAGAGCGTAATGTCCGAGGTATTACAATTGGTGAATGTTTTTAGGTAGTGCTTACGAACCATGTCTTTGGCAGTTTTGAAGTGGTTCGGCATGGTCACTGGCTCGTTTTTCCCTACGCATTTGTCTTCCTAGCTTACCATGAATTGACTCGCTTTGAGCCGTTTAACATGGTCTGGTCCACAAGACACACATTCTTCATCCACTGGATCTGGATTTGGCTTTGCTTCGTTCCCAAACAAACATCAAGAACCTGAACTGTTATCTCCTAGTCCCGAAAGCGGAGGAGAAAGTAAGGTATGCACCATCTCGCTGAGTACTCTTGCAAGATGGTTATGCAAGGTACATGATGGTACCTAGTGTGATGTGCTTGTTGGCACATTTGCAAAAGCACCTGTACAAGTACAATTTCTCTGACTTCAACATGAAGTGCCTCCTCCCTTCTCCCATCTTATTTCCTGGTCTTGTTCAGCACCACATTAGGTGCATGTTTGGTTTCTCGGGCGGGGTTTCCCCACTGGTGCAAAATCTTCTCCTTATTTGGTTGCTCCGGACACTTCTTGATCACTCTAGTCATGGTGCAGTCGAAGATGGAGACCTTGAACACGCCGCCCTTCAACATCTTGAAGGTCAGTAAGTACCAAATCTTGATCTGGTGGGTAATTGCAAAGCCAGGCCAACCTTGGTCAAAGAAAACCCTATTGTTCACATCTTTGAGTTTCACCATCCAACTGCATCCAGTGTTGGTCTTCAGGACGATCGTTCTTGGGACAGTGCCAATGTGGGGGTCTGAAGCCATATGGAATTGGGAGCAAGTCCAACCTAGGTGCCATGATCGGCTTCGTGAAATGGGTTGGACCTACTTGGTCATGAAAATTTCCAATCTTGGTAGGCCTACCCCTTGGCCTCTTGGCGGCCCTACCTTCGCTAGCATCCCTCGAGCATCCTTCACCATGGTTAGAGAGAGCACCTCCCATCATAAGCTTGGAGGACTAACTAAAAACATAGATTGTCATGATCAGACACATTTTAGTCATCTCCCGATGCACAAAACATAATGTGCTAATAACCCAAGATACAAAATTCAGCTCAGTATGCACACAACAAAAAGCTTCAGAATAACTAGCACACAATTCAGGGAGCTGGTGCGATCGAAATCTAGAGGATATGCACAACCAATTTTGTTGTACATACCATCGGGTTCCAATCACATCAGCTCTGTGAAGAGCATGTATGTTATTTCATCATTAGCTAGGTAACAAGATGTTGGAGCCTCATATGTGATGCCCACGCGAAGACCGGGGAGATGGCTCTTGTCGGTGATGGGTGGATTTAGGCATGTACCTCATATGGGTCTTAATCCACGATTCCTTCTCATGCCTATCTCTATGATCAAAGACCTAAAGGCATGCATCTAGAAGCTCTCAACCGGCCTATCCTGTGGGGCTGCAAGACGACTCTATAGAGATCCTGAAGACCATACGCGCATACAAGGGAGGTCGAATATCAACGTGACGTGCAAGAAAAGATGAAGACCTGACGTGACTAAAGGAAACTTTGACACTATCGACGCCTATAAGTACCTGAGGACATTCACCTGAAGAGACACACCATAGTCACCCAGGTCTTAGTCATTAGCCTTCATAAACCCTAGATTCATCTCTCACCGGGTAACATTATAAACCCACTGAGATCATTTTGTAGCCACTTTGTATGATCTCTCGATCACCTTATGAAGTATGAGGGAATCCTCCCCATGATACACATATTATCGTATTTGTCTTTGGAGATCCAAACCTGCTGATCCGAGCCAATCGCTGAACAAATAAACTCTCTTTCGTTCCTCGAATGTGAGACTGTGGAGGGATCGTGAAAACTATCCTTCGTCAACTCTGTACAACCAAGAATAGTGTAGAACAAAGTTTATTCTGAATGATTTAAGGTTGTATAGAATTATACCCTGGTCACATGGTGGTACAGATTTAATCATTTGCTAGAATTAAGCATAAAACACAAATTTTATTTCATATTAGGCATTCTGTGTCCAAATTCAATCATAATAGACATACTTTCATGCAATCCATTGGGATCTCGGACACAGAATGCGATGTAATCATCAGCCTCGAAACCTAACATGAACAGTAAAAAATTCCCAATTTTTGCAACACAGAAACCCTAAACCAAGAATCTTCCTAAATCGAGCAACTTCAAACCATAGATCGAAACAATGCAGCTGTAGATCTTCTAATTACTGATGCACCAATTATAGGAAAAGACTAGAAATGAAGCAAATCTAACAAATGGATCTAAAACTGAACCAAATCTATAAAAATCTAGTATGCATGTCAATCCTACGTACAAAACTACGCTCTAAACTACAGACCTATGGTGCTAAAACAAAGAGAGAGGTTTGATGTCTTACCGTCATTGATGGAGCTCAGGAGCACGGGATGTGCCGAGGAAGAAGGCGTCGCATACGTGTGCCCTAGTGATAGAAGAAAGCGTAGCGGTTGTTATCAATCTACCACCATCTCCGGACTCTTAATGTGCTCTTATCTATCGGCGCTAGGCAAACCACCGATGGCAAGTGGAGAGAGAAGGTGCGGTTGACAATGGGGGAAGAATGGAGAGTTGTGAGTGAACGGCGAGGGATTTATGGCGCGAGTTCTTGATGTGTCGCGTTTCTCCCGCTCTTCTTCGTTCTCGCACCCGCGTGCCACCCCTCGCATTCCTAGGGAATGTCCCCGTGAAAACGACCGATTTTGGTGTTTCCGGTGGACCAACTTTTGGCCTGATTTAAGGCCCCTGGTATGCAGAAAATGACCCAAAAAAGGCAAATGAACTTATTTTTTCCGCTGAGCAAACACATCCTAGGTCGCTCTCCCCTCCCGCTCTTTGTTGATTGAAGGTATCCAGATATACAGGACCCACGCTAGCCTCGCCATTTGTAACACCCCAAAACTTATAATCAAGTTTATGAAATCCTAATCACCCAATTTAGGGTTAACAAAAACTTTTATTAAGAAAATAAATATGAATGCATGTTAGTTTTGCATTAACGTGTGATTATTTGAAAATGCCATGCTTGATTGTTCTAAATGATGTGAAATGGTTTAAAGATGAATACTACAGCATCTAGACCAATTACAAACAAAATCAAAAGAAAAAGAAATCAAATATGAATAAATAAAGCAAATGGTCATTTTGACCAAAATCAACCACTAGGCCACTTTGTGTGTTCCTAGAAGATAAATTCTAACAGAAACATTTTTATTTCTTTTCACCCCTTGCTAGACCAAGTAAAACTGTATCAAGGCCCACTTTACAAACTTACAAAAACATCTTTCAACTCAATTTAAAAGACATTTGAAAATTGAATCAAGTGTATGTGTTAAGATCCTACTTTTTCAAAAACCAATGAAATCAATTCCCCTTGACCTCTCCAAGCAAACATAGACTCTCAAGCTTAACTTAAGGTCACTCAAAAATTTTGAATAAAAAATTCCAAAGTAAGTTTCATGCGGCCATATCATCAAACACCTTAACTACACAAATTAACCCTCTGCCTAACTTCACTGTTGTGCACAGTAATCCTCGACCATTTGGTCTCCACTGCACTCCCCTGTCTCCCCTGAGTCTAACCAAGCCCTAGACCAGCACCCCCCTTAGCCGCTGGCACACAGTGGAGTGCCGTCCGTTTGTGGTCATCGCCGGCCGACCACGACCAGCTCATAGCAGACCACGCTGCAGCCAACCATGATGTCCTGGAAGCACGCCTCGGTCCACCGCCACCCCTTGTCCAGGCCACGACCCCAGCCGAGCCCTGGACCACCCTAGCTATGCCGCGCCCCGCCTCTCTGCGCCATGTCCAGAGCACGCCAGCTCGCCGCGCTCGACCAGCTCGCCCAGACCGTGCTTTTCCCTCACCGCGCACGCGCATGCCTTCCATGATCACCCTACCCTAGCAGACACCCCCGTTCGCCGCCGCATGACCCGCAGCTGCCGCACGCCGCCGCATACACCTCTGCGCCCGTGCGGAGCACCGCACGCTCCCGACCGAACCACGCCGCCCCATGCCTCGCCATTACGCCCGTGAGAACCGCCAGGGAGCACAACACAACCCACTAGCCACCGCCATGCCGATAGCCGCCTGTAGCCTCGTCACCGACAAGCTCGCGTCGCACCGCTCGGTTCCCTCGCCGCACTATAAAAGGAGGCCACCCCTGCCCCATTTCTCCACACCAACACCCTCACCACCTCTCTTTGAGCCTCCCCCACTTCTCCCCAGAGCAAGGCAAGCACCACCGTGCCAGAATTTCACTGGAGCCCGCCGCTGCTTGAGGAGAAGGGCGCCGTTGATTTCGACCACCCCAAGCCCTGCCATGACCATGCCTAGCCTCGCCGTCGTCTACCACGTCGATCGCCCCCGTCGCCGACCCTAGCTGGAGCTCAGGTGAGCCCCGCCAGATCCCCACCGCCGCGTTAGGGTTGATTCCTTGCCGGAGCTATTCAACGTCGATGATGAACCACGACCATTGGATTAGAATTAGATCGTAGGGATCTGGTTGAAAGATACCGTTTTGTTTAGTTAGTCTCGCTGACTAGTGGACCCCATCTGTCAGTAGCCCGCTGCGCTATGCAGTGCAGCTGGGCCGACCCATTTAACCTCCCGCGCTGGCCTAGAAATTCAAATAATTGTTTTTCCATTTTAGTTTAAACTAATTTCTGTCCACAGATTAAAAAATCAATTCAGAGAGTTTCACTGAACCAAATTGCATGATTCAAATTTTTCTAGAAAGGTAATTAAATTGTCTATCCAAGCCCGTTGGATTTAAATCATTTGGAGTTAGAGATAATCTATAGAAAAAAATGACAAGACAGAGACTTTTGCAACTTCAAACAATTTTCAAAAATCAACCATAATAGCTTTTGAGTTGATTCCAACTCTCAAAAATCACATTTGACAATATCTATCTGAATATGTAAAAACATTTAGGTTTGCATGCAGTGACATTGGACTAGTACCAAAAGAATGCTAATAGGGAATTTCTAGTCACTTTAAATCTATTAAATAATAATCTTAAACTTTATAAAATGTGACCAACACTTTAAATCATATTCCCATGTATTAGAATATGTGGTTATGACATGTGTCCACATGATCCCATATTCTATTTGGAGAATATTAAATCTTAAATAATTTCAATGCGTAGAAATTACTTTTCTAAAATAAAATGAATAAAACTAGTTCTTGAATGCTTGTGATGATTGTGATGATGCTAGATCATCAAGTGTGAACCTTAGTGTGCTAAATAGAAGTAATTAAGTATTGTTTGGTGATTATGTACCCCATATTTATTTATAGACGATAGTACTGACCAAGGATACGAGGAGGAGGAGTTCTACCAAGAAGACGAAGAAGAAAACTTCAACCACTGCATCAATCAAGGCAAGCTATTATGTGCAAGATAGAACCATGCAAGCTAACCCTTGCAAGTCTTAACCTAAGCAAGATGCACTAGGAATGCTTTGGTTATACCATCTTGATTATACCAATCCCAAGTTTTACTTGCAAGCTTTATTCTCTTTACTTTACCAAAGTTCTTTACTTCTAGTATAGGTAGCATGAAGAGTATAAAACTAGGCCTATCTAGTCACACTTAGATGTCATTCTATGGCATGAGATTGAAGATTAGCACCCCTTATTAGTGAACACTCTTAACCTTAGTGGCTAGTGCTAAGTGTAAAACTTGATCACTTTAGATAGGAATACTTGGTGAAAATGATTATGAAAACCTTGGAATGATGAGTCATTCTATTGAAATGTTTTGACATGTGTTGAGAAACACAAATGAATTTGATGATAAATATGTTGAGGCATGAGCCTTAGCCCTTTTATAAAAACTGATGGTTGGGTTCAGATGCGATACCATTCCAATTTTACCGTACAACCACAATACCTAAATTGGGTAGGGCTTAGCCGAAAGTGTATATGCATTAGTATGGGTTCCCTCACGGAGGAGGTTTGAGCTGAGGCTACCTCTTGGTGTTATCCACCTATGTAGTGCCCAGGATTGCAGATGGCCATGGCTGGGAGGCCAAGCTCATAGGGGAGGTGTGATGGCTCTGTGTATGGCGCCAAAAAAAATGCTGGAGCAATGATGATGTAGAGCTCGTTGGGAACCCCAAGAGGAAGGTATGATGAGAACAGCATCAAGTTTCCCTCAGTTATGAAACCAAGGTTTAATCAAACTAGTAGGAGCAAGGAAACACCCCAAAGGTGTTACTAGCTGAGCTTTGGCAGGGCGCACTACCGGTACTAGTAGCAACGTGGAGACCTGCACAACACAACCACAGAACTTTGTCCCCAACTTGCGATGAGGTTGTCAATCTCACCGTGTTTTGTGGGAAACAAAGGATTAAACGTATCGAATGGAAAGAAGTAAAAGTTTGCAGAAAGTAAACACAAAGTAGTAAACAGTTTGTAGATTGAATATAAAAGACAAGGACCGGGATCCATAGTTCACTAGAGGTGGCTCTCCTTAAGATAGATAACATGCTTGGTTAACAAATTACAGCGGGGCAATTGAGAAACATCGAGAAAGAAATACATGCATATACTAATCATCTTGACTCCTTTGAGACTTTATTGGGCATTACAACATTATACATAGACCGCCATCCAACTGCATCTATGACTAATAATCCACCTTCAGGTTATCATCCGAACCCCTCCAGTATGAAGTTGCAAGCAACAGATTATTGCTTTACGAACTGCATGTAAAGTAAACAATATGATTGTTCTATGAACAAAGGATTGTTGTTTTCTCCCTAGTAGCAACAGAACATTTAGTACCTTAGAGATTTCTGTCACTTCCCCAGATTACCAGAGGCATGAACCCACTATCGAGCATAAATACTAACTCTTGGAGGTGCTAGCGTCTACTTGGCCAAGATAGCTACTAACAACGGAAAGCATGCAAGATCACAAATAACAAAGACATGATAGAATCAATAATCAATCTAAAATAGCTTCTCAATATCCATCGGATCCCCGCAAACACAACATGCAGAATTACAAATAGATGTTCTTGATCATGAATGGAGCTCACAAGATCTAAACATGAATGCACAAAGGAGGAGAACCAGCCATCTAGCTACTACATGGATCCGTAGTCCAAGGATGAACTACTCACGCATCACACCGGAGGCTTGCATGGTGATGAAGAAGGCTTCCAGGGTGAATTCCCCACTCCGGCAGGGTGCCGGGAAGAGCTTCAGATCCCTCCCGATCTAGGGATGGAGATGACGACGGCTACAAACTGTTTCGTGGATTTTTTATTGGGCCCTTAGGGTTTACGTCCCGAGGGCATCTTATAGGCGGAAGGGGAGGCCGAGGGGGTGCTAGGGGCCACCACACCAACCCCTAGCGCAGGCCAAGACCGGCCGCGCGGCCAGGTGGTGTGGCTGGCCTCTGGCCCCTCTCTGTCTCGTATTCTGGCATCTGATGACTTCTAGAAAAATAGGCACTTTGGCTTTTGTCCCGTCCAATTTCGAGAATATTCATTTTCTGACTTTCTTGGAACCAAAAACAGCAGAAAACAGACAGCTGGCACTGTGGCTCTTGTTAATAGGTTAATCCAAGAAATCATATGAAAAGTACTCCAAAGTGTGGACAAAACACAATAAAGTGGATAAAACCAAGCATGGAACATCAAAAATTATAGATACATTTGCAATGTATCAACATCCCCAAGCTTAACTCCTGCTCGTCCTCGAGTAGGTAAGTGATAAAAAGAAAGAATAATTTTTGAGGTGACATGCACCATCAAAGACTTGATCAAAGTATTTGTAAAACATTCAAAGCTGGGATCATAGTACTTCAATCATAACATGAAAGACAAAGTTCTAGCAATAAGACAAAGAAACTATGATGTAACATGAAAAGGCATAAACAAAAGATTCATGAATAGCAATGCTTTGCAAGACGTTTGTTTGTTTCACATAAATAAAACATAGCATAATAGTATTCAGCTTGTCCCTCAATAGAGTAGCAAATATAAATGCATAGGACACCTTCAAAGTACATAAGAGTGACTAGATACAAATAGTTTAAAAAAAGCAATATCAAAGTATGCGTCAATCAACTAGTCTTGGGACAATGCACATAGAACTAAGAATGGCCACTATGCTCTCAAAGTAGGTGCATAAAGATAGAAGGTGGAGACTCAATATAATGGTGGAAGAAAGGCCTTTTTATAAAAGGAAGTAGGGATTCAGGTCTCATAAAGAGCTTCCAAAAATTATGGTACTTATAGCTTTCAGCTCTCATTGCCCCTATCATAAGCATCTTTAAGGTGATTAAGGTTAAAGTGACACAACTAAGAGGATATGCTTGACAAGTTATAAACCGAAATCTCATGCCCCTTACTCACGAAGACCGAACCTCATGCTACTCAACTTTAGTCACGAGTAAGCTCTTGTCATTGTAAATACATGTGTATCATAAAGAACCGCCAACAGGGTACCCCTTGCACATGATACGGGAGCTTTCCCATAATCAAAATGACAAGGCAAGCAGACAATGAGCATCTCAGCGATCTTTTTATTTGCTATTTACATAGGTTTTTATTGAGGATGCTTCATAGAGTGCTCATTATGGTGATGCTGCAAGTTTCCACCATGATTAGGCATGGCTTAGGCTAGCGGCCCAGGCGTTTCTCTAACACACATACAAACTCCATGATCTTACAAGTTCCACTTTTATTTCACACCGCCTGGATCCGTAAGCAAAAGAACATGATATCAATGTGGTACAAAGTACAAGTGCAATGTTGAAAGAGTTCCCCATGAAACATGGTTCTGCTAATTTCAACTTATAAAGCGCAAGCATATACGCAACAAAGAAGGACCCAATGGTTCAAGTTTATTAGATGCAAAAAAGTAAAGCATGCCATCAATTTCGTGAGAGCTTTAATCACTAGTTTTCTCATAACAAGTTTAATTTGGAAGGTAAACAAAAGCATGAATATACTTGGAATAGCATAAGCTAGTAGGTAGGTATGGTGGACTCTTTGGAATACTTTGGTTTATGGAGTTGGCTGCATGAGTGGAACTCATACTTTTTTGTGGAGGCTAGCAAAATACTGGGAGCGACAAACTAAGAGAGCAATAATGGCCATAATCATGCAGAGTGACAAAACATCATTGATCAAAGCATAAAGTGATACTACAATTTGAAAACTAAAGGATCATAAAGGATATGGTGACTTGAGATAGTCATAACATAGTGCGAGCATGCGCCAAGTCAACCCAAATAAAGCATCAAAGGAAAATACCACTATACTATGCTTTAATATGCTAAAACAACGCATGATTCATCCGAGGCACATTAAGCAATTTCAATTGTTTATAACAAGTCATGCTGCAGCAAAGAATACTAAGCATAAAGCCAAAACAATATCAAGCATGGCATGACAAAGCATAGGCCATAGTAAAAAACGAGCTCTTTTTACCACATAAGCATGAACTTTCTACTCTTTTCCAATCCAAACCAAACTATTTGCAAACCAATGTATGAAAGAGGGGGTCCAACCAACTTATTCAGAAAACTAAGCAAACAAAAGCAAACAAAAAACCAAAGCGGAAACGAAAAAGAAGAAGCTCCAACAACAACACAACTGTGCATGAAACAATAAAAATGAACCGTTTGGAAGAAACCTGAGATTTTTATTGATGAAGAAGGGGGTGCCTTGGGCATCCCCAAGATTTGACGCTTGTACTTCTTGGATATTTCTTGGGGTGACACGCGTGGCATCCCCAAGCTTGAGCTTTAGTCCATCCTTCATCTCATTACTCATTCCTTCCATACACCTGAAATTTTCCTTCATACAAAACTTCACACAATCTTTATTAGCAACATTAGTGCACTCAAGATAAATAAGTCTTAAGGTTCAGTTACAACACCAAATAAAATTCCATTAGAACACTAGCTACTGTAGCAATTCCCTAAAAATTCTAAATTCCCCTAAAGAACTCAAGAAGGAACCAACAAGAAGCAAATGCAGAAAATGGCAGAAATCTGTCAAAACAGACCAGCAGGTAAAGACAAATTTTTTCGAAGACCTTATGTTGCTCAAATCAAAACGTGTTGAACTAACGTAAGTTAGATAACAACCTCGGGCAGAAACACAAAAATTTACGCCTCAAAAATACGTTCAGATATTTTACACGAATTTTTACGGTGAAGCACAGAAATCTGTTTCGGGACAGCAACTTTTCCAATCATTACTTCTCTCTCATTAGAGGTTACTCTTGGCACAAAAAGCAAATAAAAAGGATAAGGAGAGGTTATTACAGAGGTAATAACTTCAAAGACTCATCTAAAACTTTTGGGTTATCTCCCAATAAGTACTTTTCTTTAACGTCTTTAAGTAAGGCATAAGAAGCAAGAAAAAGAATCAAGTGTTCTCAAATGAAGAAGCATTAAGACCAAATTTTGTTTTCATAGGAGAAGCAAAAGATATCTATTCTCTCTTCTTGGGGAAGTGTTCTATAACTTTTTGAGTGGGAGTTGATATTTAATGGTGCCTTCTTTCATATCCATGATGGCATCAACAGTTCTAAGAAAAGGTCTTCCCAAAGTAATATGACAAGAAGCATTGCATTCAAAATCCAAAACATAGAAATCAATGGGGACATAAGCAATGTTAACCATAATAATAACAGCATTAAGACTCTCCATGAGTTTCTTTTTAGCATTATCATCAAATGGGACATTGAAATAACAATCTTCAAGTGGAGGCAAATCAAGCATATCATAAATCCTTCTAGGCATAATAGAAACACTACTATCAAGATCACATAAAGGTTTGAAATCAAAGTCATTCAATTTCATATTAATGATGGGTTCCCAACCGTCTTCTTGTTTTATAGGAATACAAGCTTTATGTTTCATCTTTTCTTCTTTAATCTTTATGAGAGCATCAGTAATGTGTTTTGTAAAAGCCATGTTCATAGCACTAGCATTAGGATTTTTAGCAAGCTTTTGTAGGAACTTAATAACTTCAGAGATATTGCAACCATCAAGATCAAAATCAAATTTATCATCTAAAGTAGTAGAACTATTACTAGCCTCAACACTAGTGGTGGTAATAGTATAAACACTAATGTTTCTAGCAATTTCATCTTCTCTTTCCCACTTAGCATGTAATTCAGCTAACAGTCTAAAATTTTCATCAATTCTTACTTGTATAGAATTAGTAGCTGCAAAGGGATTATCATTAGTTTCAGGTTTAGCAGCCATTTTATTGAAAGAAGATTGAGCTTTAGCCAAAGATGCTATATTTCTTTCAGCATTAGAGAGTTTTTCCTCAATAGTTTTATTGAAAGCAGTTTGCTTACTAATAAAGTCTTTAAGCATAACTTCAAGTTCAGAGGGTGCACTCCTATTATTGTTGTAAGAGTTTCCATAAGCATTACCATTGTTGGGAGGATATGTCTTATAATAGTTGTTACCAAAATTACTCCTATAAGCGTTGTTGCCAAAATTTTTATTTCTTATGAAGTTCACATCAACTTGCTCTTCTTGAGCAACCAAAGATGCTAAAGGAACATTATTTGGATCAATATGGGAAGTTTCCCTCAGTTATGACCCCAAGAGGAAGGTATGATGAGCACAGCGGCAAGTTTCCCTCAGTTATGAAACCAAGGTTTAATCGAACCAGTAGGAGAAGGGAAACACCCCAAAGGTGTTACTAGCTAAGCTTTGGCAGGGCGCACTACCGGTGCTAGTAGCAACGTGGAGACCTGCACAACACAACCACAAAACTTTGTCCCCAACTTGCGATGAGGTTGTCAATCTCACCGTGTTTTGCGGAAAACAAAGTATTAAACGTATCGAATGGAAAGAAGTAAAATTTGCAGAAAGTAAACACAAAGCAGTAAACAGTTTGTAGATTGAATATAAAAGACAAGGACCGGGATCCATAGTTCACTAGAGGTGGCTCTCCTTAAGATAGATAACATGCTGGGTGAACAAATTACAGCGGGGCAATTGACAAACATCGAGAAAGCAATACATGCATATACTAATCATCTTGAATCCTTTGAGAATTGATTGGGCATTACAACATTATACATAGACCGCCATCCAACTGCATCTATGACTAATAATCCACCTTCAGGTTATCATCCGAACCCCCTCCAGTATTAAGTTGCAAGCAACAGATTATTGCTTTACGAACTGCGTCTAAAGTAAACAATACAATTGTTTTATGAACAAAGTATTGTTGTTTTCTCCCTAGTAGCAACAACACATCTAGTACCTTAGAGATTTCTGTCACTTCCCCAGATTACCAGAGGCATGAACCCACTATCGAGCATAAATACTAACTCTTGGAGTTGCTAGCATCTACTTAGCCAAGATAGCTACTAACAACGGAAAGCATGCAAGATCACAAATAACAAAGACATGATAGAATCAATAATCAATCTAAAACAGCATCTCAATATCTATTGGATCCCCGCAAACACAACATGCATAATTAAAATAGATGATCTTGATCATGAACGGAGCTCACAAGATCTAAACATGAAAGCACGAAGGAGGAGAACCAGCCATCTAGCTACTACATGGATCCGTAGTCCAAGGATGAACTACTCACGCATCACACGGGAGGCTTGCATGGTGATGAAGAAGGCTTCCATGGTGAATTCCCCTCTCCAGCAGGGTGCCGGGAAGAGCTTCAGATCCCTCCCGATCTAGGGATGGAGATGACGATGGCTACAAACTGTTTCGTGGATTTTTGATCGGTCCCTTATGGTTTACGTGTCGAGGGCATCTTATAGGTGGAAGGGGAGGCCGAGGGGGTGCCAGGGCTGGCCTCACCACCCCCTGGCGCGGGCCAGGATGGGCCGTGTGGCCAGGTGGTGTGGGGGCCCCCCTGGCCCCTCTCTGTCTCGTACTCTAGCATCTGATGACTTCCGGAAAAATAGGCACTTTGGCTTTTTTCCCGTCCAATTCCGAGAATATTCATCAGATGCCAGAGTACGAGACGAAGAGGGGCCAGAGTGTGGTGCAGATAAAACCAAGCATGATTGGACGGGACAAAAGCCAAAGTGCCTATTTTTCTGGAAGTCATCAGATGCCAGAGTACGAGACGGAGAGGGGCCAGGGGGCCACCACACCACTGGCCGCGTGGCCCAGCCTGGCCCACGCCAGGGGGTGGTGAGGCTAGCCCGGGCACCCCCTCGGCCTCCCCTTCCGACTATAAGATGCCCTTGGGACATAAACCCTAAGTACCCGATCAAAAATCCACGAAAGAGTCTGTAGCCACCGTCATCTCCATCCATTGATCGGGAGGGATCTGAAGCTCTTCCCGGCACCCTGCCGGAGAGGGGAATTCACCCTGGAGGCCTTCTTCATCACCATGCAAGCCTCCGGTGTGATGCGTGAGTAGTTTATCCTTGGATTATGGATCCATGTAGTAGCTAGATGGCTGGTTCTCGTCCTTTGTGCTTTCCTGTCTAGATCTTGTGAGCTCCGTTCATGATCAAGATCATCTATTTGTAATTCTGCATGTTGTGTTTGCGGGGATCCGATGGATATTGAGATGCTATTTCAGATTGATTATTGATTCTACCATGTCTTTGTTATTTGTGATCTTGCATGCTTTCCGTTTTTGTAGCTATCTTGGCCAAGTAGATGCTAGCAACTCCAAGAGTTAGGATTTATGCTCGATAGTGGGTTCATGCCTCTGGTAATCTGGGGAAGTGATAGAAATCTCTAAGGTACTAGATGTGCTGTAGCTACTAGGGAGAAAACAACAATCCTTTGTTCATAGAACAATCGTATTGTTTACTTTACATGCAGTTTGTAAAGCAATAATCTGTTGCTTGTAACTTAATACTAGCGGAGGTTCGAATGATAACCTGAAGGTGGATTATTAGTCATAGATGTAGTTGGATGGCGGTCTATGTTAATGTTGTAATGCCCAATCAAGTCTCAAAGGAGTCAAGATGATTAGTATATGCATGTATTGCTTTCTCGATGTTTGTCAATTGCCCCACTGTAATTTGTTCACCCAGCATGTTATCTATCTTAAGGAGAGTCATCTCTAGTGAACTATGATTCCCGGTCCTTGTCTTTTACATACAATATACAATCTTTTACTGCTTTGTGTTTACTTTCTGCAAACTATTACTTATGTCCATTCGATACGTTTAATCCTTTGTTTCCCGCAAAACACTGTGAGATTGACAACCTCATCACAAGTTGGGGACAAAGTTCTATGGTTGTGTTGTGCATGTCTCCACGTTGCTACTAGCACCGGTAGTGCGCCCTGCCAAAGCTCAGCTAGTAACACCTTTGGGGTGTTTCCTTGCTCCTACTGGTTCGATTAAACCTTGGTTTCATACTGAGGGAAACTTGCCGCTGTGCTCATCATACCTTCCTCTTGGGGTTCCCAACAAGCTCTACATCAATCACGCTCCAGCATATTTCTTGCGCCATACACAGAGCCATCAGTCGTCTATTCCACATGAATGTTGAAGAAGCCCAGGAAGTGCCAGATGTTGTGCTGGGTATGTTTTCTGTTAACTCAGTTTTAGCAAGAGTGTTGTTTGATTCTGGAGCATCGCACTCGTTTGTTATAGAAGAATTTGCATGCACTACTAAGATTCAACAAAAAAAATTGAAGCATGTTATGATAGTTCAAATACCTGGTTGAACCACCAAAGCTAGAAAAATTTGCAAGGCTGTGCCTATCAGAATCCGTGGGATGGATTTTTATGCCAATCTAATAGTTCTTGGAACCAAAGGTTTGGAAGTAGTACTAGGAATGGATTGGATGTCGAAACATAAAGGATTAATCGACTGTGCCAAGAAAGACATAACCATGACCAGTAGCTCTGGAGTATCAGTAGAGCATGTATCTGAAACCTTGCCCCATCAATTCAAGTGCAAAAAGAGTTTAGCCCAACCAACCATAGACCAAGTCAGAGTAGTCTATGAATACCCCGACGTATTTCCAGATGAATTGCCCAGTATGCCCCTAGATCGGGATATCGAGTTCATCATTGAACTAATTCCTGGAGCTGGACCCATAGCACAGAGACCCTATAGTATGAACCCCTCAGAACTAGTGGAGCTGAAGAAGCAACTTGATGCTATGCCGGCGAAAGGTTTGATTCAACCAAGCGGATTGCCATGGAGATCGCCTGTTCCATTTGTGGATAAGAAAGATGGAGGTAACCATTTGTGCACGGATTACCGGAAGCTGAATGACGTCACCATCAAGAAAAAGTACCCACTGCCGAAGGTAGAGGATCTGTTTGACCAGTTGAGTGGTGCTACAGTGTTTTCTAAGATTGATCTTAGGACTGGTTATGACATGGGTATACCCTACAGGTACTCGAGCTTGGTCCAAATACGTACAGGCCCACGGTGTCGCCAAGGCCCAAAACAAGGGATTCGAGTGGCCTACAGACTCTCGATTGCTTGAAGAACAAGAAGAAGTTAAAGATAGAAAGTTTGAAGGGGAAAAACCCTAACTTCTAACCGACTCGACCTGCAACCCGAGACCTAGCCTATCTATATAAATGCTGGGAGGGGGCGGCGAAGAGGACACACGCAACCCTAGTTTTCACAACCCTCGCCAGATTGCATCTGCGCACCATTGTAACTTTCGACTCCTTCAATAATTCCACGAGTAGACAAGCAGGAGTAGGGACCTCTACGAGGCCTGAACCTGGGTAAATCCTTTGTCCCCTGTGTGCTTGTTTGCTAGCCGATAGATGCCTCCAGCGCTCCCTCCTTCTCCAAAACCCAAGTCCATAACAATGGGCATCGATGAGTTAAACCCTCGTCAATTGGCGCTGTCTGTGGGAATTGGGAGTGCTGATGTTGCGGCTTCTTCGGCCCCATCAACTGCGATCTATGACTCCACAACAACGGAGATTCACTAGCTCTTCGGCGCCTTCGACTTCACCGTCCACACGCCGGCCACCCGCCCGGCCTTCGAGTCCGTGGGCGACGGAATCAGCCTGGCGATTGGGAGCTTCCGCTTCCAAGTTGGTCAGATGGGCACGCTTCGCATGCCTGATCAGCCGACAACACCGGCGATTGACCCGGCGTCATGGTTCCCTCCATCGATCGGCACCCTCAGCAAGCTCAACGCCCCGGTGGCAGTCGAGAATACGATCAGCGACAACAGTCGCAATTCCGATCTAAGCGATCTGGCCACCGAAGATGGAACCTACGGTTCCGGATCTGAGAGTTGTGGAAGCAACAACTTCCCCAATCACTTCCTGTGCGCCGTCATCAACGCAGGCGACACCTCTGCCAATCGCGACAATGGTGGCAACCCTGACAACGGCACCGACCCACCCAACACCGGCAACAGTGGTAATGGCGGCAATCGCGCTCCCGTCAACAACGGAGGAGCAGTCAAACCTCCCAGCATAATCAATGAGCAAACCGGCGAACACGTCGTAATCAAGCTCAACGAGCAAGAATGGGCTCGCTGCCGCGAGGCCCTACGGGGCACACCTCTACCCTTTGGGTCCCTGCAAGAACTGCTGATGGGCTACCACTAGCTCTTGAAGGAAGAATTCAAGCGCCAGGTGCAAACAATCGCGCAACTTGATGCGCATAAAAAGGCAGCGGACGAATTGAGCATTCGTCGCGCTGGGCTCTCCTCCTACGGAGGATCCTCCTCAAAGGGCAACGAATACATCGCCAAGAAGAGGCAGTCGCGGATGGCTCACCTCACCGAACAAGAGCGCATAGAGGCCACGAAAGTCCTCGACTTCGGCTCTATGACAGTCGACACGAGAGGCAACGTGGTTCCCAGGACGCCGCAGGCTGCGTTGACGGCAGCCACCATGTACCTCCTCAATAACCAGCCGCCGACTGGAGATCCCCGAACTGCCATGCACCGATCTACGATCGCGGGCTTGGGGTTAATCGAGGCCGCCCTCAACAAGGAGCCAACACCAGACCCAAAAAGGGCAAAGCGCTAGCAAAGCGCCACTCCTCACCCTCATCCAGCGACGACAGTCACGACCTGTCTCGGCGCCGCCGCTCACGGCGACATGATCGCGACTACGATGCGCGCGACGACCTCACGCAGCGCAAGATCGACAAGTCAAGGGCACGACGTGCTCGGTCGACTGACACGGAAGAGGAAGATGGGGAGCTCTGCGGCGCCAGATGCTTCAGCAGATCCATTAGGCAGAAGCGGATACCTAAAGGGTTTAAACTCCCGTCGGAGAACCCGAAATTCGACGGTCTGCAGGACCCCAAGATCTGGCTGGAGGATCACATCTCCTCCGCCAGGCTCCACGGAGGCAGTCGAAGCACTGCCATGCAATGCTTGCAGCTACAGCTGCAGGGCGCCGCCTGAGCATGGCTCAATAACCTCCCACGCGGATCCATTCGCAGTTGGGATGAGCTGGTTTACAGCTTCGTGTGCAACTTTAAGGGCACGTACAAACGGCCTGCATCAATCGAAGAACTGAGATGCTGCCAGCAAAGATCTGGCGAATCGCTGCGCTCATACATCCAAAGGTGGTTCATCATCAAGAACTCCGCGGAAAACATCTCGGAAGACCGCGCGATTGATGCATTCAACGGCGGCGTCCGCCGCCTAGAGCTCAGGGAGGAGCTGGGCCGCTCAAAGCCCCAAACTATCGACCACCTGATGGAGATCGCGAATCGGTGGGACGATGGAGAAGATTCGGTGAAGAATCGCGCTCACTCCGACGAGGAGGCGGAACTCAAACGCAGACGCGACCGCCGAGGCAAGCGTCGCATGCGCATCTACGACGATCGCGACGACGTCAACATGGTCGCAGCCGGCTACGCCGATAGACGCGACGATAACCGCAACATCGGATACCGTAGCGGCGGATACCGCGACTCCGGGAAAACTACGCAAGTATGGCAACGCCGCACTCGCGATGAGGCACCGGTGACCTCCATCGAGGATAAACTGTCCGGGCCATGCACGGTACACTTCTACATCGACAAGCATGACGGCAAGAGAAAATCCAGCCACTTCCTGAAAGACTGCCGCGAGTTCCTCAAGCTACACGAGGGATTGGTTCGGATGAACCGCAATGCAGTCGAAAGAGGCTACAGAGCCGCTCCAGGCGTCGTGGCACACGGCGCACCAGCACCACCACCTGGGCCACCCCCGAACTGAGCCGCACCGGACCAGCACCACGGAGGAGAACCGTACCCACGGGCCATGGGTACCATGATGATCCAAAAAGGGCGCCCCTCCAACAGGGTGTAGAAGGCCATCACTCCCCAAGTCAACTTAGCCACACACTCGCAACCATCCACCACTGAGTACCTCAGTGGCAGTGAGTCGTGCATCACCTTCGACAAACGCGACCACCCGCCTCAGATACCTCGCCCAGGTCATTGCCCCCTTGTACTCGAGGCACAAATTGGAGGATTCGACATGAGTCGCGTCTTCGTGGACGGCGGCAGCGACATGAACCTCATATTCGCGAGTACCTTGCGAGCGATGAGGATCCCTTTAGCCTGCCTGGAGGCATCGGACACAACGTTCCACGGCATTGTCCCAGGGAAAGGCGTATACCCCTAGGCAAAATCAACCTTGACGTCATCTTCGGCACGCCGAAGATTTACCGGTGCGAACGCATTGACTTTGAGGTCGTCGACTGGACCTCACAATACCACTCCATCCTCGGGCGCGTCGCGTTCGCTAGGTTCATGGCAGTGCCCCACTACGCCTACCTGCAGATGAAAATGCCAGGTCCCAACGGCGTCATCACGATCAACGGGAGCTTTGAGCGATCTGACAGTTGCGACAGGGAATTCAACAGAATCTCCCAGTCCTTTGGCATGCAGGAGGAACTCGCAAGACTGAAAGAGACGACAGACAACAGTCTGCCTACCCTGAGTAGGCCAAGCTCACCTGACCTCTCCTTCAACTCATCTGTGCACACAAAGAAGGTGCAGGTCCATCCATCAGATCCCGCCAAGACGGCCCTCATCGCCAACAACTTGAGTCCCGCATAGGAACTCACGCTCATCGAATTCCTCCGTGAGCACTGGGAAATTTTTGCCTGGTGTCCTGCGGACATGCCATGAGTTCCCAGGGAATTCACCGAGCATGCACTCAACGTCAACCCTGATGCAAGGCCAGTCAAGCAAACAATCAGGCGACTGTCTGAGCCACGGGTGCAGGCAGTCGGAATGGAGATCAACAGACTCCTTAAGGCCAAGTTCATACGCGAGATCAAGGAAAGCACTTGGCTCGCCAATACGGTGCTGGTACCAAAAAAGGACACGGATATCCTGTGGATGTGCGTGGACTTCACTTCTCTGAACAAGCACTGCCCAAAGGATCACTTCCTGCTACCACGGATCGACCAGATCATCAACTCCACCGTGGGATGCGAGCGTCTCTGCTTCCTCGATGCCTACTCAGGCTATAATAAAATTCAAATGAAGGAGGAAGATCAAGAGAAAACAGCGTTTACAACGCCCTTTGGTGTGTTCTGCTACAACACAATGCCCTTCGGGCTACAAAACGCGGGAGCCACCTACCAGCGGTGCATGCAGGCTTGCCTCAAGGAACAACTGGGTTGCAACATCCAAGTCTATGTCGACGACATAGTAATCAAGACCAAGGAGGAAGCCTCTCTAATCGATGATTTGCGCAAAACCTTCGCCAACCTCGACCACTACCGGATCAAGCTCAATCCGAACAAATGCGCCTCGGCGTACCATCTGGGCAGCTACTTGGGTATCTCATCTCCACGAGGGGAATCGAGGCGAACCCGAAGAATATAAAAGCCATACTAGCCATGGAGAAGCCGAAGAACATAAGAGGCGTCCAGCAACTGGCCGGACGAATCGCGGCCCTCAGTCGATTTATCAGTCGGATGGGTGAAAAGGCACTGCCCTTCTACCAGCTCCGCCGCAAATTTGAAAAATTCGAATGGACCAATGAAGCGCAAGAAGCATTCGAAGATCTCAAGCGCCTGCTATCCACTTTGCTAGTACTACTGACTCCATGAGAAAGGGAACCACTATTGCTGTACATCTCCGCCGCCAACCAGGTGGTCAGCATAGTGCTCGTCGTCGAGCGGGCTGAGGAAAACAAGGTCCATGGCGTACAACACCCGGTATACTACCTCAGCGAGGTCCTCACGCCAACAAAACAGCGGTACCCGCACTACCAGAAGCTGGCGTACGGCGTCTTTATGACCGCCCGGCGACTACGCCACTACTTCCAGGAACACCCAATCATGGTAGTCAGCGACGCCTCGTTGGGACATATCCTCAATAACCCCGACGCCACGAGGCGAGTCGCGCTTTGGGGAATAGAACAGTCTCCACGAGACATCACATACGAAAAGCGTGACGCAATCAAGTCGCAAGTCCTCCCTGACTACCTCGTGCACTAGATGGAGAATTAACTCCCAGACAAGCCAGATATGTCCTACCTCTGGACAATGCACTTCGATGGGTCCAAGCGGAAAGACGGAGCAGGCGAGGTGTCATACTGACGTCACCTCAAGGGGACAAGCTGAAATATATCTTGCGAATGCAGTTCACAGCCTCAAACAATGAGGCTGAATACGAGGCCCTGTTGCACGGGATGAGGATGGCAAAAGCCTGCGGCGCTAAGAGGCTCATCATATATGGCGACTCCAAGTTAGTCATCAACCAAACAATGCATGAGTGCGACGCACTGAACGACAACATGATCGCGTACCGCGACCTCTATGATACACTCGAAGGAGACTTCGATGGTTGCGAGCTGCGACATGTAGGTCGCGAAAGCAACGAGGAGGCGGACGCATTCGCCAACATAGGCTCTACCTGCGTCCCCATACCACCTGGGGTATTTCTCGAGCGCATATGCAAACGCTCCATCAAGCGAAAGGCCGCAGAGAAGAAAACAAGCACATCAATGGACTCGGGGGCTACGCCACCCAATGAGGCCATGGCACTCGATGACTTGGAGCTGGACACCGGACTCTAAGGACCAATGAGCGTCATGCTGATTGAGCAATCATGGACGCAGCCGTACATCACGTACCTCCTCAGCAAGAGGCTACCGGACGATCCGACAAATGCACGGCACATTGCGCGGCGCTCCAAGGCATTCGCCATTATCAACGGCAAACTGTATAAACGCAGCATCACAGGAGTGCTACAACGATGCGTCTCCATGGCCGATGGAAGAGCAGTTCTCCTCGACATCCATGAAGGAACCTGTGGGCACCGCGCTGGCAGTAGCGCCCTCGTTGCCAAAGCTCTACGAGCTGGATTCTACTGGCCCACGGCCATGCGCGACGCCAAGGACATCGTCCAAAAATGCAACGCTTGCCAGCGATTCGCGGACAAGCCACACGCACCGGGCGCAGAGCTATGGCGCGCAATGGGGGCTCGACATGGTCGGCAAGCTTCCAAGGTCCTCGCGAGGAGGCTATGTCTACCTCTTGGTCGCAGTCGACAAATTCACCAAGTGGACTGAGGCCATGCCAGTAACCAACCAATCCGCGCACAGCGCAGTCAAATTCTTTGAGTCCATCGTCTACCGCTTCGGGGTGCCACATAGCATCATCACCGACAATAGGACGAACTTCACATGTAAGGAGTTCCAAGAATTCTGCAAGAACCTAAGGATAAACATCACCTACGCCTCAGTAGCGCATCCACAGAACAACGGTCAGGTGGAAAAGGCAAACGGGCTCGTCTGCAGTGGCATCAAGAAGCGACTCCTCCAACCACTCGAACAAGCTGCAGGCTGCTGGCCGGATGAACTGCAATATGTACTCTAGAGCCTACGTACAACTCCAAACAACGCCACGGGCTACACGCCATTTTTTATGGTGCACGGAGCAGAGGCAGTGCTACCAGCTGAAGTACGGTACGAGGCGCCGTGCGTGGTCGCTTACAGCGAACAAGAGTCATCCCTCGCACTCGAAGACTCCGTCGACCTCCTTGACGAAGCAAGAGAAATCGCCGCAGAAAGATCTAGGATCTACCAGCAGAACCTGCGAACTACCACAGTAGGAGGCTTCGCCCCAGATCCTTCTTCGAAGGTGACCTGGTCTTGCGACTGAAGCAGCAGGGGCATCTCAAGCTCGAGTCCCCCTGGGAAGGACCGTACGTGATTACAGAAGTAATTCCAGGTGACGCCTATCGCCTTAAAGATTTAGAGACAGGAGTCACATACTCCAACCCCTGGAACATCGCACAGCTGCGACGCTTCTACCCTTAGTTTGTTTTTACTTTTACATTGCAAATAAGGCTACTCAGCCAAGGCTACTTAGCCACACATTGTACCTCGCACTGTTCTTCGAATAAATAAAAGCTAAGTGCCCCAAAACTCTATGTTCTCCTTTACTTTTTCAATTTATGTACTCGGGGGCTGCGCCACCCTATACACATCTGTTCTTCGAACCAAAACGCGATATCCTAAGTAGCTGGTACATCAATCGAAACCCTTAAACATGACCTCAACTCAGCTGCAACCCACCTGACAGGTTGACAAGGGACCGAGATAAAAGATGGCCAGGCTAACGAAAAGGACTCGCATAGTGCAACACACCTCACGCTCACAGAGCTCTTTATACACATTCAACAATTAATTATCTACAACATCTATACGAACTTTACAACACAAGTACACTTATGTGCAGGATACAAATTTGGCTACTCTTGCAACAGATGAACGTTGGTTTGTTCCTCAAAGAAGTGGATGATCTCCTCTGCTGGATGGTCCACTGCCTGATAGTTCGGTACCATATTCTAGGCAGATCCTGCTGGTGGCGCTGGCGGCCCAGAGGCAATGGCGGCAATATCCACGTCAGGCCTGTGCAATCGCACCATTGAGAGGGCAGCCTTGGCACCAGCCACCAACTGCTGCCTCACGCACTCGCGAACCACGGACAGATCTTGAAATTTGGGAAGAAGAGCCAGCAGGCTTGATGGAGTGTCGTCCAGTGGAAACATCGCCTGATAAATGTTCTTCAAGCACGACTGTGACTTCTTAAGAAAGAGCAGCACTCGCGACGCGCGATCCTGCAAGGTCGCCAGCGTAGTCGCACGATCATGATCTACCCAGAAGTATCCACTCTCTTGAAGTTGCTCCTGGGTGAGATCATGAAGGCGAATGGAAATTCTATCCTTCTCCTCCTGCGAATGGGGCGCGCTAACAACTACACGAAGCAGCATCAATAGCATGAGTACAACGTACCGCTGCGACAGACTACAAAGGAAAAGATGAGAATTGGCAAACTAACACTTAAACTGGTCGCCTAGCTGCGCCACCTCGCCAAGCAGATACTGCTCGCGGGCGGCGGCTTTTTCCGCCTTCGACTTCCACACATCTGCGCTACCGCGGATCACTGGCAACTCACACTCCAGCTGCTTCACGCGATCACGAAGTCGCGAAAGCAAGGATAGCTCCTCTACCCTGGAGCACGGTGGTGCCACTGTATCATCACGAGATGGCGAGTCCTGGGTTCCCCCCATGGGATCACTTGATGTGCCCTACCACAAGTCAAGATAGAAGCAAATAAGACGACCAAATCAACACAAAGACAAAAGGGTCAGATGCTTTCAAGACCGGCATAAGTATCAACAGACACACTCGCCAGCAGCCATGTTCTTAAACAAAAGGACAATTAATCAACTATTACAAAAAGCTAACTACGGAGCAGCTGGCTTCTTCGACTTCGACGGCTTTGGGGGCTTCATCAAATCCGCGGCAGTGTCAAATGCCACTGACTTTCCGCCGGCCCTTGAGGCTGAAGCCTTCGCCGCCTTCTTAGCACGTTGGAGCTCCTCCGAGTACTTCGCGACAGTATTTATCAAGTGATGCCCATATTTGCCACAGGCAGTCGCGAAAGGAGCGAAGACTACCTGCTGACCATCTGCGCCAACAGGCATCGCCTTCGACACCGCGGAGGGATCGATCTCGACTCAGTGGGTCTGCACCATGGCGAGTGACATGGTCGCGCTAGCCGCACGGAGGGAGTTCTTGTAGGTGGAAGGCACACCCCCAGCGAGTGACTCTGCCAGCTCGTCCATATTATCGACCAGCTCCGCCCTCGGCAGCAACTCCTCCCGGAGGTGACTGAGGGCGACCTTGGCCTTGTAAAGTGTATCTTGGACGGTGGCGCTACGGTCCTCGACTGTAGCCACCGCACCTACCAGAGCGTCATCGCGACGAAGGGTCTGCGGGTCGAAGCTCAAATCGCCAGCATCTGTACATGAACCCACACATGGATCAAAACTTCAACATCACTAGCAAAAACATTCGACACAGAGAAGGACAACAATATCCACAAGCAAAAATACCTGAGAGAGCCTTGGCGACTGAGAACAGTTGTTCTTCGAACAACTTCTCCCTGGCCGCAAAGGAGGCACGCAGATCCTCCTCATGCTTCTGTGCCTCGTCACGAGCCGTGAGTGCCTCGTCACGACCCTTCACAGCCGCGGCAAGCGTTTTCTCCAAGGTGGCGACGTTGCGCAGTAAAGCATTATGTTCAGGTACATGGGAATCAAAAGTTGACTATTAGTCGACCATACCAACAAAGGAGAAGACGAAAAAGAATAAGTGTAGAACACTCACTTTCGACCACGCGCTGACGTGTCTCCAACATTGCATGCTGGCGACCCATCGCCATCACCTGCTCTGCCACTTGCGCGGCTTCCTTTACAAGGAGCTATCGCACAAGCAAAGAACCATCAGAGGAAATATATAACATTGACTGCAACACTACAAAGGAGGAAACAACTATACTTACATGGTCCTCGAATGACTCCGAAGATGTTTGCTGTGCCGTCATCCGGGCAACCATTCGATGCTCCCCTGCGTGGGGAGAGCTGGAAGAGTTGTGCCCGGAGTGGGTCGCCACTAGAGGGGAAGGAGCGCGCTCGACCTCTTTCTTGGCCTTTGAAGTCGCGACTCTAGATTCCTTAAAAAATTCGACGTCGCCAGAAGATGACGACGCCTCTTGACTACAAGAGCAAAACTTACCTTGAGAAAAGGCAAACTCCAGGGTACCTCAGATACCTCGCCCAGGTTATCATAAACTCAAGATTCGTGCAACGGATATCCCAAAGACCGCCTTTACCACCAGATATGGATTGTATGAGTACACTGTCATGTCTTTTGGATTAACCAATGCCCCCGCTTATTTCATGAATCTCATGAATAAGTTTTTTATGAACTTCCTGGATAAGTTTGTTGTTGTGTTTATCGACGATATCCTGATCTATTCCAAGTCAGAAGAAGACCATGAGCTACACCTGAGAACCATCCTTGAAACCCTTAGAGAACATCAGTTCTATGCCAAGTTTAGCAAATGTGAGTTCTGGTTGAAGGAAGTAGGATTCCTAGGACATATTGTGTCGGCAGGAGGAGTCGCTGTCGATCCCACCAAGATCAAAGATCTTGAAGAATGGAAAGCCCCAACCACCGAAACCCAAGTCCGCGCATTTCTTGGATTAGCGGGATCTTACCGCGAGTTTGTTGAAGGATTTTCGAGCATCGCAAGACCAATGACCCAATTGTTGAACAAAGATAAGAAGTTTGAATGGACGGAAAAATGTGAAGCAAGTTTTCAAGAGCTCAAGAAGAGATTGATTTAAGCCCCAATTCTGATTATGCCAGATATCAAGAAGCCTTTTGATGTGTATTGTGATGCATCCAAGATTGGTCTCGGATGTGTGTTGATGCAAGAAGGCAATGTTATAGCATATCTGTCCCAGCAACTGAAGCAACATGAGCAAAACTACCCTACCCATGATCTTGCACTAGCAGCTGTAGTTTTAGCCTTGAAGACATGGCGTCATTACCTGATTGGTAACCGCTGTGAGATTTATTCCGATCGCAAGAGTCTGAAGTATGTTTTCACCCAGAAGGAGCTGAATATGAGGCAAAGGGGATAGAGTTAATCAAGGATTATGACCTTGACATTCACTATCACCCCGGGAAAGCCAATGTGGTAGCGGATGCTCTTAGCAGATTGCCTTGTAGATTAAACACCATGATCAAAGAAACCCAGCCGAGTTTGCATGAAGAGTTGGAACAGTTTAGACAGAGCTAGTTAGCAAAGGATTTTTAGCTAGAACTTCAACCCACATTGATCAGTCAGATCAAGGAAGCGCCAAAAGGAAATTCAAGTATCGACGGAATCAAGCGTCGTATTGGTACAGGAAAGGTACCCGGATTCACCGAAGATGAAGAAGGAGTTTTGTGGTACAAAGGACATATCTGTGTGCCCGCAGATTCCGAGCTGAAGCAAGTTATCATGCAGGAAGCTCATGATACTCTTTATTCAATCCACCCCGGAGGAATGAAGATGTATCAGGATTTGAAGGAGCAATTTTGGTGGCACAAGATGAAGAGAGAAATCGGAAGCTACGTCGCCAAGTGTGATATCTGTCAGAGAGTCAAAGCGGAACATCAGAGACCTGCAGGACTTTTCTGTAACACCCTCGAGATCAGGGTTAAACAAATCCATACCTTAGCCTGACATAAGCTTAACCTAGACTTCGAGGATATCCAGTGAGAAATCGGTAACACAACAGTAACCCTGCGGCATAAAAATTATTACAGCAAGTTCATAACTGAGCGAAGAACCAAAATATTACAAGCAGAGGTCACTGACCACAAACATCAAACAACAGAAGGCAAATTATGCTTTTAAGTATAGAAAACTTAACAAATGGCCTAAGAGGCCTGAAGCATAACGATGACGTCCTAGCCCATAGATTCCAGGCTGCCGGCCGGGAACCCCAGGCTACTTGTCAGTGTCGATGTCGTACGGAACTCATCTTCAGGGGAACACTTACTCTGAAAGTATCAACAAAGAAAGGGTGAGTACAGGGTGTACTCCGCAAGACTTATGGCTGGTGGGGTTATTTTGCGTAAAACCATCTTTGTTTATAAAACAAGAGGGAGAAGAAGCTCGTCTAGTTAGAATATTTTAAAAGGGGATAAGGGAGCAACATCTCCAAAGAATTTATCATCATCTTTTGATATCCACCAAAGTAATCCTCATCTCACAACTAGGATCACCCCCTCGTACACATGAGGAAGCATCCTTAAGCACACGTTGACCTACCAAGTTTTACGATTGGGTTATAGTTCTCTATGATCTTAGAATTCGGTCACCAAGCATTCATAACCGTGAACACGGCTTTTCGAAAAGATTTAACCCTGCAGGGGTGTATAACTTTACCCACACATACCAACCGACTCTTAATGCCACATGATTAGCCCTCTTCCTTGGAAGGCCGGCAGAGGGTGGTTGGCCACGACCTTTACCTTGCTTTTGCTGAGACCATGAGTCACGCCCTAAGGATGGTTCCGCCGTAACGTGTCAAATACTGAAGTCGGTCCCTAGAGATGTGGGAAGGGTTGGTTTACCAGGGGCGCCATCTACCCCAAGCAACCCCGTCCATGCTTACGTACCTGTATGAATGCACCTCCTTCACCTCCGCTTTTGAAAACATTTTCTATGCATATGTCGAATGGAACACCCAAACTATGTGACTCATGGAATCTACTAGGCAAGTTAATCGGCGGAGGGGTTCCCAAGCCCCGTGTGGCTGTTTGCTCGTCTCAGTTCCAAAGGCAAGAACTCGGTTCCTAGTGGTGGCAAGCATGGGACTACAAAAACCACATTCACTATGGCCTCCCATACAAGCCTTAGCATGTTTAACTTTTACAACTGATCTTACCTCATCAGTATACCTCGTTCTCCTGTCATACTAGATTCTCTGCATTTGGTACATCCTCTGGGTGAACCAACACTGACAGCTAAGCATGGCTAAGAAATACACAGATAAGCTCTAGCAGTGCACACAAGCCAAACCTAGTTATGCTAGGAGCAGTGGATCAGGTAATATAAGATCAAGGGAGTAATGCAACAAATAGGATACTTTATCTATCGATAAAAGACCACAATAGAATCATATGCATCATGGCAAGAATGGAATACTTTCAAAAGCATAGGATTCTTTTATGTGTGGGGCTATGCTTGCCTTGTTTGTTGATACCTAGATATAGATATTCGGAAGCCTTGTACTTGACTTTATTACAGTTGGTCAAGTATTGTTCGTCAATCTTCAATGGTGTTGATCTCTATCTTCGATCTTGATCTCAATATCGTATTCTACCGGGAAGAACCAAACACCGGAAATAAAGGGGAAACAACAATCAACACATGACATCGATGCAATGCTCAAGCAAGAATGATGATATGATAAGTTAATTTATATTGAAATTACACCATACTTGGCAATTTAAGCGGGATCCGAGGGGTGCAAACCCTATAACAGGGGGAACCTCGGAGTCACCTGCTGGGGTGTAATTGTTCTTCTAATTAAACTTGTAACTGAAAGTTGTTGAACAATGCCTAATTATAGTCTATTGTAAAGATCTCATTTTTCTGAACATTTTGACATATTATACACATTTTTTTGACTTATAAATAATTAGTTATTGAATTAACCATATTAATACATTTTCTGTAATTAAAATAAAATAGGCTAGAACACTTTTTGTACTAAGGCTCCAGCTAGCCAAAGAGGCTAACAGATGGGCCCTAGGGCACCTTAGTTGCCACATGAGCAAGGTGGGACCGGCAGACGGTTTGACTGCGCTGACGTCATGTTGACGGGGAGGGGCTGTTTTCCACAGGGGCAGAGGCTACCCGTTGTGGCGGACCTGTGGGCCAGGGGCCATGTTGACGCCATAGTGGTGCCACGTCCGGTCACTGGCGCACACGCCAGACGGCAGCCCGTGACAGTGGAGGAGGGCAAGCGGGGATGCGTGGGCTACTGTGTTTGGCTCGCGGGGTTGTGAGGAGAAGTATAGTGGTGGTGCCTTCCAAAAGGGTCGCCGGAGCGTGCACCGCGACAACGGCTAGTGGCAGCAGACGGAGGCGCATGACGCAGAAGCGGGCCAGAGTGAGAGAGAAGGAGAGAAGGGGTGCATGAGGACCGTGTGCTCACCCTGGAGTTGACGGACGCGATGGGGAGGCCGGAGGAGGTCTGCGGTGGCCACCATCGACGGTGAACGGCAGAGACTGGCGACGGAAGGAGAGCTCAATTGGGGGCTTCTCCGATTGATTCCTTCGGTGAGGAGGGAGAGGGCGAAGAGGGGAAGCTCACCGTGCGGCCAGCAGATCTTGGGGGTGGCCGGAGATGGCGGGGCGGCGCGGCGACCGGCAAGCTAGGGTTTTGCTCCGAACCGAGGCAGCGAGAGAGGGCGATCTGGAGAGAGAGAGGCACAGGGGAAGATGGGCATGCCTCGGGGAGGGTCTTATCTTCTCCTTGTGGCGGCGGCGCTGATCTTGGCGCGGATGCGGCATCGAGTGGCGGCGGGCGCACCAGCGAGGTGCTCGCCGTCGTCTTTGAAGCTGACGAGCGAGACGCGTCGAACCAGTACGGGCCGGGTGGGCCAAGATGGGCCGCTGCTGGGCTGCTGGCTTGCACATGTGAGCGGCAGGAAGAGCGGGAAGGAAGTTGGGCCGGCCTGGGCTGCACGGCCTGGAGGCTCTGGCTCTCTTTTTTTATTTGCAAACCTTTTTCCTTTTTATCCCTTTTGTAAACCATGTTCAAATCTGTTTTGAATTATTTCAAAAATACCAGAGGCTTTTGCAAATATATGAAATAGTGTGGGGCCCCTTTATTCCATTTGGGCTCCACTATTTTGGTGTTTTTTTTTCAAAATATTCAAAACCATTTGAGAGGTTTTCAAAGAGAGGGAGGAAATGGGATTCTGTCGGAATGGACTTTATCACTGGTTTGCCTACTTCTAGTAGGGGAAATGACTCTATTTGGGTCATAGTTGATAGACTGTCCAAGGTAGCCCATTTTATACCTGCCAAGACAACCTACCAGAATTCGAAGCTAGCAGAGTAGTACATTGCTAGAATTGTCAGTTTGCATGGAACCACTAAGACCATAGTGTCGGATCGAGGAACCCAATTTACGTCAAGATTTTGGCAGAAAGTCCAAGAAGGATTGGGAACCAAGCTGAATTTCAGCACAACTTATCACCCGTAGACCGATGGACAAACTGAAAGAGTCAACCAAATCTTAGAAGATATGTTGAGAGCTTGTGTGCTTGAATATGGATCAAAATGGGAAGATAGTCTGCCTTTCGCAGAATTCTCATACAACAATAGTTATCAAGCCAGTTTGCAAATGACCCCATTTGAATTTCTGTTTGGAAGAAAGTGTCATACCCCCTTGAATTGGTCGCAATTAGGAGAGAGTCGGATTTTTGGACCTGACATCCTGCGAGAAGCCGAAGAGAAGGTTCACAAAGTCCGTGAGCACTGATGTCTACGCACTTCTATTCTTGTAGACAGTTGTTGGGCCTCCAAGTGCAGAGGTTGGTAGAACAGCAGCAAGTTTTCCCTTAAGTGGGTTACCCAAGGTTTATCGAACACAGGGAGGAAGTGGTCAAAGGTATCCCCTCTCAAGCAACCCTGCAATCAAGATACAAGAAGTCTCTTGTGTCCCCAACACACCCAATACACTTGTCAGGTGTATAGGTGCACTAGTTCGGCGAAGAGATAGTGAAATACAAGTGGTATAGATAATTATAAGTGGTAACGGTGGTAGAAAATAGCTTGATTGCATGGAAAATACTAAAGGCAAACTGAAATAAAGATGAAAGTAAGCAAACATGTAACAGCTCTAGTTGCAAACGGTGTTTCAATGCTTAGAAACAAGGCCTAGGGATCATACTTTCACTAGTGAACACTCTCATATAAATATCTTATCTTTATGATACTATGCTGAACTACTCTCCGGTTGAACACTCTAATCGATGGTAGGGCTATAACAATACACCTCAAAGTTCATCTTTCCCATCTAGAAAACCCCACACTGTCACCTTGAGCACTTGATGGTTCCAACAAACACCACAATTTCATAAAGACATCCAACTCCAAATATAACTCATAACAAGTATTTGTAATCTCTAGCCTAAGTGCCACCATGGTGTGCACGCTGTCACTTTCACACACATAGGGAGAGCAGAGATTCATTAAAGCACTTGAGTAGCAAGGTAGATCTATAGATTACAAGCTCATGATCACAATATGATCATGCATAGAGAGAGAGATGAACACATAGCTACCGGTAGAACCCTTAGCCTCGAGAGAGAACTACTCCCTACTCATCATGGGAATTAGCAATGGTGATGGAGATGGTGGTGCAGATCGATGGAGATGGCTCCGGGAGCAATTCCCCGTCCCGGCAGGGTGCCGGAACAGAGACTTTCTGTCCCCCGAATCTCCCCTTTGGTGGCGGCGGCGCTGTGGAACTATTCGTGGATTTCTGATTCACGACCTAGGGTTTTGGTATCGGGAGGCTCTTATAGGCGAAGGAGGCAAGGTCGGTGGCCAGCCAAGGGGCCCACACCATGCCCTAGCGCGACCTAGGTGGACCCGCGCCATGGGGTGGTGTGTCCACCCTGTGGCCCCTCTCCGGCTCTCCTTCTGGCTCCGTGAATCTTCCGGGAAAATATCGACTTTGGCTTTTGTCCGGTCCAATTCCGAGAATATTGATTTTCTGACTTTCCTGGAACCAAAAACAGCAGAAAACAGGCAACTGGCACTGTGGCTCTTGTTAATAGGTTAGTCCAAGAAATCATATGAAAAGTACTCCAAAGTGTGGACAAAACACAAGAAAGTGGATAAAACCAAGCATGGAACATCAAAAATGATAGATACATTTGCAATGTATCAGCATCCCCAAGCTTAACTCCTGCTCGTCCTTGAGTAGGTAAGTGATAAAAAGAAATAATAATTTTTGAGGTGACATGCACCATCAAAGACTTGATCAAAGTATTTGTAAAACATTCAAAGCTGGGATCATAGTACTTCAATCATAACATGAAAGACAAGGTTCTAGCAATAAGCAAAGAAACTATGATGCAACATGAAAAGGCATAAACAAAAGATTCATGAATAACAATGCTTTGCAAGACGTTTGTTTGTTTCACATAAAGAAAACATAGCATAATAGTATTCAGCTTGTCCCTCAATAGAGTAGCAAATATAAATGCATAGGACACCTTCAAAGTTCATAAGAGTGACTAGATACAATAGTTTAAATCAAGCAATATCAAGTTATGCATCAATCAACTAGTCTTGGGACAATGCACATAGAACTAAGAATGGCCACTATTCTCTCAAAGTAGGTGCATAAAGATAGAAGGTGGAGACTCAATATAATGGTGGAAGAAAGGCCTTTTTATAAAAGGAAGTAGGGATTCAAGTCTCATAAAGAGCTTCCAAAAATTATGGTACTTATAGCTTTCAGCTCTCATTGCCCCTATCATAAGCATCTTTATGGTGATTAAGGTTCAAGTGACACAACTAAGAGGATATGCTTGACAAGTTACAAACCAAAATCTCATGCCCCTTACTTATGAAGACCGGTCCTCATGCTGCTCAACTTTAGTCACGAGTAAGCTCTTGTCATTGTAAGTACATTTGTATCATTAAGAACCGCCAACGGGGTACCCCTTGCACATGATACGGGAGCTTTCCCATAATCAAATTGACAAGGTAAGCAGACAAGGAGCATCTCAGCGATCTTTTTATTTGCTATTTGCATAGGTTTTTATTGAGGATGCTTCATAGAGTGCTCATTATGGTGATGCTGCAAGTTTTCACCATGATTAGGCATGGCTTAGGCTAGCGGCCCATGCGTTTCTCTAACACACATACAAACTCCATGATCTTTCAAGTTCCACTTTTATTTCACACCGTCGGGATCCATAAGCAAAAGAACATGATATCAACGGGGTACAAAGTACAAGTGCAATGTTGAAAGCGTTCCCCATGAAACATGGTTCTGCTAATTTCAACTTATAAAGCGCAAGCATATACGCAACAAAGAAGGACCCAATGGTTCAAGTTTATTAGAGGCAATACAGTAGAGTGTGCAATCATGTTCGTGAGAGCTTTAATCACTAGTTTTCTCATAACAAGTTCAATTTGGAAGGTAAATAAAAGCATGAATATACTTGGAATAGAATAAGGTAGTAGGTAGGTATGGTGGACTCTTTGGAATAACTTAGTTTAGGGAGTTGGATGCATTAGTGGAACTCATACTTCGTTGTGGAGGCTAGCAAAAGACTGGGAGCGACAAACTAAGAGAGCAATAATGGCCATAATCATGCAGAGCGACAAAACATCATTGATCAAAGCATAAAGTGATACTACAAGTTGAAAACTAAAGGATCATAAAGGCTATAGTGACTTGAGATAGTCATAACATGGTGTGAGAATGCGCCAAGTCAACCCAAATAAAGCATCAAAGGAGAATACCACTATACTATGCTTTAATATGCTAAAAAAAGCATGATTCATCCAAGTCACATTAAGCAATCTCAATTGTTTATAACAAGTCATGCTACAGCAAAGAATACTAAGCATAAAGCCAAAACAATACCAAGCATGGCATGACAAAGCATAGGCCACCGTCAAAAACAAGCTCTTTTTACCACATAAGCATGAACTTTCCTACTCTTTTCCAAACCAAACCAAACTATTTGCAAACCAATGTATGAAAGAGGGGGTCCAACCAATTTATTCAGAAAACTAAGAAAACCAAGCAAACTAAAAACCAAAACAAAAATGAAAAAGAAGAAGCTCCAAGAACAACACAACTATGCATGAAACAATAAAAATGAAGCGTTTGGAAGAAACCTGGGATTTTATTGATGAAGAAGGGAATGCCTTGGGTATCCCCAAGCTTTGACCCTTGTACTTCTTGGATATTTCTTGGGGTTTCACTCGTGGAATCCCCAAGCTTGAACTTTAGTCCATTCTTCATCTCATTACTCATTCCTTCCATACAACTGAAATTTTTCCTTCATACAAAACTTCACACAATCTTTATTACCAACATTAGTACACTCAAGATAATAAGTCTTTAGGTTCAGTTATAACACCAAATAAACTTCCATTAGAACACTAGCTACTTTAGCACTTCCCTCAAAAAGCTCAGTTCCCCAAAAGAACTCAAAAAAGAACCAACAAGAAGCAAATGCAGAAAATGGCAGAAATCTGTCAAAACAGACCAGCAAATAAAGACGAATTTGTTCGAAGACCTTCTGTTTCTCAAATAAAAAAGTGTTGAACTAACGAAAGTTCGATAACAACATGGGGCAGAAGCACAAAAATTCACGCCTCAAAAGGACGTACAGATATTTTACACGAATTTTTATGGTGAAGCACAGAAATCTGTTTCGGGACAACAACTTTACCAATCATTACTTCTCTCTCATTAGAGGTTACTCTTGGCACAAAAAGCAAATAAAAAGGATAAGGAGCGGTTATTACAGAATTAATAACGTCCAAAACTCAACTAAAACTTTTGGGTTATCTCCCAATAAGTACTTTTCTTTAACGCCTTTAAGTTAGGCATGATAGTTTGAGAAGATGCTCACATAAGAAAAATGAATTGAAGTAAAAGAGAGCATCAAGAAGCAAATTCAAAACACATTTAAGTCTAACCCACTTCCTATGCATAGGAATCTTGTAAAGAAACAAGTCATGAAAGCACAAAGCAACAAGCATAGGAAAGCAAAAAAAGTGCAACTTCAAAATTTTCAACATAAAGAGGGGAAACTTAATATTGTTGAGACACATAAAACCATGTTTCCCTCTCTCATAATAACTTTCAGAAGCATCATGAATAAAATTAACAATATAAATATCACATAAAACATTCTTATCATGAGCCACATGCATATAATAATTATTACTCTCCACATAAGCATACTCATTCTTATTAATTGTAGTGGGAGCAAATTCAACAAAATAGCTATCATTATTATTCTCATCACCATAATCATCAAATATAGGAGGCATATTGTAATCATAATTAATTTTCTCCTCAATAGTAGGTGGACTGAAAATATCATACTCATCATTGTAATCATCATATATTGGAGGTTTGGTATCATCATAAGCAATATAATAGCTATCTTCCAAAGCTGGGGAACTAACAAGATCATTTTCATAAAAACTAGCTTCCCCAAGCTTAGACTTTTCCATAGCATTAGCAATAATGGTGTCCAAAGAATTCATACTAATAACATTGCTATTAGCATGCAAATAAAGTTCCATAGGCTTTTTAATTTTCTCTTCAAACACTTCATGTCCTAACTCAAGATAAATACTATAAAGCTCTCTAATTTTGTTGTTGTTTTCCATTAAGCCTAACTAGTGAAAACAAGAAATAAAAATACAAAATTCCAGAATCTAAAGGAAATAACTTTGAGCACTCACACCGGAGGATGTGAGTACCTTTTACCTTACCTCCCCGGCAATGGCGCCAGAAAATAGGCGTTTGCTGTGGGAGGTTCTTCTTCTTTAATCCTCCGGTGTGAATACATTTTACCTTACCTCCCCGGCAACGGCGCCAAAAAATAGCTTGGTGTCTACGCACTTCTGTTCTTGTAGACAGTTGTTGGGCCTCCAAGTGCAGAGGTTTGTAGAACATCAGCAAGTTTTCCCTTAAGTGGATTACCCAAGGTTTATCGAACTCAGGGAGGAAGTGGTCAAAGGTATCCCCTCTCAAGCAACCTTGCAATCAAGATACAAGAAGTCTCTTGTGTCCCCAACACACCCAATATACTTGTCAGGTGTATAGGTGCACTATTTCGGCGAAGAGATAGTGAAATACAAGTGGTATATATAATTATAAGTGGTAACGGTGATAGAAAATAGCTTGATTGCATGGAAAAGACTAAAGTCAAACTGAAATAAAGATGAAAGTAAGCAAACATGTAACAGATCTAGATGCAAACGGTGTTTCAATGCTTAGAAACAAGGCCTAGGGATCATACTTTCACTAGTGAACACTCTCATATAAATATCTTATCTTTATGATACTACGGTGAACTACTCTCCGGTTGAACACTCTAATCGATGGTAGGGCTATAACAGCACACCTCAAAGTTCATCTTTACCATCTAGAAAACAACACACTGTCACCTTGAGCACTAGATGGTTCCAACAAACACCACAATTTCATAAAAACATCCAACTCCAAATATAACTCATAACAAGTATTTGTAATATCTAGCCTATGTGCCACCATGGTGTGCATTCTGTCACTTTCACACACATAGGGAGAGCAGAGATTCATTAAAGCACTTGATTAGCAAGGTAGATCTATAGATTACAAGCTCATGATCACAATATGATCATGCATAGATAGAGACATGAACACATAGCTACTGGTAGAACCCTTAGCCTCGAGAGAGAACTACTCCCTACTCATCATGGGAATCAGCAATGGTGATGGAGATGGTGGTGGAGATCGATGGAGATGGCTTCAAGGGTAATTCCCCGTCCCGGCAGGGTGCCGGAACAGAGACTTTCTGTCCCCCGAATCTTCCGTTCGGTGGCGGCGGCGCTGCAGAACTTTTCGTGGATTTCTGATTCATGACCTAGGGTTCTGGTATCGGGAGGCTCTTATAGGCAAAGGAGGCAAGGTCGGTGGCCAGCCAGGGGGCCCACACCATGCCCTGGCGCGGCCTAGGTGGACCCGCGCCATGGGGTGGTGTTGCCACCCTGTGGCCCCTCTCCGGCTCTCCTTCTGGCTCCATGAATCTTCCGGGAAAATATTGACTTTGGCTTTTGTCCAGTCCAATTCCGAGAATTTTGATTTTCTGACTTTCCTGGAACCAAAAACAGCAGAAAACAGGCAACTGTCACTATGGCTCTTTTTAATAGGTTAGTCCAAGAAATCATATGAAAAGTACTCCAAAGTGTGGACAAAACACAAGAAAGTGGATAAAACCAAGCATGGAACATCAAAAATTATAGATACATTTGCAATGTGTCAAGCACCTCAAGACCGCCCAATCCAGACATAAGAGTTATGCTGACAAGAGATGTAGAGACCTGACCTTCAATGTCGGAGATTTTGTGTATCTCAAAGTGTCACCCTTGAAGGGAATTCAACGTTTTCAACTGAAAGGAAAGTTAGCCCCAGATATATTGGACCCTTCAAGATTTTGAATTGCCGAGGAGAAGTATCTTATCAACTCGAACTTCCAGAGGAGATGTCAGCCATCCATGATGTGCTCCATATCTCGTTACTTCGCAAATGCCTAGAAGTTCTGGAGAAGACCGAAGTATTCAAGAACATCGATCACCGAGCCATAGATATCAACAAGGATCTGACGTATCATGAAGTACCCATCCGTATCTTGGAAGAAGCTTTCAAAACCACCAGGACCCGGAGTATCAAGTTTCTCAAGATCTAGTGGAGCAACCATACTGAAGAAGAACCTACTTGGGAGCGAGAAGATTATATTAGGACTGAGTTTCCAGATCTCTTTAGTTCCTAGTTTTCCTTAAATCTCGGTACGAGATTTTGTTTGAGGAAGGAAGGTTTGTAACACCCCAAAATTTATAATCAAGTTTATCAAATCCTAATCACCCAATTTAGGGTTAACAAAAACTTTTATTAAGAAAAGGAATATGAATGCATGTTAGTTTTGCGTCAATGTGTGATTATCTGAAAATGCCATGCTTGATTGTTCTAAATGATGTGAAATGGTTTAAAGATGAATACTACATCATCTAGACCAATTACAAACAAAATCAATAGAAAAAGAAATCAAATATGAATAAATAAAACAAATGGTCATTTTGACCAAAATCAACCACTAGGGTAGTTTGTGTGTTCCTAGAAGATAAATTCTAACAAAAACATTTCTATTTCTTTTCACCCCTTACTAGACCAAGTAAAAGTGTATCAAGGCCCACTTTACAAACTTACAAAAACATCTTTCAACTCAATTTAAAGGACAATTTGAAAATTGAATCAAGTGTATGTGTTAAGATCCTACTTTTTCAAAAACCTATCAAATCAATTTTGCTTGACCTCTCCAAGCAAACATAGACTCTCAAGCTTAACTTAAGATCACTCAAAAATTTTGAATCAAGAATTCGAAAGTAAGTTTCATGCGGCCATATCATCAAACACCTTAACTACACATATTAACCCTCTGCCTAACTTCACTGTTGTGCAGAATAATCCTCGACCATTTGGTCTCCACTACAGTCCCCTGTCTCCCTTGAGTCTAACCAAGCCCCAGACCAGCACCCCCTTAGCCGCTGGCACAGTGGAGCGCCGCCCGTTTGTGGCCATCATCGGCCGAGCACGGCCAACTCACAGCAGACCATGCCACAGCCAGCCATGATGTCCAGGAAGCACGCCTCGGTCCACCGCTACCCCTTGTCCAGGCCACGACCCCAGCCGAGCCCTGGACCAACCTAGCTACACCGCGCCCCGCCTCTCTGCGCCATGTCCAGAGCACGCCAGCTCGCCGCGCCCGACCAGCTCACCCAGACCGCGCACACGCATGCCCGCCATGATCACCCCACCCCAGCAGACACCCCCGTTCGCCGCCGCACGACCCATAGCTGCCGCACGTTGCCGCAAACACCTCTGCGCCCGCATGGAGCACCGCACGCTCCCGACCGAACCACGGCGCCCCACGCCTCTCCATTACACCCATGAGAACCGCCAGGGAGCACAGCACCGCCCACTATCCACCGCCATGCCGATAGCCACCTGTACTCTCGTCACCGACGAGCTCGCGCCGCACCGCTTGGTCCCCTCGCCGCCCTATAAAAGGAGGCCACCCCTGCCCCATTTCTCCACACCAGCACCCTCACCACCTCTCTTTGAGCCTCCCCCACTTCTCCCTGGAGAAAGGAAAGCACCACCGCGCCAGAATTTCACCAGAGCCCGCTGCTGCTGGAGGAGAAGGGCGCCGTCGATTTCGACCACCCCAAGCCCTACCGTGACCACGCCTAGTCTCGCTGTCATCTACCACGTCGATCGCCCTGTCGCCGACCCTAGTTGGAGCCCAGGTGAGCCCCGCTAGACCCCTACCACCGCGTTAGGTTTGATTCCTCGCCAGAGCTGTTCGTCGTTGACGATGAACCACGGTCGTTGGATTAGAATTAGATCGTAGGGCTCTGGTTGAAAGATACCCTTTCGTTTAGTTAGTCTCGCTGACTAGTGGACCCCATCTGTCAGCAGCCCGCTGCGCTATGTAGTGCAGCTGGGCCGACCCGTTTAACTTCCCACGCTGGCCTGGAAATTCAAATAATTGTTTTTCCATTTTAGTTTAAACTAGTTAGTCCACAGATTCAAAAATCATTTCAGAGAGTTTCACTGAACCAAATTGCATGATTCAAATTTTGCTAGAAAGGTAATTAAATTGTATATCCAAGCCTGTTGGTTTTAAATCATTTGGAATTAGAGATAATTTATAGCAACAATAACAAGACAACGACTTTTACAACTTCAAACATTTTTCAAAAATTAACCATAATAGCTTTTGAGTTGATTCCAACTCTCAAAAATCACATTTGACAATATCTATCTGAATATGTTAAAACATTTAGGTTTGCATGAAGTGACATTGGACTAGTACCAAAAGAATGCTAATAGGGCATTTCTAGTCACTTTAAATCTATTAAATAATAATCTTAAACTTTATAAAATGTGACCAACACTTTCAACCACATTCCCATGTATTAGAATATGTGGTGATGACATGTGTCCACAAGATCCTATATTCTATTTGGAGAATATTAAATCTTAATTAATTTCAATGAGTAGAAATTACTTTTCTAAAATAAAATGTATAAAACTAGTTCTTTAATGCATGTGATGATTGTGACGATGCTAGATCATTAAGTTTGAACCTTAGTGTGCTAAATAGAAGTAATTAATTATTGTTTGGTGATTGTGTACCCCGTATTTATTTATAGACGATAGTATCGACCAAGAATACGAGGAGGAGGTATTTAGGCTCACACTATAAAGGAATACGGGGTACACAATCACTAAACATTACTTATCTATTGCTATTTAGCATACTAAGGCTCACACTTGATGATCTAGCATCATCACAAACATCACATGAAATACGGAACTAGTTTTATTTATTTTATTTTGAGAAAAGTAATTTCTACTCATTGAAATTAATTAAGATTTAATATTCTCCAAATAGAATATGGGATCATGTGGACACATGTCATCACCACATATTCTAATACACGGGAATGTGATTTAAAAGGTTGATCACATTTTATAAAGTTTAAGTTTATTATTTAATAGATTTAAAGTGACTAGAAATGCCCTAATAGCATTATTTGGTACTAGTCTAATGCCCTAATATTATCAAATGTGATTTTTGAGAATTGGAATCAACTCAAAAGCTATTATGGTTGACTTTTGAAAAATGTTTGAATGTAGAAAAGTCTCTGTCTTGTTATTTTTGCTATATGTGATATCCAACTCCAATTGATTTAAATACAATGGGCTTGGATAGATACTTTAATTTTCTTTTTAGCAAAATTTGAATTATGCAATTTGGTTAAGTGAAACTCTCTGAATTGATTTTTGAATAAGTGGATAGAATAGGATTTTAACTAAATTCGAAAATCAATTATTTGAATTCTTTGGGCTAGCGCGGGAAAGCTAACGGGCCGGTCCAGCTGCACAGCGCAGCGTAGCGCGCGGCTGATAGAGGGGGTCCATGGGTCAGTGATTCATCTAACGCAAAGCGGTATCGTTTAACCTGAGCCCTACGATTAGAAGCAAGATCGACGGCTGAGGGTCGTCGTCGACGACGAACAGCTCCAGTAATGAGCTAAACCTAACGCGGCGGTGGGGGTCTCATGGGGTTCACCTGGGCTCTAGCTCGGCTCGGCAACAGGGGCAAACGACGATGTAGACGACAGCGAGGTGAGGCGCGATCACGGCGGAGGTTGGGGTGGTCGGAATCGACGACGCCCTTCTCCTCCAGCAGCGGCGGGCTCCGGTGCAGTTCTGGCGCAGTGGTGCTCGCCTTGCTCCGGGGAGAGGCGTGGGAGGTTCAGTGAGGAGTAGGAAGTGGCTTGGTGTGAGGAATGGAGGCTGGGGTGGCCTCCTTTTATAGCCCAGAGAGGGGACCGAGCGGTGCGGCAATGAGCTCGACGGTGGCGTGCTACAGGCTGCTATCGGCGTGGGCTAGGGCGTAGGACGGTGCGGTGCTCCCTGGCGGTTTTCACAGTCTTAATGGTGCATCGTGGGGCGGCTTGGTTTCGTCTGGCGCGTGCGGTGCTCTGAGCGGGAGCGGCAGTGTTTGCTACAGCGTGCGAGAGCTACCGGTCGCGCGGCGGCGAACGGGGGTGTCTGTCGGGGTGGGGTGATCATGGCGAAGCGGCGCGTGCACGGAGAGGGCAAGGCGCATGCTGGCGGGGCTGGGTGGGCATGGCGCACTAGCGCGCTCTGGACACGGCGCAAAGATGCGGTGCGCGGCGCGACTAGGGTGGTCCATGGCTCGGCTGGGGCTGTGGCCTAGATAGGGGGTGGCAGTAGGCTGCGGCGACGCTAGTGGACATGCTCGATAGGCGCGGGGTGGTCTGGTGTGAGCTGGCCGTGGTCGGCCGACGATGCCCACATTCGGGCGGTGCTCTACTGTGCTAGCAGCGAAGGGGAGAGCTGGTCTGGGCTAGGTTAGGCTTAGAGGGAACATGGGAGTTAAGAGGGGACCAATTGGTCGATGATCAGTGTACCAAACAGTGAAGCTAGGCTAGAGATTACTCTGTGCATGCCAAGTGTTTGATGAAATGGCCGCATGAAAATTATTTTTGAATTTTTGATTCAAATTTTTTGAGTGATCTTAGATTAAGCTTGAGAGACTAGGTTTTCTTGGATAAGCCAAGATGAATTTATTTGATGGGTTTTTGAAAAAGTGTGATCTTAACACATACACTTGATTCAATTTTCCATTGTCCATGAAATTTATTTGCTAGATGTTTTTGTAAGTTTGTAAAGTAGGCCTTGATACACTTGTACTTGGTCTAGCAAGGGGTGAAAAGAAATAGAATTATTTCTATTAAGAATTGTCTTCTAGGAACACACCAAGTGACCTAGTGGTTTAAAATGATCAAAATGACCATTTGCTTTATTTATTCTTATTTGATTTCTTTTTTCTTTGGATTTTGTTTGTAAAAGGTCTAGATGATGTGGCATTCACCTTTAAACCATTTCACAACATTTAGAACAATCAAGCATGGCATATACACTCAATTCAACACTAATGCAAACACACATGCATTCATATTCATTTTATTAATAAAAGTTTTTGTTAACCCTAAATTGAGTGATTAGGATTTAATAACATTGATTAAAGTTTTGGGATGTTACAAAGCTCATAGGGGATGTGCCTATACTAGAGTGTGTAATTGAAAGGTTATGATTGATTATCCGCATACTAAGTATGATGATTCAGGGTTATCCCTAACGGATGCATCGAATTTTATAGTGAAAGTGTATCACCTCTGCAGAGTGTCAAACTATTCGAATAGCCGCGTCCGCGGTCATGGACAGTTGGAGTGGCCATACTGTTCCGTCATCAGATGTTTTCAAAATGACTTGTGAAATGAATTGTGACTTTGACTTGACCACAATAGGGTTGTGAATATGAAAACTAGGTTCCCACTTAAAGTGATTTTAAAACATTAAATTAGCTTTTTTTACTTCTAAACTCAGCTTAAGATAAATCTGGCTTTTTGCAAAATAAACCTAGAGCTTAAGATTCCTACTAGAACTACCTTACTTGTTAGTGATAGTTTGCGAGTACTTAAAGAGTACTCATGGCTTTGTCCCTGGCTATTCCCGTGGCGAGACTATGAGGAGGACTATCAGTAAGATGGACAACTAGACGGCTACGACAACTAGGATCATCTCCCATCGTCAGCATGGCCTGTGACCCGGAAGATGGAGCCCGCTACTACGCTTATTTATTCCGCTGCTTGATTGTATTAAGACTAGATCCTGAGATCCTTTATTTGTGTAAAACTTTATAATGGTTTGTAATGGATGATGTACTGTGATATCCAATCTGTTATGTCTCACAAAAATGGTAAATCTGGGATAACGAGTTATGGCATAACAGGCATATGGGATTAAAAATCCGGGTGTTGACACCATTACCACAAATATCTCTACCTTATCTATTATTGGAATTTCCTCCATAGAATATGCGGTTCGACGCATCAATGAACAAGATGAGCCACCGACAACGAATGGCTAGGACAGCCCCGCCGCATCTGCGAGGTCTTGCGGCCTTCACCATCAACCCCAGGACGCCGCTGCTTTTTTATCGATCCTCAGCTCCTCGTTGAGGTGTTTTTCCAGATCTTGATTTAAGCGGGTTTGATTAGTGAACATTTGTTGGGTGGGTACGTTCTAGTTTAATTTTGGTTGATATGTGCATGTTTTTTCTGCGAGATGGATTGATTTTGTGTCGACCTTGGCTGAGATCCTATATGTTGTTCGTATTCTACAGGACTCTTCGAGGAAGTAATCCACTTATGTTCAGTCAGCTATTTAAGATGCGTGACCAGTGCATGTAACAACCCAAGATTTGGTCCTTTAAAACTTTTTGAATCCTTTTCCAAAATGACTTTGGATTCCCAAATATTCAAAAACATGTCACATGTTGTTCTGAAATATTTGGGACTTTGATGCCCATTTGTTTTCAGTACAAAATTTAAGAAAAATAGAAAACCCCTTTTAAAATTGTGCAAAACTTTGGCTAGCATTTTTTTCCGGTGCCTAGGGACATCCCTCCACACTCCCTACGAAGGGTTGTTCTTGAAAATCTTTGTAGCATGTCAAACCCCAAAATTCCCCCAAACCACCATAGCAGTGTTTTAAAAATCTACCATAGACTAAGTTTAGATTTAGCAAAAACTTTAGAAAGGTAAAATGTTGCAAATTAAATTTGGCACCCAACGCAAAAATAATAACTGCATTTGGTGCACCATAACGTCTACATGGTCCTGATGCTGCTCATTGGCATGGCCAGGACAGTGACCACTCCGCAGCGGCGCTGCCAGATTTTGGTCATGGGCGCAGCAGACTCCGCAGCGGCGCCGCCAGATTTTGGTCATGGGCGCAGCAGACCCCTGACCAACCCATGCGCAGAGCAACACTAGCACGTCACGCACAATCCCCCAACACGCTCATTCGTGCCCATCCCCGGCCGTAGGTGCCATGCCCTGGCCTCATCCACGATGGCCGACACTGTCGCCGTTGGCCACCAAGGTCAGCGAGTCTCCCGACCGCTCATGTCCCGCACTAACATCCACGGAGCGCAACACGCCTCCGCTGCAGAGCCCCGTCGCAGCGCCAATCCATCTCTATCCACTGGCTTCAACAACGCTGCCCCAAGCTACCACTACAACACCCCTCTCCCCTTTATTTAAAGCACCCTCGGCCACCCTTGAGCCTTACCCCTCACTCCTATCTCCCTCAATTATCTTCTCACTGAGACACGTGCCCTAACAAGCTTAGCTTCACCATCAGCGAGCTCGCCCTAGCCACCAAAGTATCGGGTCGATACCCTCCCCGATATAGCACCATTCTCCGAATTGAATGAACCTATAGAACCACGAGAGCCGTTGCAACTCATAGCTAGCCTCATCTCCGCCGCTTGAGCTCTATATCATCGTCGCAGATGATGGTTGGGAGCTCTTCATCGGTGGGTTTGACCTAACCCATGCCACCGTACACCGCTGAGAGCATGACATGGCTCGTTCAGGTCGCTGAGACGCTCCCAGTACCATCAGTCCTGACCGCCGTGACATGTAGCTCGCTGGAGATCGCCGGTGAGTTTTTGGGGATGGGAACGAAAGGTTTCACATGATTTTTGAAGCCACATACCAGTTCATTTGTTAATAAAAGTGGGACCAAGCTGTCAGGTTCAAATGATGGTTAAAACATGATCTAACTAAAGAGTGATTTTGGGGGCTTTACTGAAAGATGTTTTTCTCCTAGAATATAACTCCAAATAAGTTGATTCTTTTCACTGGAAAGATAATGAAAATACCTATCTAATGGAACTTGTTTCACCATTTATTGAAATGTTTACTATGACAAATATTGAATGGCTCTTAAATGGATTTTGACCTAGTTTCAAATATTATTTTGATAGATTTGAACTCTCACCAAGGATTTGAAAGGATCCCTAAACCCTACCTACCTACTGAAGGCAATACATGAACCATATCTTCACAAGTCGGGACTAAATCCCTCTCGAACCAAAAAGTCAATGAAATGTGCATAGCATGCATGTTTCCATGGTCACCTGAGTAAAAACCCTAACTATTCCATGCTATTGTTTGGCTCCTATGAGTGTTTGCTTCTTCATCTTCATCAAGGGTAGGCACGGACAAATGTCGACCGATGACCTTCGAGGTTGGGGGAATTTGTCGAGAAATGAGATGTTCCATTTGGTTCTTTCCTTCATCAAACTTGGTTAACATAGGCCCATTATACTTTTGACGCTTGGATTTCCCAGATGATTATCCCCACGCCGGACTCTGAGTGGATAAAAATCTTCCAATTTTCCCCGTGATGTTCGTCGTGGATAAATACTATGGCCTTGAGGAGACCAAGATACCCCTACTCCACACTTCCTTGTTAAAGGCTGGACATAGGTGCCACCGTAGACATGTGCGTGAGGGAACAAGATTGCGTCAAATACTCCACTAAGTATTTGTGACACCAATAAACGAGATGACACTCTAACAGTTGATGGATGCGGTTGAGTTAATAAAAACTTGCTTAAAAAGATAACCACCTCCTTCGACTATATCAAGACATATGGTGCCACTCACTGAACATATCCATTGCAACAACATCTGTCGTTCATGTGGGTGAACCTTTGCTTAGTAGCCTATTTCAGCCTCCTTTGATGCCATCCTTGTGGTATGTTTGTAGGATTTCACGAGTGTAGTATCCAGCTGTTTGAAGGTTCCAGAGCAAGGTGTTTTCTAGAGTTGGAAACATGCGGAATTCACTTCTACATAAGAGCCCATCCTAGGATAGTGTCGGTGGCTATACAGGGAGTGTCTGGGTAGTGTAAAAGGCAAGGGGATAAAAGCTTGTGGAATCACCTTGGTGGTTCTAGTACGTCGGTAACGATGGCATGATCGGATATACCAGTAGGTGGATAATTTTCACGACCTCTCGAGAGTGTATATCTGGTACTAGCCCTGTCCCTGGGTTAAAGGACGATGTTTGGGTCAGGCCAGATCATCCGTTTGGTTGTGTCGACATATGGAGAAACTAAAGTAAAATATGATAATAAGAAAGAAACCATGAGAATGGTTAGAAGAGAGTATGCCATGATTTTGGTACGCTAGAAGTCATGAGAATGACTAGAGAAAGGAGTAAGGTTATGAGTAATAGAGTAACTTTTATCTTCAAACCAAAGGTAAGAAGGTAAGTTAAGACCAACCGTTAAGTTTGGTCTCGCATTTATATTCTGAACTTATGCCATGCCATATAATCAACCCTTTCTTGTGTTTTGATTGTTTATGTATTGCGAGTACATTTTAAAATACTCATATAGCATTGTCATTGCCAGAAAGTCTCCGCACCAAAGTACCTGTTGTATGCCAACATGGATCGGTCTTCTAGCAAGAACCCTGTTGGAGTAAATACCCCCTTCACCAAGTTAATTACGTCTTCTGCTGCTAAGAATCTAGAGGCTAGGAATGAACAAAAATAATGTATAAACTATTGTGTTGCGCATGGTGTGCGATGGGTGCAACCTCCCCATCTATGTTGTAATCTCTGAACCTATCAGATCTGAAGCCCTAAATAAGTATTGGTTTCGTCTTTGTTTATCAAGTGTCGTATTGTCGGTGTTTCTGGGGCTTGAATATGAGGTTACTCGGTCAACTAGAACGGGGGGCTATAGTGCCCTCAGGAAAAAATGATGATAAAAAGATAAATCACCCATATTTTTAACTATAGAGGAGTGGAAGTATCCCACGTGCATTCTAGTAGCCCAAATCATTACTATTGAAGGATTTCAGAAATATATTGATATTGCGTGATTACCCTTGGGATATTTATATTGTACTCTCTTCATTCCAAAATATAAGATGTTTTAGGACTTTTTTGAAACATATGTATCTAGACACATTTTATATGTAGATTTGCTCATTCTGCTCCGAATCTACACACACTACAAGAAATATTGGCTTTTACAACGGACGGTTTTCATGGTTGAAGGCTCATTTTTCATGGTGGAAAAGTCTCTTGTGACGGATGGCTTCCATGGTAAAATCCCCGTCACCAAAGAATCTACCACAAGTTTTTGCCGACCGTGGCGGATTGCACCCTTCAACCATAGAAATCCATGCCGTGGTAGATCTGTTTTGCTAGCCCCATTGACTACTGATGTAATGCAAAATGCCACGTGGCAAGCCTCGTTAATGCCGGTTACCGCCGTTATCAGTCACGAAGCCATGGTGGAAGTCAAGACCCAACCAAGGCCTGCTAATTGTTAAGTGGGCCGGTCCATGAGACAAGCCCACTAAGAAGATGAATCGTTACTGTTTCGGCCTGCCTAGAGGCCCGCGCTGTTGAAGGGTCCCATCATTTTGCAGCCTAGTTGTGGCCTGATAACTTTCTGGCCCGTTACTATTTCGGCCTACGTAAGGCCTATCCTGGTCCATCAGCATGCGGCCCAGGCATGTGCCACGTTGATCCAACACTGTTAAAGCCCGCTTTAGGCCCATCACTGTTCGTAAAGCCCGTGGTGGGCTGCCCACCATAGGCCCATCCATGAGAAGGTCTGTTACAGTTCTGGCATTTTACTGTTTGAGCCTGCCAGACGTGGGCCGCCTACTAACGACCCATATGTGAGAAAGTCCGCTACTATTCTGGTCTTTCACTGTTTGGGCCTGTTGCTGTTCAAGCCTTTCACTATTCTGTCCCGTAAGGATGTAGGCTTTTTACCGCATTGTGGGCTACTATGATTCTATCCATTTACTGTTCTGCATTTTTTCACATGACGCCCATTACTATTCGGGCCTTTTACTATTCAAGCCTTTCACTGTTCAGACCCATAAGGATGTTAGTCCTTTTATCACTTTGCGACGTGCTATGATTCTAGCTTTTTACTGTTCATCGAGTCCATTTGTGGTGTCCCTTTCGGCCTTTTGCACGCGATTCCCATTACTGCTACGACCTTTTACCGTTTCAGCATTTCTGAGGCCCACGCCAATCGCAACAATCAAAAAAGGATGCGTATGGACCATCAGGGAGCATTATTTACTTTTTATCGTTGGTCTAGTACATTATGGTCCAATACCAAGGCCCAATAGACCTAGTTATGGTACCGCCTACTGCTAGGTGGGGACAATATCAACTAAATGCCTACATGGATTATGCGATTTACCTAGATATTACATCAGCTGCAAACTTCTTAAAATTATTACATATCATTAACAAACTGAAGGGTAAGAAAAATTAGCATTTCAGTTGCCAATCAAGATTGAGCCCACGGTAGTAGACTCCCCAGTATGCTTTCTCAATCTATCAATAGCATCTCCCTTTGAGCGTGATAGCTACTTTGGAAAACCACCATGAGACATGATCTTGCAGGCTCCTCTTTGGTGGCGATATCAACAAAAGAAGTATGAAACCAAGTATTAATAACTTAATACAGTAAACAAGGCAAGCAAACAAACAACCATCATCATTATCAAATAATTCTATAGCCAACAAGGCAAACAAACTACCCATTTAAACTGGCGTTTACTACAGATCCATGGTTTAATTAAACAAAACATGACAAGCAAGCAAGCATTAAACAAGTGTGCCTTCCGTAAAAAGAGCAACCAAACAATGTGTATGTGGCTTTGAATTTCAGAAAATATGAACTAGCTAGGTCAGTTAAGCAAATATGGAAGCAGTTGCTAGATAGAAAATATAATGGCATCATACCTAAACTTCTAGAGCAGGGAATGCAAACGACCCATGAACAACACAATAGAGGAAAATTATGTAGTTTCTTAGGACAAAATAGAACCAAATATGAAATTCAAAGGCATCGCTTGTGAACCTGTAGAACATGCTTTATAAACCAACATGTTCAGTGTTCCATGTTTGAGCTCTATGCAAAAGAAGAGAAAATAGTTAGTGTTGCAGATTTTGAAGAATCAGATGGCAACAACAAAATTATAATGAAATTAGTAAGAAGAGTTTAAATAGGTATTACATGATAGCGGATGGATGCTAGGGTGGGAAACAATAGCAGGAACTTAGTTTAGGACAAACTAGATACTAGAAGTCAGCAATTGTGGAGCAGGTAACGCAAACTAATATTTTCCAGTGACTTGGATTTTGCAAGAAACCCACAATAGTAGGCAATTACTATTGTACACAGTAGCTAAAAACATGTGCATGACATCAAAATTTGTGATGCAAAACAACATGTCTAGTGACCTTGTATAACAAGCGTGCGTAGTGACTTGGTATGTAGCACGACTATTAAAATACAGTTCAGTACGACAAGCTTGAACCTGCTATACCGCCGATAAAACAAAAAACGGGTTGGAAATTTGGTTACCATGGTCAGAGGGGTGTCTAAGCATCATCCGTGTCTGAGGTCACCGAGGTCCAAGGGTGCTGCTGTTGCGGTGGATGTTGGTGTTGGGGAAGAAGATTTGGGGTGGTCGATGTCGGCTTCAGCATGGTGGATGAGAGGGTTGCCCGTGCAGTTAGTCTAGAGTGGTGGACATGGAAATCGTTGAACTAGATCCCTCCGGTGGACATCGGTGAAGCGGCTGTGGTACGGTTGTCTAGGTGTTGGTGGTGAGAAGCAGAGTTTGGGTGGTCTATGATGCCATCGATGCGGTGAAGGCAACCACCTTTCCGGTGTAGTGGTAGAGAGAACTGGTGAACTAGATTCGATGCGGTGGGCGTCGGTAAACGGCTCAAGCAGCTCTGGCCGCCGTCCGGGGCGCACGATGGTCGTGGAGGTGATATCGTGGGAGAGGTCCTTCTGATTTTTGGGAGGGATAACATGAAATATTGCACGAATCGGAACTATAGAGGTGACCAAGAATATAATTATGAACGTGCCACCAAGCTATCGACTTTAGTGTGCCCATATGTTGTCTGAACAATGGGTAGAATGTGAATTTTAAAGTGTTTGAAAAGGAAGAGTTTAAAAATATTTCGGGATTGTTTGGAGATTTTGCCGCTCGATTGTGATTTTAAATTTAGCTAGCGTCCATCTACTAATCTACTAATAATAGAAAAACGGTACTCCCTCGGTGAGAGATTTTGACTCAATTTTTTTTGAAATGGATGAGCGTGAAATGCTTTGAGCTTGGTGGGGGGGGGGGGGGTTGCTGCTCGATTGAGATTTTTAATTTGCCTAGATTCCATATACTAAATAATAGAAAAATGGTACTTCCCCGATGGGAGATATTGCCCCAGAGTTTTCAGAATGGATGGGTGCAAACTACTTTAAGCCCGGTGGTAAAATGGTACTGCTCAATTGAAATTTTGAATTTCTCTAGCGTCCATCTACGAAATAATAGTAAAATGGTACTCACCCGGTGAGAGATTTTTGCCTCGGAGTTTTTGAAACGGATGGGCGCAAAATGCTTCGAGCTCAATGGGTGATTTTGCTGCTCGATTGAGATTTTAAATTTGGCTAACGTCTATCTACTAATAGAAAAAGGTACTAGTAGACCGTATGGTATCTTCCTAGGAATTGAAGGCCGAGAGTTAGATCAACTGATTATCCATAACCATATTTTCATAGAAAATTGGATATCATCCATCTTCGAGTCACGTAGTGTAGGCGGTAAATTTTGCCGTTTGACTGAGATTTTTAGTTTAGCTAGCATCGAAGTAATAATAGAAAAATGGTACTCCCTCGGCGGGAGGTTTTGCCTTGAAATGTTTGAAACAGAGGGCACGCGAAATGCTTCGGGGTTGGTGGATGATTTTACCGCTCGATTACAATTTTGAATTTTGCTTCCAACCAAGTTATAACAAAAAAAAAGGTCGTGTAGGCAGTAGGTTAGGAATTTAAGGCAAGAGTCACATCAACTGATCATCCATAATGTTAATTAGAAGCCTCCGATTCAAACGGGGTAGGCGGTAGGTTTTGGCGCTCAGTTGAGGTTTTGAATTTGGAGGTTGTCTAAAGAATAATTTAAAAAATAGGTCGTTCTCCCTCTATTTCTGGAATCCAAGTCAGGGAGAGTGATCATCTACCACCCATATGAAAATGCAGATCTCCAATACAAGAATGATTGTTTTACATAACAAACAAATGTCTGAAGTAGCTCCGATTCAAGAATGTAGTTTCATTTATCACAACACATGTGAAAATGGTGTGCAACCAAGGTCTCATAATTATTTAGGTGTCGGCGCAGACACTTCTGTAGGAAGCACTAACTAAATGGTATAGTACTAATTCAGGTCAAATAAAAAACGTGCTGCAAAAAACATTGCATGCTATCAAAACACAAACACTAGCTACAAGTATTGTAGATCATATAAAACAAGGTTTCATCACGCATATAGTATTATATAGAGAGAACACTATTTCATCACATAAAGCAAAGTTTCACCAGACAATCATAGACCCCCAAACTGAACATACATGTGTAAAGTTCCAGCCCCTGCCATTGTGGCTGCAACGCAAGCAAAGGTGCAACCACAATTCTATCAGCTACCAAAACAAACAAACATCAGCTGCAACTCCAAATAACACAACCTAAGCTAACACATGCTTGCCAAACAAGCCTTGCTTGTTCATCCAAGTGTTATTTTCTTCTTGATGTTGCAGTCTAAATTAGCTGGGTTGCTAAAAAGACTTCCTTTTCATTTCTTTGATTTATCACTCTGAATCACGTCGCTTTCTAAAGGAAATGAACGCATGATCAACAAAATCATAGGTGTACAAAAATGCAAGGGTTACACATGAATGACTACACTAACCATGTGTCATTAAGTAGGGATGTAAAGTACACTAGCATTTACGAGATCTGAACTTTTACACTTCATGCTGCTGAGATCTAATTTAAATACTCCCTCATTCGCCCATATAACCACCATTTCTCTGTCCTCAAATGCGTAGAGTAACCTTACTGCATCTTTCCCACCATATGGCCATGATTTGTCAATGCCAAGGAGAGTATCTAACTCAACTTTTATATGAGGCACCCAAGATTCCCATTTGCATGTTGATGATCTTGCAATGGACCACGATTTAGAGTGAAGTCTCTTATGACTGCAAGGGCAACATCTATATTATGCCCCTTAGAGGTGACAAGATTGTGTCTGGAAATATCATATGTCTCATGTGGGCACTCAATAGAACGCAATTTTGTTGTCACGTTGTTGAACGCAATTATATATCTGGACTTTATTGTTGGCCAGTACAAAATGCCCCCTATGAGAGCTGCCGGCCTATGATCAATCTCAGCCAACATCTTAGCAGGTTCAATCAAGTTCTTTAGCTTTCCTAACTTTGATGAGTATATTTGGACCAGTGCTTGGTTACCATTGGTTACTATCCAAACAACCCAAAAATTACCGCAATAGTGTGAAGACAATTGCCCATGGTTTCTCGAACAGAGAATTGTGCCGCTATCATACTTACGTCTTCGTCAAATTGGTGGTTTTGGTATCACTGTTTCACTTCCACTGATTGGATCCCAAGCTATTATCATGTTAGACCCTTGCGGATAATGAAGTAGCACCCTACCACTGTGACATCTGAGTACATGTGGTTTGTAGGCTTTATGCACTTCCACTAGGCTGTTCAGCTTCTATAAGATGGCTTGGTCAAAATCATGGTATGTTATGAATCGAGCATCCTAGGATCTGTTGGTGAAAAATCCAAGTAACGACATTCATCTATTGTCTGATAGGGTTAGATTTTTGAAATCGTTGCTTCCCATGAATTCCATCCAAAAAAAATCGGTGACTGATGCCCTTAGTATACAAGATGGGTGCGAAGAAATCCTGAGAAGAATCTGACCGAATACATTGCCTGGCAAGTCGTTAATTGTTGCATATGTTCTTCCACTAAAACTAGTAGGATGATGCAAATAGCACAATGCATCATCATAAATAAGTAAACAACACAATGCACAAAGCACAACCCTAAAAGAAGAATTAAGTAAACACCACAATGTATCGTCTAATTTATCATCGAAAATTTATCATCGAAATTTCCTAAACTCCACGCATCCTAAAAATTACCTAAAAAGAAGAGTGTGTCCTAAAATACCTAAACAACACAGAGAAAAGTAGTACCAAAGCACCACAAAATGCTTCACCATGTTGGAATTGGATAAAGGGAATGAAGAACATATTTTAAGAGCTCCCCAGGAAGGACACAAGGGGCCCCACCTAAACTTTCGCATTGTATCATAAAAGGGGAGTAAAACGGATGCAACTTTAGTGACTTGGTGAACCCAAGTCTCACGGTGACTTGACCCAAGATCCACCTTTCATCTTAGATCCAACGTATGGCAGTAGCTCAGATTATGAACACCAAAGTAAATCTATTGATTTTTTTTAAAAAGTCTAGTAAATCATAGGTACCTAGGTTTGAATCCTGTGAAAGTTTCATCGCATTCATATCACTAGTTTGTGATTAAATAGATTTTTATGTTTCTAGTACTTGTTTAAACTAATATCCAATGCGTGAAAAAAACACCAGAGCAGAATACACAAAAGAGGGAGGGAGACAACATACAACGCAGAACTTACAAAGGGGTCCATACGTTCTGAGCAGATGGAGCATGCGCTGCCGACGAACGACGAGCCACAGTCGTTGACGCTGAAGAAGCACGACCATAAGCTAGCAGCCAACATAGCCAATTTGTTTTCAGTAGTAGCCGATAAGGATATCGACTGTGCCTCCAGCACTTTCCTAGCATCACTCAACACTTCCCAAGACTCTGATACAGTAGAAGCATCGGTATCCGCACCCACTGCACATGCATCCGCTGGTGCTTCTTCACCATCCACCTCTGCTTTATAAGAATCTCCTGACGCAGCAAAAGCATCCGCCGATGCTGATTCACTTTCCTAGAAACGCAACCAGCTTATTGACTTTACAATACCTAAAATAAATGTATTCTATCCATCAGAAATCCCATAATCATTGGAGATTGGGGATGTATGTACCACTGAATGGTGGTGCGGTGGTGATCAATGGTGGAGTGCTGCCAAGCCAGGTTGAGGGAGGGCTGCCAGGCGGAGAAGATTCTGATGCGGTGGAGGAGCACATGACTGATATTCCTCGAAATAGGCTACTTTTGTGTGAACCCCGATATTTGTTTTGGGGGAAAAACCCCGAGCCTTGCATTGCTAAGTTTACCGCCTATACAGATGTCAAGTTTATGCACTTATTCATGTGATACAATGAATTGCTTGGTATAAAATGTTCTAGGTTGTAGAAGCCTACCATTCTATGACATCTGTATAAATATATAGACTCGTCAACACCACACAAGTAGAGAAAGAATAACTAGTTTTAGTACTCACTTGCAAAATGGAAGTTGCGCGGTCTTGTTGGTTTACAAATTTACTCATCTTTTGTAGGATCAGGACTGTATTGGTGTGTAGAATCTTGAATTTCTATTAGGGTCTCATATGCTTCTAGAGCCAAGTTGAAGATATTGTCAGCTCTCATTTGTACCTATTCCAAGATCTGGTTGTACGCCTGGCCAATGTGTTTTGAAAGCAGGCTGAGCTCTTGGCCATCCACATCAGGTGACTTGGGAACTACGTTATCAGCCACGAACTTTCAAAAATCAACAACAACATCATGAGCAACTAAACTTGATGTATTCCATCTTGCAGTCAAATTATCTATGTGCTTAGTTTATGTGGCCACTTCTTCTTTCAGGCACCTAATCTATATGTCCTGGTGTTTCTCTTTTTCTTGAAGGCGCATAATCATGTGTCTATGAGCTTTTTATTTTTCTCGGGGATGGCCAATTATCAAATCTTTGTAGTGATCATCACCATTAGGCCTTGAGAGATATAAATAAGGTGGAAACTACAGATAACAAATCCAAAATTAACCCAAATTCTCGTTAAAAAAACAATCCAAATTTAGCTCCACACACCGTGCATGCTCTATAGTGGTTCTATAAGTGGCAACAAACCAATTAGAGGAACATTTGCCAAACATGGGGAACATAACCGACGTGAAAATGGTCGTACTTGAGGGTTTGGTTTCTTATCTATCCATGAGAAATCTTGGCCTTAATAAGTGGCAAGAGATCAGAATGACTTTGATTCTTCAAATCATGATGCAAAAAAATGATCAATATATTTTAGGGGACATTTTAAGTAATAAATCGACCTTTATCGAAAAAATATTTTAGGGGAGAAAGCATAGGTTTCAGAAATTCTAGCAAAGCAGCCGCATACTTCAAAACACTTGTTACTCAATAAACACGGTTAAGGCACGTCTTCATGCAATGCCTCCTCCATGGGTGGGGCATGAGCATGATGCTAAATGAAATGCATGAAAACCAGTAAATTTTATGAAAGAACACATAAACATCGCAATACAAAGAAGGATATGTGCATTAGTATGATGGCAAGGATTGGGCATGTTCCCCTTTACTGAAAAATAATTAAAAAAAACTCAGCAATGCAGGACACCAAAGAACAACAATTTGTTTATGAACGATATGTAGTAAATTACCTCTGCATTGTTCAATAGAGGACCGTTCTTTGGAATAAAGCCAGGGACCGAGCTTCCCATCCTCATAAGACTCTTTTTGGCAGCATATACTTCCCTATGCTCATTAGACCTTGTAACTAATTTCATGGCTATATCCATGATGATCCCAACTTCCTAATGTGGCATATAGATCTACTATATCAAATAGACATCACCTAAACAACTATTCGGATGATTGCGGACTCACTAGAGATTGCGCTGATGTGATGAAGAGGTGGACGATGCTGGTCAAAGAAGGTGAGCGAAGGGGAGGTGCACAAATGTGCAAAACATGTAGCAATACTCGTATATAGACGGAGATAGCAGTAACACATAAACCAGGTCAATTAGTAGTAACCACAAACTTCAGAAAGGCCATAAGAAGACTGCCAACTACTCCCATCTTAATTAACCTAGTGTAATTTAACATGGGCATACTCTGAGATGGGGAGTACTAGTAAACAAAAGGAGATTACTTAATTATTAGTGGAATCTTCAGCCAGTCACCAAAAGAAACATGAGCATGCTCAATATCTATATTGTAGACTGTACTTGGTTAAGAACCTAATATCTAGCCCTAATTACCTATATCTAAGGGAATTTAGCCTATTTAAAATCAGGCATAGTGAGTAGAAGACATCCGCTAACTCCGTAGACATCTCGGCATGCATATGTTGATGCTCCTGCTCCCCCTCTTCGAGATCATCGCGGATCTCGAGCTATAACCACAACAACTTCATCGCTCACTGTAAAAAAATTGAGTGCGGTAGATCAACCTAGTGGACTAACGTACACCACTCGCATTCTTAGTTACAACTCAAGAAGCTACGACCGAAGTTCGTTCCCTCAAATGCAACATGACAATGGGGTGCTAGGGCACAGTTGCACTGGAGCTAGAGATCCGTATCAGTAACGACGCCTTACCACTCCACGTCTACCATCCATGCCGGTATCTGAACCCAGGAAACATCGTCGATTGAGACTGGCATAATAGAGAAATCCCCCAAAAAGGAGAGACTCCATATAATTAAGGAAGCCAAATGCGAGAAAAAACTAAGACAATGACCTCTAGCATACTTACCCTAACCCATCCGCCCTGCGCATCCAGATCCCCCATCATTCGCCGGACCTTAATGACTAAATCTGCCCACATTACTCGGAAAACGTGCGTACCTGCAAAGCACAGCGCTGAGGCTTCATGGACAAGGAAGAGCTAGGGAAACCGGTGCTCACATTCGCTGGCTGCTATAGGATATAATAACTGGACCACTGATAACAGGGCCCCACGAAAGTGAGCCCATAGGACCCAAACGGTAGTGAGCTAGTTTGAATTGCATTATAGGTACTTTTGGAAAACCGAGAAAAACTCAATAAGTAAACCAAAGGCCTCTTTTTTGTTGTTGCAAAAAACCGGTACAAAACGCAAATGTGTACACACACTCACCCCTATGAATGCATGCACGCAGACCCTACCCCTATCAACACCTCCAAAAGACTTTGTCTGGATATTGATCCAACGGGTCTTGAGATTACGAAGTCACCATAGGCGCCTCACTATCAACAGGAACATCACCTCCCACTGAAGAATATTCCGCCTTTTATGAGACACGAAAGTTCCAAACCTAGGGTTTGAACTCTGGTGGGCTGGGGGTACCACTGCCATCATAACCATCCAACCATGGATTCTCTGTCTCTCTGTCTCTCGTATGCTACACAGTACACAATAAATAACTAGCATACATGAAATTAGGCTAACACACTTTCTAAGTTCTTTATTGTTACCGAGCTTAATGAGTAGCTCACGAAACTCTTCAACTTAGTTGTTTAGATCATTAACATTAAGCAACAAAAAATGTTGTAAGATAACAAGCTGAGCTCAAACGTGTCGAGCAAACGAGTGCTCATTAAACTCGCCGAGCTTCGAACTTTATGTCTAGCCCTAGCCACCACCCCATTCTTTGACAAATGTGGGAATGTGTTTAAGAATGATTCTCTAGATTTATGAAAGCTTTCTACTCCCTTTATCTCAAAATAGATGTTGCAAAATTTTATAAATTCGGATATATCTAGACACTATTTAGTAAATAGATTCATCCAAATTTAGACAAACTTTTGACATCTATTTTAAAACAGAGGGAGTAGCTAGTTTCGACCACCGAAACAACTTTATGTTGATTTAGCGCAAAAACCATTGAGATTTTTGAAAGATTCAATTTCTTGCTAAGAGCTTACATGCCGACCCTATTTTGAAAACATTGAAATAAAATAACGAAAAATCAAAAAATGGAGGACTTTCGCATTCAATGCACTTAATTAGCAAGCTCTAGAGAAAGTGAGTAGTGTGATGTTTCTTTTGTTAAGCAAGTAGTACTCGTCAAAGAGTATGTCTCAATTTCTTGGTGGAGAGGAGCCAGACCCAATTGTTTTTTTCTTAATTAATTTCAGGATCCTTTATACTAAATGTATGGACTTGGATGTAATTTTAATTTTTAGGTCCTTAATATAACTTGTACTTCCACCAACCGTGTTAACCAAAGCACCTCACTCCTATGGAACCCATACCAGTTAAAAGAAAATGCCACCACCCCATTTTTCATACAAAGTGGACCATGCATTCTTACAATTCCAAGTTATTACTCCATCTGATCCAAATTAATTAACTTAGTTTTGTCTATATTTAGACGTATATAGCACTAGAACGTGTGTAAATACATCCGAATCTAGATAAATTGGAGGGAGTACGATTTTTCAAGCTTCCTAGCTAACGCACGCTTAAATGACTTTATGTTGATTTAACAAAATTATGTCAAACTGTTATTTTTTATGAACAAAGTCCGAAGAATATGGATCTGAATGTCACAAGCCAAGTTTTCAGACATATCATAGTGGACCAACATGTTTTACTTACGATTCTCATGTTTTATGAGTTTTCAAGATTCCTAGCTAACTCCACCCACTTGGATGACTACATATCCATTTATCAAAATTTCTAGGTAAAAATTGAACTATAAGTAAGTTGTAGGTTCCTTCGAAAGTTTTACGAACCATCTTCTGAACATATCCATCAGATGGTCAATTAATAGAAAGTTTTACAAAGAGTTTCAATGACAAGTTTAACTTCTTGCTAAGATTTTGCATCCTGAAAATAGAAAAGATTTATGCATTGCATTCTATCATATTGCATGCACTACGTGCCATGAAAACGGTAACCATGCATGGGGTTTGATAAGTTTTGGAAAAACAAATTCAGAATATAGTCCTATCATGTGTGTGTGTGTCTATATTTATCTATACCGCTATATAATGTGCTAGTTTTTTATTGGGCGTAATGCATCAATTTCATCCCTTAGTATTCTAAATCCAATGGCCGAAAACAATGAGAATTGACGTGAATAGTACATCGGAGGTGTCTCCATGTTCTCGAACCGTCCCACTTATTCGCGTAGCCCTTCTCCATACAAGAGGCTAATGCATGTGGACCATGCCGCAGCATAGCGAGCGTGTATTCATCACAATGGAGATGACCTGGTGGGAGGATCTAGGGATAAATGGGTAGATTAAATAACTAATTATACAGATCCCACTGGGTGTATATATGTAGTCTTTTTTAAAATTTTCTCTCTCTATCACCGAACCACCAAACGATGGGATTTGTTACTTATTTTTTACTTTTATAATCCTTTCTGCACTGGACATTGATAATATTATTTTTCCTCGGATCTATATCATCTGTGCTATTTTCTAGATTTTTGGCTCTAGATCACCTTTAAAGAAAAATAAAATATCATATTTATGAGTTTTTTAAATATACCCAGATGTACTCCCTTTGTTTCAAAATATAGATAAATGGGTTTCAAAGAAAGCTAATATATATTATATTTTGAAACAGAGGGAGTAGTTAATGATTTTCTCAGGAAGTGCAAAGTTTCAATTTCAAATTCTTTGTATGATCTACACAAAAAATAACAAAAGTCCTTGATATAACTTGTACTTCCATCGACTTTATTAACTAAAGCACCTTGCTCCTACGGGACCTACCCCAAATAAAAGAAAATGCCACCACCCAAATTATCAGACAAAGTGGACTATGCTGTCTTACAATTCTCAAGTTTTTAGTACTACTTGGATTTTCAAGCTTTGTAGATAACTTCGTACAGTTAAGTGGCTTTATGACAATTTAACTAAACTAGGTCAAACTTGACCTACAAGTAAGCACGATAGATTGCTCTTGGATTAAATGTTTTTTAGGAGGTAGATGGGTGCATCTTCTTGTAGTAAACAATAATGTCGGTGTGAGTTTCCAACTATTAGGAAGGAACATTTTGAATTTTGCGAGTGATGATGAGATTGTTCTTTTCTATAAAGAACGTCTAAAGAATATGAATCTCAATGCCACAAGCCATGTTTTTAGAAAAATAGAGTGGACCGACATGTTGTACTTACGATTCCCATGTTTTATGAGTTTTCAAGCTGTAACATCCCAAATTTGCAATTCCAGATGTTGCTAGAAGCGTATCATACATGGCATCAAACAATTTTTATGCATTAAAAACCCTTTCACAAAATGATATTTTTGTTTTTCTAAAATAGTCCTATAAAGGGCATACCTTTTTTTTGCAAACCCAGCCTTCAAAACTATATAAAAGGTTGCTAGTCTAATCCTATAATGATCTCCTTAATTTTACAAAATTTTAAAGACCAAAGTCACTAAATTTGAGTTTGAAATGCAAAAGTTATTAAGGAAAAGGTAAAAAAGAAAAAGAATAAAAAAACAAAAAAACTAACCTAGCGGGCCAACCGAAGCCAGCCCGCATCTATCCACTGCGCGCGCCAGCAAGCGAGGGCCGCTAAGCGTCGTGGGATAGCCCATAGCAACTGAAGCCTCGCAGCAGCCCGCGCCAGCCCCCACCCGCGGCCGCTGACAACCCAGCCCCACCCCGTCGTGTTCTTCACCGAGTCTGAGATGAACACGCGTGACTGCACCATGCCCAACCGAATATCATCCAAATCAAAGTAGATCTCCGCGTCCCCCATTGCAAGAAACCCATCTATTTAATCCCCGCACCACACTACCCTAAAATCCTAAAGAAATTTCGCAATACGCCATTTGGCTGTCGATTTCCAGATCGAAACCGATCCCACCAGAGTTACGCCTCTGCCGAGCACAAAAGCTGAGGTTCCGAGGCCCCTCTCTCTACTTTTATCCTTACCTTGTTTCCTCTTGTATTACCACGTTGCCTTAACCTTTTTTCCCTTCCAGGAGCACATGGGAGCAAGCCAACGGACCCTCTAGAGCTTCGTCATCGCCACCCGCTTCCGTCTACTCGCCGTCGCCATTCCAGGAAGGGAGGAACATCCCCAAGGACAACAACGTGACCCCATCAAGATAATGTACCTCTTCGTCCACTTGTCCGCCTCGAATAGCCATCGGAGAACCACCGAGCACCGCCACCCGACCGCACCGCCACCGTCACCGCCATTAAATTCTATGTCCACCGCCACAAGTGAGAAGCAATCGTTCACAACCGCTCGTTTTCGATTCGACGGTGTAGATTAAATCAAAAAAAAATCAGTATCAACCATTAACATAACGCAGCGTGGCAGCCATGTTGCGCTAGTCACTGCCGCATCAGCGCTCCGTCTGCAGGCCAGTTAGCGCTAGTCAGCACCAATCAGCTCATTGCTTTAAATAAGTAGAAAATATGTTTAATCTTGCAAAATTCATAGAATTTATCCAAGCTGTCAAAAAGTACAAATAATATACCGTTGGATTTGCAAAATTGTGTAGATTACAGACCTGTAATAAAATTTCTAGTTGGCCAATTATTTTATGGGATTTTAAACTCTAGAATAGTGTATTTTAATTCTAGAAAATAACTACTCATCCGTTTTAGTTGATTTTTGTCACGTTGGCTTTGTATTTCTAAGATCTACATGTTGGAATTGGAATACCTTATTTAGAGGTCTTAGATCTGGCTCGCGGTAGATTGGAAGTATAGTCCCCTTTATGTGCTTATGTAGTGTTTTTAAAATCCAAATTAATTGAAAAATATGGGAAATCAATACTAAAGACATCCTCAACATAATACAACCCTTGAATAATATCCTTGGTCGAAATTAAACTCATCCTGCATATTACCATGTTGCATGCATGCATATTTACTATTTAGGCATTGTTTTGTGCACATTGTGAATACATCAATATTTGTGTTTTCGCTAGATTGTTCGGAGTGCGCTGAGGAGTATTGTTACTGCAGTGTTGTTTGGATCAAGGAAAGTTACACCTCTTGTTCATATGTTGTCCCAGTTTCGACTACTATGCATGTTTTTCTCTTCAAAATAGTATTTTGCATGTGTAGGATGTTTTGGTAGAATTACTTAGAAATATTTTTAAGTGCGATGTTTTTGTAGTATGCCATGAGTAGTGTTATACTTAGGATTTCCCCTTCCTAACAAGTACTGCTTGTGCTATGCTATATATGCCAAATGTCGCTGGGGGGTTCAAAGACTGAAAATTTTCTAAGTATAAAAGCTCCCTAGAGCGAACCTTTTCCGCTCAAATCTACTTCAAAATAAAAACTAAGTTTTATTCTGGGCGGATTTGTTATAGGACAACGAGTGGAATTTTGGTGGAGGATGACCGCCCAGGAATCAAATAAGGATGGCATGCTCCAGAAGTTAGAAGCTTCAAGTGCAACCACAATACATATGGGCTTTGTCTTGGCTTAGTACTTAGCGGGAAACCTCACTTGGGTACCGTCATTTGGAGGATACTTTGGGACGGCCGGATCCGAATGATAGATGGGCTACTAAGGGAAGGCTTCGCCATGGTGTTGTCCATAAAAGTACTTGATCGTGAATTGTGAGTAAAGTGCACAACCTCTCGAGAGTAATCAATCTAATCGATCAGCCTAGTTCATGGAAAAGAACAACTTAAGCATCTGAAGGATGGATCCTCTAAAGGATCTCCTATCTCTTTTCAAACTTAAAGTTTTATAAAACCCCGTGGCATGTGTAATATCGCTCATGGGTGGGATTTTGGGACTTCGTGTGTACTATCCAAGTGTTAGGTTGAGGATTGGACACTTGGTGCATAATATCCTCATGTTCCACTCAATCTTATATTTCTCTAAGTTAATATTTTGCAAAGTAGGATAAAGGATTTTCCTTTCTTCTTCTTAACTTAAGAAAATTGACTTTTTCCATATAAACCTCAAGCCTTCTCCTAGCATTGCATGTAGAGATATGATATTTCTTTTCTTGGTGTAATTTTCCAATACATTCAAAGTATTGACCAACTCATTTGGCTGCACGTTTCATGTGTAGAATCTGAAGATTGAAATGTGCGTAAGGTTCGTGGGTCTTCACTCAACAAGCCTAATGTGTTGATAGACTCAACTTTTATTAAGTTTCCGCTATTTTATTTGAGCTAGCTATAAGCTATGAAAATATGTAATAAAGTATACTCTGGATTATTCGTGTAATAATGACTTGTGTTTTACATGATATTCATCGACTGTGAGTGCTAGCTATTGATCCAGATACTAGCATGTTAATCATAGACACACTTTATCGATCCAAGGTCACTACAAATGGTATCACAACACAAAGTTGACTGTACGACGTGACCCTAGGATTGGAAACACCCTTAGACATTAGGACTTTTTGCTTGCTTTCTTTTTCTAAGTTATTTACTCACTTCTACTAATTGCTTTCCTTATTACTTATTTTATGTATCTAATCTTCATTTCTTCCAACTCAAATATGACGAGCTTCCACTATGATACTGTCGAGGACTTCAAGTACATTCGCTTTAGGGGGTGCCTTCTCAACATCAACGAGCGACTGGATCTTCCCATGCCATCAATCCAAGGGAACCTGTTGAGGAAGTTCTACATGGAAGGCTGTTGGGGAATCAAGGTCATCTTGTTGGGGTTCGCGTATGAAAACAATATATTTTACCCTACGCCCCTGAACGCCTTCTGTTGCCAGGACCTATATATTAGTAATGCAGTAATAGGAGGGGCTTTTCGAAAACATACCCTTGAAGACCGAAAAGCATTGTCAATGCTCGGGAGAGCATGGTTGATGTAGACAAGACAAAGCCGACCTCAAGGTTGTGATGAAGTCCTCGCGCTCCTATGGCTCCAACGACTTCTAGTGCCTCAAATGTTGCACCTTGCAGGGAATTACATGCATCCGGTGCCTGGCGATGACTCCCGCTTCCCCGATCCAGCAGCAGTTGTGGAAGTAGATGTCAACACCTGGATTTTTAATACCAGATGCCTGTTATGCCATACATCGCAATCCCAGGATTCCCATTTTTGTGAGACATAACAGATTGGATATGATAATACATCATCCATTACAAACCATAATAAGGTCTTACACGAATAAAGGATCTCATGATCCAGTCTTAATACAACAAACAACAGAATAAACAATAAGCGTAGCGGTGGGTTCCATATTCATGGTCACATGCAATGGTGACGATGGGAGATAGTCCTAGTTATCATAGCTATCCTGTTGTCCTTCATCTTGGTAGTCCCCTCCATAGTCTAGCCATGAGAATAGCCAGGGACAAAGCCATGAGTACTCTTTAAGTACTCGCAAACTATCACTATTAAGTAAGGTAGTTCTAGTAGGAATGCTAACTCTAAGCTTATTTGCAAGGTTAAGTTTGAAACCTAAGCTGAGTTCAGAAGTAAAGAAAGATAAAATAAAGTTCTAGAATCACTTAAGTTGGGAAGCTAGTTTCATAGTCACAACTCAGTTGTGGTCAAGTAAAGATTCATCATTCATTTCTGAAGTCATTTTTGAAATCATCTGACGACGGAACAGTATGGCCATTCCAACTGTCCATAACCGCGGACGCGGCTATTCAAATAGTTTGACACTCTGCAGAGGTGGTACACTTTCACCACAAGATTTGATACATCCGTCAGGGATAACCCTGAATCATCATACTTAGTATGCGGATAATCAAACATAACCTTTCAATTACACACCCTAGTATAAGCACCTCTCCTATGAGCTTGGCCTCCCAGACATGGCCATCTGCCATCCTGGGCCCTGCATAGGTGGAAAACATTGAGAGGTAGCCTCAGCTCAGAACTCTCCACAAGGGAACTAATACTAATGCATATAAACTTCCGGCTAAGCCTTACCCAATTCAGGTATTGTGGTTGTACGGTAAATTTAGAATGGTATCACATCCGAACCCAACCATCAGTTTTTATAAAGGGCTAAGGCTCATGCCTCAACATTTTCATCATCATAAACCATTTGTGTTTCTCAACACATGTCAAAACATCTCAACAGAATGACTCATCATTCCAAGGTTTTTGTAAGTCATTTTCACCAAGTATTCCCATCTAAAGCGATCAATTTTTGGTTTAGCTCTAAACTACTAAGTTAAGAGTGTTCACTAATGTGGGATGCTAATGTCAATCTCATGCCATAGAATGACATCTAAGGCTAACTAGATAGGCCAAGTTTTATACTCTTTATGCTACCTATAAACAAAGTAAAGAACTTTGGTAAAGTAAAAGAAGTAAATCTTGTAAGTAAAACTTGGGGTAGGTATAAATCACTATGTATAACCCAAGCATGTCTAAAGCATTTGCTTAAGTCAAGGGGGCAAGTGTTACTTGCTGAGTTCTAGATTTCTAATCAATAGCTTGCATTGTTAATAATCGCTTGCATAAGTGTAATACTTGCAAGTGCTAGCTTGCCTTGGGTAGTGTAGTGGTTGAAATTCTCTTCTTCTTCCTCAGGGTAGAACTCCTCCTCCTCGTAAGCTTGGTCGGTACTATCGTCTACAAATACATACGGAGTACACAATCACCAAACAATACTTAACTAGTCTATTTAGCACATTAAGGCACACACATTGGATGATCTAGTATCATCACAAACATTACAAGGTTTAATGAACTAGTTTCATTTATTTTATTTGAGAAAAGTAATTTCTACTCATTGAAAATAACTAAGATTTAATATTCTCCAATTAAAATTATCATATGGACACATGTCATCACAACATATTATAATACATGGTAATGTCATTTAAATGTTGGATCACATTTTAATAAGTTTAAGTTTAAAATTTAATGATTTAAAGTGACTAGAAATGCCTATTTAGCATTATTTTGGTGCTAGTCCAAAGTCACTACATGCAAACCTTAATATTATTACGTATTCAGATAGGTATGTTCAAATGTGATTTTTGAGAGTTGGAATCAACTCAAAAGATATTATGGTTGATTTTAGAAAAATGTTTTAATGAGAAAAAGCTTATGTCTTGTTATTTTTTACTAGGAGAGATCGCTAACTCTAATTGATATAAATCCAACGGACTTAGATAGAGATTTAAATTACCTTTCCAACAAAATTGGAATCATGTCATTTGGTTAAGCATAACTCTCTGAATTGATTTTTAAACTAGTGGATGGAAACTAGGTTTAATTAAAAAGGAAAAAAATCCAAATTTGAATCACGGGGCCAGCGCGGGAACACTAACGAGTCGGCCTTGTTTCACTCCGTGGGGCTGAGAACTGCTGACAGGGGGTCCCGCCTGTTAGTGGCTCATTAAACGCGAAGCGGTACGGGGCAACGTGGACCATATGATTAGAACTAAGATCTACGGTTGGGGCTTGTCGTCGACGACGGACAGGTCGCCGACGAGGTGGAACCCTAGCGGGTTGGTGGGTGTCTGGGGCGGCTTATTGGAGCTCCGGCGAGGGTCAGCAAGGCGGGAAATGAACAAGTCGAGGACGGCGGTTCTCCTGGTACTCGCGGCGTCCCGAGAGATGGCCTGGATCAGTGGCGCCCTTCTCCTCCTTCCGCGGCGGTCTATGGCGAAATTCCGGCGCTACGGGTAGCAGCTTGCTCTGGTGGGGCTCTGGGAGGTTTCTGAGATGGAGTGGGTGGAGATGGTGTGACGAAATGGTGCTGGGGTTGCTTCCTTATATAGGCCCGGTGAGGCGGCAGAGAGGCATGGGCGGAGCTCCTCGGGGGCGGCGATACATCGAGCTAGAGGTGTGGGCGGTGGGCTAGGATGGTGGGCGGTTCCCTAGCAGTCGCCACTGAGGTGCGCGTGCAGTGAATTGTGGTCGGGAGAAGCAAGCGTCGCTGCGTGTTGTTGTGTTGGGAATAGCAGTACCTAAGGAGGTTAGATAGAGGTGTGGGGACTAGCAGGGAAGCTATCGACGGCGTCCGCAGGCGGGATTGGATACAAGCGAGCGTAGCGGGACGCAAGAAGTACCCAGGTTTGGGGCCTTCGTGGTGAGGTAAAGCCCCTACTCCTGCCGGATCTGACTATGTGGAATACTCGAACTACAAGTGCTCCTCGAGCTGTATATGCTAGCTACTGCCTTAAATGCTGTAAGACCAACCCCCTCTACTGAGGCCTTGCCTCTCCTTATATAGGCAGAGAGGCAAATGTCTCACTGGCTAGTCCGACTGGCAGGCCCCACAGGCGGGTCCCAGCCGACTAGTCATCTACAGTGTCCAGTATGGCTTGTCTTATCGGAGTATGAGTGGTATGGCTGTCGTAGGCACAGTGGATGCCGTGCGAGCCTGTCGTCAGCACAGGCCACTGTTCCTACGTCATCCATGCAAAGTCTTCGGTGTGGCCGGGTGGTTGCCAGTCTTGTCACCGTACAGGGCGTACCGTGCACTGATACGCACGTCGTCCTGTCCCATTGATTGAGTCCGGCTATGTCGCCGTATCCGGCTGTCCCTTGCTGATCGGGCTACCAGGTGATAGCCAACCTGTCTTGCCCTGTCCGGCTGCATCTGGTCAGCCGGACGCGATCCGACTGTCTTGTTTCTTATTCGACTGGGGTACCCGGGGATCATCCCCATGACACTAGCCCCCGAGCGCGTGTGGATTCCGCCCTTAGGCGAAATGTGCGTGCGCTTCCTCTTGCTTTTGAATTTTCGTCCGGCTGGGCCTGGCGGTTGCGCTACCCGTGATGTCAGTGCTGACGCCGGCCACGCGCGCACGCGCCATCATTACTCTGTGGCGGGCAGCGTAACGTCCCGTCTCACGTCGCCTCGGGGAACTGCTGTCCAGCGCTTCAGTTCTCGCTCCAGGATCTTCTGCGCATCCTGCTCTGGCACACGGGATCTAGGCGGCGGCTGGGGTGTGGGTTGCCCGGATGCGCACCACGTGCCCCGTCGATGGTTGCCCTTCCGGTCTTTTAAAGGGACACTGTGGGGGAGGCAGTTTCTTTCTTTCGCTCCCCCGCTGCAGTTTCCTTCTTCCTCGTTTGCTCCTGCCTCTGCGCTCTCGCCCTCTGCGCCGCCCGCTCGCCGTCTTCGACGTTACGGGCCACCGCCACTCTTCCGTCGCTGCTCCCCCTCGTCAACCAGAAATGGCCGCCGACCGCGGGGCCTGGTGCGGCTCCGCCGTCACCGAGGACCAAATCACAAAGTACCGCGCCACCCGCGTCCTCCCGCCGGCGAAGGAGGTGGCAGTGCGGCTGGCGCCGGCCGGGGAGGTGTCACCGCACCCGACGGAAGGGGAGCGCGTCATCTTTCTCTCCCACTTGGCACGTGGGTTCGCCCTTCCGGTGAACCCGTTCCTCTTGACTTTTCTTGCTTTCTTCGATCTTCGCCTCCACCACCTCGGCGCCAACGCAATCGGGACGTTGGCGCACTTTGTAGCTTTCTGCGAGAGCTACCTCGAGATCCAGCCGGATCTCGGGCTCTTCTGCCGGCTCTTCCGAGTCCGGCCGCAGGTGCAATTTACTCAGGGGCCACTAGTCGTCTTCGGTGGCGCCTCCATCTACTCCCGCTCGCAGACCGGCTACCCCAAATTCCTTCTTCACGACACGGTGCGACTGTGGCAGCAGTCATACTTCTACGTGAAGAACCTCACCAACATCGACCGGATCAATCTTCCGGCCTTCCAGGACGTCGAGTCCAGCCGGCAGAACTGGGACTTGAAGTTCCACGGCGACAAGGCGGAGACGGATGAGCTGCTGAAGCGCATGCGCTCGCTCGTCCACTGCCGGCTGACCGGCCTGGACATCACTCTCAGCTGGATGTCCCGGCTGATGATGCCGTTGCAGTAGCGAGCACACAAGATGTGCTACTACTTCGGCCGGCTGGACCCGACCCGGCTGTCGCGCCGCGATCCCCGCTACCACAACCTGAAGGAGTGGGTGTGGACGATCACCAAGGAACGGCTGCCAGAGAACTGGAAGTTTAGTCTGGCGCCTTATACACGGGAGAACCGTGCGCCCCGGGTAAGCTCTTCTAACCGGATGCATTTTTGGTGTTTTCTTGTACCTGTTCCTTGTTTTTGTTTGGCTGATCTCTTGTATTCGGCAGATGTTCCCTTGCATCATCCGTGAGGAGGGCGAGGCTCCCCTCGAGGAGTTTACGCCTGACTTGCCCGAGCCGCACGCTCGGCGGTCCGGCGAGGAATTGGATGGGGACGGCGACGCCTTCCCCAGCCAGAATGACGAGCTGGCCGCCGACCCGCACGCGGAGGTGCACGAGGAGGAGGCCGCGCCGACCACGGAGCCGGCGACGCGCTCCGTGATGGACGGGGAGGCAGGCGGGAGCAGCTCCCGTCGTTCCGGCTCCCGCCGGCCTGCGACGGAGGAGCTGGCTCCCAAGAGGAGCCGGTCCGGGATTTTCGTGGGGGTCCGCATTTTCATTCATAGGGTTTTCGGGATACATACACTGCTTGGCGACTAGGTGTAAAAGGGGCGCAGCAGGGCCGCGTTCCAGGGACGCTCGGTTTCCTCGTCCGATTTGTCCATCTTGTTCTTGCGCGGCTGCTACGCATCGATGAGGTAGTAGGAGTCGTTGGGCAGTGCCCGGCTGATGATGAAGGGCCCCTCCCAGGGTGGCGATAGCTTGTGCATGCCCTTCGTGCCTTGCACCAGCCGGAGAACTAGGTCGCCCTCGCGGAATGCGACTGGGCGGATCCGGCTTGAATGGTAGCGACGTAGTCGCTGCTGGTACAGGGCTGATCTGGACAAGGCCAGCTCGCGGGCCTCCTCTAGGAGGTCCACTCCGTCCTCCTGCGCCTCCTGGTTGGCTTTTTCGTTGTAGAGGAGCTTGCGAGGGGAGTCGAACTCGATGTCGGCGGAGAGGACGGCTTCCGATCCGTAGACCAGGAAGAATGGCGTGTAGCCGGTTGACCTATTCGGCGTGGTGCGGAGGCTCCACAGCACATCCGACAGTTCTTCGATCCAGCATCTGGGTGAACGCTCCAATGGCTCGATGAGATGTGGCTTGATGACGGCTAGCACCAAGCCGTTTGCTCTTTCGACTTGCCTGTTGGATTGCGGGTGCGCGACGGAGGCGAGGTCCAGTCGGATGCCCTTGTTGCTGCAGAACCGGGCGAAGGCCCCCTTGGCGAAGTTCGTGCCGTTGTCGGTGATGATGCTGTTGGGGTAGCCGAAACGGTTGATGATGTCGGTGAATAAGGTGACAACCATCGCCCCGTCCAGCTTCCGGATAGGCTTGGCCTCGATCCACTTCGTGGACTTGTCCACCGCCACCAGCAGGTGGGTCATGCCCGCGCATGCTCGCTTGAAGGGACCGACCATGTCAAGGCCCCAAGCCGCGAAAGGCTAGGTGATCGGTATGGTCTTGAGTACCGAAGTTGGCATGTGCCTGAGCTGCCCGAAGCGCTGGCACCCATTACATGCGCGGACCAGCTGCTCAGCATCCTCGAGGGCGGTGGGCCAATAGAAACCATGGCGGAATGCCTTGGCGACTATCGCCCTTGACGAAGTGTGGTGCCCGCACTCGCCCTGGTGGATATCCTTGAGTAGCCGGTAGCCCGTGTCCACATCAACACATCTTTGGAAGATACCGGATACAGTGCGCTTGTACAGCTCGCCGTTTATGATGGTGTACGTGTGCGCACGGCGTCGGATTTGCCTGGCCTCCACCTCGTCTTCCGGAAGTTCTCCATCGGCGATGTAGCTCATGAAGGGCTGTGCCCAGGATGGCACTTCCCGGATGACGAGGACGCTCTTGTCCTCTGGTTAATGGGTGTTGGGGGGTTGTCCGGGTGGCGTACCCGGGACGGCAGCCCCTGAGCCATTAGGCGAGCCAGCAGCCCCCGGGTCTTGCGAGCCGGAAGGCATTGCCTGGCCGGAATTGGTGCGGACCTTCTTCTTCGGTGGTTCTGCCGGCTCCGCTTCTGCCGTACCGTCAGCCGGAACGCTTCCTGCCCAGACGATGGAGTCTGATTCTGGTGATGGGTTGATGGATGGCTTGCGCAGGTGCTCCAAGGAGACCCCTGGTGGGATGGCCTGCCTGGTGGATCCGATCTTGGAGAGCCCATCGGCTGCCTCGTTGTTGATGCGGGGGATGTGGTGAAATTCGCACCCGTCGAAGGAGGCGCTGAACTTCTGGATGTGGAACCGGTAGAGAGCCATGTTTGCGTCTCTGGCGTCCCATTCTCCGGACACCTGCTACACCACCAAGTCTGAATCACCGAAGCACAGGATCTGGTTGACACCGATTTCCTTGGCCAGCCGGAGCCCGTGCGCCAGTGCCTCGTACTCGGCTATGTTGTTGGAGGCCTTGAAGTGGATCTGCAGCACGTATTCGAGCCAGTCTCCTTTGGGCGAGGTGAGCACGATGCCGGCTCCCAAGCCCCCGAGCAACTTCGACCCGTCGAAGTGCATCCGCCAATGGTCCGAATCCGGAACCGGTGGGAGATATTGGGTCTCAGCCTAGTCGACGAGGAAGTCCGCCAACGCCTGCGACTTGATCGTGAGCCGGGGATCATACTGGATGGAGTAGGCAGCAAGCTCGATGGCCCACTTGGCGACTCGGCCGGTGGCGTCCTTGTTGCCGATGATTTCCGAAAGGGGTGCAGTGCACACGACCTTAATCGGGTGCTCCTGGAAGTACTGCTTGAGCTTCTTGCATGCCAGGTACACACCGTAGCACATCTTCTGGTAGTGGGGGTAGTTCTGCTTGGAGAGGGAGATAACCTCGCTGAGGTAGTAGACGGGTCTCTGAACCGGCTGAGCCTTGCCTTCCTCGGGGCGCTCCACCACCAGGACGACGCTGACGACCCGGCTGATGGCTGCTATATAGAGCAACATTGGTTCCTTACTAGCCGGCGTGGCTAGAACCGGTGTTGTGGATAGCATGCGCTTGAGGTCGTGAAATGCGGCGTCGGCTTGCGAAGTCCAGGAGAACTTGTCCATCTTCTTCATCAGCTGGTACAGCGGGGGTGCCTTCTCCCCCAGCCGGCTGACGAAGCAACTGAGGGAAGCCAGGCATCCGGTGAACTTCTGGACTCCAAGCAGGTTCCTAGGAGGCTGCATCCTCTCGATGGCCGCGATCTTCTCCAAATTCGCCTCGATACCTTGCTGTGAAACGAGGAAACCGAGTAGCTGGCCGGACGGCACTCCGAAGACGCACTTCTCTGGGTTCAGCTTCATCTGGTATTGGCGGAGGTTGCCAAATGTTTCTCCCAAGTCCTCGAGGAGGGTGCGCTTCTCCTTGGTCTTGATGACCACGTCATCTACGTAAGCGTGCATGTTTCGGCCTATCTGCGAGTGCAAGAATTTCTGCATACATCGCTAATAGGTGGCGCCTGCGTTCTTTAGGCCGAAAGGCATGGTTACATAGCAGAAAGCCCCATAGGGGGTGATAAATGATGTCTTAATCTGATCAGCCGGGTTTAGCCGGATCTGATTGTACCCGAAATAACAATCTAGAAAAGACAACAAATCACAGCCGGCCGTGGAATCGATGACTTGATCAATACGGGGCAAGGCGAAGGGGTCTTTCGGGCATGCCTTGTTTAGGCTGGTGTAGTCGATACACATGCGCCAGGTCTTGTTCTTCTTCAGCACCAGGACTGGGTTCGCCAACCAGTCCGGGTGGTACACTTCCATGATGAACCCGGCTGCAAGGAGCCGGGTGATCTCGTCGCCGATTATCTTTCTCTTCTCCTCTGCGAAACGGCGCAGAGGTTGCTTGACCGGCTTGGCATCCGGACGCACGTGAAGTGAGTGCTCGGCGAACTCCCTCGGCACACCCGGCATGTCCTTGGGGGACCACATGAAGATGTCCTGATTCTCATGGAGGAAGTCGATGAGCGCGCCTTCCTATTTGCTGTCCAAGCCGGTGCCAATGGTGACGAACTTAGTCGGATCGGAGGGGTCGAGCAGGATCCTCTTCGTCTCCTTTGCCGGCTGGAAGGCTCCTTCCCTAGCCGGCTTGCTGCTAGCCGGAATGTCCTGCTGGGCCATGGCCACATTGCGCATGATCACGTGCTTCTCCTCGGCTATGATGAGGGCCTCTGCCAGCTTGGAACCGGCTGAAGCACACTCCATCGACCGCCTGAAGCAGCCGGCGACGGTGATCACGCCGTGGGGTCCCGGCATCTTCGTCTTGAGGTAGGCGTAGTGGGGGATGGCCATGAACTTGGCAAGGGTGGGGCGCCCGAGGAGAGCGTGGTAGGATCTCGTCAGATTTACCACCTCGAACCAGATTGGTTCGCGGCGGAAGTTCTCCTCGGTCCCGAAGATGACGTCTAGCTAGATTTTCCCCAGCGGGGCGCAGGCTGGCCCCGGCAGTACGTCGTGGTAGTCGGGCGCAGGTCGCTTTCGCGAATGCCCAGCTTCTCCAGTGAGGACTAGTAGAGGAGGTTGAGGCTGCTGCCTTCATCGATGAGGACGCACGAGAATCGGTAGGTGCGCGCGTTGGAGACGATGAGGGGGTCGAACACCATGGCGTAGCCCCCGGGAGTCGGTAGATGCTCAGGCTGATCCGCCCGGCTCCAGGTGATGGGGGTTTCCGACCAGTTCTGGTACTGGGGGACCGGAGAGGCGATGGTATGGACCTCCTTGGAGCGTCGCCTGCGGCTATGCTTGTCGTCCTGCTCCGTCTCGAAGATATGGTAGGCGGCGTGCGGCTGGGGGTAACCATTGTTGTTGTTTCCGCCGTTGCCGCCGTTACACTCATTGCCGGCTCCTCTAGCCGGTGGTGGAGGTCCACCTGGTGGGGGAGGCGGGGGACAAGGCTGGTTGCCCTGGTCCTTTAGCTAGCGGGTCCAACTGCAGTTCCGGGTGGTGTGCGTAGCCGGCTTGAAGGGACCGCTATGCCACTTACATGGGCCGTCGAACATCTGGTCGAAGGTGAGCCGTGGCTTCTGCCTCCTTGCCTCGTTAGCCGGCGCGTCGGGCGCGCCCTCCACAACATTGACCTGCCGCGCGTGATAGCGAGGCTTCTACTGTCCGGCCTGGTGGTCCCCATGGAACCGGTTGTCGTTGTCGTGGCGCCTGGAGGATCCGGCTTCTCCAGCCAGATTGCTGGGTGGGTCGCGAGCCGGCTCCGTGGGAGTCGGACGGCCGTCCGCGTTTACTCGGAGGGGCTTCTTCATGGCGGCATCCGCCATGGCGTACTGGTCCGCAACCATCATGAGCTCCGCCATGGTTTTCGGCTCGTCACACAGTAGCCGGTGACGAAGCATGGCGCCCTCTCGGCAACCCTCGATGAAGAAGCTGATGGCTTGGCTCTCCAGGATGCCCTCGCACGTGTTGCGCAGCTCCGTCCACTTGGCGAGGTACTCGCGGTCGGTCTCGCGGTCGCCCTGGACACACAAGGCCAGGTCGCGCGGGCGCCCTAGGCGCTTGTACGTGCCGTTGAAGTTGCGGACAAACACCTTCTCGAAGTCAGGCCAGGCGTTGATGCTGTTGGGCGCGAGGCTATTGAGCCATGTCCTCGCCGACCCGGTTAGCATGAGGGGGACGTAGCGCACGGCTGTGCGCTTGTTCCCGTGGGCGATGCCGACTGCCGTAGTGTAGTCGGTCAACCAGTCTTCCGGCTTCATGCTGCTTTCGTACTTGGGGGTGTCCCTGGGCAGGGAGAATTTATCCGGAAACGGCTCGTTCCAGATGCGGGGTCCGAAACAAACTGGACCGGTAGAATCTTCCTCCTCCGTGATACGCGCTTGAGCGAGGAGCTTGATGCGGTCGCGGGCATCCGGACAATCCGGGTTGGGCGCTCTCACCCGGCCCGATAGACGGGAACCGGCTGGTTTGGGTGCTCCGGCTGGCGGAGGGGGAGGTGGTGGGTTGCTGTTCACCGTCTACTCCTAGCACGGCTGGCCCCTATTGCCAGAGCTGCGACGCCTGCTGCGGGCCCTGGGCGGCTGAGGGGAGGACGCCTGCTAGGTGTCGCGCGGCGCGCTCCTGCTGTTGGCAGGTAGCATGCTTCCCCTGGAGTAGCTAAGGTCTTCCTGCATCTGCCGGTTGGCACCGGCCTGCTCGTCTGCGACGCGGAGGAGCTCCTGCACACGTGCGTGCTGGCGGGCTCGCTCCTCGCCCTCCAGGCTGGGTAGTTCCTCTGCCGCAGCTCGCGCCGCGCGCAAGTTCTTGATGGGTGTGCTGTAGGTGGGCCGTGTGAGGGCAGGCGCGGGATCCGGTTCCCCGTCCTTTTCCATCATACCGCCCAGCTCGCCGCCCTGACGCTGTACCTGGCCGCGCCGGCTCGGCTCTGCGGTAGCCGGAGTGAGGGCGTGCGTGCGGTCGTACTCGCGCCGGGTGATCTCGAGCTGCTTGCGGGCTGCCGCGAGCTCCATGGCCTCATGGAGGAGGATCTGTCTCTCCATGCTGAAGTTGGCCTCCGCTTCCTCCGGGTTATCCCCGAGGTTAACTGGCATCAGGAGCCGATCAATGGCATCCTCCACCGGGTTCCGGGTCTGCGGGGGAGCGGAAGTTCCGACCTCGTCCGCGCCTTGCTCCCGCGGCTGCCGGGGATGGGAACTGGAACCGGCCATCATGACCTCTACGCTGCGAGACGCGGCGGAGGCGCTGCCGCCTGAGCAAGGCAGCTCCGCGATAGAGACGATTTCCCTAGGGAAACGCTCCGGGATGGTGGCGACGTAAACGGGGAGGTCGCCGAATAGCAGAACGGTGCCGTTCACCGGGAAGGAGGTTCCGGCGAAGCAGGAAGTGTTGTCGATGACGCAGTCGAACTTGCCGAGCGTGAGCACCAGGCCGGAGGCCACGCGCTCACCGGCTGAAGTGCGGGGTCCCGTGCGGAACGTGACTCCGGTCGAAGCCATCTAGCCCCACGGTGGGCGCCAACTATCGTTGTGTTGGGAACGGCAGTACCTGAGGAGGTTAGGTAGAGGTGTGGGGACTAGCAGGGAAGCTATCAAAGGCGTCCGCATGCGGGATTGGATACAAGCGAGCGTAGCAGGACGCAAGAAGTACCCATGTTCGGGGCCCTCGTGGTGAGGTAAAGCCCCTACTCCTGCCGGATCTAACTATGTGGAATACTCGAACTACAAGTGCTCCTCGAGCTGTATACGCTAGCTACTGCCTTAAATGCTGTAACACCAACCCCCTCTACTGAGGCCTTGCCTCTCCTTATATAGGCAGAGAGGCAAAGGTCTCACTGGCTAGTCCGACTGGCGGGCCCCACAGGCGGGTCCCAGCCGACTAGTCATCTACAGTGTCCAGTATGGCTTGTCTTATCGGAGTATGAGCGGTATGGCTGTCGTAGGCATAGTGGACGCCGTGCGAGCCTGTCATCAGCACAGGCCACTGTTCCTGCGTCATCCACGCAAAGTCTTCGGTATGGCCGGGTGGTTGCCAGTCTTGTCACCGTATAGGGCGTACCGTGCACTGATACGCACGTCGTCCTGTCCCATTGATTGAGTTCGGCTATGTCGCCGTATCCGGCTGTCCCTTGCCGATTCGGCTACCGGGTGATAGCCGGCCGGTCTTGCCCCGTCCGACTGCATCTGGTCAGCCGGACGCGATCCGACTGTCTTGTTTCTTATTCGGCTGGGGTACCCGAGGATCATCCCCCTGACACTACGCGCACACTGCCTCTATCGATGACGAACTTTGCGGTGGCCGGTGACTACAGGGCATGGTTGAGGAAACAGGCGTGTCTGTTAGCCTCCTGGAGTGCTAGTGATCTTGTAGGTGGGCGGCGAGAGTGAGGCGAGGTCGGGGTGAGCGAGGGACAGCGCGTGAACTGCGGGCGGCGTCGGCATGGCAGACACGTTCCGGGCGCGGCGGTTCCTGGCCATTCCTCTCTCTATCTTCGAGCTAGGGCTGGCCTAGAGGAGGGAGTGGTGCATGGGCGACGCGTTGGGCAAGGTGGGCGGGGCTAGCGGCGCTAGGAGCGTGCTGTCGCCGGTGGGGGTGCTCAAGGTGCTCGGTGATACATTGCAAATGTATCTATAATTTTTGATGTTCCATGCTTGGTTTTATCTACTTTCTTGTGTTTTGTTCCAACTTTGGAGTACTTTTCATAGACCTTCTTGGACTAACCTATTAACAAGATGCCATAGTGCCAATTGCCTGTTTTTTGTTGTTTTTGGTTCCAGGAAAGTCAGAAAATCAATATTCTCGGAATTGGACCGAACAAAAGCCAAAGTCGATATTTTACCGGAAGACTCACGGAGCCATAAGACGAGACGGAGAGGGGCCACAGGGCGGCCACACTATGTGGTGGCGCTGGCTAGCCCTGGCCGCGCCACCAGGTGGTGTGGGCCCCCTAGCACTCCACCGACCTTGCCCTCTGGCCTATAAGAAGCCTCCCGAGGCATAAACCCTAGATCGTCAACCAGAAATCCACGAAAAGTTCTGCTGCGCCGCCGCCACCGAAGGGGAGATTCGGGGGACAGAAAGTCTCTATTCCGGCACCCTTCCGGGACGGGGAAGTGCCCCCGGAGCCATCTCCATCGATCTCCACCACCATCTCCATCACCATTGCTGATTCCCATGATGAGGACGGAGTAGTTCTCTCTCGAGGCTAAGGGTTCTACCGGTAGCTATGTGTTCATCTCTCTCTCTATGCATGATCTTATTGAGATCATGAGCTTGTAATCTATAGATCTATTCTGCTACTCAAGTGCTTTAATGAATCTCTGCTCTCCCCATGTGTGTGGAAGTGACAGTGTGCTCACCATGGTGGCACTTAGGCTAGAGATTACAAATACTTGTTATGAGTTATATTTGGAGTTGGATGTCTTTATGAAATTGTGGTGTTTGTTGGACTCATCTAGTACTCAAGGTGACAGTGTGGGGTTTTCTAGATGGGAAAGATGGACTTTGAGGAGTGCTGTTATAGCCCTACCAACGATTAGAGTGTTCAACCGGAGAGTAGTTAAGAGTAGTATCATAAAGAGAATATATTTATATGAGAGTGTTCACTAGTGAAAATATGATCCCCAGGCCTTGTTTCTAAGCATTGAAAGACCATTTTCTACTAGATCTGTTACATGTTTGCTTGCTTCCATCTTTATTTCAGTTCTCCTTTAGTGTTTTCCATGCCATCAAGTTATTTTCTACCACCGTTACCACTTATAATTATCCATACCACTTGTATTTCACTATCTCTTCACTGAACTAGTGCACCTATGCACCTGACAAGTGTATTAGGTGTGTTGGCGACACAAGAGACTTCTTGTATCTTGATTACAGGGTTGCTTGAGAGGGGATACCTTTGACCACTTCCTCCCTGAGTTCGATAAACCTTGGGTGATCCACTTAAGGGAAAACTTGCTGCTGTTCTACAAACCTCTGCACTTGGAGGCCCAACAACTGTCTACAAGAATAGAAGTGCGTAGACATCAAGCTATTTTCTGGTGCCGTTGCCGGGGAGGTAAGGTAAAAGGTACTCACATCCTCCGGTGTGAGTGCTCGAAGTTATTTCCTTTAGATTCTGCAATTTTGTCTTTTTGTTTCTTGTTTTCACTAGTTAGGCTTAATGGAAAACAACAAAACAATTAGAGAGCTTTTTAGTATTTTTACTAAGGTAGAACTTGAATTGTCTGAAAAGAAAATTAAAAAACCCATGGAACTTTCTTTGCATGCTAATAGCAATGTTATTAGTATGATTCTTTTGAACACCTTTGTTACTAATGCTATGGAAACGTCTAAGCTTGGGGAAGTTGGTTCTTATGAAAATGCTCTCTTTAGTTCCCCAGTTTTAAGGAAGAAAATTTGCTCTGATGATTCTTTATCTCCCATATGTGGTAATTCTAATGATACTTGTGATATTTTAAATCCACATACTGAAAGCATCCCTTTTAAAATACCTATAAAAATTATTGATCGTGTTATGGATAACTACTATTTTGGAGATGGAACTGTCCATCCCGGTGATCATTTGCTCTTTATACACAAATTATGCGGGTTTTTCAAGTGTGCAGGTATTACAACAGATCACGTCAAGAAGAATTTATTCTCTTTTTCACTTAAGGGAAAATCAAGGGAGTGGTATGAGCTACTAGATGATCCTCATCATTTGGAGTGGAAGGAACTTGAATCTCTCTTTTACTCTAAATTTTATCCTCCTCATGAAATTCATAAAGATAGGAATTACATTTATAATTTTCATCCTCATGATGGAGAAAGTATTGTCCAAGCATGGGGGAGATTGAAGTCACTAATTCTCAAATGTCACATTCATGAGCTCCCCCGTAATATTGTTATTAATAATTTCTATGCAAGGCTTTCAGGACATTACAAGGACTATCTAGATACTTGTTTAGAGGGATCCTTCACAAGTAAGGAGGTCAAAGCTAAGTGGGATCTTCTTGAAACAATTCAAATAAATACCAAAGATTGGGATGACAACAAAGGTAAAGAACCAGGTATAAACTATGAGTATGATTGCATTAAGTCTTTTGCCGAAACTGCTGATTTTCAAGAGCTTAGTGCTAAATATGGTCTTGATCCTCAAATTCTTATTGATAGTTTTAAAACCTTTGCTTCACATATTAATGCTCCTAAATAAAAGTGGGACATGTATCATGAGCCTTTTAAAGACACTTGCATGGAAAATGTAATTTTTGTTAATGATAGTAATAAACATGCTCAAACCTCTGAAAGCACTATTTCTTATAAGCATGTTAATTTTTGTGGGATACATAGACCTTGTGAGAGTAATCAAGTTGAAGAAGAATATTGTATCACCCACAAGAATGAAAAAACTAGAATGTGGTATAGGGCTCTAAATGATCTTGGTAAAAAAGTTTGTGCCCTCCATCCTTTTATTTGTGAACTTTGCTTTGAACTGGGTCATTTCAATTTCCAATGCTCAGGACATAATAATAGCCCTTCTAATCCAATGAGTACTGCAAGTTTGTATTGTGATGACATGATCACTCCTAATCAGCATGATGAACTTACATTATTTTTGGGGTGTGAAGAGTTATCAAGAAAAACCTCTTTGGTAGATATGGGTGCTTTTGATATGAATAGTGTCCTGCATGGTTGTCATCTTTATTGTGTTGATAATTGTTACACAAATACTTACATACAAAATATTATAGAAGATGAGATTTTACCAAAATATGACAGGACTAATATGTGTTTTGATCTTATTAATGAAAAGAAGGAATCTTCCAAAGTTTCTTCTATTGTCTCTAACAATGAACCAGGGTATATGGAGAAGCTTCCTTTCAAGCCTCTCCCTCCTAAAGAGAAGAAGAAAAAGAAGAAGAGGAGGAGTAAAAGGAGAGAGGAAACGGTATTTTCCCCTAAGCACGTTGCTCCTATTATAGTTTTTGATGAGTCTGAACTCGATGATCATCCTATGCCTGTTACCTATAATTGTGATCATGATTGGGAAAAGCAAACTACTTTTGATATTGAAAATATCTTGGGTACCAATTCTGAAAATGATGATATTAATAATTGTTGTACTATTAGTGATATCCATGATCCTCCCAATGATGATATGTTTACAAATGAACACACTTGGGAAGATAACCATTATATTGCTTATGATGATGTTATACCTCCAATATATGATGATTGCAATGATGAATATGATATTTTCAGTCCACCTACTATTGAGGAGGAAATTAATTATGATTACAATATGCCTCCTATATTTGATGATTATGGTGATGAAAATAATAATGATAGCTATTTTGTTGAATTTTCTCCCACTACAATCAATAAGAATGACTATGTTTATGTGGGGAGTATTAATTCTTTTATGCATGTGGCTCATGATAAGAATGTTTCTTGTGATAGTTATATTGTTAATTTTATTCATGATGCTACTGAAAGTTATTATGAGAGAGGAAAACATGGTTTTATGTATCTCAACAATATTAAGTTTCCCCTCTTTATGTTGAAAGTCTCGAAGTTGCACTTGTTTTGCTTTACTATGCTTGTTGCTTTGTTCTTTCATGACTTGTTTCTTTACAAGATTCCTATGCATAGGAAGTGGGTTAGACTTAAATTTTCTCTGAATTTGCTTCTTGATGCTCTCTTTTACTTCAATTTATATTTCTTATGTGAGCATCTTCTCAAACTATCATGCATAGCTTAAAGGCGATAAAAGAAGTACTTATTGGGAGATAACCCAAAAAAATTTAGACGAGTCTTGGAAGTTATTACCTCTATCATAACCGCTCCTTATCCTTTTTATTTGCTTTTTGTGCCAAGAGTAACCTCTAATGAGAGAGAAGAAATGATTGGGAAAGTTGCTGTCCTGAAACAGATTTTTGTGCTTCACCGTAAAAATTCGTGTAAAATATCTATACGTCCTTTTGAGGCGTGAATTTTTGTGCTTCTGCCCCAGGTTGTTATCTAACTTTCTTTGGTTCAACACTTTTCGATATGAGCAACATAAGGTCTTCGAAAAAATTGTTTTTTACCTGCTGGTCTATTTTGACAGATTTCTGTCATTATTTGCATTTGCTTCTTGTTCGTTCCTTTTTGAGTTCTTTTGGGGATTTGAGATTTTTAAGGGAAGTGCTACAGTATCTAGTGTTCTAATGGAAGTTTATTTGGTGTTAGAACTAAACCTTAAGACCTTTTATCTTGAGTGCACTAATGTTGCTAATAAAGATTGTGTGAAGTTTTGTATGAAGGAAAAATTTCAGGTGTATGGAAGGAATGAGTAATGAGATGAAGGATGGACTAAAGATCAAGCTTGGGGATGCCACGCGTGTCACCCCAATAAATATCCAAGAAGTACAAAAGTCAAAGCTTGGGGATGCCCAAGGTATCCCTTCTTCATCAATAAAAATCCCAGGTTTCTTCCAAACGCTTCATTCTTATTGTTTCATGCACAGTTGTTGTTCTTCTTGGAGCGTCTTCTTTTTCGTTTTGGTTTTGGTTTTAGTTTCATTTTGTTTTCTTAGTTTTCTGAATAAATTGGTTGGACCCCCTCTTTCATACATTGGTTTGCAAATAGTTTGGTTTGGTTTGAAAAAGAGTAGGAAAGTTCATGCTTATGTGGTAAAAAGAGCTCATTTTTGACTGTGGCCTATGATTTGTCATGCCATGCTTGATATTGTTTTGGCTTTATGCTTAGTATTATTTGCTGTAGCATGAATTGTTATAAACAATTGAGATTGCTTAATGTGCCTTGGATGAATCATGCGTTGTTTTAGCATATTAAAGCATAGTATTGTGGTATTCTCCTTTGATGCTTTATTTGGGTTGACTTGGCACATGCTCACACCATGTTATGACTATCTCAAGTCACCATAGCCTTGATGATCCTTTAGTTTTCAACTTTTAGTATCACTTTATGCTTTGATCAATGATGTTTTTTCGCTCTGCATGATTATGGCCATTATTGCTCTCTTGGTTTGTCGCTCCCAGTCTTTTGCTAGCCTCCACAACCAAGTATGAGTTCCACTCATGCATCCAACTCCCTAAACCAAGTTATTCCAAAGAGTCCACCATACCTACCTACTAGCTTATGCTATTCCAAGTATATTCATGTTTTTGTTTACCTTCCAAATTAAACTTGTTATGAGAAAACTAGTGATTAAAGCTCTCACGAACTTGATGGCACACACTTTACTTTTTTGCCTCTAATAAACTTGAACCATTGGGTCCTTCTTTGTTGCGTATATGCTTGCGCTTTATAAGTTGAAATTAGCAGAACCATGTTTCATGGGGAACGCTTTCAACATTGCACTTGTACTTTGTACTCCGTTGATATCATGTTCTTTTGCTTACGGATCCCGACGGTGTGAAATAAATGTGGAACTTGTAAGATCATGGAGTTTGTATGTGTGTTAGAGAAACGCCTGGGCCGCTAGCCTAAGCCATGCCTAATCATGGTGGAAACTTGTAGCATCACCATAATGAGCACTCTATGAAGCATCCTCAATAAAAACCTATGCAAATAGCGAATAAAAAGATCGCTCAGATGCTCATTGCCTGCTTGCCTTATCATTTTGATTATGGGATAGCTCATGTATCATGTGTAAGGGGCACCCCGTTGGCGGTTCTTTATGATACAAATGTACTTACAATGACAAGATCTTACTCGTGACTAAAGTTGAGTAGCATGAGGTTCGGTGTTGATAAGTAAGGGGCATGAGATTTCAGTTTATAACTTGTCAAGCATATCTTCTTAGTTGTGTCACTTTAACCTTAATCACCTTAAAGATGCTTATGATAGGGGCAATGAGAGCTGAAAGCTATAAGTACCATAATTTTTGGAAGCTCTTTATGAGACTTGAATCCCTACTTCCTTTTATAAAGGCCTTTCTTCCACCATTATATTGAGTCTCCACCTTCTATCTTTATGCACCTACTTTGAGAGCATAGTGGCCATTCTTAGTTCTATGTGCATTGTCCCAAGACTTTTTGATTGATGCATAGCTTTGATATTGCTTGTTTTAAACTATTTGTATCTAGTCACTCTTATGAACTTTGAAGGCGTCCTATGCATTTATACTTGCTACTCTATGAGGGACAAGCTTAATGCCATTATGCTATGTTTTCTCTATGTGAAACAAACAAACGTCTTGCAAAGCATTGTTATTCATGAATCTTTTGTTTGTGCCTTTTGATGTTGCATCATAGTTTCTTTGTCTTATTGCTAGAACTTTGTCTTTTCATGTTATGATTGAAGTACTATGATCCCAGCTTTGAATGTTTTTACAAATAATTTGATCAAGTCTTTGATGGTGCATGTCACCTCAAAAAATATTCTTTATTTTTATCACTTACCTACTCGAGGACGAGCAGGAGTTAAGCTTGGGGATGTTGATACATTGCAAATGTATCTATAATTTTTGATGTTCCATGGTTGGTTTTATCTACTTTCTTGTGTTTTGTTCCAACTTTGGAGTACTTTTCATAGACTTTCTTGGACTAACCTATTAACAAGATACCACAATGCCAGTTGCCTGTTTTCTGATGTTTTTAGTTCCAGGAAAGTCAGAAAATCAATATTCTCGGAATTGGACCGGACAAAATCCAAAGTCGATATTTTACCGGAAGACTCAGGGAGCCAGAAGACGAGACGGAGAGGGGCCACAGGGCGGCCACACCATGTGGTGGCACGGGCTAGCCCTGGCCGCGCCACCAGGTGGTGTGGGCCCCCTAGCACTCCACCGACCTTGACCTCTGGCCTATAAGAAGCCTCCCGAGGCATAAACCCTAAATCGTCAACCAGAAATCCATGTAAAGTTCCACTGCACCGCCGCCACCGAAGGGGGGATTTGGGGGACAGAAAGTCTCTGTTCCGGCACCCTGGCGGGACGGGGAAGTGCCCCCGGAGCCATCTCCATCGATCTCCACCACCATCTCCATCACCATTGCTGATTCCCATGATGAGGAGGGAGTAGTTCTCTCTCGAGGCTAAGGGTTCTACCGGTAGCTATGTGTTCATCTCTCTCTCTCTATGCATGATCTTATTGAGATCATGAGCTTGTAATCTATAGATATATTCTGTTACTCAAGTGCTTTAATGAATCTCTGCTCTCCCCATGTGTGTGAAAGTGACAGTGTGCTCACCATGGTGGCACTTAGGCTAGAGATTACAAATACTTGTTATGAGTTATATTTGGAGTTGGATGTATTTATGAAATTGTGGTGTTTGTTGGACTCATCTAGTATTCAAGGTGACAGTGTGGGGTTTTCTAGATGGGAAATATGGACTTTGAGGAGTGCTGTTATAGCCCTACCAATGACTAGAGTGTTCAACCAGAGAGTAGTTAAGAGTAGTATCATGAAGAGAATATATTTATATGAGAGTGTTCACTAGTGAAAGTATGATCCCTAGGCCTTGTTTCTAAGCATTGAAAGACCGTTTGCTACTAGATCTGTTACATGTTTGCTTGCTTCCATCTTTATTTCAGTTTTCCTTTAGTATTTTCCACGCCATCAAGTTATTTTCTACCACCATTATCACTTATAATTATCCATACCACTTGTATTTCACTATCTCTTCGCCGAACTAGTGCACCTATACACCTGGCAAGTGTATTGGGTGTGTTGGGGACACAAGAGACATCTTGTATCTTGATTGCAGGGTTGCTTGAGAGGGGATACCTTTGACCACTTCCTCCCTGAGTTCAATAAACCTTGGGTGATCCACTTAAGGGAAAACTTTACTGCTGTTCTACAAACCTCTGCACTTGGAGGCCCAACAAGTGTCTACAAGAATAGAAGTGCGTGGACATCACTCGGCTGTAATGGCCATGACCATTTGGTTGTGGGCACAGTGGTTGGCCAGGCTAGAAAAGGGTAGGGGGTGCACTAGGGAGGCTATGGTTGCAATGTGGGAGACAAGTTTGGCCAGAACACTGCTCGCACTAGTGTTTGTGATCTTTGTCTGATTTGTGCACACAAGGTGTTTGAAAAAATGGCCGAAAGAAACCAAGTTTTAAATTTTGAGATGATTTTTGGTGGAGTTGTTTGTCACATGCTTAAGCATCCCTGGTTGCTTGGGATTGTGAAATTGAGTTCATTTGAATGGTTTTTGAAAAAGTGGGATCTAGGTACATACACTTGATTCCATTTTCAAATGCCTTTTAAATTTAGAGTTTGAAAGTTTTTGGAAGGTCATAAAGTGGGCCTTGGTAGGTCTTTACTTGTACTACCAAGGGGTGCAAAGATCCATAATTGTTTTCTGTTTGAAATTGAGTTCTAGGAACACCCAAAGTGTCCTAGTTGATTAAAATGGCAAAAGTCACCATTTCCATTATTAATTATTGTTTATTTCTTTTTCTTTGGAGTTTGCTTGGGAATGATCTAGATGATGTGGAATTCATCTTAGAATCATTTTACAACCCTTAGAACAATCAATCATGGCAAATTCAAACACTTCCTTATTAATGCAACACACATATGCATTCTTATTTCTTTTAATGATAAAAAGGTTTTGTTAACCCTAAAATGAGTGATTTGGATCTGGATTAACCTTGATTAAAGATTTGGGATGTTACAGTAGAGCTCCTAGATCCGAATCCTACAGCGCGATGGCGCTCCGCGGTGAAGATGTCTCTCGTTTGTGTAGTCCAAACTTGGGACCATGGTCACGAGAGAGAATATCAATTGGAGGTCTCCCCAAAAGTAAGGAAACCTTTATTGAAAATTGTGTTGTATTATTTGGTCAAAATACCCCACTATATATAGGGGAAGAGGAGGCACTCCCTTCCTCAAAGTCCCGGGGTGGGACTAAACAAGGGAGGAGGTGGCGGAGGCGCTGTCGGCCACCCCACCATGGGCCCCACATGGGGGGCTGGCCGACTAGGGGCGCCGGGCACCCCCTTGGACCCTCCTAGGGATGCAGCCCCTTCTTGGGCCCTTTCCCCTCTGGGATTTGGCCCATTAAGCCTTTTGACCCTTTAATTGATTTTCTCTTTATTAAATAATTATGAATAAATGACTAAATCAATATTTAACATTCATTCACATATTATTCAATCTCCGTGGCTATGGAACTAATTCCACCTCCACTCCGGACATCCTTCGGACTTACCGAAACCCTTCCGGTTTTCTCTTTTCTCTTTCTTTGGTGATTCTACCGATCCTGTAAACACTCTCTAAGAATCACCAAGCCCTTAAGTGTGATACCCCATGGTCCGGGAACACTCCAGACATGGTCAAGACTCTCCTAGACCAATGATCAATAGAGGGACCTAGATGGCCATGTGACCACTGTGCATTCCACGAAATGTTTCGCCGTTTGAACCATGAACATCGTGTCATATTCCTTTTGTCTCTTGATACTTGCATTGTCCGAGATCTGATCAATGACATCACCATGTCGGGTTCAATCTCATTACCGATAAATGCTACTTGTGCGGTGACCCAGCATACCACTTCATGATGTAGTAAACTATAGTCGTTGACATAACACCAATGAAACACCGTTCACTAGTATTACATCCCTCAGAGTGGTACAACAAAAACACAGCAGGTCCAAGACATGACTATAGATTACAACTCAACTCTTTACAGAAGATCCAGAGAACACTCTAGGTTAAAGAGAGAGAAATAACTTACAAAGAAGAACCAGAAATAATAACTCAGAAATATCTAGTAACTAAGACTAGCATCTAAACTATTTGGCTTGCCATTGCTGCTATTGCAATGCTCTACAGAAATAGGTTTTATGGCTAGAGAATCTACTCCTATCTAAACAGAGGCTTCATCTTCACTTCAGTTGAGGTATATGTTTACTTTATTGAAGTACTTGAGTTGTCGATGATGGTTTCTTGAGCAGATATTGTTGTTGATGTTGTCTTCAATGGCTTGGAACCTAGCAAGGGTTAAGAAGGTACGATTGAGTATGAGCGTACTCAGCAAGTTCACTAAAAAGGAGTGTATGATGTACTATCTCTATAGCCACAGACCATAGGTTGTAGGCAATGCAGGTTTTCATAAACATTTCTTCAAAGGTTGATTTTATTCTAAAAACTATGTCCGACAGCCTTCATAGGTTGACCAGAACTTCATGGAGTTCCTTTCCTGCCACGTTCGTAGCTCCTTCTCGGAACAGGGAGTAACATGTCAGAATTCTTACACTCTGCAGAGGTGCATCACTTTACCACAAGAGACCATAAGCTTTGTTGCACAACCGGGAGTATGTCCCCGTTCAAACTTCCTTGGTTTGAGGCGCAACTTAAGATCCAAGCCAATCGCTGCCCTCTCTGCGACCCCATATGTCTGCACGATCCTCCGGGGCTGACTCCACCTCCGTTAAGCCTCCAACTAGGGCAAGCTATAACCCTGGTGAGTTCCCGAAGACTCTATGAGCGGTGATGCCCTTGGCAAGCTCCATAAAGGTCCGACTATACCTCCGACAACCACTCATAGATAATCTAGACACCAAAATCGTGGGGCCTAATGGTGCCCACCCATATGTTGTGTAACATCCCAAAACTTTAATCCAAGGTTATTAAGATCCAAATCATCAAAATTAGGGTTAACAAAAACTTTTCCAATTAAAATTATTAAAGCATTCATATGTGTGTGCATTTAAATTAGGAGTTGATTTGAATTGCCATGTTTAAGTGATCCATTGCTTGTGAAATGATTCTTAGGTGAAATAAACATCATCTAAATCAGTCCCAAACAAATCCCAAAGAAAAAAAATCAAAATGAATAAAAGAAGTGAATGGTCATTTGTGCCATTTTAATCAACATGCCTACTTTGGCTATTCCTAGTACTCAAAACCTAACAGAAAAAAATGTGGATCTTTGCACCCCTTGCTAGTACACATAATGATGTACCAAGGCCCACTTTGTGATCTACCAAAATCATTCAAACACTATTTTTAAATGGCATTTGAAAATTGAATCTATTTCATATGGGAAGATCCCACTATTTCAAAAACCACTCAAACAAGCTCAATTTTCAAAACCCAAGCACCCACAGAGTCTCAAGCTTATTACTAGCACACCCACGAAAAATCTTTTCAAAATTCAAAACTATTTTTCCTGCGGCCATTTCCGCAAACACTTGGCAGGCAGAATCAAACTCTAAAACTAGCTCACTGTTTTCTATAGGTTTTTGCCCCCATTTGATCTCCATTTACTCCCTCTGTCTCCACTTGATCCAACCAGGCCCAAAACACCTCACCCCTTTGTCCCTAGCAGCAATGCCATGCCAACCCGAGGCCATGCTCGTCAGCCTAACTTGCAACCACCGCAGCAGACCGCCCCTCTCTCTCTCTCACCATGTCTATGAGCTAGCCCAGACCTAACTGCCACTCTCTGTCCCCTCCCCGAGCCAGGCCAAGCCGTGGACCACCAGCTGAGCGCCGCGCACTGAGTGTCTGCGCCATGCCGAGCACGCGCCAGAGCACCGCACCCGACACGCGTGCACACGCCGCCCCTCGACCGCAGCCCGCACCCACCGCGTCGCCACGACCCCAGGAACACCGCAGACATGCTCGTTCGCCGCCCATTGCACCACAGCCACCGCTCGCCGTGAAGACCGCCGCCTCTGCCGCTCAGAGCGTGCGCACCGCCCGACCAAACGCCACCGTCCCTAGGCCCGCAGTTACCTCGTAGAGCACCGCCAGGAGACCAGCCACCGTCCGCTACCTCGAGCCACGCTGCTAGCACGCTGTGCAGCCCTCGCCAGAGCCGCTCGCCCATCACTCTCGGTCGCATCATTGGGCTATAAATAGAGGCCACCCACAGCCTCATTCTGCACACCACTCACCTCCCCTCTTGCCATTGATCAGTCCCCACTTCTCCCCGGAGCCGCTCGATCTTGCATTCGCTGGAATTTCACCAGAGCTGGCCGCCTCTGGAGGAGAAGGGCCCCGCTGATTGCGACCACCCCTAGAGCTGCCTCGACCACCCCTGAGCTTGCCGTCGTCTACCAGTCCGTTTGCCCACGTCGCCGTCATTACTGGAGCCCCGGTACGCCCCCTGAGCACCCCCACCGAGCCGCTAGGGTTAAACCTCGCCGGCGACCTGTTCGTCGTCGACGACGAGCCCCAGCCGTTGATCCTATTTCTAATCTAACGGCCCACATCGCCTCGTACCGCTTCGCGCGTTATGAGCCACTGACCGGTGGACCCCCTGTCAGCTGTGCCCCGTGCCGCGTAGTGTCATTGGGCCGGCCCGTTAGCTTTCCCGCGCGACCCATTTAGTTTGAATTAGGATTTTTCTATTTTAGTTTAAACCTAATTATGTCCCCTAGTTTGAAATTCAATTCAGAGAGATTTACAAATCCAAATGGAATGATTCCAATTTTGTTAGAAAGCTACTAAAAATATCTACCCAAGACCGTTAGATTTAGTTCAATTAGAGTTAGAGATCTCTCCTAGTAAATATAACAAAACAGAAGCATTTTCAGCTTGCAACATTTTTAGAAAATCAATCATGATAGCTTTTGAGTTGATTCCAACTCTAAAAAATCACATTTCAGCATACCTATCTGAATATGTAATAATATTAAGGTTTAAATGCAGTGACTTTGGACTAGTACCAAAATAATGCTATATAGGCATTTCTAGTCACTTTAAATCATTAAATAATGAACTTAAACCAGAGTAATTGTGATCCAACCCTTAAAACACATTCCCACATGTTAGAATATGTGGTGATGACATGTGTCCACATGATCCCATATTTTAAGTGGTGAATATTAAATCTTAGTTAATTTTCAATGAGTAGAAATTACTTTTCTAAAATAAAAAGAAGGAAACTAGTTAATAAAACTTGTGATGCTTGTGATGAGAATAGATCATCAAATGTGTGCCTTAGAGTGCTAATTAGACTAGTTAAGTATTGTTTGGTGATTGTGTACTCCGTATGTATTTATAGACGATAGTACCGACCAAGATTTCGAGGAGGAGGAGTTCTATCAAGAGGAGGAAGAAAACTTCAACCACTGCACCAACCAAGGCAAGCTAACACTTGCAAGTATTATACCTAGCAAGCCACCATTAACAATGCAAGCTAACCCTTGCAATCTAGATAACCCAAACAAAGGCATTAGGCATGCTTTGGTTATGCCACTTTGATTATTATTTACCCCAAGTATTATTTTCAAGCTTTACTTCCTTTACTTTACACAAAGTTCTTTACTTGTTTTGAAGGTAGCATAAAGAGTATAAAACTTGACCTATTTAGATAAACCTTAGATGTCATTCTATGGCATGAGAATGATCCCATCGTTTTCACCTTAGTGAACACTCTTAACTTAGTAGTCTAGAGTAGATAAAAACTTGAGTCACTTTAGATGGGAACACTTGGTGAAAATGAATTATGAAAACCTTGGAATGATGAGTCATTCTATTGAGATGTTTTGACATGTGTTGATAAACACAAATGGTTTATGATGATGAACATGTTGAGGCATGAGTCTTAACCCTTTTACAAAATGGATGGTTGGATTCGGATGCGATACCATTCCAAATTTACCGTACAACCACAATACCTGAATTGGGTAAGGCTTAGCCGGAAGTTTATATGCATTAGTATTAGTTCCCTCACGGGAGAGGTTTGAGCCGAGGCTACCTCTCAATGTTGTCCACTTATGTAGTGCCCAAGATGACAGATGGTCATGGTTGGGAGGCCATGCTCATAGGAGAGGTGCTTATACTAGGGTGTGTAAAGGAAAGGTTATGTTTGATTATCTGCATAATAAGTATGATGATTCAGGGTTATCCCTGACAGATGTATCGAATCTTGTGGTGAAAGTGTACCACCTCTGCAGAGTGTCAAACTATTCGAATAGCTGTGTCCGTGGTTATGGATAGTTGGAATGGCCATACTGTTTCATTGTCAGATGTTTTCAAAATAACTTATGAAAAGAATGATGAATCTTGACTTGACCACAACAGGGTTGTGTTTATGACAATAGCTTCCCAACCTAAGTGATTCTAGAACTTTATTTTATCTTTCTTTGCTTCAGAACTTAGCTTAGGTTTCAAATGTAACTTTATAGTTCAACTTAGAGTTAGCATTTTAACTTAGAACTATACTACTTGTTAGTGGTAGTTTGCGAGTACTTAAAGAGTACTCATGGCTTTTGTCCCTGGCTATTCTCATGGCCAGACTATGAAGGAGACTACCAAGATGATGGCCAGCAGGACGGCTATGATAACTAGGACTATCTGTCTTCGTCAGCATTGCCTGTGCCCCTGAAGAAGGACCCCACCACTACGCTTATCTTTTATTCCGCTGCTTGTTGTATTAAGACTGGATCATGAGATCCTTATTTGTGTAAGCCCTTATGTATGGTTTATAATGGATGATGTACTGTGATATCCAATATGTTATGTCTCGCAAAAATGGTAATCCTAGGATTGCGATGAATGACATAACAGGCATCTCGGATTAAAAATCCGGGTGTTGACAAGTTGGTATCAGAGCCATCTTGACCATATGAGACCCTAGTTAGAATGGACATCCGAACAAAAACTTAGTTTCAAAACCAAAGTGAGTATTTATGAAAAACTATTTCCTCTCTTATCCTTAGGAATTCATTCTTTCTCAAAAATTCATGTTCCTAAAAATTCTTACATTACTACTTAAAATTTGACACACTTGATCACTTCAGTAACTTCCTCATCCTTAATTCTTGTAGATGGAGACTCGGTTCATCAAGTTCTACCAGTTGGGAAACGGAGGTCATCTGATCTTCGAGAGGGATCTGGATTCACTGTCGGAGTTACTGGGACGCCCACATCCGTAGTTTCTTGGAGCTCAACTTCCAGGACCCCTAGGAGGAGACTTACAGTGGCTCGTCATAGCTAATCTTAGAGGAAGCATCGAAGCACCAACATCCGGGAGAATCCGATTCTCCGTGAGAGAGAACAACTGGCTAGATGGATTAGCCAGGGCAATGCATCAAGCTCTCGCACGTCTATGTGCCCTTAGTGTTAACCAAATCCAAGGAACCTGTTTTTCTTACTATGCAAGACGTGGCTTCATGGGAATGCCAATGGAGATGCCAAGTCATCCAGAACTGAAGCGCCAAGTGGAGAACCTCAACTTTCTGTTGCACGATCGTCAGAAGGAGTTGGACAATGCTAGGGAGTTCGCCAACCACAACCGTGCCATTGCCGCCCAGAAGGCCTAGACTTTCTCACTGCTAGTCAAGGACCGCCAGTCTCTTCGCCTCTAGTGCGAGAAGAAGGATCGCACCATCGCCTGTCTTCGCAAGAAGGTGGCCGACCTCGAGAAGACCGTCAAGGAGCAGGAAGCTCAGCTTGTAGCAAAGGAGGAAGAATAGAAAGGTGAAGACATCCAGGGAGACATGGATTGTTACCTCAGCAATGATGATGACTTTCTGGAGGAGGATGCTGTGGACTTCTACACTAACGATGAGGACTCCGACTTCATCGACAATGAGTAGATGCACTAGAGCACTATCGTAGCATGAGATGTATCGGTCCCACTATATCGTAGCTTGCAGAATGGTTCTTCAAACCATCTATTTTCCTTTGATTGTTGTGGTGTGTGTTTGTATCATGTGCTTGTTTGCATGAATGAAATGGAGTAGTTGAAAAACCTCAGTCTAACTCAAAGTTTTAGCTTTGAAACCAAAAACATGAACCTTAGAACTTTCCCTCTTATCCCTTTATCTACCTCAATCTTCAGACGACTCGTGGAAACCAAGGAGGGAGCAGCTCGTCGCAAGACCCAATGCTGCAGATTATGCAAATGTTAGTTGCAGACCATGAAGCAAGCACAGCAGAGCGCCAAGCCAACTTAGCCACATTGCAGCAGATCGCTCAGATGGCCCAAAACAACCAAGGACATGGAAACCAGGATCACCATGGATCCAAACTCAAAAACTTTTAGAATACCAGTCCCCCAATCTTTAACCAAGCGGAAAACCCACTAGATGCTGATGACTAGTTACAGACCATGGAAAACAACTTAGAAGTTGCAGGAGTTGATGACAACGAGAAAGTTCTCTTCGCCACCCACTATTTGGTGGCAGATGCAAGAGATTGGTGGACTAGTATCCGTAACATGAACCATGGTCAAGTGATGACATGGGAAGCATTCAAAGTCAAGTTCAGCCGCACCCACGTGCCGCAAGGTCTAGTCACCAGAATGAGAGATGAATTCAGAGAATTGAAGCAAGGCAGAATGACTGTGGTAGAGTACCATGATAGATTCCTGTCACTTGCCAGATATGCACCTGATGAGTGATGGCTCAATGCACGGCGCCCAGAAAAATGCTTGATGGCGGTGTTGATGTAGAGCTCGTTGGGAGCCCCAAGAGGAATGTATGATGAGCACAGCAACAAGTTTCCCTCAGTTATGAAACCAAGGTTTAATCGAACCAGTAGGAGCAAGGAAACACCCCAAAGGTGTTACTAGCTGAGCTTTGGCAGGGCGCACTACCGGTGCTAGTAGCAACATGGAGACCTGCACAACACAACCACAGAACTTTGTCCCCAACTTGTGATGAGGTTGTCAATCTCACCGTGTTTTGCGGAAAACAAAGGATTAAACATCGAATGGAAAGAAGTAAAAGTTTGCATAAAGTAAACACAAAGCAGTAAAAGTTTATAGATTGTATGTAAAAGAAAAGGACCGGGATCCATAGCTCACTAGAGGTTGCTCTCCTTAGATAGATAACATGCTGGGTGAACAAATTACAGCGGGGCAATTGACAAACATCGAGAAAGCAATACATGCATATACTAATCATCTTGACTCCTTTGGAACTTGATTGGGAATTACAACATTATACATAGACCGCCATCCAACTGCATCTATGACTAATAATCCACCTTCAGGTTATCATCTGAACCCCCTCCAGTATTAAGTTGCAAGCAACAGATTATTACTTTACGAACTGCGTGTAAAGTAAACAATACGATTGTTCTATGAACAAAGGATTGTTGTTTTCTCCCTAGTAGCAACAGCACATCTAGTACCTTAGAGATTTCTGTCAATTCCCCAGATTACCAGAGGCATGAACCCACTATCGAGCATAAATACTAACTCTTGGAGTTGCTAGCATCTACTTGGCCAAGATAGCTACTAACAACCGAAAGCATGCAAGATCACAAATTACAAAGACATGATAGAATCAATAATCAATCTGAAATAGCATCTCAATATCCATCAGATCCCCGCAAACACAACATGTAGAATTACAAATATATGATCTTGATCATGAATGGAGCTCACAATATCTAGACATGAAAGCACAAAGGAGGAGAACCAGCCATCTAGCTACTACATGGATCCGTAGTCCAAGGATGAACTACTCACGCATCAGACCGAAGGCTTGCATGGTGATAAAGAAGGCCTCCAGGGTGAATTCCCCTCTCCGGCAGGGTGCCGGGAAGAGCTTCAGATCCCTCCCGATCTTGGGATGGAGATGACGGCGGCTACAGACTCTTTCGTGGGTTTTTGATCGGGTCCTTAGGGTTTTCGTCCCGAGGGCAATATATAGGCGGAAGGAGAGGCCGAGGGGGTGCCTGGGCTGGCCACACCACCCCCTGGCGCAGGCCAGGCCTCGCCGCGTGGCCAGGTGGTGTGGCCGCCCTCTGGCCCCTCTCCGTCTCGTATTCTGGCACTTGATGTCTTCCTAAAAAATAGGCACTTCGGCTTTTGTCCCGTCCAATTTCGAGAATATTCATTTTCTGACTTTCCTGGAACCAAAAACAGCACAAAACAGGCAGCTGACACTGTGGCTCTTGTTAATAGGTTAGTCCAAGAAATCATATGAAAAGTACTCCAAAGTGTGGACAAAACACAAGAAAGTGCATAAAACCAAGCATGGAACATCAAAAATTATAGATATATTTGCAATGTATCAACATCCCCAAGCTTAACTCCTGCTCGTCCTCGAGTAGGTAAGTGATAAAAACAAAGAATAATTTTTGAGGTGACATGCACCATCAAAGACTTGATCAAAGTATTTGTAAGACATTCAAAGCTGGGATCATAGTACTTCAATCATAACATGAAAGACAAAGTTCTAGCAATAAGCAAAGAAACTATGATGCAACATGAAAAGGCACAAACAAAAGATTCATGAATAATAATGCTTTGCAAGACGTTTCTTTGTTTCACATAAAGAAAACATAGAATAATAGTATGCAGCTTGTCCCTCATAGAGTAGAAAATATAAATGCGTAGGACACCTTCAAAGTTCATAAGAGTGACTAGATACAATAGTTTAAAACAAGCAATATCAAAGTATGCATCAATCAACTAGTCTTGGGACAATGCACATAGAACTAAAAATGGCCACTATGCTCTCAAAGTAGGTGCATAAAGGTAGAAGGTGGAGACTCAATATAATGGTGGAAGAAAGGCCTTTGTAAAGGAAGTAGGGATTCAAGTCTCATAAAGAGCTTCCAAAAATTATGGTACTTATAGCTTTCATCTCTCATTGCCCCTATCATAAGCATCTTTAAGGTGGTTAAGGTTAAAGTGACACAACTAAGAGGATATGCTTGACAAGTTATAAACCGAAATCTCATGCCCCTTACTTACGAAGACCGATCCTCATGCTACTCAACTTTAGTCACGAGTAAGCTCTTGTCATTGTAAGTACATGTGTATCATTAAGAACCGCCAATGGGGTACCCCTTGCACATGATACGGGAGCTTTCCCATAATCAAAATGACAAGGCAAGCAGACAATGAGCATCTCAACGATCTTTTTATTTGCTATTTGCATAGGTTTTTATTGAGGATGCTTCATAGAGTGCTCATTATGGTGATGCTGCAAGTTTCCACCATGATGCGGCCCAGGCGTTTCTCTAACACACATACAAACTCCATGATCTTACAAGTTCCACATTTATTTCACACCGTCGGGATCCGTAAGCAAAAGAACATGATATCAACGGAGTACAAAGTACAAGTGCAATGTTGAAAGCGTTCCCCATGAAACATGGTTCTGCTAATTTCAACTTATAAAGCGCAAGCATATACGCAACAAAGAAGGACCCAATGGTTCAAGTTTATTAGAGGCAAAAAAGTAAAGTGTGTGCCATCAAGTTCGTGAGAGCTTTAATCACTAGTTTTCTCATAACAAGTTTAATTTGGAAGGTAAACAAAAACATGAATATACTTGGAATAGCATAAGCTAGTAGGTAGGTATGGTGGACTCTTTGGAATAACTTGGTTTAGGGAGTTGGATGCATGAGTGGAACTCATACTTGGTTGTGGAGGCTAGCAAAAGACTGGGAGCGACAAACTAAGAGAGCAATAATGGCCATAATCATGCAGAGCGACAAAACATCATTGATCAAAGCATAAAGTGATACTACAAGTTGAAAACTAAAGGATCATAAAGGCTATGGTGACTTGAGATAGTCATAACATGGTGTTAGCATGCGCCAAGTCAACCCAAATAAAGCATCAAAGGAGAATACCACTATACTATGCTTTAATATGCTGAAACAACGCATGATTCATCCAAGACACATTAAGCAATCTCAATTGTTTATAACAAGTTATGCTACATAAAAGAATACTAAGCATAAATCTAAAATAATATCAAGTATGGCATGACAGAGCATAGGCCACAGTCAAAAACGAGCTCTTTTTACCACATAAGCATGAACTTTCCTACTCTTTTCCAAGCCAAACCAAACTATTTGCAAACCAATGTATGAAAGAGGGGGTCCAACCAATTTATTCAGAAAACTAAGCAAACTAAAGCAAACAAAAAACCAAAACGAAAATGAAAAATAAGACGCTCCAAGAAAAACACAACTGTGCATGAAACAATAAAAATGAAGCGTTTGGAAGAAACCTGGAATTTTTATTGATGAAGAAGGGGATGCCTTGGGAATCCCCAAGGTTTGACGCTTGTACTTCTTGGATATTTCTTAGGGTGACACATGTGGCATCCCCAAGCTTGAGCTTTACTCCATCCTTCATCTCATTATTCATTCCTTCCATACACCTGAAATTTTTCCTTCATACAAAACTTCACACAATCTTTATTAGCAACATTAGTGCACTCAAGATAAATAAGTCTTAAGGTTTAGTTCTAACACCAAATAAACTTCCATTAGAACACTAGCTACTGTAGCACTTCCCTCAAAAAGCTCAATTCCCCAAAAGAACTAAATAAGGAACCAACAAGAAGCAAATGCAGAAAATGGCAGAAATCTGTCAAAACAGACCAGCAGGTAAATACGAATTGTTTCGAAGACCTTCTGTTGCTCAAATAAAAAAGTGTTGAACTAACGAAAGTTAGATAACAACCTGGGTCAGAAGCACAAAAATTCACGCCTCAAAAAGACATTCAGAGATTTTACACGAATTTTTACGGTGAAGCACATAAATCTGTTTCGGGACAGCAACTTTCTCAATCATTACTTCTCTCTCATTAGAGGTTACTCTTCGCACAAAAAGCAAATAAAAAGGATAAGCAGAGGTTATTACAGAGGTAATAACTTCAAAGACTCATCTAAAACTTTTGGATTATCTCCCAATAAGTACTTTTCTTTAACGCCCTTAAGTTAGGCATAAGAAGCAAGAAAAAAAATCAAGTGTTCTCAAATGAAGAAGCATTAAAACCAAATTTTGTTTTCATAGGAGAAGAAAAAGAAATCTTCTCTCTCTTCTTAGGAGTGTTCTATACCTTTCTTGAGTGGGAGTTGATATTTCATGGTGCCTTCTTTCATATCAATAATGGCACCAACAGTTCTAAGAAAAGGTGTTCCCAAAGTAATAGGACAAGAAGCATTGCATTCGACATCCAAAACATAGAAATCAACGGGGACATAGGAATCATTAACCATAATAAGAACATCACTAAGACTACCCATGAGTTTCTTTTTACCATTAGCATCAAGTGAGACATTCAAATAACAATCTTCAAGAGGAGGCAAATCAAGCATATCATAAATCCTTCTAGGCATAATAGAAACACTACTATCAAGATCACATAAAGCTTTGAAATCAAAGTCATTCACTTTCATATTAATGATGGGTTCCCAACCATCTTCTTGTTTTATAGGTATATAAGCTTTATGTTTCATATTTTCTTCTTTAATCTTTATGAGAGCATCAGTAATGTGTTTTGTAAAGGCCATGTTCATAGCACTAGCATTAGGACTTTTAGCAAGCTTTTGTAGGAACTTAATAACTTCAGAGATGTTGCAACCATCAAGATCAAAATCGAATTTATCATCTAAAGTAGTAAAACTATTACTAGCCTCAACACTAGTGGTGGTAATAGTAGAAACACTAATGTTTCTAGCACTTTCATCTTCTCTTTCCCACTTAGCATGTAAGTCAGCTAATAGTCTAACATTTTCATCAATTTTTACTTGTATAGCATTAGTAGCTGCAAGGGGATTCTCATTAGTTTCAGGTTTAGAAACCATTTTATTCAAAGAAGATTGAGCTTCAGCCAAAGATGCTATATTTCTTTCAGCATTAGAGAGTTTTTCCTCAATAGTTTTATTGAAAGCAGTTTGTTTACTAATAAACTCTTTAAGCATAACTTCGAGTTCGAAGGGAGCACTCTTATTATTGTTGTAAGAATTTCCATAAGCATTACCATTGTTGGGAGGATATACCTTATAATTGTTGTTACCAAAATTGTTCCTATAAGCATTATTACCATAAGCATTGTTGCCAAAATTGTTATTTCTTATGAAGTTCACATCAACTTGCTCTTTTTGAGCAACCAAAGAGGCTAAAGGAACATTATTTGGATCAATATGGGCTTTCCCATTAACAAGCATAGACATAATAATATCAATTTTATCACTCAAGGAGGAGGTTTCCTCAACAGAATTTACCTTCTTACCTTGTGGAGCTCTCTCAGTATGCCATTCAGAATAATTAACCATCATATTGTCCAAAAGTTTTGTTGTAGCACCCAAAGTGATGGTCATAAAGGTACCTCCAGCAACAGAATCCAATAGGTTCCTTGAAGAATAGTTTAATACTGCATAAAAAGTTTGGATGATCATCCAAGCAGTCAGTCCATGAGTGGGACAATTCTTTACCAATGATTTCATTCTTTCCCAAGCTTGAGCAACATGCTCATTATAAAGTTGTTTAAACTTGATTATTTCACTTCTCATGGATATAATCTTAGCAGGAGGATAGTATTTTCCAATAAAAGCATCTTTGCACTTAGTCCAAGAATCAATACAATTCCTAGTTAAGGAATTCAACCATTCTTTAGCTTTTCCTCTCAAAGAGAAAGGAAACAATTTCAGCTTAATAATATCACCATCTACATCCCTATGCTTTTGCATCTCACAAAGTTCAACAAAGTTATTTAGATGGGAAGCAGCATCTTCATTACCAATACCATAAAATTGTTCTCTCATAACAAGATTGAGCAAAGCAGGTTTTATCTTAAAGAAAGTATCTTCAGGCACAGGTGGAGCAATAGGTGTGCTCATAAAATCATTGGTGTTGGTGCTAGTGAAGTCACACAACTTAGTGTTTTCAAGAGTAGCCATTTTTTTGGGTTTTCAAAAAAGAAAGCAAACTTGTAAAACTAATTTTTTGTGTTTTTGAAAAAAGAAACAAGCAAACAAAGAAAAAAGTAACTAAGCAAAACAAAAACAACAAAGTAAAGAGATTTATTAGGGACTCCCCTTGTGAAGATGTCCTTGACTCCCTGGCAACGGCACCAGAAAAATGGCTTTTCTGGTACGGTGTTGACGTGGGAGTTTCTTCTTCTTCGTTCCCCTGCAACGGCGCCAGAAAAATGCTTGATGGCTCAATGCACGGCGCCCAGAAAAATGCTTGATGGCGGTGTTGATGTAGAGCTCGTTGGGAACCCCAGGAGGAAGGTATGATGAGCACAGCAGCAAGTTTCCCTCAGTTATGAAACCAAGGTTTAATCAAACCAGTAGGAGCAAGGAAACACCCCAAAGGTGTTACTAGCTGAGCTTTGGCAGGGCGCACTACCGGTGCTAGTAGCAACGTGGAGACCTGCACAACACAACCACAGAACTTTGTCCCCAACTTGCGATGAGGTTGTCAATCTCACCGTGTTTTGTGGAAAAGAAAGGATTAAACATATCGAATGGAACGAAGTAAAAGTTTGCAGAAAGTAAACACAAAGCAGTAAAAGTTTATAGATAGTATGTAAAAGAAAAGGACCAGGATCCATAGCTCACTAGAGGTGGCTCTCCTTAGATAGATAACATGCTAGGTGAACAAATTACAGCGAGGCAATTGACAAACATCGAAAAAGCAATACATGCATATACTAATCATCTTGACTCCTTTGGAACTTGATTGGGAATTACAACATTATACATAGACCGCCATCCAACTGCATCTATGACTAATAATCCACCTTCAGGTTATCATCCAAACCCCCTCCAGTATTAAGTTGCAAGCAACAGATTATTGCTTTACGAACTTCGTGTAAAGTAAACAATACGATTGTTCTATAAACAAAGGATTGTTGTTTTCTCCCTAGTAGCAACATCACATCTAGTACCTTAGAGATTTCTGTCACTTCCCCAGATTACCAGAGGCATGAACCCACTATCGAGCATAAATACTAACTCTTGGAGTTGCTAGCATCTACTTGGCCAAGATATCTACTAACAACAGAAAGCATGCAAGATCACAAATAACAAAGACATGATAGAATCAATAATCAATCTGAAATAGCATCTCAATATCCATCAGATCCCCGCAAACACAACATGCAGAATTACAAATAGATGATCTTGATCATGAACGGAGCTCACAAGATCTAGACATGAAAGCACAAAGGAGGAGAACTAACCATCTAGCTACTACATGGATCTGTAGTCCAAGGATGAACTACTCACGCATCACACTGGAGGCTTGCATGGTGAGGAAGAAGGCCTCCAGGTTGAATTCCCCTCTCCGATAGGGTGCCGGGAAGAGCTTCAGATCCCTCCAGATCTAGGGATGGAGATGACGGCGGCTATTGACTCTTTCGTGGATTTTGGATCGGGTCCTTAGGGTTTTCGTCCCAAGGGCAATATATAGGCGGAAGGAGAGGCCAAGGGGGTGCCTGGGCTGGCCACACCACCCCCTGGCACGGGCCAGGTGGTGTGGCCGCCCTCTGGCCCCTCTCTGTCTCGTATTCTGGCACTTGATGTCTTCCGGAAAAATAGGCACTTTGGCTTTTGTCCCGTCCAATTCCGAGAATATTCATTTTCTGACTTTCCTGGAACCAAAAACAACAGAAAATAGGCAGCTGGCACTGTGGCTCTTATTAATAGGTTAGTCCAAAAAATCATATGAAAAGTACTCCAAAGTGTGGACAAAACACAAGAAAGTGGATAAAACCAAGCATGGAACATCAAAAATTATAGATACAGTTGCAATGTATCAATGAGATCAACACGGAGGCCAAGAAGAAGGAGAGATTCTTGAACGGACTGCATGATGAGATGCAGACTATCCTCGTCAACATCCGTTTCCAGGATCTTGAAGAGCTAGTCCACTCTTCCATTCAGATGGAAGGGAAGATTAACCAGGCAAACGACAACCGCAAGCGTCGTATGATGCAGCAATCTGGATCCAGCAGTCACCAGAAGTACCGTCCCAACCCCTCACCGGGATATGCACCAAGGAACAATCGACCCCCAATGTCTCGCCCAAGCTACCCCAACCATAGCGGAGGCAATGTGAAGTCCAGAGGAAACAATCACAACTCCGTCAATGCCAGCAATTTCAACCGTGCACCTCCCAAGAGCAACAACAACAACAATAACACTGCACATAGAACTGGCAGCAATGTTATGCCTGTCGCAGCAAAGGACAAGTCCCAGATCACTTGTTTCGAGTGTGGAGTGAAGGGTCACTATTCCAATGAGTGCCCCAAAAAGACTACAGCCACTGCCAATGTGATTGCCCCAGCTCAGCAGCAGTGTCGTGTTAAACCAGGAAGAAGATTTGCCCCAGGGAACCCTCACAACCGCAATGGCCGTCTCTTCCACATGAACGCTGAAGAAGCCCAAGAAGCGCCAGATGTAGTGTTCGGTATGTTTTCTGTCAACTCAGTTTTAGTAAGAGTATTGTTTGATTCGGGAGCATCGCATTCATTTGTCACCAAAGAATTTGCATGCACTAGTAAGATTCACCCAACCAACCTGAAGCATGTCATGATAGTTCAAATCCCCGGTTCAACAACCAAAGCTAGAAAAGTTTGCAAAGTTGTGCCTATCAGAATACATGGGATAAATTTTTATGCCAACCTAATTGTACTTGGAACCAAAGGATTGGAAGTAGCACTAGGTATGGACTGGATGTCAAGGCATAAAGGAATGATAGACTGTGCTAAGAAAGCCATCGCCATGACCAGTAGCTCTGGAGTCATAGTAGAGCATATCTTTGAAACCTTACCTCGTCAATTCAAGTGCAACAAGAGCCTAGCCCTACCCACCATTGACCAAGTCAGAGTAGTTTGTGAATACCCCGACGTATTCCTAGATGAATTGCCAGGTATGCCCCCAGATAGGGATACTGAGTTCATTATCGAACTAATCCCCGGATACGGACCCATAGCCCAAAGACCCTATAGCATGAACCCCTCAGAGTTAGTGGAACTGAAGAAGCAGTTGGATGCCATGTTAGCAACAGGCTTGATTCAACCAAGCACATCGCCATGGAGATCACCAGTGTTATTCATCGACAAGAAAGATGGAGGCAACCGTTTGTGCACAGATTATAGAAAATTGAATGACATCACCATCAAGAACAAGTACCCCTTGCCAAAGATAGAGGATCTATTTGATCAGTTGACTGGAGCCCAGGTATTCTCAAAGATTGATTTTAGGACTGGTTATCACCAACTTAAGATTCATGCAACGGATATTTCGAAGACCTCCTTTACTACTCACTATGGTTTATACGAGTATACGGTTATGCCTTTTGGATTAACCAATGCCCCTTCTTATTTCATGCATCTCATCAATATGATCTTTATGAATTTCCTAGATAAGTTTGTAGTTGTGTTTATCGACGACATCCTTATCTACTCCAAGTCAGAAGAAGAGCATGAGCAACATCTGAGAATCATCCTAGAAACCTTGAGAGAGCATTAGTTATATGGCAAGTTCAGCAAGTGTGAGTTCAGCAAGTTCAGCAAGTGTGTCTGCCGGAGGAGTCTCTGTTGATCCCGCCTACATCAAAGATGTCGAAGAATGGGAAGCCCCAACCACTCAAACCCAAGTCCGTGTATTTCTCGGATTAATGAGATATTACCGCAAGTTCGTAGAAGGCTTCTCGAGCATCGCTAGACCCATGACCCAATTGCTGAAGAAGGACAAGAAGTTTGAATGGACAGACAAATGTGAAGCCAGTTTCCAGGAGCTGAAGAAGAGATTGATATCAGCCCGATATTGATCATGCCAGACATCAAGAAGCCGTTTGGTGTATATTGTGACGCATCCAAGATTGGTCTAGGATGTGTATTGATGCAAGAAGGCAAATTCATCGCATATCTGTCTCGACAACTGAAGCAGCATGAGCAGAACTATCCGACCCATGATCTTGAATTAGCAGCCGTAGTTTTGGCATTGAATACATGTCGTCATTATGTGATGGGTAATCGCTGTGAGATTTACTCAGATCACAAGAGCTTAAAGTATATTTTCACTCAGAAGGAGCTGAATATGAGGCAAAGGAGATGGATGGACTTAATCAAGGATTATGACCTTGACATTAACTATCACCCCGGCAAAGCCAATGTGGTAACGGATGCTCTTAGCAGATTGCCGTGTAGGCATAACACCATGATCAAAGAGAAGCAACCAAGTTTGTATGAGGAGTTGGAGCAGTTCAGAACTGAATTAGTTAGCAAAGGATTCTTAGCTAGCATTGAACTTCAACCCACTTTGATTAGCCAAATCAAGGAAGCCTAGAAGGGAAATGAAAGTATCGACGGAATCAAACATCGTATTGTACAGGAAAGGTACCTGGATTCACTGAAGATGAAGAAGGAATTATGTGGTACAAATGACGTATCTCTGTGCCAGCAGATTCGGAGCCGAAGCAAGTTATCATGTAGGAAGCTCATGATACTCTTTATTCTATCCACCTCGGAGGAACAAAGATGTATCAAGATTTGAAAGAGCAATTTTGGTGGCACGAGATGAAGAGAGAAATTGAAAGCTACATCGCCAAGTGTGACATCTGTCAAAGAGTCCAAGCAGAGCACCAGAGACCCGCAGGACTGTTACAACCATTGCAGATTCCGGAATGGAAATGGGATTCCGTCGGAATGGACTTTATCACCGGTTTGCCTACTTCTAGTAGTGGAAATGACTCAATCTGGGTCATCGTAGATAGACTGTCCAAGGTAGCTCAATTTATCCCTGTCAAGACTACCTACCAGAGTTCGAAGCTAGCAGAACTGTATATTGCTAGGATTGTTAGTCTGCATAGAACCCCCAAGACCATAGTATCTGATCGAGGAACCCATTTTACCTCGAGATTTTGGCAGAAAGTCCAGGAAGGATTGGGAACAAAGTTGAATTTCAGCACCACTTATCACCCGCAAACCGATGGATAGACTGAGAGAGTCAACCAGATCCTAGAGGATATGTTAAGAGCTTGTGTGTTAGAGTATGGATCAAAATGGGAAGACTGCCTGCCTTTCGTGGAATTCTCATTTAACAACAGTTATCAAGCTAGTTTGCAGATGGCACCATTTGAATTCCTATACGGAAGAAAGTGTCGCACCCCTTTGAATTGGTCACAAGTAGGAGAGAGTCACATCTTTGGACCCGACATTCTTCGAGAAGTTGAAGAGAAGGTTCACAAAGTCCGTGAGCACCTCAAGACCGCCCAATCCAGATAGAAGAGTTATGCTGACAAGAGAAGGAGAGACCTGACTTTCAATGCCAGAGATTTTGTATATCTCAAGGTTTCACCATTGAAGGGAACCCGACACTTTAGTCTGAAAGGGAAGTTAGCCCCCAGATATATCGGACCATTCAAGATTCTGAACCGTCGAGGAGAAGTATCGTATCAACTGGAATTACCTAAAGAGATGCCAGCCATCCACAACGTGTTCCATATCTCGTTACTTCGCAAATGCCTAGAAGTGCCAGAGAAGACTGAAGTTTTCAAGAATATCGATCACAGAGCGGTGGAGATCAACAATGACCTGACATACCGTGAAGTGCCCATCCGTATCCTAGAATAAGCTTATAGAACCACCAGGACCAGGAGTATCAAGTTTCTCAAGATTCAATGGAGCAACCACACCGAAGACGAAGCCACTTGGGAGCGAGAAGCTTACATTAGGACAGAGTTCCTAGATCTCTTTAGTTCCTAGTTTTCTTTGTAAATCTCGGGACGAGATTTTGTTTAAGGGGGGAAGGTTTGTAACATCCCAAAACTTTAATCCAAGGTTATTAAGATCCAAATCATCAAAATTAGGGTTAACAAAAACTTTTCCAATTAAAATTATTAAAGCATTCATATGTGTGTGCATTTAAATTAGGAGTTGATTTGAATTTCCATGTTTAAGTGATCCATTTCTTGTGAAATGATTCTTAGGTGAAATAAACATCATCTAAATCATTCCCAAACAAATCCCAAAGAAAAACAAATCAAAATGAATAAAAGAAGTGAATGGTCATTTGTGCCATTTTAATCAACATGCCTACTTTGGCTATTCCTAGTACTCAAAACCTAACAGAAAAAAATGTGGATCTTTGCACCCCTTGCTAGTACACATAATGATGTACCAAGGCCCACTTTGTGATCTGCCAAAATCATTCAAACACTATTTTTAAATGGCATTTGAAAATTGAATCTATTTCATATGGGAAGATCCCACTATTTCAAAAACCACTCAAACAAGCTCAATTTTCAAAACCCAAGCACCCACAGAGTCTCAAGCTTCTTACTATCACACCCACCAAAAATCTTTTCAAAATTCAAAACTATATTTCTTGCGGCCATTTCCTTAAACACTTGGCAGGCAGAATCAAACTCTAAACCTAGCTCACTGTTTTCTATAGGTTTTTGCCCCCATTTTATCTCCATTTACTCCCTCTGTCTCCACTTGATCCAACCAGGCCCAAATTACCTCACCCCTTTGTCCCTAGCAGCAATGCCATGCCAACCCGAGGCCATGCTCGCCAGCCTAACTTGCAACCGCCGCAGCAGACCGCCCCTCTCTCTCTCACCATGTCTATGAGCTAGCCCAGACCTGACCGCCACTCTATGTCCCCTCCCCGAGCCAGGCCAAGCCGTGGACCACTAGTTGAGCGCCGCGCACTGAGTGTCTGCGCCATGCCGAGCATGCGCCAGAGCGCCGCGCCCGACACACGTGCACACGCCGCCCCTCGATCGCATCCCGCCACCCATTGCACCACAGCCACCGCTCGCCGTGAAGACCGCCGCCTCTGCCGCTCAGAGCGTGCGCACCGCCCGACCAAACGCCACCGTCCCTAGGCCCGCAGTTACCCCGTAGAGCACCGCCAGGAGACCAGCCACCGTCCCCTACCTAGAGCCATGCCGCTAGCACGCTGTGCAGCCCTCGCCGGAGCCGCCCACCCATCACTCTCGGTCGCATCGTCGGGCTATAAATAGAGGCCACCCTAGCCTCATTCTGCACACCACTCACCTCCCCTCTTGCCACTAATCAGTCCCCACTTCTCCCCGGAGCCGCTCGAGCTCGCAGTCGCTGGAATTTCACTGAAGCTGGCCGCCTCTGGAGGAGAAGGGCTCTGCTGATTGCGACCACCCCCGGAGCTGCCTCGACCACCCTTGAGCTCGCCGTCGTCTACCAGTCCGTTTTCCTGCATCACCGTCATCGTTGGAGCCCTGGTACGCCCCCTGAGCACCCCCACCGAGCCGCTAGGGTTAAACCTCGCCGGTGACCTATTCGTCGTCGACGACGAGCCCTAGCCGTTGATCCTATTTCTAATCTAATGGCCCACATCGCCCCGTACCGCTTCGCGTGTTATGAGCCACTGACCGGTGGACCCCCTGTCAGCTGTGCCCTGCGCCGCATAGTGTCACTGGGCCGGCCCGTTAGCTTTCCCGTGCGACCCATTTAGTTTGAATTAGGATTTTTCTATTTTAGTTTAAACCTAGTTCTGTCCCCTAGTTTGAAATTCAATTCAGAGAGGTTTACCAATCCAAATGGAATGATTCCAATTTTTCAAAAAGCTACTAAAATATCTACCCAAGCCCGTTGGATTTAATTCAATTAGAGTTAGAGATCTCTCCTAGTAAAAATAACAAAACAAAAGAATTTGCACCTTGCAACATTTTTAGAAAATCAACCATGATAGCTTTTGAGTTGATTCCAACTCTCAAAAATCACATTTCACCATACCTATCTGAATATGTATTAATATTAAGGTTTACATGCAGTGACTTTGGACTAGTACCAAAATAATGCTATATAGGCATTTCTAGTCACTTTAAATCATTAAATAATGAACTTAAACCAAAGTAATTGTGATCCAACCCTTAAAACACATTCCCACATGTTAGAATATATGGTGATGACATATGTCCACATGATCCCATATTTTAAGTGGTGAGTATTAAATCTTAGTTAATTTTCAATGAGTAGAAATTACTTTTCTAAAATAAAAAGAAGGAAACTAGTTAATAAAACTTGTGATGCTTGTGATGAGAATAGATCATCAAATGTGTACCTTAGATTGCTAATTAGACTAGTTAAGTATTGTTTGGTGATTGTGTACTCCGTATGTATTTATAGTTGATAGTACCGACCAAGCTTTCGAGGAGGAGGAGTTCTATCAAGAGGAGGAAGAAAACTTCAACCACTGCACCAACCAAGGCAAGCTAACACTTGAAAGTATTATACCTAGCAAGCCACCATTAACAATGCAAGATAACCCTTGCAATCTAGATAACCCAAGCAAAGGCATTATGCATGCTTTGGTTATGCCACTTTGACTATTATTTACCCCAAGTATTATTTTCAAGCTTTACTTCCTTTACTTTACACAAAGTTCTTTACTTGTTTTGAAGGTAGCATAAAGAGTATAAAACTTGACCTATTTAGATAAACCTTAGATGTCATTCTATGGCATGATATTGATCCCATCATTTCCACCTTAGTGAACACTCCTAACTTAGTAGTCTAGAGTAGATAAAAACTTGAGTCACTTTAGATGGGAACACTTGGTGAAAATGAATTATGAAAACCTTGGAATGATGAGTCATTCTATTGAGATGTTTTGACATGTGTTGATAAACACAAATGGTTTATGATGATGAACATGTTGAGGCATGAGTCTTAACCCTTCTACAAAATTGATGGTTGGATTCGGATGCGATACCATTCCAAATTTACCGTACAACCACAATACCTGAATTGGGTAAGGCTTAGCCGGAAGTTTATATGCATTAGTATTAGTTCCCTCACGGGAGAGGTTTGAGCCGAGGCTACCTCTCAATGTTGTCCACTTATGCAGTGCCCAAGATGACAGATGGTCATGGTTGGGAGGCCATGCTCATAGGAGAGGTGCTTATACTAGGGTGTGTAAAAGAAAGGTTATGTTTGGTTATCCACATACTAAGTATGATGATTCAGGGTTATCCCTGACAGATGTATCGAATCTTGTGGTGAAAGTATACCACCTCTGTAGAGTGTCAAACTATTCGAATAGCCGCGTCCGCGGTTATGGATAGTTGGAATGGCCATACTATTTTGTTGTCAGATGTTTTCAAAATAACTTATGAAAAGAATGATGAATCTTGACTTGACCACAACAGGGTTGTGTTTATGACAATAGCTTCCCAACTTAAGTGATTCTAGAACTTTATTTTATCTTTCTTTGCTTCAGAACTCAGCTTAGGTTTCAAACGTAACTTTATAGTTCAACTTATAGTTAGCATTTTAACTTAGAACTATACTACTTGTTAGTGGTAGTTTGCGAGTACTTAAAGAGTACTCATGGCTTTTGTCCCTGGCTATTCTCATGGCCAGACTATGAAGGAGACTACCAAGATGATGGCCAGCAGGACAGCTATGATAACTAGGACTATCTGCCTTCGTCAGCATTGCATGTGCCCCTGAAGATGGACCCCACCGCTACGCTTATCTTTTATTCCGCTGCTTGTTGTATTAAGACGGGATCATGAGATCCTTATTTGTGTAAGACCTTATGTATGGTTTGTAATGGATGATGTACTGTGATATCCAATCTGTTATGTCTCACAAAAATGGTAATCATGGGATTGCGATGAATGACATTACAGGCATCTGGGATTAAAAATCCGGGTGTTGACATGTTGGATCTACACCGGGAATCCCAACGTCGCGATAAGGTCATCTTGCCTCCATATGAAAGGAAGAAGATGCAGCTGACTTCTCTGTCCCATTCCAAATCTCATGGTTGACGCGTAATATACAGTGCTAGAATCACTAGCAACATTGTTTGTTAAGTCCTAGATGATACATTATTGTACAATGGCATTCCCATTGCCAGTTATTATAGATTAGCTGATCACCCTGGATCAGTAACCGATATTTCCAGTTAATTGTGAAAATAGTGTTTTCGACCCTTTTAAAATGCAGGTGATGACACAGTTGAGTTACAAGCATAGAAAATAATCAAAGGACATGAGCAAGTTGTGAAATTGCCTTTTGTGATTGCAAGATTATGCACTCACGGTCTTCAACACAATAGAAGATCCAAATTCTGTAAACAACATCATTGGTCTGGTAAGGACTAATGTTTAAAGAAGCAAGATGTAGTTATGCATAAGTAATGTAATGCAGTTTGGAAAACCCTGAAGTAATACTCCAATATGGTGAATGAGTTAAACTTAGGTGATTTCTTTAAGATTTAGTTTGTCTATAAGTTTACTTTACAAGCCAATAAACCTATACAAGGAATTTAAGACTAACATGTATGATATAAAGTAAATACAACAACACATGCTTAGAGTTATTTGATATTATGTATCTATTATGGAAGTCCATGTTTTAGGTTGATTTGAAGAACCTATTCTGAGATTGTTGTTTGAAGTGGCAAAATGGATAACTTTTTACGAGAAGGTTTCTTTGATAAAGTTTAACCAATCTTTATGGTTAGTAGAATGTGATCGATGTCATTTGCGTTTGTTCAATAAGTTTGGATTTGAGATGCCTTATGGCTTAATTTGGAACAGACAAAAGTTAACTATAAAACATAATTAGATCTAGGGTGTGATGTGTTTCAAAGTATTAATAAACTTTAAATCTTATAACAAGTATGTTTTAAGGTATAGGGTCATTCACTTTTAGTTTAAGTGAGTTTTCTAAATGTTAATATTTTTACTTTTATGTATTATTATAGACTTAAGTTATGGTTTTGGAAGTAGTATTTCAATGTACAAGATTTAGGGGTTTACATAAAATTGTGATTATTTCTCATTTAAGAATGTTCTTAAAGAATTTACGAACTAAATATTAAATAAGGATTTATTTCTTAATAACCTTAAAGTGTGTTGGAATAATATAATTAATATTTTTCTAGGAAAACATACTTACTTAAGATCTTAGAAGTGAATTTTATTTAATTTTTGGTGTTATCCTTATTTTTACAAAATTCTACAAAGGATTAAGTGTCCTTAACTATTTGTTCCAAGTTTTATTTGTAAAAGAATTAAGTTATTATTTTTTGTAAAATAGTTGATTTATTTTCATATGGAAAAATGATTTTTATCCATTTTTAGGACTTTTCCTAAATTTATGAGATTTTATTAAGGATTAGAGGATGTTAATATTTATTCACATTTTATTTAACTCAAATAAGTCATGTTATATTTTTCTTAGGTATATATTATTTTTTTGATCATTTTGAAATATTATAACTATTTTTTAACATTTTTCTATATTTTTTATAGCTAAAACAATTTGAGGGGTACTTTGGTAATTTTACATTTGGTTTAATATTTCTTTTACAATATTTATTTTTCTATTTCCTATACAATTACTCTGGTCTGTGGGCTGGTTAAGACCAATCCGTCCTAGTTGGGCCTAGGGTCAAACCCCACCCCTACCCAACCCCACTCCTCTCTCATCTCACACGCACACACGCACTGGTTCGTTCAGAACCAGCACCCGCACGCACGGACACACAGACACGCATTCGTTCCCCACTCGCATCAGCGCTGCGCCGCCGCCAACGCTGCTCCGGCTGGCTATTGTCTGTCTCTGGCGCCGCCGCTAGTCTACACAAGGTCCGTCGCCTCCTTCTCCATCGAATCCCCAACCGGCGCATCCCTATGCCGCTCTCGCACGCGTCTTCTCCTCGGAACCCTTGATCTGTCGCCGCCATACAGCGGGTCGACGACGATCGATTCCGGCACCGTCGGTCACCATCATGTCCAGGCCATGAACTCGTCCATAGGTTACATGCCATGTCCATGCTCCCATGCTCCTCTCTGTGCACCCAGACAAACCCTAGGTTCACCGGTCGGTCTGCTATCCATGGCGGTGCGGTATGGATCCTCCCGTTCCTTGTCGTCTCTGCTACTCGGTCCAGGTCGAGGCCCGCCTCTTACTGCACCCTCTCAGTGACCTTGCCTCCCTCTCAAGCCTCTGCTCGACCACACGAATGCCCCTGGTCACACTCACACATCGTGACCTGGTTTGATGTGACATAGACATCACAACGGTGGTGTGGCTCCTGCGTCTGCTTCGACTACCTCAACCCAACGCTGGCGGGACGGTGCTCCAGGCGCAACCCCGACGACCTCCGGTTTACCGGCTCATGGCTCTCCTTCTTTATTGTTGTAATGTCGATGACCATTTGGTTATTGGCTTGCTACTGCTACAGCATGGCCATCGACCACACTCACCTCTCCTTCGGCTTCAACAATCTTTCAGGTAAACTCTACTGTGACTGGCCATCGAGCCGATGACTCTGCTCGTGGTTTGTGGTGTTGCTTTCGAGCCAATATATGGTGTTAGTGCAGACATGTGGTGGTGTCTCAATTTGGATGAAGTGGTCATCCAAGCATTAGTGAAGTATTACTTAGTAGTCATGTTGTACTCATATGTTTAACTGAATCCTTTGATTCAGTGAGTTTCTTAACTGAACTATTTAGTTCAGTACATGTTGGTCTAAATGGTGGCTGTTTAGGTTAATAGTTGGAAGCTTGCTTTACATGATTCCTAGATAGATTAGCTACGAGGATGATTTAGAATCTTCTTTAGTTGCTTGCAGATGGTTTTTGAATGAGCTATTGATGATCAGATTAGTTACAAGCATGACCTTGGACAAACATGAATTGGAATATGCAAAGTAGATTCTTTTTATCTAGTTATTATCTTGATATATAGATATATGATTCCTAGAGCATATTTTCTAGGAAGATGATTTAATTTAACTACTGAGGACTTGCAGATGATAAATGATGGATTTGATTTTTTGGGTTAGATATACATGGCAATATGAACCTATGGTCTAGAAATTATAATAGCCCCCCATGGAGTATGCATGGTGGTGACTCCTAACTATATGATCTGCTAGTGTTATAACTAGACGAATGGTCTCAGATATACACATGTATGATTGGTATGAATACTCTGTCCATATGACAACAATATCTCAAATTATTCCTAGCTAAATGGCTAAGAAAATGATTTCATTTATGAAACATGTTCTGTGGTATTGCAAAATCTTTATGGACTTTATATTTGTTCAAGGAGATAATATCTTCATCTACTCTTAAGTTTCTCCTGTGGTGCTACCTTTTTATTCTAGAGTGTACACAGTAATACACCCTAGAGTGGCATGATCTGCTATAGAGATTCTTTTCTAAAGAATTGAAATTTGGCTGCCAATGATGCAAGGTCTGAGGCTAGAGGTACATACTAGCTTTTATAAATAAGATGCCTTTTTAGATGATTCCTTATCTACTATATTAGGAAAATGATCAAGTATAAGGTGTTGGGTCTTATTGTTCATGTGATCAACTCATACATGAGTTCCATGTGCCTCACTCTATATTTATCAATCATGCTTGATTTATTGGCTTGGCCTATGAATAGATGGCTTCTGTAATATGGCTATGCTGTTGTGGAACCTCCTGAGAGTGTGCACAGTAGCACAGACCAGCTACATGACCTGCTACTCTTGTACTTGACAAAGATTGGGTTTATCTCCTTGCCAAGGATGCCTAGACTGAGGCACTACTTTGAATAAGGACAGATATTATGATGTGGTTCAAAAAAACTCTAGGATGAATCTGCATAGCATTTCTATGCAGCTCTGAGAGGATGCATATTCTCCTAATCCTCCTAGACCAAGTTCTAGTTGTACGTTAGTTGAATAAAGATTGATTTGCAATAACCCACTTTATCCCCTTGTTTTTGATGATGAAATAAAACAAGAACAGATACTATGCAGGATTAGTGGTATAGCAACCTATTGTTGTTGTTGTTGAAGCTTCACTGTGTCTTGTTATTGCTTGTTGATCCCGCTCCTCCTTGTTTGGCTTGTTGCTGAACTGGTTCAGTTCTTGATGGTACCTTCTTCTCCTGGTACTATTAGCTGGCTCTTACTTGAGCTATTGTGATTCTGTTTCTTTTGGAACTGTTGGCATTGATCTTCTTTGGGATGGCTTATGAAAGCAACTAGATGTTGTTTGGTGGTGAATTTGATGGTGGTGTGAATAAATGGATAGATATGGTTGTGATGTGAGAACCGTGGATGGTGCTATGGCTGTACCCTCCCTTTTACACTCTCTGTGGAGCCTCTTGTGCCGACAGCACACCAGCATGCAGCTGTGTGTGAGCTGCTTGCTTGCCCGTGTTAAGTGGATCAGATCAAGCAAAAGCTTGATCTTTCCTGATGTGCTACCTTTTTACCTTTTTATTTGACTTTGGTGAAACTTGCCCCATGCCTATGATGCACAAGTCTGAGGCCAAATCTGATAGGAACATATACTGCTACATTTAGCCCCTTTTATTAATACTCAATGATGAAATTGGCATAGCACTTCTATGCCCAATCTGAGAGTACAGCTAACACACTAACCCTCTTTCTCTTATTTTAGCTATTGTTTGTATTTTGCAGGAACCCAGATCATTCCAAGAAATTAAAGGATGGCTCAAGACTTATCTTATAGAAATAGTCTAGGACTTTCTTTTATCTTTCTGTAATTGCCTTATTCATTTACTTATTTGTAGGAAACAATGTAATATATATTCGTGTAAATAAGAATTCTTTTATTTGTTTCATTTCTTAATTATATTTCCTTACTGTTTACCTTTATTATTTTATTGTAAAAGAATGTTGTAATACTGGTTTCAATTAATAAAAATATTTTTTTCTTGTATTGTAATTTCCTATTCCATTTCTTGTTATTACTTTATTCTTTAAGTATTCTTTACTTAACATTGGTTTATTCTAAATTCCAGGTTATTCAATTTTGAAATTCGAATCTCAATTTCAAATATGAATTGAAGTGTCGCCCAACACAAAATTACAGTAGAGGTCATGTCGGAATCTATCGCACTTGCCCGGATGCTGCCATGAGAGCAAGAGAGATCCCGATCCCTCACCGACTTCTTTAGTTTTGCGCGAAAATTCCCCAGATTTTCTATGCATGAATGCAATGCACACACCTTACCTTAGATTATTTCTAAGCTCTAATTCTAGGATGTTACAACTTGACTCGTTCCGACAAGTGGTATCCCTGTGATCAAATCACACGCTGCACAACTATTGGATATAACTTCTCCGAGTGGGCCCTCGAGTATCTTTCCGTCACGCGGATGAACAAATCCCACTCTTGACATATAATGCCTCTACTGTTCCTTCGAATACCTGAACACACCTTTATGATTACCGTTTAACCGTGTGACGTTTGATGCTATCAAAGAACAATTGGGTGACAGTGGTTGATATAGCCTCACGGTCTAAGAAATAATCCAGTAGGTCTATTCTAATCATTGTAACTTGAACTTCGTGACATGATCGGGTCACGATGTTTAGGTTGGGTAGTAGTTCATCATCTCATTCTCACAATGAGGTGACTCCATTTCCATGTGGCATAAATCCCACATGGTCAGGAAACCTTGATCATCTGTTGACCAATGAACCAGTGACTAGAGTTTCACCAGGAACCCCTGGTTTTTTATATATCACGCGTGTATTAACATTTACTTTCAATACAGTTATAGCATGATATAAAACTTAATCATAAACTTTATGAAATATGATAATAATCCATATTACTATTTTACTCTAGGCAATATTTCCAACACATCCAACCAGGGCGAAGTACCGAGCCCAAGACGGAGGACATCAAGATGAACTTCGTGAGCGACTCCAAGGAGAAAGGCCTTAGCTCCATCATGCAAGAGCTCATTGGACACATATGTGGACGTCATTTCCAAGAGCTTGAAGGCCATTATGCCCAAACCTTTGGTATCCATAATGAGGAAGGAATTCCAATCGAGTTAAGATCGGAAGAAAGAGAGACCGCCAAGCACCGAAGGATCCGCTACCAAGACTTAGTGTACCATATCAACGACCTTGAGGAGGGTAGCTGCTTTGAGATCCTAAGGAATGAAGAGTTGTGCACTCTAATTAAGGAGAAGGACAAGAAGATCCAAGAGCAAGATGAGGAGATCCAAGCTCAAGAAGAGAGGTTCCAAGCCCAAGATAAGAGGTTCCACAACCAAGAGAAGAGAGTGTAGGAGAAGAATTGTCAACACCCGGATTTTTAATCCCATATGCCTGTTATGTCATACATCGTAATCCCAGGATTACCATTTTTGCGAGAAATAACAGATTGGATATCACAGTACATCATCCATTACAAACCAATATAAGGTCTTACACGAATAAAGGATCTCATGATCCAGTCTTAATACAACAAGCAACGTAATAAATAATAAGTGTAGCTGTTGGGTCCATCTTCAGTGGCACAGGCAATGCTGACGATGAAAGATAGTCCTAGTTATCATAGCCGTCCTATTGTCCGTCATCTTGGTAGTCTCCTTCATAGTCTGGCCATAGGAATAGCCAAGGACAAAAGCCATGAGTACTCGCAAACTACCACTAAAATGTAAGATAGTGCAAGTGGGAAAAGCCAACTCCATGTTGATTTGCAAAGTTAAGTTTGAAATCTAAGCTGAGTTCAGAAACAAAGAAAGATAAAATAAAGTTCTAGAATCACTTAAGTTGGGAGCTAGTGTCATAGTCACAACCTTGTTGTGGTCAAGTCAAGATTCATCCTTCCTTTTATAAGTCATTTTGAAAACATCTGACAACAAAACAGTATGGCCACTCCAACTGTCCATAATCGTGGACGTGTCTATTCGAATAGTTTGACACTCTACAGAGGTGGTACACTTTCACCACAAGATTCGATACATCTGTTAGGGATAACCCTGAATCATCATACTTAGTATGTAGATAATCAAACATAACCTTTCCTTTACACACCCTAGTATAAGCACCTCTCCTATGGGTATGGCCTCCCAACCATGACCATCTGTCATCTTGGGCATTGCATAGGTGGACAACATTGAGAGGTAGCCTCAGCTCAAACCTCTCCCATGAGGGAACTAATACTAATGCATATAAATTTCTAGCTAAGCCTTACCCAATTCAGGTATTGTGGTTGTACGGTAAAATTGGAATGGTATCGCATTCGAATCCAACCATCATTTTTTGTAAAAGGGCTAAGGCTCATGCCTCAACATTTTCATCATCATAAACCATTTGTGTTTCTCAACACATGTAAAAACATCTCAATAGAATGAATCATCATTCCAAGGTTTTCACAATTCATTTTCACCAAGTGTTCCCATCTAAAGTGACTCAAGTTTTGATTTAGCTCTAAGCTACTAAGTTAAGAGTGTTCACTAAGGTGGGATGCTAATCTCAATCTCATGCCATAGAATTACATCTAAGGTTATCTAGATAGGTCAAGTTTTATACTTTTGATGCTACCTTCAAACAAGTAAGGGACTTTGGTAAAGTAAAGAAAGTAAAAAAGTTTGAAAGTAAAACATGGGGTAGGTAATATTCAAAGTGGTATAACAAAAGCATGCCTACTGCATCTTGCTTAGGTTATCTAACTTAATTCTAGATTGCTAGCAATAGCTTGCATTGTTAATGATGGCTTGCTAGTATAATACTTGCAAGTGTTACCTTGCCTTGGTTGGTGAAGTGGTTAAAGTTTTCTTTCTCTTCCTCTGGGTAGAACTCCTCCTCCTTGAAAGCTTGGTCGGTACTATCGTCTATAAATACATACGGGATACACAATCACCAAACAATACTTAACTAGTCTACTTAGCATACTAAGGCACACATTTGATTATGTATTATCATCACAAGCAACACAAGGTTAAATTAACTAGCTTCATTCTTTTTATTTAAGAAAAGTAATTTCTACTCATTGAAAATAACTAAGATTTAATATTCTCCACTTAAAATATGAGATCATGTGGACACATGTCATCACCACATATTCTAACATATGGGAATGTGATTTTAATGTTGGACCACATTTTAATAAGTTTAATATTTAATGATTTAAAGTGACTAGAAATGCCTATATAGCATTAGTTTGGTACTAGTCCAAAGTCACTGCATGCAAACCTTAAGATTATTACGTATTCAGATAGGTATGGTTAAATGTAATTTTTGAGAGTTGGAATCAACTCAAAAGCTATTATGGTTGATTTTATAAAAATGTTTGAATGTGCAAAAGCTTCTGTCTTGTTATTTTTACTAGGAGAGATCTCTGACTCTAAATGAATTAAATCCAACGGCCTTGGATAGATCTTTTCAGAAGCTTTCCAACAAAATTGGAATCACTCCATTTGGTTTAGTAAATCTTTCTGAATTAATTTTTGAACTAAGGGACAAAATCTAGTTTTAGTTAAAAAGGAAAATTCTAAATTTGAATCTACGGGCTAAGGCAGGAACACTAATTGGCCCGCCCAGTCTCACTCTGCGGCGCTGAGGACAGCTGACAGCGGGTCCCACATGTCAGCGGCTCTTTAAACGCGAAACGGTATGGGGCGACGTGGACCGTTGGATTAGAAAGAAGATCTACGGCTGGGGCTTGTCGCCGACGACGGACAGGTCGCCGGCAAGGTGTAACCCTAGCGGCTCGGTCGGGATCTAGGGCAGCTTACCGGGGCTCCAGCGAGGGTCGGCGAGGCGGGCAAACGAACAAGTCGAGGACGGCTGTTCTCTTGGTACTGGCGGCGTCCCGAGAGATGGCCTTGATCAACGGCTCCCTTCTTCTCCCTCTGTGGCAGACTCCGGTGAAATTCCAGCGCTGCGGACTAGGGCTTGCTCCGGTGGGGCTCTAGGAATGTTTTGAGAGGGAGGGGATGAGAGTGATGTGAGTAAATGGGGCTGGGGAGCTCTCTATTTATAGGCTCGACGAGGCGGCAGAGGAGCATGGGCGGTTCTCGACGGGGGCGGCGACACAGTGAGCTAGAGGTGTGGACGGTGGGCTAGGACGGTGGGTTGTTCCCTGGCAGTCGTTAGGGCGGTGCACATGCAGTGAAATGCGGTCGGGAGAAGTGAGTGGCGTGGCGCGCACTATGTCTCTGCCAACGGAAAACTTTGCGGTGGCCGGCGACTACGGGGCACAGTCGGGGCAAGGGGCATGTCTGGCAGCTTCCTAGGGTGGTGGCGATCATATAGGTGGACAGCGAGAGATAGGCGGGGTCTGGCTGAGCGGGGACCGTGCGCGCTCTACGGGCGGCGTCGGCATGGCAGACAGGCTCCGGGCACGTCGGTTCCTGGCTTCTCCTCGCTCTGCCCACGGGCTGGGGCTGGCTTGGCGGTGGAGGTGGACCACGGGCGACGTGCTGGACATGGTGGGCGAGGCTGGCGGCTGTTGTGGCGCGCTGTCGCCAGTGAGGCTGCTCAAGGTGCTCGGCCTTAATGGCCATGACCATTTGGTCATGTGCACAGTGGGTGGCCAGGCTAGGAAAGGGTAGGGGTGCACTGGGTGGCTCTGGTTGCAAAATGGGAGACCACATTGGGCCAAACACTGCTCACAATAGTGTTTGTCATTTTTTTCCAGATTTTTCCACACAAGGTGTTTGACAAAATGGCCGAAAGAATTTAAGTTTTGAATTTTGAGATGATTTTTGGTGGAGTTGTTTGTCACATGCTTAAGCATCTGTGGTTGCTTGGGATTTGAAAATGGAGTTCATTTGAGTGGTTTTTGAATAAGTGTGATCTTGATACCTGTTCTAGATTCCATTTTCAAATGCCATTTAAAATTAGTGTTTGAAATATTGGTGTAGATCACAAAGTGGTCCTTGGTACATCACTACTTGTACTAGCAAGGGGTGCAAAGATCCACATTTGTTTCTGTTAAGATTTGAGTTCTAGGAATAGCCAAAGTAGGCATGGTAGTTAAAATGGCACAAATGACCATTTCCTTCTTTTATTCATTTTGATTTGTTTTTCTTTGGGATTTGTTTGGTAATGATCTAGATGATGTTTAATTCACCTTAGAATCATTTTACAATCAATGGATCACTCAAACATGGCAATTCAAAACAACTCCTAAATTAAATGCACACAAATATGAATGCTTAATTATTTTTAAATGGAAAAGTTTTAGTTGACTCTAAATTTGATGATTTGGATCTTAATAACCTTGGATTAGAGTTTTGGTATGTTACAAGAATAATAAGATTAGGGAACAAAATGTGCTACTCAAGAACAACAAGATGGAGTTTGATACCCTTTGCGACATTGTTAAGGAGCTGCGTGCTACAAAGAGGGACTTGGAAGACAAAAAGATCACGCCTATGACTAAGGAGTCAAACCTAATTGAGGAGATGCAAGAGGATAAGAAGGAACTTCAAGAGAAGATCGAAGCCGCGACAAAGGACCTTCAAGAGGTGAAGAAGGACCTTCAAGAGAAGCTGGAAGCCACGACAAAGGATATGGAACTATACAAGGCGACACTATTGAAGGATGGTTACTCGTTTGAGGGCGAGGAAGTGGAAGTTCTGGACGAGTAGGTTAGTTAGTTGGACCACCTTTACTTTATCTATAAATGTTATTTGCGGTTTGTAATAACATACCAAACATGGTTGGATTATTTAAACTTGGATGATTTATGTAATTGTGGTGTCTATGTGTGCTTTCATGTTTCTTGTGTGTTGCATAAGGGTAGGAATTTATTCCTTAGTCGTTCTATCTATCTCTTAACCCGTTGCCCCAACCTCATATATGCTTCCAAGACGTGCGAACAATGATCTCCCTCTAGAGATTGCACAACTTCTAAACACCTAGAACCAGCTGATTCAACTCCTCACTCAGAACATGCAAAACAACAACAACCCACCTCAGTAGGATCGCTTGACTCAGTTTATGAGGCTGAACCCTCCAAGCTTCTCTCACATCCCTGAGCCAATTGTGGCGGATGACTGGCTCCGCACCATCAATAAGAACTTAAACACCGTCCAAGCTGTTGGAGCTGATAGGATGCATTTTGCCACGCACCAACTTGAATGGTGGGATAACTACCAAGTCACCCATCCATATATTGATGCTATCACCTGGAACCAGTTTGGCGGAGCTTTCCGCACTCATCATGTGGCTATTGGTGTCCTGTCACCGAAGATGTGCGAGTTTTGCGACTTACAACAGCACCACTCTGTCTCCGACTATGGAGACCTTTTCATCAAGTTGGCACGTTATGCACCTGATGATGTTTCCACTGATGCCAAGAGGTAGGAAGAGTTCTTGAGGGTACTTAATGATGATATATCCATTTAGCTTGTGGCTCTGAAGTTTGAAAACTATCAAGAACTCCTGGATCGGGAAGTTGTGGTTGAATCAAAATAGAGGAGTATAGAGAACCGTAAGAGGAAGTCCACCTCACACAAGAATAACTCTGCTCCATACCATAAGCAATGCACTTCATCACCACGACCCCATAACCATAATGGTCACAATCACAATGGACACAACCACAATGGTCATCGTCATGGTGGTCACAACCACAACGGTCATAAGCACTGGAATGGGAATGTAAATGGCAACAATGGGAATGATCTGAGTCAGGTGACATGCTTCAAGTGTGGAAATACTGGGCACTATGCCACTGATTGTCTTGAGAGGCTGAAAATAGGAAATGGCAATGGGAACAACAATGGGAATGGGAATGGGAAGAAGAAAAATACGTTCTTCAAGGCCACGGTGAATCATGTCTCCGTGGATGATGCTTGCAGCACACTAGACATTGTGATTGGTAAGTTCAAGGTTAATTCCATTCCCCACAGTTGTTCTTTTCGATACTGGTGCATCGCATTCATTCATATCAAAGGTATTTCTGGATAGAGGCAAGATACCTACAAAGACTATTAGTTATCCTATTAGGGTAAGCTCTCCTGGAGGGGAGATGGTAGCAAACTCAGGATGTCGTGGGTTAGAACTAAGGATTGGAATACACATCTTTCCCACAAGTCTAGTTGTTTTGGATGACTAAATATGATGGATTCATAGATTGCGCCAAGAGAACTGTTTCACTCACAACTCCGGAAAAGAAAAGAATCCGCTTTAAGTTAACCTTTGCACTTAAGGGAAATATGGTGAACTCTCTTAAGGGGGTTAGTTTATAGGAGGTACCTGTTGTGAAAGAGTATCCAGATGTCTTTCCCAAGGAATTACCAGGGATGCCTCCAGACCAAGACATTAAGTTACTCATTGACTTGATGCCTGGTACTGGATCAATAGACAAAAGACCATACAAGATGGATGTCGATGAGTTGAAATAACTTAAGAAGCAACTTAGGGAGCGTTTGGACAAAGGATTCATTCAACCAAGTGCATCATCTTGGGGAGCACATGTCTTATTCGTGGAGAAGAAGGATAAAACCAAGAGGCGAGTTGTCGATTACCACTTGTTAAACAAAGTGACAATCAAGAACAAGTATCCTCTACCCAATATGAATGACTTACTCGACCAACTGAAGGGCAAGTGTGTTTTCTGAAATGGATCTTTGATCAGGTTACTTCTAGCTGAAGATTCAGGAACAGGATGTACCCAAGACTACCTTGACCACGAGATATGGCTTGTATGAGTACACCGTGATGTCTTTTGGTCTAACCAATGCCCCGTCATACTTCATGACTATGATAAACAAGGTGTTCATGGAGTACTTGGATAAGTTTATTGCTGTGTTCATTGATGATATACTTATATACTCCAAGGATGAGAAGGAACATGAAAGGCATGTGTGCCTAATTATGGGAAAGTTAAGGGAACACAAGTTATATGCCAAGTACAACAAATGCGAGTTCTGGCTGAATAAAGTGGGATTTCTTGGGTACATAGTGTCGGCAAAGGGCGTTGTCGTGGATCCTAGTAAGGTAGCTTCTGTGACAAAATGGGAATCACCCAAGAATGTGGGAGATATAATGTGTTTCCTAGGTCTTGCAGGATACTATCGAAGGTTCATTGAGAAATCTTCCATGATAGCAAAACCTATGACTGAATTGTTGAAGAAGGAAAAAAGTTCCATTGGATCGATGCTTGTGAAGCCAATTTCCAAGAGTTGAAGAAACGTATAGTAACTGCATCAGTTCTATGTCTGCCTGATATCTAGAAAGACTTCCAAGTCTATTGTGACGCTTCTCGCTAGGGAATTGGTAGTGTGTTGATGCATGATGGAAAGGTAGTATCATATGCCCCGCGTCAGCTTAATAACCATGAGAATAAATATCCCACACATGACTTAGAACTAGCATCAGTTGTGCATGCGCTCAAGGTATGGAGACATTACCTCATGGGCAAGAATTGTGATGTATTCACCGATCACAAGAGTCTAAAGTACATATTCACCCAGAAGGAATTGAATATGAGGCAAATCAGATGGCTTGAACTCATCAAGGACTATGATGTGAGCCTGTAGTACCATCCTGGGAAGGCCAATGTTGTAGCGGATGCCTTAAGCCATAAATTTTATGTAAATGGACTTACTGTAGAGAACTTCTGTAACACCCTCAAATCGGTCCTATGCAAGTTTTAGCACTTTCCACCAAACCCGCATAGAAACGATTCAAGGACGCCCACCAGGCACTTTCGTGCGGGTGGAAAACAAAGTAATACCATTACACAACAGTCCTCGATGGGACCCACAGAACAGATATATATACAACAGCGACTCCATGAGTCAAGAATACAGATATAATATACAAAGATCCAAATCACCTCGAAACGATAGAGCGTCCGACTACGGACAAGATGCAAATGGGGCTAAGAGCCCTGAAGAATAACCAATGGCGTCCATAACCCTGCCCAGGCCAAGCCGGAAGGGTAACCCTGCTAACGACGTCGATCGCAAACCTGCTAAAACAAAAGAGGGTGCCGACAAAGGGCAAAGCAAAAAGAGGAGCGTCGGTCCTGAGGCCAGTACACGGCGAGGCTAGAATTCGGCGACTCTCGCCTACATAGGTATGGTGGACTGAAGCAGCAGCGCAGCGGCACTAAACAACCTATAGAGACTCGGTATTACTAGCGGCTATTAGAGAGGGGTAAGAACGACCTATTCGGATCCTACCTCATACTAACACCAAACATACCCATCCTGGTATTTCCCCCTCGAGACCAACGAGGAAGTCGGACCAAGGAACTCACACAGTTGGCAATTTTACTCATTCCGTTATAGTTGCAGCACTTACTAATCAGATATAGATAGCATGAGTCATCCTGAAGCATAAGTAGTGGGCAGTTTTAATTAACCATTCCGTGGTAGTTGGAACATTTACTAGTCAGATATAATTGTCCTGAGGAATCCCAAAACCTAGCAGTTGTTGGCACTTTTATCACATTCCATTGGAGTTACCATACTTACTAGACAGGTATAGTATGGCACAGATCACCACAAATCCACCAGTTGTTGGCATTTTTATTATCCATTCCATTGTAATTGAATCTGATTACTAGTCACATATTAAGTCAAATTTAAGCACTACTTTAGGTATGCTTGTCTATGATCGAGATACTGTGTTCCAAGTCGTCCATAACCGCGGACACGGCTTTCAGAAAGTTTTACCCTGCAGGGGTGCACAAATAGCAACACACACTCGATCAACCTCGGAAAAACCAACTCAAAACCCAACGAGGCTTTCACGACAAAGCAATCACAGGATTCATAAATGATTTCAGGGGGGCACCCCATTAAGCTACCCGCAACGAAGTTGGCCGGCTTCGAGACGGACCCAAGGTTTGTGTGGACGGCTGTAAACGACTAGGAACCCAAATAAGTGACTGGGCTTGTCGATACAGCGAAAACGTGTCACGATCCTAAATAGTACAGGTGCTCCATGCACAATCTTAAATAAAGCAGTAAAGCATGGCATAAGTACAGGATAGTAATAAAGCCCCAAACTATTTTGTGGCCCCAAGAAATAGAAATGAATCAAGCTCTGGCTCAGGGGAGTCCATAAGGCCTCCTGGATGTGGATAGTGTGAAAAATCAAGGAACAGGAATCAAGTACTCGGGGTCCTACGGGACACAAGTGAGCGTGGAAGAACCAAATAACACTTATTGCCCACCGATGCCTCTGCATTAGTTATATCTAGCATTTTAATGGTTGTATTGAAAGTCATGATCATCTCCACCATTAAGCATCTCCACCAGCATCCAACAACTGTGGTACTTGACAACACGAGATTGCAACTGAGCAAGCAACTACGACTCGCAAGGCCAGCTATCTACCAAACACAGGTAATACGAGGTGTCCAAGGCAATATAGAGGCTGCATAGGATATAACTGGTGCACGGAAACTAAAGCATCACGACACGGATATCAATAGATCAACAGGAGGAAATAAAGACAATAAATGCAAAATAGGTAGAAGGGGGAGAGATGCTCGCCTGGGAAACACTGCCGATGGATCATATCCGGAGAACTTGTCGATACTCGCATCAACTCATCGGCCTAATCCGTGAAGAAGCAAAGCACTAAAAGAAACACCGGATGCAATATTTAATACTATGGCGAACATCCGGCATGATTATGATATGATGCAGATGCGGTGCAATTAGGCAGTATTAAGCGGAACCGGGGTCCCGACAATTAATTACACGGTTCAAGTTATTTAGAACCCCCGCAATTTAAATGTTGTCTTAACAAGGCAAAACATGGTATCGGTTCGCTACACAAATTTAAATGGAGTCCGGAATAAGACTAGAATAGCCCGCATATAGACTCCATATTTAATTTAGGTGAATCAACTATTTAACCCAACCCACCAGATGACATGTATGCAAGCATGATGATTTAAAGATGCGACAGGTATATGTCATATTATAAAAATAGGGGCTTAGGGTCTCACATCTGGGTTCGGAAGATCTTGGGTTCCGGGGTTCGGGGGTTGGGTCTCAGGGTTCGACGGGGACAGCGGGATCGGTCTTGGACACGGGGGTAGATCTTGTCGCACGGGCATCAATGCTTCCGGGAAGGAGAACTTGTCGTTCAGGGTCTCGACATCCTCGGATTCCGATCGGAGATCTTGGTGGCCTTCGGGTTCGTGTAGATGGTCATGGCGTCCGGGATGAAGAACTTGGCGTTCTGGTCCTCGGGCATTGGATCCGTGATCTTCGGGGTAGACGGTCTCGGCGTTCCCTGACGAAGGTCTTGGCGTGCGACGCCATCGCCTTCAGGTTCGGCGCCGGAAGATCTTGTTGGTCCAGGAGGTAGATCTTGTCGTCGGTTCCTTGTCGGGGGCAATCTTCACCTCCGGGAACGGGGTCTCGGTCATCGTATTTGTGTCGGAGATCTTGTTGCGCCAAACTAGGCGTTGGTTCTCTTCGGAAGAACTCGTCGATAGTCCTTGTCCAACTTGTTATTTGTCGATTTTGTTTGCTAGGAGATCTTGCTGCCAACCTCCCATCCTCGCACTATACAGGGAACTCGATGTACAAACGAACAGGCATCAAGCAGGACAAACGAACAAGCGGCTTGTGGCTAGAACACAATGCGATGAAGAACAGAGGTAGCAGATGCACCAGGTGTGCGCAGGGGCAAGATGGGACCAGGTGCTTCAGGAGGCGGGCTCGGGGAGGAAAAAACATCCGTGGGGTCGGCGGCTGGTAGTGACAAGGTCAACAGGGGCGGGGCATGGCGGAAGACAGCGCCGCCGTTGGTGGACTCGACGGCGGGGATGCAGGTCCCGGGCGGCACGTGGCAGGGGCGGTCGAGGACGAGGCCCGGATGCGGGGGCGAGGGAGGCTGGAGGTGAGGGCAGCCAGCGGTGGCGGTCGGAGAGAAGAGGCGGGCGAGCTCGGTGGCGGGCCCCGTGATGGCGGAGGTCGAGGGGAGGAAGAGCGGCGGCGGGATGCGGCCGAGCCCGGCGGATGTGAGGAGAGCGTGGGGAGGTGGATGGCGACCGCGGGGGCGACGGAGAGGTTGCCGGAGGCGGCACTACCGCGGCGCCTGCAGAGCTCGAGGAGGCCGGCGGTCTTGATGGCGGCGACAGCCGGGAAACAGGGTGAGGCATGCGAGCTCGGGCGGGGCTCTGCCTTGGAGGAGGAGGGCACGGTGAACGGGAGGCGCAGGTGGCGACGGGGTGAGGGCGACGGCAGCAGAGGAGGACGGTGGGGAGGAAGAGGATAGAGAGGGTTGGTGGGAAAGGCAACCTGGGGAGGGGCAGGCAACACGGCCTCGACGCATTAGGACGGGGACTAGGTGGCGTGGGATGTGGCCAGGTACGGGCAGGGCTGGCTACAAGCGGGAGTGCGCGGGGAGGCGCGTGGGGCCTAGGGACGCGTTGCGGAGCGGGTGGAGCATGGAGAGGTGGGTGGGAGTGCGTGACAGGTGGGCTGGGAGCCGATCGCTCGCGTGCGCGTGTCGTGCGTTGTGTTGTGTGCTGCGCGCGGGTGTGGATCAGGTGGATGGGGTAGGTGGTGAGGGCGGCGGTGAGGTGGCGAGACGGGGTTGGTCGGGATGAGGTGGAGGGGTGCCAGGGTGGCGGGTGGAAGGCTGGCGCGGGTTGCTTGCAGCGCTAGCGTGCGGCGCGCTGCGGGTGGGCTAGGTTAGATTAGGTTAGGGTAGGGTTGGGTTTAGACAGGTCTAGGTAGATTAGATTTAGGGTTTGGAGGTGGCCGGCCAGGCTTTCGGGCCTGGCGGGCTGCCTCCTAAATAATTGAAAATTTTGAATTATTTAGAATAGGGCTTTTGCAAACCGTATTTAGACAAACCAAAATATTCCGGAGACCTGGGTTTTAATTTGAATAAAGACGGGAATATTTGGACAACAAAACCAGGCGTTTCGAAAATAGTTTAGACAAAAACCATGCATGATGACATGACGATGCTCGAATGCAATGCGGCATGATGACATGAGCATGCGGTCATGACGATGCAATGCACAAAAACAATGCGATTTTCTAGTAGTGGTTTTGCGGGATGCCACAATTCGAACACCACTAACAAGGGATCTCGCTCTCGAGATCCGCCTCATGGTACCGAGGAAAAGGCTGATGATCGGATTCTTCTCGCTTCGTGTCGATCCCCGCGACGCCACTAACAAAGGTTCCTTCTTCGTCTTGAATCGGCGACACCACCAACAAGGTGTCATTGCTCGCATTCGTTGAGAGAACACTCCGGAGAAACAAGGACGAAGATAAAGGTCTCAAAAGATAAGGCTACCTTTAACTTCCGTGGAAGGAGTGAAATTGCATTGATCCTCCAATTCAATGTACAAAGCGAATGATAAGAGTAGTGGTATGGTCATGACTCCATCCCACACTCTAAACATTACTCTGCACACGAATAGGTGAATTATACAACCAACTCTCGGAATTAGACTGAAGATCTCGACAAACGAGGTTCGGAACAAAGGAGTGATGCAGGCTCTTCATCGGATCTAACGTGGATGAAGTCGTCGTCTTGGAAACTCCGGAAGGCACAAAGAAGGAACAACGAGAAGTCCAACAGATGAAGGATTCCTCGGATAGCATGAAGACCGGATGTAGAAGCACCATTACCAAAGAAGGGAGCAAAACCCTGAAGGTACGACGGAAAACCCAACCACGAGAATTCCTGGACTCGAAGAAAAGATAAGAAAACAGATCCAAAACACGCAGAGGTAAGAGGAGAATAGCCGAGGGGTAAGGAGTAAAACAGACCTAATCAGATCTATCCAACCGATTTTGCAAAATAGTTTTGACTCTCTAGTTCGATCGTTAGCTAGGTTATCCTACAGGCTGGACTTGTGAGGTATCACAACTGCTGAGCTCTGATACCACTCTGTAACACCCTCAAATCGGCCCTATGCAAGTTTTAGCACTTTCCGCCAAACCCGCATAGAAACGATTCAAGGACGCCCACCAGGCACTTTCGTGCAGGTGGAAAACGAAGTAATACCATTACACAACAGCGACTCCATGAGTCAAGAATACAGATATAATATACAAAGATCCAAATCACCTCGAAACGATAGAGCGTCCGACTATGGACATGATGCAAATGGGGCTAAGAGCCCTGAAGAATAACCAATGGCGTCCATGACCCTGCCCAGGCCAAGCCGGAAGGGTAACCCTACTAACGACGTCGATCGCAAACCTTCTAAAACAAAAGAGGGTGCTAACAAAGGGCAAAGGAAAAAGAGGAGCGTCAGTACTGAGGCCAGTACACGGCGAGGCTAGAATTCGGCGGCTCTCGCCTACATAGGTATGGTGGACTGAAGCGGCAGCGTAGCGGCACTAAACAACCTATAGAGACTCGGTATTACTGGCGGCTATTAGAGAGGGGTAAGAAAGACCTATTCGGATCCTACCTGATACTAACACCAAACATACCCATCCTGGTATTTCCCCCTCGAGACCAAACGAGGAAGTTGGACCAAGGAACTCACACAGTTGGCAATTTTACTCATTCCGTTATAGTTGTAGCACTTACTAATCAGATATAGATAGCATGAGTCATCCTGAAGCATAAGTAGTGGGCAGTTTTAATTAACCATTCCGTGGTAGTTGGAACATTTACTAGTCAGATATAATTGTCCTGAGGAATCCCAAAACCTAGCAGTTGTTGGCACTTTTATCACATTCCATTGGAGTTACCATACTTACTAGACAGGTATAGTATGGCACAGATCACCACAAATCCACCAGTTGTTGGCATTTTTATTATCCATTCCATTGTAATTGAATCTGATTACTAGTCACATATTAAGTCAAATTTAAGCACTACTTTAGGTATGCTTGTCTATGATCGAGATACTGTGTTCCAAGTCGTCCATAACCGCGGACACGGCTTTTAGAAAGTTTTACCCTGCAGGGGTGCACAAATAGCAACACACACTCGATCAACCTCGGAAAAACCAACTCAAAACCCAACGAGGCTTTCACGACAAAGCAATCACAGGATTCATAAATTATTTCAGGGGGCCACCCCATTAAGCTACCCGCAACGAAGTTGGCCGGCTTCGAGACGGACCCAAGGTTTGTGTGGACGGCTGTAAACGACTAGGAACCCAAATAAGTGACTGGGCTTGTCGATACAGCGAAAACGTGTCACGATCCTAAATAGTACAGGTGCTCCATGCACAATCTTAAATAAAGCAGTAAAGCATGGCATAAGTACAGGATAGTAATAAAGCCCCAAACTATTTTGTGGCCCCAAGAAATAGAAATGAATCAAGCTCTAGCTCAGGGGGGTCCATAAGGCCTCCCAGATGTGGATAGTGCGAAAAATCAAGGAACAGGTATCAAGTACTCGGGGTCCTATGGGACATAAGTGAGCGTGGAAGAACCAAATAACACCTATTGCCCACCGATGCCTCTGCATTAGTTATATCTAGCATTTTAATGGTTGTATTTAAAGTCATGATCATCTCCACCATTAAGCATCTCCACCAGCATCCAACAACTGTGGTACTTGACAACACGAGATCGCACCTGAGCAAGCAACTATGACTCGCAAGGCCAGCTATCTACCAAACACCGGTAATAGGAGGTGTCCAAGGCAATATAGAGGCTGCACAGGATATAATTGGTGCACAGAAACTAAAGCATCGCGACACGGATAGCAATAGATCAACAGGAGGAAATAAAGACCATAAATGCAAAATAGGTAGAAGGGGGAGAGATGCTCGCCTGGGAAACACTGCCGACGGATCATATCCGGAGAACTTTCCGATACTCGCATCAACTCATCGGCCTAATCCGCGAAGAAGCAAAGCACTAAAAGAAACATCGGATGCAATATTTAATACTACGGCAGAAGATCCGGCATGATTATGATATGATGCAGATGCGGTGCAATTGGGCAGTATTAAGCGGAACTGGGGACCCGACAATTAATTACATGGTTCAAGTTATTTAGAACCCCCGCAATTTAAATGTTGTCTTAACAAGGCAAAACATGGTATCGGTTCGCTACACAAATTTAAATGGAGTCCGGAATAAGACTAGAATAGCCCGCATATATAATTTAGGTGAATCGACTATTTAACCCAACCCACCAGATGACATGTATGCAAGCATGATGATTTAAAGATGCGACAGGTATATGTCATATTATAAAAATAGGGGCTTAGGGTCTCACATCTGGGTTCGGAACATCTTGGGTTCGGGGGTTCGGGGGTTCGGTCTCAGGGTTCGACGGGGACAGCGGGATCAGTCTTGGACATGGGGGGTAGATCTTGTCGCACGGGCGTCAATGCTTCCGGGAAGGAGAACTTGTCGTTCAGGGTCTCGGCGTCCTCGGATTCCGATCGGAGATCTTGGTGGCCTTCGGGTTCGTGTAGACGGTCATGGCATCTGGGATGAAGAACTTGGCGTTCCGGTCCTCGGGCATCGGATCCGTGGTCTTCGGGGTAGACGGTCTCGGCGTTCCTTGACGAAGGTCTTGGCGTGCGACGCCATCGCCTTCGGGTTCGGCGCCGGAAGATCTTGTTGGTCCAAGAGGTAGATCTTGTCGTCGGTTCCTTGTCGGGGGCAATCTTCACCTCCGGGAACGGGGTCTCGGTCATCGTATTCGTGTCGGAGATCTTGTTGCCCCAAACTAGGCGTTGGTTCTCTTTGGAAGAACTCGTCGATAGTCCTTGTCCAACTTGTTATTTGTCGATTTTGTCTGCTAGGAGATCTTCCTGCCAACCTCCCATCCTTGCACTATACAGGGAACTCGATGTACAAATATACAGGCATCAAGCAGGACAAACGAACAAGCGGCTTGTGGCCAGAACACAACGCGATGAAGAACAGAGGTAGCAGATGCACCAGGCGTGCGCAGGGGCAAGATGGGACCAGGGGCTCCGGGAGGCGGGCTCGGGGAGGAAAAAACATCCGCGGGGTTGGCGGCTGGTGGTCACAAGGTCAACGGAGGCGGGGCATGGCGGAAGATGGCGCCGCCGTTGGTGGACTCGACGGCGGGGATGCAGGTCCCGGGCGGCGCGTGGCAGGGGCGGTCGAGGACGAGGCCCGGATGCGGGGACGAGGGCGAGGGAGGCCGGAGGTGAGGGCGGCCAGCGGTGGCGGCCTGAGAGAAGAGGTGGGCGAGCTCGGTGGCGGGCCCTGCGGCGGCGGAGGTTGAGGGGAGGAGGAGCGGCGGCGGCATGCGGCCGAGCCCGGCGGATGCGAGGAGAGCGTGGGGAGGTGGATGGCGACCGCAGGGGTGACAGAGAGGTTGCCGGAGGCGGCACTGCCGCGGCGCCTGTAGAGCTCGAGGTGGCCGGCGGTCTTGGTGGCGGCGACGGTCGGGAAACGAGGTGAGGCAGGCGAGCTCGGGCGGGGCTCTGCCTTGGAGGAGGAGGGCGCGGTGGACGGGAGGCGCATGTGGCGGCGGGGTGAGGGCGACGACAGCAGAGGAGGACGGTGGGGAGGAAGAGGAGAGAGAGGGTTGGTGGGAAAGGCGACCTGGGGAGGGGCAGGCAACGCGGCCTCGACGCGTTGGGACGGGGACTAGGTGGCGTGGGAAGTGGCCAGGTACGGGCGGGGCTGGCTGCAAGCGGGAGTGCACGGGCAGGCGCGTGGGGCCTAGGGACGTGTCGAGGAGCGGGTGGAGGATGGCGAGGTGGGTGGGAGTGAGTGACAGGTGGGCTGGGAGCCGATCGCTCGTGTGCGCATGTCGTGCGTTGTGTTGTGTGCTGCGCGTGGGTGTGGATCAGGTGGATGGGGCAGGTGGTGTGGGCGGCGGTGAGGTGGCGAGACGGGGTTGGTCGGGATGAGGTGGAGGGGTGCCAGGGTGGCGGGTGGAAGGCTGGCGCGGGTTGCTTGTAGCGCTAGTGTGCGGCGCGCTTTGGGTGGGGCTAGGTTAGATTAGGTTAGGGTAGGGTTGGGTTTAGACAGGTCTAGGTAGATTAGATTTAGGGTTTGGAGGTGGCCGGCCGGGCTTTCGGGCCTGGCGGGCTGCCTCCTAAATAACTGAAAATTTTGAATTATTTAGACTGGGGCTTTTGCAAACCGTATTTAGACAAACCAAAATATTCCGGAGACCCGGGTTTTAATTTGAATAAAGACAGGAATATTTGGACAGCAAAACCAAGCGTTTCGAAAATAGTTTAGACAAAAACCATGCATGATGACATGACGATGCTCGAATGCAATGCGGCATGATGACATGGGCATGCGGTCATGACGATGCAATGCACAAAAACAACGCAATTTTCTAGTAGTGATTTTGCGGGATGCCACAACTTCCCAAGGAATTGAGTAAGCAATTCAAAGATCTCAGATTGGAGATAGTTTCAGAAGGATACCTAGCCTCTATGGAGATAGTACCCAGACTTCTAGACATAATCGAAGAAGTCCAGAAGGAGGACAATGAGTTAGAGGAAATAAGAGCTAATATGAGCAATGGTAAAGCAAACGGCTTTCATGTGGATGAACATGGAACTTTGTGGTATGATAAACACTTGTGCGTACCCAATGACCCCAAAATCAGGAAGTTAATTCTCCAGAAGGCTCACGACTCGCCCTACTCAATTCCTCCTGGTAACAAAAAATTGTACATGCATGTGAAGGATAGATTCTGGTGGAATAATTTGAAGAGAGAAATTGCCGAGTATATATCCCTTTAAGACGTGTGCAACAGAGTGAAGGCAGAATATCGGAAACCAGCAGAACTACTACAACCATTGTATGTATCTGATTGGAAGTGTGATAACATAGGCATGGACTTTATCACGGGATTACCCTAGACTCGTTCTGGATATGATTCTATCTAGGTGGTAGTTGTTCATTTCACCAAAGTGGCTCACTTCATCCCCGTAAAGACCACCTATGCAAGCGCCAAGCTAGCAAAAATATATATGTCAAGGATTGTAAGTTTGCATGGTGTTCCTAAAGGAATTTTTTCTGATACAGGTACCTAGTTCACTTCAAAATTTTGGCGACAATTACAAGAATCTCTAGGAACCGGACTGGAGTTCAATATTGCATTCCGCCCGCAAACAAATGGTCAGATAGAACGAGTTAATTAGATCCTAGAAGATATGTTGAGGGCTTGTGCCTTAGACTATGGGTCTAGTTGGTACGACAACCTACCATATGCAGAGTTCTCGTACAACAATAGTTACCAAACTAGTATCAATATGGCCCTATTTGAGGTTCTATATGGGAGGAAGTGTAGAACTCCATCGCTATGGAGTGGAGTTGGGGAATGTAGTTTGTTTGGACCTGAATTGATCAAGGATGCCAAAAAAAAGGTAAGAAAGATCCAAGATAGGGTAAAGGTAGCCCAATCCAGAAAAAGTGCTATGTTGATTCCAAGCATAGGGAGGTAAGTTATGAAGTAGGAGATCGCGCATATCTTCGAGTCTCACCACTACGTGGAGCTAAGAGATTTGGAATCAAGGGAAAATTGGCACCTCGCTTTATAAGGCGATATAATATTCTAGCTCGTAGAGGAGAAGTTTCCTATGAACTGGAATTACCAAAACTAATAGCCGTTCATGATGTATTTCATGTGTGACAACTAAATCAGTGTCACCCGGAGATGGTTGAAATGCTCTTGAGGGATACAGTCCCACTAGAAGAGGTTCAGTTGGAAAACGATCTCACTTATCAGGAAAAGCCCATCAAGATCCTAGAAACAACTTAGAGGATTACTCGTACCAAGACCATCAGGTTCTTCAAGGTTCAGTGGAATCACCATTCCGAGAAAGAAGCCACGTGGAAACGTGAAGAGGATTTGAAGATGGAACACCCGCACCTATTTGCTAGCCAACCTGAATCTCGAGGACGAGATTATTCTTAAGGGGGGCAGCTTTGTAACATCCCAAATTTTCAATTCCAGATGTTACTAGAAGCATATCATACATGGCATCAAACAATTTTTTTTTAATCAAAAACCCTTTCACAAAACCCTCTTTTGGTTTTCCTAAAATAGTCCTACAAAGGGCATAAGGTTGTTTTTTGCAAACACACTCTTCAAAACTATATAAAATGTTGCTAGTATGATCCTATAATAATCTCCTTAATTTTACAAAATTTTAGAGACCAAAATCACTAAATTTGAGTTTGAAATGCAAAAGTTCTTAAGGAAACGATAAAATAGAAAAGGAATAAAAGAAACAAAAAAGTAACCTAGCGGGCCAGCTAAAGCCATCCCGCATCTATCTACCGCGTGCGCCAGAAAGTGAGAAGCTCTAAGCTCCGTGGGCCAGCCCATAGCAACCGAAGCCTCGCAGCAGCCTGCGCTAGCCCGCACAAGGCCGCTGACTGCCCGGCCCAACCTCGTCATCTCCTCCACTAAGTCCGGGATGAACACACGCGACTGCGCCGTGCCCAACCAAATCCTTGCCAAATTAGAGAGGATCTCCGCTTCTCCTATGCAAGAAACCCCGTCTATTTAATCACTGTGCCACTCTGCCCTAAAATCCTAAATAAACTTCGCAAGCTGCCACTAGGTTGTCGATTTCTAGATCGAAACCGATCCCGCGGAGTTGCGCCGCCACCGGGCTCGGAAGCCAAGGTTCTGATGCCCCTCTCTCTACTTTTATCCTTCCCCTGTTTCCTCTTGTAGTACCACGTCACCCTGACCTTCTTTTCCCTCTTAGCAACACACGTGAGCAAGCCAGCGGCCCCGCCAGAGCTTCAGTCGCCGCCCGCCTCTGTCTGCTCACCATCGCCTTTCCAGAAAGGGAGGAGCATCACCAAGGACACCAATGTGACCCCGTCGAGACGCTGTACCTCCTCGTCCACTTCTCCACCTCGAATAGCCACCAGAGAACCACTAAGAACCACCACTTGACCGTGCCGCCACCGTCACCGCCATCAACTCCGACGTCCATCGCCGCAAGTGAAAAGCAATCGTTCACAACTGCTCGTTTTCAATTCAACGGTGTAGATTAGATCAAAAACCGAATTGGTATCAACCAATATTGTAACGCCACGTGGCAACCATGTCGCTTGCTAGTCACCGCAGCGTCAGCGCTCCTTCAGCAAGCCAGTCAGTGCTAGTCAGCTAATTGCTTTATATAAGCAGAAAATATGTTTAATCTTGCAAAATTCATAGGAATTTAAATTACAAATAATATATAATGTTGGGTTCACAAAATTGTGTAGATTGCAGATATGTAGTAAAATTTCTAGTTAGCCATAGTAATTATTTTATGGGATTTTAAATTGTAGAATAGTGTATTTTAATTCTAGAAAAATAACTACTCATCCATTTTAGTTGATTTTTATCACGTTGCCTTCGTATTTCCGAGATCTACAGTTTGGCATTGGAATACCTTATTTAGAGGTCTTAGATCTAACCCGCGGTAGATTAGAAGTATATTCCCCTTTACGTTCTTATGTAGTGTTTTAAAAATCCAAATTAACTAAAAGCTGTGGGAAATCAATACTAAAGACATCCTCAACATTGAATAATATTCTTGGATGAAATTAAACTCATCCTGCATATTGCCATGTTGCATGCATGCATATTTACTATTGTGTCATTGTTTTATGCAAATTGTGAATAGATCTATATTTGTTTGTTTGCTAGACTGTTCAGAGTGCACTGAGGAGTATTGTTGCTTAGAGTGCCATTCGGATCATGGCACGTTACACCTCTTGTTCATATGGTGTCCCAGTTTTGACTACTATGCATGCTTTGCTCTTCAAAATAGTAGTATGCATGTGTAGGACGTTTTGGTAGAACTACTTACGAATATTTTCCAAGTGCGATATTTTTGTAGTATGCCATGAGTAGTGTTATACTTAGGATTTTTCTCTTCTTAATAGGTTACCCATGAATTTTTATAAGTACTACTTCTACTATGCTATATATGCAATATGTCTCTGGGGGTTCAAAAACTGAAAATTTTCTAAGTATAAAAGCTCCCTTGAGCAAATCTTTTCCCCTGAAATCTACTTCAAAATAAAAACTAAGTTTTTTTCTGGGTGGATTGGTTGTCGAGACAACGAGTGGAATTTTGGTGAAGGAAGGCTGGCCAAGAATCAAAAAAGTCTGCGATGCTCCAGAAGTCAGAAGATTCAAGTGCAACCACAATACATATGGGATCTGTCTTGGCTTAGTACTTAGTGAGAAACCTCACCTAGATACCGTTATTTGGAGGATACTTTGGCATGGGAAGATCCGGAAGGTAGAGGGGCTAATAAGGGAAGGCTTCACCATGGTCTTATCTGTAAATGGACTTGATCATAGATTGTGGATAAAGTACACAACCTCTCGAGAGTAATCAATTAGATCGATCAGCCGAGTTCATAGAAAAGAACAACATGAGGATCTGAAGGATGGAGCCTCTGAAGGATCTTCCTCTCTGTTTTCAAACTTAAATTTTATAAAACCTCGTGGCGTTTCTAATATTGCTCATGGGTGGGATTTTGGGACTTGGTGTATAATATCCTAGTGTTAGGTTGAAGATTGGACACTTGGTGCGTGGTATCCTCGTGTTCCACTCGACCATATATTTCTCTTAAGTAAATATTTGCAATTTAGGATAAAAGATTTTCCTCTCTTCTTCTTAACTTAAGAAAATTGGCTCTATGCAAAAAAACCTCAAGCATTCTCTTAGCCTTGCATGTAGAGATTGTATATTTCTTTCCTAGGTGTAATTTGCTAATACATTCAAAGTATTGACTAACTTTTTTGGTTGCACGTTTCATGTGCAGAATCCTAAGATTGAAAGGTGCATAGGGTTCGCGGGTCTTCCCTCAACAAGCCTGAGGTGTTGATGGACTCAAGTTTTATGAAGTTTCCGTTGTTTTATTTGAGATAGCTATAAGCTATGCAAAGATGTAATAATATACACTGGATTATTTGTATAATAATGACTTGTGTTTTACATGATATTCATCGACTATGGGTACTAGCTATTGATTTAGGGACTAGCATGTTAATCACATGGACTTAGGATCTTTATAGATTTAAGGTCACTACACAAGCTTCCTAGCTAACTCCGCCCACTTGAATGACTTTATGTCTATTTATCGAAATTAGATCAAATTTGAACTACCATGTATGGAAATTATTGGGTTTCAACCCAAACCACCAAGGTTATCATGGCCATAACAACATCATAGTTCATGATCTGATAAACTTACCACACTCAATTGGTGGATTAGTGCATCTTGGCATAGTAAGCATTGTTACCCGTGGGAGTTTCCAACAATTAGGAAAAAATACATTCAATTTCTCCAGTGATGACGGTATGTTTTTATGTAAAGAAAGTCCGAATAATATGGTTCAGAATGCCACAAGCCCACGTTTTCACACATAGTGGATCATGCTTCCTATCTAACTTTGGCACTTCAATGGCTTTACGCTGATTTAACGAAACTAGTTCAAATTAGTTTGAAGTACAAGTGGTAGATTTCTCTTAAAATTTTACATAAGGCGTCCGAAGGTACTATACCCGCCAGGCAATCAATATACGAGAATGACCCGGAGTTTTGAAAGATTCAAATTATTCTTAATAATTTGCTTGACCCTGTTTTGAAAATAATAGAAGAAAATAAATAAAAATCCTAGAAACAAATACTTACACATGGTGTCCTTTTGCGTGTATTACCTGCCGTGAAAAATGAAAAATATGAGTTTTGACAACTTTTGAAAAACCCGACTCACAATGGCCTAGCATGTATGTGAACAGGTTTCAAGGCAAAGGTCATGGCCATATACAACAATGTAGTTTATGATAGTTTCCCCATATTAGATAGACTGGTGCATCTTGGCATGGTAAACAATATGTTGCTAAGGGGAGTTTCCAACAAATATTAGGAAAAGCGACAATTTCAATTTTCCAAGCGAGAGGAATGATTTCTCTATAAATCAAGTACAATAGCACCACTAGGAAGAATATGGCTCGAAACGGAGGGAAAATCGAAGAGCGAGAGAAGAGACAATGAGCTCATAGAATAAAACATGGGCAAGGGAAGAGGACATCATCAAAGAGGAGTTAAAGGCGGTTCGATGCCAGAGAAAATTTATGATGGATTCCTGACACATGGTACTCCTGCGGCCTTACAGTGTAGTACACTCTAGTAGTAGTAAATTTTAAGACCTATGCATGCAAAACAAATTGTGTATTTTATCTCTCCTTCGCTGCCTCTCACCATCCATCCTCCTCCATCTCTCCTGCGCAACCCCGTGCGCACCGGCTCGACTGATCTCTCCCTCATCCAAAGCGTGGCGCTGCACATGTGTGATCTTGTACGACGGATCTTTGTCTGTGCATGTGGTGTGTTTGTCGGCTGCGTTGGTATGGAGGAGTACATAGGAAGGAAACCATTTTGGTCCTTGGCAGCAAAAAGTAGTATGTAGCAATTTAAATTTTTCCGGTTTCGAAATTTTCACTTGCTTCCCACACATTGGAAGGGAAGGTTATTCAAAAGATCGTCCATTCGCGGTAGTACTTATTATCTTGTATTATCTTATATTACTTACCATACCACCACTACATAGTGTACAAACAACTTTGAATATTGACCATTGGATCAAGACTGTCAAATCCTAAGATTTGTTAACCCTTGGATCTTTTCCATTCTAGCATCTAGAAAATTCTATTGCTAGTCTCTAGCACAATCAATGATAGTATGAAAAATCCTCAAAACACACTTGTACACTATTCTAGAATCTTCTCCATCATTTCTCTAGAGCATGTTACCAAAATTTTCAACTATTAAGTAGCTAATAAAGGTTGATTTATACATGTTATAAATTATAAGCACCAAATATACACCCGATAGTTTATGGGCGTCACTCGAAATTACAATCATTTTTTGAGCTTTACCTATTGTAATTTTATATGGTGATGATATGCCATACTTTTATTATCTGAGTCTTACGTACAGGGCATGTGCAACTTCTTATTTTATCTTACAACTATAAAGTGTATGGATAACTTTGAATATTGACTATTGGATCAAGACTAGCGAATCCCAATATTTCCAACCGTTGGATCTTCTTTTCCATTCTAGCATCTAGATGATTCTATTCATAGTCTTTAGTGCAATGAATGCTATGCACAAACCTCGAAACACACTTCTCCATCATTCTTGAATCTTCTCTATCGTTTCTCTAGACCATATTACCAAAAAAAATAAGTACTGGTATCTATACCAGTATATAATGTGCTAGTTTTGAATTGGGCCTAACACATCAATTTCAGCCCTTGGTCTTCTAAATCCAACGGCTGAAAACAATGGGATTCATTGAGAATAGGACATCGGAGTTGTATCCCGTTGTTCTAGAACCATCTCACTTATTCGCGTAGCCTTTCTCCAGAAACGAGGCCGATGCATGTGGGCCATGCTACAACATAGTGAGTGTGTATTCATCACAAGGGAGATGACCTAGCAGGATGACCGAGGGATATATTGGTAGATTAAACAAATAATTATATGGATCCCACCGGGTGTACATATGTAGTCTTTTTTTCAATTTTCTCTCTCTATCAGTGAACCACCGAACAATGGAAATTGTTACTAATTTTCTACTTTTATAATCCTTTTTCATTGGACATTGATAATATTATTTTTGCTCGGGTCTATATCATCTGCGCTATTTTACAAATTTTTTGCTCGAGAGCACCTTTGAAAAATCAAAAATCACATTTAAGATTTTTTTAAATATACCCAGATGTACTCCCTCCATTTAAAAATATACGATTCTTTAGCTTTTTTCCTAAAACACATGTATCTAGATATATTTTAGTGTATAAGTTCACCCATTTGTTCCAAACCTACACACAAAAAGTTGTTTAGATAAATGGGTTTCAAAAAGGCTAAAATATTTTATATTTTGAAACAGAGGGAGTAGTTAATGATTTTCTCACGAAGTGCAAAGTATCAATTTCATATTCTTTGTATTATAAGCTACACAAAATATAACAACAGTCTAGATATGTCCATGTATTTTTCAAATACAAAACTTTGTGGTTCTTATGTAGTCCCCAATAAAAGAACTTCGTGTTGCGATTTTGCATACTTGTAGAATACAACGTTGATTATGTCCAGAACTATTTTTATTTTGAAAAAAACTTGTAAATATGATTTTGATTTTTTTAAATAAATAGAGCTTTGGAGATCGGGAGTCAAAGACACGTTCTGCTTTTACCATTAATAAAACCTATCTATTATGCTAATACGTGCATTGCACATGCTTAGAGTAGTAGCTATGATATGTCATACATATATTATTCGAGTCTCACGTGCAGGGAACATGCAACTTACTAGTACTAGTAGGATACAATACTTGATATGTCCCATCACATTTTATGCACTTCATCAACAAGCTCCAGCAGAAAGTGAGCAGTGCACTGTTTTTTTGTTAAGAAAGTACTATTAGTATGAAGAGTATGGCTCAGCTGCTTGGTGGAGAATGAGCCAAAATAAACTTCTTTTCCTTTCTTAACTTCATGGTCATTGTTCTAAATGTATGTACTTGGATGTAATTTTTATTTTTTATAAGATCCTTCATGTAACTTATACTTTCACCGACCATGATAACTGAAGCACCTCGCTCCTACGGGACCTACACCATACAAAAGAACATGCCACCGCCCTAATTCTTAGACAAAGTGGACCATGCTTTCTTACAGTTGTCAAGTTTTAAAGGATTTTTGAAGCTTCCTAGATAACTCCGCACATTTAAATAACTTTATGCTGATTTAACCAAATTAGGTCAAATTCAAACTATAAGTAAGCGCGATATACTACACTTGAATTAAATGTCTTTTCAAATGTAGATGTGTGCATCTTCTTGTAGATAACAATTGGGACTTTCCAACTATCTAAAAAAAGTTCGAATTTTTTTGAGTGATGACAAGATTGTTCTTTTCTATAAAGAACGTTTGAAGAATATGTGTAACATCCCAAAACTTCAATCCAAGCTTATCAAGATCAAATCAATCAAAAATGGGGTTAACAAAAAACTTTTCCAAATTTAAAATGAAAGCATTTATATGTGTGCATTTAAAATAGGAGTTGTTTGAATTGCCATGATTGAGTGATCCAATACTTGTAAAATGTTTCTTAGATGGTTTAAACATCATCTACATCATTCCCAAACTTTTCCTAAAGAAAATCAAATCAAAAAGAATTAAAAAGAAGGAATGGTCATTTTGGCAAAATTAACTCTCATACCTACTTTGTGTGTTCCTAGCATTCATTTCTTAACATAAACAATTCTTTATCCTTGTACCCTTGCTAGTACACATAATGAGGTACCAAGGCCCACCTTTGGATCTGCTAAAAACACTCTTTTAATAATTTAAAATGACAGTTTAAAATTGAACCTAATGCATATGCATAGATCACCCCTATTTCAAAACCCATCTATTTGAGCTCCACTTTCAAAACCCTTGCAACCAGAGACTACCTAGCACTAGTGGAGATCACTCAAAAAATTTGAAACCAAAATTCAAAAATTTCTTTCTTGCGGCCATTTCCACAAACACTTGGCAGGCAAGAATCTAACTCTAATCCTAGCTCACTGTTTACTACAGAGTTTTGCCCCCATTTGATCCCCATTTACTCCCTCTGTCTCCAAATGATCTAACCAAAGCCTAAACACCCATCCCCTACACCCCTAGCAACAATGCCATGCCAACCCGAGCACCTAGTCGCCGGCCCAACTTGCAACCACCGTAGCAGACCGCCCCTCTCTCTCCCTCCATGTCTAGGAGGTAGCTCACACCTCACCGCCCCTCTCTGTCCCCTGCCTGAGCCCAGCCCTGCAGTGGACCACCGAGGATAGCCCGCGCCCAGTGCCATCGGACCATGCCGGTGCCACCCCCAGAGCGTGCCCTGTCCCCGCTCCCCCAGACCGCCCCTTGGCCACAGCCCGCGCCCGCCGCTCCACCACGACCTGGAGAACACCCCAGACATCCCCGCTGGCCGCCCAACGCCTCACAGCCACCGCTCGCCGTGGACACCGCCGCCTCTGCCGCGTAGAGCGCCACCTCGCCCAGACCACGTGCCACCGCCCCTACGGCTGCATTCAATGCCTAGAGCACCGCCAGGGAACCGCACGTCGATAGCCACCCGCAGCCATGCCTCTACCCCGCCGTAGCCATGCCGCCACCGTCGCCTGCCCATCCCGCTCGGTCTCACCGTCGGGCCTATAAAAGGAGCCCTCCCCAGCCTCTTCTCTCCACACCACTCCACTCCCCTCACCTCTCTGAACCTCACCCACCTCTAGCCGGATCAAGGCAGGCTTTGTCTCACCGGAATTGGAGATGGAGCAGCCGCGGTAGGAGGAGAAGGGCGCCGCTGATTGTGACCACCCCAAGCTCCGCCGCAACCGCGCCTTGCCTCGCCGTCCTCTTCCACTTCGTTTGCCCGCCTCGCCGACCCCGCTGGAGCCCTGGTACGTCCCCAGCAGACCCCCACCGAGCCGCTAGGGTTCGAGCTCGCCGGCGACCTGTTCGTCATCGACGACGACCCTCAGCCATAGATCTGCCTTCTAATCCTACGGCCCACAGCGCGCGTACCGTTTCGCGTGTTAAGTGACGCTGACAAGCGGGACGCCCTTGTCAGCTAAGCCCCATCTTTTCCACCTTAGTGAACACTCTTAACTTAGTAGTTAGAGTAGATCAAAAACTTGAGTCACTTTAGATGGGAACACTTGGTAAAAATGAATTATTAAAACCTTGGAATGATGAGTCATTCTATTGAGATGTTTTGACATGTGTTGAGAAACACAAAGGATTGATGTTCATGAAAATATTGAGGCATGAGCCTTAACTCTTTTATAAAACTGATGGTTGGATTCGGATGCGATACCATTCCAAATTTACCGTACAACCACATTACCTGAATTGGGTAAGGCTTAGCTGGAAATTGATAGGCATTAGTATTAGTTCCCTCATGGGAGAGGTCTGAGCTGAGGCTACCTCTCATGATGTCCACCTATGCAGTGCCCAAGATGACTGATGGTCATGGTTGGGAGGCCATACTCATAGGAGAGGTGCTTATACTAGGGTGTGTAAAGGGAAAGTTTTGTTTGATTATCTGCATACTCAGTATGATGATTCAGGGTTATCCCTGACAGATGTATCGAATCTTGTGGTGAAAGTGTACCACCTCTACAGAGTGTCAAACTATTCGAATAGCCGCGTCCGCGGTTATGGACAGTTGGAATGGCCATATTGTTTCGTTGTCAGATGTTTTCTAAATACTTTGAAAAGAATGATGAATCTTGACTTGACCACAACAGGGTTGTGTTTATGACAATAGCTTCCCAACTTAAGTGATTCTAGAGTTTTACCTTATCTTTCTTTGCTTCAGAACTCAGCTTAGGTTTCAAACTTAACTTTATAGTTAAGCATAGATTTAGCACTTTAACTTAGAAGTTTATACTTGTTAGTGGTAGTTCGTGAGTACTTAAAGAGTAATCATGGCTTTTGTCCCTGGCTATTATCATGGCCAGACTATGAAGGGGTCTATCAAGATGATGGCCAACAGGACGGCTATGATAACTAGGACTATCTGCCTTCGTCAACATTGCATGTGCCCCTGAAGATGGACCCCACCGCTACGTTATCTTTTATTTCCGCTGCTTGTTGTATTAAGACTGGATCATGAGATCCTTATTTGTGTAAGACCTTATGTATGGTTTGTAATGGATGATGTACTGTGATATCCAATCCGTTATGTCTCGTAAAAATGGTAATCCTGGGATTGCGAGGTATGGCATAACGGGCATCTGGGATTAAAAATCCGGGTGTTGACAATATGGATCTCAAGGATACAAGCCAAGTTTTCATACATATATAGGAAGGAGCCATATTATTTCAAACTTTCTCGGTTTCAATTTTTTCACTTGCTCCCTAAACATTAGGAGGGATAGTTATTCAAAAGATCGGACATCCACAGTAATTCTTATCTTATATTTATCTTGTCTTAACTTGTCGCTTACCTTACCATATAGTACCACTATATTTCCACTATGTACTATACGAATAACTTTGAATATTGACCATTGGATCAACACTTGTGAATCCCAATATTTCTAGCCATTGGATCTTCTTTTCCATTCTAGCTTCTAGAAGATTCTAGTGTTAGTCTTTAGCACAATGAACACTATGCACGAACCTCAAAACACACTTCTCTCCATCATTCTTAAATCTTCTCCGTTGTTTCTCTAGACCATGTTACCAAAACTTTCAAGTGCTAGGTAGCTAATAAACATTGACTTCTACATGATACAAAGTACAATAACCAAATATACACCCATACATTATAAATGTCATTCAATTTTTTTTGAACACCCGTACCTATTATAATTTTATATGGTGATGATATGTCATAGGTCTATTATCTGATTCTCACGTGCAGGGCACGTGCAACTTACTAGTATATACAGTGTAGGAAACCCCGAGAGTATGATGATTATAATCCTACCTCCTTGGAAACCCCGGCTTTAAGAGAATAAACTGTTTTGGGATTTACCCCATCCAAAATTGTTTCAAAACGAATTTGTAAAACCCTGGGAAGAGGCATCATTCCCAGTGGAAGTGTTAACAAAAGAAATGGTGATGAGAAGAAGAGGAAATGTGATGGGATGTTCTACGCCTTTACTGGAACAATTTTTATCTGCGCAACCACATTACCCCAGGTTGCTGGGGCTTAACTCGTAGTATGTCCGCTTTAGCCGAGGCAACTTCTACCATGCTTATAGGGAGAAATCCTTGGAATCCCGGGCCGGCGTCCCAGATTCTAGGATCTGAAGACTATTGCTTGCCTCGGCAAGAATGAGCATGAACAATCAGGAGTCTGGTGCAACAATTGGGTCTCCCGCGGACGGTATGATTTACGTAGTATGGAAGGAAAAGGAGTCACCAAATTTAAGGTATACGCCAAGTTACGGCTTGGGTATGCGCGTGTACGGAAGGAAGGACTATGGCTGGGAGCCACATACGCGTTGCCGGGGAGATAAACCCAAGAGGAAAAGCATGCCTTTGCTAGTGTAGACAAGCGAAAGGTTAGGTTTGATTATCCGGACCCCCATCTACTGCGGTAGTGGGTCGTGGTTGTATCCCGGTGGATGTATTTATTCTTGTGGGTAAAGTGCGCAAACTCTGCAGAGTATAACCTATTCGAATAGCTGTGTCCACGGTCAAGGACGGTTGTAAAGGTGTTGGCTAGGAGTACCCAAACTGTGCTTGTTTGGGAAACAAGTACTTTGAGGACGAAGGTTCCGGGGGAACCCGAGTTCGAAGGTTTTTTTTACCCGAGGGGTCTAAAATGTTCAGAAAGGGTTTTTACTACAAAACTGTTTTCAAAACTCTTTTTCAACAAAGATACAAAGATGTCTGGTTTTACAAAACAGAAGCATGTTTTCAAAACTATTTTTCAACAAATACATGGAGATGCTACCTTTTCAAAGTTAGTCTAGGCTCTTTCCAAAGCAACCTCAGATAGAGCTATCTCGCCATAGCCATAATTGCATTTCCTTTGTTCACTTATCTTGGTGGTTTGCGAGTACATTCAAAAGTACTCACGGCTGTGTCCCTGGCTATTTACTTGGCCAGGCTTTCAGAGTTTCGACTTTGGGAGAAATCAGGTGACGTCCATGTGAGCTAGGTCGTCTTCCCAGTCAGCTGCCTGTAGGTTGAGGCACGATTGGGCTCTCCGCATGGCAATGTTCCGTTGCTAATGATGAGGTAGCCATAATGGCAATTATGTAAGTCTTGTATTTCGTTATGTTTCGGGTGTTGTAATGGTACCTGTCGGTTATGTTCCACGGCTCACTGATCATGAGAACGTGGATGTATGCATAACAGGGATTTCTCGGATGAATAATCTGGGGGTCCCACAATACCCAGTCAGCAAGGTTGACCCGGTCAGTGCCTCGGTGGCATCTGACGTGTACCTGACCTCACTGGTCAATGACCGTGGTTAGGTTGGGTCCGGGTGTAAAAAGTTCTAAAATACTTTGAATAATAAAGATATACTAAAATTAATATTTAATAAAGATTTCATAGGTAATAATACTTTGAAAATTAATATTTTAATATTGGTAAATGAGAAAAATATAAATAATATACTAAAATTCTTGGAAAATAAGAACTAAAATGTAAAACTATAAACTTAAAATATTACATCACTTAACTAAGTATTTATTATTTATTTAATATATATAAAGTGATAAAACTTGTAAAAATCATATCTTATTATTTAAAAATCACAAAAATACTTATAATATACCAAAATGATCATAAAAATAAAATCTACACCTTAAAACATTATCTTTCTTAATTGAAGTCAAATAAAAGGTAAAATAATAAATATTATTTTAACTCTTTTATTTTATTTTAATTCATTAAAAATATATAAATCTTTACTATTGCCTTTACCATTATTTGTTTAAAGTCTAAAAGTGGAATAACAAGTGCAAGTTATGTTTAAGTGAAGTTGAGATAGGTCTAACCAATTCAAGTTGTACTTGTTAAACTACCATTTAAAATTAAGTAAGTTTTACTCTCCAAAAATATTTTATCAATTATAAAATCATCAAGAGATTAACTACCAATGCTTTTACAAGTTGGGAAAACTACTCAATGGTTTAAACCGAGTTTTTAAGTAATTTAAGTAATGCCCTTTCTATGTTTATAAAAGGTAAGAATTAATAATAAAGTAAGTCTATTCACTTATAACTTTAATGAAACACCACCTCATTCAAGTAATAATACTTAAATTCTAACTTTGTGGAATGTTAAGAAGTCAACCATCTACAATGTGGTGCCTTGTTCAAAACATGCAAATCTCCACCACTTATGCTATGATTGTTTAATGTAGTAATGTTTTCCTCTTTAATAATCTTAGCAAATAAGAAAACCTTAAAGTGTTAGTCTTAAGTTTAAATACTTTTTACTTTGTAAAGTAATATTCTCCTCAAAAGTTATTCTTTTAAGAAGCATTAAAAGTGATCTTTGAACACTTCTTTAAAAGCTCTGACTGATTCTTAATCTTGTTTAAGAAATATTTTCGTTATTATACCCCATTTGAGTGCTTTAGTATTGTATACTACTTGTTGTACTTGCATATTGTTTCACACACTATCACAAGCCTTAATAACAAGCACAAGTGTGAATCTAATATAAAAGTGCAACACATTCCTAAGAACTCATCACCAGTCTCCAAACCCTAGATCAAATATGATTATTCCAGAGATTCACGTTTATCAAACTGCATTACATTACTTATGCATAATTGCATCTTGATTCTTTAAACATTAGTCCTACCGGACCAATGATGCTATTTACAGAATTTGCATCTTCTATTATCTCGAAGATCGTGAGTGCATAATCTTGCAATCACAAAAGGCGAGTTCACAACTTGCTCATGTCCTTTGATTATTTTCTATGCTTGTAACTCAACTTTGTCATCACCTGCATTTCAAAAAGGTCGAAAACACTATTTTCACAATTAACTGGAAATATCGGTTACTGATCCAGGGTGATCAGCTAATCTATCATAACTAGAAATGGAAACACCATTGTACAATAATGTATCATCTAGGACTTAACAACCAATGTCGCCAGTGATTCTAGCGCCGTATATTACGCGTCAACCATGAGATTTGAAATGGGACGGAGAAGTCAGCTGTATCTTCTTCCTCTCGCATGCATCCGGATGGTCAGGTCGTGGATGTTATCCTCATAGCGTGCATTTATTGGTAATTCGTAGAGGATATGCAGCATATGGGTGGGATCCCTCAGCATCCCATGATAGTTCTGGCATCTGACGGTCTGTACTAACCATTGCCATAATTCAAAATGTTGGCATGGCGTACACCAAGGGGACATGTGGTGTCGCGAAGGGGGCAGTGATTGGCTTGGATCTTAGACTGGGCCCCACACCAAGGAAGTGTGGACGAGAATGCAACTCGGATGTGCAACAAAGATAAGATCTCTTGTGGGAAAAGTGATGCCCCTCTGCAGAGTGTAAGAATTGTGACAGGAAAGGAACCCCACGAAGGTTCTGGTCAAACAGTGAAGGTTGTCGGACATAGTTTCCAGAATAAAAGCAACCTTTGAAGATATGATTACGAAAACCTGAATTGCCTATGACCTATGGTCTGTGGCTGTAGAGATAGTGCATCATATACTCCTTTTTAGTGAACTTGCTGAGTACGCTCGTACTCAACCGTACATTCTTAACCCTTTCTAGGTTCTAAGTCGTTGAAGACGACGTCAACATCAATTTCTGCTCAAGAAACCATTATCGACAGCTCAAGTTCTTCAATAAAGTCAATGAAGTCAACATATACAACAACCAAAGTGAAGGCAAAGTCTCTGTTTAGATAGGGGTAGATACTCTAGCCATAAAACCTACTTCTGTAGAGCATTGCATTAGCAGCAATGGCAATCCAAATAGTTTAGATACTAGTCTTAGTTGTTAGATAGCTCTAAGTTATTGCTTCTGGTTCTTCTTTGTAAGAAGTTCTTTCTCTCTCTTTAACCTAGAGTGTTCTATAGTCATGTCTTGGACCTGCTGTAAAGAGTCGAGTTGTAATCTATAGTCATGTCTTGGACCTGCTGTGTTTATGTTGTACCACTCTGACGGATGTAATACTAGTGAAAGGTGTTTCATTGGTGTTATGTCAACGACTATAGTGTACTACATCATGTCGTGGTATGCTGGGTCACCGCACTAGGCCCAAGGTTCCACCAATTTGCCTCCGTTTGACTCGTCGCAGGAGTTTCCTCTTGTAGGTCTAGCACACTTCTCTAAGTGTTATCGCATGCACCGTAGACGGACACACCCAGGAGCTAGGTTTTCCATCTAGGAGAAATGCACCACCCTTATGCATGTATTCTAGGGCCACGCGCATGTTCCCATGGAATCCCGGTTCTCGGGCGGTCCTTTTCTAGTGAAACCCTAATCTAGGGGCCCTGTAGGTCTACCCCCGTAGCATTCTTCGTACGAGGGCAAACCAATGTACTTTTCTGGTGGTTTAGGTTTTCTTAGGCCATAAATATATGGAAAATCAAGGCTAGGCCCAAGGTTCCACCAGATTGCCTCCGTTTGACCCATCATGGGAGTTTACTCCTCAAGGTCCAGCACACTTCTCTAAGTGATATCGCATGCACTATAGACGGTCACACCCGAGAGCTAGGTTTTCCATCTAGGAGCAATCCACCACCCTTGTGCATGTATTATAGGTCCACATGCATGTTCTCGTGGCATCCCGGCACTCGGGCGATCCTTTTCCGGTGAAACCCTAATTTAGTAGCGCCAAAGGTCTACCCTCGTAGCATTCTCCGTACAAGTTCTAACCAATGTACTTTTCTAGTGGTTTAGGTGTGCTTAGGTCATAACTACATGGAAAACCAAGGCTAGGCCAAATGATCCACCGGTTTGCCTCCGTTTGACCCGTCACGCGAGTTTCCTCCTGTAGGTCCAGCACACTTCTCTGTGTTATCACATGCACCAGAGACGGTCACACCCGGGAGCTAGGTTTTCCATCTAGGAGCAATCCGGCACCCTTGTGCATGTATTCTAGGGCCACATACATGTTCTCATGGCATCCCAGCGCTCGGGCGATCCTTTTCCTACGAAACCCTAATCTAGGGGGCCCGTAGGTCTACCCCCATTGCATTCTCCGCACGAGGGCTGACCAATGTAATTTTCTAGTGGTTTAGATTTTCTTAGGTCATAACTACATGTAAAACCAAGGCTAGGCCCAAGGTTCCACTGGTTTGCCTCTGTTTGACCCGTAGCTCGGCCCAAGAAACCAAGGCTTGGCCCAAGAAAACCAAGGCTCGGCCCAAGTATATTTGGTGGTTTAGGTTTGTTTAGGTTAAATACCCCCGCCTCCTCTCTCATTCCACTCAGCTCACTGCCGCCACTCTGCTCCCACCCGCGCCTCCTCCTCCTGCCCAAAGCCGATGTCGCCCCTGCCACTGCCACCACCCGCCCAAAGCCACTGCCACCCGGATCCCCTCGCCCGCACGAAGCCGCCACCACCCGAAGCCGCCCGCCACCACCGCCCATAGGTAATCTCCAAGCCCCTCTTCTTTTGTACTTCAAATTTGATTTTATTTTGATTTTTTTGACATCAATTTGAAGCAACTACAAACTTAGGAATTTGTTATTTCGATCAAATGAATACTTTAGTATGCCCAACCCGCATCCTCGTCATCAACTCGGCGGCAACGACGGAGCACTGTTGGGATCCGCTGGGTATGTCCGAGACTGGGCTCCGTCGGGCTAGCACTAGGAGGTGCTACCTTCCGGGACGCGTAGCTTGGTGAGGAATCTGGGTCCCGTTATCGACCCAGAGCTTCTTTGGTGGCGGTCGAGTGGTCCACTATCGGTGCAGAGGGAGTCGGCCACCGAGGAGGTGGTACAGAATCATGTCAGGGAGGAGGAAGAGCACGTTCGTCGCTATATGGCTGCGTTGGAGGTCATGGTCTCCAATACCTGGCAGATTCTTCAGGGATCTCACCCAAGCTATGCTCGTGTGATGGTTCCTTCTCTTTGGGTGTTCACCGCCCACGACTCAGTACCCGAAAGTCAGCATCCAGTTTGATTGAGCGAGATGTATTAGTGATATTATTGAATTTGTAGTAGAACTATGTGAGAATTTGAATATAAGATAACTAATATCTTAATTATGGATGCTGAATATGATTCTAATATATCTTATTGAGCTACTGGTATGATGTTATTGCTTCTGGATGCTGCACATAAAGTAATTACATGTAGCCCTCAACGCTAAAGGTTGGGACCATCGTTCCACCGATTTCCCCCGTTTCACCCGTCGCGGGAGTTTCCTCCTACAGGTCCAGCACACCTCTCTAAGTGTTATCACATGCACCATAGACGGTCATACCCAGGAGCTAGGTTTTCCACATAGAGGCATTCCACCACACTTATGCATGTATGCTAGGGCCACACGCGTGTTCTCGTGCCATTCCAGACGTCAGACGGCCCTTCTCCGGTGAAACACTACTCCGAGGGCACCACCGGTGTAGCCCCTAGATTACTCTACAAGTTTATTTTATTCAACAAAAATATGTAACATTTGAATTTAGATAGATAGATTTTATTTCTGCAAATTTTGATATATTATATGTATTTTTCTGATTTATAATGATTTAGTTATGATTTTTCTAGGTTTATTGTGGGGAAAATAGAAAATACCTATGCCGACGGCCGAGCCGTCGGCGTACCCTTCCAGACTGGGCCGACGGCCAAGCCGTCGGCATAAACTAGACGTCGTTGCGGGCCGGGTACTTGGGCCCACGCGGGGCGACCTTGCGATGATGGCCACACAACGCCGACGGCTCGATTGCGTCGACGGCCCGCCCGAGCCTACGCCGACAGCTTTTCTAAGCTGACGACCCGTTTGATGGCCAGCCTAGCTCGTGCCACTACGCCGACAACCCCGACCTTTGGTCGTCGGCGTAGCATATGGCCGCCGGCGCCTTGAGCGTTTCCTGCAGTGAATGGCCTCCCCTCCTGACTCATTGCTAAAAAATGTGTTTCCAAAGTATTATTTTCTATCTTCCTAAGATATTTACATGTGATAAATTTTGTGTAATAGAATTTTTCTCCTTGTAAGATTCAAAGAAACTAGCTTGGCATATAATGCATGTTCGTGTCACGAGCTCATGACTCATGACCACAACAAGAGCACTATCTTCATGAGTACATGCATCAAAGGAAATCACCTTGACTTAATATGGTAGAAGACCAAATTCATGTTTACACCCAAAAAATGTGTATAATGAAACTCAAAACGAACCGATACCGGTATAATATATAGAGCAGAGGGAACATAGACCGAGAAGAGCTATGTACAATCAAGATTTATTTCACTAAATTATTCAATATCATATATTGTATATCTTTGGATGAGAGAGATAAGAATTGTCAATCACTGAATGGAGCAACAACAACCGTTGTGGTGCTCATCTTCAAAGCAGCGGCCGAAGGTAGTGTAGTCGTAGCCGGCCACTCGCGGCTGGTAGTAGCCTAAATAGGGGTTGTAGTGACCGTACGGGTGGTGTCCAACGCCCATCGTAGCCATGGGTGCTGGGAAAGCAGAGCTCGGAGGAGGCACCATGGCATATCGACCACCCATCAGAGGAGCAGGCACGGCCCCAAAGTCGGCGATGAGGATTGCGGGTCTGTTCAGCCTGCTCTCAAGACGCGCCTTCAGCGTGGCCGCGTCAGCCATGCCGATTATCCCGACGTGACCCGTCACTAACGAGGCGCAGACCTCCACCACACCTGGAAAGACAACAAATATATAGCAGCGTGTAAGCCATGCATGCATCTCGAATTCAGTCAATCGACCGTGTTACTCTAGGACGCGCGCGTGCAAGTAGTTACTTACCCGGGATCTTCATGAGATCCTCCTTGGCTTTCTTCTCGCTGCTAGGGCAGTGCACGCCCATATTGATGCCAAATACCACCGCTCTTCGACGTACTGGTTCATCATGGGAGGGGATGCCGCCGAAGGGAGTGCGGCGATAGGCGGCCCCCGGCGACAGTGGCAGCATCGCGCCATATCCATAGGCATGGGGAGGAGCATGCGCGGCCCTATGGTCGGCCAGGACGACGGCGGGCCTCCTCAGCGTTTCCTCAAGCTTCTCCTTGAGAGTCGCCGCGTCGGCCGTGCCGATGATGGCCACATGCCCCGTCTCGTGCACGTCCACATCCACCACACCTGGAAACACATAGATCGGTAGTATCGTGTAAAACTAAAACATCATACCGATGATGCATCGGTGGAGTGAGTTAGATCGATCGATCGATCGACACTGTATACGTACCAGGGATCTTCTTGATGAGGTCCTTGGCGATCTTCCTCTCGCTGCGGCGCATCTCGACTTCCAGTACCACCAGCGACATTGCTCGATTGCCCTGCGCGCTTCTTCTTCTCCACGTAAGGTTGGACTGATCTGAGGGATTCAATCGTATAGTAATATTGTGTGTATTTATAGCCGCCAGGACGGGCGCCAGCTGGTAGAACCGCGTGAATTCTGATTTTACTTGCCATTCGGTGTACTCTTGCCTATGCCTCTTCTCTCTCGATCGATCGGGAGGCTGATCTGCTACCTGGAACAATCGCTAGCTAATCCCTTGATTGCTGCTGGCCCTCGCCGAATCTGATTTCCTGCCATTCCCAATTAATTCACGCGATTGCCTTTCAATTCTCGGTCGATCCTGACCCTCATCCGCAAGCAGATGGATATTTACTTGATTGACCATTACAAATCGGAATCTTGACGCTGCCGTCAAGTCATCGTACATCTCATGTTGCGTACATCTCATGTTGCTGCGTACTACGTGGCAACACAACTATATCTTCATGGAGCATTCATTTCTATCTCTAGTTATCTGCAAAATAGATAAGATATCCAATGACGGAGAAAAGGGGACATGATGTGAAGCGAAATACCGAGGAGCCAACCTGAAGCAAAGCGAAAAGTTCTGCGAATATGTGTGCTGTTACTATTGCATCTTACTCAAAATCTTAATTTTTCGTTGAGTCATAGCTCGAGAAAGGAATAAAATATCAATTATAAGAATCGAATGTGTTTGTTTTTATGTTATTTTGTGAAGGGAAAGTATACAGAAAAGATAGTTCTTTTCAATTTCGATTATCTATATATTATCACATCCTACTATAGATGGTAGAAAATTCAGATTACCATGTGATTTTGGACCTTCAGAACCGTATGGCACAGCTTATATTTCGTATTTCTCAAGTTGTGTCTCAAGTTTGACACATTATTTACTTGTCATTACAACCTTCGACGAGTGTCCAATAAAGGGTGCACGTGGTCTCGTCAGGGAGGTTGCATCAAACAGGTTCACCACAACGCCAGGCAGACATATGCACACAAGTTTTTTGGGGTTCATTAGAGTTTCCATCTCACCCTTAAAAACTCCAGGTCACTTGCTGTCATCCGGCATAGCATTTCACATTTCTTTTTTTTGACAATTATACCACGATATATTTATAGTAGTGAATAGTACATGGTAGAGATACATGAACTGTCTCTAATAATTACAAAATATAGTCTAAAAGAAAAGCAAAACTTAAAGATCTTCGAAATCTTCTTCCATGACATAATCTTGCACTTGTCTGAAGACAGACCAATTAACATGACATAGATGTTAAATCATATACCTGCAAATATCAATGGGGGTTCTTCCATAATTTTTTGAGCCGCAATGCCAAGGCTATGTGCACGCGCGTAGCCATTAGAGTAATCAGACAACATCGGCAAGAGTACCACCACCAGTATTCCAGGAAAAAGAAACCGAACAGCGTGATCGACGTGCAGGGGAGTCGAGAGTACGAATCTCCATTGTCGAGAACGTAGCAGCCAGGACGAATATTGTGAGGATAATACTCCTCGCGGTAACCATGAGAATAAATCCAAGATCGATCTAGCGAAAAACCATACCAATAGAACTTTAATCTTACAACACCACCATTGATACCAGAAAAATTGCGTCGTCGAACGAAGGCCCGAGATCACTTATTGCGAACAATGACATCTCCATTGACATAGACATCAAGAAGATATCTATTAAAACCTAATCTAATCTTCTAAAACACTACTTTTACTGAGAAACTCCACCCATAGATCGGGTTCCCTAACCCTCGCGATCCGGCGAAGCCGGCCGAAAGATGGGAAACCGATCTATGGAGGAGGTGGTTGCGGCTACTAGGTTAAGAGAGACGGCGGCTGGAAAAAAAGCTAGTTGTAGCCGAACCCGAGACAGCTCCACGTCCACGGCCCGACCATTTCGGGCTCCCCGAATCCCGATCGGTAGCATTTCACATTTCTAATCCGTGATAAAACAGAAGGGAAGCGTCACCACCAGAAAGAAATGGTACACACCGACGACAAAAATCATCGACCTCTTCATGGACCAATTAACCATACAAAAATGTAGGCCCCAGAAAGAACCTAATATTTCTAATTTGGCTATACCCAGTTACAAAGGATACATGATTCCATACAATTGTACAAACAAGAAAAAACGTCCCCACATTGCATCAAAAATAGATGCAGCAGAGAACATGGAGTGACCAGCCATCATCATTCTTGGCGGTTTGTCTTGTATAATTCTTGTGCTACCAGCATTCTGTAACTTCTGAAAACTGAGGAAGCCAAAAGCTTCTCCTACGAATATTTTAGCGGGCTTGGGTCTTCAACCGTTACTGTGAGCTGTGTCGATGGGTAGTTACAACTACAGAAATCATGGGAAAAATGAATGCTTCTACTGCACAAGCCTTCTCACTGATCTGGCAAGCTCTGCGCGACACGACAATAATACCATTAGATAAACAACGTAACATAAAACTTCAGGGATACAATTTAAGCTAAAGTGCCAGGAGTAGGGACTATAGATAATATAACCGTTTTTAAGGATAAACCATGACCGGAGTTGTAAAACTGAAGGGTAAATAACAAGGCTGTGGCTGGTTAGAATGTTGAGGATATGGTTTCATGGGTTCAACCCTCGTATCTCTTCCAACAGAAATTTGTTCCTACACATCTCTACTGTTCACTTTTATGACCAGTGTGCAGTTGTTTTCTGTTAGAGCATTTCTAGTCGAGCCCTTAAACAGGCCGGAATTTCACAATTCCGGCGAGTACTAGTCGAGCCCGTGAACATGTCCGGCCCGTAAAACATTTTACAGTTGCCCGTCGCGACGCGGTCGGTACAAATACCAGCTGCTCGGGCGGGTGCGGGTCGAAACCCTCGCTCGTCCCCACACCCAACCTTAGCGCCGCCGCCACCTCCAACTCCGGCAAGCAATCGCGCGCACCACGCTAGTAGATCGAGCCTGATGTCTTCGTGCAGCGGACGGTGCAGCCTTGGGGGAGGGAGGTGCGAGGCGGGGGCGGCGACGACCGCCCTCCACGCCACCTCGCCGACGACACACACGCCAAGTTCGTGTGGCCCAAGGGTGCGAAGAAGCGGGCCACCCTCAAATGGGTGAACCTCAAAGAGTCCCCGCCGCCGTCCCTGCGTGCCAACGTGCCGACGTGGTGGCTGTAGGCGAGGGCGGCCCACCGCGCCGCGTCGATTTGTAGGTACGTCGGCCCTGGGAGGGATCCTCGCGGGCCCCCGCTCCTCCCTCCCCTCCCTCCTCCGAGGGCTTTAGCTCGTCGTCTCCTCCACGCGCGCGTCGTCGGCTCGGCCGATTACGCCTACGCGCGAGTCCAAGCTCTCGGCCACGGCGGAGCTCGAGCTCAAGCACGCGGAGCAACGTCAGGTCATCGCGCCCGTCCGGCTCCGCAAGGCCAGGGAGAGGAAGGAGGCGCGCGCGTCCACTAGCGGCGCCGTCGTGAAGCTGGAGCTCGCCGACCTCATCGACGCGTGAGGTCCTCGGTCGCCACATCGCCGCCATGCCCTGCAGCTGCCAACGACACCGAGAAGCTCACTTTTAGTCTAGGGCGCGGCGGTGCCCCGCAGTAGTAAATCGTGCAGCTTTTGATCCGCTGCTTTCATGTAAATTATGTGTAATATGCCGTGAAGAACCATGATCACACGCTAGTTTGTCGTCGAATTTACCCGCATGGTTTGAATTTCAAATTCGCGGTTCGTATTTACGGGTTCCATTCTGCGTTCCATTCTGCGCCCCGTCGTTTTGAACTGTGAATTCGGTTTTCAGTGGACTGTATTCTCGTTTTATAGTCCGTCCCGTTTAAGGGCTCAACTAGAGCATCTCTAGCAGACCTAGGCGGATAAGGGGCAAGTTTTTGCTCCTTTTTGCTCCGCGGAGCCGATGCGCAGAACAGAAACCGCAAAACGGGACCATAAACAACCAAATTTTAAACATTCCCGGGATATTTCGAAAAGTTCATACTAGTCGCTACAATCATACATACAAATTGCGGGGGATCTGCCGTCGACGCCACCTAAACCCTAGCCCTGTACACAAAATTGGGCTCACCGGAGCCCTAGGGTGCGGCGCGGACGATACCGGCTCGAGGTCCCACTCCAACTGCTTGTTTGCGGTGCTCGTGGTCGCCGGCGAGCCCCTGCTCGTAGAAGATCTCATTGAGCTCTGTGTCCCGGCGAGCTCGCGTGTCGACGACGCTCCGCTACGCGATGACGTCCGTCCAAGGTCGAAGGAGGCCTCGTCGACGAAGTCCTCTCTGGTGACGACGCCGCCGAACGCTGCTGGGTCGTAGTCGGGGATCTCCTCCTCCGCCGCCGCTTCCTCTCTCTTCGGCGGCGGCAGACGAGCGCAATCTCTCCTCGAGCTCCCCTCCCCCGACTTGTGCTGGCGGTCGAACTCCTCCACTTCGCGGAGGAGGAGCTTGGGTGGCACCGACGCACGGCGGCTGGTGTAGTGGAGGGTTGCGCGCTTACGCGCCCCGTCTGCGCGAACGCAACGACGATGCTCCTCCTCTGAGTTGGAGCCGGTGTCACGACGATGACCACGCGAAGAAGACGTCGTGGAACGGCCGACCTGCCCCCCCCCCCCCCCCCCCCCACGCCAGAGAAGCCACCCGACGAGACATTGCGGTGCCGGATCTGGTGCGCGACGAGTCTAATTGCTCATCGGAGGGGAGGGGGTCGAGGGGGCGGTGGAAAAGTGTCAGGTCGAGAACCATATATGTCCCTCGAATCCTTAACTATATAGGCTGGGGGTGTTTTTCTCGGCCCTCTTAAAATAAATACGGGCCGGTCGGGGTATAAGGGGTCTGTTAGGGCCAAAAAAACACGCCCCGGCCCTTATACCCACCGGAGAAATAAAGGCCGGCCCTTTTAAGGGGTCTGCTAGAGATGCTCTTATAGAAATCTACTAATTCCAAGAGCATTCCGCAATTATGATTCAATAGCGGAAAAGATTTGCTTCGAGAAGGCCACAGCAATGCCAAATAAAACAGTCATATTCAAACCTATTCTGGTTCAACTCAACTAAAGATGGTTGATGTGGAGACCTTATTTGCATATATACACAGGTCCATATACAACAAACTCTTCAATGATGCCCTAGGAGTTAAAGTTGAGACGCATGCCCTTATAGATCTACTCTGCCATTTTGGCATCTTCATCTGCTTACTTTTTCTAGGATGGCCTTTCACTGGACTATATCACACATCCACGAAACTCTGGTTTCTCAAAATAGACTATGATAACAGACTTAGGATTCACTGTCCGGATGTAAGATATTCACGAACGACAATATTTACATGTTTTTATATTTCGAAGTACTCCATCCGTCCCCACTAACATAAGATGATTTGGCAAACTATATTAGGAAACAGATGAAGTAAATAAAAGGTCATGGAAAATTGGCAAGTCGTACTTACCAGGCCAAGAGCTTCTGCGGCAGTTTGGACATTACCAGCAGTACAGACGCTCCTGTATAGAGATAGAAGGTGAACCCTCTCTGCAACTTCCAAATTCTTTTTTAGTCCACCAGCAACCATTTCCATTTCTGCCTGTAGGATACAAGAAATGAGAACTTGCATTAATTATGCTTTTTCCCATCAATAGGAGGATAAATATGCACTAACAATGCAAAATGCCAAAAAACTAAGTCCTGGATTTTTAAAATTCAGGTTCAATGCATAGTACAAGACTAAGTTTTTTTTTAGATGAGTACAAGACTAAGTTGGTAAAGCCATGTAGTGAGGCAACTCAGATAGCCAAAACCAAGTATTACTGATGGAAATAGCACCATGCCACCAGGTACCAGCGATCATGAATCTAACACATGAAACCTGATTTGCATGTTAGAGACATACAATCACCAAGGGAACTAGTGTAAGGCCTCAAAGTCGAAGGCGGTGTTTTGGCTCACGGGTCTAGATGCTCCCATCAAGGAAAACTCATTCAAAATGTTTTAAAAAATTCAAAAAAAAACTTGAGAATGTACATGTATGTGTGTTTTACATGTGCTCAAACATTTTGTGAAGAAAAAACATATGTAATGTTGTGGAAAAATGGACAAAAAAATGTCTTTTGAAAAGTCAATTTATAGCACCAAAAATTGTCTTTTTCCACAAAGGTCACAAAAATGTTTAACATCCTAGCAACTCAGCCAGGCTTTCTTCCTCAGTTCACCCGAAAAAAGTTTAACTTGGTCTGAGAGTTACTACAGTTGTTTCCCTTGGAATTACAATGTTGTCAAAACATAAATAACCTCAATAGGACGATGCATGCCACTTGCACAAGAAGCTGCGGACCAGGGAATCACAAGTTCACAACTCTTAAGAAACCAAAGGATGGAAATGGATTGAAAGAAGAAAATAGTAGCACAGGAAGACAAATTACCAAACTAAAAGACAAAATACATACTGAATTTTCTTCTGGAGGGAATACATTATGGATTCTAGAAATCTTCACAAGCTCATCTAGTGCCTCTGTTCTTTTTCCCTGAATCTCTAGAGCCTGGAGGCAATGTACAGATAGAATCAACATGACCAATGTGTATGCAAGATCATAAACATGTCTAAAAACCTAGGTAAATCCATACCCAGCATTGCAGGAAGCACGCACGAGTGCGAGCAGCAACTGATGCACAAACAAGTGTTGCAGCACGGAACTTGTCCAGCCCAATATTTATAGCAAGACCAGCAAGAAAGTTTCTTGGATTCTCTCCATTGATTTGTGCTGCTCCCATGTCTTCTGCTGTTCTTTAATGCGAACAAACATATCAGGGCCATGCAGATCGAGTAGGCGAGAAAATTAAAATAATTACTTAAGAGAAAACAAGTAAAACTACAAGTTCTTCTATAGCAGATATTTGCCAGGAAGAGCTGAAAGAACATGTGAGTGAAACCCCCAAAAGAAGTTGGGCTGAAATAAAACACCTGCTGCAATCATCAAGAACAAAGCCTGTTGTTGCCCTATAGAAAGAATCGCGTGCATTCTCTGCATCAAATGAGACCTTTACTCCAGATATCTTGCACAACTGCCTTAGCTGCATTAAAAAAGAAGGCATGGTTAAGCAACAGTAAAAAAGGCATGTTGGTCAAACTGTAACCTTATTTATTCAACAATATTTCCACTGCACAAAAGAATGGAAGATTTATTTATTCAACAATATTTCCGGTGCACAAAAGATTGGAAGATTTATTTGACACAGGTAAACGTTAAACCATTGCATAGTAATATTTGCAATAAGATATTTCAGAAATGCCTATAAAGCAAATTCTTTGTATAGTTAGGGTGATTAATGTAACAAAACACTCCAGTGGCTAACACATGTGCTGTTGGATAAATAATAAATCCATAAAGGGGAGCGTGATTGCGATGAGTGTCTAATTAATATTACTTCAGTCGCATGCAGACAAACAAATAGTTTCCTGTCGTGGAACTGAGGGAGTATTAATGAACAGAAGAAATATTTACAGGGTAGATTAAGAATGTACACTGGGTAGGGAATGAAAGGAAAAAAAAGAAAAAAAGACTAATAAAGCTGATCCAGCCAGCCTTAAAGACGAGCTGCAACCTCCTCTTTCATCCTAAAGGAGAGGAGAAAGAGATATCTTTTCAAAGGGAATAGACCAAGAAGCTATGCTAGGGTTTACAGTGTCAAAAAGAATCACATTTCTTTGCTTCCAGATGTTCCACGCTGCCACACTGAAGGATTGCATAAACAAAGGCTTCTTGAAGATCAATTTTGCTTCGGGGACAAGGTGTTCCCCTTTAGAGTTGGCATTGATGAGCATTGGCCTAGCACCATCTAATGAAAAGGGCAGGACCTAAAGAGATGAGTGTGAGTTTTAGTCTCACCAGCACTACACAAAATATAGATTGGTTCTTCAATGATCTTGATGTTACACATTTGTAGCATGTGTCTAATGTTGAGCCTGTTAGGAGAAGCCAAACAAAAGCTTTCAGTTTAGAGGTGCATTTGGATTCTAAATCCAGGAAGTGTAAGCAGTGGGTCTGAAGGTGATGGAAGGAGGCTTCAGAAAACTTTCTCCCCAGGGATAGTCCTGGGTGTCAATACTGTGCATGCTAGGATGGTGTTTGGGGAGAACTTGCCTGAATTCACTGAAGTTCGTCAAAGGCTTGGGGAGTAAGGGGGGGTGGAACAGGTCCAGAGGCTCCAAGCATGTGAGAACACTGTTTGTTGAAGTGAGATTGTCAGCCTAGGGGAATCTGATCCCATTCGCCTCTCCGGCCCACCAATCACCTCTTGCAATCGAATAGGAGGCTCGGAAGACAATCTCACCACTAGAAGGAACCAAGTAGCCCAGCCACCTGAGTCAACACATCCATGGTAGTGATTCCAAATGAGACACACTTAAGGAATGTCGAGCTTGTTATAAAACTGGTGAAGATGTTTCATGAGCAGGGCATCATTATGAATTTGTGATACCAAGATCACCTTTGATATAGGTTTGCCAACTTTGTCCCAAGCTGCCAGCTATTTGGATTTTCCAGAGAATTCTGATTTTCACCAAAGGCATAAACACCAGGTTTTATCAATGGCGTCTTTCACTCCCTCATGGAGCTTCAAAATGCAAACATAAGAAGTTGGGAGGGCACGCATAACAGCTTTGGTAACCATAACGCGACAAACCAACAGTTTTAATTTTAGTCCACAGTTTAGTGATGCTTGTTTCAAAGTCGAAATTACAGTAGGGACTAAAAAAATCAGAACTCTATGTGTAAGCTGGCAAACAATACTTTTTTTCCCTGCAATCGCATGCCTATATGCCAGGCTACAACTCCCAACTTCTAGCTTCTGGAGATAAGGTCAAACTCTCCAGGTTCCACCAATGTTTAAGCCAGAGCCAGACAAGCTGGATGTGCATTTGTATAGGTAGCTTCACCACCTCCTAACGTCTACCAGAACTGTAAGACTGGATTCTTCTGGGGTTAGCTTTTAGAGCTCAAAGTTTGAAGCCTGAGCCGGCCAACAGGGAATAAATCTAGCAAGAAGTAGATGCTAACAACACAATTCAATAGAAGGGATTGAAACCCATAACATCACAATATTTGAGTCAGAACATAATCTAGAGGACCAGGCCATCTTATCAGAATGCAGATTTAGTTTATGTCTCTGAATGACAACCTACTTTCCGTTAAAGAAAATGCTGACCCTTGACTGCTTCAGAAGCTATATAACTATAAGAACATGCCAGCCTCAAGTTCAATAGAAGGATGTGATAAAATTGAAAAAAATAATGCCATAATGTTGACAGGTAGGGAGACTAACTTGAATTGCATCATCAAATCTATAATCCCTCCCCGCAATCCTATTGTCAATGATTGCTGGAACATGGAAAGATTGAAAAGATTTGAGAAATGAAGCACTATGAAAGTTCTCAGGAGTATTATCAGATGCCCTACATTACCTGCCAAAGAAAAAAAAGGTAGTAACAAAATTAGACTATTAGTTAGTATCTAGCCCTTTGCACCACCTCTTGTTATGAAAAAGAAAGTGGCAGCAACAGTATGATAAGAGGTAATTTGATCGTCTCATGAGCAGCCTCAATCTCAGGATTCGTATTTGCAGTTTGGACTACCACAATGAAGACGAAAAAGTTCCATGTGCTAATCAATACCAAGAAACTCAAATAAGCAAGGCCAGACACCATCCAAATGTTTGGATTTAATTTGTAAAGAAAGCTCCTCCTTCTCTCCTTGGATACCATGCTAGTAGTTCAAACTATAGTTACCAGATTCGTCGTGATTTGGTCCTTTCTGGGAATCGATTTCAATGGGGTATAAATCAGCGACTCGCGAATGGGAGATTGGGTTTGTGAATCAGAGTATATTTTGGTTCGCGAAACAGTAAATTTATACGCAATAACGTTGAAATTAGTTGTACACATAAAGGAACACGTTGTAACAGAGGATCCAAGCTTCAATGCATTGATAAAAATAGAAATAATGAGGCAAGGGTTGTCTAGCGAATCTGGTAACTATGGTTCAAACAAAAATTCAACCAAATCTCATACATGGCAATGATAAAAGAAAAAACTACATGTGCACGCGAAAGAAAACTTAAGGCAAAGTCGGAGCACCAGTTTTTAATACTACAACAAGATCTGGTCCTGAATTTAGTTATTGAAGCAATGCAAGTGATAAGTTGGTCCAATTTTTGTAGTTTTCTGTGGCCTGACAAGTGATAAGTTGTGGTTTCATGACAAAAAACTCAAAATATTTGGTAAACTGACTCTCCTGAAGTTTTGGTTCTATGAAATTCCCACTCAAATGAAAGTAATGAGCAGAACAAATAAAACAGTGTTACTAGCACCCTCAGCCTTTCCAAATGATATAGTAGTATGCTTCAGCTATTTACGAGTTTCAACTATTTACAACAAGAATAAATGAATCAGGAAGGTCATTATTATCCTCTTTTCTGAGTGATACACTTGTTTTATATGCAAGCTGGTTAGATTCAATATTCCTATTGACTTCATATGTAAACTGGAAACCAAACAAATTAGTTTCAGAAATTTACAGGCATTCACCTCGGACCAATCTATTGGCCAGTCTCGCCCACTTTTCCGCTTCCTGTCCCAGCTCCACCACCTCCGTTCCCATCTCCGGCCACCACTCTGGGAGCCTTGCCTGTGGTTCCCTCCCCCTGACCTTCCTTACTGGCTCCTGCACGCGGCTGACCGGAGCCACCACAGATAACGATTTAGCAACCACCACCTCCTTTCCTCCCAAGCTCCTGTCCCTTTTCGTCACTACAGGCCCGCCTTCCGGCTCATCCCACCAGCTCCGCCCCAATAGCTGGCGCCAAGCCCGAAAGGCCAGCCCCAGCAACGCCCACGCAGCGGCGGAGAGGGCGAGAGACCAGAGAAGGGCGGAGGCAGCGAAGCGCAGCGACGAGCGGCGGAAGGTCAGGACCACGCGGTCCCCGCCGACGACGCGGACGGAGGAACGGAGGTCGTTGTAGGCTTCGTCGGCCTCCGCAGCGAGGCGCTGGAAGCGCAGCTCTACGCGGCGGCGAAGACGCCAGAGCTCTGCCTCTAGGGCTCCCAGGTCGTCTTCGGGGGCGGGGGTGGGGGCGCGGGTGGGGGTGGGGGAGGCAGCCTTGCTGCCGGAGCGGAAGGGGCTAGGGTTTGTGCCGCGGAAGCGCCGGGCGAAGGCAAATGTTGTGACTGTTCGGCGGCTGCGGGGTAGGTGGTATTGCAGGAGAGACGGAAAGGAGGTAGAGGCGACCGCTGCTATAGCCGGCGAAGCGGCGGCGGTGGCTAAGACCATCGCATGAGGTTGTGCGAGAGGAAGGAGTTTGGAGAGGTTGCTATTTCTGGCAAAGATGGCAAAGGACATCTCTCTCGTAACGAATAGAGTTAAAACTCAACCTCTTTACCCACTTTCAGCCTACACAGCTGTACGCAATTTACGGTCATCAAATACGCTCAGTGCTTCATCGGATGTCACTGCTGTATCGTAGAGCTACGTATTTGCTGATCTTAGTTGACCCTGCATGTTAGGCTACATCAGGGTTTTACTTTGCAAAAGGATCCAAAATTTTGTTTTCCTTACACATAAAGGTCCCTACTCAATTGTCAACGAAAAATAAAATAAAAAGGAAAACGAAATTCCCCACCCAAGCCCGTCAGGCCACCGCCGCCGCGTTGTTTTGGCCAGGGAGCGCTGCCTGCGGGGGATGGCCACCATGGGGCTCCGCCGTCTCCTCGAGTGCCGAGCTTGAGGGAGGCGGTCTCGTCGCCTAGGGAGCCGGAGGAGAGACGCGATGAGCTACATCTGTATGGCCATCGTCGTAGCGGAAGGGGAGTCGAGGCTCTATCCCCGACGGCAAGAATGGAGAGCGGATACGCCCCTAGCAGCGGCAGTAGGCAGTGATGGCAGAGGTGGTGCTCAACCACCTAGCGGAGGCCGGAGGTGGTGATGGAGGTGGGAGGCCGGCGGAAGCGGTGGTAGAAGCGGCCGAGCCTCTCGCTGGTGGTCATGATGGGCAAACGAGGCCGTCCTCCTCTGCATCGCGATGGGTCAGCGACACCGCCCTCCCTTGTTCATCTTGCTCGGCTGGCAGTGTCTCGCCCTCCCCCGTGCATCCTGCTTAGCGGCGGTGCCCGAGACCCCATCTCTTGCCACCATCATGCTCACCGCCTCGGATGCGAGCTCTACGTCGCAGCCTTCTGACCTCTACCTCTCAGTGCTCTTCCCCTCCTCTCTCTGTCGCTGGCTCTAGGACGAGAGGTGGCGTTGTACGGGGTCAATAGCAAGCGGTGACGTAGTGCAAGACGAGGACAATAACGAGCGGCGGTGCTGCAGGGGGTCGAGGTCGAGCGGTGGAATCGTTTGGGGAAAAAGAGGAGGAAGAAGGTGGGTGGTGACCCTGACCAGTGGGTCCCACCTGTCAGCCTTACGAGTTAGTTTCTAGGCATTGAATAGAAAATCAGGATTGAGGGGATTTTCTTTGTAAAACATCTCTCTGTCAGAGAATGGTCAACCAAGTGCCACGTCGGCAAAATACATAGCTCTACGTGCTCGAGTGATCTCCGATGAACCACTGAGCGTATTCGGTGACCGTAAATTATGTATCTCTATGTACGGTGACCAAGGTGGGTAAGAGCAACTCCGATAGCCATGCTAAAACCAGGCGCTGTAAAAATAACCGCCGATATTCGTGCACGCTGTAAAAAAATCTGGTGCGCATCAATTTGCCCACCCGCTGAAGCGACCCGGCCCTCTAGAGGTCCAAATCTCTGTGTTATATAGTGCTAGTCCCTGGATCGATCGCTAGCACACACAGTTCGAGATGTAATATCACGGAAACAAAGGTCATAACTCTATTACATCGAATGATCTAGAATATAACATAGTTTAAAACAAGTTACATAGTAGAAGGGCTAGCTCCTCATAAACAAAGTTCAAGAGCGGAAGACTAATAAAAGATAAGGAGCTCCATCCAAAATGCCACAGGCGAAGCATGCTGAGTGGAGACTCGCGACCCTAACCTCGAACTTCAACTATCTTCAGGGGAAACCTGCAACATGAAAATTGCAGCCGCGATGGGTCAATACTTTGAATGTATTGGCAAGTGTCACTGACATGGGTATGATTACTCGGATGCTCATTATTCGCTACCCTACATTGGGTAAAAGTCCTATGGCCCATAAAGATTCCAGATAACAGTCTAAGGAAGCAACTGACAAAGATTTTGATTGTATTAGGAAAGAAACCACGAACCGACATTGTATTGGTATTGTAATTACGCGTGTATGAAACCTATCCGCATACAGCTTTGAGACCTGGCCTATTATATATAGGACGGGAGAAGCCCAAGCGAGGGTACCAAAATCTAGAGGACAACTTGTAATAGAGTATTTTCCCAATATTCAGGCGACTTTGTCTTCATCATTTTTCCTGACATCCGACGAAATCCCCAACGTTCTCTTTTCTGTGAAACCCCAAGTCCATCACCATGGGCATTGCCGAGGTTACCCCTCGTCAATTGGTGCCGTTTGTGAGAAACCCGAATGCTGGAAACACGCATTCGGTAGAATGCTCTCCACCAAGCATCAACTCGATGAAAGCAGATCCACGCCCGCCCACCCTTGTATTGGTACCCACCAATTTTAACGGCGGATCTGATCTAATCATCGGAAGCCTTCACTTCCAAGCAGACAACATGCAAGAATCACACCCTTCGGCCCTGATCACATCAGAACCGTCGGTGCGAAAAGCGACACCGATAGCGGTACCAGCATTGTCTATTGGATCCTCCACAGACATCTCAGCATGGATCAAAGCAGGAGAAGAAGGTCACCAGCCAATCCCACCACATGAAGCAAACCCGACAAACTCAAAACCCGAAGAAAGTAGTGAAAACATCGAATTTGAAGAAAGGATGGCAGCAATCTATCTAGAACTACGATCTCAGAGTACTACCAACACACCTGTAGAAGCAAAGGACGACACCATTAGGCCACGCACAACACGCCACCAATTGTACATGATCAACGGAGATACCTCAACACCACGCGACGAAAACGGTAATCCTATTATCAATCCCGATGATATTTTATCAGATGACCATGCAGGAAACCACGACAACGAAGGAGAACACGGAAACAGAGGAGAAACAACAGATAATCGCATAGTCCGAGGAGGAGGCGGAGAACCTCACATAAGAGAGAGAAAAGGACTTCGGCTACCAGCATCGGCATGGCAAAAAGCAAGGGAGGCAATTTCGGGAGCAGTTCTAATGACGGCAGATGCTTCACATGAGGATCTATTGGCATACCAATATTTGCTCCACATAAGAAGAGAGACCTACTCCGGATGCAAAGACAGCTCGATGAAAGAAAAAGATTAGCCGACGAATCCAGTTTACGACGGGCACAATTAAGCTCTACTCGAGGTTCAAGGAGTGTAACAGGAGCAGCACCACCAAGAAGATCAATATCTCGACTATATAATATCCCCGAAGCAGAAAGAAGTGGAATCATCCGTGATCTCGACCTATCATTCATGTCAACCGATCAAGCAGGAAACATCAAGGCAAAAACAGCCCAGGTAGCCATTATGGCTGCGCAAACATATCTGATCACCACTCAACCCACACCGGACGATCCGCGTGTGGCCCTTCACCGCTCCGCCCTAATGAACCTCGGCATGGTAGGAGCCTCACTCGCGGAAGCAGAACAAGGACTTACACAAAGATCCCCACGCTGTCACAACAGTCCTCCGCAAGCAGGACACACCCGACGATCTCGATCACCACACCAGGCACATCTCGTAGGATCCTAGCCACGAAGTAATACAAGAAATGGCAACACCTAGCACAGGAGCAGTGGACCCATAGATGAAAGCCGTAGCCGACGATACCAGGATGGATACAACGAAGATGATCACGAGTTATGCGGGGCCAGCTGTTTCACGTAGAGGATTCGCAAGGCCTCAGTACCCGAGGACTTCAAACTTCCACACAACCGTCACAAATATGATGGACTCTAGGAACCCGAAGCTTGGTTAGCAGACTATTTAGCTACCGTCAAATTACAGGGCGGCTCCACAACTACCGCAATGCAAAGTCTACAACTACATCTCACCGGTGCCGCAAGATCATGGTTGAGGCAGTTACCGAAGATTCAATTGGTAGCTGGAATGACTTGGAAGATAAATTCATCCGACATTTCCATTCTACATTCAAACGACTAGCATCCTTAGAGCAATTGCGAGCGTGCAAACAAAAATCTGGAGAATCAATAAGATCGTTCATACAGTGGTGGAATATTATCAAAAACTTAGTTGAATCCATATCCGACGAAAGGGCCATCGAAGCCTTCAACGACGGCCTCCGTCGCTAAGAATTCATAGAAGAACTGGGACGGGTTAAACCAAAGACAGTATCACAGTTAATGGAGATAACAAACCGCTAGGCTGATGGAGAGGACGCGCTACATAATAAGCACGCACGGTCACCCAAGGAAGATAGGGATAAACGCGACAACGGTAGAAGAAGAAGGAACAACGATGGAAACACGGGACCAAGTTATGTTGCAGCAGGTTTTTCAGGTGAAGGTAATAACAGAAGCAACGACCACAGTGGTGGATACCGCCAGAACAGGGACGACGTCGAAGGAAGCCAGTCCGCACAGCGGTATTAGCCAAGAGCACGAGACCCACCTATGTCCGCAATGCAAATGCTGGAAGGGCCCTGTAATATGCATTTTTACGTCGACTTAGTAGGCAGACGACAATCCAATCACCTAATGAAAGACTACCGAACATTCCTGAAAATGTAGGAGTTATGCAACGCAAAGGAAACCGAAGCAGCAAATCGAGGATACACATCCACGCCTAGTGCACTAACCATTGGTGCACCACCACCACTAGTGGCACCAACACAAAACACAAACGATCAAAACAACGAGTACCCCAGATCAAAAGGAGCAATGTCTATGATTCAGAAAGGGTGTTCATCCAATAGAATTTAGAAGCTCATTACAAGACAAATCAATATGGCGGAAACAGCAACATCAGCTACACCCGAATATCTCCATTGGTAAGAGCAAGAAATCACATTCAGTAGAGCCGATCATCCACTTCGGGTCTGATACGTCGTAAACGTATCTATAATTTTTGATATTCCATGCTTGTTTTATATCTACTTTCTCATGTTTTGTCCATACTTTGGAGTATTTTTACAAATTTTCTGGAACTAACCTATTAACAAGATGCCACAGTGCCAGTTACCTATTTTCTGTTGTTTTTGGTTTCAGAAAAGCTAGTAAGAAAATATTCTTGGAATTGGATTGGACAAAAGCCAAAGTTAATATTTTACCCGAAGAAACACGGAGCCCGGAGGGGAGACGAAGTGGCGCACCAGGGCGGCCACACCTGGTGGCGGCGCGGCGTGGGGGGCGCACCACCAGGGGGTGTGGGCCCCCTAGTACTCCACCGACCTTGCCCTTCCTCCTATAAAAGCCTCCCGGGAAGAAAACCCTAAGTACCCGATCAAAATTTCACGAAAGAGTCTATAGCCGCCGCCATCTTCATCCCTAGATCGAGAGGGATGTGAAGCTCTTCCCGGCACCCTGCCGGAGGGGAGAGATCACCCTGGAGGCCTTCTTCATCACCATGACTGCCTCTGGTGTGATGCATGAGTAGTTCATCCCTGGCCTACGGGTCCATGTAGTAGCTAGATGGTTGGTTCTCCTCCTTTGTGCTATCATGTTTAGATCGTGTGAGCTCCGTTCATGATCAAGATCATCTATTTGTAATTTTACATGTTCTGTTTGTGGGGATCCGATGGATATTGAGATGCTATTTCAGATTGATTATTGATTCTATCATGTCTATGTTATTTGTGATCTTGCATGCTTTCCGTTGTTAGTAGCTATCTTGGCCAAGTAGATGCTAGCAACTCCAAGAGGGAGTATTTATGCTCGATAGTGGGTTCATGCCTCTAGTAATCTGGGGAAGTGATAGGAATCTCTAAGGTACTAGATGTTCTGTTGCTACTAGGGAGAAAACAACAATCCTTTGTCCATGGGACAATCGTATTGTTTACTTTACACACTTTTCTTAATGCAATTATCTGTTGCTTGCAACTTAATACTGGAGGGGGTTCGGATGATAACCGGAAGGTGGATTATTAGTCATAGGTGCAGTTGGATTATGGTCTATGTATAATGTTGTAATGCCCAATCAAATCTCATAGGAATCAAGATGATTAGTATATGCATGTATGCTTTCTCGGTGTTTGTTAATTGCCCCACTGTAATTTGTTGACCCAACATGTCATCTATCTTAAGGAGAATCACCTCTAGTGAACTATGGATCCCGGTCCATTCTTTTACCATCAATCTACCATCTATTTACTATTTACTGTTTACTTTCTGCAAGCAATTACTATCTTCCATACAATACGTTTAATCCTTTGTTTTCAGCAAAACCGGTGAGATTGACAACCTCACTGTAAGTTGGGGCAAAGTTCTATGGTTGTGTTGTGCAGGATTGCAAGTTGGATACAACACCTTGGGGTTGTTTCCTTGCTCCTACTGGTTCGATAACCTTGGTTTCATAACTGAGGGAAAACTTTTTATTGTGCTCATCATACCTTCCTCTTGGGGTTCCCAACAAGCTCGATATATTTTGAGCCATCAAGCCTTTTTTATGGTGCCGTTGCCGAGGAGTCAAGGACATCTTCACAAGGGGAGTCCCTCACAACCAATCTCTTTACTTTGTTTTCTGTTTTCCTTAGTTTATTTCTGCTTTGTTTGCTTGTTTCTTCTATCAAAAACACACACAAAATTAGTTGTACTAGTTTGCTTCTTTATATTAAAAACACAAAAAAATGACTATTCTTGAAAACACTAAGTTGTGTGACTTCACTAGCACCAACAACAATGATTTCATGTGCACACCTATTGCTCCACCTGTTCCTGAAGCTACTTTCTTTGAAATTAAACATGCTTTGCTCAATCTTGTTATGAAAGAACAATTCTCTGGTGTTGGTACTGAAGATGCTGCTACGCACCTTAATAACTTTGTTGAACTTTGTGAGATGCAAAAACATAGGGATATAGATGGAGATATTATTAAGCTTAAATTGTTTCCTTTCTCTTTGAGAGGAAAAGCTAAAGAATGGTTGCTATCCCTAACTAGAAATAGTATTGATTCTTGGACTAAATGCAAATATGCTTTCATTGGAAAATACTATCCTCCTGCTAAGATTATATCTATGAGAAGTGAAATAATGAAATTTAAACAATCTGATAATGAACATGTTGCTCAAGCTTGGGAAAGAATGAAATCTTTGGTAAAGAATTGTCCCACTCATGGACTGAATGCTTGGATGATTATCCATACCTTTTATGTAGGCTAAATTATTCTTCAAGAAATCTGCTGGATTCTGCTGCTGGAGGTACCTTTATGACCATAACTTTGGGTGCTGCAATAAAGATCCTTGATAATATGATGGTCAACTATTCTGAATGGCACACTGAGAGAGCTCCACGAGGTAAGAAGGTAAATTCTGTTGAAGAAACCTCCTCCTTGAGTGATAAAATGGATGTTATTATGTCTATGCTTGTTAATGGGAAAGCTCATATTGATCCAAATCATGTTCCCTTAGCCTCTTTGGTTGCTCAAGAAGAGCAAGTTGATGTCAACTTTATTAGAAATAATAATTTTAGCAACAATGCCTACAGGAATAATTTTGGTAATAATAAGTATAGGCCATATCCTCCAATAATGGTAATGCTTATGGAAATTCCTACAACAACAATAGAAGTGCACCCTCTGAACTTGAAGTCATGCTTAAAGATTTTATTAGTAAACAAACCGCTTTCAATAAAACTATTGAGGAAAAACTTTCGAATGCTGAAAGAAATATATCATCTTTGTCGGAAGCACAATCCTCTTTGATTAATAAAATGGCTGCTAAACCCGAAACCATTGAAAATCCCTTTGCTACTACTAATGCCATACAAGTTAGAACTGATGAAAATGTTAGACTTTTAGCTGAATTGCATGCTAAGTGGGAAAGAGAAGATGAAACTGCTAGACATAGTAATATTTGTACTATCACCACCACTAATGTTGATGCTAGCAAACCACATGAAGTGCCCATTCCTTTTGCAACAATGCCTAAAACTAATGGAACCTTTTCTAATAAAAATGCTGAAATTCTTCGAAATATGGGAAACAATAGCTCTACTACCTTAGATGGTAATTATGATTTTGATCTTGATGGTTGCAATATCTCTGAAGTAATTATGTTCCTACAAAAGCTTGCTAAAATTCCTAATGCTATTGCTATGAATATGGCCTTTACAAAAACATTACTGATGCTCTTATAAAAATTAAAGAAGAAAAGATGAAACATAAAGCTTCTATCCTTATGAAATTAGAAGATGGTTGGGAACCCATAATTAATATGAAAGTGAATGATTTTGATCGCAGAGCTTTATATGATCTTGATAGTAGTGTTTCTATTATGCCTAAAAATATTTATGATATGCTTGATTTGCCACCATTGGAAGATGGTTATTTGAATGTCCACTTGATGATAATGCTAAAAGGAAACTCATGGGGAGTATTAATAATGTTCTTATTATGGTTAACAATACCTATGTCCCCGTTGATTTCTATGTTTTGGATGTTGAATGCAATGCTTCTTGTCCTATTATTTTGGGAAGACCTTTCCTTAGAACTGTTGGTGCCATTATTGATATGAAAGAAGGCACCATTAAATATCAATTCCCACTCAAGAAAGGTATATAACACTTCCCTAGGAAGAGAGAAATATTCCTTTTGTCTCTCATATTAAAACAAAATTTGCTCTTAATACTTCTTCATTTGAGAATACTTGCTTCTTGCTTCTTATGCCTAGCTCAAAGGCATTAAAGAAAAGCATTTATTGGGAGATAACCCAAATTTTTAGTCAATAATTTTTTATTTTGTTGAGTCTTGGAAGTTATTGCCTCTGTAATAACCTCTCCTTATCCTTTTTGTGTGGTTTTTGTGCCAAGAGTAACCTCTAATGAGAGAGAAGTATGATTTGGGAGAGTTGTTGTCCCGAAACAGATTTTTGTGCTTCGCTGTAAAAATTCGTGAAAAATATTTGTATGTCGGATTGAGCTGTAAGTTTCTGTGCTTCTTCCCCAGGTTGTTATACAACTTTCATTAGTTTAACACTTTTCGATTTGAGCAACAGAAGGTTTTCAAAAAAATTGGTTTTTACCTGCTGGTCTGTTTTGACAGATTTCTGCCATTATTTGCATTTGCCTCTTAATCTCTTTGAGTTATCTTTGATCACTTGAACTTTTAAAAGGAATTGCTATAGTAGCTTGTGTTTTAATGGAAGTTTTACTTGTGTTGAAACTGAACCTAAAGACTTATTATCTGGAGTACACTAATGTTGCTAATGAAGATTGTGTGAAGTTTTGTATGAAGGAAATTTTAAAGTGTAGGGAAGAATAATGTGATAAGATGAAGTATGGACAAAAGCTCAAGCTTAGGGATGCCACCCGTGTCACCCCAATAAATATTCAAGAAGTACAAGCATCAAAGCTTGGGGATGTCTTTCTTCATCAATAAAAATCTCAGGTTTTCTTTCAAACACTTCATTTTTATTGTTTCATGCACAATTGTGTTGTTCTTGGAGCGTCTTCGTTTTTGTTTTTAGTTTTCGTTTGCTTGGTTTGCTTAAATAAGTTGGTTGGACCCTCGCATTCATACATAGTTTCAAATAAATTGATTTGGATTGGAAAAGAGTAGGAACGTTCATGCTTATAAGTGGTATAAAAGGAGTCTTGTTTTTGACTGTGGCCTAGACTTTATCATGTCATGCTTGATATTGCTTTGACTTTATGCTTAGTGATTATTGCTGTAGCATGACTTGTTACAAACAATTGATATTGCTTATGTGCCTTAAAAGAATCATGCGTTATTTTAGCATATAAAAGCATAATATTGTGGTATTCTCCTTTGATGCTTTATTTGGGTTGACTTGACGCATGCTCACACCATGTTAAGACTATACCAAGTTACCATAGCCTCTATGATCATTTAGTTTTCGACTTGTAATATCACTTTATGCTTTAATTAATAATGTTTTGTCGCTTTGCATGATTATTGCCATTATTACTCTCTTAGTTGGTCGCTCCCAGTCTTTTACTAGCCTCTACATGTACCAAGTATGAGTTCCACTCATGCATCCAACTCCAAATAAAACCAATTTATTTCAAAGAGTCCACCATACGTACCTATTAGTATTATTGCTATTCCAAGTGTATTAATGTTTTTATCTACCTTCCAAATTAAACTTGTTATGTGAAAATTAGTGATTAAAGTTCTCACGAACTTGATGGCACACTTTACTTTCTTGCACTTAATAAACTTGAACCATTGTGCCCATATATGTTGTGTATATGCTTGCGTTTTGTAAGTTGTGAATTAGCAGAACCATGTTACCATGGGAACACTTTCAACATTGTACTTTATTTAGTTGATATCATGTTCTTTTCCTTATGGATCCCGGTAGTGTGAAATGAAAGGGGAGCTTGTAAGGCTCATGGAGTTCGTATATGTGTTCGAGAAATGCCTGGGTTGCTAGTCTAAGCCATGCCTAATCATGGTGGAAACTTGTAGCATAACCATAGTGAGCAATCTGTGAAGCATCCAAAAAAAAGAAAAAGAGGAAACCCTATGCAAATAGCATACAAAAAGATCACTAAGATGCTCATTGTCTGCTTGCCTTGTCATTTTGATATGGGAAAGCTTCTGTATCATCGGGCAAGGGGTACCCTGTTGGCGGTTCTCTATGATACACATGTACTTACAATGACAAGAACTTACCTGTGACTCAAGTTGAGTAGCATGAGCTTCGGTACTCGTAAGTAAGGGGCATGAGATTTTCAGCTTATAGCTTGTCAAGCATATCCTCATATTTGTTCACTTTAACCTTAGTCACCTAAAGATGCTTATTATAGGGGAAATGAGAGCTGAAAGCTAATAAGTACCATAATTTTTGGAAGCTCTTTATGGGACTTGAATCCCTGCTTCATTCTAATGACCCACAAGTATAGGGGGTGTATCGCAGTATTTTTGAGGGGAGTGAAACCCAATTTATTGATTCAACACGAGGGGAGCCAAAGAATATTTATAAGCCTTAACAACTGAGTTGTCAATTCAGCTGCACCTGGAAACAATCTTGCTCACAGCAGTTTATCAGTAGCAACAGTTTTGTAGTAGCAATAGTAAATAATAGCAGTAGTAAAAGTAAAGACAGTAGTAACAATTGTAGTAAACAGTAGGATTAAAGCGCGGTAGGCATAGGGATGGATGGACGGGCGTTGCATGGACAAGACAATTCATATAGCAATCAAGATATAGGGCATTTGAAGATAAATAAGATAAAGCATCCAAGTAATAAATAATCATAGGCATGTGTTCCATATAGTCATACGTGCTCGCAATGAGAACTTGCACAACATATTTTGTCCTGCCATCCCGTTTGCGGCGGGGCCTCGAGGGAACTACTGGCAATTAAGGTTCTCCTTTTAATAGAGCACCGGAGCAAAGCATTAACACTCTGTGAACACATGTGATCCTCAGATCAAAGCCACTCCCTCCAGTTATCCCGATTGTTGTCACTTCGGGGCCTTTTGTTCCGGACAACAATATGTGTATACAACTTGCATGTAAGACCATAAACAATACTATCATAATGAATCAATAACATGTTCAGATCTGAAATCATGGCACTCGGGCCCTAGTGACAAGCATTAAGCATAACAAGTTGCAACAAAGTCAAAAAGCACTAATAATAGATACTAGGCATCATGCCCTAACAATCTAATGCCATTACATGAACGATCTCATCCAATCCATACCATCCCCATAGCCTATAGCGGGGGATTACTCACTCATGGATGGGGCAAACATGGATGGTCGCTGGAGAAGCGATAGTGATGATGATGGCGATGATCTCCTCCAATTCCCCGTCCCAACAGGGTGTCAGAACAGAGTTTCTGGTTCCGAATCGTGAAATCTGGTGGTGGCGGCGCAGCGGAACTCTCTCTGAAAAACGTCAAACCCCCAGGTTTTTAGGTCAAGAGGCAACTTATAGGCGAAGAGGGAGGCCGAGGGGGTGATCGAGGCGGCCACACTACCCCCAGGCGCGACCTGGCCTGGCCCACGCGGCCAGGTGGTGTGGGCCCCTCATGGCCCTCCTCCGTCTTGTCTTCTGGCTCCGTGAGTCTTCTGGTGAAATAGGATTTTTGGCATATTTTCCAGGATTTTTCTCGATAGTTGATTTTCTGCACAAAAACTAGACACCAAGGTAATTCTGCTAAAAACAACGTCAATCCGTGTTAGTTGTATCCGAATCACACAAGTTTAGAGGAAAAACAATAGCAAAAGTGTTCGGGAAAGTAGATACGTTTTGGACGTATCAACTCCCCAAGATTAGCTTATTGCTTGTCCTCAAGCAATTCAGTTGAAAACTGAGTGCGATAAAAGAAACTTTCACGAACACATTTGCTTCATAAGATGTATATATTCTCAGCATATGATCAAGTACTTGCTCAATTCATAATAAGGAGTGTGCAACTAAGTTTACTTAATAGTCATTGCAAGCTATGAAGAGATTCCAACTCAAAAATAATAAATAGCATGAAACATAAACATAAGCAACATTGCAATGCTCATAAAAAGGTATGATAGAGCGGTATCTCGCTTGCTTTTGATTGTAGAGCAAACATAAATGCCAAGGCACCTCTGAGGTTCAAGTGAAGACTAGAAGTAAAGATATCAAAGATACAAGCATCAAAGTCATGACACAATTAATCAAGTTTTGAGACAAGCATTTTTACACTAAGAATGACAACTATGCTCTCAAGAAAATGCTCATAGAATTATGTGGTGACTCGACAAGGGAATGAAAAAGTTTTGAAAAGTTTGAAAGGCTTCCAAATGCTGAAAGTATGATACTCATTAGCTTTGAGCTCTCATTGCCCCTATCATAAGTATCTTTAAATGGTTAAGGTGAAAGTGAGGTCCAATCTGAGTTATATGCTTGACAGACTATAAAAGGGAAATCTCATGTCCTTTGAGTACGAGGGCCGCTTCTCATGCTACTCAACTTTAGTTACCGGTAAGTTCTTGTCATAGTAAATACATGCGTATCATAGAGAACCGCCAACGGGGTACCCCTTGCCCGATGATACAGAAGAATCCCCATATCAAAATGACAAGGCAAGCAGACAATGAGCATCTCAACAATCTTCTTATTTACCATGGGAAAATGGTGCTTTTTTTTCTCTCTTTCCTCTTTTCTCATCATCTCTTTTTTATCAACAACTATCTCTCTTTTTTAGATAAGAAGAATGTTTCATAGATTGCTCATTATGGTTACGCTGCAGGTTTCCACCATGATTAGGCATGGATTAGACCGGTGGCCCAGGCGTTTCTCTAACACACATACATAACTCCATGGACTTACAAGCTCCCTTTTTATTTCACACCGACGACATCCGTAAACAAAAGAGCATGATATCAACTAGGTATATATTTACAGGTGTTGAAAGCGTTCCCCGTGACAACACGGTTCTGCTGTATAAACCTCGGACCCTACACTCTAAGTTCAAGCCTGGATGAACCAGAAGTGGTTAAAATAGTACAGCGGGGGCCCAGGAGCCACCCACGTGTAGACCCGTCGGCCGTCCTAACCACTTCCAGAATAATGGGGCAAGAGCGAGCGGCATAGGCAACAGGCGAAGAGATCAAATACATACACAAGTGAGTATGTATGCAAGCTACCTTACAACAGTTCTCAGAGCCATACCATCTAAAAGAAATAGAAATATTGCAACGCCATACGGCAAGATCCAAATATCCTAGATAGAGATAATAGTGTAGGATAGCTCCTCATACATCAAACATCAGAGTATCAAGCGGAAGCAGGAAACAAGATCCGAGTACGGATAAGAAGCAAATCGGCATAATATGCCACATAAGTAAACACATCCCGCCCACAGATCTCGCGGATCCCCATCCCCGGAATCTCTACACCGAGTGATCGTTGCCAACATCATCTGTCTCCTCCACCCAGTATCCATCTTGCGAATACACCTGTTCATCTGAATCAAACAATTTATCGTGTGAGACCCTAGGGGTACTCAGCAAGTCTTTATGCCTCTAAAGGGGACATATACCTGGGGTGACGCAATTGCAGCAAAAGGTAATAACGAAGAAGTCTATAGATACTCGCTAACCATCCGCCTAACCAATGATAGAAGGATGTCCGTTAATTAGAAACAACAGTTATAACAGAATAAAGTAACAGATCCATCCTCCTTCTCGCTCACCAACGAGAAAGCGGACGAACATCCCATCCGTTGGCAGTTTTATTAACCATTCCATGAGTATTGCACTATTTACTAGTCAGGTATTTAGTCAAATTAAAAGCTGTACTTTAGTTGTACTTGTCTATGATCGAGAAATTGTGCTCCAAGTCGTCCATAACCGCGGACACGGCTTTCAGAAAGATTTACCCTGCAGGGGTTCACAAATAGCAACACACACTCGATCAACCTCGGAAAAACCAACTCAAAACCCAACGAGGCATTCACGACAAAGCGATCACAGGATTCATAAAATATTTTAGGGGGCCACCCCATTAAGCTACCCGCAACGAAGTTGGCCAACTCTGAGACAGACCCAAGGTTTGCGCCAATGGCTGTAAACGACTAGGAACCCGAAAGTGTGACTGGGCTTGTCGATACCGCGAAAACACTCCGCAATCCTAAACAGTACAGGTGCTCCACGCACAATCTTAAATAAAGCAGTAAAACATGGCATAAGTACAGGATAGTAATAAAGCCCCAAACTACTTTGTGGCCCCAAGAGATAGAAATGAATCAAGCTCTGGCTCAGGGGGGTTCATAAGGCCTCCCGGATGTGGATAGTGTGAATAGTCAAGGAACAAGAATCAAGTACTTGGGGTCCTACGGGACACAAGTGAGCATGCAAACCAAATAGCAGATATTTCTCACCAGTGCCTCTTTCATTAGTTATCCCAATACTGCTCAGGTTAAGTTGTTTAGGTACCTCGTTATCCATCAGACACTCACATACCCTACACATGCTGTTCTACGACTCACATGGCTCAAACAACTCCTGTAGTAATGGCTCATAGGATGGAGGGACAAGCTTCGGTGGGGTTTAAAAGTAAATGCTATGCAGTACTTGGGATTCAATTTAATGCAATCGCGACTCAATGATGCAAGAATAAGATAGAAGCAATAGGTACTATATGTATGCAAGCATGTGGTAGTGCTTGCCTGGTAGCTCAGTTGAAGCGAGAGATGGATCTGGGTAGTACTCCTGGGATTCCTGATAATTTCCCTGCTCGGCGTCTATTCGAAAAGAACCAAACAAACAAGGGCCAATATAAATAAAGTGTGCAAGCATATGAATAAAATGCGACAAGCAACCAAGCATGCCATGATGAATGATGCACAATTTACATGGCATAGCATAGCATGGCATGGGTGAGGTGTGGGGTACAAGAATAAAGCATTTTATTAGATTTTTAGTCATGTTTTGCTCCCATAAACATTGCTGTATAATTAATATTTACATGATGCATGCTTTAATTCATAACATAGAATGCATAGATAGGACAGGCTCGTCGCGCTGATCGATTTAGACATATTATTTGCCAAATTTGGAGTTATAGAAAATAAAGTTATTAATTAATTAAGAAAAGGCATTTTTAATGCAATTAAACAATTTCGAAAATTTAAATTAGTCAAACATTATTTTGAATGGCATATTTGAATTCCCCACATTTTTCTGATTAAAAAACATATATCATTTGTATTGATTAATAAAAATTTATTAATTTCTGGATTTAAAACAAATTAAACAATTTCTGGAATTATTTTTATTAATAGAAAAAGATCACAGGAGTTTTTTGCACATAGAGGCAGCTAGCCACAATCGTTGACGGGTGGGGCCACGCTGAGCTGGCGAAACCAACGTGCAACAACGCCTTTTCTCACCGCGCGTTCAGCCAGCCACAACAGCTGTCACCTGGGCCACAAGGGCTACGGGGCCACCACGCGTGCGCGCCAGCGGGGGCTCGACACGAGGCGGATCCGGGGGCTGCGGGTTGAAGAAACCAAAGACTGCGGTACCAGGACCACAGAGACAGACATGCGGGCCCGGGCTGGACCGCGGGTTGCGCACGCCAAAAAGGCAGGGGACTAAACAGAAAAGAATCGCGCTACTGTTTTTCTTCCATCTGTCTCTGATGAAACTGAAGAAATCAACACCGGCGCAACGGGAGGAATCGATCCCGCGACCTAGCGCGCACGCTGCGGCTGCTACCGCTGGGACGGGCTTGGATGGTTGATGGGATTCGACGGCGCGGCCAGATGAGGTATCTACGGTGCAACGGCGAGATGGCGAACACGAGCGCGGCACGCCGAGGGTGCTCGACGAAACGGGTGGCGCTTACAGGAAGCAACGATGGGCGTGAGGATGTCTGGGGATCTTAGGAGCTCACCGGGAGAGGGTTGATGGTGTCGGATCGGCCTGGAGTGCAGCGAACCGGCGACATTGCAAGCGTCCGGCGATCTAGGGTTTTGCGTCGGTGTGATGGGGTGTAGCGTGTACCGGCCCTTCTCCTCCTCCCTGCTGTGTACGGGAATGGTGCAGGAGGTATCCTCGGACTTCCCCAACTCCAAATGCCACGCCCTCCTCCTGGATGTGGTGCTGGCAGGTAGAAGCCGACAGTGAGGGAGCCGGTGGAAGAGGGAGTAAGGCAGCAGGCCAGTGGGGGTCTTGGGGCGATGGGCAGAGCCCTGGGGAAGATCTGGAGGGGCTGTAAGGCAGAGGAGGGAGGAGTAGATAAGGCTGAGGCAGAGGGAATCACATGGGGCTCGGGGTGGAAAAGGGTGGCGTGCACTTTTCCCCCTCCTCCTCCTCACGTGGTTCAGCGAGGCTAGGGCGGTCTGGGGTGTGGCTGCAGTTGGGGCCAGAGGGAGTGGCACAATATGGCGCGGTTGGGACTTCCTGGCAGCGAGAGCGAAAACAGAGAGGGGAGGGGCTTGGGTAGATGGTGTCGGGCAAGGGCTCGGCCTAGGGTTTAGGTTAGGAGGTGGTCCGGCTAGGTAGAAGGGGTTGGGGTTGGACCGAACCAGGGTGGTGGTGGCCAGGTTAGGAAGGGGAGGTGGCTCGGCAAGGTGCAAAGCTAGGAGGGAAAGAAAAATAGGGTTAGGGTCTTTAGCTAGGTGTAGATGGAGAGAGGAGATAGATAGGTATTATGGCATGTGAAATAAGCAGGCCCACATACATGCACAAGAGAGAAGTGTAGGTTTAAAAGGTGGGTTTTGAGTTAAATTCAAACAAAACAAAAGAGGCCAAAATAAGAGAGAAAAGGCATGAGAGGGAAACATGTGTGCATGGCCCATGCATTGTGAAAAATGCTTAACCATGCCATTTAAACAAGCTTCCCATTATTCCAAAAGGCTCCACAACATTCATGGAAGTCTCTTCACCTCATGTAGCAACATCAAAGAATGGTCATGCATCAATTCTCAAGGTGGCCATGGTAGTGTGTATGTGCCACTAATGTGCATATAGCCACCATGAGTTCAAGCATAGCCATAGCTTTACTTGGGCATACAAGGTAGAAAGAATGATATTTCTACTTTACATGGTATTCAAAGGTGACCATGTATGCTTCCACATACCACCTTGTGAAAAATAAGGAGGAAAGCATGTAGAACAAAAGAAGGGACCCATCCCAATTATTTATGAGCTAGATGTAAACCCAAATAAGATGCAAAGCCCACATATAGTTGGATGGTGGAATTGATGGGGTGGTGGCAAAGAAAGGTGGTGGAGTTGATAAAAGATATGCCCCAACTGGGCATCAAGCATTTATCTAGAACCAAATACAATATATCAAGAAGCAAATACAATTAATAGTGCATATGAGCTAAGAACCAAAAGAAAAGGGTTTTATATGATTCTCAAATGCAAGGTGGCATGATGACATGAGCATGATATAATTATAATGCAACTAATATATGTAGGAAGTAACATTTTATTATTAGACCATGTAGCATTACAGATGTTAGACAGATGGGATGCTACAACTCTCCCCCACTAACAGGAATCTCGCCCCGAGATTCTAGGAAGAAGAAGAAAACACGAAGAGGGTAGGATACTTGGCACAGAGCTCATCCTCGCGTTCCCAAGTGGCTTCATCAACGGAATGGTGTGACCACTGCACCTTGCAGAACTTGATGGACTTGTTGCGAGTCCTTCTTTCTGCGACTTCTAGGATTTTTGTGGGGTGTTCTTGATAAGACAGGTCTTGATGGAGATTGATGAGCTCATGGTCCACGGTCCTGCCGGGATCCTTGAAGCACTTCTTGAGTTGAGAGATATGGGAAACATCATGGACCTTGAGTTTTTTAGGGAACTCAAGAGCATAAGCAAATTCTCCTCTTCTTCCACGAACTTTGAAAGGACCGATGTATCTAGGAGCTAGCTTTCCTTTGATACCAAACCGGTGCGTGCCCCTCATGGGAGTGACACGAAGGTAAACGAGATCACCAGGGACATACTCCATGTCCGTGTGCTTTCTGTCATAGTTGCTCTTTTGGCGACTTTGAGAAGCCTTCAGGTTTTCAAGAATGATGTGAACCTTCTCCTCCGCTTGAGTTACAATGTTGGGGCCAAACAATGTCTTTCACCTGCGCCCGACCAACCAATCGGAGTTCTGCATTTGCGGCCATAGAGAACCTCAAATGGTGCCATCTTTAGACTCTTCTGGAAGCTGTTGTTGTAAGAGAACTCAGTATAAGGAAGGCATTCTTCCCACTTCATGCCGAAAGAGATGATGCAAGCACGGAGCATATCTTCCAGAATCTGATTGATCCTTTCAACTTGTCCTTGCGACTGAGGGTGGTAAGCTGTGCTGAAGTTCAACTTTGCTCCCAAAGCATTTTGGAAACTTCCCCAGAACTTGGAAGTGAAGATGCTTCCATGGTCTAAACTGATCTCAAGAGGAACCCCATAGAGAGAGACAATTCTGTTGATATAGAGCTCAGCCAACTGAATTGCAGAAATTGTTTCCTTGACGGGAAAGAAGTGAGCCACTTTAGAAAGCCTGTCGATGACAACAAAGATTGCATTGTTGCCTTTCTGCGACCTTGGAAAACCAGTTATGAAGTCCATCTCTACTTTCTCCCATTTCCATTCCGGAGGCTTCAATGGCTGTAGAAGACCAGAAGGTTTCTGATGGACAGCTTTAACTCCACGGCAGACATCACACTCTGAGACATACTTGGCACAATATCATTTCAATCCAGGCCACCAATACTATGTTTTCAAGTCCATATACATCTTAGTGCTGCCAGGATGGATAGAAAGAACAGAATCATGCGCCTCCTTAAGAACTTGCTCTCTCAAACCCGGGTAGTTCGGAACAAACATCCGGTGTTCAAAGAATAGCGTGCCTTGGTCGTCGACGTGGAAGGACTCATACTTCGGCAGCTGAATGTTGGAGATGATCTTTTTAGTGTAAGGATCACCAAGTTGAATGGAGCGAACTTTTTCTTCCAAGAGAGGTGTTGCCAGGAGGTTCATAAGATACCCTTGATCCACAATTTCAAGGTTGAGCTGGCGGAATTCCTCGCACAAGAGAGGCTGTTGTTCTTCCACCATGAGGTTGTTGACATAAGATTTTCGGCTGAGAGCATCGGCCATGACATTAGCTTTGCCCGGAGTGTAGTTGATTGTCAGATCGAAATCATTAATTGCTTCAATCAACCTCCTCAGACAAAGGTTGAGATCCGATTGTGTGAAGATATACTTCATACTCTTGTGATCAAAAAAGATCTCACAACGGTTGCCAAGCAAGTAGTGCCTCCATACTTTCAAAGCAAAGACAACTGTTGCGAGTTCAAGGTCATGTGTTGGATAGTTGATCTCATGCGTCTTTAACTATCGAGAGGCATAAGAAACAACTTGTTTTTCTTGCATAAGGACCGCACCCAATCCTTGCAAGGAGGCGTCACAGAATATCTGGAAAGGCTTTGATGTATCTGGAGGAATCAAGACTGGTATGGAAGTGAGCTTCTCTTTGAGTGTTTCAAAGCTTGCTTGAGATGCAGGAGACCAAAGGTATTTCTTGCCTTTCTTGAGGAGATCGGTAAGAAGCTTTGCAATCTTCGAGAAATTCTGAACGAAGCGACGGCAGTAACTAGCCAAACCAAGGAAACTCCGGACTTCTTTGACATTTTTGGGTGGAAGCCAGTCAACAATTGTCCGAACAGTTTCTGGGTTAACGGCAATGCCCTTAGCAGAGATGTCGTTACCTAGATAGGTGACTTCAGGCAGCCAGAACTTACACTTGGAGAACTTTGCATACAGACGGTTCTCGCGAAGCTTATTTAAGACACACCGAAGGTGTTCTTCATGTTCTTCCTTTGACTTAGAATAGACTAAAATGTCATCGAGATAGACCACAACGAACTTATCAAGATACTCCATGAAAACCGAGTTCATAAGCCTCGAGAAGGTGGCAGGTGCGTTGGTGAGACCGAAAGACATGACCGTGTACTCATACAGGCCATAGCGGGTGGTGAAAGCTGTTTTGGGAACATCTTCCTTGCGAATCTTGATTTGATGATACCCACTTCTCAAGTCAAGCTCAGAGAATACCACAGCTCCAGCTAGCTGATCGAAGAGATCATTAATCCGCAGAAGGGGATATTTATTCTTGATGGTTTTAGCATTGAGAGCCCGATAGTCAACACAAAGTCTATCAGTCTTGTCTCGCTTCTTCACAAAGATGGTTGGGCTACCCCAAGAAGAAGTGCTGTGCTGAATGAAACCCAACTTCTCTTGTTCATCAAGCTGACGTTTGAGTTCAGCCAAGTCAGCAGGACCCATTTTATAAAGCCGCTTGGAGATAGGAGCGGTTCCAGGTTCAAGCTCAATCACAAACTCGACCTCACGATCAGGAGGCATACCTGGCAACTCTTCAGGAAAAACATCTGGAAACTCACAGACCACTAGAACACTCTGAATAGCATCCATAGCATCATCATTCAGAGCCGCCAAAGAGAAAAGCTGAATTGTAGGAGTCAGACTTGGAGAATAGACTATATGGCCTTCAGGAATTTTCAGAGAAATCGAGCGTTCAGCACAATCAATCACAGCTGCATTTGTTGTCAACCAATCCATGCCCAAGATAACATCAATGTCAGAATTACCCAGAATGATTAAGGAAGCCGGGAACGAAGAACCACCAATCTCAATTTGATTGCCATGGCTGATTTTGGAAGATGCCATTGTTGCTCCAGGAAAAAGGACCATTAAACGTTTAGGGAGAGGATCCATAGGTAACCCATTCTCATCAGCAAAACTTGTAGAGACAAAAGAATGCGATGCACCAGAATCAAAGAAAAATCGTGTAGGAACTAAGTTGACGGAAAGCGTACTCATCACAACTCCAGGTGCATGTTCAGCTTGAGCGACATTTGACACAGTTGGCACGAGCAACAGTGGACCCGGGCTTGGTGTTGATGTTGAGAGCCCGAGGTGGAGGTGCACGAACCATAGAAGAACTTGTTGCAGGTCTTGGAGGTGGTGGAGGAAGAGCTTTGTTGTTCATGGGACAACTCCAGTGTTGATGCCCAGTGTTCCCACAAGTGTAGCAAGCACCAGGTGGACGTGGAGCAGCGTAGCCAGGGACTCCGCCAGGCGCTCCAAGGTAGTTGTGGTTGTAGCCCCTAGGAGCAGCGGTGAAGGAGTTTGGTGGCCTTGCCGCGTAGCTTGAAGGTCTTGGTGGAGCCGGGAGCGGCGGTGCGGTATTAGGAACCCACACGCGGTGCTTAGAAGGAGCTGTCATAGCTGAAGAGCTTGCTGCGTCACGACTGTGTTTCTTGGACTCCTCGAACACTTGCCTACTTGCTTCCTCCTGCAGAGCTGTATGTTGGAGTTCCAGAAAAGACCCCGGCCTTGCATGAGTGATTGCATATTTGATAGATGCATTGAGCCCTTGCCTGAACCTCTTTTGCTTCTTCTTGTCATTAGAGATCTCATCGCCACCATACCGAGAAAGATTCATGAAGTTTCTGATATAGGTATTGACATTGTCATTGCCCTGCTTGAGGTTGAGAAACACTTCCTTCATCCTTTCGATGACAATTTCTGACAGGTATTGCTCTTTGAAAGCCCCAGTGAACTGCTCCCAAGTAGGCTGAAAACCAGAGTGGTTTGCCTTCAGGTAATTCTCCCACCACAGAGCTGCGTTTCCCTTCAGAAGGTGAGTGGCAAATTTTACCCATTCTTGCTCAGGAACATCAGCAATCATCAACAACCTTGACATCTCACGCAGCCAATCATCAGCGTCCAGTGGCTGATCAGACACCTCAAAGTGGCGCGGGTTAAAACTTCAGAAAGCTCTTGATGTCTCCTCGCTTGGGAGGTGGAGGTAGCGGAACAAACTCATTCCTCCTGACACTTTCTTCAAAGCGTTGTTGGTTCTGCTGCATTGTTCCCAAGGCATTAGCAATACTTGCCAACGCAGCCCCCAGTTCAGGTGGTATGTCCTCCTCAGAACGGCGTGGTGGTGCCATCCTGTGATTGATATAAAACTCAAGTCAGTACCATAATGGAGAATAATAATAATCCAAAATAGTACTAAAATGGAATTAACCAAGATTAAAGGATACAAATTACTAAGATGATATTAAAATATCAACAAAGTTCAAAGCACCTAGAATATATTAAGCATATCGCACACGAATGAACAAGGAGTGTGGTACACAAAGCTATCAAAGAAAAAATTTCCGCAAATTTCGGCATTAAAATATCACTATATGCGCAAAACCACTTAACGAATCAAGATTAGTAACTCTACCGATTCAATATACAAGAGCGAATGATAAAAGTAGTGGTATGGTCGCGACTCCATCCCGCACTCAAATCATTACTCCGCACATGAATAAGTAAAACACATATCCCAACTTCCGTCTTTCTTAAGATGAACCTAAAGATTAGCAACTACGGAAACAAACACCCCAAACAAGATAGTGTCGGATAACAAAGAGAAAGATAGATCGCGTCGGTTTACAAAAGCCTGTCGGTATGTAATATACCGACAGTTGATAACCAAAAGGCAGATAGCGACAACAATTGGATGCAACAGATAGACAAGGAATTACACACACACAGACACACACAACCTATGGTACTACGGAACCCAGAACACGTGAATCCTAGTTTGAATTTTAGAAGAGGATTGAAAACGTTACACTTCCTTACCAAAAAAGGGTGGGTGGGTGGGTAAGAAGAAAAATGGAAGCAATCCTACTCTCATGTTTTGTTTTCCCCTAGTATACATAATTACCAAAATATTTGCTAGACTGACAACGACAATTTGGCTGAGACCCTGAAGGGCGGGATGGCTCTGATACCAATTGTAACAACCTCGGACCCTACGCTCTAAGTTCAAGCCTGGATGAACCAGAAGTGGTTAAAATAGTACAGCGGGGGCCCAGGGGCCACCTACGTGTAGACCCGTCGGCCGTCCTAACCACTTCCAGAACAACGGGGCAAGAGCGAGCGGCATAGGCAACAGGCGAAGAGATCAAATACATACACACATGAGTATGTATGCAAGCTACCTTACGACAGTTCTCAGAGCCATACCATCTAAAAGAAATAGAAATATTGCAACGCCATACGGCAAGATCCAAATATCCTAGATAGAGATAATAGTGTAGGATAGCTCCTCATACATCAAACATCAGAGTATCAAGCGGAAGCAGGAAACAAGATCCGAGTACGGATAAGAAGCAAATCGGCATAAGATGCCACATAAGTAAACACATCCCACCCACAGATCTCGCGGATCCCCATCCCCGGAATCTCTACACCGAGTGATCGTTGCCAACATCATCCATCTCCTCCACCCAGTATCCATCTTGCGAATACACCTGTTCATCTGAATCAAACAATTTATCGTGTGAGACCCTAGGGGTACTCAGCAAGTCTTTATGCCTCTAAAGGGGACATATACCTGGGTGACGCAATTGTGGCAAAAGGTAATAACGAACAAGTCTATAGATACTCGCTAACCATCCGCCTAACCAATGATAGACGGATGTCCGTTAATTAGAAACAATAGTTATAACAGAATAAAGTAACAGATCCATCCTCCTTCTCGCTCACCAACGAGAAAGCGGACGAACATCCCATCCGTTGGCAGTTTTATTAACCATTCCATGAGTACTGCAATATTTACTAGTCAGGTATTTAGTCAAATTAAAAGCGGTACTTTAGTTGTACTTGTCTATGATCAAGAAACTGTGCGCCAAGTCGTCCATAACCGCGGACACGGCTTTCAGAAAGATTTACCCTGCAGGGGTTCACAAATAGCAACACACACTCGATCAACCTCGGAAAAACCAACTCAAAACCCAACAAGGCATTCACGACAAAGCGATCATAGGATTCATAAAATATTTTAGGGAGCCACCCCATTAAGCTACCCGCAACGAAGTTGGCCGACTCCGAGACGGACCCAAGGTTTGCGCCAATGGCTGTAAACGACTGGAACCCGAAAGTGTGACTGGACTTGTCGATACCGCGAAAACACTCTACAATCCTAAACAGTACAGGTGCTCCATGCACAATCTTAAATAAAGCAGTAAAACATGGCATAAGTACAGGATAGTAATAAAGCCCCAAACTACTTTGTGCCCCCAAGAAATAGAAATGAATCAAGCTCTGGCTCAGGGGGGTTCATAAGGCCTCCCGGATGTGGATAGTGCGAATAGTCAAGGAACAAGAATCAAGTACTCGGGGTCCTACGGGACACAAGTGAGCATGAAAACCAAATAGCAGATATTGCTCACCAGTGCCTCTTTCATTAGTTATCCCAATACTGCTCAGGTTAAGTTGTTTAGGTACCTCGTTATCCATCAGACACTCACATACCCTACACATGCTGTTCTACGACTCACATGGCTCAAACAACTCCTGTAGTAATGGCTCATAGGATGGAGGGACAAGCTTCGGTGGGGTTTAAAAGTAAATGCTATGCAGTACTTGGGATTTAATTTAATGCAATCGCGACTCAATGATGCAAGAATAAGATAGAAGCAATAGGTACTATATGTATGCAAGCATGTGGTAGTGCTTGCCTGGTAGCTCAGTTGAAGCGAGAGATGGATCTGGGTAGTACTCCTGGGATTCCTGATAATTCCCCTACTCGGCGTCTATTCGAAAAGAACCAAACAAACAAGGGCCAATATAAATAAAGTGCGCAAGCATATGAATAAAATGCGACAAGCAACCAAGCATGCCATGATGAATGATGCACAATTTACATGGCATATCATAGCATGGCATGGGTGAGGTGTGGGGTACAAGAATAAAGCATTTTATTAGGTTTTTAGTCATGTTTTGCTCCCATAAACATTGCTGTATAATTAATATTTACATGATGCATACTTCAATTCATAACATAGAATGCATAGATAGGACGGCCTCGTCGCGCTGATCGATTTAGACATATTATTTGCCAAATTTGGAGTTATAGAAAATAAAGTTATTAATTAATTAATTAAGAAAAGGTATTTTTAATGCAATTAAAAAATTTCGAAAATTTAAATTAGTCAAACATTATTTTGAATGGCATATTTGAATTCCCCACATTTTTCTGATTAAAAAACATATATCATTTGTATTATTTGGATTGATTAATAAAAAGTTATTAATTTCTGGATTTAAAACAGATTAAACAATTTCTGGAATTATTTTTATTAATAGAAAAAGATCACAGGACTTTTTTGCACACAGAGGCAGCTAGCCACAACCGCTGACGGGTGGGGCCATGCTGAGTTGGCGAAACCAACGCGCAGCAACGCCTTTTCTCACCGCGCGTTCAGCCAGCCACAACAGCTATCAGCTGGGCCACAAGGGCTACGGGGCCACCACGCGTGCGCGCCAGCAGGGGCTCGCCACGTGGCGGATCCGGGGGCTGCGGGTTGAAGAAACCAAAAACTACGGTACCTTTTTGTAAAAGGACCACAGAGACAGACAGGCGGGCCCGGGCTGGACCGTGGGTTGCGCACGCTTAAAAGGCAGGAGGCTAAACAGAAAAGAACCGCGCTACTGTTTTTCTTCCATCTGTCTCTGACGAAACTGAAGAAATCAACACCGGCGCGTCGGGAGGAATCGATCCCGCTACCTAGCGCGCACGCGGCGGCTTCTACCACTGGGACGGGCTCGGATGGTTGATGGGATTCGACGGTGCGGCCAAATGAGGTATCTGTGGCGCAACGGCGAGATGGCGAACGCGAGCGCGACGCGCCAAGGGTGCTTGACAAAACGGGCAGCGCTTACAGGAAGCAACGATGGGCGTGAGGATGTCTGGGGATCTCAGGAGCTCACCGGGAGAGGGCTGATGGTGTCAGATCAGCCTGGAGCGCAGCGAACCGGCGACGTTGCAGGCGTCCGGCGATCTAGGGTTCTGCGTCGGCGTGATGGGGTGCAGCATGTACCGACCCTTCTCCTCCTCGCTGCTGTGTACGGGAATGGTGCAGGAGGTCTCCTTGGACTTCCCCAACTCCAAATGCCACGCCCTCCTCCTGGATGTGGTGCTGACAGGTAGAAGCCGACAGTGAGGGAGCCGGTGGAAGAGGGAGTAAGGCAGCAGGCCGGTGGGGGTCTTTGGGCGATGGGCAGAGCCCTGGGGAAGATCTGGAGGGGTTGTAAGGCAGAGGAGGGAGCAGTAGATAAGGCTGAGGTAGAGGGGAGCACATGGGGCTCAGGGTGGAAAAGGGTGGCGTGCACTTTTCCCCCTCGTCCTCCTCACGTGGTTCAGCGAGGCTAGGGCGGTCTGGGGTGTGGCTGCAGCTGGGGCCAGAGGGAGCGGCACAAGATGGCGCGGTTGGGACTTCCTGGCAGCGAGAGCAAAAATAGAGAGGGGAGGGGCTCGGGTAGATGGTGTCGGGCAAGGGCTCGGCCTAGGTTTTAGCTCATGAGGTGGTCCGGCTAGGTAGAAGGGGTTGGGGTTGGACTGAACCAGGGTGGTGGTGGCCAGGTTAGGAAGGGGAGGTGGCTCGGCAAGGTGCAAAGCTAGGAGGGAAAGAAAAATAGGGTTAGGGGTCTTTAGCTAGGTGTAGATGGAGAGAGGATATAGATAGGTATTATGGCATGTGGAATAAGGAGGCCCACATACATGCACAAGAGAGAAGTGTAGGTTTAAAAGGTGGGTTTTGAGTTAAATTCAAACAAAACAAAAGAGGCCAAAATATGATTGAAAAGACATGAGAGGGAAACATGTGTGCATGGCCCATGCATTGTGAAAAATGCTTAACCATGCCATTTAAACAAGCTTCCCATTATTCCAAAAGGCTCCACAACATTCATGGAACTCTCTTCACCTCATGTAGCAACATCAAAGAATGGTCATGCATCAATTCTCAAGGTGGCCATGGTAGTGTGTATGTGCCACTAATGTGCATATAGCCACCATGAGTTCAAGCATAGCCATAGCTTTACTAGGGCATACAAGGTAGAAAGAATGATATTTATACTCTACATGGTATTCTAAGGTTACCATGTATGCTTCCACATACCACCTTGTGAAAAATAAGGAGGAAAGCATGTAGAACAAAAGAAGGGACCCATCCCAATTATTTATGAGCTAGATGTAAACCCAAATAAGATGCAAAGCCCACATATAGTTGGATGGTGGAATTGATGGGGTGGTGGCAAAGAAAGGTGGTGGAGTTGATAAAAGATATGCCCCCAACTCAACTTGGGCATCAAGCATTTATCAAGAACCAAATACAATATATCAAGAAGCAAATACAATTAATCGTGCATATGAGCTAAGAACCAAAAGAAAAGGGTTTTATATGATGCTCAAATGCAAGGTGGCATGATGACATGAGCATGATATAATTATAATGCAACTAATATATGTAGGAAGTAACATTTTATTATTTGACCATGTAGCATTACAAATGTTAGATAGATGGGATGCTACATCTGCTAATCCCTAGCCTATAATTTGCAAGCATATAACTTTCATGGACAGTCACAGTGGTTCAGGTTTATTAGTGCAGGAAATAAAGTGTGCCATCAAGTTCGTGAGAGCTTTACTAACTAACTTTCTCATAACAAGCAAACATTTTATTCGGAAGAAAACAAGGCATACTGAATATGCACGGAAAAGCAAATGATGCTAATAGGTAGGTATGGTGGACACTTTTGGCAATATTGGTTTTGGGGAATTGGAAACACGAGTAGAGCTCATACTCGGTGCAAGTGAAGGCTAGCAATATTATGGGAGCGACAAACGAGAGAGCAATAACTATCATAATCATGCTTGCAATAAAACAGGACAAATCATGGCATGAAAGTGATTCAAGACCCCTGAGGCAAAATAATTCATCGAGGCTTAACTGATTATTGTTTCAGTCATATGCATGCGTAAGAATGTGCCAAGTCAATTCAAGTGAAACATTCAAAGGAGGATACCACCGTGTCATACCAAGTTATGAATAGAGCAATGCAAGCAAACATTCAGATGACATGCTACAAACTTATTAGCAGGCTGGAGCTAATCATAAGAAAGCAAGATCTACTAAGCATCCATAAATAACATACGCCATACATGAACAGACTAAGCATGCCCATAATGATGAGTATATGTACAAAAAAATTAAAACAAATAGAGTTCGTTACCAGCCTCTTACCACACCTCAAGTTGTCATTAATCCTCATTATTACCCTTCACTTGTGTGGCTTGAATTATAACATAAAACCAAATTCCACTGAGGACTGGTGAACCCTGCAACAAACTTCACAAAACCAAAGAAGAAGAACAAATATTTTTGGGTTTTCGATTTTTAAAGGCAAGAACCAAAAAGGAAGAACAAGCAAAGCAAAATCTTTTTTGGGTTTTTCAAATAATTAAGACAAAGCCAAAAGGAAGAAGCAAACCAAGGCAAAAAGAAAAAGAAGCAAACAAAGAGAAAGGAAGAAAATATTTTTGGTCTTTTTGTGTTTTAGAAAGTAAAAGTAAAGAGGGAACGAAAACTAAAAAGAGAATGAAGCATGGATATACAGAGTACTAACTAAACATGATATGTAGATGTTTGTGATGTCGGTGTACCTCCCCCAAGCTTAGGCTTTTGGCCTAAGTGGGTATCAACCCCAATGCGGGTAAGGATTCCAAGCAGGCCGGTCATCGTAAGAATGATCGTGGTTAGGCCCTTGGGAAGAAGAAGCTCCCCAATCATAGGTAGGCTGCTGATATGAAGACTCCCCCTCATTCGAGAGCTGGACCGAATCATCTGTAACCTCCCTTCCAGTATCCTGCTCCTGTTGGGAGAGCTCCCCCAAGTATGCGTCGAGTTCTTCCTCGGTGAGTGACCATCCTACCCTGGTATCAAGGTTAAACAAAACAGGTGCATGCAAAAGAACAACTCGCTCGGACTTACTCCTTCTCCAACCAGCCTTGAGAAAGGTTATTTCATAAGACAAATCACTCAAATTAGCCCAAGAAGAAACAAATTTATGTTGCATCATGGAATTAAGGTCAAGCCTCTCTATGAGAAACTATAGGTCTAGATGATGAGGCACTACACCATGCAAAGCTAATAAACGAGAGGCAATGAGGCCTCCACAAATTCCACCTTTCTCGCGGTTAGCAGCAAGACGGTAAGCTATCACGGCACCCAAATTATAAGTCCTATCTCATTTTAAAGCAGCTGAGATGAATGCTAGATCATATGCGGATAACTTATTAGCAGTTTTCCTAGTGAGAACACACTTGGCAATAAAGTAAGCAAAGTAGCGAATAGATGGGAGATGAATGTTATGGATTTTCCCACTCTCCTTTGAGAAGCTGCTCCCTTGGCAAATCTCTGCATACAAGTCCATGAGTGGTGCAGGTCGCTCTTTAATCCTTTCACACGATCCCCACTGGGGTACTTTAATAGCTGCACAAAAGTCATCAAAAGGAAGGTTGATAGCTATATTGTAAATTTTGTAGTGAACCATGGGGTTAGGAAAAGAGCAACTAAATCGAAAGTCCTGCATCACATACATAGTTAGTTTCACAAATTGGTAAGGTTCATCTTCCACAAAATGCTCTAATCCTGCATTAGCAATTAAAGTATGGAAATCCTGAGAAATCCCTGCAGCCCTCATGAATTCGGGGCATGGATAGATGGAAGGAAAAACTTCCTCCTCTCGGTGAACCTTCATAACCTCAGGCACCCTTAGTTCATGCTGGTTGAGTTGGTGTTCATTCATCTTCTTTTCTGAAATTTAGGACAACCATCATACAAGTGATTGCAAAGTGATTACATAATGAAGGGAACTACTAATAGGGACTTGTAAGAGGCCTAAGCATGCATCAAAACAATATCTCTAAGCATTGAACAAGCTTATAAGCTCTCATAACCTATCACCTATAGCAGCAAAATACTCAAGATATAAACCACTAAACACAAATCTACTTGGACAAGCGGAGGAGTCACATACCGGAGAACAAATGCTCCAAATTTCAGCAGCAAAGATGGGTTGAGCAAGGAGATCAAAAAATCGTGGGCAAGAATAGCAAAAATGCGATTTCGAGCAATGGACTAGTGTTTTCTTGAGAGAGAGAAGGCAGTGGGAAGTGAGAGAGTGAGTGGAGGGCCAGGGGTGGCTCACACCATGGCTAGGCGCGCCCCTGGGGTGGACGCACCACCAGGTGGTGTGCCTGCCTGGTGGGCCCCCTGGGTCACTCCAGGCACTTCTTTGCCCCTTTTTTCACGTAAAAAATTAATATAAAATTTCTGGAATTTTTCGAGACACTTTATTTTTGAGCAATTTTCAGGTATAGATGAATGATTTTCTGACAGAAAGATGTTTTTTTGGAAGGATGCAATGACCAAACAAAACTAAAACTTCAGAAGTCTAAGACACTCTAATATGCATGCAACTAGCAACAACAAAGTAAACTAAGCGAAAGCAAAAACTAAAAATGGGTAAAAATAAAAGTAAGCAAAGATAATCATGGTGAAAACATTGTTTTGTTCATTAAAATCCCTTTGTTAACAAGGTTGATCATGTCTTGTTACCAAAACAATTTTATATGAAACAAAACTTTGTATTCCACTAATGATTATGTTACCTCAACCTTGATAGCAATGGTCCCAATCATAATAGTTTCTTATTTTTATCGTGGTATGGGACAATATATTGCTCCAACTTGAATGCCCTCAACATGTTCAATTGAGTTTAAACCATAAGTCCTATCAATCTTCTTTGGGAAATAGACAGTATGCTCCTTGTCATTAACATTAAAAGTCACCTTTCCTAGATTACAATTAATAACATCTCCTGTAGTATTAAGAAAAGGTCTCCCAAGAATAATATACATATTGTCATCCTCAAGCATTACAAGCACAACAAAATCAGTTAATATCAAGCAATTATGAGCCACTTGAACATGTACATCCTCACATATACCAACAGGAACAGTAGTAGATTTATCAGCCATTTGCAAAGATATATCAGTTGGTATTAGTTTTTCCAGTTGAAGTCTCTTATAGAGAGAAAAAGGCATAACACTAACTCCTACTCCCAAATCACACAAAGCAGTTCTAACATAACTATTTTTAATAGAGCAAGGAATAGTTGGAATCGCTGGGTCTCCAAGTTTCTTTGGAACCTTACCATTAAAGGAATAATTAGCAAGCAAAGTAGAAATTTCTTCATTAGGGATCCTTTTATTTGAGACAATATCCTTCATATACTTTGAATAAGGAGGCAATTTAATAGCATCAGTCAAAGGAATTTGCAAGAATAAAGGTTTCATCCACTCACAAAAATTGTTATAGTGTTCATCTTCCTTTGACTTGTGTTTCTTATCAGGGAAAGGCATAGGTTTTTGGACCCAAGGCTCTCTTTCACTACAATGTTTCTTAGCAACAAAATCTTCTTTAGTGTATTTAGTATTCTTAGTGTGCCTTTCAGGTTCTTCTTCAACTTTTTCTTTATCAGGGGCATCATTTTCTTCATTACCACTTTCAGTTTCAGCATCAGAGACAAATATACTATTAGGATATTTAGCAGGTTCATAAGGTTCTACAATAGTTTTATGTTTCTTTTTCCTTTTCTTAGGAGTAGTACCACTACTTTTAGTTTGTTGAGAATCCTGCTCAATTCTTTTAGGATGCCCCTCGGGATATAGAGGATCCTGGGTGGCAGTACCACTTCTAGTTCTAATTTCATAAGCATGTTTTTCTTTAGCAGCATTAACTAGCAAATCTTTTTGTACTTTAATAAGCTGACCAATTTGAGTTTGAACCATTTGAAAATGTTTAACAAGCATTTTAACATCATTAGAGGTTCTTTCCACAATATCCTTCAACTCAACAATAGCTCTAGAGTTTTCCATTAAATGATTTTGCACCCTTTTAATAAAATTATCTTGCTTAACAATAAAAACATCAAATTCTTCTAAGCATTGATCAGGAGGTTTAGAGTAAGGAATATGACCTTCATCAAAATGTTGGAGAGAGTGTACCTCAATAGTAGATGAGTGGGAGATTGGCTTACATAATTCTTCTATAGGAGGTAAATTCTTCACATCTTCAGTTTTAATACCCTTCTCCTTAAGACATTTCTTGGCTTCCTTCATCACTTCATCATTTAGTTCAATAACTCCCCTCTTCTTTGATGTTAGTATAGGCGCAGGCACAGTTAACTCAGGTGTAGTTGTCTCAGGTATAGTCAGTTTAGATGAAGTCTAGTCTTCATAATTCTTGCTTATTTTAGCCATTAATTCCTCGGCTTCTTTGGGAGTTCTATTCTTGAAAACACAATCAGCACAACTATCTAGGTATGTCCTAGATTCTTCAGTTAGTCCATTATAATATATATCAAGAAGCTCATTTTTAGGTAATGGACATCCAGCCTGTGCTTGAACCAAAGCACAAAACCTTGCCCATGATTCATGCAATATCTCTTTTTCTCCCTGTTTAAAATCAAAAAGTTCCTGCAAAATAACATGTCTAGCACTAGGAGGGAAATATTTCTAAAGGAAAGTACTAATCAAGCAATCAGGGCTATCAATAGATCTAGGAGGTAAATTATTAAACCAAGTTTTAGCTTCTCCTTTCAGTGAAAAAAGGAAAATTTTAGCAACAAAGTAGGTGCACATCTTAATATCATCAGAAAACAGGCCACTCATGGTAGAAAGCTCAGTCATATGTGCTACAACACTTTCATTCTTAGTCCCACAAAAAGGTTCTTTCTCAACAATAGTTATGTAAGATAAATTAAGAGAGAAATCATAATCCTTATCTTTAATGTTTATGGGAGATACAACAAACTTAGCATTAGGAGACAATTTGGGTTTTATAGTATGCCTCTCGAGGAGACTCTTAATAGCACTCCTATCATGGGTGTTTTGACATTCTTTAATAAATTCATCGGTCATCTCTATATAACCGTCTTCAATATCATAGCTCTCTCTAGACTCAAGTGAACTGACAGGTGTAGTAGTGTCTTTATTAAGAGTTTCAGTATTTCCAGCTATAGTTCTAGCAATCGTAGCATCTAGGAAAGGACCTAATGAACCACTTTTATCAAGCACAGTAGAAGCAGTTGTTGGGTTCCATAGCAGAAAATAAAAATTTTCTATCTACTCGAACACTAATACCAGGATCTATACTATGTAGACATAAGTAACGGAGAAGGGATTCGATATTCATACCTTTGAAGACCAAGGCACGCCTTACGCAGGAAGGCGTATATTCATGAAGACGAGCAGCACCCCAAGTGTGGTGCCTCCGAAGTTCGTCACATGTCCGGTGTAGGAGACGTCAACCGGACTCTGATCCAGCCGAGCAGCGGAAGAAGTAGATGCCGGATCGCAGATCACACGACGGTGGTGTGAAGGTGGAGAACTCACCCACGAGGTCCTCCCCAATATTACGGAGAAGTCCTCAATGGATGAGAGAGAGAATGAGAGGGAATGGGATTATTCCAAAGGGGGAGGGAAGACCCCTATATATAGTGGGAGGGGGGGGGGGGGGGGGCGCACCACCCAGGGGCCAGGTGGTGTGGGACTAAACCCCACACCCACCGGCCACCTAGGGGCAGCTACCGGACCTAGGTGGGCCCCATTGAGGCAACCCACCAAGCCTAGGCCGACTGGCCCCCACTCCCTAGGCGCCATGCCCCATTGGGCCTCCCTTCGGGTGAGTTCCATTAGCATTAAGATGCCTTTAATAATAAAATAAAATATATGTTTAATATTAATTCTCCAATTAACATTCAAATACACAAATTATATTTTTCCTTTACTCCACAACACCTTCCGGACCCCTTCTGATCTCCATCGGATGTTACCCGGAACTGTTCCAGTTTCTCTTTCTCTATTTCTCTTATGATACCTCATCTACCCTAAGCGTCCCTACCCTTAAGCGTGACATCCTTCGGTTCGGAAACACTCCGGACATGATTGAGACTACTCTCACATCAATGATCAACAGAGGTACCTAGAAGGGCCATGTGACCCCCGTGCGTTTCACGAATACAATCGCTCGAACCATGAGATAGTCGTTTCCCGTTCCCTTTGTCATTCGATACCTAATTCATCCGAGACTTGATCTTCGCTATCTCCATACCTTAGTTCGATCTCATTATCGATGAACTTGTTTTCTCGTTCTCATGTCGTTGCATTCCGTGACCTAGTCACATGCTTGCAAGCTTCATTAATGCAACGTCACCGAGATGACCACATGTATCTGTCCATTACATGGACTAGACAAATCCTGGTCTTGATATGTACTCCTCTACGCATCCCTTCGGAAAACTTGAGTGGCACCTTTTTGATCACCCTGTTATGAGATGATTCTTGATAATCATCTAAGATTCTTCCGGAATGGTGATTTGCATTACCTCATAGTCTAAGGATCAGGTTGTGAGGTTCTCTGTGTTTTATCATCAATGGTGAACTTTGTAACTAGATCTCATTAAGATTTAACGGTCGGATGCTTGTCTGTCATGTTTTTCAACTAATAACATGACCTCATTGTCAGTTGGCATAAATGCCCATGATCTTGAACCCAGACCATCCTCATGACCAATGAACTAGTTCACTAGAGGTAACTAGAGACACGGTTTGTTTACATACCACACGTGTATTAATGTTTCGTATTAACATAGTTATAACACAGTATGAAACGTATTATGAACATATAGGAGATATATCAAATAATACACTTTATTATTTGCCTCTAGGGCATAACTCCTTCAGTCTCCCACTTGCACTAGAGTATAAACAAAATTAGTTTACAATAGGCAGGAACCTAACACCAATGGAATCTCGATGTTATTCGTGCTTTTCCTGATGGAGAGCTTTAGTCAAAGGATCTGCCACATTCAGTTCCGTATCTACTTTGTAAATCTTGACTTCACCTTCATCAAATTTTTGTCAGATGACGTGAAATCTAAGCTTGATGTGTTGGGCCGTGGAATGAGTCCTTGGTTCCTTTACGTTTGCAATAGCTCCCATGTTATCACAATAGATCGTCACGGGGTCTTGCGCATTTGGAAAAACTCCTAGTTCGATGACGAAATTCCTTAGCCAAACAACTTCATTTGCGGCATCAGCCCCAACAATATATTCAGACTCCATTGAAGATTGCGCCACCACCGGCTGCTTCTTGCTCTTCCAACTTACCGCCCCACCATTCACCAAGAAAACAAATCCTGTTTGAGACTTAGAGTCATCATGATCTGAATTCCAGCTCGCATCTATGTAACCCGTTACGTTTAGAGCTTCATCATTTCCTCCATAGATTAGGAACATATCTTTTGTTCTTCTCAGATACTTTAGGATATTCTTCACAGCTGTCCAGTGATCCGGTCCTGGATTACTTTGATATCAGCTCATCAAACTAAGAGCCAATGCCACATCAGGTCGTGTACTTAGCATTGCATACATGATAGATTCTATGGTTGAAGCATAGGGGATGTAAGACATCTTATCTCTATCATCGTCCGTTACAGGACATTGAGTCATACTCATTTTGCAATTCTTCATCATAGGTGTAAAACCCCTTTTGGTGTTTTCCATTTTGAACCTCTTCAAAATCTTTTCTATGTAAGTACTCTGACTCAACGCTATTAGGTGCCTTGATCTATCTCTATAGATCTTGATTCCTAATATGTATGCAGCTTCACCTAGATCCTTCATGGAAAATGGGTTACTTAAATATGCTTTCACACTTTTCATAAGATCCACATTGTTTCGCATGAGTATTATGTCATCCACATATACTACTAAGAAAACAACTGAGTTCCCACTCGCTTTCTTGTAAACACAGAACTCTTGCTGATTTTGGACAAATCCAAAACTCTTGATCACTTGATCAAAACGTTGGTTCCAGCTTCGAGATGCTTGCTTCAATCCATAAATGGACCGTTGAAGTTTTCATACCTTTCTAGCATCCTTAGGATTAGAAAAACCTTCCGATTGCATCATATACAACTCTTCATCAGTGTGACCATTGAGGAATGAGGTCTTAACATCCATCTGCCATATTTCATAGTCGAAATGTGCAGCAATTGCTATTAAAATCCTAGCAGCCTTAAGCATCACTACGGGAGAGTAAGTCTCGTCGTAGTCAACTCCTTGAATTTGTCGAAACCCCTTTGCGACAAGTCAAGCTTTGTGAATGGTCACATTACCATTCGCATCTGTCTTTTTCTTAAAAATCCATTTATTTTCCACGGCCTTGTGGCCTTCTGGAAGATCCACCAAGGTCCAAACTTGGTTCTCATGCATGGATCCTATTTCGGATTTCATGGCTTCTAGCCATTTCTCGGTGTCAGCACTACCCATAGCTTCTGTGGAGTTTGCAGGTTTTTCCTGTTCATCTAGGATGACAGACATTACAAGGCTACTATACCAATCAGGAGTGGCACGAACCCTTGTAGACCTGCGAACCTCAGGAGTCTCGACGTCATTGTTTTGATCATCATCAATGGGCTCTTCCTCCATGTTAGAGAGTGGTTTCGGAATAGCTTCCGTTGCGCTACTCGGAATTTGGAGAGAAGGGTCAACAATTTCATCTAACTCAATTTTCCTTCCACTCACTCCTTTTGCAAGAAACTCTTTCTCGAGAAAGGTGCCGGTTTTTGCGACAAGCGTCTTGCCTTCGACTTGATTGTAGAAGGTGTATCCAATGGTTTCCCTTGGATATCCTAGAAAGGTACATTTTTCCGATTTGGGTTCGAGTTTGTCAGGCTGCAATTTCTTAACGTACGCCTCACAACCCCAAACTTTTAGAAATGACAACTTCGGCTTCTGCCCATACCATATCTCATATGGGGTTGTCTCCACGGATTTGGATGGTGCTCGGTTTAAAATAAAAGCGGCGGTTTCTAACGCGTATCCATAAAAAACACAGACAAATCAGTTAAAGACATCATGGACCGTACACTATCCAATAGGGTTCGGTTACGACGCTCCGACACACCATTACGCTGTGGTGTTCCGGCTGGCGTAAGCTGTGGGATAATCCCACAGTCCTTTAAGTGCATGTTAAACTCATAACTCAAATACTCGCCTCCTCGATCCGATCGAAGGTTCTTGATTTTCTTGTTAAGTTGATTCTCTACCTCTTTCTAAAATTCCTTGAACTTTTCAAAGGTTTCAGACTTGTGCTTCATTAAGTAGATATATCCATATCTTCTTAAGTCGTCAGTAAAGGTAACAAAGTAACGATAACCATTGCGTGTTGAGACACTCATTGGTCGACATACATCCGTATGTATGATCCCAAGTAGGTCTGTAGCTCTCTCCACTATGCCGGAGAATGGTGTCCTAGTCAGCTTGCCCATGAGGCATGGCTCACATGTATCAAGGGATTCAAAATCCAATGATCCAAGAAGCCCTTCTTGATGAAGCTTCTTCATGCTCTTTACGCCAATGTGACCAAGACGACAATGCCACATGAACATGGAATTATCGTCACTGTGCTTACAACATTTAGCATCAACACTATGGATGTGTGTATCATAATCAAGATCAAGTAAGAATAAACCATCACACACAGGAGCATGAACATAGAAAACATCATTCATATAAATTGAACAACCATCTGTTCCTGATTTGAACGAATAACGGTCTTGCAACAAGCAAGACCCACTCACAATATTCATACTCAATGCGGGTACATAGTAGCATTTATTCAAAACCAATAATAATCCTGACGGAAGACGGAGATGCAGGGTGCCGATGGCCATCACTTCGACTCTCGAGCCATTGTCGACGCGCATCGTCACCTCTTCCTTCCTTAGGTGCCTCCTACTCTGCAGATCCTGCTGAGAGTTACAAATGTGAGCAACATATCCGGTATCAAATACCCAGGTGTTACTCCTGGTGCTTGTAAGGAATACATCAATAACATGTATATCATATATACCTTTGTCCTGGGCGGCTATCTTGCCGGCTCGCTTGTCTTCAAGGTACTTGGGGCAGTTGCGTTTCCAGTGCCCATCCCCTTTGCAGTAGAAGCACGAAGTGCCGGGCTTAGGGCCAGGCTTGGCAGTCTTTGAGGTGCTAGGAACAAACCTTCCATCCCTCTTAGACTTCTTACCCTTGCCTTTCCGTTTTTTCCTGATTTCTTAAAGTTGGTGGTCTTGTTGACCGTCAACACCGTGTGCTCCTTCTTGATTTCAACCTCAGCAGTTTTGAGCATGGCGAACACCTCAACAAGGGTCTTAGTCATCACTTGCATGTTGTAGTTCATCACAAAGCTCTTATAGCTAGGGGTAGCGAGTGCAACACCCTATCAATCGCGAGCTCCTCCGGGATTTTGCAATCCAGGGCATTTAAGCGCTTAACGTAGCCAGACATTTGGACCACGTGCTCACTAATATTGCTGTGATCTTCCATTTTAGCAGAGAAGAAGATCTCAGAAGCATCATACCTCTCTGCACGAGCCTGTGGAGCAAAGACGGCCTTGAGATCCTCAATGATCTCAAAGGCATTCATCTTCTCAAAACGCTTTTGAAGCCCCGGCTCCATGGCGTAGAGCATTCCACTCTGGATGAGGGAGAAATCATCTGCCTTGGACTGTCAGACATTCTTTTCATCCTAGGAGGTGGAATCTGCAGGCTTAGCCGGAAGCTCAGCCTCGATGAAATAAGTCAACTTGTAGGGGACTAGGAGGATCCTAAGATTGCGGAACCATGCGGTGAAGTTGGTTCCATCAGTTTTTAGCTTGTCCTTCTCGAGGAAAGTGCTAAGGTTGAAGGTGGGTGGGCAAGACATCTACAAAGGATTTGCAAAGTGTTTAGACTATGTTCATAATAATGAGTTCAAGTTTTAACCAAAAGAACTCCCACTTAAACGAACATCCTTCTACTCGTTTAGTGATCACATGATCCCTATCCCCTACACCTCCCCCGATCATCACGGCCATCAGTGCAGTATCAAAGGTGGACATTCCCTAATGTCGATCACATCAACTATGTGATTCATGCTCGACCTTTCGGTCTCATGTATTCCGAGGCCATGTCTGTACATGCTAGGCTCTCCAGTTCTAACTCGTGTGTATTCGTAGTGCAACATGGCTTACACCCACTATATGCGAACATAGATATGTCTGACCCCCGATCATCACAGCCAGCCTCATACCGAAGAACTTTCTTGGTGGTGCACACACAAGGGGAATAATATAACTAGAATACTATGAGGGATTATCTTATCATGCTACTGTCGAATATAAGTATATATAAGCATAATAAGTAATACTTCGAATGTAAAGTGTTATGACATGGTTATAAATTTATGATCATCATTAATAGCTTCAATGAGAGTTTCACAAACTTGTCATTGCCATGTTATAATACTTTCCCCTATGCAATAATAAAGATAGACGCTTCTATATTATCTATTGCATGTTTTATGCGGCTTTAGGGCTTTCGCAGTAGAACCCCATCCCACCTACGAACGTCAAGCCACAACATGGATTCAATGATTGCCGTTCTTCTTCCCTTTTCAGGGCCCTCTAGTGTCAATGCCATATCCACTACTACAGAGAGACAGACACCCCCTAAGCCACTTTGATTTGTGGATCAGTCTCGTGAATCACCACGCGAGGTCGGTTGGGGGCCGCTTCATCAAACAGTGCCGCGATATGAACAATAACATTAAAGAGGGTTGCAACTAGAGAATCAATGCCCACATATTGCTATGTGTTCTATCCGTACGACATGTGTACCCATAGACCTGCTCTGATACCACTGTTGGGTTCCGTAGCAGAAAACAAAAATTTTCTATCTACTCGAACACTAATACCAGGATCTATACTATGTAGACATAAGTAATGGAGAAGGGATTCGATATTCATACCTTTGAAGACCAAGGCACGCCTTACGCAGGAAGGCGTATATTGATGAAGACAAGCAACACCCCAAGTGTGGTGCCTCCGAAGTTCGTCACATGTCCGGTGTAGGAGACGTCAACCGGACTCCGATCCAGCTGAGCAGAGGAAGAAGTAGATGTCGGATCACAGATCACACGACGGTGGTGTGAAGGTGGAGAACTCACCCACGAGGTCCTCCCCAATATTACGGAGAAGTCCTTAGTGGATGAGAGAGAGAGAATGAGAGGGAACGGGATTATTCCAAAGGGGGAGGGGAGACCCCTATATATAGTGGAAGGGGGGGGGGGGGGGCGCACCACCCAGGGGCCAGGCGGTATGGGACTAAACCCACACCCGCCGGCCACCTAGGGGCAGCCGCCAGCCCTAGGTGGGCCCCATTGGGGTGACCCACCAAGCCTAGGCCGGCTGGCCCCCCACTCCCTAGGCGCCATGCCCTATTGGGCCTCCCTTCGGGTGAGGCCCATTAGCATTAAGATGCCTTTAATAATAAAATAAAATATATATTTAATATTAATTCTCCAATTAACATTCAAATCCACATATTATGCTATTCCTTTACTTCGGAACACCTTCTGGACCCCTTCTGATCTCCATCGGATGTTACCCGGAACTGTTCCAGTTTCTCTTTCTCTATTTCTCCTATGATACCTCATCTACCCTAAGCGTCCCTACCCTTAAGCGTGACATCCTTCGGTTCGAAAACACTCCTGACATGATTGAGACTACTCTCACATCAATGATCAATAGAAGGACCTGGATGGCCATGTGACCCCCGTGTGTTTCACGAATACAATCGCTCGAACCGTGAGATGGTCGTTTCCCGTTCCCTTTGTCATTCGATACCTAATTCATCCGAGACTTGATCTTTGGTATCTCCATACCTTAGTTCGATCTCATTAGCGATGAACTTGGTTTCTCGTTCTCATGTCGTTGCATTCCATGACCTAGTCACATGCTTGCAAGCTTCATTAATGCAACATCACCGAGATGGCCACATGTATCTGTCCGTTACATGGACTAGACAAATCCTGGTCTTGATATGTACTCCTCTACGCATCCCTTCGGAAAACCTGAGTGGCACCTTTTTGATCACCCTGTTACGAGATAATTCTTCATAACCATCTAAGCTTCTTCCGGAATGGTGATTTGCATTACCTCATAGTCTAAGGATTAGGTTGCGAGGTTCTCTGTGTTTTATCATCAATGGTGAACTTTGTAACTAGATCTCATTAAGATATAACGGTCGGATGTTTGTCTATCATGTTATTCAACTAATAACATGACCTCATTGTCAGTTGGCATAAATTTCCATGATCTTGCCCAGACCATCCTCATGACCAATGAACTAGTTCACTAGAGGTAACTAGAGACACAGTTTGTTTACATACCACGTGTGTATTAACGTTTCGTATTAACACAGTTATAGCACAGTATGAAACGTATTACGAACATACAGGAGATATATCAAATAATACACTTTATTATTTGCCTCTAGGGCATAACTCCTTCAGCAGCATCATAAGTATCAGAAGTTTGAGATTCAGCAGTAGTAGTAGTGTGTGCAACATGTGTATGTGGTGGTGTAAGGAACTTACTCATAAAAGATGGTGAATCAAGAGCAACAGAGGTTTTCAGAACCGTACCTCTCCTTGTAGTGGATGGTAATATAGGAACCTTTCCATCACGAGATTTACCCATGATGAATGGAGGGCAGTGAACAATAGTGATTCCAAGTGAACTTGATAAACAGAGCTATGCTCCCCGGCAACGGCGCTAGAAAATAGTCTTGATGACCCACAAGTATAGGGGGTGTATCGCAGTATTTTCGAGGGAAGTGAAACCCAATTTATTGATTCGACACAAGGGGAGCCAAATAATATTTATAAGCCTTAACAACTGAGTTGTCAATTCAGCTGCACCTGGAAACAATCTTGCTCACATCAGTTTATCAGTAGCAACAGTTTTGTAGTAGCAATAGTAAAGTAATAGTAGTAGTAATAATTGCAGTAAACAATAGGATTAAAGCACGGTAGGAATAGGGATGGATGGACGGGCGTTGCATGGACAAGACAATTCTTATATCAATCAAGATATAGGGCATTTGCAGATAAATAAGATAAAGCATCCAAGTACTAAATAATCATAGGCATGTGTTCCATATATAGTCATACGTGCTCGTAATGAGAACTTGCACAACATTGTTTGTCCTGCCAGCCCGTTTGCAGCGGGTCCTCGAGGGAACTACTGGCAATTAAGGCGTTCCTTTTCACAGAGCACCGGAGCAAAGCATTAACACTCCGTGGACACATGTGATCCTCACATCAAAGCCATTCCCTCTGGTTAGCCCGATTGCTGTCACTTCGGGGCCTTTGGTTCCGGAAAACAATATGTGTATACAACTTGCAGGTAAGACCATAAACAATACTATCATAATGAATCAATAACATGTTCAGATCTGAAATCATGGCACTCGGGCGCTAGTGACAAGCATTAAGCATAACAAGTTGCAACAAAGTCAAAAAAACACTAATAATAGATAATAGGCACCATGCCCTAACAATATGATGCCATTACATGAACGATCTCATCCAATCCCTACCATCCCCATAGCCTACAATGGGGGATTACTCACTCATGGATGGGGGAAACATGGATGGTCGATGGAGAAGCAATGGTGATGATGATGGCGATGATCTTCTCTAATTCCCCGTCCCGACAGGTTGCCAGAACGGAGTTTCTGGTTCTGAATCACGAAATCTGGTGGTGGCGGCGGCGCAGTGGAACTCTCTCTGGAAAAACGTTGACCCCCCGGTTTTTAGGTCAAGAGGCAACTTATAGGCGAAGAGGGAGGCAGAGGGGATGACCGAGGCGGCCAAACCACCCCTAGGCGCAGCCTGGCATGCCCCGCGCGGCCATGTGGTGTGGTCCCCTCGTGGCCCTCCTCCGTCTCGTCTTCTGGCTCTATGAGTCTTCTAGTGAAATAGGATTTTTGGCATATTTTTCGGGATTTTCCTGATAGTTGATTTTCTACACAAAAACTAGACACCAAGGTAATTCTGCTGAAAACAGCGTCAGTACGTGTTAGTTGTATCTGAATCACACAAGTTTAGAGGAAAACAATAAAAAAAGTGTTCGGGAAAGTAGATACGTTTTGGACGTATCACCTTCTATGAAGGGCCTTTCTTTTAATTTTATGTTGAGTCTCCATCTTCTATCTTTATGCACCTATTGAGAGAGCATAGTGGTCATTCTTAGTTTAATGTGCATTGCCCAAAACTTGTTGATTGATTCATAACTTTGATATTGCTTGTTCTTAAACAATTTGCATCTAGTCACCCTTATGAACTTTGAAGGTGTCCTATGCATTTATGTTTTGCTACACTATGAGGGACAAGTTGAATACCATTCTCATTATGTTTTCTATATGTGAAACAAACAAACTTCTTTCAAAGCATTGTTATTCATGAATCTTTTGTTTGTACCCCTTCATGTTACAACATAGTTGCTATGTCTTATTGTTAGAACTATATCTTGCATGTTATGTTAAAGTACTATGATCCCAACTATCAATGTTTTACAAATACCTTGATCAAGATTGTGATGGTGCATGTCACCTCAAAAATTATTCTTTTTATCACTTACCTACTCGAGGACGAGCAGGAGTTAAGCTTGGGGATGTTGATTCGTCGTAAACGTATCTATAATTTTTGATGTTCCATGCTTGTTTTATATCTACTTTCTTATGTTTTGTCCACACTTTGGAGTATTTTTACACATTTGCTAGAACTAACCTATTAACAAGATGCCATAGTGCCAGTTGCCTGTTTTCTACTGTTTTTGGTTTCAGAAAAGCTAGTAAGGAAATGTTCTCAGAATTGGACCAGACAAAAGCCAAAGTCAATATTTTACCCAAAGCAACATGTAGTCCAGAGGGGAGACGAAGTGGCGCACCAGGGCGGCCACACCTGGTGGCGGCGCGGCCTGGGGGGCGCGCCACCAGGGGGTGTGGGCCCCCTGGTACTCCACCGACCTTGCCCTTCCGCCTATAAAAGCCTCCCGGGACGAAAACCCTAAGTACCCGATCAAAATTCCACAAAAGAGTCTATAGCCACCGCTATCTCCATCCCTAGATCGGGTGGGATCTGAAGCTCTTCCCAGCACCCTGCCGGAGGGGAGAGATCACCCTGGAGGCCTTCTTCATCACCATTATTGCCTCCGGTGTGATTCGTGAGTAGTTCATCCCTAGAATACGGGTCCATGTAGTAGTTAGATGGTTGGTTCTCCTCCTTTGTGCTATCATGTTTAGATCGTGTGAGCTCCGTTCATGATCAAGATCATCTATTTGTAATCTTACATGTTGTCTTTGCGGGGATCCGATGGATATTGAGATGCTATTTCAGATTGATTATTGATTCTATCATGTCTCTGTTATTGTGATCTTGCATGCTTTCCATTGTTAGTAGCTATCTTGGCCAAGTAGATGCTAGCAACTCCAAGAGGGAGTATTTATGCTCAATAGTGGGTTCATGCCTCTAGTAATCTGGGTGAGTGACATGAATCTCTAAGGTACTAGATGTGCTGTTGCTACTAGGGAGAAAACAGCAATCCTTTGTCCATGGGACAATCGTATTGTTTACTTTACACACTTTTCTTAATGCAATTATCTGTTGCTTGCAACTTAATACTGGAGGGGGTTCGGATGATAACCGGAAGGTGGATTATTAGTCATAGGTGCAGTTGGATTATGGTCTATGTATAATGTTGTAATGCCCAATCAAATCTCATAGGAATCAAGATAATTAGTATATGCATGTATGCTTGCTCGGTGTCTGTTAATTGCCCCGCTGTAATTTGTTCACCCAACATCGTCATCTAGCTTAAGGAGAATCACCTCTAGTGAACTATGGATCCCAGTCCATTGAATCTACCATCTATTTACTGTTTACTGTTTACTTTCTGCAAGCAATTACTATCTTCCACACAATACATTTAATCCTTTGTTTTCAGGAAAACCGGTGAGATTGACAACCTCACTGTAAGTTGGGGCAAAGTTATGTGGTTGTGTTGTGCAGGATTCCAAGTTGGAGACAACACCTTGGGGTTATTTCCTTGCTCCTACTGGTTCGATAACCTTGGTTTCATAACTGAGGGAAAACTTGCTGCTGTGCCCATCATACCTTCCTCTTGGGGTTCCCAACGAGCTCGATATATTTTGAGCCATCAGGGTCCCACGATCGGGTCACTCAGCCCTGATAGTCGAAGCACAAATTGGCGGGTTCGATATCTGCAAGGTCTTCATGGATGCAGGAAGTAGCAAAAATTTGATTTATGCAAAAACGTTGAGAACAATAGGCTACCCCTTGGATAATCTCGCTCCAATAGAAGCATCTTTCCAGGTAAAGCCAAAATCCGTTTAGGCAAAGTTTTTCTTGACGTTGTTTTTTGTTCCAAGATAAATTTCAAGCAAGAAGGACTTGAATTTGAAGTCATGGATTGTCCATCACAATATCATGCAATCCTGGGACGACCGGCCTTTGCACGGTTTATGGCAGTACCGCATTATGCATACTTAGTGATGAAAATTCTAGTACCAAAGGGAATTCTTACGGTACAAGGAAACTTCACACGAGCAGACAGCTCTGATCGAGAGTTCAACAAAATTTCTGAATCTTTCGGGATGGAAACGGAGTTTGAGAAACTCAAAAGTTCAGCAAACGCACAACCTCTAGAAGTAACACGTGTCAATCCCGATCACGCTTTTGACATGGCAAAAGACACAAAAGAAGTACAAATCCACCCCGCTGACCCGACGAAAACAACATTTGTGGCTTCTAATCTTGATCCCGCATAGGAAGGCGCGCTCATCGAGTTCCTTCGTGAGCACTAGGAGATTTTCACATGGCTACCTTCTGACATGCCGGAATCCCCAGGGAACTCGCTGAGCATGCATTAAATCTGGATGCAAAGGTGAAACCAGTAAAGCAACCGCTTCGACATTTCGCAGAACCAAAGTGCAAGGCTATTGGAAAGGAGCTCCATCACCTAACTGATGCCAATTTTTTCAAAGAACTAACGAAATTATAATGGCTCGCAAACCCAGTATGTAAGAAAAACACTACAGAACTTTGGATGTGCATCGACTTTACTGCACTAAACAAACATTGCCCAAAAGATCACTTCCCATTGCCGCGAATCGACCAAATCATCGATGCAACTACGGGGTGCAAACGTCTTTCTTCCTTGGATGCTTACTCAGGATACCACCAGATTAGGATGAAGGAAGTAGGTCAGGAGAAAACGGCGTTTATCACGCCTTATGGCGTATTTTGCTACACAAAAATGCCGTTTAGCCTCAAGAATGCTGGAGCAACCTATCAGCGGATGATGCAGAAGTGCCTGGTAAGCCAAATAGGCACAAATCAGCGGATGGTGCAAGTGTATATTGATGAAATCATAGTTACCACCGGTCAGGGATCTGCGCTAATCAAGGACCTAGAAGATACATTCGGAAATCTCGACAGGTTTAGCATCAAACTGAACCCGAAGAAATGTTACTTTGGAGTTCCGGTAGGGCAACTCCTCGGATATTCGGTATCAGCTAGAGGGATCGAGGCTAATCCCGAAAAAATACAAGCAATCCTCACAATGAAGAAGCCAACAAATCTACGTGGTTGATGACCCACAAGTATAGGGGGTGTATCGCAGTATTTTCGATAAGTAAGAGTGTCGAACCCAACGAGGAGCAGAAGGTGCTGGCTAGTGGTATGGATCAAGAATTCTCTGCAAATACTTAGCAAACGGATTTTTAGGGGTTTTCGATAAAGCAAGTAAACGAAGTACGAGTAAATAAAAGACAATAGGAATAAATGCAGCAAGTGGCCCAATCCTTTATGTAGCAAAGGACAAGCCGGTTGTATTACTTAAGATGGCCAAACGTTCTCGAGGACACATGGGAAGACTGTCAAGTGCTTTCGCTTCATATAGTTGATTAATCTTCTTTAGCTTGCAAGGTGTTGTGTGGGTGAACCTGTGCTAATGTACCGACCTTCCTAGGACTAATACATACTTGTGATTATACCCCGTGCAAACATCCGTAAGTACAAGAAAGTAATTAAGGTAGAAACCTAACCACAGCTTTAAACTCTAAGACCCTTACATCCCTTGTGCAATGGTTTCCTAACGGGGGTTCAGGTTTCTGTCACTCCGGCAACCCCTACGATTAGTAGCCAAATACACAATGCATTCCACTAGGCCCATATAGGTGAAGTGTCATGTAGTCGACGTTCACATGACACCACTAGAAGAAGTACACCACAACTTAAATAACAATCTATTGAATCTTTCTCAACACAACTCCACTACTAACAACATGACTTCTCCCATGTCCTCAAGAACAAAACGAACTACTCACAAGACATCATATGGATCATGATCAGAGATGGAATAATGATGTATAAAAATCTGAACATAAACAATAATTCAATGGTTCACTCAATAGCATCAACTACAAAGAGTAATCAACACCGGGAAAGTTTCCCCTATGAACTAATGCAAGATTCAACGCAATTGTTACAACAATATGGAGATGGTGATGAGGGTGCTGATGGTGATGATGGTGGTGATGATGATGATGATCCCGATGAAGTCCAGCTTGATGGTGGTGTTGATGGCGATGATCTACCCTCTCCGGGAAGGAATTCCCCTGGCAGAAATCTGTCTGCCGGAGAGATCTTTCTCTCTCGGTGTTTTCCGCCCCGTAGAGGCGGCGGAATCTTTCTATGGTCACTCCCCGAGTCTTAGGGTTTCAGGAGGATGATATACGCTAGAGGGGAGAGCCAGAGGTGTGCTAGGGCAGCCACACCACCTGTTGGCACGGCCTAGGGCTGCCCGCGCCAGGGGGTGGCGTGGGCCCCCTGTGGCCCATTGATGTCTACGCACTTCTATTCTTGTAGACAGTTGTTGGGCCTCCAAGTGCAGATGTTTGTAGAACAACAACAAGTTTTCCCTTAAGTGGATCACCCAAGGTTTATCGAACTCAGGGAGGAAGTGGTCAAAGGTATCACCTCTCAAGCAACCCTGCAATCAAGATACAAGAAGTCTCTTGTGTCCCCAACACACCCAATACACTTGTCAGGTGCATAGGTGCACTAGTTCGGCGAAGAGATAGTGAAATACAAGTGGTATGGATAATTATAAGTGGTAACGGTGCTAGAAAATAGCTTGATGTCTATGCACTTCTATTCTTGTAGACAGTTGTTGGACCTCCAAGTGTAGAGGTTTGTAGAACAGCAGCAAGTTTTCCCTTAAGTGGATCACCCAAGGTTTATCGATCTCAGGGAGGAAGTGGTCAAAGGTATCCCCTCTCAAGCAACCCTGCAATCAAGATACAAGAAGTCTCTTGTGTCCCCAACACACCCAATACACTTGTCAGGTGTATAGGTGCACTAGTTCGGCGAAGAGATAGTGAAATACAAGTGGTATGGATAATTATAAGTGGTAACCGTGCTAGAAAATAACTTGATGGCATGGAAGAGACTAAAGGCAAACTGAAATAAAGATGGAAACAAGCAAACATGTAACAGATCTAATTGCAAACGGTGTATCAATGCTAAGAAAGAAGGCCTAGGGATGATACTTTCACTAGTGAACACTCTCATATAAATATATTCTCTTTATGATACTACTCTTAACTACTCTCCGGTTGGACACTCTAATCGTTGGTAGGGCTATAACAGCACACCTCAAAGTAAGCCTTTCCCATCTAGATAACCCCGCACTATCACCTTGAGTACTAGATGAGTCCAACTCCAAATATAACTCATAACAAGTATTTGTAATCTCTAGCCTAAGTGCCACCATGGTGAGCACGCTGTCACTTTCACACACATGGGGAGAGCAGAGATTCATTATAGCACTTGAGTAGCAGAATAGATCTATAGATTACAAGCTCATGATCTCAATAAGATCATGCATAGAGAGAGAGAGATGAACACATAGCTACCGGTAGAACCCTTATCCTCGAGAGAGAACTACTCCCTCCTCATCATGGGAATCAGCAACGGTGAAGGAGATGGTGGTGGAGATCGATGGAGATCGCTCCGGGGGCACTTCCTCATCCTGGCAGGGTGTCGGAACAACGACTTTCTGTCCCCCGAATCTCCCCTTCGGTGGCGGCGGCGCTGCGGAACTTTTCATGGCTAGAGGCTTGACGATTTAGGGTTTATGCATCGGGAGGCTTCTTATAGGCCAAAGGGCAAGGTCAGTGGGCGGCCAGGGGGCCCACACCATGCCCTGGCGCGGCATGGGGGGACCCGCGCCATGGGGTGGTGTGGCCACCCTGTGGCCCCTCTCCGACTCTCCTTCTGGCTCCGTGAGTCTTCCGGGAAAATAGGAACTTTGGCTTTTGTCCCGTCCAATTCCGAGAATATTCATTTTCTGACTTCCTGGAACCAAAAACAGCAGAAAACAGGCAACTGGCACTGTGGCATCTTGTTAATAGGTTAGTCCAAAAATCATATGAAAAGTACTCCAAAGTTGGAACAAAACACAAGAAAGTAGATAAACCAAGCATGGAACATCAAAAATTATAGATACATTTGCAATGTATCAACATCCCCAAGCTTAACTCCTGCTCGTCCTCGAGTAGGTAAGTGACAAAAGAAAGAATAATTTTTGAGGTGACATGCACCATCATAAACTTGACCAAATTATTTGTAAAACATTCAAAGCTGGGATCATAGTACTTCAATCATAACATGAAAGACAAAGTTCTAGCAATAAGACAAAGAAACTATGTTGCAACATGAAAAGGCACAAACAAAAGATCCATGAATAACAATGCTTTGCAAGACGTTTGTTTGTTTCACATAAAGAAAACATAGCATAGTAGTATTCAGCTTGTCCCTCATAGAGTAGCAAACATAAATGCATAGGACACCTTCAAAGTTTATAAGAGTGACTAGATACAAATAGTTTAAAAGAAGCAATATCAAGGTATGCATCAATCAACTAGTCTTGGGACAATGCACATAGAACTAAGAATGGCCACTATGCTCTCAAAGTAGGTGCATAAAGGTAGAAGGTGGAGACACAATATAATGGTGGATGAAAGGCCTTCATAGAAGGAAGTAGGGATTCAAGTCTCGTAAAGAGCTTCCAAAAATTATGGTACTTACTAGCTTTCAGCTCTCATTGCCCCTATCATAAGTGTCGTTGTATTGGGAACAGCAGTACCTGAGGAGGTTAGATTGAGGTGTGGGGACTAGCAGGGAAGCTATTGACAGCGTCCGCAGGCGGGATTGGATACAAGCGAGCGTAGCGGGACGCAAGAAGTACCCAGGTTCGGGGCCCTCGTGACGAGGTAAAGCCCCTACTCCTGCCGGATCTGACTATGTGGAATATACGAACTACAAGTGCTTCTCGAGCTGTATTCTCTAGCTACTGCCTTAAATGCAATGAGACCAACCCTTTCTACTGAGGCCTTGCCTCTCCTTATATAGGCAGAGAGGCAAAGGCCTTACTGACCAGTCCGACTGGCGGGCCCCACAGGCGGGTCCCAGCCGACTAGTCATCCACAGTGTCCGGTATGGCTTGTCCTGTCGGAGTACGAGTGGTATGGCTGTCGTAGGCACAGTGGACACCGTGCGAGCCTGTCGTCAGCACCGGCCACTGTTCCTGCGTCACCCGCGCAAAGTCTTCGGTATGGCCGGGTAGTTGCCAGTCTTGTCACCGTACAGGGCGTACCGTGCACTGATACACACGTTGCCCTGTCCCATTGATTGAGTCCGGCTATGTAGCCGTATCCGGCTGCCTCTTGCTGATCCGGCTACCGGGGGATAGCCGGCCTGTCTTGCCCTGTCCGGCTGCATCTGGTCAGCCGGACATGCTCCGACTGTCTTGTTTCTTATTCGGTTGGGATACCCGGGGATCATCCCCCTGACACTAGCCCCCGAGCGCGTGTGGATTCCGCCCTTAGGCGAAATGTGCGCGCGCTTCCTCTTGTTTTTGAATTTGCGTCCGGCTGAGCTTGGCGGTTGCGCTACCCGTGACGTCCGTGCTGATGCCAGCCACGCGCGCACGCGCCATCATTACTCTGCGGCGGGCAGCATAACGTCCCGTCACACGTCGCCTCGGGAAGCTGCTGTCCGGCGCTTCGGTTCCCGCCCCAGGATCTTCTGCACATCCTGCTCCGGCACACGGGATCTTAGGCGGCGGTTGGGGTGTGGGTCGCCCAGATGCGCGCCACGTGCCCCGCCGACGGTTGCCCTTCTGGCCCTTTAAAGGGACGCCGCGGGGGAGGTGATTTCCTTCCTTCGCTCCCCTGCTGCAATTCCTTCTTCCCCGCGTGCTCCTACTTCCGCGCTCTTGCTCTGTGCGTCGCCCGCTCGCCGTTGTCGTCGTTACGGGCCACCGCCACTCTTCCGTCGCCGCTCCCCCTTGTCGACCGGAGATGGCCGCCGATCGCGGGGCCTGGTGCGGCTCCGCCGTCACCGAGGACCAGATCACGAAGTACCGCGCCACCTGCGTCCTCCTGCCGGCGGAGGAGGTGGCGGTGCGGCTGGCGCCGGCCGGGGAAGTGTCGCCGCATCCAGAGGAGGGCAAACGCGTCATATTCCTGTCCCATCTGGCCCGCGGGTTCGCCCTTCCGGTGACCCGTTCCTCTTGACCTTCCTCGCCTTCTTTGACCTTTGTCTCCACCACCTCGGCGCCAACGCAATCGGAATGTTGGCGCATTTCGTTGCTTTCTGCGAGAGCTATCTCGGGATCCAGCTGGATCTCGGGCTCTTCTGCCAGCTCTTTCGAGTCCGGCCGCAGGTGCAGTTCACCCAGGGGCCCTTAGTCGTCTGCGGCGACGCCTCCATTTACTCCCGCTCGTAGACCGGCTACCCCAAGTTCCTTCTTCACGATACGGTGCGGCTGTGGCAGCAGTCGTACTTCTACGTGAAGAACCTCACCAGTGTCGACCGGATCAATCTGCCGGCCTTCCAGGACGTCGAGTCCAGCTGGCAGAACTGGGACTTGAAGCTCCACGGCGATAAGGCGGAGACGGACGAGATGCTGAAGCGCATGCACTCCCTCGTCCACTGCCGGCTAACTGGCCTGGACGTCACTCTCAGCTGGATGTCCCGGCTGATGATGCCGTTGCAGCAACGAGCACACAAGATGTGCTACTATTCGGGCATGCTAGACCCGACCCGGCTGTCGCGCCGCGATCCCCGCTACCACAACCTAAAGGAGTGGGTGTGGACGATCACCAAGGAGCGGCTGCCGGAGAACTGGAAGTTCAGCCTGGCACCGTATACGCGGGAGAACCGCACGCCTCGGGTAAGCTCTTCCGACCGGATGCACTTTTGATGTTTTCTTGTTCTTTGTCTTCGTCTGGCTGACCTTTGTGTTCGACAGATGTTCCCCTGCATCATCCGCGAGGAGGGCACGGCGGTCCTTAAGGAGTTCGCGCCCAACCTGCCCGAGCCGCGCGCCCGGCGGTCCGGCGAGGAATCGGATGGGGATGGCGACGCCTTCCCCAGTCGGAACGACGAGACGGCCGCCGACCCGCACCCGAAGGTGCACGAGGAGGAGGCCATGACGACCACGGAGCCGGCGACGCGCTCCACGACGGACGGGGGAGCGGGCGGGAGCGGCTCTAGCCGCTCCGGCTCTAGCCGCTCCGGCTCCCGCCGCCCCGCGGCAGAGGAGCCGGTGCCCAAGAGGAGCCTGTCCGGCGCCCCGCCGCCAAGCCGGTCCGGCACCCTGCCATCAAGCCTTCTTGGCCGGAAGAAGGGGCCGCCTCCTGTGGTGCCGGGGTATGTTGCTTCTCCCCCTTCCCTTTCTGTCTGTTTGCCTTTTCCCTCCTTTTCTGACTTTGGCTTGTTTTGCTCCTGTCTTCCTCGCTTTTTCCTTAGCACGCTCGTTTCCTTTGGAGCCGCGAGCCTGGCTCGTGCGCCCGCCGGCTCGCCGCCCTGCACCCCGACTGCGCCGACCAGCGCTCCTCCTTCCTCCGAGGCGCAGCCTTCGCCTCCCCCACGGGCTGAGCCGACTGCCTCCGCCCAGCCGGAAGTCCCCCAGCCGGAGGCGAGGTCCTCCCAGCCGGAAGGCTCCTCCGCGGCGCACGGGGGGCTGCTGGCAAGGAGCTCGTCGTCGTTGGCGACGACAACTCCGACGAGGAGCCCGGGGAGGAGTGGCAGGCGGCGGTGGTTGCGGCGAAGGAGTCCCTGGCCGTCAACGCCGGGGGCGACGACGCCTCTTCCACTGCCTCGTTGTCGGACCTTGCCGCCAGGCTCGAGCTGGCGGTAAAGGAAATCCGGCTGCTGGAGGCCACAACCGGCGGGAACCAGTCGTTGGAGCAGAAGCTCGCTGCCGTCAACAGGACCTCCCAGAGTGAGTTCACTTTGTCCGGCTCCTTCCTTTTTTTGGGACTGATAGCCAGTTTGTTGTAGCCATCCTCGTGTGCGCTTAGCACGAGATCGATCGCTTGAAGAAGGCGAACGTCCGGTTGAGCAAGTCCAACTACACTCTGCGGCTGCAGAACAAGGACTGACACGCGCGGGTAGACGGTCTGGAGGCCACCATCAAGGAGCGCGACGCCTCGCTCGCCAGCCGGACCGAGGCTTTCTCCCTTCTCGAGGCCTAGAACAAGGACCAAGAGAAGGAGATCAAACGGTTGGCGCTCAAGGAGAAAGCGCTGGTGGAGGAGCTGATGCAGGTCGGCCACACCGCCAAAGGTGAGTCTTCTTTTCGTCTCGTTTTCTTTCTGGATCCGGTAGCCGGATCTGACTTCTCTTTTCTGACAGCTTTTTACCCCGGCATAGACCTGCTGGCCTACAACCGGCTGCAGGAGAATTGGCCAGGAGCGCAGCCTACGGCCTAGGAGCTCATCGTCCTTCTTGGCAAGGAGGCTGCTAAGCTTCGCCAGGCGGCGAGGGACGTCTTCTCCTTTATCTGGCCGGAGGCTCCGGTCCCGGAGACAATGGCGCAGCTGGCTGCGAAGGTGGGAGAGGTGCCGGCTGCGGTGGACCGGCTGCGGGATCTGGCTACCCGAGCCGGAGCGGAGATGGCCTTGGCCTTGATGCTCTCCTGGTACAAGGACGCCCGCATCGAGAAGATCGACGGAGGCTTCCGTGCCGGGGCTGACCTTGCCGCCATCCGCCAAGCCCATCCGGAGCTCCGCGGGTCCGCCATCAAGATTGCCGACTATGTGGACCCCGACGAGGTCCTCACCGACTCAGAGTCCGTTGGCACTCCTGATGTGGAGGCCCCGATGCCGCCGCCTGCCGGTGCCGGGACCGGATCAAGCCCCGCGCCTCCTCCACCGCCTGAAGCCTCCGCTGGCCAAGATCTCCCCCACGGCAACGGTCCTGCTGCCTAGATATCGCCCTGGGATGCTGGGTGTAATTGTCTTGTGTTGTACACTTGTAAACCTTGTCTGTTTGAGCCGGCTGTCTTTGACGCCGGGTAAGTTGCGAGAGCTTCAACTCTCTTTTGCTTGTTATTGTTGAACTCCTTTTTCCTTACTTGTGCGCTGAGTTTATTTTTGCCATTTTTCCCGGCTAACCTTGTCCGACGATACGCCTTTAGCCGGATAACCTACACCTCCAGTGGGGGCGTGCAAGCGCACCCACTGGGTGTAGCCCCCGAGATTCGCAGTAGTTGGCGAAGGCAGGTGCTTCGAATCTTCCTTCTTTCCCAGTTCTTCTGCCTTTATCCGACTAGGCTCGTCTCAGTCGGTTTCTTTCGCTGGCTGAACCCTTTTAGCCGAGGGAACTAACATTCCAGTGGGGGCGCGCGAGCGCACCCACTGGGTGTAGCCCCCGAGATTCGGAGTGGCTAGAGTAGCCAGGTGCTTCGAATCTTCCTTGTCTTCTCTTGCTCCTGCCCTTGCCCTCACCTGGGCTCTGATCGGCCGGCTAGACGCCTTTAGCCGGTTGGGAACCACAAGATTCCACTGGGGGCGCGCGAGCGCACCCAGTGGGTGTAGCCCCCAAGATTCAGAGCGCTTGATGAAGGCAAGGACTTCGAATCTTCTTTCCTTTTCCTGAATTCCGCGGACGAAATGTACGTACGCATACACACATGTCCACATAGGTTAGTAGGTTAGTCTGGCAAATTGTAGCCGGGAAACGGCTTGTTTTTCGAAAACTGGCTTGTTCCTTTCTAGACACTTAGTCGCTTTCCCGTGCGTTCTGCTGTTTTCGCTGCGTCCTTGCCGGGCAGCCGGGTTGCGGTCTGCAGCCGGAATCGAAGGGAGCTGACAGTACATTGCGCACGGTACTAAAGGCTTAGCAGCTGGATTGGTTCGAGCTAGTTGCAGGGCCGGGACACCCGAGCTGTCGCGTCTCCTCCCCGTTTTTCGTGTGGGATGCCTCGGGCTTTTGCTCTTGCTAGCCAGACAGCCGGGTTGCGGTCTATAGCTGATACGAAGAGTGGGCCTCTGACATCGTCGCACAGTACTCAACCGGTTTGTTGACTTAGCAGGCCGGGCCAGCCGGCGAGCTCTGGGTAGGGGTTGTCGGAGCCGGAAAATAATAACCGGAAAACAGGTGTATACATATTTCTGGCAAGGAGCCCCCGAGATTCTCGTGGGGGTCCGTACTTTTATTCATAGGGGTTTCGGGATACATACACTGTCTGGTGACTAGGTGTAAAATGGGCGTAGCAGGGCCGCGTTCCAGGGACGCTCGGTCTCCTCGTCTGACTTGTCCATCTTGTTCTTGCGTGGCTTCTCCAACCGGCTTGCTGCTAGCTGGAATGTCCTGCTAGGCCATGGCCACATTGCGCATGATCACGCGCTTCTCCTCGGCTATGATGAGGGCCTCTGCCAGTTTGGAACCGGCTGAGGCGCACTCCATCGATCGCCTGAAGCAGCCGGCGACGGTGATCACGCCGTGGGGTCCCGACATCTTCGTCTTGAGGTAGGCGTAGTGGGGGATGGCCATGAACTTGGCGAGGGCGGGGCGCCCGAGGAGAGCGTGGTAGGATCTCATCAGATTTACCACCTCGAACCAGATTGGTTCGCGGCGGAAGTTCTCCTCGGTCCCAAAAATGACGTCCAGCTGTATTTTCCCCAGCGGGGCGCAGGCTGGCCCCGGCAGTATGCCGTGGAACGTCGTGGTAGTCGGGCGTAGGTCGCTTTCGCGAATGCCCAGCTTCTCCAGCGAGGACTGGTAGAGGAGGTTGAGGCTGCTGCCTCCGTCGACGAGGACGCGCGAAAATCGGCAAGTGCGCGCGTTGGAGACGATGAGGGGGTCGAGCACCATGGCGTAGCCCCCGGGAGTCAGTAGATGCTCAGGCTGATCCGCCCGGCTCCAGGTGATAGGGGTTTCCGACCAGTTCAAGTACTGGGGGACCAGAGAGGCGATGGTGTTGACCTCCTTAGAGCATCGCCTGCGGCTGTGCTTGTCGTCCTGCTCCGTCTCGAAAATGTGGTAGGCGGCGTGTGGCTGGGGGTAGCCGTTGTTGTTGCCGCCGTTGCCTCCGTTGCCATCGTTGCCGGCTCCCCTAGCCGGTGGTGGAGGCCCGCCCGGTGGTGGAGGCGGGGGACGCGGCTGGTTGCCCTGGTCCTTTAGCTGGCGGGTCCAGCTACAGTTCTGGGTGGTGTGTGTAGCCGGCTTGAAGGGACCGCTATGCCACTTGCACGGGCCATCGAACATCTGGTCGAAGGTGAGCCATGGCTTCTGCCTTCTTGCTTCATTAGCTGGCGCGTCGGGCGCGCCCTCCACAGCATTGACTTGCCGCGCGTGGTAGCGAGGCTTCTCCTGTCCGGCCTGGCGGTCCCCATGGAACCGGTTGTCGTTGCCGTGGCGTCTAGAGGGTCCGGCTTCTCCAGCCGGATTGCTGGGTCGGTCGCGAGCCGGCTCCGTGGGAGTCGGTCATCTGTCCGTGTTTACTCGGAGGGGCTTCTTCATGGCAGCATCCGCCGTGGCGTACTGGTCCGCAACCGTCATGAGCTCCGCCATGGTCTTTGGCTCGTCACACAGTAGCTGGTGGCGAAGCATGGTGCCCTCGCGGCAACCCTTGATGAAGAAGCCGATGGCTTGGCTCTCTAGGATGCCCTCGCAAGTGTTGCGCAGCTCCGTCCACTTGGCGAGGTACTCGCGGTCGGTCTCGTGGTCGCCCTGGACGCACAAGGCCAGGTCGCGCGGGCGCCCTGGGCGCTTGTACGTGCCGTTGAAGTTGCGGACGAACACCTTCTCGAAGTCAGGCCAGGCGTTGATGCTGTTGGGCGCGAGGCTATTGAGCCATGTCCTCGCTGACCCAGTTAGCATGAGGGGGATGTAGCGCACGGCTGTGCGCTTGTTCCCGTCGGCGATGCCGACTGCCGTAGCGTAGTCGGTCAGCCAGTCCTCCGGCTTCATGCGGCTGTCGTACTTGGGGGTGTCCCTGGGCAGGGAGAATTTATCCGGAAACGGCTCGTTCCGGATACGGGGTCCGAAACAAACCGGACCGGTAGACTCTTCGTCCTCCGTGACACGCGCTTGAGCGAGGAGCTTGATGCGGTCGCGGGCATCCGGGCGATCCGGGTTGGGTGCTCCCACCCGGCCCGAGAGACGGGAACCGGCTGGTCTGGGCGCTCCGGCTGGCGGAGGGGGAGGTGGCGGGTTGCTATTCACCGTCTGCTCCTGGCGCGGCTGGCCCCTGTTACCGGAGCTGCGGTGCCTGCTGCGGGCCCTGGGCGGCTGAGGGGAGGACGCCTGCTGGGTGTCACGCGGCGTGCCCCTGCTGTTGGCCGGTAGCTCGCTCCTCCTAGAGTAGCTAAGGTCCTCCTGCGCCTGCCGATTGGCGCCAGCCTGCTCGTCCACGACGCGGAGGAGCTCCTGGACGCGGGCTTGCTGGCGGGCTCGCTCCTCGCCCTCTAGGCTGGGCAGTTCCTCTGCCGCGGCTCGCGCCGCGCGCAAGTTCTTGATGGGTGTGCTGTAGGTGGGCTGTGCGAGGGCGGGCACGGGATCCGGTTCCCCGTCCTTTTCCAACCTACCGCCAAGCTCGCCGCCCCGACGCCGTACCTGGCCGTGCCGGCTCGGCTCTGCGGTAGCCGGAGTGAGGCCGTGCGCGCGGTCGTACTCGCGTCGGGCGATCTCGAGCTGCTTACGGGCTGCAGCTAGCTCCATGGCCTCATGGAGGAGGATCTATCTCTCCATGCTGAAGTTAGCCTCCGCCTCCTCCGGGTTATCCCCGAGGTTAACCGGCATCAGGAGCCGATCAATGGCATCCTCCACCGGATTCCGGGGCTGCGGGGGAGAAGAAGTTCCGACCTCGTCCGCGCCTCGCTCCCGCGGCTGGCGGGGATGGGAGCTGGAACCGGCCATCATGACCTCTGTGCCGCGAGGTGCGGTGGAGGCGCTGCCGTCTGAGCACGGCAGCTCCGCGACATAGACAATTTCCCTAGGGAAACGTTCCGGGACGGTGGCGACGTAAACGGAGAGGTCGCCGAATAGCAGAACGGTGCCGTTCACCGGGAAGGAGGTTCCGGCGAAGCAGGAAGCGTTGTCGATGACACAGTCGAATCTGCCGAGCGTGAGCACCAGGCCGGAGGCCACGCGCTCACCGGCTGAAGTGTGGAGTCCCGTGCGGAACATGACTCCGGTCGAAGCCATCTTGCCCCACGGTGGGCGCCAATTGTCGTTGTATTGGGAACGACAGTACCTGAGGAGGTTAGATAGAGGTGTGGGGACTGCAGGGAAGCTATCGACGGCGTCCGCAGGCGGGATTGGATACAAGCGAGCGTAGCGGGACGCAAGAAGTACCCAGGTTCGGGGCCCTCGTGACGAGGTAAAGCCCCTACTCCTGCCGGATCTGACTATGTGGAATATACGAACTACAAGTGCTCCTCGAGCTGTATTCTCTAGCTACTGCCTTAAATGCAATGAGACCAACCCTTTCTACTGAGGCCTTGCCTCTCCTTATATTGGCAGAGAGGCAAAGGCCTTACTGACCAGTCCGACTGGCAGGCCCCACAGGCGGGTCCCAGCCGACTAGTCATCCACAGTGTCCGGTATGGCTTGTCCTGTCGGAGTACGAGTGGTATGGCTGTCGTAGGCACAGTGGACGCCGTGTGAGCCTGTCGTCAGCACCGGCCACTGTTCCTGCGTCACCCGCGCAAAGTCTTTGGTATGGCCGGGTAGTTGCCAGTCTTGTCACCGTACAGGGTGTACCGTGCACTGATAGACACGTCGCCCTATCCCATTGATTGAGTCCGGCTATGTAGCCGTATCCGGCTGCCTCTTGCTGATCCGGCTACCGGGGGATAGCCGGCCTGTCTTGCCCTGTCCGGCTGCATCTGGTCAGCCGGACGCGCTCCGACTGTCTTGTTTCTTATTCGGTTGGGATACCCGGGGATCATCCCCCTGACAATAAGCATCTTGAAGGTGATTAAGGTTAAAGTGAACAAACTATGGTGTACATGCTTGACGAAGTATAAGTTAGAAATCTCATGTCCCTTGTATACGAGGGTCGCTCCTCATGCTATTCAAGTTCAGTCGCCGGTAAGTTCTTTTCATCGTAAGTACATGTGTATGATAGAGAACCTCCAACGGGGTACCCCTTGCCCGATGATACGAAAGAATCCCCATATCAAAATGACAAGGCAAACACACAACGACCATCTCAACAATCTTCTTATTTACCATGGGAATATGGTGCTTTTTTCTCTCTTTCCTCTTTTCATAATATCTCTTTTTTCTTTTTCTCTTTTTTTATCAATATAGGACTCTTTTTTTATAAGAAGAATGCTTCATAGACAGCTCATTATGGTTAAGCTGTAGGTTTCCACCATGTCAGCATGGATTAGACCAGTGGCCCAGGCGTTTCTCTAACACATATAAATAACTCCATGGACTTACAAGCTCCCCTTTCATTTCACACCGACGACATCCATATACAAAAGAGCATGATATCAACTAGGTACAAGTACCAAGTGCAATGTTGAAAGCGTTCCCCATGACAGCATGGTTCTGCTAATTCCCAACAAATAAGTGCAAGCATATACAACATAGACGACACAATGGTTCAAGTTTATTAAGGGCAAGAAAAGTAAGTGTGCCATCAAGTTCGTGAGAGCTTTAATCACTAGTTTTCTCATAACAAGTTTAATTCGAAAGGTAAACAAAAGCATGAATATACTTGGAATAGCATAAGCTAGTAGGTAGGTATGGTGGACTCTTTGGAATAACTTGGTTTAAGGAGTTGGATGCATGAGTGGAACTCATACTTGGTTGTGGAGGCTAGCAAAAGACTGGGAGCGACAAACTAAGAGAGCAATAATGGCCATAATCATGTAGAGTGACAAAACATCATTAATCAAAGCATAAAGTGATACTACAAGTTGAAAACTAAAGGATCATAAAGGCTATGGTGACTTGAGATAGTCATAACATGGTGTGAGCGTGCGCCAAGTCAACCCAAATAAAGTATCAAAGGAGAATACCACTATACTATGCTTTAATATGCTAAAACAACGCATGATTCATCCAAGGCACATTAAGCAATCTAAATTGTTTATAACAAGTCATGCTACAGCAAAGAATACTAAGCATAACGCCAAAACAATATCAAGCATGGCATGACAAAGCATAGGCCACAGTCAAAAACGAGCTCTTTTTACCACATAAGCATGAACTTTCCTACTCTTTTCCAAACCAAACCAAACCAAATTATTTGCAAACCAATGTATGAAAGAGGGGGTCCAACCAATTTATTCAGAAAACTAAGAAAAAACCAAGCAAACTAAAAACCAAAACAAAAACAAAAAAGAAGACGCTCCAAGAAAAACACAACTGTGCATGAAACAATAAAAATGAAGCGTTTGGAAGAAACCTGGGATTTTTATTGATGAAGAAGGGGGATACCTTGGGCATCCCCAAGCTTTGACGCTTGTACTTCTTGGATATTTCTTGGGGTGATACGCGTGGCATCCCCAAGTTTGAGCTTTAGTCCATCCTTCATCTCATTACTCATTCCTTCCATACACCTGAAATTTTTCCTTCATACAAAACTTCACACAATCTTTATTAGCAACATTAGTGCACTCAAGATAATAAGTCTTTGGGTTCAGTTTCAACACCAAATAAACTTCCATTAAAACACTAGCTACTGTAGCACTTCCCTCAAAAAGCTAAATTCCCAAAAAGAACTTAAAAAGGAACCAACAAGAAGCAAATGCAGAAAATGGCAGAAATCTGTCAAAACAGACCATCAGGTAAATACAATTTTTTTCGAAGACCTTCCGTTGCTCAAATCAAAAAGTGTTGAACTAATGAAAGTTAGATAACAACCTGTGACAGAAGCACAAAAATTCACGCCTCAAAAGGACGTACAGATATTTTACCCAAATTTTACGGTGAAGCACAGAAATCTGTTTCGGGACAGCAACTTTCCCAATCATTACTTCTCTCTCATTAGAGGTTACTCTTGGCACAAAAAGCAAATAAAAAGGATAAAGAGAGGTTATTAAAGAGGTAATAACTTCCAAGACTCATCTAAATTTTTTGGGTTATCTCCCAATAAGTACTTTTCTTTAACGCCTTTAAGTTAGGCATGATAGTTTGATAAGATGATCACATAAGAAATATGAATTGAAGTAAAAGAGAGCATCAAGAAGCAAATTCAAAGCACATTTAAGTCTAACCCACTTCCTATGCATAGGAATCTTGTAAAGAAACAATTCATGAAAGCACAAAGCAACAAGCATAGTAAAGCAAAACAAGTGCAACTTCAAGACTTTCAACATAAATAGGGGAAACTTAATATTATTGAGATGCATAAAACCATGTTTCCCTCTCTCATAATAACTTTCAGTAGCATCATGAATAAAATTAACAATATAACTATCACATAAAACATTCTTATCATGAGCCACATGCATAAAATAATTAATACTCTCCACATAAACATAGTCATTCTTATTAATTGTAGTGGGAGCAAATTCAACAAAATAGCTATCATTATTATTCTCATCACCATAATCATCAAATATAGGAGGCATATTGTAATCATAATTAATTTTCTCCTCAACAGTAGGTGGACTGAAAATATCATATTCATCATTGTAATCATCATAGATTGGAGGCATAGTATCATCAAAGTAAACTTTCTCCTCCATGCTCGGGGGACTAAAAATATCATGCTCATCAAAACTAGTTTCCCCAAGCTTAGGCTTTTCCATAGCATTAGCAATAATGGTGTCCAAAGAATTCATACTAACAACATTGCTATTAGCATGCAGATAAAGTTCCATAGGTTTTTTAATTTTCTCTTCAAACACTTCATGTCCTAACTCAAGATAAACACTATAAAGCTCTCTAATTTTGTTGTTGTTTTCCATTAAGCCTAACTAGTGAAAACAAGAAACTAAAAGACAAAATTACAGAATCTAAAGGAAATAACTTCGAGCACTCACACCGGAGGATGTAAGTACCTTTTACCTTACCTCCCCGGCAATGGCGCCAGAAAATAGACTTTTGCCGTGGGAGGTTCTTCTTTTTTAATCCTTCGGTGTGAATACCTTTTACCTTACCTCCCCGGCAACGGTGCCAGAAAATAGCTTGATGTCTATGCACTTCTATTCTTGTAGACAGTTGTTGGACCTCCAAGTGTAGAGGTTTGTAGAACAGCAGCAAGTTTTCCCTTAAGTGGATCACCCAAGGTTTATCGATCTCAGGGAGGAAGTGGTCAAAGGTATCCCCTCTCAAGCAACCCTGCAATCAAGATACAAGAAGTCTCTTGTGTCCCCAACACACCCAATACACTTGTCAGGTGTATAGGTGCACTAGTTCGGCGAAGAGATAGTGAAATACAAGTGGTATGGATAATTATAAGTGGTAACCGTGCTAGAAAATAACTTGATGGCATGGAAGAGACTAAAGGCAAACTGAAATAAAGATGGAAACAAGCAAACATGTAACAGATCTAATTGCAAACGGTGTATCAATGCTAAGAAAGAAGGCCTAGGGATCATACTTTCACTAGTGAACACTCTCATATAAATATATTCTCTTTATGATACTACTCTTAACTACTCTCCGGTTGGACACTCTAATCGTTGGTAGGGCTATAACAACACACCTCAAAGTAAGCCTTTCCCATCTAGATAACCCCACACTGTCACCTTGAGTACTAGATGAGTCCAACAAACACCACAATTTCATAGAAACATCCAACTCCAAATATAACTCATAACAAGTATTTGTAATCTCTAGACTAAGTGCCACCATGGTGAGCACGCTGTCACTTTCACACACATGGGGAGAGCAGAGATTCATTACAGCACTTGAGTAGCAGAATAGATCTATAGATTACAAGCTCATGATCTCAATAAGATCATGCATAGAGAGAGAGAGATGAACACATAGCTACCGGTAGAACCCTTAGCCTCGAGAGAGAACTACTCCCTCCTCATCATGGGAATCAGCAACGGTGATGGAGATGGTGGTGGAGATCGATGGAGATGGCTTCGGGGGCACTTCCCCATCCCGACAGGGTGCCGGAACAGAGACTTTCTGTCCCCCGAATCTCCCCTGCGGTGGCGGCGGCGCTGTGGAACTTTTCGTGGCTGGAGGCTTGACGATTTAGGGTTTATGCATCGGGAGGCTTCTTATAGGCTAGAGGGCAAGGTCGGTGGGCGGCCAGGGGGCCCACACCATGCCCTGGCGTGGCCTGGGGGACCCGCGCCATGGGGTGGTGTGGCCACCATGTGGCCCCTCTCCGACTCTCCTTCTGGCTCCGTGATTCTTCCGGGAAAATAGGAACTTTGGCTTTTGTCCCGTCCAATTCCGAGAATATTCATTTTCTGACTTCCTGGAACCAAAAACAGTAGAAAACATGCAACTGGCACTGTGGCATCTTGTTAATAGGTTAGTCCAAGAAATCATATGAAAAGTACTCCAAAGTTGGAACAAAACACAAGAAAGTAGGTAAAACCAAGCATGGAACATCAAAAATTATAGATACATTTGAATGTATCACCCATCTCCACTCCCTCTTCTGGCATCCTTCGTCTTTTGGAAAAATAGGATTTTCCGTATATTTTCCCGGATTTTCTGATGTTCACAAATTTTGCCTCCAAACAACACCTTTTCCATCAGAATCCTGACTGCAGTGGTCCATGCTCCAAAAGTCATCAACAATGCAAAAACAGATGAAATAACATAAGTATCACCTCTCAATACGAAATATATCAATGAATAATAGTGAATTAAGACATAGAATAGTGATGCAAAATGGACGTATTAACTCCCCCCAAACTTAGACTTCGCTTGTCCCCAAGCGAAACTGAGATCAATAAACATGGCCTCAGGTTTATGGTGTGAAGAGTTGAAAAAAGAATACGGACAAGAAGCATCACATTCATCAAATACATAGATCATAATACAATACAACTCACTATTATATAACTCAACTTGTAATGAGTAAAGGAAACACAATAAAGATACATAAAGTGAATCATAATTGGTAATGGCAAACTTAGCTCTTGGTCGAAGAATAGTTGATAATTTGCTGGAGTTCACAAATAGCTGGTTTTCAATGATAGCTTTCAAATTATTAAACATCAAGATAAGAGCAATGTGCAAAACAAGGAACATAAGACACGATTGAATAAATCATCATATGAATGAATGAAACACAACAACTCAAAATACTTGCTGAGATAGAAGGGAGTAGGTTTACTGACTCAATTACAAAGTAAAAGAAAGGCCCTTCAAAGAGGGAAGCAGGGATTGCAAGTCTCATAAAGAGCTCCCAAAAATTATGATACTTACTAGCTTTCAGCTCTCATTGCCCCTATCATAGGCATCTTTTGGTGATTAAGGTTAAAGTGACACAACTAAGAGGATATGCTTGACAAGTTATAAATTGAAATCTCATGCCCCTTACTTATGAGTACCGAACCTCATGCTACTCAACTTCAGTCATGAGTAAGCTCTTGTCATTGTAAATACATGTGTATCATTAAGAACCGCCAACGGGGTACCCCTTGCACATGACACATGAGCTATCCCATAATCAAAATGACAAGGAAAGCAGACAGTGAGCATCTCAGCGATCTTTTTATTTGCTATTTGCATAGGTTTTTATTGAGGATGCTTCATAGAATGCTCACTATAGTTATGCTGCAAGTTTCCACCATGATTAGGCATGGCTTAGGCTAGCGGCCCAGGCGTTTCTCTAACACACATATGAACTCCATGATCTTACGAGTTCCCCTTTTATTTCACACCGTCGGGATCCATAGGCAAAAGAACATGATATCAACTAGGCACAAAGTACCATGGTAGTGTTGAAAGCGGTCCCCATGATACATGGTTCTGTTAACTTCATCTCATAAAGCGCAAGCATATACGCAACAAATAAGGACCCAATGGTTCAAGTTTATTAAATGCAAGAAAGTAAAGTGTGCCATCAAGTTCGTGAGAGCTTTAATCACTAATTTTCACATAACAAGTTTAATTTGGGAGGTAGATAAAACAAGAATTTACTTGGGATAGCAATAATGCTACTAGGTAGGTATGGTGGACACAAATGGCAAAGGTTTTGGTTTTAAGGAGTGGATGCACGAGAGGAATTCCCTCTCAGTACGGGTTTTTGGCTAGCAAGGCTGGGTAGCAAGTATAAGAGTTGAAGGAAACAAACAAACATACAAGTGATAAAAACAAACATGCAATCTTCCTTGGAAGCACAAAAATCTTAACTAGAGAATACTAGACTTATGAGCAAATCAAGAAAGAAAGATGATGAAATTATTTTGTAACTACCTCGGTGAATTACGCTCTTAGTTACATGCTTGGACGAGCGAAACTGGTTAAAATAGTATGGTGGGGCCTGGGGCCACTCACGGTAGACCTTTCGGCCATCCTAACCACTTTCAGAACATCGGGAAAAGAACGAGCGGCGTAATCGGCAGGCGAAGGGATCAACTACATACACAAGTGAGTATGTATGCAAGCCACATACAACAGTCCTCAGAGCCATTCCATCTAAAAGAAATAGAAATATTGCAACGCCATACGGCAAGATTCAAATATCCTCAAAGTCCCCCGCACGTTCGCTGCTCCATTTCCCACACATGTTTCCACCGGTGCCACCGCTTCGATTTGCCGCTGCCGCCCGTCCACGCGCAGGAGCTGCAGATCCGCCGTCGCCATGCCTCCTCGCACCTTCCCCGAGCTCATCGCGGCGGGAATTGACGCGAGTTTCCGATGCCGCGCGTCCTTTCGTGGCGCCAAGCGAACCGCCGCTGCCACGCCTCGGCCAACTCGGAGCTTCCTCGGCGACCGCGGGGCCGCGCTGGCCTCGGCAACCGCCATGTCCTCCTCGAGCCGGGAAGCTACTTGGCGCACGCTTTTTAGCCGCGGCAAGGTACGTATCACCGCCAGTCATGCTATTTGTACTCCAAATTTTATTTTAGTTTCGGTAGATGAAGTAAGTGTATATTCATACTTGGTAGAGGATCTCATATGATCCATCCGGCAATGAACTAGTGCTCGAGGAAGATGAGAATATATCGATTCTATTAACTTGGCACGAGATGAAAGAACCAAAGCGCGGTGGCTCGGTTTTTGGTAGATGCATATTGTGGAGGGAAAGGATTGAAGGGCACGAGAGGTTGATGAGGATGTATTTAAACGACAATGCCACCTTCCCGGAGGATTATTTTCATCAGCATTTTAGGATGAGCACCGATTTGTTCAAGCGCATTTGCGAAGAGGTGATCAAGTTTGATCGGTTCTTCGAGCGAAGGAGGAATGCTGCCAGAGAGCTTGGGCATAGCACCTACAGAAGGTGACCGCCGCCTTGCATATGATAGCATACGGTATCCTAGAGGACTTTGTTGATGACCATTTGGCAATGAGTGAGAGTCAAGCCATTGAGTGTGTCAAGCGTTTTGCCGTCGCATTTGTGCGCGTGTTTGGCACCGTGTACTTGAGAGCCCCCAATGCCGAAGACACGACTAGGCTTTTGGAGGAGAATAAGGCTTGAGGGTTCCCTGAAATGCTTGGCTCTATTGACTGTATGCATTGGAGTTGGAAGAATCCTACAGCATGGTATGGACAATTCAAAGTTCGATCACAAGAAGGACTGCACTATCATCCTTCAAGCCGTGGATGACATCAATGTTATTCAACGGTATCCTCTTATGTCAAGGATTGCATTGCGTGAAGGTCCAAAAGTGGATTTTGAAGCAAATGGCTGCACATACAACTATGGATATTATCTTGCCGATGGTATCTACCCAAGGTGGCAAAATTTTGTGAAGCCGGTTCACAAACCCAAAGGTAAGAAAGAAAAGGATTTTCACGCCGCACAAGCGTCGGTTAGGAAAGTTGTGGAGTGAACCTTTGGGATTTCGCAAGCCCAATTTGCTATTGTGAGAGGACCGACTAGATTTTGGGACCAAGAATGCCTTTTGGTACATCATGACCGCTTGTGTCATCATGCATAACATGATCATAGAGGATGATCATGGCAAAGATATAGATCACATCCACCACTATGACTTGATGGAGATTCCCGTGCAAGTGCATAGGAGAGAGCATAGGGTGGCGCGTTTCATTGCCTCATATCATGTCATGCGTGACAATGAGATCCATGATAATTTTCAAAAAGATCTCATCGAGGAGTGGTGGAAATGGTTTGGAGCACAACGTTGAGCCTTCCTTTTATTTGTTGTTTGTTGTATTGTTGATGAAAAACTTGTTGTATTTGTTGCTGAACTTATTATTTATGTACCATTTGGTTGTGTTGTAATAATAACTAGACATTTTTTTTGAATTTATTTGTGTTTGTTTGATCTTCTTCATCATATAGTGCATTATGAAGCCTGTTTGCACCGGCGCCCGCCCGCTGTATTTTCGCACGCCTGCTGGGGACTGTTTTGTGCTCTGTTTTCGCGCGCCTGTTTTAGCGCGTCTGCCGGAAGAGAAACACCACACGTGCGCTAAAACTGGATCGTGCACGTTGTATAGCACTTTTACAGCGCCGAGTTTTAGCGCGGTTTTTGGAGTTTCTCTAAGGGGGTTGAGTTTGGTGACCATCGATGTATTTAACTCTAACGAATACTACCTATATAAAGGCATGCCCGATTTAGGCTCTCTTAGCGATCTAGCCTCGGTGATACATACTGTAGATTTCACAATCTAGCCAATTCGCTCCGCGCTGGGTGTCTTCCATTTTCCTTCCCGCTCTTTCTTTCCTCTAGTTTGGTTCCGTTTTCACCGACTATCAGGTGGTTTCCTCTATGGTTTCTTCCTGGTCTTTGCGCGATTGTCGTTATGTTGAGTCTAGTTGTTGCTCGTCTTCCGGTCACATCGCATGTATTTCCCATGTTTCCCTCCATGATCGTGCATGTTGCCCTTCTTCCAGAAATATCTACCAGGAGGACCCATCTCCACTTTGCCTCATCCCTGCGCACCACTTTGACCCAAATATGGAGAAGCACACGCCCCATGCCTCCCGTGCCCTGCTGCTATGACCCCGACGCCGTCCACCATGCCCTGCTGTTACTGGCCTGCCGTGTACACCCCACGGCCGTGCCCCACGTCTGGGCTCCCATTCATCGGTGCACGAGGTGGCGTGCGCCGCCGGTGGGAACTCTGAGCCTGGGCCGCACATCGCGCCCTAGCGCCGCTTGATGTTGCGACTCAGGGAAACACAGTGATGGCGACCTGAAGTTCTATGGACGGCAGAGGCAGCCGTGGGCGGTGGCGGTTCCTTTTCTCCTCCCCCTCCCAATCACACTTTCCGATCCTCTCCTATTCCTCACCTTTATAGTCATCGACCGATTCAGTCTCTCTTAGCGATCTAGCCTCAGCGATACATTCTACAGATTTCACCATCCAGCCAAAGGGGTGAGGCCATGACATCCTCAGCGTCCCACTGATTCATTCGCTCTGTGCTGGGTGTCTTCCGCTTTCCTTCTCGCTCTTTCTTTCCCCCCTCTCGGTTCCGTTTTCACCAATTGTCAGGTGGTTTCCTCTATGGTTCCTTCCTGGTCTTTGCACGATTGTCATTATGTTGAGTCCGATTGTTGCCCGTATTCTGGTCACATTGCCTGTATCTTGCCACGTTTCCCCTCCATGACCGTGCACGCTGCCCTTCTTCTAGAAATATCTACCAGGAGGACCCATCTCCACTTTGCCTCATCCCTGCGCACCGCTTTGACCCAAATATGGAGAAGCACATGCCCCATGCCTCTCGTGCCCAGCTGCTATGACCCCGCCGCCGTCCACTGCGCCCTGCTTCTACTGGCCTTCCGCACACACCCCGTCGTTGTGCCCCATGCCTGGGCTCCCATCCATCGGTGCACGAGGTGGCGTGCCCCGCCGGTGGGAACTCTGAGCCCGGGCTGCACATTGCGCCCTAGCGCCGCTCGACGTTGCGACTCAGGGCAACACGGTGACGGTGACCTGAAGTTCTATGGACGACAAAGGAATTCGTGGGCGGTGGCGGTTCCTTTTCTCCTCCCCCTCCCAATCACATTTTCTGATTCTCTCCTATTCCTCGCCTTTATATTCATAATAAAATGTGTGTTCTTCTGAGTCGAGTTGTTTCCTTTTGATATTTGTTACCTTTATGCCTCTATGTGCTAAGAATTCTCATACATGCCAGGACAGGAAAAATAAGTTGGTTAAGAACGTGTAACCCCGTAGCTATCAGTGGAAAGTTTGTGGCCATGGATGGATCTGGGAATAAAAGATCATCATGCGCCCCAATATATAAACTAGACTTTATTGTCGTCGACTGTGAGGTACTGCTTAAGAAAATGAATTACTCTATCCATTTTCTTTTGTACTTGATAACTGCTAGATGATGCTTTCAGATACATTGCGTCTGATCTTTCTGTTGTTGTTCTGTCAAAAAAGGATCTGCCTGATACATTACTCACCCAAAAAATAGCTATCTGTACTGCACATTAATCAAATCGTTGGTTACATTCTTCTACTTGTAGACAGAAGTACACCCTCATTTGTCTCGCCTACTTGCTTAATTGATGTCACCATACCAATCCACTACAGGCGATACACAGGTTAGAGGTGTACAATAGGAAAAAATGTATCCGATGAAAGCTGCTTCCATACCAAAGAGTAATGACGAGTTGAATACTCAAATATTTGAGAAATTTCAGGAGGTAATATTCTCTCTATATTTTAGGTTGTCCATATCTTAGGTTTGTTGATGTTCATGTTTCCACATGAACAATTGCATGTAACTTTTTTGTACGATTTACAGGAGTTTACTCTCATTTGTGCCACTATAATTCAAATAAATGCAAGTTCAAAAATAGGGCTATCTTCTCTCTCAGAATCCGCTCACTAAAGTTTGTCTCATGTAGGATAGTTTGATGTGTTTTGCGAGTAAGCGTTGATGTATAGTTTGCCATTTGTATTTGTTCATCACGAGCAATGGATAGCCTTTTTTGCTGAATATCCCCTGTGGTAGAAATACCTATGTCCATAGTGTGTTGGTGGGTGTTGGATATGAGGGTGGTATGTGTTGGAATTTTGCCTAATAAAGGCCCAGCCTATTTATATTATTCAACAATTCCTGAAATCCTAGAGGCCCACTTGGCCCATTCATGCAAGACAAAGAGGTGGGACAACATTGCTAGTTGAGTGGAAGTTGGACCAGCTTATAAGGAGAGCTCTACCACCACTTGTACGAGCTTGAGAAGAGAAGACATATACACGCGCGCTCCTCCTCCTCCCGCCGCCTCGCACGTCACGTCATGCATGCACGCACCGCGGGTTGCGGGAATGCCTCGAGCTTAGTGGATTTTTAATAATTTGAACAGTCTGTTTGAGTGTATTTTTAATACGCACGAACTCAGTGGAGATTTAATTCGAGCTTAGTGGAGGCTGTTCGGCTTCGGTCGATGCCTGTTCGTTTCCTCTCCCGACGCCGACTGTTCGCCTGCCTACCCGTGCCTCCTCTCCTCAGACACACCAACGCACACACCCTGCGCCTCCAGTTTCACAGCATTGCGCTGCTTAGATCTTTCCCATCCCGTCTTGCGGCGTGCACCGCGAGCTGGGACAGTAGGCCTCCGAGACCCCGCTGCTTCGAGTCCTGTACGGGAGAAGGGCGATAAGGTTTTTGGGAAGCGCTACCAGCGCGACTACTGGCTTTATCACGGACTCCTTCACGGATAGCGACTGTAGCGACGTCTTCCCCAACGACGACTTCTTCCCCGACATCAACAACCTTTTCCTCGACAACATGGCTGACGACAGTGCCAACGCTAACGGGAACACCGGCGGTTCCTCTACCGTGATGTATATCATCTTTTGGTCATTTTCTATTATTCTGCCTATGCTTTATCTGCCTTTTATTTTGGTTAAATCTCTTAGAAAATTGCTCTATTTCTCAACAATCCAAAAACCTTATTATAGGCAATTTGCTCCAAGTGGTTTCGTTGCTTCTGTGAAGCCACCTATTTTTGAGGGTACGCATTATAAGAGGTGGCACGTGAGAGCAGTTCTCTGGTTTCAGAACGTGAACTGCTATGACGCCACTCTTGGTAAGCCTGAGGGAGATCTTACCCCTGCTCAGGAACAAGTTTTTCGGAAAACTGATACCCTGTTTAAGGCTGCTTTGCTGTCTATTCTAGGGGATAACATTGTTGAACGCTATATGTCATTTGATAATGGCAAGGACATGTGGGCTGCGCTCGAGGCCAAGTTTGGGGTCTCGGACGCTGGCAGTGAACTGTATGTCATGGAACAACTCTATGACTACAAGATGACTGATGACCGCTCCGTGGTTGAGCAGGCTCATAAAATACAGTCACTGGCCAAAGAGTTTGAGCACTTCCCTTGTGTTTTACCGGACAAGTTCATTGCCGGGGGCATTATTGCCAAACTTCCCCCTTCGTGGAGGAACTTTGCTACTTCCCTGAAACACAAGAGACAAGAGTTTTCCGTTTTGGATCTCATTGGTACTCTTGATGTGGAAGAGAAGGCGAGAGCAAAAGACACACGTGCTCGAGGTGCTGAGGGAGGTTCAAGTGCCAATCTGGTACAGAAAAAGAACTTCCAGTCGCACAAGTCCAAGAACAAGTGAAAGTTTGATGGAAAAGGAAAGTTCGATGGAAAGAACAAAGCCTCACAGTCTACTAGCTTCAAGAAGAAGACTGATAAGAAGAAAGGTGCTTGTCACGTGTGCGGTGATCCTGATCATTGGGCTCCTGCTTGCCCCAACCGCTTTGACAAGCGCCAGCATGGAAAAGGCAGCAAGACTGCTAATATTGTCATGGGCGACGTTGAGATGAAAGATGTTGGGTATGATATATTACCTACTGTTCTTTCATTATGTCATTCTCCTGATTGGTGGATTGACACGGGCGCTAATGTACATGTTTGTTCTGATGTTTCCATGTTGTCTTCATATCAGGTCAGAGGGGCTCAGTCCGTGCTGATGGGGAACGGCTCGCATGCTTCTGGTCATGGTGTTGGTACGGTCGATCTGAAGTTCGCTTCGGGAAAGACCGTACGCCTAAAGAACGTGCATCATGTTCCCTCAATAAATAAGAATCTTATTAGTGGATCACTTCTATGTCGTGATGGCTACAAGATTGTGTTTGAGTCTAATAAATTTGTACTGTCTAAGTTTGGAACATTTATTGGTAAAGGCTATGAGTGTGGAGATTTGTTCCGCCTGTCACTGTCAGATGTGTGTAACAAAGTCATGAATCATGTTTCATCTGATCTTGTGTCAAATGTCTGGCATTCACGTCTTTGTCATGTTAATTTTGGTTGCATGACGCGGTTAGCTAAAATGAATATAATCCCAAAGTTCACTAATGTGAAGGGATCTAAATGCCAAACTTGTGTGCAAGCAAAGCAACCTCGCAAGTCACATACGACTGCAGAGGTGAGAGATTTGGCGCCACTAGAGCTCATACATTCAGATCTTTGTGAGATGAATGGTGTGTTAACAAAAGGTGGAAAGAAATATTTTATGACATTGATCGATGACTCTACAAGATATTGTCATGTGTATCTTCTAAAATCAAAACATGAGGCTTTGAGTTACTTCAAAATCTATAAAGCTGAAGCGGAAAACCAACTTGATCGAAAGATTAAGAGGCTTAGGTCTGATCGTGGTGGAGAGTATTTTTCCAACGAGTTTGATTCTTTTTGTGCGGAACATGGTATAATCCATGAGAGGACGCCTCCCTACTCGCCCCAGTCAAACGGGGTAGCCAAAAGAAAGAACCGTACTCTAACAGATTTGGTTAACGCCATGTTAGACACATCGGGTCTCTCCAAGGAATGGTGGGGGGAGGCATTACTGGCTGCATGTCATGTCCTAAACCGAGTTCCCACTGAGAACAAAGAGATTACTCCATTTGAAGAATGGGAAAATAAAATATTAAATCTTTCTTACTTGCGAACTTGGGGCTGTCTGGCAAGGGTTCATGTGCCAACCCCCAAAAAGCGCAAACTTGGACCAAAAACCGTGGATAGTGTTTCTCTGGGATATGCTTTTCATAGCATTGGCTATAGATTCTTGATAGTAAAATCTGGAGTACCAAACATGCATGTTGGTACAATCATGGAGTCAAATGATGTGACTTTCTTTGAGGATATCTTTCCCATGAAGGATATACCTAGCTCATCAAATCAGGAGATACCTGACTCATTGAATCAGGAAATACCCACAATTCCTGAACATACCATTCCTATTGAACACTCGGAAAAACCTGAGGAGGATGATAATGAAATTCCTAAGAGGAGTAAGAGACAGAGGAATGTAAAATCCTTTGGTAATGATTTCATTGTGTACCTTGTGGATGATACTCCTACCTCTATTTTAGAAGCCTATGCATCTCCTGATGCTGACTACTGGAAGGAAGCCGTTCGTAGTGAGATGGATTCCATCTTAGCGAATGGAACATGGGAGATCACCGATCGTCCTTATGGGTGCAAACCCGTAGGATGCAGATGGGTGTTTAAGAAGAAACTTAGGCCTGATGGTACTATTGAGAAGTACAAGGCAAGACTTGTAGCCAAGGGTTATACCCAAAAAGAAGGCGAGGACTTCTTTGATACTTACTCACCCATAGCCAGATTTACCACCATTCGCGTACTACTATCTTTGGCTGCCTCACATGGTCTTCTAGTTCATCAAATGGACGTTAAGACGACTTTCCTAAATGGAGAGTTGGACGAGGAAATTTATATGGATCAGCCAGATGGATTTGTAGTGAGTGGTCAAGAAGGAAAAGTGTGTAAGTTGTTGAAGTCTTTATATGGCCTTAAACAAGCACCTAAGCAGTGGCACGAGAAGTTTGAGAGAACCCTAACCACTGCAGGTTTTGCTGTAAACGAAGCTAACAAATGTGTATACTATCGCTATGGTGGGAGCGAGGGAGTAATTCTTTGTTTGTATGTTGATGACATACTGATTTTTGGGACCAATCTTAATGTGATTAAGGAAGTCAAGGATTTCTTATCTCGGTCTTTTGAGATGAAGGATCTAGGAGTAGCTGATGTTATTTTAAACATCAAGCTATTGAGACATGATAATAGTGGGATCACACTGCTTCAGTCTCACTATGTGGAAAAGATCTTGAGTCGCTTTGGGTATAGCAACTGCAAGTCTTCTCCAACACCGTATGATCCTAGTGTGTTACTTCGAAAGAATAGAGGCACTACTAGAGATCAATTGACATATTCTCAGATTATTGGGTCGCTTATGTATTTAGCTAGCGCTACGAGGCCTGATATCGCTTTTGCTGTAAGCAAACTCAGTTGGTTTGTTTCAAATCCTACAGATGATCATTGGCAAGCTCTTGAGAGAGTCATGCGCTATCTAAATGGCACTGCGAGCTACGACATTCACTATACTGGGTACCCAAGGGTGCTGGAGGGATATAGTGATTCAAATTGGATATCTGATGCTGATGAGATAAAGGCCACGAGTGGATATATATTTACACTTGGTGGTGGTGCTATTTCTTGGAAGGCTTGCAAGCAGAACATCTTAACGAGGTCAACTATGGAAGCAGAACTCGCAGCATTAGACACAGCCACCGTCGAAGCAGAGTGGCTTCGAGAACTCTTGATGGACTTACCTATGGTTGAGAAACCTATACCCGCAATCCCAATGAACTGTGATAATCAAACTATGATTGTTAAAGTTAACAGTTCTAAGGATAATATGAAGTCCTCAAGACATATGAAGAGGAGATTGAAATCTATCAGGAAAATGAGAAACTCCGGAGTTATTGCATTGGATTATATCCAAACATCTAAGAATCTAGCAGATCCCTTCACAAAGGGTCTATCACGTAATGTGATAGAAAATGCATCAAAGGAGATGGGTATGAGACCCACAATATAAGTTTTCCACAGTGGTAAACCACTCTATGTGATCGGAGATCCCGTGAATTAGAATTGGGAGACAAGCTGTTGCTTAACTGAGAGGAAAGTATCCCTACTTTAAAACACCACTCTGTGAAGGTGCAATACTTTCCTATTCTGCATGGCAGGTTGATTTATCTTAATGTGTTCTAAGTGGCTTAGGTTAAGTAGAGATGTTGTCCTGCAGAACATCTTTTGAAGAACACACCTATATGAGTCTGATTGTTAACCATCGCAGTCTATGAGAGTTGGGTGCTCTCTAATAAACTCATGAAAGGCTATCGAGTATGACGCATAAGCTCCACCCGAGGGGAAGTCCCACGATAGCCCAGTATTGGTCAAGGCTTTGTGTAAAGCTAGAATGAAGCAAACTTGCAGTTCAAGGCATAATCCACTGTACAAGTTGCAAACTAGTGTAGCATAGAGTTCTAGGTGGAAGTTCAACTTAAAAGTCTCCACTAGTACCAGTATATAAACAATGTTTTGGAACCATAGGAAAATTTATGTGTGCCTCTAGGATCTGGTAGGGGATTGATGGAATTTTTCCTAATAAAGCCCCAGCCCATTTATATTATTCAACAATTTCTGAAATCCTAGAGGCCCACTTGGCCCATTCATGCAAGACAAAGAGGTGGGACAAGAGTTTAGTCCCACATTGCTAGTTGAGTGAAAGTTGGACCAGCTTATAAGGAGAGCTCTTCCACCACTTGTACGAGCTTGAGAAGAGAAGACATATGCACGCCCGCTCCTCCTCCTCCGCCGCCCGCCTCGCCATGCCTCGCCTCGTCACGACGCGTGCACGCGCCGCGGGTTGCGGGAATGCCTCGAGCCGAGAGCTTCTCTTTCTTTTTGCCACGCATAAATTGATAATAATTTGAACAGTCTGCGTGAGTGTATTTTTAATACGCACAAACTCAGTGGAGATTTAATTCGAGCTTAGTGGAGGCTGTTCGGCTTCGGCTTCGGTCGATGCCTAAGAGTGAGAGGTCGCTCCTCTCCTCAGACACACCAACGCACACACCCTGCGCCTCCAGTTTCAGAGCATTGCGATGCTTAGATCTTCCCTATCCCGTCTTGCGGCGTGCACCGCGAGCTGGGGCAGTAGGCCTCCAAGACCCCGCTGCTTCGAGTCCTGTACGGGAGAAGGGCGATAAGGTTTTTGGGGAGCGCTACCAGCGCGGCTACTGGCTTCATCACGGACTTCTTCACGGATAGCGACTGTAGCGACGTCTTCCCCAACGACGACTTCTTCCCCGACATCAACAACCTTTTCCTCGACAACATGGCTGATGACAATGCCAACGCTAACGGGAATACCGGCGGTTCCTCTACCGTGATGTACATCATCTTTTGATCATTTTCTATTATTCTGCCTATGCTTTATCTGCCTTTTATTTTGGTTAAATCTCTTGGAAAATTGCTCTATTTCTCAACAGTATGTGCATTTATTTTTTTGGTTCCATCTTTTTTTGGATCTTATGGTTAATCTTAATCTCAATGGTTGTCTGTGTTGTCTTCAGTAGGTGATTCTAGTGCTGGTGATTCTGCTGAGCTATCTTGGGATGTACTATACGACTCTGTGTATCCCCCTTTTTCAGCATGCTCTTCTTCGGGTGTTACGCCAGGTAGTTTGTTTTTACATGCCTTTTTTTTGGGTTTGGTTGTGCGTAAAGAAGTAACACTTGTTATTTAGTAGGTTGTGGTTTCCATTGGTATGTAATCTTTCTTCGTCTTTTTTAAACTTGCAAATGGGACCATTAGTGCAAAATCTAAAAATACAACATGTATTTATTGATGTGTGGTCACACTCTAATGGCCTTTGATCTACCATGTCTGACGCAACATGATTATTCGGCAAGATAGATGAAGTGACATACAAAAGAAACTAGATTTGATAAAGCAATAAAGATCAAACTAAACATTGTTTGTCCCATCACTATAAGAAAAGTTTCCTTCCGCAACAAATTGGCCCGACGATCGTCGTAGAAGGCGCGTCTTCCGCGACGAAATTCTCGGCTCGGCCGTGGTCGATGGAAAACTTTTTTTTCCAGTTTCTCAGCCCTCTACTACGACGGATCTACTAAAAACGTAGAGGAAGCTCGGCTGGCGCGTGGCAGAATCATGATTTTCATTTCCTCGTGCGATGTTGACTCGCCGAAGTATTTTGAGGCGTGTGGGTCCCGGACGTCAATGTCCCTAGCGGACCATATTTTTCGATCGCGCCTCCCTGATTTGAACTCGATAACGTTGCTCGAGGCGTCTGCCATTTAGTCAGGCTGCTAGGTCCCACATGTCATCCTCTCATTAGAAGGATCGTGTGTATGATGGAATTTTTTACCTTCGTTCACGCTACCCTGTTCCGAAGTTGATAGCGCTGCTCAATGCATCTACCGTCTAATCAACCTCCTGGGACCCACATGTCGTCCTCTCATTAGAAGAAACGTGTGTATGATGGATTTTTTTCTTCGCTGGCGCTACCCCGTTCCGAGTTGATAGCGTTGCTTGACGCATCAACTGTTTAACCAACCTCCTGAGCTCCACATGTCATCCTCTCATTAGAAGAAAAGTGTGCATGATGAATTTTTTTCCTTCGCTCGCGCTAGCCTGTTCCGAACTTGATAGCGCTGTTCGATGCATCTACCGTTTAATCATGATGTTGGGCCCCACATGTCATCTTCTCATTAGAAGAAACGTGTGTATGATAGATTTTTTACCCTCTGTCGTGCCTTCGTGTTCCGAACTTAATAGCGTTGCTCGCTGCTTCAACCGTTTATACAGGCTGGTGGGCCCGACATGTCAGCCTTCTCTGTGCAGGAAATGTGTGCATGCTAGACTTTTTTTTCTTCTCTTACGCCTCCCCGTTTGGAACTTGGCAACTTTGCTCGATACAATACCCGTATAATGTCCCTGCTGGGTCCACATGTCAGCCGTCTATGTAGAGGAAACTTGTGTATTTGGTCATTTTTTTGGTCGTGTCCGCTGGTTTGACCTTGGTAACGTTGTTCCATGCGGCAGGCGTGTATGGTCTTGCTGCTGGGGCCCACGTGTCAGCCTCTCTCGACAAGAAACATGTCAATCTTGGTCTTCTTTTTTCCGGTCGAGACTGTTGTACAAGTACTTTTTAAACTCGCTCGTTAAACTTGATCTCTTGTATGGTAAGGTTGATGGGCGCTAGCTACAAGCAGGTGGGTCGGCCATTTCAGCCTCTTCGTACAAAAATATTGCTACAGATAAAGTGCATGCCTTTCCACTACAGAAGAAAATTATTATCCTTTTATAAAACGTTAAAAATGTATACTAACATTGTATATACCTTATTTACTTTTCTTCTTAAAAAATTGCTTGTCTATCTGCTACGCGTGATTGCTAGCAGCTCAACTAAAAAAGTTAAGTATAAATAATATAGTAGGTAGTACTTATAAACATGGATAGGCAGAATTTTTTTAGGGGTGGGTGGACGGTGCCCAAAAAAGGCCGAATTGAAAAAATGGGCCAAGAAGGGATTGATGAGTGCTATTTGCATGGCAGAATAATCTAAAACATGGCCGAGTTAGAAGGTCTTGGGCTATAATAAGGTCGGAAGGGCTAATTTCTTGGACTCGATAGTTAAAATCCCAAGGTATGTGCTAGGGCTCGGCCGGATTTGAAACAAAGCCGTCAACAAGGGGAAAAAAGGTATAAAATATGAGCGCCTAGATCCAGGTGCCTGAGAACTTGTTATGTTAAGGAGCTGACGTCACCCTACTAATTGTGCTAATACTCAGTTGTAACCTAGTAGTTGCAACTCATTAAATTCCCAGTTACAAGCTATTGCAACAAATGTGTAACCCTCACGTTGCACCAATTACGAGGTAAATCCAATGGCGAGAGAGGTGACTCTTGAGAACTGGAAAATCTGATAAAATATTCACAGATATTTCTGTGAAAACTGTGGACAACACCCTGTGCCTGCCAAAACTTTCCACCGAGACGCCAAACTTTCCTAAGCCCGCCCTCAATCGAGCGAACAACCCCTGTCTCTTCAAATTTTGCGCCGTTCTGATGGGAGATGCACCGGATTGGAACCAGGACGCAAACTTCTCCATGCCTTAAAAAAACTTCTCGATGCCTTTCTATCAACAGTGCCGGCCTACCACCATTGGCCGCTCCATTCTTCATGAGACGCACCGGCCGGGGGTCAGCTGGGCCATCCCCACGCTTCGCATGCTAGATTCAGGCACTGGACATTCTTCTTGGTTTTGGTTTGTTCTCCACCTCTCCTAAAAATAGTTAAAGCTTATGACCATCTAGATTTACAAGGTGCTTGCAGATTTGGGTAGGTACGTTCTTTAGGTAAACCTATAGTAAAGCTCTGGATAGAAGAGTTCGAAAACATCTTAAAAAGGACTTGGCAGAGATCCTGTGCAAGCTTTTGACCTGATATATTTTGTAACATCCCAAAACTTAATCCAAAGTTAATCAAGATCAAATCTACCCAATTTATGGTTAACAAAAGCTTTTCCATTTAAAAATAATTAAGCAATCATATGTGTGTGCATTTAAATTAGGAGTTGTTTTGAATTGCCATGTTTGAGTGATCCTTTGGTTGTAAAATGATTCTAAGGTGAATTAAACATCATCTTGATCATTCCCAAACAAATCCCAAAGAAAAATAAATCAAAAAGAACAAAATAAAGAAATGGTCATTTGTGCCATTTTAATCAACTAGGTCACTTTAGGTGTTCCTAGGACTCAAATCCAACAGAGACAACTGTGGTTCTTTGCACCCCTTGCTAGTACAAGTAGTGATGTGTCAAGGCCCACTTTGTGATCTCCCAAAATCATTTAAACTCTAATTTTAAATGACATTTGAAAATTGAATCTAGTATATGTATCAAGATCACACTATTTCAAAATCCACTCAAATGAACTCCAATTCAAAATCCCAAGTAAACCTAGATGCTCAAGCATAAGTTACACCACTCCACCAAAAATCTCTCAAAAATTCAAAATTTCTCTCATGCGGCCATTGTGTCGAACAGGTGGCAGGCAGAAATCAGCTGGCCTAACTAACACTGTTGCTAGTTAAGCACTTGTCCCCCTATGGACCCTCTCATGTCTCCTCTGTCCCCCTGAGCCTAACCAAGCCACGCCATTCCATCACGTCCCCTAGCTCCGCCCAATCCTACTGCCGCTAGCAGCCTCGCCGCCCTTTCTCTCTGCGCCGTGCACAACGTACGCTAGAGCACGATCGCCGCCAGCGCGCCACAGACCAAGCCCCGAAACCAAAGCGTGCACGCAGCTCAGCCTTGAACCTAGCAACCCGTCAGACATGGCCGTGCACCGCCGCGTGACCCACAGTCACCATGATCACCGTCGAGCACCGCCTCTATCTCCTAGAGCGCGTGAAGCCCCCGACCACATACCACCGCCCCTAGCCGGGCCATTGCGCCATAGCTGACCGCCAGCAGACCGCCCACCGTCCGCCTACCTCGCCCACGCTGGTAGCCCTCTGTATCGCCGTCACCGACGAGCTCCGCCCACACCCGTCGGTCCCCTCGTCAAACCTATATAAGGAGGCCACCCCAGCACCATATCTTCACACCATTCCACTCCCCTCTCTCCACTGACCATTTCCCCTCTCTCATTGGAGCCGCTCGAGCCACCGTTCGCCGGAATTCCACCTGAGGTAGCCGCTATAGAGGAGGAGAAGTCCCCCTCGATTTCGTCCACCTCAGCTCCTACCACGACTTCGCCTGAGCTCGCCGTCATCCACCAGTTTGTTTGCCCGCCTCGCCGCACTAGCTGGAGCCCTGGTACGTCCCCAGTAGACCCCCACCTACCGCCTAGGGTTTGGTCTCGCCGGCAACGAGTCCGTCCTCGACGACGACTGTGGACCGTTGATCTATGTTCTAATCGTAGTGCCTAGATCATCCCGTACCGCTTTGCGTTTAAAGAGTCACTGACAGGTGGGACCCCCTATCAGCAGCCCTTTGCACCACGGAGCACCATTGGGCCACCCATTTAGTTTCTCGCGCTGACCCAGTTAATTCAAATTAGGTTTTTTCTTTTTAAACTTAGACTTAGTTCTGTCCCTTAGTTCAAAAATCAATTCAAAGAGTTTTACAAATCCAAATGGAGTGATTCCAATTTTGTTGGAAAGGTAATAAAAATATCTATCCAAGCCTGTTGGATTTAATCATTTAGAGTTAGAGATCTTTCTTAGTAAAAATAACAAGACAGAAGCATTTGCACATTCAAACATTTTTCTAAAATCAACCATAATAGCTTTTGAGTTGATTCCAACTCTCAAAAATCACATTTAACCATACCTATCTGAATATTTAATAATATTAAGGTTTGCATGCAGTGACTTCGGACTAGTACCAAAATAATGCTATATAGGCATTTTTAGTCACTTTAAATCATTAATTATTCAACTTAAACTTATTAAAATGTGATCCAACATTTAAATCATATTCCCATATGTTAGAATATGTGGTGATGACATGTGTCCACATGATCCCATATTTTACTTGGGAATATTAAATCTTAGTTAATTTCAATGAGTAGAAGTTACTTTTCTCAAATAAAAAGAATGAAGCTAGTTAATTCAACCTTGTGATGCTTGTGATGATAATAGTTCATCCAATGTGTGCCTTAGTGTGTTAAGTAGACTAGTTAAGCTTTGTTTGGTGATTGTGTATCTCGTATGTATTTATAGGCGATAGTACCGACCAAGCTTTCGAGGAGGAGGAGTTCTACCAAGAGGAGGAGGAAGAAAACTTCAACCACTGCACCAACCAAGGCAAGCCATCATTAACAATGCAAGATAGACCTTGCAAACTAGATAACCTAAGTAAATGCATTAGGCATGCTTTGGTTATACCCTTGGACTTATACCTACTCCAAATGTTATTTACCAACTTTACTTTCTTTACTTTACCAAAATCCTTTACTTGTTTGAAGGTAGCATAAAAGGTATAAAACTTGACCTATCTAGATAAACTTAGATGTCATTCTATGGCATGAGATTGACATTAGCATCCCACATTAGTGAACACTCTTAACTTAGTAGTTTATAGCTAAACTAAAACTTGAGTCACTTTAGATGGGATTACTTGGTGAAAATGACTTGTGAAAACCTTGGAATGATGAGTCATTCTATTGAGATGTTTTGACATGTATTGAGAAACACCAATGGTTTATGATGATGAAAATGTTGAGGCATGAGCCTTAGCCCTTTTACAAAACTGATGGTTTGTTCGGATGTGATACCATTCCAATTTTACCGTACAACCACAATACCTGAATTGGGTAAGGCTTAGCCGGAAGTTTATATGCATTAGTATTAGTTCCCTCGCGGGAGAGGTTTGAGCTGAGGCTACCTCTCAATGTTGTCCACGTATGCAGTGCCCAAGATGACAGATGGTCATGGTTGGGAGGCCATGCTCATAGGAGAGGTGCTTATACTAGGGTGTGTAAAAGAAAGATTATGTTTGATTATCTGCATACTAAGTATGATGATTCAGGGTTATCCCTGACAAATGTATCGAATCTGGTGGTGAAAGTGTACCGCCTCTGTAGAGTGTCAAACTATTCGAATAGCCGCGTCCGTGGTTATGCACAGTTGGAGTGGCCATACTGTTTCGTTGTCAGATGTTTTCAAAACAACTTATGAAATGAATTGTGACATGACTTGACCACAACAGAGTTGTGACTATGACAATTAAGTTCCCACTTAAGTGTTTTCAAACTTTATTTTATCTTTCTTTGCTTCTGAACTCAGCTTAGGTTTCAAACTTAGTTTTATAAATAAACTTAGAGTTAGCAATCCTACTAGAACTACCTTACTTGTTAGTGATAGTTTGCGAGTACTTAAAGAGTACTCATGGCTTTTGTCGCTGGCTATTCCTATGGCCAGACTATGAAGGAGACTACCAAGACGAAGGACAGCAGGACGGCTATGATAACTAGGACTATCTTCCATTGTCAGCATTTCTTGTGACCATGAAGATGGACCCCACCGCTACGCTTATTATTATTCCGCGGCTTATTGTATTAAGACTGGATCATGAGATCCTTTATTTGTGTAAGACCTTATTATGGTTTGTAATGGATGATGTACTGTGATATCCTATCTGTTATGTCTTGCTAAAATGGTAATCCTGGGATTGCGATGTATGGCATAACAAGCATCTGGGATTAAAAATCCGGGTGTTGACAAGTTGGTATCAGAGCCATCCTGACCATAGGAGACCCTAGTTAGAATGGACGTCCGAACAAAAACTTAGCTTCAAAAACCAAAGTGAGTATTTATGAATACTATTTCCTCTCTTACCCTTGGGAAATCTTTCTCTCAAAAATATCATGTTCCTCCAATTCTTACATTACTACATAAAATTTGACACACTTGATCACTTCACTAACTTTCTCATCCTTAATTCTTATAGATGGAGACTTAGTTCAGCAAGTTCTACCAGTTGGGCAATGGAGGCCAGCTGATATTCGAGAGGGATCTTGACGAACTATCAGAGTACTTGGGACGCCCACATCCAGAATTCCTAGGAGCTCAACTTCCTGGACCCCCAGGAGGAGATTTACAATGGCTAGTCACCGCTTATCTTCGAGGAAGTATAGAAGCACCAACGTCCGGGAGGATCCAGTTCTCCGTGAGAGAGAACAACTGGCTAGATGGATTAGCCAGGGCAATGCATGAAGCTCTCGCACGTCTATGTGCCCTGAGTGTCAACCAAATCCAAGGAACCCGCTTTGTTCACTATGCAAGGCGTGACTTCATGGGAATGCCAATGGAGATGCCAAGTCACCCGGAGTTGAAGCGTCAAGTGGAGAACCTTCACTTCCTGCTGTACGACCGACAGAAGGAATTGGATAGTGCTCGGGAGTTCGCCAACCACAACCTTGCCATTGCCGCCTAGAAGGCCCAGAATTTCTCACTGCTTGTCAAGGATCGCTAGTCTCTTCGCCGCCAGCGCGAAAAGAAGGATCGCACCATCGACCATCTTCGCAAGAAGGTGGCCGACCTCGAGAAGACCATCAAGGAGCAAGAAGCTCAGCTTGCAGCAACGGAAGAAGAAGAGGAAGGTGAAGACATCCAAGGAGATATGGACTCTTACCTCAGCAATAATGATGACTTTCTGGAGGAGGATGCTGTGGACTTCTACACCGACGATGATGACTCCGATTTCATCGATGATGAGTAGATGCACTAGAGCACTGTCGTAGCATGAGGAGTATCAGTCCCATTGTATCGTAGCTTATAGAATGGTTCTTAAAACCATCTGTTTTTCTTTGTTGTTGTGGTGTGTGTGTGTTTGTATCGTGTGCTTGTTTGAATGAATGAAAAGAAGTTAGTTGCAAAAACCTGAGTCAAACTCAAAGTTTTAGCTTTGAAATCAAAACCATGAACCTTAGAACTTTCCCTCTTACCCCTTTATCTATCTCAATCTTCAGATGACTCGTGGAAATCCTGGAGGGACCAGCTCATCACAGGACCAAATGCTGCAAATTATGCAGATGGTACTTGTAGACCGTGAAGCAAGCAAGGCAGAATGCCAAGCCAACCTAGCAACTCTGCAGTAGATAGCTCAAATGGCCCAAAACAACCAAGGGCATGGAAATTAGGATCATCAAGGATCCAAGCTGAAAAACTTCCAGAATACCAATCCCCCAATCTTTAGCACTTCGGAGAACCCACTAGATGCTGATGACTGGTTGCAGACAATGGAGAACAATTTAGAAGTAGCCAGAGTTGATGACAACGAGAAAGTTCTCTTTGCCACTCACTATTTGGCAGGAGATGCTAGAGCATGGTGGAACAACACCCACACGATGAACCATGGTCAAGTGATGACATGGGAAGCCTTCAAAATCAAGTTCAGTCACACCCACATGCCACAGGGTCTAGTCACCAGAATGAGGGATGAATTCAAAGAGTTGAAGCAAGGCAAAATGACTGTAGTGGAGTACCGCGACAGATTCTTGTCCCTAGCTAGGTATGCACCTGATGAGATCAACACGGAGGCCAAAAAGAAGGAGAGATTCCTGAACGGACTGCATGATGAGATGTAGACTGTCCTCGTAAACATCCGTTTTGAGGATCTCGAAGAGCTAGTCGACTCTGCCATTCAGATGGAAGGGAAGATTAACCAAGCCAACGACAACCGCAAGCGTCGTATGATGCACCAAGATGGATCCAACAGCCACCAGAAGTACCGTCCCAACCCGTCTGCAGGATATGCACCAAGGAACAACCGACCCCCAATGTCTCGCCCAAGCTACCCCAACCGTAGCAGAGGCAATGTGAAGTCCAGAGGAAACAACAACCACCCCGGCAACACCAGCAATTTCAACCGTGTCCCTCCCAAGAGCAACAACAACCACAACAACAACAACAACAACAACACTGCACCCAGAACTAGAAGCAATGATGTGCCCGTGGCAGCGAAAGACAAGTCTCAGATCACTTGTTTCGAGTGTGGAGTGAAGGGTCACTATTCTAATGAGTGCCCCAAGAAGACTGCCGCCACTGCCAATGTGAATGACCCAGCTCAACATCAGCATCGCGTTCAACCAGGAAGAAGATTTTCCCCAGGGAACCCTCACAACCGCAACGGCCGTCGCTTCCACATGAACGCCGAAGAAGCCCAAGAAGCGACAGATGTAGTCCTGGGTATGTTTTCTGTCAACTCAGTTTTAGCAAGAGTGTTGTTTGATTCTGGGGCATCGCACTCATTTTTCACCGAAGAATTTGCATGCGCTAGTAAGATTCACCCAACCAACTTGAAGCATGTCATGATAGTTCAAATTCCCGGTTCAACTATAAAAGCTAGAAAAATTTACAAAGATGTGCCTATCAGAATACATGGGATAGATTGTTATGCTAATTTAATAGTCCTTGGAACCAAAGGATTGGAATTAGTACTAGGTATGGATTGGATGTCAAAGCATAAAGGACTGATAAACTATGCTAAGAAATCCATCACCATGACCAGTAGCTCTGGAGTAACAGTAGAGCATGTATCTAAAACCTTACCTCGTCAATTCAAGTGCAACACAAGTCTAGCCCTACTCACCATAGACCAAGTCAGAGTAGTCTATGAATACCCCGACGTATTCCCAGATGAATTGCCTGGTATGCCCCCGGATAGGGATATTGAGTTCATTATCGAACTAATCCCCGGAACCGGACCAATAGCCTAGAGACCCTATAGCATGAACCCCTCAGAGTTAGTAGAACTGAAGAAGCAATTGGATGCTATGTTAGCCAGATGCTTGATTCAACCAAGCGCATCGCCATGGAGATCACCAATGTTATTCGTCAACAAGAAAGATGGAGGCAATGGTTTGTGCACTGATTACAGAAAGTTAAATGACGTCACCATCAAAAACAAGTACCCAATGCCAAAGATAGAGGATCTATTTGATCAGTTGACTGGTGCCAAGTGTTCTCAAAGATTGATCTTAGGACTGGTTATCACCAACTTAAGATTCGTGCAACGGATATTCTGAAGACCGCCTTTTCTAATCGTTATGGTTTATACGAGTATACGGTCATGTCTTTTGGATTAACCAATGCCCCTGCTTATTTCATGAATCTCATGAATAAGATCTTTATGAATTTCTTAGATAAGTTTGTAGTTGTGTTTATCGACGATATCCTTATCTACTCCAAGTCATAAGAAGAGAATGAGCAACATTTGAGAATCATCCTTGAAACCCTGAGAGAGCATATGTGAGTTTTGGCTGAAAGAAGTAGGATTCCTAGGACATATTGTGTCTGCTGGAGGAGTCTCTATTGATCCCACCAAGATCAGAGATGTCGAAGCATGGGAAGCCCCAACCACTCAAACCCAAGTCCATGCATTTCTCAGATTAGGGGGATATTACCGCAAGTTCGTCGAAGGATTTTCGAGCATAGCAAGACCCACGACCCAATTGTTGAAGAAGGACAATAAGTTTGAATGGACCGACAAATGTGAAGCCAGTTTCCAGGAGCTCAAGAAGAGATTGATTTCAGCCCCAATATTGATCATGCCAGATATCAAGAAGCCGTTTGATGTGTATTGTGATGCATCCAAGATTGGTCTCGGGTGTGTATTGATGCAAGAAGGCAAAGTCATCGCTTATCTGTCTCAACAACTGAAGCAGCATGAGCAGAACTATCCGACCCATGATCTTGAGTTAGCAGCCGTAGTTTTGGCATTGAAGACATGGCGTCATTATCTTATGGGAAATCGCTGTGAGATTTACTCAGATCACAAGAGCTTGAAGTATATTTTCACTCATAAGGAGCTGAATATGAGGCAAAGGAGATGGATTGAGTTAATCAAGGATTATGACCTTGACATTCACTATCACCCCGGCAAAGCCAATGTGGTAGCGGATGCTCTTAGCAGATTGCTGTGTAGGTTAAACACCATGATCAAGGAGAAGCAACCAAGTTTGTATGAGGAGTTGGAGCAGTTTAGAACTGAGCTTGTTAGCGAAGGATTTCTAGCTAGCATGGAACTTCAACCCACTTTGATTAGCCAAATCAAGGAAGCCTAGAAAGGAAATAAAAGTATCGACAGAATCAAACGTCGTATTGGTACATGAAAGGTACCCGGATTCACCGAAGATGAAGAAGGAGTTCTGTGGTACAAAGGACGTATCTGTGTGCCAGCAGATTCGGAACTGAAGCAAATTATCATGCAGGAAGCTCATGATACTCTTTATTCTATCCACCCCGGAGGCACGAAGATGTATCAAGATTTGAAAGAGCAATTTTGGTGGCACAAGATGAAGAGAGAAATCGGAAGCTACATCGCCAAGTGTGACATCTGTCAAAGAGTCAAAGCAGAACATTAGAGACCCGTAGGACTGTTGCAACTATTGCAGATTCCGGAATGGAAATGGGATTCCGTCGGAATGGACTTTATCACCGGATTGCCTACTTCTAGTAGGGGAAATGACTCAATCTGGGTCATCGTTGATAGACTGTCCAAGGTAGCTCATTTTATACCTGTCAAGACTACCTACCAGAGTTCAAAGCTAGCAGAGTTGTACGTTGCTAGAATTGTTAGTCTGCATGGAACCCCCAACACCATAGTATCAGATCGAGGAACCCAATTTACCTCGAGATTCTGACAGAAAGTCCAAGAAGGATTGGGAACCAAGTTGAATTTCAGCACAGCTTATCACCCGCAAACTGATGGACAAACTGAAAGAGTCAACCGGATCTTAGAAGATATGTTAGAGCTTGTGTATTAGAGTATGGATCAAAATGGGAAGACTGCCTGCCTTTCACAGAATTCTCCTACAACAACAGTTATCAAGCCAGTTTGCAAATGGCCCCATTTGAGTTCCTATACGGAAGAAAGTGTCGTACCCCTTTGAATTGGTCGCAAGTAGGAGAGAGTCAGCTCTTTGGACCCGACATTCTCCGAGAAGCCGAAGAAAAGGTTCACAAAGTCCGTGAGTACCTCAAGACCGCCCAATCCAGACAGAAGAATTATGCTGACAAGAGAAGGAGAGACCCGACTTTCAATGTCAGAGATTTTGTATATCTCAAGGTTTCGCCATTGATGGGAATGCAACGTTTTAGTCTGAAAGGAAAGTTAGCCCCTAGATATATCGGACCCTTCAAGATTCTGAATCACGGAGGAGAAGTATCGTATCAACTGGAACTGCCAGAAGAGATGTCAGCCATCCATAATGTGTTCCATATCTCGTTACTTCGCAAATGCCTAGAAGTGTCGGAGAAGACCGAAGTTTTCAAGAACATTGATCACCGAGCTGTTGATATCAACAAGGATCTGACGTATTGTGAAGTGGCCATCCGTATCTTAGAGGAAGCTTACAGAACCATCAGGACCCGGAGTATCAAATTTCTCAAGATTCAATGGAGCAAACATACCGAAGAAGAAGCCACTTGGGAGCGGGAAGATTACATTAGGACAGAGTTTCCAGATCTCTTTAGTTCCTAGTTTTCTTTCGTAAATCTTGGGACGAGATTTTGTTAAAGGGGGGAAGGTTTTTAACATCCCAAAACTTAATCCAAAGTTAATCAAGATCAAATCTACCCAATTTAGGGTTAACAAAAACTTTTCCATTTAAAAATAATTAAGCATTCATATGTGTGTGCATTTAAATTAGGAGTTGTTTTGAATTGCCATGTTTGAGTGATCCATTGGTTGTAAAATGATTCTAAGGTGAATTAAACATCATCTAGATCATTCCCAAACACCAAAGAAAAAGTAATCAAAAAGAATAAAATAAAGAAATGGTCAATTGTGCCAATTTAATCAACTAGGTCATTTTAGGTGCTCCTAGGACTCAAATGCCAACAGAGACAATTGTGGTTCTTTGCACCCCTTGCTAGTACAAGTAGTGATGTGCCAAGGCCCATTTTGTGATCTCCCAAAATCATTCAAACTCTAATTTTAAATGACATTTGAAAATTGAATCTAGTATATGTATCAAGATCACACTATTTCAAAAACCACTCAAATGTACTCCAATTCAAAATCCCAAGCAAACCTAGATGCTCAAGCATAAGTTACACCACTCCACCAAAAATCTCTCAAAAATTCAAAACTTTCTCTCATGCGGCCATTGTGTCGAACAGGTGGCAGGCAGAAATCAGCTGGCCTATCTAACACTGTTGCTAGTTAAGCCCTTGTCCCCATCTAGACCCTCTCATCTCTCCTCTGTCCCCCTGAGCCTAACCAAGCCGCGCCATTCCAGCACGTCCCCTAGATCCGCCCAATCCTACAGCCACCAGCAGCCTCGCCGCCCTTTCTCTCTTCGCCGTGCGCAGCGCACGCTAGAGCGCGATCACCGCCAGCACGCCACATACCAAGCCTCGACACCAAATCACGCACGCAGCTCCGCCTTGAACCCAGCAACCTGCCAGACACGGCCGTGCACCACCGCGCGATCCACAGTCACCATGATCACCGTCGAGCATTGATACATTGCAAATGTATCTATAATTTTTGATGATCCATGCTTGCATTTATCCACTTTCTTGTGTTTTGTTCCATATTTGGAGTACTTTTCATATGATTTCTTGGACTAACCTATTAGCAAGAGCCACAGTGCCAGCTGCCAGTTTTCTGCTGTTTTTGGTTCCAGGAAAGTCAGAAAATGAATATTCTCGGAATTGGACGGGACAAAAGCCAAAGTGCCTATTTTTCTGAATGTCATCAAGTGCCAGAATACGAGACAGAGAGGGGCCAGAGGGCCACCACACCACCTGGCCGCGCGGCCAGGCCTGGCCCGCACCAGGGGGTGGTGTGGCCAGCCCAGGCACCCCCTCGGCCTGCCCTTCTAACTATAAGATGCCCTCGGGACGTAAACCCTAAGTACCCGATCAAAAATCCACGAAAGAGTCTATAGCCGCCGTCATCTCCATCCCTAGATCGGGAAGGATCTGAAGCTCTTCCCGGCACCCTGCCAGAGAGGGGAATTCACCCTGGAGGCCTTCTTCATCACCATGCAAGCCTCCGGTGTGATGCGTGAGTAGTTCATCCTTGGACTATAGATCCATGTAGTAGCTAGATGGTTGGTTCTCCTCCTTTGTGCTTTCATGTTTAGATCTTGTGAGCTTCATTCACGATCAAGATCATCTATTTGTAATTCTGCATGTTGTGTTTGCGGGGATCCGATGAATATTGAGATGCTATTTCAGATTGATTATTGATTCTATCATGTCTTTGTTATTTGTGATCTTGCATGCTTTCCGTTGTTAGTAGCTATCTTAGCCAAGTAGATGCTAGCAACTCCAAGAGTTAGTATTTATGCTCGATAGTGGGTTCCCGCCTCTGGTAATCTGGGGAAGTGATAGAAATCTCTAAGGTACTAGATGTGCTGTTGCTACTAGGGAGAAAACAACAATCCTTTGTTCATAGAACAATCGTATTGTTTACTTTACACGCAGTTCGTAAAGCAATAATCTGTTGCTTGCAACTTAATACTGGAGGGGGTTCGGATGATAACCTGAAGGTGGATTATTAGTCATAGATGCAATTGGATGGCGGTCTATGTATTATGTTGTAATGCCCAATCAAGTCTCAAAGGAGTCAAGATGATTAGTATATGCATGTATTGCCCAATCAAGTCTCAAAGGAGTCAAGAGTAGTCACACAACTTAGTTTTACAAGTTTGCTTTCTTATTTGAAAACCCAAAAAATGACTACTCTTGAAAACACTAAGTTGTGTGACTTCACTAGCACTAACAACAATGATTTTATGAGCACACCTATTGCTCCACCTGTGGCTGAAAATACTTTCTTTGAGATAAAACCTGCTTTGCTCAATCTTGTTATGAGAGAACAATTTTCTGGTATTGGTAATGAAGATGCTGCTTCCCATCTAAATACCTTTGTTAAACTTTGTGAGATGCAAAAGCATAGGGATATAGATGGTGATACTATTAAGCTGAAATTGTTTCCTTTCTCTTTGAGAGGAAAACATAAAGAATGGTTGAATTCCTTAACTAGGAATAGTATTGATTCTTGGACTAAGTGTAAAGATGCTTTTATTGGAAAATACTATCCTCCTCTTAAGATTATATCCATGAGAAGTGAAATAATGAAGTTTAAACAACTTGATAATGAGTATGTTGCTCAAGCTTGGGAAAGAATGAAATCTTTGGTAAAGAATTGTCCCACTCATGGACTGACTGCTTGGATGATCATCCAAACTTTTTATGCAGGATTGAACTATTCTTCAAGGAACCTATTGGATTCTGCTGCTGGAGGTACCTTTATGACCATCACTTTGGGAGCTGCAACAAAACTTCTTGACAATATGATGGTTAATTATTCTGAATGGCATACTGAGAGAGCTCCACAAGGTAAGAAGGTAAATTCTGTTGAGGAAACCTCCTCCTTGAGTGATAAGATTGATATTATTGTGTCTATGATTGTTAATGGGAAAGCCCATATTGATCCAAATAATGTTCCTTTAGCCTCTTTGGTTGCTCAAGAAGAGCAAGTTGATGTGAACTTCATAAGAAATAACAATTTTGGCAACAATACTTATGGTAATAATGCTTATAGGAACAATTTTGGTAACAAAAATTATAAGTCATATCCTCCCAACAATGGTAGTGCTTATGGAGATTATTACAACAATAATAAGAGTGCTCCCTCTGAACTTGAAGTTATGCTTAAAGAGTTTATTAGTAAACAAACTGCTTTCAATAAAACTATTGAGGAAAAACTCTCTAATGCTGAAAGAAATATAGCATCTTTAGCTGAAGCACAAACTACTTTGAATAAAATGGCTGCTAAACCTGAAACTAATGATAATCCCTTTGCAGCTACTAATGCCATACAAGTAAGAATTTATGAAAATGTTAGACTATTAGCTGAATTACATGCTAAGTGGGAAAGAGAAGATGAAATTGCTAGGAACATTAGTGTTTCTACTATTACCGCCACTAGTGTTGAGGCTAGTAATAGTTCTACTACTTTAGATGATACATTTGATTTTGATCTTGATGGTTGCAACATCTCTGAAGTTATTAAGTTCCTACAAAAGCTTGCTAAGAGTCCTAATGCTAGTGCTATGAACATGGCTTTTACAAAACACATTACTGATGCTCTCATAAAGATTAAAGAAGAAAAGATGAAACATAAAGCTTCTATTCCTATATAGCAAGAGGATGGTTGGGAACCCATCATTAATATGAAAGTGAATGACTTTGATTTCAAAACTTTGTGTGACCTTGATAGTAGTGTTTATATTATGCCTAGAAGGATTTATGATATGCTTGATTTGCCTCCTCTTGAAGATTGCTATTTGAATGTCCCACTTGATGATAATGCTAAAAAGAAACTCATGGGGAGTCTTAACGATGTTCTTATTATGGTTAATGATTCCTATGTCCCCGTTGACTTCTCTGTTTCGGATGTTGAATACAATGCTTCTTTTCCTATTACTTTGGTAAGACCTTTTCTTAGAACTGTTGGTGCCATCATTGATATGAAAGAAGGCACCATTAAATATCAACTCCCACTCAAGAAAGGTATAGAACACTTCCCTAAAATGAGAGATAAGATTTCTTTTGCTTCTCCTATGAAAACAAAATTTGGTCTTAATGCTTCTTCATTTGAGAACACTTGATTCTTTCTTTGCTTCGTATGCCTAACTTAAAGACGTTAAAGAAAAGTACTTATTGGGAGATAACCCAAAAGTTTTAGATGAGTCTTGGATGTTATTACCTCTGTAATAAACTCTCCTTATCCTTTTTATTTTCTTTTTGTGCCAATAGTAACCTCTAATGAGGGAGAAGTAATGATTGGGAAAGTTGCTGTCCCGAAACAGATTTTTGTGCTTCACCGTAAAAATTCATGAGAGAGCTATGTATGTCGGGTTGAGATGTAATGTTTTGTGCTTCTGCCCCAGGTTGTTATCTAACTTTCGTTAGTTCAACAATTTTTGATTTGAGCAACAGAAGGTCTTCGAAAAAATTCGTCTTTACCTACTGGTCTGTTTTGACAGATTTCTGCCATTTTCTACATTTGCTTCTTGTTGGTTCCTTCTTGAGTTCTTTTGGGGAATTGAGCTTTCTGAGGGAAGTGCTACAGTAGCTAGTGTTCTAATGGAAGTTTATTTTGTGTTAGAACTGAACCTTAAGACTTATTTATCTTGAGTGCATTAATGTTGCTAATGAGATTGTGTTAAGTTTTGTATGAAGGAAAAATTTCAGGTGTATGGAAGGAATGAGTAATGAGATGAAGGATGGACTAAAGCTCAAGCTTGGGGATGCCACGCGTGTCACCCCAACAAATATCCAAGAAGTACAAGCATCAAAGCTTGGGGATGCCCAAGGCATTCCCTTCTTCATCAATAAAAATCCCAGGTTTCTTCCAAATGCTTCATTTTTATCGTTTCATGCACAGTTGTGTTGTTCTTGGAGCGTCTTCTTTTTCGTTTTCATTTCGGTTTTCATTTTCTTTGGTTTGCTTAGTTTTTTGAATAAATTGGTTGGACCCCCTCTTTCATACATTGGTTTGCAAATAGTTTGGTTTAGTTTGGAAAAGAGTAGGAAAGTTCATGCTTATGTGGTAAAAAGAGCTTGTTTTTTACTGTGGTCTATGCTTTGTCATGCCATAATTGATATGGTTTTGGCTTTATGCTTAGTATTCTTTACTGTAGCATGACTTGTTATAAACAATTGATATTGCTTAATGTTCCTTGGATGAATCATGCGTTGTTTTAGCATATTAAAGCATAGTATAGTGGTATTCTCCTTTGATGCTTCATTTGGGTTGACTTGGCACATGCTCACACCATGTTATGACTATCTCAAGTCACCATAGCCTTTATGATCCTTTAGTTTTAAACTTGTAGTATCACTTTATGCTTTGATCAATGATGTTTTGTCGCTCTGCATGATTATGGCCATTATTGCTCTCTTAGTTTGTCGCTCCCAGTCTTTTGCTAGCCTCCACAACAAAGTAGAGTTTCACTCATGCATCCAACTCCCTAAACCAAGTTATTCCAAAGAGTCCACCATACCTACCTATTAGCATTATTGCTACTCCAAGTAATTTCTTGTTTTTATCTACCTTCCAAATTAAACTTGTTATGGGAAAATTAGTGATTAAAGCTCTCACGAATTTGATGGCACACTTTACTTTCTTGCACTTAATAAACTTGAACCATTGTGCTCACCTATGTTGCGTATATGCTTGCGCTTTGTAAGTTGTGAATTAGCAGAACCATGCTGTCATGGGGAACGCTTTCAACATTGCACTGGTACTTTGTACCTAGTTGATATCATGTTCTTTTGTCTATGGATGTCGTCGGTGTTCTTTTGTCTAATGAAAGGGGAGCTTGTAAGTCCATATGCATGTGTGTTAGAAACGCCTGGGCCGCTGGTCTAATCCATGCTGACATGCTGGAAACCTGCAGCGTAACCATAACAAGCATCTATGAAGCATTCTTCTTATAAAAAAGAGTCCGATATTGAGAAAAAAGAGAAAAGAAAAAAAGAGATTATGAAAAGAGGAAAGAGAGAAAAAGGCACCATATTCCCATGATAAATAAGAAGATTGCTGAGATGCTTGTTGTCTGCTTGCCTTGTCATTTTGATATGGGGATTCTTCCGTATCATCAGGCAAGGGGTACCCCTTTGGTGGTTCTCTATGATACACATATGCTTATGATGGCAAGAACTTACCGGTGACTAAACTTGAGTAGCATGAGGAGCGGCCCTCGTATTCAAGGGACATGAGATTCTCAATTTACAACTTGTCAAGCATATCCTCATATTTGATCACTTTAACCTTAATCACCTAAAGATGCCTATGATAGGGGCAATGAGAGCTAAAAGCTAGTAAGTATCATAATTTTTGGGAGCTCTTTATGAAACTTGCAATCCCTGCTTCCCTCTGCGAAGGGCCTTTCTTTTACTTTGTAGTTGAGTCAGTAAACCTATTCCCTTCTATCTCAACAAGTATTGTGAGTTGTTGTGTTTCATTCATTCATATGATGATTTATTCAATCATGTTTCTTATGTTCCTTGTTTTACACATTGCTCTTATCTTGGTGATTATTAATTTGAAAGCTATCATTGAAAACCAGTTATTTGTGAACTCCAGCAAATTAGCAACCATTCTTCGACCAAGAGCTAAGTTTGCCATTACCAATTATGATTTATTTTATGTATCTTTATTGTGTTTCCTTTACTTATTGCAAGTTAAGTTATATAATTGTGAGTTGTCTTCTACTATGATCTATGTATTAATGAATGTGATGCTTCCTGTCCATATTATGTGATCGACTCTTCACTCCATAAACCTGAGGTCATGTTTATTGAGCTCAGTTTCGCTTGGGGACAAGCGAAGTCTAAGCTTGGGGGGAGTTGATACGTCCATTTTGCATCACTATTCTATGTCATAATTCACTGTTATTCATTGATATATTTCGTATTGAGACGTGATACTTATGTTATTTCATCTGTTTTTGCATGGTTGATGACTTTTGGAGCATGGACCGCTGCAGTCAGGATTCTGATGGAAAAGGTGCTGTCTGGAGGCAAAATTCGCGAAGATCAGAAAATCCGGGAAAATATACGGAAAATCCTATTTTTCCAGAAGACGAAGGATGCCAGAAGGGGGAGTGGAGATGGGCCACAGGGGGCCCAGACCACCCCCTGGCGCGAGCCACCCTAGGCCGCGCCACCAGGTGGTGTGGACGCCCTGGCCCACCTATGGTTCTCCCTCTGGCGTGTATTATCCTCCCGAAACCCTAATACTCGGGGAGCGACCACAGAAAGATTCCGCCGCCTCTGCGGGGCAGAAAACACCGAGAGAGAAAGATCTCTCCGGCAGATAGATTTCTGCCGGGGGAATTCCTTCCCGGAGAGGGGAGATCATCGCCATCAATACCACCATCAAGCTGGACTTCATCGGGATCATCATCATCATCACCACCATCATCACCATCAGTACCCTCATCACCATCTCCATATTGCTGTAACAATTGGTTGAATCATGCATAGTTCTTAGGGGAAACTTTTCCGGTGTGGATTACTCTTTGTAGTTGATGCTATTGAGTGGAACCATTGAATTATTGTTAATGTTCAGATTGTTATTCATCATTATTTCATCTCTGGTCATGATCCATATGATGTCTTGTGAGTAGTTTGTTTTGTTCTTGAGGACATGGGAGAAGTCATGTTGTTAGTAGTGGAGTTGTGTTGAGAAAGATTCAATAGTTTGATATTTAAGTTGTGGTGTACTTCTTCTAGTGGTGTCATGTGAACGTCGACTACATGACCACTTCACCTATATGGGCCTAGGGGAATGCATTGTGTATTTGGCTACTAATCATAGGGGCTGCCGGAGTGACAGAAACCTGAACCCCCGTTAGGAAACCATTGCACAAGGGACGTAATGGTCTTAGAGTTTAAAGTTGTGGTTAGGTTGCTACCTTAATTACTTTCTTGTACTTACAGATGTTTGCAAGGGATATAATCAGAAGTATGTATTAGTCCTAGGAAGGTCGGTACATTAGCATAGGTTCACCCACACAACACTTAGCAAGCTAAAGAAGATTAATCAACTATATGAAGCGAAAGCACTTGACAATCTTCCCATGTGTCCTCGAGAATGTTTGGTCATCTTAAGTAATATAACCGGCTTGTCCTTTGCTGCATAAAGAATTTGGGACACTTCCTACATTTATTCCTACCGTCTTTTATTTACTCGTACTTTATTTACTTGCTTTATCAAAAACCCCTAAAAATCTGTTTGCTAAGTATTTTCAGAGAATTCCTGATCCATACCACTAGCCAGCACCTTCTGCTCCTTGTTGGGTTCGACACTTTTACTTATTGAAAATACTGCGATACACCCCCTATACTTGTGGGTCATCAGCGGATCATTTGCATCGCCTAATGCAATGATAATCGGATAGTTCACGCCAAGGAAAACAGAATGTGATCCAAGGTTATTAACCCTTTTCCATCAGTTAGCTGCAGTTAACTGGCTTGTGTTTATCGAGAACACCATGCACTCAAACCCAAAAGGATAGGTGTGAACGGTGCGACCATAGTGAACAACACTAGTATCATCAACAACAACATTGCCTGAGACACCATATGTATAGACTAGAAGAAGTCTTGAACCACCGACAGATCTTGCTAACCACCACCTACCAGGATCATTCTCCTCATCGTCCTCAACAAACCCATGTGTTAGATACAGCACATCGCATGGCGACAGGATAAGGATAGGACCTTCAAAGGGAAAGGAAATGTAACATGGAAATAATATTGATATTGATCTGACATTGTAGAAGTTGATATACAGTACTATTTTCAAAAAACCTTGATTTTACTTAAGATGTTTGATTGCGTAAAAAAATGCTAACCTAGGGAGATGCTATGGAAATTATAAATCTTTTTGAAATGGGGATATGCTATGGAAATTCTCCTAGAGACATGGTTTGATTCATGGGATCAAATGAAATAGGAAATAATCCTATAGGATCTTGAATGTAAAGTTCATTGGGAAAAAAAGCAAGGTTGGATCCTACAAGATTTTGTTGTCTTATATACCAAAGGAAAACCAACAAGGATTATTTCTAGGAGGTTTAATATCTTATCTTATCTTATCTTATATTACCACTATGTAGTGTATGAATAACTTTGAATATTCACTATTGGATCAGGACTTGCAAATCCCAACATTGCCAGCAGTTGGATCTTCTTTTCCATTCTTGCATCTACTTGAAGATTCTATTGATAGTCTTTAGCACAATGAACGCTATGCACAATCCTCAAAACAAACTTCTCCATCATTCTAGAATCTTCTCCTTCATTTCTCAAGACCATGTTAACAAAATTTACAAGTACTAGTACCTAATAAACATCGAATTCTACATGATAGAAAATACAAGAACTAAATATGCGCCCATACTTTATAGATGTCGATCAATTTCTAATTTTTTGAGCTTTACATAGTATTATAATTCTATATAGTTATGATATGTCGTATGTCTAGTATCTGAGTCTCACGTAAATACTACTAGTAGATACCATATTTTCCATGGATGTACTAGTACTAGGAGACAAGGCAATACTATCAGCAGAACTCAATCCTATGAATCAAATTACTTATATGTACGAAAACTTAGTAAGGATTGCATTCCTCCGAAATTCCTAGGGAATTCGTACGAATCAAAGAGGCTAAAATTCCTATGAAATTCCTACTAACCAAAGACACTTCAGAAAAAATAACTTACATTGGTTCAGGAATAATATCCGGGTCTCACATAAGTACTTACTACTATGTAGTAGATACCATAGTTTCCATGGGATGTACTAGGAGACGAAGCAATACTATCAGCAGAACTCAATCATATGAAACAAACTACTTATATGTAAGAAAACCTCCTAAAGATTGCATTCCTCTGAAATTCCTTAGGAATTCCTTCGAATCAGAGAAACTATAATTTTAATGGAATTCCTACTAACCAATGAAAGTTCAGAAAAAATAGCTTGCATTGATTTAGGAACAAAGCTAATAAAATACGTAGGGAGGAGAATTTACCAAGTTTCAGAGACTTCCATGCATAAACACAGCCTTTCTCGGTCACGGCGAACACACGATCGTGTTGGATAATAGCATCGCAGTATCTGAAGTAACCCTGGAATTTGTTCACACAAACTGACCATCCATGACTATCATTCCCGTTGATGACAACAATCTTGAATTCGAAAATGGCGAATAGAGAGAAATCTTTGTATCCCCAGTAGTTGTCGGAACTTGGCAAATGACTATCTTCTGCAGTTTAGTACGTCGACCTTCATCAGCATCATCCTGAAATGTAAGTGCAGAACCTTCGGTCGGTTCAAACCCCGACACTTGCGGAATAACAATCTTGCGATGAGTGTACACGTTGACAAGGTCCCACATGAAATCGGGCCCAACTGTGATGATCCAATCTCCATTGCCACCTGCTTGCTGCTCATCAAAACCATTTGGCATCACAACATCGGAGGAGAACCTGTCCAGCGACGTCAGCTTGCACGGGCTGCCCACCACTTCGAAGCAGTCTTTGGATTCCCATAGTCTCACCTTCGGGTGAGAATGAAGAACACATGGGAGGCCAAACTAATGAGAAGAAGGCGTAGTTCCGCTCTCTTTTCCTGATTGAAGAATATGTTTGGACGAATCGACGAGGCTCACGGCGGTGGTGGCGTTGCAATGGTTGATGAGTACTTGAAGAGGGCCTTCGGTGAACACCTTCTGAAACTGCTCAGGATCTTTACAGACCTTGCTCGATCTCACCATGGAAGGAGGCTGTGGATGGTGTTTTGGGGGCTTTCTTTGGGCGGGGTGGGGGTGGGGGAGGGAGGGAAGATCGTTGGTGTGAGCTAGCGGCCGGGGTGCGATGGAGAAGACAAAGGCTGATGGTTGTTACTCTACTACTAGTAGTACTGCCGAAGGTGGGCGAGTGGGGGGGGGGCTCAAATTGAGGCTAGTTGCACAAACCTCCAACAATTAGAGTCGTAGTTGCAAAGAGCTCCAACTGTTGAGCCCCGGGTATGTAAGAAATAATGCTAAGAGGGCTAATCGAGAATTTTGTGCTATGTGCAACATTTGTACCCGAAAGTAATTGTAGTATAGTAGTTTCTTGCAACTAGACTATCCTGATTATCTGGAGTTCCTTGCAATTTCGAATCCAATTGTTGGAGGTTTGTGCAATTTCCACCCTCCTCGTGTTCCGAGGAAGCTCTATGACCCTATGTTCAAACAAAAAAATGATCAAAGACAAAAAAAGACCATCTCTCAGGGCTCGTTTGATTTGCAGGATTCTCAAAACATAAGAAGAGAAAACAGGAATTTGGATCAAGTATGTGTTTGAATCACAAGAAAAGCAAAGGAATACTTTGAAGGAATCTCAATTCCAGTGTTTTTCCTATTCCTATATTTTTCCTATCATGCATTCGAAACGGGACATAATTCCTACATATTGGAATCCTATGAATCAAACAAAACAACGTAGGATTATCTCCTAAGGGACAAGATCCTTCACAAAAACTTTGAATTTTCTTTGAATCAAAGAAGGAATAAAAAAAGGTTTCCTCTCTTAGGAAAAAAAAGGAACTCCACCTCTTGGAGAAAAAAAGAAACTCCACCTCTTGGAGAAAAAAGGAACTCCACCTCTTGGACAATTCACTGTGATTAGAGTAGCTACTAAAGTCTATGTCTAGTACTAGCTATAGGGCCCAACCGTAGCACATTATATACAAGTAGTACCACTAGTATAGTACAATATCAGTCTTTGCAGGTGCCTAGAAGGAAACAAAATAAAGCTCTGCAGGTAATAAATGGCCATGGCAATAGACATTTGGATATCTAAAAACCTGAATTGTCCTGTTAAACCAATGCTCGTTGCATGCAGCTTGACCAAACAGACTTACTGCACTACTTTACTGCGCGTCTGAAAAACTAGGGAGTACAAGAAGTACTAGTACACTAATGTTACACAGCGAGTTTTTTTGAACGGACACAGAGAGTTTCACATTCATCTTGTAGCGCCAAAAGCAGAAGTTGTGCCAATATAGTACTGTAGTAGTCACGTCCAGGTTTCCTTACAAGAAACAAATAGTACGATGAGCAATAAGATCTATCTATTTTTGTACTCCTATTTGTTTATACTAGTAGTAATACTACGTACTCAGGAACGGTACGAGCGTGTGCTCTACTAGTGCGCCTCCGCACGTAGGGTAATCCAATACAGAGTAGATCGCCACCGCATGGTCGTGTGATTATTATGCATTGGTCCATGCTCTAGTCGTGGTCACGTGCCGTAGCAGTATTTTTTTTTGAAAAATAGATTACTCATAAATAATTACTCCCTCCAACCTAAAATAGGAGTTACTGACTTGGCTTTGTCTAGATATACATGTTCAACGCATTTTAGTACTTAGATGCTCTCTCATTTCCAAATTAGAAAGCATACTAGGTTTTATCAAAGTCAGTATTTATAAAGTTTGACCAACTATATGTACAAACATACCAACTTACATAATGTCAAACGCATATAATATGAAAACATGTTCGTGATGATTCTGATAACATTGAGTTGATATCGTAGATATCCATATTATTTTCTATATATTTAGGCTAAATTCTAGTGCAGCCTATCCTGCATGCTGGACCCACGTCGATGCATCGTCCACACCAGCGCAATTTCGACAACAATCTTGGTTCAAGACTTAAATCAAGTCGAATTGACAAGTTTGGGCATAAAATTCTGTAATCACTGAGTTAGATGACTAAAATTGAAGCACCGTAAGAACGGTTAGTGTGTTTATGTCTGGTCCATGTCGTAGAAGTGAACAATTACATAAAAGTCGTACTAAACCTCTAAATACTTCATAATAACATTAGCAGCAAACTTAGTTTACATCCAAAATGCATCCTTCCTAGTAACAAAAGAGAACCTACATGCGATTACTACTAGTAAACTGGAGTAGTAAAATAGTACTACTAGTAGTACTTTTATCTGCTAATACACCATTACAGTCTTGATCATCAGCCGTAGTTTAAGATCATTTTTTCATGTCGATGCAAATCCAGAAAGATACATGGGTGGACTGTCCAACCTTCATCAGGAACTGCGGTGGCACCCCGAGGTATGTCCTGAGCTTGTCGGACGGGAGGTTGGCCGATGACGAGCTGCTCGTCAGCTTGATTACCACATTAAGGATCTCGACCATCGACAAGTCCGCTGACCCCGACGGGCCAGGCGCACACAGTTTCACCATGTACCGCGGCCACAAGCACCTGTCATGCCTGATGCACACCAAGGACACGACGGTGGCCGGGCCGAGCGCGCTGATGGTCAGGCCGAACATGGAACCGTCACTCCCGCAGAGGAAGCACGTGAATCCCCTCGTTCTTGTTGGTGGTGGAGTCGGGATGAGGCAAAAGAAGGCGCTGCCATAGATGGCCCTAGTTACTATGACCCCGTGGGCCTCCTTCATGTGGGGAAGGAGCCCTGCCGGTGAGGCAATGAAATCATAGGCGAAATCAATGTAGGAGCACATGCCGTGCGAGAATGCGATCTTGTGCTCATCGAGCTTTTCGAAGGTGACCAAGCTAAAGCAGCCATCATAGGGGCACTCAATCAACGTCTAAGACTAGACGACGTCTATAGCAGCCAGCTCACGGTCGAATCCGCCGAAGCGGTACATAAACTTGTGGGAGTGGTTATAGAGGGAAGATCAGCTCGCCGACGTAGTGCCCGCCAGCCAGAAACCGGGGTTGGGTGGGTATATTGAAGAGTATACTGATTGAGTTTCATACTGTACTGGTACGATTGTACAGGAATACGCTAGGCATGGGCGCATCGGTGGCAGCTGCAATTGGCCACTTTTTTCTTAGACAGTGTCCACACGCTGTACATGCTTCTTCAAAACAAAAAGGCTGCAGAAAGTTGACATGTGAGTAATAAAGCAGGTGTCACGTTGTACTGTACCAGACAGTACAATATAGACAGAGGGAGAGACCGAGGCAAGAAGATCCAGGTGCGTGAGAGGCAAGAATATCTACTCCTGGAGAGAGACGAAAAGCCTGCGGCCTGCTGCAGGGTGTACAGTTCTACATGGGAGAGATCGAAGACTGCATGCATGTCTTCGACACTAACCTGTAATTAACTATTTTGGCCTTAACAAATTTAAATAGCCTTAATAATCCTATACAGAGGGAGTACTAGTAATAGTAGTACGAGTAGTACTACATCTTACAACAAATCATACAAACCAGTACTGCATTTATTAGTGGTACTTTTTTTGGGAAATTTTAATTAGTAGTAGTACTTAGATATGTGTAAAACCAATCCAAGTTACTACTCCAATAGAGAGTACGATCACTCTGTTTTATGGATTCTTGTTTACTATACGTACTAATAGTAAAAGCTAGAATTTAGATTGTTTCAGAACAAATTTTGGCTCTACAATATCTAGCATACACACAAACCTCAAAAGACACTTCATTGCTTAGTTTTAGGAATCTTGTGCTAAATGCATGGACTTGGATGTAATTTTCATTTTTATGAGGTCCTTGATGTAACTTATACTTTCACCGACCGCGTGTTAACTAATAAAGCACCTCGCTCCTACGGGACCTACCACAATTAAAAAATAATTACATTACCCCGATTATCAGACAAGGTGGAACATGGTTTCTTATAATTCCAAAGTTTTAAGAAATAGGATGTTTCAAGCTTCCCAGCTAACTTTGCACACTTTAGTGACTTTTTTTTCCGATTTAGCGAAATTAGGTCAAACATTTGCTACACAAGTAAGGGCAATTGATTGCTATTGAATTAAATGTATTTTTAGAGGTAGATGGGTGATGTAGTAAACAATATCATCGGTGTTACTTTCCAACTATCACGAAAGATAATTTAATTCTCAATTTTTCGTGTGATGACGAGATTGTTCTTTTACGTAAATAAACTCTAAAGAATATGGACCTGAATACCACAAGACAAGTTTTCAGACATAAAGAGTGGACCAACATGTTGTGTTGACGATACCCATGTTTTACGAGCTTTCAAACTTCCAATCTAACTCCACCAACTTGAATGACTTTATGCCAATTATTTATCGAATTTAGGTCAAATTTGAACTATAAGTAAATTGTAGGTTGCTTTGAAAGTTTTATGAAAACTCTTCTGGAGGTACCTATTCAAGGGAAAATTAATATGTCATAAACCACCGAGAGTTTTGATGACACGTTCAACTTCATGCAAAGATTTTGCATCTTGACAGTTTAACAAAATTAGGTCAAACTTAAGCTACAAGTAAGCACGAAAGATCGCTCTTGAATTAAATGTTTGTCGATATTTGAATGACTTCCTAGGTAACTCTACCATTTGAATGACTTTATGTTGATTTATTGAAATTAGGTCAAATTTGAAACTACAAGTAAATTGTAGGTTGCTTTGAAAGTTCTACGAAAAATCTTTTGGGGGGCACCCATCGAGGGGTCACAATCAATATGTCAGAAACCATCGAGAGTTTTGACGATAGTTTCAACTTTTTGCTAAGATTTTGCATCCTAACTATTTAACGAAATTAGGTCAAACTTGAGCTACAAGCAAGTAAGCGCGATAGATTTCTCTTGAATTAAATGTCTTTTCTAGGATAGATGGGTGCATCTTCTTGTAGTAAACAATGCTATCAGTGTGAGTTTCCAACTATCGGGAAAGAAGATTCTCAATTTTTCGAGTGATATCGAGATTATTCTCTCCTATAAAGGAAGTCCAAAGAATAAGGATCTAAATGCCACAAGCCAAGTTTTCACACATATATAGTGGACCAACATATTGTACTTATGATTTCCCGTGTTTTATGAGTTCTCAAACTTCCTATAGCTTATCGCTCTGCCCACTTGAATGACTTTATATGTCGATTAATCAAAGTTAGGTCAATTTTGAACTATATACTACAAATTTTGTAGGTTGCTATGAAATTTATACAAAAATCTTTTGGAGGTACCCATCGGGGGTTCACAATCAATATATGAGAAACAATCGAGAGTTTTGACAACTGGTTTGACTTTATGCTGAGATTTTGCATCATGACACTATTTAACGAAATTGGGTCAAACTTGAGCTACAAAGTAAGCGTGATAGATTGCTCTTGAAATATATGACTTTTCAAAGGTCGATGGGTGTATTTTCCTGTAGTAAATAATGTCGTCAGTGTGATTTTCCAACTATCAGGAAAGAACATTCAATTCTCAATTTTTCGAGTGATGACGAGCGAGGTTGTTCTTTTCTGTAAAGAAATGTCCGAAGAATATTGGATCTGAATGCCAGAAGCCAAGTTTACCGACATATATAGTGGGACAACATGTTGTACCAACAATTCCCATGTTTTATGAGTTTTCAAACTTCCTAGCTAACTCTACCCATTTGACCGAATGACTTTATGTCGATTTATCAAAATTAGGTCAAATTTGAAACTTCAAGTACATTATAGGTTGCTTTGGTAGTTTCACAAAAAAAACTTTTGGAGGTACCCATTGACGGGTCACAATTAATATATCATAAAACACCGAGAGTTTTGATGATAGGTTCAACTTCTTGCTAAGATTTTGCATCTTGACAATTTAACAAAATTAGGTCAAACCTGATCTACAAGTAATTAAGCGTGATATATTGCTCTTGAAATTAAATGTATTTTTAGAGGTAGATCGGTGTATCTTGTTGTAGTAAACAATGCCGTCAATGTGAGTTTCCAACTATCAGGAAAGAACATTCAATTCTACATTTTCCAACTGAAGACAACCGAGGTTGTTATTTTTCGTAAGAATTCCGGAGAATATTGGATGTGAATGCCACGCCAAGTTTACAGACATATATAATGGACCAACATGTTGTACCAACGATTCCCATGTTTTATTTATGATTTTTCAAAAAATTTAGCTAACTCTGCCCATTTGACCGAATGACTATATGTCGATTTATCAAAATTAGGTCAAATTTGAAACTACAAGTAAATTGTAGGTTGCTTTGAAAGTTTTCAGAAAATGTTTTGGAGGTACCCATCGAGGGGTCACAATTAATATATCTGAAAACAACGAGAGTTTTGACGATAGGTCCAACTTCCTGCTAAGATTTTGCATCTTGACAATTTAACGAAATTAATTAGGTCAAACTTGAGCTACAAGTAAGCGCGATAGATAGCTCTTGAATTAAATATCATTTCAGAGGTAGATGGGTGCATTTTCTAGTAGTAAGCAGTGCCGTGGGTGTGAGTGTCCAACTACCAGGAAAGAACATTGAATTCTACATTTTCCGAGTGAAGACAAACGAGGTTAGTTGTTCTTTTCCGTAAAGAGAAGTCGAAAGAATATTGGATGTGGATGCCACAAGCCAAGTTGACAGACCTATATATATAGTGGATAAAAAACATGGTGTAGTTGTGATTCCCATGTTTTATGGGTTTTGAAGCTTCCTATAGCTAACCCCGCACATTTGAATAACTTTATGTCGATATCTCAGAATTAGGTTAAATTTGCAACTACAAGTAAATTGCGGGTTTTGCTTTGATAGATTTATGAAAAAACTTTTGGACGTACCAATCGAGGGGTCAAAATTAATATACCAGAAACCAGCGAGAGTTTCGATGATAGGTTCAACTTCTTGCTAAGACTTTGCATATTGGTAATTTAACGAAATTAGGTCAAACTTGAGCGAGCTACAAGTAAAAGCCATAGATTGCTCTGGAATTAAATGTATTTTCATAGGTAGATCACCGATGCATCTTCTTGTAGTAAACAGTGTCGTCGGTGTGAGTTTCCAACTATCAAGAAAGAACATTCAATTCTACATTTTCCGAGTGAAGAATACGAGCGAGGTTGTTCTTTTTCATAAAGAAAAGTCTAAAGAATATTGGATCTAAATGCTACAAGCCAAGTTTACATACATATATATTGGACCAACATGTTGTACCAACGATTCCCATGTTTTATGACTTTTCAAACTTCCTAGCTAACTCTGCCCATAAGAATTACTTTATGTCAATTTATCGAAATTAGGTAAAATTTGAAAATACAAGTACTAGTAAATTGCATGTGCCCTGCACGTGAGACTCAGATAATAGACATCTAGCATATCATCACTATATAAAATTATAATAGGCAAAGCAGAAAAAATATAATAGGTAAAATTTGAACTACTACAAGTAAACGATGTAGGTTGCTTTGAAAGTTTTATGGAAAAGCTCTTAGAGGTACCCATCGGAGGGGGCACGCGCAGGTGGGGAATTAATATACTATTAGGAACCAAAAGAGAGTTTTGACGACATGTTCATCTTCTTGCTAAGATTTTGCGTTGACAGCTTAATGAAATTAGGTCAAACTTGAGCTATAACTAAGTGCAATAGATTGCTCTTGAATTTAATGAAATTAGGTCAAACTTGAACTACATGTAATAAATTGTATGTTGCTTTGAAATTTTTATGAAAAAAGCTTTTGGAGGTAACCATCAAGCGGTTAATTAATATATCGGAAACCATAGAGAGTTTTGACGAGTGGTTCGACTTCTAGCTAAGATTTTGCATCATGAAAATTTTGAACATCTTTGAAAACGATCACATGAAACAGGAGAGAGGGGAAATAATATTTCTATTTTATATGGGCAACCCACAAGCTTGAGGTGCACCTTAGGCTTAAAGATAACTTTATTTTTTCCACTATGTATAAGTTGAACCTTAGCGGATGCCACATAGTAGGCCATTTTTTTTGAACGGGTAGTAGGCCATATTAAGGTGTGCTTTTTTACACAATGTATTTCTTTGCTTAGACATATGGTCACCTCTGTCCACGCGCTGTACATGCTGAGAGAATAAAATGTTGACAAGGGAAGAGGGCAGTAGCGAAGAGAAGTTGAAGGCGGTTCCATGTCAGAGGAAAGTTATGATGGGTTTCTGACACGAGGTACTCCTACGGCCTTACAGTGTTGTACACTATGCTAGTACAAGTAAATTTCAGGACCTATGCACGCAAAACAAATTGTGTATTTTCTCTCTCCTTTGCTGCCTCTCACCATCCATCCTCCCTCTCTCCTACCCTTTCCCCTCGCGCACCGGCCCAACTAATCTCTCCCTCGTCCACAGCGTTGTGCTGTGCACGTGTGCCTTGGTACGGCGGCTCTGTGTCTCTGGCGTGTTCGGCATCCGCGTTGGTGTGGAGTAGGGACAATGACTACATACGAAGGAAAGCACTTTGGTCCTTGGCGGCAAAAAAATTCAAAATTTTCTAGTTTTCGAAATTTTCACTTGCTTCCCAAACATCGGGAGGGAAGGTTACTCAAAAGATTGGCCATTCGCAGTACTTCTTATCTTATCTTTATCCTGTCTTATCTCTTACAATACCATACCATACCACTGTATAGTGTACGGATAACTTCGAACATTGGCCATTGGATCAAGACCGGCAAATCCAAACATTGCTAACCGTTGGATCTTCTTTTCCATTCTTAGCATCTACAAAGATTCTACTAATAGTCTTTAGCACGATGAATGCTAGTATGCGCAAACCTCAAAACACACACTTCATTTCTTAGTTTTAGGGTCCTTGTTCTAAATGCATGGACTTGGGTGCATTTTTCATTTTTATGAGGTCCTTGATGTAACTTGTACTTCCACCGACCGTGTTAACTCTCAAGCACCTCGCTCCTACGAGACCTACCACGGTTAAAAGAAAATGCAACCGCCCCAATTATCAAACAAACTGGACCATAGTTTCTTATACGCAATACCCAAGTTTTTAGTACTAGGATTTTTCAAGCTTCCTAGCTAACTTCGCACACTTCAGTGACTTCTTGTCGATTAACGAAATTAGGTCAAACTTGAGCTACAAGTAAGCGCGATAGATTGCTCTTGGATTAAATGTATTTTCGGAGGTAGATGGGCGCATCTTCTTGTAGTAAACAATGTCGTCAGTGTGAGTTTCCAACTATTAGGAAATAAAATTCTCAGTTTTCCGAGTGATGAAGAGATGGTTCTTTTCCGTAAAGAAAGCTCGAAGCAGAATATGGATCTCAATGCCATAAGCTAAGCTTCTAGACATATTAAGTGGACCAACGTGTTTTACTTATGATTCCCATATGGTTTTTGAGTTTTCAAACTCCCTAGCTAATGAACTCCGGCCACTTGAATGACTACATGTCGATTTATCGAAATTAGGTCAAAATTGAACTATAACTAAATTGTAGGTTGCTCTGAAAGTTTTACGAAAAAGCTTTTGGAAGTACCGTACCGATCAGGAGGGGTGTCACAATCAATATATGAGAAAAATCCGAGAGTTTTGACAATATGTTTGACTTCTTGCTAAGATTTTGCATTGCATGACACTATTTAACGAAATTGGGTCAAACTTGAGCTACAAGTAAGCGTGATAGATTAATGTTGAAATATATGACTTTTCAGAGAGGTAGATGGGTGCATTTTCTTATAGTAAACAGTGCTGTCGGTACGGTGTGATTTTCGAACTATATCAGGAAAGAAGATTCAATTATTCTCAATTTTTCGAGTGATGACGAGAGAGGTTGTTCTTTTTCCGTAAAGAAATGTCCGAAGAATAATATTGGATCTGAATGCCATAAGCCAAGTTTACCGGCGTATATAGTGGACCAACATGTTGTACCAACCATTCCCATGTTTTATTTATGAGTTTTCAAGCTTCCTAGCTAACTCTGCCCATTTGACCGGATGACTTCATGTCGATTTGTCGAAATTAGGTCAAATTTGAAACTACAAGTAAATTGTAGGTTGCTTTCAAAGTTTTACAAAAAATCTTTTGGAGGTACCCATCGAGGGGTCCCAATTAATATATCATAAAACACCGAGAGTTTTGACGATATGTTCAACTTCTTGCTAAGATTTTGCATCTTGACAATTTAACAAAATTAGGTCAAACTTGAGCTACAAGTAAGTGCGATAGATTGCTCTTGAATTAAATGTATTTTTAGAGGTAGATCGATGCACCTTGTTGTAGTAAACAATGTCGTCAGTGTCAGTTTCCAACTATCAGGAAAGAACATTCAATTCTACATTTTCCAAGTGAAGACGAGCGAGGCTACTAGTTGTTATTTTTCGTAAAGAGAAGTCTAAAGAATATTGGTTGTGGATGCCACAAGCCAAGTTGACAGACATGTATAGTCGATCGACAACATGTTGTACTTGCGATTCCCATATTTTATGAGATTTCAAACTTCCTAGCTAACTCTGCCCATTTTAATGACTTTAAGTTGATTTATCGAAATTAGGTCAAATTTGAAACTACAAGTAAATTGTAGGTTTTGCTTTTTAACTTTTATGAAAAAGCTTTTAATTTGGAGGTACCCATCGAGGGGTCACAATTAATATATCTGAAAACAACAAGAGTTTTGACGATAGGTCCAACTTCCTGCTAAGATTTTGCATCTTGATAATTTAACGAAATTAATTAGGTCAAACTTGAGCTACAAGTAAGCACGATAGATAACTCTTGAATTAAATATCATTTTAGAGGTAGATGGGTGCATTTTCTAGTAGTAAGCAGTGCTGTGGGTGTGAGTGTCCAACTACTAGGAAAGAACATTGAATTCTACCTTTTTCGAGTGAAGACGAACGAGGTTAGTTGTTCTTTTCCATAAAAAAGTCCAAAGAATATTGGATGTGGATGCCACAAGCCAAGTTGACAGACATATATATATATAGTGGATCGACAACATGTTGTACTTGGGATTCCCATGTTTTATGGGTTTTGAAGCTTCCTATAGCTAACCCCGCACATTTGAATAACTTTATGTCGATATCTCGGAATTAGGTCAAATTTGAAACTACAAGTAAATTGTAGGTTTTGCTTTGATAGATTTACGAAAAAGCTTTTGGACATACCCATCGAGGGTTCAAAATTAATATAAACAGAAACCAGCAAGAGTTTCAACGATAGGTTCAACTTCTTGCTAAGACTTTGTATATTGGTAATTTAATGAAATTAGGTCAAACTTGAGCGAGCTACAAGTAAATGCCATAGATTGCTCTTGAATTAAATGTCTTTTCATAGGTAGATCATCAATGTATCTTCTTGTAGTAAACAATGTCATCGGTGTGAGTTTCCAACTATCAAGAAAGAACATTCAATTCTACATTTTCCGAGTGAAGAATACGAGCGAGGTTGTTCTTTTTCCTAAAGAAAAGTCTGAAGAATATTGGATCTGAATGCCACAAGCCAAGTTTACATATATTTATATTGGACCAACATGTTGTACCAACGATTCCCATGTTTTATGAGTTTTCAATCTTCCCATCTAACTCTGCCCATTAGAATGACTTTATGTCGATTTATCGAAATTAGGTCAAATTTGAAAGTACAAGTACTAGTAAATTGCATGTGCCCTGCACGTGAGACTTAGATAATAGACATCTGGCATATCATCACTATATAAAATGATAATAGGAAAAGCAGAAAAAATATAATAGGTAAAATTTGAACTACTACAAGTAAACCGTGTAGGTTGCTTTGAAAGTTTTATGGAAAAGCTCTTAGAGGTACCCATTAGAGGGGGCGCGCGCGGGGGGGGGGGGGGGAGCAATTAAGATACTATCAGGAACCAAAAGAGAGTTACGACGACAGGTTCATCTTCTTGCTAAGATTTTGCGTCTTGACAGTTTAATGAAATTAGGTCAAACTTGAGCTACAACTAAGTGCGATAGATTGCTCTTGAATTTAATGAAATTAGGTCAAACTTGAACTATAAGTAATAAATTGTAGGTTGCTTTGAAAGTTTTATGAAAAAAGCTTTTGGAGGTACCCATCAAATGGTTAATTAATATATCAGAAACCATAGAGAGTTTTGACAAGTGGTTTGACTTCTAGCTAAGACTTTGCATCATGAAACTTTTGAACACCTTTTGAAAACGATCCCGTGCATCCGGACATAATTCGTGCCCCAAAATTTCAGATACTTCGAAATTCCCATTCGACCCCTGTTAAATGCGATAGGTGGGGGCTTCACTCGTAATTTTCCTAGTATAGTGCTAACAGTACCTAAACACAACCCCTCCCCCTCTCTCTCCTCCAGGAATACGTCATCGGCCGGAACATCCCCGCTGCACTTTAGCCGGTTTACCCACACACCTGATCTGCTCAACGAACCCTCTTGTCCGGCGCGCTGGTCACATCATCGACCGCCTAGGATCTGCTCCACAGACCCCATGGTCCAGCATTCTACTCGTATCCTCATCCGCCCAAGATTTGCTTCCCCATCATCGACACCCACTACGACCATAGCACCTTCGACGACCTCGATGTGACCCGTGTGGATGTGGAGGAGGCCTAGACGCCACCCCGACCGAGGTAAAACCAGATCTCCCTGCGCAATTTTTTTGTTGGCAATGTACTGTAATCCTGCTAAATTTCCTAACTAACAGGTTCTTTAGTTGATATACACCTGTTATGTACTCCCTCTGTTTCAAAATATAAGAAGCTTTAGCTTTGTGAAAGAAGTGTATCCAGACTCATTTTAGTGTGTAGGTTCACTCCAAACCTAGATGAACCTATACACTAAAAGAGGTCTAGACGCACTCTTTTCACAAAGCTAAAATATCTTATATTTTGAAACGGAGGAAGTACTAAATTAACCCGTTGTGGTTACGCTTAAACTCCATGCATTGAACTGTTTTTATGTACTGTACTATTTGTTTGTGAATTATTAGTCACTGAACATATTTGTTTACATTCTCTGCTGTACCTGTCCACATGAGATATGATTATATAATATCTCTCTCATTCACCGATTTACGAACTATAATATTTCCATCGTGCTATTGTCCTGTTATCCTATACTACACGTTTACACACGTCATACTATTTGACCATTATGTACTGTCGATTTGATCCCTCTTAACCTGTGGCTCAAACTATTTGCTGTTATTATGCAAGGAGCAGCCTCAGTTTGCACACAATATCATAGAGTGAATGGCTCCCATCATCTCGTAAGACCCCATCACTTTTGTTTCACTTCATGCCAACGTATATCATGTTGGAACCTGTTTGTATTTACAGTTGGCCTTACCTTTATGCAGAGGAGCAACAATGGAGTACAAACTCCACCCGTCCACACGAGCCGCCATAGATCTCGTGTAACACCTACCGTAAGGCCCCCCACCCGAAGTTTGGTCCTTGCCACATTTTTTGTTTGCTTAAATTTACTATTTGTCTTGTTTTCATATTTTTAGCCAAAAATTAGTGTCAAACATTTTACCCCCACTATGGTCTGCTTTTGTTCCATGTGCTTAGTTCAATTTCCTAGATATGGAGAGGCCGAGTGTATTGAATCAGAGTTGTCTGATAATAAGAACAAGGCCCCACTAGCGATAAGATCCACACATATATCACAAGGAACTCTGTGCAGTTCATCTAACATTTGTATCTATTGTGTATCATAGTTAAATGAACAGGCTATTTTAATACAGGCACTTGATGGTTCATTTTGTTGTTCTCAGGCCGCCAAAGCATTGAAATTATCTGGCTATTCATGAATAATTCAATGTATAATTGCTTGATTCATTGTTTATTTGAAATTATCTGGCTAGCATATTCGAGGCTCACAATTGATGTGTTTTTATTGGCTGAGTTACTCTTTTTTTGTCCATGATTAAATCAGTGGCAGATTTCGTTGTGTAGTTCCTGGCTAGTTTAGATATGGGAAACATAATGGCTTAGTTTTAATATTAGTTTTATTCATGTTCTGCACATTCTAGTTTGAGCAGTCTACATCGGGTAGTTTGGTTGATTGCTCGCATTGTTATTCGAAATGAAGTTGTAGTTTGTTTCCCAAGTCTGTTGTTTAAGTAACTTGTTTTGTCTTGGTCTCAGCCATCTTCAAGTAGAGCAGTCATTTCATAGAGCAACACATGCTCGCATCGCTCCATGGCGCCAGCTGGTCCACTCATTCAAGAAAAAGTAGATGTATGAGCCACCACTGTTAATTGCTTCCTTCCTTATATATTACCACATTAACACATTTAAAATTCATGGTGGTGTGATTGCATGGTAATGCTGTTATAACTTGTTTTGTGTTTGTTTCAGGCTGCAAATGACCCTCTGAATGCCAAACAAAGACCGCTTCTCCAAGTTTAGATTTTGTTTCACACAGCAGCAGTGACAATACATATTTCTCATGGCACACCGCTTCAACTGATCCTCGTTTTTCAGCCGAAAGATTATTTGAGGATGCCCTCCAAGATGCCTGTGATATTGTTGAGCAAGAAGACAACAAAACAGATTCAGTAATCACCATAGCATGCAAAGAGTTATATGAATTGAAAAACAGGCAAGCTTTAATGCAAAACATACTTAATAATCTCATCTGTAGCTCTCATGGGAAGCTAGTTGTTACATGTCTCGGGATGCAAGCTGCATAGAGACCTTTTCTGTAACACCAGTTATGGTGTTTTTTTAGTTATCTGGACTCTGATGCAACTTTTATGCTTCATTTTATTACTATCAAGTTTACTGAGGATTGTAATAATCTACTGTAATTTGCAGTTGTAAGTTGTTTGAGGATTGTTACAAACTGAGCATCTATCATAATTACTACACACACATGAAAAAACAATGAAATTGTAAGAGGTACAACACACGATCTACCGGAACAGGGAGAACGTCCATTGTATTACACGGGCACCATATAACTTGCAAAATTCATTGACGTTCACTCAACAAAGTGAACACATAAAAAGCTGACCTAAAGAGAATACATCAGGAGCAGACCCACACAATCCATCAATCTGATGGATAGCCGTCGTAGTAATCGTAGTGGGTGGTACCATCCTCGCCATATGGCGGCACCATCTGCATCTCAAAATGCTCGATGATTCTGCAATACTCCGCCAGCAATCGATCGAGTTCGGAAGGACGGTCATTCCATAATCCTCCTACTCCATACCCATATACATTGCTTGGCTCCTCTTCCCACGCAAGAGCCTCAAAGTTGTAAGATCTAATCTCGGATAGATCTGCATAGTATATGCTGTCGGCCTACATCGTGGGTACCCTGTGTAACATCCCAAAACTTCAATCCAAGCTTATCAAGATCAAATCAATCAAAAATGGGGTTAACAAAAAAATTTCCAAATTTAAAATGAAAGCATTCATACATGTGTGTATTTGAAATAGGAGTTGTTTGAAATGCCATGATTGAGTGATCCAATGCTTGTAAATGTTTCTTAGGTGATTTAAACATCATCCACATCATTCCCAAACTTTTCCTAAAGAAAATCAAATCAAAAAGAATTAAAAAGGAGGAATGGTCATTTTGGCCAATTTCACTCTCATGCCTACTTTGGCTATTCCTAGCACTCATTTCTTAACAGAAACAATTCTTGATCTTTGCACCCCTTGCTATTACACATAATGAGGTACCAAGGACCACCTTTGGATCTTCTAAAAACATTTTGTTACTTATTTTAAATTTCATTTAAAAATTGAATCTAATGCATATGCATAGATCACCCCTATTTCAAAACCCATCTTTTTGAGCTCCACTTTCAAAACCCTTGCAACCAGAGACTACCTAGCACTAGTGGAGATTACTCAAAAATTTTGAAACCAAAATTTAAAACTTTCTTTCATGCGGCCATTTAATCAAACACTTGGCAGGCATGTTTAAACCTAAATCATAGCTCACTGTTTTGAACAGGGTTTTGCCTCTATTTGATCACCATTTATCTCCTCTGTCTCCTCCTAGTCTAACGAGGCCCTTAACACCCCTCTCCCTTGTCCCTAGCCCCCAGGCCATGCCATGCCGAGCCATGCCTCGCCGGCCAAACCTTGCCTCGCTGCAGCAGACCACTCCCTCTTCCCTCGCCATGTCTAGGAGGTAGCCAGGAGCTCACCGCCACCCCCTGTCCCTTGCCCGAGCCTAGGAGTGCAGTAGACCACCGAGGACAAACCGCGCCCAGTGCCACCGCACCATGCCAGTGCCGCCCGCAGAGCGCGCTCGGTCCCTGCTCGCCCAGACCGCCTCTTGGTCGTAGCCCGCGCCCGCCGCTCCGCCTCGACCTGGAGAACACCCCAAACACCCCCGCTGGCCGCCCAACGCCTCACAGCCACCGCTCGCCGTGGACACCGCCGCCTCTGCCGCGCAGAGCGCCACCTCGCCCAGAACGCGTGCCACCGCCCCTACGGCGGCATTCAATGCCTAGAGCACCGCCAGGGAACCACACGTCGACCGCCACCCGCAGCCATGCCTCTACCCCGTCGTAGCCATGTCGCCACCGTCGCCTGCCCATCCCGCTCGGTCTCACCGTCGGGCCTATAAAAGGAGCCCTCCCAAGCCTCTCTTATCCACACCATTCCACTCCCCTCACCTCTCTGAACCTCACCCACCTCTAGCCGGAGCAAGGCGACCTCTGCATCGCCAGAATTGGAGCCGGAGCAGCCGCGACACGAGGAGAAGGGCGCCGTTGATTGCGACCACCCCCAGCATCGCCGCAACCGCGCCTCGCCTCGCCGTCGTCTTCCACTTTGTTAGCCCGCCTCGCCGACCCCGCTGGAGCCCTGGTACATCCCCAATAACCCCCACCGAGCCGCTAGGGTTCGAGCTCGCCGGCGACCTGTTTGTCGTTGACGACGACCCTCAGCCGTAGATCTGCCTTCTAATCCTACGGCCCACAGCGCGCGTACCGTTTCTCGTGTTAAGTGCCGCTGACAAGCGGGACCCTCCTGTCAGCTGTGCCCCGCGCCGCGGAGCGCCACTGGGCCGACTCAAGTCGTTTCCCGTGCTAGCCCACACTTTCAAATCTAGATTTTTCTTTTTAGTTAAATCTAGTTTCTGTCCACTATTTTAAAATTCAATTCTGGGAGTTTTACAAATACAAATAGCATGAAACTAATTTTTCCTGAAAGGTAGTAAAATGATCTATCCAACCCCGTTGGATTTAATTCAATTAGAGTTATAGATCTCTCCTAATAAAAATAAGAATACAAAAGCATTTGCAACTTGCAACATTTTTATAAAATCAACCAAGTTAGCTTTTGAGTTGATTCCAACTCTCAAAAATCACATTTCATTAGATCTATCTAAATATGTAATAATATTAAGGTTTACATGCAGTGACTTTGGACTAGTACCAAAATAATGCTATATAGGCATTTGTAGTCACTTTAAATCATTAAATAATGAACTTAAACCAAAGTAATGTTGATCCAACCTTTAAATCTCATTCCCACATGTTAGAATATGTGGTGAGGACATGTGTCCACATGATCCCATATTTTGGTGGTGAATATTAAATTTTAGTTAAGTTTTCAATGAGTAGAAATTACTTTTCTAAAATAAAAGGGATGAAACTATGGAATTGAACTTGGGATGTTTGTGATGATAATAGATCATAAAATGTGTGTCTTAGAATGCTACTTAGCTTAGTTAAGTATTGTTTGGTGATTGTGCACTCCGTATGTATTTATAGACGATAGTACTCACCAAGCTTTCGAGGAGGAGGAGTTCTACCAAGAAGAAGAAGAAGAAAACTTCAACCACTGCACCAACCAAGGCAAGCTACTATTAGCAAGCTATCACTTTTAAGTGCAAGTCACCATTAACAGTGCAAGCTAACACTTGCAAGTTTAGTGCTTAACAAATTAGAATCAAACTAGATGGTTTAGCAAAGATGCCGTAAGCATGCTTTGATCACACTCCCTTTTAACTAATAGTACCCCAAGTCTTAGTTACAAGCTTTACCCCTCTTAGGTTATACAAAGTTCTTTACTTATTTTGAAGGTAGCATAAAAAATATAAAACTTGACCTATTTAGAACCCTTTAGATGTCATTCTATGGCATGAGATTGAACCCATCTTTTCCACCTTAGTGAACACTCTTAACTTAGTAGTTTAGAGTAAAATCAAAAACTTGAGTCACTTTAGATGGGAACACTTGGTGAAAATGAATTATGAAAACCTTGGAATGATGAGTCATTCTATTGAGATGTTTTGACATGTGTTGAGAAACAGAAAGGATTGATGTTGATGAAAATGTTGAGGCCTGAGCCTTAACTATTTTATAAAACTGATGGTTGGATTCGGATGCGATACCATTCCAAATTTACCGTACAACCACATTACCTGAATTGGGTAAGGCCTAGCTAGAAATTTATATGCATTAGTATTAGTTCCCTCACGGGAGAGGTCTGAGCTGAGGCTACCTCTCAATGTTGTCCACCTATGCAGTGCCCAAGATGACTAATGGTCATGGTTGGGAGGCCATGCTCATAGGAGAGGTGCTTATACTAGGGTGTGTAAAGGGAAGTTTATGTTTGATTATCTGCATACTAAGTATGATGATTCAGGGTTATCCCTGACAAATGTATCGAATCTTGTGGTGAAAGTGTACCACCTCTACAGAGTGTCAAACTATTCGAATAGCCGCGTCCACGGTTATGGACAGTTGGAATGGCCATATTGTTTCGTTGTCAGATGCTTTCTAAATACTTTGAAAAGAATGATGAATCTTGACTTGACCACAACAGGGTTGTGTTTATGACAATAGTTTTTCCCAACTTAAGTGATTCTAGAGTTTTACTTTATCTTTCTTTGCTTTAGAGCTCAGCTTAGGTTTCAAGTTTAACTTTATAGTTAAACTTAGAGTTAGCACTTTAACTTAGAAGTTTAAACTTGTTAGTGGTAGTTTGCGAGTACTTAAAGAGTACTCATGGCTTTTGTCCCTGGCTATTATCATGGCCAGACTATGAAGGAGACTATCAAGATGATGGCCAACAGGACGACTATGATAACTAGGACTATCTGCCTTCGTCAGCATTGCCTGTGCCCCTGAAGATGGACCCCACCGCTACACTATCTTTTATTTTTCCGCTGCTTGTTGTATTAAGACTGGATCATGAGATCCTTATTTGTGTAAGACCTTAAGTATGGTTTGTAATGGATGATGTACTATGATATCCAATCCGTTATGTCTCGCAAAAATGGTAATCCTGGGATTGCGGGGTATGGCATAACGGGCAACTGGAATTAAAAATCCGGGTGTTGACAAGTTGGTATCAGAGCCATCCTGACCATAGGAGACCCTAGTTAGAATGGACGTCAAACAAAAACTTAGTTTCCAAACCAAAGTGAGTATTTATGAAAAAACTATCTCCTCTCTTACCCTTGTGGTTCTTTCTCAAAAATTCATGTTCCTCAAAATTCTTCCACTACTACTTAAAATTTGATACACTTGATCACTTCACCAACTTCTGGGAGAATTCAGTTGTCCGTGAGAGAGAACAACTGGCTAGATGGATTAGCCAAGGCAATGCATGAAGCTCTCGCACGTCTATGTGCCCTCAGCGTCAACAAGACCCAAGGAACCCATTTTGCCCACTATGCAAGACGTGATTTCATGGGAATGCCAATGGAGATGCCGGGCCACCCCGAGTTGAGGCGTCAAGTGGAGAACCTTGACTTCTTGCTTCACAACAGACATCAGGAACTAGACAATGCCAGAGAGTTAGCCAACCATAACCATGCCATTGCCGACCAGAAGGCCCAGACTTTCACACTGCTTGTCCAAGACCGTCAGTATCTTCGACGCCAGCGTGCCAAGAAGGATAGCACCATCGCCCGTCTTCGCAAGAAGGTAGCCGACCTCGAGAAGACCATCAAGGAGCAGGAAGCTCAGCTTGCAGCAAAGGAAGAAGAAGGTGAGGGTGAAGACATCCAGGGAAACATGGACTCTTACCTCAGCAACGATGAAGATTTTCTAGCGGGGGATGCCGTAGACTTCTACACTGATGATGAGGACTCCGACTTCATCGACGATGAGTAGATGCACTAGAGCACTGTTGTAGCATGAGATGTATCGATCTCACTGTATCTTAGTTTGCAGAATGGTTCTTCAAACCATCTGTTTTCCCTTTGATTGTTGTGGTGTGTGTTGTATCATGTGCTTGCTTGCATGAATGAAAGTGAAGTTAGTTGAAAAACCTGAGTCTAACTCAAAGTTTTAGCTTTGAAAACCCAAAACCCTGAACCTTAGAATTTCCCTCTTACCCCTATATCTCAATCTTCAGATGACTCATGGAAACCAAGGAGGGAGCAGCTCGTCACAAGACCCAATGCTGCAGATCTTGCAGAATCTCATCGCAGACCGTGAAGCAAGCCAGGCAGAATGCCAAGCCAACTTAGCAACACTTCAACAGATCGCCCAGATGGCTCTCAACAACCAAGGGCATGGAAATCAAGATCACCAGGGATCCAAACTCAAAACCTTTCAGAACATCAATCCCCCAATCTTCAATCAATCTGAGAACCCATTAGATGCTGATGACTGGTTACAAACCATGGAAAACAACTTAGAGGTTGCCAGAGTTGATGAGAATGAGAAAGTTCTCTTTGCCACCCACTATCTGGCCGGAGATGCAAGAGCTTGGTGGAATAGCATCCGCAATATGAACCATGGTCAAGTGATGACATGGGAAGCATTCAAAGTCAAGTTCAGCCGCACCCATGTGCCACAGGGTCTAGTCAACAGAATGCGAGATGAGTTCCGTGAATTGAAGCAAGGAAGAATGACTGTGGTAGAGTACCGTGACAGATTCCTATCACTTGCCAGAAATGCACCTGATGAGATCAACATGGAGACCAAGCAGAAGGAGAGATTCTTGAACGGACTGCATGATGAGATGCAGACTGTCCTTGTCAACATCCGCTTCCAGGATCTCGAAGAGCTAGTCGACTCTGCCATCCAGATGGAAGGGAAGATTAACCAGGAAAATGACAACCGCAAGCGTCGTATGATGCAACAGTCTGGATCCAACAGTTACCAGAAGTACCGTCCCAACCCTTCACCAGGATATGCACCAAGGAACAATCGACCCCCAAATTCTCGCCCAAGCTACCCCAATCGTAGCGGAGGCAATGTGAAGTCCGGTGGAAACAATCACAACTCCGGTAATGCCAACAATTTCAACCGTGCACCTCCCAAGAACAACAACAACAACACCACTGCACCCAGATCTGGCAGCAATGCCGTACCTGTTGCAGTCAAGGATAAGTCCCAGATCACTTGTTTTGAGTGTGGAGTGAAAGGTCACTACTCCAATGAGTGTCCCAAGAAGGCTATAGCCAATGCCAATGTGAATGCCCCAGCTCAGCAGCAGCGTCGTGTCCAACCAGCAAGGAGATTTGCCCTAGGGAACCCCCACAACCGCAACGGTCGTCTCTTCCACATGAATGCAGAAGAAGCCCAGGAAGCGCCAGATGTAGTGCTGGGTATGTTTTCTGTCAACTCAGTTTTAGCAAGAGTGTTGTTTGATTCGGGAGCATCGCATTCATTTGTCACCGAAGAATTTGCATGCACTAGTAAGTTTCGTCCAACCAACCTGAAGCATGTCATGATAGTTCAAATCCCAGGTTCAACAACCAAAGCTAGAAAAATTTGCAAAGCTGTACCTATCAGAATACATGGGATAGATTTTTATGCCAACCTAATTGTACTTGGAACCAAAGGTTTAGAAGTAGTACTAGGTATGGACTGGATGTCAAGGCATAACGGATTGATAGACTGTGCTAAGAAAGCCATCACCATGACCAGTAGTTCTGGAGTCACAGTAGAGCATATCTCTGAAACCTTACCCCGTCAATTCAAGTGCAACCAGAGTGTAGCCTTGCCCACCATAGACCAAGTCAGAGTAGTCTGTCAATACCCCGACGTATTCCCAGATGAATTGCCAGGTATGCCCCCGGATAGGGATATTGAGTTCATTATCGAACTAATCCCTGGAACCGGACCTATAGCCCAGAGGCCCTATAGCATGAACCCCTCAGAGTTAGTGGAACTGAAGAAGCAGTTGGATGCTATGCTAGCAAAAGGTTTGGTTCAACCAAGTGCATCGCCATGGAGATCACCAGTGCTATTCGTCGACAAGAAAGATGGAGGCAACCGTCTGTGTACAGATTACAGAAAGTTGAATGATGTCACCATCAAGAACAAGTACCCCTTGCCAAAGATAGAGGATTTATTTGAGTAGTTGACTGGAGCCCAGGTATTCTCAAAGATTTATCTTAGGACTGGTCATCACCAACTTAAGATTCGTGCAACGGATATTCCAAAGACCGCCTTTACTACTCGCTATGGTTTATACGAGTATACTGTTATGGCTTTTGGATTAACCAATGCCCCTGCTTATTTCTTGAATCTCATGAATAAGATCTTTATGAATTTCCTAGATAAGTTTGTAGTTGTGTTTATCGACGACATCCTTATCTACTCCAAGTCAGAAGAAGAGCATGAGCAACATCTGAGGGTTATCCTAGAAACTCTGAGAGAGCATCAATTATATGCCAAGTTCAGCAAGTGTGAGTTTTGGCTGAAGGAAGTAGGATTCCTAGGACATATTGTGTCTACCGGAGGAGTCTCTGTTGACCCCGCCAAGATTAAAGATGTCGAAGAATGGGAAGCCCCAACCACTCAAACCCAAGTCCGTGCATTTCTCGGATTAGCGGGATATTACCACAAGTTCGTAGAAGGTTTCTCGAGCATCGCCCGACCAATGACCCAATTGTTGAAAAGGACAAGAAGTTTGAATGGACAGACAAGTGTGAAGCCAGTTTTCAGGAGCTGAAGAAGAGATTGATATCAGCCCCAATATTGGTCATGCCCGACATCAAGAAGCCCTTTGATGTGTATTGCGACGCATCCAAGATTGGTCTAGGATGTGTATTGATGCAAGAAGACAAAGTCATCGCGTACCTGTCTCGACAACTGAAGCAGCATGAGCAGAACTATCCGACCCATGATCTTGAGCTAGCAGCTGTAGTTCTAGAATTGAAGACATGGCGTCATTATTTGATGGGTAATCGTTGTGAGATTTACTCAGATCATTAAAGCTTGAAGTATATCTTCACTCAGAAGGAGCTGAATATGAGGCAAAGAAGATGGATAGAGTTAATCAAGGATTATGACCTTGACATTCACTATCGCCCCGGCAAAGCTAATGTGGTAGCGGATGCTCATAGCAGATTGCCGTGTAGGCTTAACACCATGATCAAGGAGAAGCAACCAAGTTTGTATGAAGAGTTGGAGCAGTTCAGGACTGAATTAGTTCGCAAAAGATTTCTAGCTAGCATTGAACTTCAACCCACGTTGATTAGCCAAATAAAGGAAGCCTAGAAGGGAAATGAGAGTATCGACGGAATCAAACGTCGTATCGGTACAGGAAAGGTACCTGGATTCACCGAAGACGAAGAAGGAGTACTGTGGTACAAAGGACGTATCTGTGTTCCAGCAGATTCAGAACTGAAGGAGGTGATCATGAAGGAAGCTCATGATACGCTTTATTCTATCCACCCCGGAGGAACAAAGATGTATCAGGATTTGAAAGAGCAATTTTGGTGGCACAAGATGAAGAGAGAGATCGGAAGCTACATCGCAAAATGTGACATCTGTCAAAGAGTCAAAGCAAAACATCAGAGACCTACAGGACTGTTGCAACCATTGCAGATTCCGGAATGGAAAGGGGATTCCGTCGGAATGGACTTTATCACCGGTTTACCTACGTCTAGTAGGGGAAATGACTCAATCTGGGTCATAGTTGATAGACTGTCCAAGGGAGCCCACTTTATACCTGTCAAGACCACTTACCAGAGTGCAAAGTTAGCAGAGATGTACATTGCTAGGATTGTTAGTCTGCATGGAACCCCCAAGACCATCGTATCAGATCGAGGAACCCAGTTTACCTCAAGATTTTGGCAGAAAGTCCAAGAAGGATTAGGAACCAAGTTGAACTTCAGCATAGCATATCACCCGCAAACAGATGGACAGACTGAGAGAGTCAACCAGATCCTAGAGGATATGCTTAGAGCTTGTGTATTGGAATATGGATCAAAATGGGAAGACTGCCTGCCTTTCGCAGAATTCTCATATAACAACAGTTATCAAGCTAGTTTGCAGATGGCACCATTTGAATTCCTATACGGAAGAAAGTGTCGTACCCCTTTGAATTGGTCGCAAGTAGGAGAGGGTCAGATTTTCAGACCCGACATTCTTCGAGAAGCAGAAGAGAAAGTTCACAAAGTCCATGGGCACCTCAAGACCGCCCAATCCAGACAGAAGAGTTATGCTGACAAGAGAAGGAGAGACCTGACTTTCCATGTCGGAGACTTTGTATATCTCAAGGTTTCACCATTGAAGGGAACTCAACGCTTTAGTCTAAAGGGAAAGTTAGCCCCCAGATATATCGGACCTTTCAAGATTCTGAACCGTCGAGGAGAAGTATCATATCAGCTGGAACTGCCTGAAGAGATGTCAGCCATCCACAATGTGTTCCATATCTCGTTACTTCGCAAATGTCTGGAAGTGCCCGAGAAGACTGAAGTTTTCAAGAACATTGATCACCGAGCTGTGGAAATCAACAATGATCTGACTTATCGGGAAATACCCATCCGTATCTTAGAAGAAGCTTACAGAACCACCAGGATCAGGAGTATCAAGTTTCTCAAGATTCAGTGGAGCAACCATACCGAGGAGGAAGCTACTTGGGAGCGAGAAGATTACATTAGGACAGAGTTCCCAGATCTCTTTAGTTTCTAGTTTTCTTTGTAAATCTCAAGACGAGATTTTGTTTAGGGGGGAAGGTTTGTAACATCCCAAAACTTCAATCCAAGCTTATCAAGATCAAATCAATCAAAAATGGGGTTAATAAAAACTTTTCCAAATTTAAAATGAAAGCATTCATACATGTGTGCATTTAAAATAGGAGTTGTTTGAAATGCCATGATTGAGTGATCCAATGCTTGTAAAATGTTTCTTAGGTGATTTAAACATCATCTACATCATTCCCAAACTTTTCCTAAAGAAAATCAAATTAAAAAGAACTAAAAAGGAGGAATGGTCATTTTGGCCGATTTCACTCTCATGCCTACTTTGGCTATTCCTAGCACTCATTTCTTAACAGAAACAATTCTTGATCTTTGCACCCCTTGCTAGTACACATAATGAGGTACCAAGGCCCACCTTTGGATCTGCTAAAAACATTATGTTACTTATTTTAAATTGCATTTAAAAATTGAATCTAATGCATATGCATAGGTCACCCCTATTTCAAAACCCATCTTTTTGAGGTCCACTTTCAAAACCCTTGCAACCAAAGACTACCTAGCACTAGTTGAGACTACTCAAAAAATGTGAAACCAAAATTCAAAACTTTCTTTCATGCGGCCATTTAATCAAACACTTGGCAGGCAGGTTTAAACCTAAATCATAGTTCACTGTTTTGAACAGGGTTTTGCCCCCATTTGATCACCATTTATCTCCTCTGTCCCCTCCTAGTCTAACCAGGACCTTAACACCCCTCTCCCTTGTCCCTAGCCCCCAGGCCATGCCATGCCGAGCCATGCCTCGCCGACCAAACCTTGCCTCGCTGCAGCAGACCACTCCCTCTTCCCTCGCCATGTCTAGGAGGTAGCCAGGAGCTCACCGCCATCCCCTGTCCCTTGCCCGAGCGCAGGAGTGCAGTGGACCACCAAGGACAAACTGCGCCTAGTGCCACCGCACCATGCCAGTGCCGCCCATAGAGCGCGCTCGGTCCCCGCTCGCCCAGACCGCCTCTTGGCCGCAGCCCACGCCCGCTACTCCGCCTCGACCTGGAGAACACCCCAGACACCCCCGCTGGCCGCCCAACGCCTCACAGCCACCGCTCACCGTGGACACCGCCGCCTCTGCCGTGCAGAGCGCCACCTCGCCCAGACTGCGTGCCACCGCCCCTACGGCGGCATTCAATGCCTAGAGCACCGCCAGGGAACCACACGCTGATCGCCACCCGCAGCCATGCCTCTACCCCGCCGTAGCCATGTCACCACCGTCGCCTGCCTATCCCGCTCGGTCTCACCGTCGGGCCTATAAAAGGAGCCCTCCCCATCCTCTCTTCTCCACACCATTGCACTCCCCTCACCTCTCTGAACCTCACCCACCTCTAGCCAGAGCAAGGCGAGCTCTGCATCGCCAGAATTGGAGCCGGAGTAGCCGCGACAGGAGGAGAAGGGCGCCGTTGATTGCGACCACCCCAAGCTTCGCCGCAACCGCGCCTTGCCTCGCCATCGTCTTCCACTTCGTTAGCCCGCCTCGCTGACCCCGCTGGAGCCCTGGTACATCCCCAGCAAACCCCCACCGAGCCGCTAGGGTTCGAGCTCGCCGGCGACCTGTTTGTCGTCGACGACGACCCTCAGCCGTAGATCTGCCTTCTAATCCTACGGCCCACAGCGCGCGTACCGTTTCTCGTGTTAAGTGCCGCTCACAAGCGGGACCCTCCTGTCAGCTGAGCCCCGCGCCGCGGAGCGCCACTGGGCCAACTCAAGTCGTTTCCCGCGCTAGCCCACACTTTCAAATCTGGATTTTTCTTTTTAGTTAAATCTAGTTTCTGTCCACTATTTTAAAATTCAATTCTAGGAGTTTTACAAATCCAAATAGCATGAAACTAATTTTGCCTGAAAGGTAGTTAGATGATCTATCCAAGCCCGTTGGATTTAATTCAATTAGAGTTATAGATCTCTCCTAATAAAAATAAGAAGACAGAAGCATTTGCAACTTAAAACATATTTATAAAATCAACCAAGTTAGCTTTTGAGTTGATTCCAACTCTCAAAAATCACATTTCATTATATCTATCTAAATATGTAATAATATTAAGGTTTACATGTAGTGACTTTGGAATAGTACCAAAATAATGCTATATAGGCATTTGTAGTCACTTTAAATCATTAAATAATGAACTTAAACCAAAGTAATGTTGATCCAACCTTTAAATCTCATTCCCACATGTTAGAATATGTGGTGAGGAAATGTGTCCACATGATCCCATATTTTGGTGGTGAATATTAAATTTTAGTTAAGTTTTCAATGAGTAGAAATTACTTTTCTAAAATAAAAGGGATGAAACTATGGAATTAAACTTGTGATGTTTGTGATGATAATAGATCATCAAATGTGTGACTTAGAATGCTACTTATCTTAGTTAAGTATTGTTTGGTGATTGTGCGCTCCATATCTATTTATAGACGATAGTACCGACCAAGCTTTCGAGGAGGAGGAGTTCTACCAAGAAGAAGAAGAAGAAAACTTCAACCACTGCACCAACCAAGGCAAGCTACTATTAGAAAGCTAGAACTTTTAAGTGCAAGCCACCATTAATAGTGCAAGCTAACACTTGCAAGTTTAGTGCTTAGCAAATTAGAATCAAACAGGGTTGTGTTTATGACAATAGTTTTTCCCAAGTTAAGTGATTCTAGAGTTTTACTTTATCTTTCTTTGCTTCAGAGCTCAGCTTAGGTTTCAAACTTAACTTTATAGTTAAACTTCGAGTTAGCACTTTAACTTAGAAGTTTATACTTGTTAGTGGTAGTTTGCGAGTACTTAAAGAGTACTCATGGCTTTTGTCCCTAGCTATTATCATGGCCAGACTATGTAGGAGACTATCAAGATGATGGCCAACAGGATGGCTATGATAAGTAGGACTATCTGCCTTCGTCAGCATTGCCTGTGCCCCTGAAGATGGACCCCACCGCTACACTATCTTTTATTTTTCCGCTGCTTGTTGTATTAAGACTAGATCATGAGATCCTTATTTGTGTAAGACCTTAAGTATGGTTTGTAATGGATGATGTACTGTGATATCCAATCCGTTATGTCTCGCAAAAATGGTAATCCTGGGATTGCGAGGTATGTCATAACGGGCATCTGGAATTAAAAATCCGGGTGTTGACACCCTGGTGCTGTCAATGTAGACACACCTATTGTCAACAAAAAAGAGAGCACGACTTCCGATGCCTCTGATCGGTTGAAGGACACGGTTCTGGGTATTAACCCGGTAAACAATTGGCCTGCCGCTGTAGATCGGTCCACTCACAACGAACAACAACTCCCTGTCAGACTCGACGAGGTAAAAACGATTCTATGGGAACTGGCAGCCCAGAACAGGGCCTGCAATGGTGGGATGCATCTCCAGGGTTCATGCGGAGTGCTACAGCTGCACATCTCCATGAGCAGGATCACACATAGTCGAGAGGACAGACCCGTAGCTGTCTACGATAAAAAACATCACCAGCGTAAGAAGTCATGCTCACGAGTTCCACGAAGTCATACAGCGAGTACCACCCTTCACCAAAGATCAGGCGACTCCCTTCCTCCGTGCTCTCATCTGCCCACCGAATGGTGGTGTTCTTATTGTTTGATGTAAACACCATCAACAATGGGAACATCGTCACAGCGATAGAAGCCACCCGCTCGGTCGGTATCTCCGACCTCAGGCGCTTGATAGCGCCCGAGAAGGGGTTGTACAACTAGGTCTTGTATGGCTACACCCTCTGTCCAAGCACAAGGAGGCCGCCGGTTGTGCTACCGACATAAAAGTACCTTCCAGAGATAGAGGGAGGAGAAATAGAGATTCAGTCAAGGTAAACAGACTGAAATTCAATCAAGGTAAACCATGGAGCAAAACCCTGGGAAACAAGTGGACGAAGAAACAAAACTTGAAAAAAGATAGTATAGGATGTGAATGCAAAAAATGGATCGCATATATACAGATGAATATAAAGAACGCACATGCGAATAACCCGGCTAATCTCTTCTCAAGGTGGCAGCTAGTTCTCACGTTCACCAACATGATGGCGGCGTCTTCTACTCGATACTCCTCCGACAACTGGTGCTCTAGAATAATCCAGTTGGCTGGCATAAAGCGCTCCTCCATGAAGCTGCTCCAGGCGCTGCAGACTGCCCGAAAGGCAGCGTAGTTGTCGAAGTGGTCCGTCGAAAGGAAGATGTCACCTATCTTATGGACGAGTCCCTCAGGGAGACCATCCCATGGCGAGTCCTCCTGCTTCTTGCCAGCCATGGATGATGGCGTTCGTGTGGTCTCGGTCCCACCGACTGGAACAGGAAGCGGTTCCAGAGACATACATTTAAACAAAGGCCTCGGAAAGCCAAGCGACTCGTGTGGAAACGAGACGACGGCATCCACACAACAACCACAAGCGCGCTTCATCAAACTGGCATGGGCACGCGCATGCGCACTAATTACGGTACAACGGTCGTGCACACACCAGCTTTACGACTCCTAGGAGCACATGAGTGTGTAGGTGTAGGATGATACTAGTAGTAGTATCATAACCTCATTGTATTTAATTATCCCAAAATCTAAGAATAAAACCTGATCTCCCTGGTCCTCAGGGCACAGGCAAATGTAGGGCATTTTACATTTTTTGCATGGCATTTTCCATTTTTCAATTTCGTTTTTTTGGCTGTGCCCTTGGATGCTCACCATGTGGCCGGATGGGGTGTATGCTCCGTGGATCTAAAAACCCCATGTTCTCTCAATAGCACGGTCATTAATTATTTAGGTATATACGTTTTTAGTCCCACAACTTGCATCGTGGGAGCGTTTTAGTCCCACATCTTGCAAAGTGAGCAACACTAGACCTACAACTTGTAACCAGGAACATTTTAGTCCAATTCAATCAAATTTTTGTGATTTTGTCCGAATTCGTCGTAACTAATTCTGGAAGTGACATGTGGCATCATGATTTTTGCAAAATGACCCCTGCGTATTTTCTGCCTACCAGTTGTGACCTTGGTACGACTTGACAGGAGGATATGAAAAAGAAAACAAATAAGAAAAACTACCAATACATTGTAGGGTATCAAACTGATTACCTGCGCTACTAAAGAAATCAACCTTGCCACTACAACATGCACACATAAGTGATTAACTGAAGAGCGCTATGGCTGATGTGTTCTTTATTTTGGATATTCAAAAATATGTGTTCTAGGTACAATAACAACTCAACTTTATTCCCTTTCATTTTTGCAAATAAGAAAAAACTCAAGTTTATTCTAGGCACTGCAGCTAGCTACTAGGTTAACGACAAAACTATACAATTGATATTATGGACCGTGCCAACATAGACGTGAGCATATTTTGCGTTCGTATGTGCTTTTTTATTGTATAAATAATTACTCCCCCCAAGTACTCCTCGTCTGGCATAATTACGTCATCTCAAGTACTCCTCGTCTCACATGAGGTCATGGGCATCTACCGACATAGTGTCTTGTGGGTGCGTGTGTGTCGTTGTATAAAAGTGTTAAGTTCGAATCCATTCTCCTCTTAGAGATTTAACTATTTTCTTTGTACGTCTACTAATAGGTGGACCACTTATCAATCCGCATAGGGACACAAATGACATACAAAAATATAGAGGCCTCTTAATTGTGGAAAAATCCCTAGGGTCATGTTAAAAAAATCAACATCATTTGTGGACAAATTAAGTCAAATTCACTGAAATTCCATTAAATTGGACTCAAATGCTCTCGAGATATAAGTTGAGGGACTAGTATTGCTCATTTTTCAATATGTGGGACTAAAGGTGTATATACCTCTTAATTATTTTATAGCCTCAATTGCTACGCCAGAGGGCCAATTAATGCTCCTAGTTTTTCTCAATTACTCCTCTAGTTGACCTTAAAATATGAACCACTACGTCGTGTAATGCTCCTGGCCGATCATGTTGTTAAAATAGGAATGCATCTATTGGCTTGCATGTTTTCAATTAGATGCGGTGGCCACAAGGATTACATGGATTTTAAGATTACTACTACATGCAATAACTAGCTATAAAGCGAGTAGGTGAAGTTACTTCTCCGAACTAGTACTACTCTGGCCTAGTAATACCGAACACAGGGAGTACCTCAAGTGTGGTTATAGATGATCAGTTGATGTGACTCTCGACCATGAATTCCCGACCATATAGCCGTACGTTCTACCACCTTTTTTTACTACTACTACTAATAGTACATGGACACTAGCAAAATTCAAAATCTCATTCGAGCGGTAAGATCACACACACCAACTTCAAAGCATTTCCCGCCTAACCGTTTCAAAAACTTTGAGCCAAAATCTCCCACCTAGGGAGTACCATTTTTATATTATTATTATTATCAGATGGGCACTTATCAAATTCAAAATCTCAATCAAGCGGCAAAACCGCACACCGACTTTGAAGCATTTCACGCCCCTCCGTTTCAAAAACTTTGAGACAAAATCTCCCACCGGGGCTGTACCATTTTTGTATTATTATCAGATGGGCGCTTGTCAAATTGAATATCTCAATCGAGCGGTTAAACCATACACTGACTTTGAAGCATTTCCCGCCCCTCAGGTTCAAGAACTTTGAGGCAAAATATCCCACCGGGGCAGTACCATTTTTATATTATTATTAGATGGACGGTCGCCAAATTCAGTATCTCAATCAAGCGGCAAAATCACACACCGATCTTGAAGAACTTCCTGCCCTTCAGTTTCAAAAACTTTTGACTTCAAAATTCCGATTCTACCCATTGTTCTAACGCCCTATGGGCAAGCTAAAGTCGGTAGCTTGGGGGCATGATCGGAATTTACATTTCTTTTCACCTCCTTAGTCCGGATTCGCCTAGATTTTCCCACTGGTCCTTTCAAAAATCCCAGCCCCTATCTCCCACGCCCTCACCTCCACGACCACGACGCGCACCGGCCGGCGGCAATTCCACGGCGGCTAGACCCGCTTGAGCGGCTGACATGGGTATGCCCAATAGGCATCCAACTACAGCCTACCTGGTGCGTCTTGATGGAAGGCCCACTCGACGAATTGCCAAGGTCCATGACGCCTATGACGGTTCGAGTGGTATGAAGCCCATATAGACACGGACTCTCAAACACGCAAGACAAGGAATGTTCAAGTCTAGAGTTTGAATCTAACTTGTAACCAACTCGTATTGGTACCTAAGTCCTAGCCTCCCCATATATAAAGGCTAGGAGGGTCCAACTAGAAGGCAATCATGACTCCCACAACAGATCTAGACAACACTCGTAGCATACACATACGCGAGATCCAATCTGTGCATCTACCGCCGTCGGCGACCTTGTAATCCTTCAGATCATCATCAATCAAGAGCAGACAAGCAGGAGTAGGGTGTTCCCTCTGGGGGCCTGAACCTAGGTAAACATCGTGTCCCGCATTGCTTGTCTGTTAGTCGTTCCGTGATCTCCAGTGCTCCCTCCTTCTCCAAAACCCAAGTGCATAACAATGGGCATTGATGAGTTAAACCCTCGTCAGCGGCGGTCTCGTGCACCGCCATGGAGCCGCTTCACCGACGCTCACCCACCGGATCAGGTTCACCGGGTCTCTCTGCCACTGCACCAGAGCTGCGGTGTCATTTACCACGCCGATGGCATCATCAACCGCCCAAGCTTTTCTTCCTAGCCGCTGAAAGCTACCCAACCGTAACGGATCCGCTTCACCGGTGTACACCGGACTTGATCTAGTTCAGGAAGTTCCATGTCCACCGCTGCTTAGCCGTCGCCATTCACTACACTGGATCTGCCTCAGCGACGCTCTTGTCCACCACGCTCAAGCCGGCATTGACCGCCCAATATCTGCTTCCCCGACGCCAACAACTGATGTCTACGTACTTCTATTCTTGTAGACAGTTGTTGGGCCTCCAAGTGCAGAGATTTGTAGAACAACAACAAGTTTCCCTTAAGTGGATTACCCAAGGTTTATCGAACTCAGGGAGGAAGTGGTCAAAGGTATCCCTCTCAAGCAACCCTGCAATCAAGATACAAGAAGTCTCTTGTGTCCCCAACACACCCAATACACTTGTTAGGTGTATAGGTGCACTAGTTCAGCGAAGAGATAGTGAAATACAAGTGGTATAGATAATTATAAGTGGTAACGGTGCCAGAAAAGAGCTTGACGGGTAGGAAGAGACTAAAGGCAATCTAAAATAAAGATGTAAGCAAGCAAACATGTAACAGATCTAGTTGCAAACGATGTTTCCATGCTTAGAAACAAGGCCTAGGGATTCATACTTTCACTAGTGAACACTCTCATATAAATATCATCTCTTTGTGATGATACCTTGAACTACTCTCCGGTTGGACGATGTAGGGAAATAACATCACACCTTAAAGTTTGTATTCCCCATCTAGATAACCCCTCACTATCAACTTGAGCGCTAGATAGTTCCAACAAACACCACAATCTCATAGAGACATCCAACTCAAATTATACTCATGATAAGTATTTATGTAATCTTAGCCAAAGTGCCACACGGTGTGCACATTGTCAACTTCACACACATGGGGATAAGCAGAGATTCATTAAAGCACTTGAGTAGCAGAATAGATCTATAAATTACAAAGCTCATGATCTCATAAGATCACGCATAGAGAGAGAGATGAACACATAGCTACCGGTAGAGACCTTAGCCTCGAGAGAGAGCTACTCCCTCCTCATCATGGGATCAGCAACGACGATGGAGATGGCGGTGGAGTCAATGGAGATGGCTCCAGGGGCACTTCCCCGTCCCGGCAGGGTGCCGGAACAGAGACTTTTGTCCCCCGAATCTCCTCTTTAGTGGCGGCGACGCTGTGGAGGTTTTCATGGCTTTCTCCTAGATGATTTAGGGTTTCTCATCGGGAGGCTTCTTATAGGCAAAGAGGCGAGGCAAGGTGGCAGCCAAGGGGCCCACACCCCTTGGTGGCGCCACCAGGCCTGGCCCACGCCACCATAAGGTGTTCCCACCCTGATGCCCTACTCCGTCTCTGCTTCATATTTCCGTGTTGCTCCGGGAAAAATAGGAATATTGGCTTTTGTCCCGTCAAGTTTCGAGAATATTCATTTTTAGCTTTTCTGAAACCAAAAACAACAGAAAACAGGCAAATGGCACTATGGCATCTTGTCAATAGGTTAGTTCTAGAAAGTGTATAAAAATACCTCAAAGTGTAGACAAAGCTTAGGACAAATGATATAAAACAAGCATGGAGCATCAAAAATTATAGATATGTTTACGACGTATCAACAACCACCACAACCATAACACCCTCGGTGACCTGGACGTCACCTGCATGGTACCGATGATGCTTAGACGCCTCTCCGACCAAGGTTAACCAAATCTGCAACCCGTTTTTGTTTTGTCAGCAGTATAGCAGGTTCAAGCCTGTCGTAGTGAACTGCATTTTTGTCATCGTGCTCGTACATACAAGTCAGTGGGCATGCCTGTTTTTCGTGCTAGTACATACTAGGTCATTAGACATGTTGGTTTGCATGCGCTGCTCTACAAATTTCAAGTCATGGACATGTCTTTTATTTTGTCATACACATGTTCTTAGCTACTCCATACAATAGTAATTGCCTGCTACCGTGTAATTCTTGCAAAATCTGAAGTCAGCGAAAAATATTAGTGTGGATTCCCTACTCTACAGTTGCTGAATCTATCTGTTTCATTCTAAGATCAGTTCCTGCTATTATTTCCTCCTTGGCATCGTTCTGCTATCCTGTAGTAGCCGTTTAAACTCTTTGTACTAATTCGATTATAATTTTGTTGTTGCCATCTTCTTCTTCAAAAGTTGCATCACTAACTATTTCCTTTTTCTTGCATATAGCTCATGGAACAATGAACATGTTGGTTTGCATAGCCTATTCTACAGGTTCACAAGGGATGCCAAGTGGTGCTGGTTCATCCTGACAACGGCATAACTGTCCTCTACTATGTAGTCCACTCGTGGTTTGCATTCCTACTCTAGACGTTCTCCTATGATGCCATTATAATTTCTATCTGGGTGATTCTTATCTATGATAGTAACTACATGCCATTGTGTAGCTCACAACAAATTCTGAGTCACCCAATGACTATGCATTCCAGGAGATGCCGCTACATCTATATATATTTGCTGAAATGACCTCACTTGTTTATATTTTCTGAAATTCTAAGAAACACTTTGTTTGATTGCTCATTTCATTCTAGGTACACTTGTCTAATGTTTGTTTGTCCTGCTCTATAGGTTCACGAGTGACGCCATTATATCTTGCATCTGTTTCTGGGTCTGGTTCGTCCTAAGTCACGACATAACTATCATCTACAATCTATAGTTCATTCGTGGTTTGCATTACTTCTCTACAAGTTCTCATATGATGCGGTTATAATTTCTATCTGGTTCATTCTTCGCTATGACAGTAACTGCATGCCATTTTGTGTCTCAGAGCAAATTCCGAGTCACCCGACATCTCTTGCATTTTAGGGTATAGAAATGCTTCCATATATATTTGTTGAAATGACCTGGCTAGTTTATTTTTGCTAAAATTCTAAGCCACACACACACACACATTTTTTGATTGCTCGTTTCACGGTAGGCACACTTGTTTAATGCATGCTTACTTGTCCTATTTGTGTGACGTGTTGGTCAATAATTGAACCATTGACCAGTTGTAAACTCCAGATCATAGCTCCTGTCATATCAGTCAAATGAGTAGTTTGTCTTGTTTGATGTATTAACTTGTTATTATTTAGTTTCAGGGTGCAATGGTTGCTATCGCCACCAAAGAGGGGGCTGCAAGATCATGTCTCCTCCAATGTAGCTGTCACACTCAAAGGAAGATGCAGGTGATCAATTGAGGACTCTGCTATCAACTTGATTGTCAACTGAAATGCCGATTTTTCTTTCCCTTGATTTGATAATATGTAATAATTTTAAGAAGTTTGCAGTTGATGTAATATCTAGATAATTCGTGTAGGCCATGTATGCATTTAGTTGACACTGTCCACATATGCGATAATCGTTACGGTAACTACACCAGGTAGGTCGATTAGGGAATAGTACCGTGCTTTGTTATTGGCCCGCTGTGTATTCGGCCGATGATGAACAGGAAAAAATGCTGGATTATATAAACGTTTTATGTTATTGGCATGGGCTTTAGGAAAGGCGGAAACTATAAAAGGCTGTAAACATAATGGGCTGACCAACAAGTTGTAACTGGACGTAAGAGTAACAGGCTGTAATGGTAACATGCCGTAAGAGTAACATGTCATAACTTTAACATGCCATAACAGTAACATGCCTCAACTGTAGCAGGCCGTAACAGAAACATCCCATCACAGTAATGATACATTGCAAATGTATCTATAATTTTTGATGTTCCATGCTTGGTTTTATCCACTTTCTTGTGTTTTGTTCCAACTTTGGAGTACTTTTCATATGATTTCTTGGACTAACCTATTAACAAGAGCCACAGTGCCAACTGCTTGTTTTCTGCTGTTTTTGGTTCTAGAAAAGTCAGAAAATGAATATTCTTGGAATTGGACGGGAAAAAAGCCAAAGTGCCTATTTTTCCGGAAGTGATTAAGTGCCAGAATACGAGACGGAGAAGGGCCAGGGAGCCACCACACCACCTGGCCACGCGGCTAGGCCTGGCCCGTGCCAGGGGGTGGTGTGGCCGCTCCTGGCACCCCCTCGGCCTCTCCTTCTGGCTATATATTGCCCTCGGGACGAAAACCCTAGGTACCCGATCAAAAATCCACAAAAGAGTCTGTAGCCGTCTTCATCTCCATCCCTAGATCAGGAGGGATATGAAGCTCTTCCCGGCACCCTGCCGGAGAGGGGAATTCACCCTGGAGGCCTTCTTCATCACCATGCAAGCCTCTGGTGTGATGCGTGAGTAGTTCATCCTTGGACTACGGATCCATGTAGTAGCTAGATGGCTGGTTCTCCTCCTTTGTGCTTTCATGTTTAGATCTTGTGAGCTCCGTTCATGATCAAGATCATCTATTTGTAATTCTGCATGTTGTGTTTGCGGGGATCCGATGGATATTGAGATGCTATTTCAGATGGATTATTGATTCTATCATGTCTTTGTTATTTGAGATCTTGCATTATTTCCGTTGTTAGTAGCTATCTTGGCCAAGTAGATGCTAGCAACTCCAAGAGTTAGTATTTATGCTCGATAGTGGGTTCATGCCTCTGGTAATCTGGGGAAGTGACAGAAATCTCTAAGGTACTAGATGTGCTGTTTCTACTAGGGAGAAAACAACAATCTTTTGTTCATAGAACAATCGTATTGTTTACTTTACACGCAGTTCGTAAAGCAATAATCTGTTGCTTGTAACTTAATACTGGAGGGGGTTCGGATGATAACCTGAAGGTGGATTATTAGTCATAGATGCAGTTGGATGGCGGTCTATGTATTATGTTGTAATGCCCAATCAAGTCTCAAAGGAGTCAAGATGATTAGTATATGCATGTATTGCCTTCTCGGTGTTTGTCAATTCCCCCGCTGTAATTTGTTCACCCATCATGTTATCTATCTTAAGGAGAGCCACCTCTAGTGAACTATGGATCCCGGTCCTTTCTTTTACATACAATCTACAATCTTTTACTGCTTTGTGTTTACTTTCTGCAAACTTTTACTTCCTTCCATTCGATACGTTTAATCTTTTGTTTTACGCAAAACACGGTGAGATTGATAACCTCATCGCAAGTTGGGGACAAAGTTCTGTGGTTGTGTTGTGCAGGTCTCCACGTTGCTACTAGCACCAGTAGTGCGCCCTGCCAAAGCTCAGCTAGTAACACCTTTGAGGTGTTTCCTTGCTCCTACTGGTTCGATTAAACCTTGGTTTCATAACCGAGGGAAACTTGCTGCTGTGCTCATCATACCTTCCTCTTGGGGTTCCCAACGAGCTCTACATCAACACCGCCATCAAGCAATTTTCTGGGCGCCGTGCATTGAGCCATCAAGCGATTTTCTAGCGCCGTTGCCGGGGAGTCAAGGACATCTTCACAAGGGGAGTCCCTCATAACCAATCTCTTTACTTTGTTGTTTTTGTTTTGCTTAGTTTCTTTTTGCTTTGTTTGATTGTTTTGTTCTTCAAAAACACAAAAAAATAGTTTTACAAGTTTGCTTTCTTATTTGAAAAACACAAAAAAATTAGTTCCTATCTTGAGTTGCCACTATGTCTAGCCTTGATCCAATCACTATGTCACCCGAGGAAATGATCTTTACTTTTAAACAAGGAATTGAGGAAAGTTTTAAGGAAGCTTGGTCTAGAATCTTTGATCTACATGAAAAAACTGAGCCTAAAATGACTCAAAGCTTGTTCCTTGGCAGTTTTTACCTTGGGATTGCGCTTTGCTATAGATATGCTTTAGATGCTATTGTGGGAGGAGATTTCCTCCAATGTAATGAGGATATGCTATTAATGCTATAAAGAAATTGATCCTCACTTACAACATGCCCAGCCAAACTGATATTTCTTTCGCAAAAATATTTGCTAGGTTGGACACTCTTGAGGCTAGCACTACTAGATTAGAAAGTTGCTATAATACGCTTAGGGAGCATCACGATTATGTTCTAATAAACTCTGAACCATCAAAGTGGTTCCCTATAGTAAAGATTAAGATGAACACTGAAACTTTTCAAGCTCGCTGTGATATCATGTCTGAATTTTGCCTTATGCCCAAAGATATTTATAAATCTCTGAATACTTGGGGGCTCATTGAGGGAGGAAAAGAAATATCTCTTACTAATAATACTACCATATTACCTCTTGGAATAGCTGAAGGAGTGTTTACAAAGATCCTTGGGAAAAATGATTTCTATTGATTATCTTGTTATTGAATGTGCAGGAAAAGGACAAATTACACTTGGAAGGTCCCTATTAGAACTCCTCGGAGCAATAATAGATGTGGGAAAGGGGACCATGCACCTTTCTTCTCCACCAAACAATCATATTTTCCCCAAGGTTAAGAATAAAAGTAAGAGAGGTAAGGGCAAGAAAGTTGGTTTTAATGCTTCTTCATTTGAGAATATTTGATCCTTTCTCTTGCTTCTTAAGCCTAACTTAAAGACGTTAAAGAAAAGTACTTATTGGGAGATAACCCAAAAGTTTTAGATGAGTCTTGGAAGTTATTAACTCTGTAATAACCTCTCCTTATCCTTTTTATTTGCTTTTTGTGCCAAGAGTAACCTCTAATGAGAGAGAAGTAATGATTGGGAAAGTTGATGTCCCGAAACAGATTTTTGTGCTTCACCGTAAAAACTGGTGAGAGAGCTCTGTATGTCGGATTGAGCTGTAATTGTTTGTTCTTATGACCCAGGTTGTTATCTAACGTTCGTTAGTTCAACACTTTTTGATTTGAGCAACAGAAGGTCTTCGAAAAAATTCGTCTTTACCTGCTGGTCTGTTTTGACAGATTTCTGCCATTTTCTGCATTTGCTTCTTGTTGGTTCCTTCTTGAGTTCTTTTGGGAATTGAGATTTTTGAGGGAAGTGCTACAGTATCTAGAGTCCTAATTGAAGTTCATTTGGTGTTAGAACTGAACCTTAAGACTTATTTATCTTAAGTGCACTAATGTTGCTAATGAGATTGTGTGAAGTTTTGTATGAAGGAAAAATTTCAGGTGTATGGAAGGAATGAGTAATGAGATGAAGGATGGACTAAAGCTCAAGCTTGGGGATGCCATGCGTGTCACCCCAAGAAATATCCAAGAAGTACAAGAGTCAAAGATTGGGGATGCCCAAGGCATCCCCTTTTTCACCAATAAAAATCCCAGGTTTCTTCCAAACGCTTCATTTTTCTTGTTTCATGCACAATTGTGTTTTTCTTGGAGCGTCTTCTTTTTCGTTTTCGTTTTGGTTTTTCGTTTGCTTTTTTTTTGCTTAGTTTTCTTAATAAATTGGTTGAACCCCCTCTTTCATACATTGGTTTGCAAATAGTTTGGTTTGGTTTGGAAAAGAGTAGGAAAGTTCATGCTTATGTGGTAAAAAGAGGTCGTTTTTGACTCTTGCCTATGCTTTGTCATGCCATGATTGATATTGTTTTGGCTTTATGCTTAGTATTCTTTGCTGTAGCATGGCTTGTTATTAACAATTGAGATTGCTTAATGTGCCTTGGATGAATCGTGCATTGTTTTAGCATATTAAAGCATAGTATAGTGGTATTCTCCTTTGATGCTTTATTTGGGTTGACTTGGCGCATGCTCACACCATGTTATGACTATCTCAAGTCACCATAGCCTTTATGATACTTTAGTCTTCAACTTGTAGTATCACTTTATGCTTTGATCAATGATGTTTTGTCGCTCTGCATGATTATTGCCATTATTGCTTTCTTAGTTTGTCGCTCCCAGTCTTTTGCTAGCCTCCACAACAAAGTATGAGTTCCACTCATGCATCCAACTCCCTAAACCAAGTTATTCCAAAGAGTCCACCATACCTACATATTATCTTATGCTATTCCAAGTATATTCATGCTTTTGTTTACCTTCCAAATTAAACTTGTTATGAGAAAACTAGTGATTAAAGCTCTCACGAACTTGATGGCACACTTTACTTTTCTTGCCCTTAATAAACTTGAACCATTGTGTCTTCTATGTTGTATATGCTTGCACTTATTTGTCGGGAATTAGCAGAACCATGCTTTCATGGGGAACGCTTTCAACATTGCACTTGGTACTTGTACCTAGTTGATACCATGCTCTTTTGTATATGGATGTCGTCGGTGTGAAATGAAAGGGGAGCTTGTAAGTCCATGGAGTTATGTATATGTGTTAGAGAAACGCCTAGGCCGCTGGTCTAATCCATGCTGTCATGGTGGAAACCTGTAGCATAACCATAATGAGCTGTCTATGAAGCATTCTTCTCATAAAAAAAGGTGTCCGATATTGAGAAAAAAAGAGAAAAGATAAAAACAGAGATACTATGAAAAGAGGAAAGAGATAAAAAAGCACCATATTCCCATGGTAAATAAGAAGAATGCTGAGATGCTCGTTGTCTGCTTGCCTTGTCATTTTGATATGGGGATTCTTCCGTATCATCGGGCAAGGGGTACCTCGTTGGTGGTTCTCTATGATACACATATACTTACAATGACAAGAACTTACTGGTGACTAAACTTGAGCAGCATGAGGAGCTGCCCTCGTATACAAGGGACATGAGATTTCTGACTTATACTTCGTCAAACATGTACACCATAGTTTGTTCACTTTAACCTTAATCACTTCAAGATGCTTATGATAGGGGCAATGAGAGCTGAAAGCTATAAGTACCATAATTTTTGGAAGCTCTTTATGAGACTTGAATCCCTACTTCCATTTACAAAGGGCTTTCTTCCACCATTATATTGAGTCTCCACCTTCTATCTTTATGCACCTACTTTGAGAGCATAGTGGCCATTCTTAGTTCTGTGTGCATTGTCCCAAGACTAGTTGATTGATGCATACTTTGATATTGCTTGTTTCGAACTATTGTATCTAGTCACTCTTATGAACTTTGAAGGTGTCCTATGCATTTATATTTGCTACTCTATTGAGGGACAAGCTGAATACTATTATGCTATGTTTTCTTTATGTGAAACAAACAAACGTCTTGCAAAGCATTGTTATTCATGAATCTTTTGTTTCTGCCTTTTCTTGTTGCATCATAGTTTCTTTGCTTATTGCTATAACTTTGTCTTTCATGCTATGATTGAAGTACTATGATCCCAGCTTTGAATGTTTTACAAATACTTTGATCAAGTCTTTGATGGTGCATGTCACCTCAAAAATTATTCTTTCTTTTATCACTTACCTACTCGAGGACGAGCAGGAGTTAAGCTTGGGGACGTTGATACATTGCAAATGTATCTATAATTTTTGATGTTCCATGCTTGGTTGTATCCACTTTCTTGTGTTTTGTTCCAACTTTGGAGTACTTTTCATATGATTTGTTGGACTAACCTATTAACAAGAGCCACAGTGCCAGCTGCGTGTTTTCTGCTGTTTTTGGTTCCAGAAAAGTCAGAAAATGAATATTCTCGGAATTGGACGGGACAAAAGCCAAAATGCCTATTTTTCCGGAAGTGATTAAGTGCCAGAATACGAGACGGAGGAGGGCCAGGGAGCCACCACACCACCTGGCCACGCGGCCAGGCCTGGCCCACGCCAGGGGGTGGTGTGGCCGCTCCCGGCACCCCCTCGGCCTCTCCTTCCGCCTATATATTTCCCTCGGGACGAAAACCCTAGGTACCCGATCAAAAATCCACGAAAGAGTCTATAGCCGCCGTCATCTCCATCCCTAGATCGGGAGGGATCTAAAGCTCTTCCTGGCACCCTGCCGGAGAGGGGAATTCACCCTGGAGGCCTTCTTCATCACCATGCAAGCCTCCGGTGTGATGTGTGAGTAGTTCATCCTTGGACTACGGATCCATGTAGTAGTTAGATGGCTGGTTCTCCTCCTTTGTGCTTTCATGTTTAGATCTTGTGAGCTCCGTTCATGATCAAGATCATCTATTTGTAATTCTGCATGTTGTGTTTGCGGGGATCCGATGGATATTGAGATGCTATTTCAGATTGATTATTGATTCTATCATGTCTTTGTTATATGAGATCTTGCATGCTTTCTGTTGTTATTAGCTATCTTGGCGAAGTAGATGCTAGCAACTCCAAGAGTTAGTATTTATGCTCGATAGTGGGTTCATGCCTCTAGTAATCTGGGGAAGTGACAGAAATTTCTAAGGTACTAGATGTGATGTTGCTACTAGGGAGAAAACAACAATCTTTTGTTCATATAACAATCGTATTGTTTACTTTAAGCAGTTCGTAAAGCAATAATCTGTTGCTTGCAACTTAATACTGGAGGGGGTTCGGATGACAACCTGAAGGTGGATTATTAGTCATAGATGCAGTTGGATGGCGGTCTATGTATTATGTTGTAATGCCCAATCAAGTCTCAAAGGAGTCAAGATGATTAGTATATTCATGTATTGCTTTCTCGGTGTTTGTCAATTTCCCTGCTGTAATTTGTTCACCCAGCATGTTATCTATCTTAAGGAGAGCCACCTCTAGTGAACTATGGATCCCTGTCCTTTCTTTTACATACAATCTACAATCTTTTACTGCTTTGTGTTTACTTTCTGCAAACTTTTACTTCCTTCCATTCGATACGTTTAATCCTTTGTTTTCCGCAAAACACGGCGAGATTGACAACCTCATCGCAAGTTGGGGACAGAGTTCTGTGGTTGTGTTGTGCAGGTCTCCACGTTGCTACTAGCACCGATAGTGCGCCCTGCCAAAGCTCAGCTAGTAACACCTTTGAGGTGTTTCCTTGCTCCTACTGGTTCGATTAAACCTTGGTTTCATAACTGAGGGAAACTTGCTGCTGTGCTCATCATACCTTCCTCTCGGGGTTCCCAACGAGCTCTACATCAAGACCGCCATCAAGAAATTTTCTGGGCGCCGTGCATTGAGCCATCAAGTAACAGGCAAGAAACCATGAAATCTCAGAACAGTAATATGCTGCAACAGTAGCCGGCCACAACAGTAAAGGGCCGCAATAGTGAAAGGCCAGAATAGTGACAAGGCAGAACAATAACGGCTCGAGAAATTTCCAGACAAGGGCAGTAACAGGCCGACACATTTACCAGACTAGAACAGTAAAGGGCCGCTTGTAAAGCCCGGAACAGTGAAAGGCCAGGACAGTAACATGCCTGAACAATAACGGGCCATCTTAGACAAGGGCTGTCAGTAGGCCGCCCACGTTGGGCTGCGATAAACAGTGATGGGCCGCCCGCAGGCCTTAAATGTACAGGGCGCAGGCTGCTAATGGGCCACAGAGTGTTGGACCATCATGGGCCTTCTTTAGGCCGAAACAGTATTGGGCCCAAAAGTTCGCGGGCCGCTGCTAGCTGCAACTTTGGCCCATTTCAAACAGTGCAGAGCAAAACAGTAATGGGCCATCTTCTAATTGGGCTCCCCTAATGGGCCAGCCTAGTTAGAATTTAGCAGGGCTTGGCCGTGCCTGGCTTCTGCCATGGTTTCTAAGGCCGTTAACGGCGGTAACTGGCTACTAACGGCGGCTGCCACGTGGCAGTTCGCATGACGTCAGCAGTCAACGCGGCTGGCGAACAGATCTATGACGGAACAAGTTTTCATGGCTGAAGGTTGCGATCCTCCACTATCAGGGAAAAACCGTGGTAGATTCTTTTGTGACGGGGATTTTACCATGATGGCCATCTATCATAGAAGACATTTTAGCCACGAAAAAGGGCCTTCAACCACGAAAATCATCCGTTGTAAAATCCAACTTTTCTTGTAGTGCATGCTTAAACCTAAGGTTTATTTCACTAGGAACGAATGCTCCAAAATAGTATGAGCGTGTTTGGTGGCCTGCATGGGTTTCTCAGCCCAGTCCAGCAGTTTTGAGATGGGCAGTGCCAGGCCGAGACAGCCTCTGGGCCAGCTTTTGCAGCCCGTTTGGTAGCCTGCATACACTTTTTGCATGAGTGGAGAACACAAGCACATCTGTTTGGTAGGCTGCATTGGCCCAATAAGAATAGAAACACATTTGTTTGGTTGCAACCTGTGTGCACTCATTGTGGTAACCTCCCACATTGGAGTGGTGAGCATACCCACAAGCAGTTCATTAGGATCACACCACACACACAAAAGCAGTTCATCACAATCACAACACAATCACAATCACAACACGCAGATGACACACACGCGAGCATAACAAAGAAGTAGTTCATCACCAAGTTCATCACTAGAACTACTACTATGTGGCACCTCCGACCACAGTTTCATCAACCCTATCTAAGGGAGGGGATGTTTCACCACTTCCCAAAATATACAGTTCTTCCTCACGTGGATCATCTACACCATGATATAGCTAAGATAGATAAGTAGTATGACTTACGTTGTTCCATAGATAGTCGTTCCCATCTCAGATGTAGTTCTTGTGCAGCCAACACCTAAGCCATTCCCTCCTATCACGGACACACATGGAAGTGTACAACCAAACTTGGATCGGGTTATCGGCAAGGTGGTCCATGGCCAGGATAAGCGAGTGGGTGGTTTATAGATGCTTCTCAATGATAGGCTTAGGTGTGAATATGAGCTTCATCTGAGCATAGTTCTCCACTAGATTGGAAAGGAGATCCAACAGGTAACTCTATGTGAAAACAAAATTATGTTACTTAAGAAGTGGTGAAAAATGTTCAAAAATGTAAACATGAATTGAACAATTCATCACAACCTTCGATAGCTCCATCTGCCCGCCATTCTCCATCCTTAAAGACGAGGTGTCCGGACACCATTCGACACCATCCAAACCCTGCAGCTTGAGCACAAGAGCCCACTTCCTCTACCACTTCCTCATATGGTTGTACACCTAACTTGTGGTGACATGATTTCCAGTGAAGTCAACCACATTGTTGCATATATGCTGCAGGTGAACCTCCTTGAATCCCTGGTCACACCTAATCCCTTCTTTGACAAACTCGCAAAGCCTGTTCATCACGAACATAGATAGAGAAGGCTCCCACACCATTGGTTTCAGTGTGTACATGTATGAATCTCAAATGGGGATAATATTCTCAGCAATCTCAATAGACAGTTTTGGTGTCTTATCCAGCGAATTGTCCTACAGTGATGAACAAGACACTAAGCATGGTGGTGTACAAACAATTGGCGCTACAAATTCTAACGGCAAGTACGAACAAGCAGAACATCATAAGTCAAGACACTAGATAAGAACATGATCACACCAATTCAGATAACATGGACTGATCTATGAGCATCACAAGTAACAATGAATAATGGAGTATACATGATCACACTAACGCACACAGTGACGAGGGATGACCTCGCCAATGCCCATGGTTATGGACTTAGGGTTTTATGGAAAAGAGAACGTTGGGCATTTCGTCGGCTGATCAGAAAGGGAGTCAAAGTTGTCTGATTGCTTATGGTCAAATCAATTACAGATCGCTCAAGGCTTTTTTCCGTGTGTTTCCGTTGGCTCCTCCCACCCTATATATAATAGGCTGGGTCCTGAGGATGTATACGGATAGGTTACAATCTTACAACTACAACACTAATACAATGTCGGTTTCTATTTCCTTATATAGCAAACTATGTATTCCGTCGGATGCTTTGTGGGCCTTGTTCTTGGGCTTCATGGGCCATGAGTCTTTATGTAACCAGGGTAACTAATCATAAGTAATCAAATATTCATACCCATGTCACACAACATGAACAGATCTATGAGCATCACATGTCACAACAAATAATGGAGTATACATGATCACACTAAATCACACAACATGAACAGATCAAAGAGCATCAGAGGTACTGATACGTCCAAAAAGTATCTACTTTCCAAAAAACTTTTGCTATTGTTTCTCCTCTAAACTTGTGTGATTTGGCTACAACTAACACGGACTGCCGCTGTTTTCAAAAGAATTACCTTGGTGTCTAGTTTTTGTGCAGAAAATCAAGTATCAGGAAAAATCCTGTAAAATATGCGAAAAATCCTATTTCACTAGAAGACTCACGGAGCCACAAGACAAGATGGAGGAGGGCCACGAGGGCCCCACACCCCCTGGCCGTGCGGGCCAGCCCAGGCCACGCCTGGGAGGGGTGTGGCCGCCTCGGGCACCCCCTCGGCCTCCCTCTTCGCCTATAAGATGCCTCTTGACCTAAAAACTCAGGGGGGTTCGATGTTTTTCCAGATAGAGTTTCACTGCACCACCACCACCAGATACCACGATTCGGAACTAGAAACTCCATTCTGGCACCCTACCAGAACGGGGAATTGCAGGAGATCATTGCCATCATCATCAGCATCTCTTCTCCATCAACCATCCATGATTCCCCCATCCATGAGTGAGTAATCCCCGGTTGTAGGCTTTGGGGATGGTAGGGATTGGATGAGATCGTTCATGTAATGGCATCAGATTGTTAGGGCATGGTGCCTAGTATCTATTGTTAGTGCATTTTTGACTTTGTTGCAACTTTTTATGCTTAATGCTTGTCACTAGGGCCCGAGTGCCATGATTTCAGATCTGAACATGTTATCGATTCATGATGATAGTATTGTTTATGATCTTACCTGCAAGTTTTATACACATATTATTGTCCGGAACCAAAGGCCCTGAAGTGATAATAATCGGGATAACCGGAGGGGATGGCTTTGATGTGAGGATCACATGTGTTCAAGGAGTGTTAATGCTTTGCTCCGGTGCTCTATTAAAAGGACCAACTTAATTGCCAGTAGTTCCCTCGAGGCCCCGCTGCAAACGAGCTGGCAGGACAAAAGATGTTGTGCAAGTTCTCATTACGAGCACGTATGAATACATATGGAACACATGCCTATGATTATTTAGTACTTGGATGCTTTATCTTATTTATTTGCAAATGCCTTATATCTTGATTGCTATATGAATTGTCTTGTCCATGCAACACCCATCCATACATCCCTATGCCTATCGCTCTTTAATCCTACCTTTTACTGCAATTGTTACTACTGTCTTTACTTTTACTACTGCTTTTACTTTTCTATTGCTATTACAAAACTATTGCTACTGATAAACTACTACGAGCAAGACTGTTTCTAGGTGCAGCAGAATTGACAACTCAGTTGTTAATGCTTATAAATATTCTTTGGCTCCCCTTGTGTTGAATCAATAAATTGGGTTTTACTTCTCTCAAAGACTGTTGCGATCCCCTATACTTGTGGTTCATCAAGACTATTTTCTGGCGCCATTGCCAGGGAGCATAACTTTATTTATCAAGTTCACTTGGAATCACTATTGTTCGCTGTTATCCAATCATCATCGGTAAGTCTCGTGATGGAAAGGTTCCTATATGACCATCCACTACAAGGAGAGGTACGGTTCTGAACACCTATGTTTCTCTTGATTCACCATCTATGATGAGTAAGCTCCTCACACCACCACATACACATGCTACACATACTGCTACTACTGCTGAATCTGAAACTTCTGATACTTATGATGCTGCTTCTACTGTGCTTGATAAGAGTGGTTCATTAGGTCCTTTCCTAGATGCTACGATTGCTAGAACTATAGATGGAAACACTAAAACTCCTAATGAAGACACTACTACACCTGTTAGTTCACCTGAGTCTATAGAGAGCTATGATATTGAAGACGAATATATAGAAATGAATGATGAATTGATTAAAGAATGTCAAAATACTCATGGTAAAAGTGCTATTAAGAGTCTCCTTGAGAGGCGCACTATAAATCCCAAATTATCTCCTAATACTAAGTTTGCTACATCTCCCATAAATATTAAAGATAAAGATTATGATTTCTCTCTTGATTTATCTTACATAACCATTGTTGAGAAAGAACCCTTTTGTGGGACTAAGAGTGAACGTGTTGTTGCACATATGAGTGAACTTTCTACCATGAGTGGCCTATTTTCTGATGATATTAAGATACACACCTACTTTGTTGCTAAAATTTTCCCTTTTTCACTTAAAGGAGAAGCTAAGGCTTGGTTTAATAATTTACCTCCTAGATCTATTGACAACCCTGATTGCTTGATTAGTACTTTCCTTCAGAAATATTTCCCTCCTAGTGCTAGACATGCCATTTTGCAGGAACTTTTCGATTTTAAACAGGGAAAAAAGAGATATTGCCTGAATCATGGGCAAAGTTTTGTGCTTTGATTCATGCACAGGCTGGATGTCCATTACCTAAGAATGAGCTTCTTGATATATATTATAATGGACTAACTGAAGAATCTAGGACATACCTGGATAGTTGTGCTGATTGTGTTTTCAGGAATAGAACTCCCAAAGAAGCTGAGGAATTAATGGCTAAAATAAGCAAGAATTATGATGACTGGACTTCACTTGAGCCAACTACGCCTGAGACAACTACACCTGAGTTAACTGTGCCTGAGCCAACACCAACACCAAAGAAGAGAGGAATTATTGAAATGAATGATGAAGTGATGAAGGAAGGTAAGAAATGTCTTAGGGAGAAGGGTAGTAAAGCTGAAGAAGTGAAGAATCTGCCTCCTATAGAAGAATTATGTAAGCCAATCTCCCACTCATCCACTATTGAGGTACACGCTCTCCAACATTTTGATGAAGGTGATATTCCTTATTCTAAACCTCCTGATCAATGCTTGAAAGAATTTGATATTTTTATTGTTAAGCAAGATAATTTTAATTAAAGAGTGCAGAATCATTTGATGGAAAACTCTAGAGCTATTATTGAGTTAAGGGATATTGTGGAAAGAACCTCTAATGATGTTAGAATGCTTGTTAAACATTTCCAAATGGTTCAAACTTAAATTCATCAGCTTATTAAAGTACAAAAAGATTTGTTAGTGAATGTTGCTAAAGAAAAACATGCTTATGAAATTAGAATTAGAAGTGGTCCTACCACTCAGGATCCTCTATATCTTGAGGGGCATCCTAAAAGAATTGAGCAGGATTCTCAACAAATTGAAAATATTGGTACTTCTCCTAAGAAAAGGAAAAAGAAACATAAAACTATTGTAGAGTCTTCTGAACCTGCTAAAGATCCTAATAGTATATCTGTCTCTGATGCTGAAACTGAGAGTGGTAATGAAAAAAATGATGCTCCTCATAAAAAATAAATTGAAGAAGAACCTAAAAGACACACTAAGAATACTAAATACACTAAGGAAGATTTTGTTGCTAATAAACATGGTAGTGAGAGAGAGCCCTGGGTCCAAAAACCTATGCCTTTCCCTGATAAGAAACAAAAGTCAAAGGAAGACGAACACTATAATAAGTTTTGTGAGTGGATGAAACCTTTATTTTTGCAAATTCCTTTAACTGATGCTATTAAATTACCTCCTTATTCAAAATATATGAAGGATATTGTCTCTAATAAAAGGAAGATCCCTAATGAGGAAATTTCTACTTTGCTTGCTAATTATTCCATTAATGGTAAGGTTCCAAAGAAACTTGGAGACCTAGGGATTCCAACTATTCCATGTTCTATTAAAAATAATTATGTTAGAACTGCTTTGTGTGATTTGGGAGCAAGAGTTAGTGTTATGCCTTTTTCTCTCTACAAAAGACTTCAATTGGAGAAACTAATACCAACTGATATATCTTTACAGATGGCTGATAAATCTACTACTATTCCTGTTGGTATATGTGAGCATGGTCCTGTTCAAGTGGCTCATAATTGCTTGATATTAACTGACTTTGTTGTGCTTGAAATGCCTGAAGATGATAATATGTCTATTATTCTTGGGAGACCTTTTCTTAATACTGTAGGAGCTGTCATTAATTGTAATGAAGGAAAGGTAACTTTTAATGTTAATGACAAGGAGCATACTATCTATTTCCCCAAGAAGGTTGATAAGAATTATGGCTTAAATTCAATTGAAAATATTGAGGGCATCCAAGTTGGAGAAAAATATGAAACTATTATGATTGGGACCATTGATATCAAGGTTGAGGTAACATAATCATTTAGTGGAATACAAAGTTTTGTTTCATATAAAATTGTTTTGGTAACAAGATCTGATCAAACTTGTTAACAAAGGGATTTTAATGAACAAAACAATGTTTTCACCATGATTATCTTTGCTTACTTTTATTTTATCCATTTTAATTTTTTGCTTTCACTTAGTTTAGTTTTTTATTGCTAGTTGCTTGCTTATTGATGTGTCTTAGAACTTCTGAAGTTTTAGTTTTGTTGTGTTATTGCATCACTCCAAAATCATCTTTCTGCCAGAAAACTATTCACCAATACCTGAAAATTGCTAAAAAAATAAAGTGTCTCGAAAAATTCCAGAAAATTCATATTAAATTTTTACGTCAAAAAAGGGGCAGAGAAATACCTGGAGTAACCCAGGGGGCCCACCAGGCAGGCACATCACCTAGTGGCGCGACCAGACCAGGGGCGTGCCTGGCCATGGTGTGGGCCACCCTGGCCCTCCACTTACTCTCCATCCTGCCACTCCTTTCTCTCTCCTGAGAAAACACCAGTTCATTGCTCAAACTCGCGTTCTTGCTGTTCTTGCTCGCGATTTTTCGATCTCCTTGCTCAGCCCATCTTTGCTGCTGAAATTTGCAGCATTTGTTCTCCGGTATGTGACTCCTCCGCTTATCCAAGTAGATTTGGGATTAATGGTTTATATCTTGAGTATTTTGCTACTGTAGGTGACAGGTTATGTGAGCTTGTAAGCTTGTTCAATGCTTAGAAAAATTGTTTTGATGCATGTTTAGGCCTATTACAAGTCCCTACAAGTAGTTCTTTTCATTATATAATCACTTTTGCAACCACTTGTATGATGGTTGTCTTAAATTTCAAAAAAGGAGATGAATGAACACCAACTCAACCAACACAAATTAAGGGTGCCTGCGGTTATAAAGGTTTGCCGTGAGGAGGAAGTCTTTCCTTCTATTTATCCATGCACCGAATTCATGAGGGCTGTAGGGATTTCTCAAGATTTCCATACTTTAATTGCTAATGTAGGATTGGAGCATTTTGTGGGAGATGAACCATACCAACATGTGAAACTAACTATGTCTGTGGTGCAGGATTTTTGATTTAGTTGCTCCTTGCCTAACCCTATGGTTCATTACAAAATTTACAATATAGTTGTCAATCTCTCTTTTGATGATTTTTGTGCAGCTATTAAAGTACCACAGTGGGGTTCGTGCGAAAGAATTAGAGAGCAGCCTACACCACTCATGGACTTGTACGCAGAGATTTGCCAAGGGAGCAACTTCTCAAAGGAGAGTGGTAAAATTCGTAACATTCATCTCCCGTCTATTCGATACTTTTCTTACTTTATTGCCAAGTGTGTTCTCCCTAGGAAAACTGCTCGTAAATTATCCTCATATGATCTGGCCTTCATCTCAGCTGCCTTAAAACGAGATAGGACTTATAATTTGGGTGCCTTGATAGCTTTTCGTCTTTCTTCTAACTGCGAAAAAGGTGTAATTTGTGGAGGCCTCATAGCCTCTCGTTTATTAGCTGTGCATGGTGTAGCGCCTCATCATTTAGACCTACAGTTTCCCATAGAGAGGCTTGACCTTAATTCCATGATACAACATAAATTTGTTTCTTCTTGGGCTAATTTGAGTGATTTATCTTATGAAATAACCTCCCTCCAGGCTGGTTGGAGAAGGGGTAAGTCAGAGCGTGTTGTTCTTTTGCCTACACCTGCTTTGTTTAACCTTGATGCCAGGGTAGGATGGTCACTCACTGTGGAAGATCTCGATACATATCTAGGGGAGCTCTCCTAGACAGAGCAAGATACTAGAAGGGAGGTTGCAGATGATTTGGTCCAGCCCTCGAATGAGGGGGGGGGGGGGGTCTTCGTACCAGCAGCCCGCCTATGATTGGGGAGCTTCTTCTCTTCGCAAGGGCCTAACTATGATCATTCTTATGATGACCCACTGACTTGGAGTTCCTACCCGCGTTGGGGTTGATACCCACTTATGCCAAAATCCTAAGCTTGGCGGGAGGTACACCGACATCACACTCATCTACATATCATGTTTAGTCGGTACTTTGTATATCCATGCTTCGTTTTCTTTTTAGTCTTAGATCTTGCTTTATTTCTGCTTTCCAAAACACAAAAAGACCAAAAATATTTTCGTTATTTCTCTTTGCTTGCTTCTTTATCTTTTTTCCTTGGTTTGCTTCTTTCTTTTAGCTTTGTCTTAATTATTCGAAAAACCCAAAAATATCTCGCTTTGCTTGTTTTGCCTTTTTGTTCTTGCCTTTAAAAATCAAAAACCCAAAAATATTTGCTATTCTTCTTTGGTTTTGTGAAGTTCGTTGCAGGGTTCAGCAGTCCTCAGTGAAGTTTGGTTTCATGATTATTATTCAAGGCACACAAGTGAAGGGCAATAATGAAGATTAATGACAACTTGAGGTGTGGTAAGAGGCTGGTAATGAACTCTATTTGTTTTCATTTTTGCACATATAATCATCATTGTGGGCATGCTTAGTATGTTCATGTAAGCCGTATGTTATTTATGGATGCTTAGTAGTTCTTGCTTTCTTATGATTAGTTCTAGCTTGCTAATGGTTTGTAGCATGTCATATGAATGTTTGCTTGCATTGTTCTATTCATAACTTGGTATGACATTGTGCTATCCTCCTCTGAATGTTTTATTTGAATCGACTTGGCACATGCTCACGCAGGCATATGACTAAAACAATAACTAGTTAAGCCTCGATGAATTATTTTGCCTCAGGGTTCTTGAATCACTTTCATGCCATAATTAGTCCTGTTTTGTTGCAAGCATGATTATGACAGTTATTGCTCTCTCATTTGTCGCTCCCTTTCTATTGCTAGCCTTCACTTGCACTGAGTATGAGCTCTACTTGTGTTTCCAACTCCCCGAAACCAATATTGCCAAAAGTGTCCACCATACCTACCTATTAGCATCATTTTCTATTCTGTGCATATTCGGTATGCCTTGTTTTCTTCCGAATAAAATGTTTGCTTGTTATGAGAAAGTTAGTTAGTAAAGCTCTCACGAACTTGATGGCACACTTTATATCTTGCACTTAATAAACCTGAATTATTGTGACTGACCATGAAAGTTACATGCTTGCAAATTATAGGCTGGGAGTTAGCAGATCCGTGCTGTCACGGGGAATGCTTTCAACACCTGTAAATATATACCCAGTTGACATCATGCTTTTTTGTTTACGAATGTCGTCGATGTGAAATAAAAGGAGAGCTTGTAAGTCCATGGAGTTAAGTATGTGTGTTAGAGAAACGCTTGGGCCGCTAGCCTAAGCCATGCCTAATCATGGTCGAAACTTGCAGCATCACCATAGTGAGCAATCTATGAAACATTCTTCTTATAAAAAAGAGATAGAGATTGAGAAAAAGAAAAAAAGATGAGCAAAGATGAGAGAGAGAAAAAAGCACCATTTTCCCATGGTAACTGATGGCTCAATGCACGGCGCCCAGAAAAATGCTTGATGGCGGTGTTGATGTAGAGGTCGTTGGGAACCCCAAGAGGAAGGTATGATGAGCACAGCAACAAGTTTCCCTCAGTTATGAAACCAAGGTTTAATCAAACCAGTAGGAGCAAGGAAACACCCCAAAGGTGTTACTGGCTGAGCTTTGGCAGGGCGCACTACCGGTGATAGTAGCAACGTGGAGACCTGCACAACACAACCACAGAACTTTGTCCCCAACTTGCGATGAGGTTGTCAATATCACCGTGTTTTGCGGAAAACAGAGGATTAAACGTATCAAATGAAAAGAAGTAAAAGTTTGCAGAAAGTAAACACAAAGCAGTAAACAGTTGTAGATTGTATGTAAACTAAAAGGACCGGGATCCATAGTTCACTAGAGGTGGCTCTCCTTAGATAGATAACATGCTGGGTGAAAAAATTACAATGGGGCAATTGACAAACACCGAGAAAGCAATACATGCATATACTAATCATCTTGACTCCTTTGAGACTTGATTGGGCATTACAACATAATACATAGACCGGCATCCAACTGCATCTATGACTAATAATCCACCTTCAGGTTATCATCCGAACCCCCTCCAGTATTAAGTTGCAAGCAACAGATTATTGCTTTACAAACTGCGTGTAAAGTAAACAATACAATTGTTCTATGAACAAAGGATCGTTGTTTTCTCCCTAGTAGCAACAACACATCTAGTACCTTAGAGATTTCTGTCAGTTCCCTAGATTACCAGAGGCATGAACCCACTATCGAGCATAAATACTAACTCTTGGAGTTGCTAGCATCTACTTGTCCAAGATAGCTACTAACAACGGAAAGCATGCAAGATCTCAAATAACAAAGACATGATAGAATCAATAATCAATCTGAAATAGCATCTCAATATCCATCGGATCCCCGCAAACACAACATGTATGAATTACAAATAGATGATCTTGATCATGAACGGAGCTCACAAGATCTAAACATGAAAGCACAAAGGAGGAGAGACCAGCCATATAGCTACTACATGGATCCGTAGTCCAAGGATGAACTACACACGCATCACACCAGAGGCTTGCATGGTGACGAAGAAGGCCTCTAGGGTGAATTCCCCTCTCCGGCAGGGTGCCGGGAAGAGCTTCAGATCCCCCTGATCTAGGGACAGAGACGACGGCAGCTATAGACTCTTTCGTGGATTTTTGATCGGGTACTTAGGGTTTTGATCCCAAAGGCAACTTATAGGCGGAAGGAGAGGCTGAGGGGGTGCTGGGGTCGGCCAGACCACCCCCTGGCGCGGGCCAAGCCTTGCCGCGCGGCCAGGTGGTGTGGCCGGCCCCTGGCCCCTCTCCGTCTCGTATTATGGCACTTGATCCCTTCCGGAAAATAGGCATTTTGGCTTTTGTCCCGTCCAATTCCGAGGATATTCATTTTCTGACTTTCCTGGAACCAAAAACAGCAGAAAACAGGAAGCTGGCACTGTGGTTCTTGTTAATAGGTTAGTCCAAGAAATCATAATAAAAGTACTCCAAAGTTGGAACAAAACACAAGAAAGTGGATAAAACTAAGCATGGAACATCAAAAATTAAAGATACATTTGCAATGTATCAACATCCCCAAGCTTAACTCCTGCTCATCCTCGAGTAGGTAAGTGATAAAAAGAAAGAATAATTTTTGAGGTGACATGCACCATCAAAGACTTGATCAAAGTATTTGTAAAACATTCAAAGCTGGGATCATAGTACTTCAATCATAGCATGAATGACAAAGTTATAGCAATAAGCAAAGAAACTATGATGCAACAAGAAAAGGCAGAAACAAAAGATTCATGAATAACAATGCTTTGCAAGACGTTTGTTTGTTTCACATAAAGAAAACATAGCATAATAGTATTCAGCTTGTCCCTCAATAGAGTAGCAAATATAAATGCATAGGACACCTTCAAAGTTCATAAGAGTGACTAGATACAATAGTTCAAAACAAGCAATATCAAAGTATGCATCAATCAACTAGTCTTGGGACAATGCACATAGAACTAAGAATGACCACTATGCTCTAAAAGTAGGTGCATAAAGTTAGAAGGTGGAGACTCAATATAATGGTGCAAGAAAAGCCTTTTGTAAAAGGAAGTAGGGATTCAAGTCTCATAAAGAGCTTCCAAAAATTATGGTACTTAGAGCTTTTAGCTCTCATTGCCCCTATCATAAGCATCTTGAAGGTGATTAAGGTTAAAGTGACACAACTAAGAGGATATGCTTGACAAGTTATAAACCGAAATCTCATGCCCCTTACTTACGAAGACCGATCCTCATGCTACTCAACTTCAGTCACGAGTAAGCTCTTGTCATTGTAAGTATATGTGTATCATTAAGAACCGCCAACAGGGTACCCCTTGCACATGATACGGGAGCTTTCCCATAATCAAAATGACAAGGCAAGCAGACAATGAGCATCTCAGCGATCTTTTTATTTGCTATTTGCATAGGTTTTTATTGAGGATGCTTCATAGAGTGCTCATTATGGTGATGCTGCAAGTTTCCACCATGATTAGGCATGGCTTAGGCTAGCGGCCCAGGCGTTTCTCTAACACACATACAAACTCCATGATCTTACAAGTTCCACTTTTATTTCACACCGCCGGGATCCGTAAGCAAAAGAACATGATATCAACGGGGTACAAAGTACAAGTGCAATGTTGAAAGCGTTCCCCATGAAACATGGTTCTGCTAATTTCAACTTATAAAGCGCAAGCATATACGCAACAAAGAAGGACCCAATGGTTCAAGTTTATTAGAGGCAATAAAGTAAAGTGTGCCATCAAGTTCGTGAGAGCTTCAATCACTAGTTTTCTCATAACAAGTGGAAGGTAAACAAAAGCATGAATATACTTGGAATAGCATAAGCTAGTAGGTAGGTATGTAGGACTCTTTTGAATAACTTGGTTTAGGGAGTTGGATGCATGAGTGGAACTCATACTTTGTTGTGGAGGCTAGGAAAAGACTAGGAGCGACAAACTAAGAGAGCAATAATGGCCATAATCATGCAGAGCGACAAAACATCATTGATCAAAGCATAAAGTGATACTACAAGTTGAAAACTAAAGGATCATAAAGGCTATGGTGACTTGAGATAGTCATAACATGGTGTGAGCATGTGCCAAGTCAACCCAAATAAAGCATCAAAGGAGAATAACACTATACTATGCTTTAATATGCTAAAACAACGCATGACTCATCCAAGGCACATTAAGAAATCTCAGTTGTTTATAACAATTCATGCTACAACAAAGAATACTAAGAATAAAGCCAAAACAATATCGATCATGGCATGACAAAGCATAGGCCACAGTCAAAAACAAGCTCTTTTTACCCCATAAGCATGAACTTTCCTACTCTTTTTCAAAACCAAACCAAACTATTTGCAAACCAGTGTGTGAAAGAGGGGGTCCAACAAAATTATTCAGAAAACTAAGCAAAACAAGAAAACTAAAAACCAAAACGAAAATGAAAAAGAAGACGCTCCAAGAAAAACACAACTGTGCATGAAACAATAAAAATGAAGCGTTTGGAAGAAACATGGAATTTTTATTGATGAAGAAGGGGATGCCTTGGGCATCCCCAAGCTTTGACGTTTGTACTTCTTGAATATTTCTTGGGGTGACACGCGTGGAATCTCCAAACTTGAGCTTTAGTCCATCCTTCATCTCATTACTCATTCCTTCCATACACCTGAAATTTTTCCTTCATACAAAAGTTCACACAATCTCATTAGCAACATTAGTGCATTTTAAGATAAATAAGTCTCAAGGTTCAGTTCTAACACCAAATAAACTTCCATTAGAACACTATCTACTGTAGCACTTCCCTCAAAAAGCTCAATTCCCAAAAGGAACTCAAGAAGGAACTAACAAGAAGCAAATGCAGAAAATGGCAGAAATCTGTCAAAACAGACTAGCAGGTAAAGACGAATTTTTTCGAAGACCTTCTGTTGCTCAAATAAAAAGTGTTGAACTAACGAAAGTTAGATAACATCCTGGGGAAGAAGCACAAAATATTACAGCTCAATCCGACGTACCGAGCTCTCTCAGGAATTTTTACGGTGAAGCACATAAATCTGTTTCGGGACAGCAAAATTCCCAATCATTACTTCACTCTCATTAGAGGTTACTCTTGGCACAAAAAGCAAATAAAAAGGATAAGGAGAGGTTATTACAGAGGTAATAACTTCTAAGACTCAACTAAAACTCTTGGGTTATCTCCCAACAAGTACTTTTCTTTAACGCCTTTAAGTTAGGCATAAGAACCAAAGAAAGAATCAAGTGTTCTCAAATGAAGAAGCATTAAGACCAAATTTTGTTTTCATAGGAGAAGCAAAATAAACCTTTTCTCTCTTTTTAGGGAAGTGTTTTATACCTTTCTTGAGTGGGAGTTGATATTTAATGGTGCCTTCTTTCATATCAATGATGGCACCAACACTTCTAAGAAAAGGTCTTCCCAAAGTAATAGGACAAGAAGCATTGTATACAACATCCAAAACATAGAAATCAACGGGGACATAGGAATCATTAACCATAATAAGAACATCACTAAGACTACCCATGAGTTTCTTTTTAGCATTAGCATCAAGTGGGACATTCAAATAACAATCTTCAAGAGGAGGCAAATTAACCATATCATAAATCCTTCTAGGCATAATAGAAACACTACTATCAAGATCACACAAAGCTTTGAAATCAAAGTCATTCACTTTCATATTAATGATGGGCTCCCAACCATCTTCTTGTTTTATAGGAATAGAAGCTTTATATTTCATCTTTTCTTCTTTAATCTTTATGAGAGCATCAGTAATGTGTTTTGTAAAAGCCATGTTCATAGCACTAGCATTAGGACTTTTAGCAAGCTTTTGTAGGAACTTAATAACTTCAGAGATGTTTCAACCATCAAGATCAAAATCAACTTTATCATCTAAAGTAGTAGAACTATTATTAGCCTCAACACTAGTGGTGGTAATAGTAGAAACACTAATGTTTCTAGCAATTTCATCTTCTCTTTCCCACTTAGCATGTAATTCAGCTAATAGTCTAATATTTTCATCAATTCTTACTTGTATGGCATTAGTGGCTGCAAAGGGATTCTCATTAGTTTCAGGTTTAGCAGCCATTTTATTCAAAGTAGATTGAGCTTCAGCCAAAGATGCTATATTTCTTTCAGCATTAGAGAGTTTTTCCTCAATAGTTTTATTGAAAGCAGTTTGTTTACTAATAAACTCTTTAAGCATAACTTCAAGTTCAGAGGGAGCACTCTTATTATTGTTGTAAGAATTTCCATAAGCATTACCATTGTTGGGAGGATATGGCTTATAATTGTTGTTACCAAAATTGTTCCTGTAAGCATTGTTGCCAAAATTGTTATTTCTTATGAAGTTCACATCAACTTGCTCTTCTTGAGCAACCAAAGAGGCTAAAGGAACATTATTTGGATCAATATAGGTTTTCCCATTAACAAGCATAGACATAATAATATCAATCTTATCACTCAAGGAGGAGGTTTCTTCAACAAAATTTTCCTTCTTACCTTGTGGAGCTCTCTCAGTATGCCACTCAGAATAATTAACCATCATATTATCCAATAGTTTTGTTGCAACACCCAAAGTGATGGTCATAAAGGTACCTCCAGCAGCAGAATCCAATAGGTTCCTTGAAGAATAGTTCAATCCTGCATAAAAAGTTTGGATGATCATCCAAGCAGTCAGTCCATGAGTGGGACAATTCTTAACCAAAGATTTCATTCTTTCCCAAGCTTGAGCAACATGCTCATTATCAAGTTGTTTAAACTTCATTATTTCACTTCTCATGGATATAATCTTAGCAGGAGGATAGTATTTTCCAATAAAAGCATCTTTGCACTTAGTCCAAGAATCAATACTATTCCTAGTTAAGGAATTCAACCATTCTTTAGCTTTTCCTCTCAAAGAGAAAGGAAACAATTTCAGTTTAATAATATCACCATCTATATCCTTATGCTTTTGCATCTCACAAAGTTCAACACAATTATTTAGATGGGAAGCAGCATCTTCATTACCAATACCAGAAAATTGCTCTCTCATAACAAGATTGAGAAAAGCAGGTTTTATCTCAAAGAAATTATTTTCAGCCACAGGTGGAGCAATGGGAGTGCTCATAAAATCATTGTTGTTGGTGCTAGTGAAGTCACACAACTTAGTGTTTTCAAGAGTAGTCATTTTTTTGGGTTTTCAAATAAGAAAGCAAACAAGTAAATTTTTTTTTTTTTGTGATTTTGAAGAACAAAACAAGCAAACAAAGCAAAAAGAAACTAAGCAAAACAAAAACAACAAAGTAAAGAGATTGGTTATGAGGGACTCCCCTTGTGAAGATGTCCTTGTCTCCCCGGCAACGGCGCCAGAAAAATGTCTTTTAATGGCGTCTGGTTGACGTGGGAGTTTCTTCTTCTTCTTCGATCCCGAACAACGGCGCCAGAAAAATGCTTGATGGCGGTGTTGATGTAGAGCTCGTTGGGAACCCCAAGAGGAAGGTATGATGAGCACAGCAGCAAGTTTCCCTCAGTTATGAAACCAAGGTTTAATCGAACCAGTAGGAGCAAGGAAACACCCCAAAGGTGTTACTAGCTGAGCTTTGGCAGGGCGCACTACCGGTGCTAGTAGCAACATGGAGACCTGCACAACACAACCACAGAACTTTGTCCCCAACTTGCGATGAGGTTGTCAATCTCACCGTGTTTTGTGGAAAACAAAGGATTAAACGTATCGAATGGAAAGAAGTAAAAGTTTGCAGAAAGTAAACACAAAGCAGTAAAAGATTGTATATTGTATGTAAAAGAAAGGACCGGGATCCATAGTTCACTAGAGGTGGCTCTCCTTAGATAGATAACATGCTGGGTGAACAAATTACAGCGGTTCAATTGACAAACACCGAGAAAGCAATACATGCATATACTAATCATCTTGACTCCTTTGAGTCTTGATTGGGCATTACAACATAATACATAGACCGCCATCCAACTGCATCTATGACTAATAATCCACCTTCAGGTTATCATCCGAACCCCCTCCAGTATTAAGTTGCAAGCAACAGATTATTGCTTTACAAACTGCGTGTAAAGTAAGCAATACAATTATTCTATGAACAAAGGATCGTTGTTTTCTCCCTAGTAGCAACAACACATCTAGTACCTTAGAGATTTCTGTCACTTCCCCAGATTACCAGAGGCATGAACCCACTATCGAGCATAAATACTAACTCTTGGAGTTGCTAGCATCTACTTGGCCAAGATAGCTACTAACAACGGGAAGCATGCAAGATCTCAAATAACAAAGACATGTTAGAATCAATAATCAATCTGAAATAGCATCTCAATATCCATCAGATCCCCGCAAACACAACATGTATGAATTACAAATAGATGATCTTGATCATGAACGGAGCTCACAAGATCTAAGCATGAAAGGACAAACGAGTAGAGACCAGCCATCTAGCTACTACATGGCTCTTGTTAATAGGTTAGTCCAAGAAATCATATGAAAAGTACTCCAAAGTTGGAACAAAACACAAGAAAGTGGATAAAACTAAGCATGGAACATCAAAAATTATAGATACATGCAATGTATTAGTAACTAAGAAGATTGTTGAGATGCTCATTGTCTGCTTGCCTTGTCATTTTGATTATGGGATAACTCTTGTATCATGTGCAAGGGGTACCCTGTTGGCGGTTCTCTATGACACACATGTATTTACTATGACAAGAACTTACCATTAACTAAAGTTGAGTAGCATGAGGAGCGACCCTCGTACTCAAGGGACATGAGATTTCCAGTTTATGGTCTGTCAAGCATATAACACATATTGGAACTCAGTTTCACCTTAACCATTTAAAGATGCTTATGATAGGTGCAATGAGATCTCAAAGCTAATGAGTACCATATTTTCAGCATTTGGAAGCCTTTCAAACTTTTCAAAACCTTTTCACTTCCTTGTTGAGTCACCACTTATTCTATGAGCACTTTCTTGAGAGCATAGTTGTCATTCTTAGTGTAATGTGCTTGTCTCAAAACTTGGTTAATTGTGTCATGACTTTGATGCTTGTATCTTTGATATCTTTACTTCTAGTCTTCACTTGAACTTCAGAGGTGCCTTGGTATTTATGTTTGCTCTACAATCAAAGGCAAGCGAGATACCACTCTATCATACCTTTTTATGAGCATTCCAATGTTACTTATGTTTATGTTTCATGCTACTTATTATTTTTGAGTTGGAATCTCTTCATAGCTTGCATGACTATTAAGTAAACTTATTTGCATACTCTTTATTATGAATTGCCTAAGTATTTGATCATATGCTGAGAATATATACATCTTATAAAGAAAATGTGTTCGTGAAAGTTTCTTTATCGCACTCAGCTTTCAATTGAATTGCTTGAGGACAAGCAATAAGCTAAGCTTGGGGGGAGTTGATACGTCCAAAATGTATCTACTTTCCCGAACACTTTTGCTATTGTTTCTCCTCTAAACTAGTGTGATTTGGCTACAACTAACACGGACTAATGCTGTTTTCAGCAGAATTACCTTGGTGTCTAGTTTTTGTGCAGAAAATCAACTATCAGGAAAATCCCCGTAAAATATGCCAAAAATCCTATTTCACCAAAATACTCACGGAGCCAGAAGACGAGACGGAGGAGGGCCACGAGGGGCCCACACCCCCTGGCCATGCGGGCTAGCCCAAGCCACGCCTGGGAGGGGTGTGGCCGCCTCGGGCACCCCCTCGGACTCCCTCTTCTCCTATAAGATGCCTCTTGACCTAAAAACTCAGGGGGGGTTCGACGTTTTTCCAAATAGTGTTCCGCTGCGCCGCCACCACCAGATACCATGATTTGGAACCAGAAACTCCGTTCTGGCACCCTACCGGGATGGGGAATTGGAGGAGATCATCGCCATCATCATCACCATCTCTTCTCCATCAACCATCCATGATTCCCCCATCCATGAGTGAGTAATCCCCGGTTGTAGGCTATGGGAATGGTAGGGATTGGATGAGATCTGTGGGCTCCCCCAGATTATTCATCCAGGAAATCCCTGTGATGCATACATCCACGTTCCCATGATCAGTGAGCCGTGGAACATAACCGACAGGTACCATTTCAACATCCAAAACATAACAAAAAAAGACTTACATAAATGTCGTTATGGCTACATCATCAATAGCAGCGGAACAACGCCAAGCGTAGAGCCCAATCGTGCCTCAACCTATCGGCAGCTGACTGGGAAGACGACCTAGCTCACTGGACGTCACCTGAATCTCCTGAAAGCCTGGCCAAGTAAATAGCCAGGGACACAGCCATGAGTACTTTGAATGTACTCGCAAACCACCAGGATAAGTGAACAAAGGGAATGCAATTCTGGCTGTGGCGAGATAGCTCTATCTAGGGTTGCCTTTGAAAAGCCTAAACGAACATTGAAATTAGGGCATCTCTATATCTTTGTTGAAAAAGAGTTTTGAAAACATGCTTCTGTTTTATAAATCCAGACATCTCCATATCTTTGTTGAAAAGAGTTTTGGAAACAGTTTTGTAGTTGACAACTCTTTTTAAACATCTTCGACCCATCGGGTCAAAACAAAGCCTTCGAACCCGGGTTCCCCCGGAACCTTCGTCCTTAGAGTACTTGTTTCCCAAACAAGCACAGTTTGGGTACTCCTAGCCAACACCTTTAAAACCGTCCTTGACCATGGACACGGCTATTCGAATAGGTTATACTCTGTAGAGTTTGCACACGTTACCCACAAGAATCAATACATCCGTGGAGATACAACCACGGCCCACTACCACTATAGATGGGGGTCCGGATAATCAAACCTAACCTTTCGCTTGTCTACACTAGCAAAGGCATGCTTTTCCTCTTGGGTTTATCTCCCCGGCAACGCGTATGTGGCTCCCAGCCATAGTCCTTCCTTCCGTACACGCGCATACCCAAGCCGTAACTTGGCATATACCTTAAATTTGGTGACTCCTCTTCCTTCCGTACTACCTAAATCATACCATCCGCGGGACACCCAATTGTTGCACCGGACACCTGATTGTTCAGGCTCATTCTTGCCGAGGCAAGCGACAGGCTTCAGATCCTAGACCTGTGACGCCGGCCCAGGATTCCAGGGATTTCTCCCTATAAGCATGGTAGAAGTTGCCTCGGCAAATACGGACAAACTACGAGTTAAGCCCCAGCAACCTGGGGTAATGTGGTTGCGCGGATAAAAAATGTTCCAGTAAAGGCGTAGAACATCCCATCACATTTCCACTTCTTCTCATCACCATTTATTTTGTTAAAACTTCCACTGGGAATGATGCCTCTTCCCAAGGTTTTACAAAGCTGTTTTTAAAACCTTTGTAGTGGGGAAAATCCCAAAACAGTTTATTTTTCTCAAAACCGGGGTTTCCAAGGAGGTAGGATGCTAATCATCATACTCTCAGTCTAAAGGGGATAGCTAGGTTCATCGGGTGGTGCCTCGAAGGACACGAAATCATAACTTGGAGGAGCCAAGTTACTACCGCAACATTTGTAAAACAAGACATGCAAGTAAAGTATGCAATTTATGAAGAGAATATAAAACAAGTAAAGGAGAATAGGACATATAACAGAGTGCGGGAGTAGTGGCTTGCCTGTGATCAGCAATATGTCCCTGGACTTCTTCAGATGACCAAGAATACCCAAATATATAATAAGAAGTCCCGTCCTTCTTGTCGTTAGACACTTACACTAACGTCGTCATCGAATATACATGCATGCATACAAGTCCACAATCAATACAGGGCATACAAGCATCAAACTATGCAGAAAACAAACATGAGGATTACTACTAGATTGGGAGGGTTTTGGAGGAGTGGGATTCAAATGGTGGAATTTACAAGATTGCCACTGAGGTGTTTTCTCTTGGAAGATAGTTGTCAAGGCTAGATATAAGGAACTTGGATTTTGGATTTGTGGTCAGTAGGATACCAATGTGCAAAAATGATATCCTCAGATAGGTCTTGACAAGACAAATCCAACACAAGTGGTTTCACTTAATTATCAAATTCTTAGAATTAAATATGCTTTTTATAGTGAAATAAATTCTAGTTTGAGGAAATAATTCACCAGAGATGTTCTGGAGCTCCAAAAATTATCTCCTTGGATGGTTTGGTAGTACTTGCTGTACTGAACCACCTAGAGTTGGAATCATGTCCAAAGAATTACCAAAATGCCCTCAGGAAAATCCCAAAGGCAGTTCTGTATGATTCTTCTTCTTTTTACCAGATTAAAACTACAGGAGCTATTGAGTTCCTTCCATGGGCATATGCTAGATATTTAGAATACCTTTCTGTAGAAATTGGTTTCACTCTGTTTGGAGTTGTCAAACTCCAGGAGTGATTTATTTAGTGAAAATACCCATCACACAGGTATTTAATTCACTAAAATACAACCAGAGCTCAATAAATTCTGAGCTGCTAGGATTTGGTAGATATGGGTTCTGGTGTGTACTGGGAGGTGGAATCAGGTCAAAACCACATTTGGTTAGACCTGGGGAAATTATCTAAGACATATTGTTGCTAGTTTTGTTAATTTTGCTAAAGGCAGAATACTGTTCAACTGGGCATGGGACCTGTGTTGGATGATAGGTAAATACCTTCCAGTAGGCCTTTGGTTCACCTCAAATGGAGATGTGAAACTCTCTGTGGAAATTAATTAGTGTACCAGATACAATCTAGTAGAAATAATTACTAGTAATTAGAGGAAATTATTTTGGACATGGGGTTGCCTCTGCATGTTTGAGAAAACATCAGAGAACCACCAGAAAATGAGATCTAGGCATTTGGAAATGATTTACCATTTTATTTGAATTTAAACCTAGTAGGAGATTTTTTGGAATAAGGATCTGCTAAAAGAAAAAGAAAAGGGGTGCAATGGGGCCGGATCTGGGGAGCTACTAGGCCGGCTAGGGGGGATTCAGCCCACAGCGCACGAGGCGACGCGCGGGAGTGCTCATTTCGAACCTGATGAGCGGGGCCCGCGGTCAGCGAACGAGAGCACCGAAGCGATATCGGCCAGATCTGGCCGTTCGCTTAAGTGGCGATGGACGGCGTAGCGTCATCGTCCACCCGGGGCTCGCCAGCGACGAGTCTAACCCTAGAAGAGGGTGGCGCGGAGCGGGGAGCTCACCTGAGGGCTCGAGGAGGGTTGGGGACGGTGCAGGACGACGCAGTCGACGACGACGCGTAGATCGGTGGGCGGCACGACGGCGGAGGACCATGTAAAGGAGCTCGCGCGACGGTGGCCGAGGAGGATCTCGTCGGTGCTCAACGGCGACGGCGGAGGAGAGGGTCCTGGGCAATAATAAGAGCACCATTAGATGCAGGAGAGCAAGGGGATCACGGGGGCGGACATGCAGAGGGAATGGAGAGGAGGGGAGGTGCCTTGCTCGATTTTCTAGAGGAGGCCGAGGCTCTCCTTGTTCTTCTTTCTCGGGCAGCACAGAGCAGAGAAGGGGTGTGGTGCTCTGGGGAGGCAAGTGAGAGTGAGAGGGGGCAAATGAGGGGCAGAGGCGAGCTGGGGTGGTCTCTGTCCATATATACTAGGGAGGAGAGGTGGATGAGGCAATTTACCCATTTGGACATGGTTGGGAGAGCAATGTTGGCCAGGGATTGGTCCAGGGGGGAGGTGGAGAGGGGTATTGTTGGTATTTGTTCGTGCTGGACCAGAGGGAGGGGGGGTGGCATCAGTGGTAATATAAGTTGGGTTGATCTTTGTAAGAAATTGGGTTTATTTCTCCTTTCTACTATTGCAAGGGAAAGTGAGGATTTGTTGAGGTGGATCTTGCAATGGTGGTCGACCAAGGATGTGTCATGGTTATGAGGAGAGTCTTTGAGCAAGCTTGGTTGAAAGTTGGGAGTGATTAAGCTTGTGGTTTGCTGAGTTGACAATTATTGATCTAGTAGATGGTTGTGAAGGAAGTCCAAATAATTGCATTGGACCAGAGGAGAAAATGGTGCTGGTAGATAGATAAGGTCAAGGTAGGCTCCTAGGATTTAATTGGGATTTTTCATAGGAGTTTTAGTCCTCCTAAATCCAAATACTCAAAAAAGGACAGAAGTTGTTTTTAGAAGATCAAATGATAAATTTCCATTGGGCATGGATTGGATTTGGTGTGGTAGGGTCCCAAATGTGAGTACACACTTAGGAGAATTTTCCCAAGATTTATTGAGGGTTAAAAATAATTAAAACAATTATTATTCCAATTCAGCCATTTAAGAAAATGGGCAAAAGAAATAATAAAGCTTCTCAAAAATATTTATTTTTGAGATGTAAAGATAGGATATGATTTGTGGGACTCACATGAGCCAAAATTTGGGGAGGTGGTTTGGTAAAAACCAAACTTTCCTTGATGGAGGGGTTTTGGAGATTTTGACTATTTAAGGAATTAAATAGTTTTGGGGCCATAATAAATATGGATAATTATTGATAAATCTTGATGATCAATATAGATGAGATGAACAAGGTGTATCAAGCAATTGGAACCTTGAGGAATGGAAATACAACTAGAAAAGGAAAGAAAACCAAGAGTTGATGATCTAGGGTGGTGTTATTTTTATACCACCAAAACATGCTTGCATCTTGGAGATGAGAGCTCACCTTGGTGCAAGGGATAGATGGTTGAGTAGGCCAAGTCATGTAGATGATCATGGAAGGATAAGTTTGAATTAATTGTATTTGAGGTGATCTAGATAAGATGGCAAACTTTGTTGAAATTAAAGCTGCCATGCAAAAGTGTCATGATGCCTTCTAAACCATGTGGGTTTAATAAGCACAGAGCCCAACTTGGGACAAGTGAAGTAGGTTCTGATAGACATCAATGATTAGAACACAACCATGCAGAGAGTTGGTCCAAAGGAGGTTGTGTGAGGGTGTGAGCTTCTACCAAAGTAGGTATGATGACTAGTTTTGTAGGAAATGATATTTTCTTGTCTGCAAAACCATCATGGAGCGGTGGGTTGTAGGGGGATCTAACCAGGGGCCAATGTGGTCCTTGGTAGTCCCAAGGATGGTTAACAATATGGTTCAAGTGCATTTCCAAAAATGCACATGGTTTGAGAAAAGGAGGCGTTCAAAAAGGTGATGCTGAAACTGTTTCCAGACTGCCAAATTTGGCAGTTTTGAGGAATTGTGACTAGAGTATGAGAGGGGATGTTCTTCGAGGAGTTGCAAGGTATCAGAGCTTTACCAACGGGGTGATATGGAAGATTAGAGTGAGTAGAAGATATCCATGCTTGGTGTTGGTCTTAAGGACTTGGAAACATCAAGAATGGAAATCATCAGAGTGAATATGATTAAGGGTTTTATATGATCACCTAGTGGCGAGGGATCATAACAAGGTTTGCTTTCTTGCTTAGGGATTGATGATTGGGAAACATTTTTATCCTAGTGATGAGCTCCTAGAGTGGCTCATACTACTTCCTAAGCAAACAAGTCAAACAGCAGATCAAAGCAACTCATCTTATACACTAATCAACTATTTCTAGGGTTCGCAATCAAGCCTAGATTGAGGTAAGGGTGGGGCATTTTGAAGAGGTTTAGTTTTGAATAAGATGAGGGTTCTTGGTATCTCTACCAAGAGTAGATTTCAAAGGCTTTAAACAAGAGTTTTCGGAAAACTAGAGGTAAGATTAGTTGAGTGCTCTATCTTGAAAACATAAGGAGATTGTATTATATATCTCTCCATAGTTTTGTTAAATAGAAGCTAACAAAATAGTTTTGGTTAAATAGGTATCTTGGCTCCTGTTTTGAAATGCCAGAACATTTGAGAATATGTAAAGTAAGCCAAGATAGTTTTGGTAAATAGCTTTTTTCAACAGAGGTTGAGGTAAGGAGTATCCTAGGATACACTTCATAAGCACAAGTGCAAACAAGCAACAAGCAAGCACTGCACTAACTCACAAGAAAAAGTTTTTGTTCCCCCTGATTTTTGCATTCTGGACAACAAATCAGGGTTGCTGAAATTGGGATGTTACAAGATCGTTCATGTAATGGCATCAGATTGTTAGGGCATGGTGCCTAGTATCTATTATTAGTGCTTTCTTGACTTTGTTTCAACTTGTTATGCTTAATGCTTGTCACTAGGGCCCGAGTGCCATGATTTCAGATCTGACCATGTTATTGATTCATGATGATAGTATTGTTTATGATATTACATGCAAGTTGTATACACATATTATTGTCCGGAACCAAAGGCCCTGAAGTGACAATAATCGGGATAACCGAAGGGGATGGATTTGATATGAGGATCACATGTGTTCACGGAGTGTTAATGCTTTGCTCCGGTGCTCTATTAAAAAGATCACCTTAATTGCCAGTAGTTCCCTCGAGGCCCCGCTGCAAATGGGCTGGCAGGACAAAAGATTTTGTGCAAGTTCTCATTATGAGCACGTATGACTACATATGGAACACATGCATATGATTATTTAGTATTTGGATGCTTTATCTTATTTATCTTCAAATTCCCTATATCTTGATTGCTATATGAATTGTCTTGTCCATGCAACGCCTGTCTATCCATCCCTATACCTACCGCACTTTAATTCTACAGTTTACTACAATTGGTACTATTGTCTTTACTTTTACTACTGCTTTTACTTTGCTATTGCTATTACAAAACTGTTGCTACTGATAAACTACTACGAGCAAGATTGTTTCCAGGTGCAACTAAATTTACAACTTAGTTGTTAAGGCTTATAAATATTCTTTGGCTCCCCTTGTGTCGTATAAATAAATTGTGTTTTACTTCCCTCGATGTTGCGATCACCTATACTTGTGGGTCATTAGGTACTAGCGAATAATGGAGTATACAATGCTCACAGATCTACGTATAGTTAGCCCAATGTGAGAGGTTTCTTACTATAGCTTCTAGAGGATGCATCATAGAGGTAGGGGACGAAGGAGCTATCGGTATGCCGACCATCGTCGCGGTACATGGAGTTGCCGCCACGCCGACCATCGCCTTGGTCGACTTTGTTGACAGCAAGCTCACCATGGCCGCCTTCGCCGGAGTAGCCAGAAGGATAGCTGAAGACTAGCTTCGGGGTGAAGCAGGACAGCCAACTAACGTCGTGCATGCTAGCGAAGATGGCAGGACCAGCTGAAGGGAATATGCCCGAGAGGCAATAATAAAGTGGTTATTATCTTATTTCCTATTTATGATAAATGTTTATTTTGCATGCTATAACTGTATTAATTGAATTAATACATGTGTGTTTAATAAACAAAATAAAGAGTTCCTAGTTATTCCTCTCATATAAACTAGCTCATTGATTAACAAGAAGGTCAAGGTTTCCTGATCATGGACATTGGATGTTGTTAATAACGAGGTAACAACATTGGTTGAATGGTGTGATGAACACTTATCCAAAGTATAGCAATACGATCAATTTCATTGTGTTTAAATTGCTATAACATCATATGGAGTAACTTTAGTCCTTAGACCATGAGATGATGTCAATCACTAACACCAGAACAGTAACTTGATAACATCAAACCATAAGAGGGTGACAATAAAGGTGGGTTCGGAGAGAACGTTGGGGATTTCGTCAGCTGATCAGAAAGGGAGTCGAAGTCGTCTGATTGCTTATGGTCAAATCGATTACAGATTGCTCAAGGATTTTACCGTGTGTTTCCGTTGGCTCCTCCCACCCTATATATAATAGGCTGGGTCCCGAGGCCGTATACGGATAGGTTACAATCTTACAATTACAACACTAATACAATGTCGGTTTCTATTTCCTTATCTAGTAAACTATGTCTTTTGTCGGATGCTTCGTGGGCCTTCTTCTTGGGCTTCGTGGGCCATGAGTCTTTATGTAACCAGTGTAACTAATCCTAAGGACTCGAATATTCATACCCATGTTACACAACATGAACAGATCTATGGGCATGACAGGTAACAACAAATAATGGAGTATACATGATCACACTAAATCACACAACATGAATAGATCAAAGAGCATCAGAGGTACTAGCGAATAGTGGAGTATACAATGCTCACAGATCTACGTATAGTTAACCCATGGTGAGAGGTTTCTTACTACAGCTTCTAGAGGATGCATCATAGAAGTAGGGGATGAAGGAGCTGCCAGTATGCCGACTGTCGCCGCGATACATGGAGTTGCCGCCACACCGACCGTCGCCTCGGTCGACTTTGTTGATAGCAAGATCACCATGGCCGCCTTCGCCGGAGTAGCCAAAAGGACAGCCGAAGACTGGCTTCAGGGTGAAGCAGGATGGCCAACTAACACCGTGCTCGCCAGCAAAGATGGTAGGACCAGCTGAAGGGAATATGCCCGAGAGGCAATAATAAAGTGGTTATTATCTTATTTCCTCTCTATGATAAATGTTTATTTTGCATGCTATAATTGCATTAATGAAAACATTAATACATGTGGGTTTAATAAAGAAAATAAAGAGTTCCTAGTTATTCCTGTCATATAAACTAGCTCGTTGATTAACAAGATGGTCAAGGTTTCCTGATCATGGACATTGGATCTTGTTAATAACGAGGTCACAACATTGGTTGAATGTTGTGATGAACACTTATATGAAGTATACAAATACGATCAAATTCATTGTGTTTAAATTGCTATAACATCATATGGAGTAACTTTAGTCCTAAGACCATGAGATCATGTCAATCACTAACACCAGAAGAGTAACTTGATAACATCAAACGTCACACTATAACAGGGTGACAATAAAGGTGGGTTTAGATACTGCGAAGGTGTTATGTAGAGCCTCATGGATCAAGAGTGGGATTTGTCCATCCCGATGTTGGATAGATATACTCTGGGCCCTCTCGGTGATATCACATTGATGTAGCTTGCAAGCAAGTGATAAGATCACTAGAATGCTATATCACGCGAACGCGAAAAGAGTACTTATCGGTAACAAGATCAAACTAGGTATGGGGATAACGATCATAGAATCTCAGACATGTAATATATCGCGAGACAAAGGGAATTAGTTACAAACGTTAAAGGTTCATAAAATCACTGGAGTCATCATTGAATGTGTGGCAGTCAGTACGGATCTCCAGGTCCCACTGCTAATTATTGATCGGAGAGGAGTCTCGATCATGTCTTCATTATTCGTGAATCGTAGGGTGGCACACTTAAGGGATACTGACACCATTTGGAGCAAATATGTTTCAGATAAAGATTAAGAAAGTGCTGGAATCATTTCGATGGAAACCGGAATTGTTTTGGTGAAATTGCACAAACTGGTTCTACATGTGATATTGAAATATTGTAGGGGGTTTTATGTGCATGTTTTTTAATTAAAGTAATTAACAAAATTCTGAATAAAATAAATAAAAGATTTTTATTAAATGAGAGTTTTCATTAAATTTGGTGGAAATTTAATGGAGGTGAGTGGACTTTTGGGTGGAGGCATGTTTATGTGAGTGGGAGCTCCACCCACATGAATGATGGAAGAGGTGGGAGGCACCTCCATGGACGTCGGCTATTGGAGGGGGCTGCCCCTCTCCCTATAAACTTCCCCTCTCCTCCTCTCATCTCACACCTTCTCATGAAGGATCTGTCTCCCTCTCTAGTTTATTCCCCGTGGTCTCGGATACGCGAGATACATGTTCCCGGTGGCTTTTTCTGAAAGGAGGTGTTGCTTCTGCTTCATCGCTGGAGCAAGGACACGAAGGTTGTCAGGGTACCGGATGTGTGTGCGATCACGGATGCGGTGCTAGACTTGCTGGTGCTGGACCTACTGGGCTTGCTGGTGCTGGACCTGCTGGACTTGCTAGACTTAATCATAATCTTGAGATCGACAAGTGAATGACTACATCATCCATGAAATCAGATTTCATTAACAAATAGTTTTGGTCTTTAAGGGTAAGATCTCTATGGATGTATATCCACCCGTTGATTGTATTTAGGTAGATAGATCTTGGTGCTTAGTTTTCACATCGTAGTTTTTTTTTGTTTTCTATGCTACGAACCTAACAGTGGTATCAGAGCTTGATCTACGTGTAGATGCTTTGCACGGGTAGAACACATATGAGTATGTGGGAGCTGATGGTCATGTTATTCATCTTGTATGTATGTTGGATATTGGTGGCATAGTGGGATGAAGCGTCCCGAACTAACTTTACATATCCTCGCACATGAGACCTGGTCCACACTTAACAAGCTACTAGTTTTGCATAAGTGGCTAACGGGTGTCTGTCTCTCCTACTATAGTCAATATCTAATTTACAACGAATTGCTAATAATTTTATTATCATCGTTGTAGTTCCATGTTCATAAGTATGAACGGTTCTATCTTCGAAAGCCCTAAGCCATGTAAAACTTACAATTGATAAATTAGAGGCGTCTAGTTTAGATTGTTGTTGGGAAAGTGTCATGATATGGTGATGTTATAATTTGTAGTATGGATTGATACTCTTGGAAATTATAACATGCCAAATTGTAAGTTCCATAGACCTTGGCCTTACACATATAGGAATGATAAACATACCACAATGTACGTGATAGTGATCAAGTGCAAGAACCATATCATATCATTTTTTGCATATGATGTTCGCTTGCATCTTATATTGCTTGTTTGGTGCTTCAGTAGCATTATAAGATTATACCACATTTAAATATCAAGATAAGAATGTGTTCATCCTTAGTATGCACCGTTAAGAAACTTCGTCATTTCGAGACACCACGTGATGATCAGGTGCGGTAGAATCTACATTCGCATAAAACGGGTGTAAGACAGTTTTACACACACGAATACTAAAGTTCTTACTTGGCGAGCCTAGCATGTATAGACATGGCCACATAACATGAACCAAAAGGTAATGCATGAGTCATATGGTTGATATGATGACCATATAGATGCTCGCCTTTGAAGCTACACCAACTCACGTGATGATCGGTCTTGGTGTAGTGCATCCGGTTCATGTAATCACCAAAAAGACACGAGGGATGTTGTCTTTGAATGGGAGTTCATTTCTAATTTGGATTAGTCAAACTCAATTTATCATAAACTAAATTCAAGTTAATTTTCATAATTTGTTGTAGTCATTGGCATCCGTTTACTACCTTATGCTTAGTTTTAATTAAGATAATAGAACTATAGAATTCTAGATATTTACTTTACGAACTGGTATCGTATTGTTTTGAGTGTCAATCTAAAATTTAAAATTCCTATTGCAAACTTTCAGCAAACTCCATATACTCCATGAAGTTTAATAAGTAGTATTAAATAAAGAGTAACAATTCCAATTGTAACTACCTCGGTGAATTACGCTCTTAGTTACATGCCTGGATGAACGAAAGTGGTTAAAATAGTACGGTGGGGCCCAGGGCCACTCATGGTAGACCTTTCGGCCGTCCTAACCACTTTCAGACATCGGGACAAGAACGAGCGGCGTAATCGGAAGGCGAAGGGATCAACTACATACACAAATGGGTATGTATGCAAGCCACATACAACAGTCCTCAGAGCCATTCCATCTAAAAGAAATAGAAATATTGCAACGCCATACGGCAAGATTCAAATATCCTAGATAGAGATAATAATTTAGGATAGCTCCTCATACAAAAAACATCAGAGTATTAGGCGGAAGCGGAAAACAAGATCCGAGTACGGATAAGAAGAAAATCGGCATAAGATGCCCCATAAATAAACACATCCCACCCACAGATCTCACGGATCCCCGTTCCCGGAATCTCTACACCGAACGATCGTTGCCAACATCATCTGTCTCTTCCACTCAGCAAGTTTTATGCCGCTAAAGGGGACACAACCTGGGGTGACGCAATTGCAGCAAAAGATAATACCTAACAATTCTACAGATACTCGCTAACCATCCGCCTAACCAATGATAGACGGATGTCCGTGAATTAAGAACAACAGTTATAACAGTATAATTAACAGATCCATCCTCCTCCTCGCTTACCAACGAGGAAGCGGACGAACAAACCCCATCATCCGTTGGCAGTTTTATTAACCATTCCATGAGTATTTCACTATTTACTAGTCAAGTACTTAGTCAATTTAAAAGCGGTACTTTAGTTATACTTGTCTATGATCGAGAAACTGTGCTCCAAGTCATCCATAATCGCGGACACGGCTTTTAGAAAGATTTACCCTGCAGCGGTGCACGAATAGCAACACACACTGGATCAACCTCGGAAAAACCAACTCAAAACCCAACGAGGCATTCATGACAAAGCAATCACAGGATTCAGAAATATTTCAGGGGGCCACCCCATTAAGCTACCCGCAACGAAGTTGGCCGGCTCCGAGACGGACCCAAGGTTTGTGTGGATGGCGGTAAACGACTGGGAACCCGAAAATGTGACCGGGCTTGTCGATACAGCGAAAACGTGTCACGATCCAAAACAGTACAGGTGCTCCTCGCACAATCTTAAATAAAGCAGTAACATGGCATAAGTACAGGATAGTAATAAAGCCCCAAACTAATTGTGGCCCAAAGAAATAAGAATGAATCAAGCTCTGGCTCAGGGGGGTCCATAAGGCCTCCTGGATGTGGATAGTGCGTATAGTCAAGGAACAGGAATCAAGTACTCGGGGTCCTACGGGACACAAGTGAGCATGAAAAACCAAATAGCAGATATTGCTCACCGGTGCCTCTTTCATTAGTTATCCCATTACTACTCAGGTTAAGTTGTTTAGTACCTCGTTATTCATCAGACACTCACATACCCTACACATGCTTTTCTACGACTCGCATGGCTCAAACAACTCCTGTAGTAACGGCTCATGGGATGGAGGAACAAGCTTCGGTGGGGTTTAAAAGTAAGGCTATGCAGTACTTGGGATTCAATTTAATGCAATCGTGACTCAATGATGCAAGAATAAGATAGAGGCAATAGGTACTGTATGTATGCAAGCATGTGGTAGTGCTTGCCTGGCAACTCAGTTGAAGCGAGAGATGGATCTGGGTAGTACTCCTGTGATTCCTGATAATTCTCCTGCTGGGCGTCTATTCGACGAAGAACCAAACAAACAAGGGCCAACATAAATAAAGTGCACAAGCATATGAATTAAAATGCGACAAACAAACAAGCATGCCATGATGAATGATGCAAAATTTACATGGCATTACAGTAGCATGGCAAGGGTGAGGTGGGGATACAAGAAATAAAGCTTTTTGTTATTTATTTAACCAAGTTTTATTGTCATAAACAGTTCAGATTTTTAATAATGACATGATGCATGCTTCAATTCAGAAAAAGGACTGCATAGATAGAACAGGCTCGTCGCGCTGATCGATTTAGACATATTATTTGCCAAATTTGGAGTTGTAGAATTAAAGTTATTAATTTATTAAGAAAAAGGGCATTTTATTGTAATTTTAATCATCTCGAAAAATTAAAGTGTCCAAATAATATTTTGAAGGGCATATTTGAATTCCTCACATTTTTCTGATTCCAAAACATATATTATTTGTATTATTTGGATTTGTATTTTAAAAATTATTTAAATCTGATTTGAATTTGAATCTAAATCAATTTTGAAAAGATTAAACTAAAACAGTCAACAGGGCAGACTTTTGTTACTCAGCCCGACCCAGCCACAGCCACTGACGGGTGGGCCAGCGGCTGGTGGGGCACACACGCGCGGAAAACTCTTTTCCACCGCGGGCTTAGTTAGCCACTGAGGCTGACAGGCGGGGCCAGCGGCTTCGGCCCACGTGACAGCGATCGGAGTCACAGAGACTACCGGGTGGGCCGTTCGGGAGCGCGGGTTAGGATAAGAAAAGACTGAGGGGTTTTCTAGAAGAAGGTCACGGTGGCTGACAGGTGGGGCTCGCGAGGAGCGCGGGTTGAGCGAGCGTTAAAAAGAGGGGGCTAACTGTAAATCGACCATGGCCCGGTACTGTACTTCGTTCTCCTCGGTCTGACGGAAAATCAGCGCGCAGCGCAGAGTGGCGAGACGGGGACTCGATCCCGCGACGCGGAGCGCACGCGCAGAGAGGCGGATCCAGTGCGGTAGGCTAGGGGAGTTGTTAGGAAGGTAGGCGCGGCCTAGTTATGGCGCTATGCGGCGCGTACCACATGCAGGCAACGGCGAGCGACGGCGCACTGAGACCGTTCGGCGGAAAGAGCGGTGGCGCTAGAGCTTTACGGCGGAGAGGAGGTTGTCTAGGAGGTGGAGGAGCTTACCGCGGGGAGGTTGCCGGTGTCAGAACGGGAAGGGGTGCAGCGGATTGTGGACGAGGCTGGCGCTCCGATGATCTAGGGTTTCGGGGAGCGGCAAGGATCTGGCGGTCCTGGGGGCTCCCTCCTTCGCGCTGGCGGGTACGGGGCGAAGCAGAGGAACGTCCTCGATCTCCTGGGCCACCTCCACGTCGTGCTCGCTGACTGGAACGAGGAGACGGCGGGGTAGACGGTGGTGACTGGCGGCAGAGCTGGGCGACGCTGGAGAAGAAAAATAGGAGAGGAGGCAAGCTCGGGCGGATCTGGGAGAAAGGGAGGAGGCTTATGGAGGAGTGTAATGCGAGAGGGAGAGAGAGGGAGGCGGCCGTGGGCACGGGGAGATAAAGGTGGCTCGGGTGCCACCTTTTCCATCCTCCTCGAGCACGTGGTCGAGCTGGGAGCAGGTGGGCATAGCAGGGGGATGCTGCAGGTGGACCAGGGTGAGGGGGAGGCGCAGCAGCTGGGGCCAGCATGACAGGTAGGGAGAAGAGAGAGAGAGGAGAGGGGGGGTAGTTCGGGCTAGGGTCGATGGGGTAGTCTCGGGTTAGGGTTTTGTTTAGGGTTAGAGAGAGGGGTGGCTGGGGTGTGGCCAGGGAGAGAGAGGCCAGGTGGGGCCAGACTGATAGAGAGAGAGGTGAGGTTAAGGTTAGGGTTTAGTGTAAAATAGGGTTAGAAGAAATTAGAGAGAGATAGCTAGGTTAGATTTTATTAGGTATTTCAGTTTTAAAATTTGTTTATGAGACCATACCAAGAGGAAGGTGGAGCTTGATCTAGCATAAGTTAAGGTGGGAGAGAAACCAAGAAGGAAAGAAATGAAATAGAAGGAATGAGCCTCATATGATCATGTATGAAGAGATTAGAATTGATAAAGATATAGATGGGTATATGGGGGTGGTGGAATGGAAGGAGATGGTCCACAAAGAAAGATCCAATAAAACAAGGAAAAACCAATGGGACAAAAAGATGGTGATGATGGTTGCATGGCCCATGCAAAATAATAAATGCTATGATTTATTTTGTGAAAACAAAAATAATGATATGGCATTATTCTAATGCATTCCCATGAAGTAGAATCAAGGCCAAGCAAGAGAATTTAAGGAACTAGGTCCACCCTATTTCCCATGAGCTAGATAAAATCAAAAGAAAGACAAACAAGCTCATGGACTAGTAGGATGGTGGAATTATAAAGTGGTGGAAAATAAAGGTGATGGAGTTGAATAAAAGATATGCCCCCAACTCAACTTGGGCATTTAGACAATATATCAATAACCAAATACAATATCAAGAGGCAAATACAATTAATAGTGCATATGAGAGAAGAACCAAAGAACCAGGGTTTTATATGATGCTCAAATGCAAGGTGGCATGATGACATGAGCATGATATAATTGTGATGCAACAATTGTATATAGGAAGTAGCCAATATCTTACTAGAACAAGTAGCATTACAATTGTTAGACAATTGGGATGCTACAACTCTCCCCCACTAAACAGGAATCTCGCCCCGAGATTCTAGGAAGAAGAAGAAGACTCAAAGAGGGTAGGATACTTGGCACGGAGCTCATCTTCACGTTCCCAGGTGGCTTCATCAACGGAATGGCGCGACCACTGCACCTTGCAGAACTTGATGGACTTGTTGCGAGTCCTTCTTTCTACGACTTCAAGAATTTTTGTGGGGTGTTCTTGATAAGACAGATCTTCTTGGAGATTGATGAGTTCATGGTCCACGGTCCTGCCGGGATCCTTGAAGCACTTCTTGAGTTGAGAGATGTGGAAAACATCGTGGACTTTGAGTTCTTCAGGGAGCTCATGAGCATAAGCAACTTCTCCTCTTCTTCCACGAATTTTGAAAGGACCGATGTATCTAGGAGCCAGCTTTCCTTTGATACCAAAGCGGTGCGTGCCTCTCATGGGAGTGACACGAAGGTAAACGAGATCACCAGGGACATACTCCATGTCCGTGTGCTTTCTGTCATAATTGCTCTTCTGGCGACTTTGAGCAATCTTCAGATTTTCAAGAATGATGTGAACTTTCTCCTCCGCTTGAGTTACAATGTCGGGGCCAAACAATATTCTTTCACCTACGCCCGACCAACCAATCGGAGTTCTGGACTTGTGACCATAGAGAGCCTCAAATGGTGCCATCTTTAGACTTTTCTGGAAGCTGTTGTTGTAAGAGAATTCAGCACAAGGAAGACATTCTTCCCACTTCATGCCAAAAGAGATAACGCAAGCACGGAGCATATCTTCCAGAATCTGATTGATCCTTTCAAACGCTCCTTGCAAGTGAGGGTGGTAAGCTGTGCTGAAGTTTAGTTTTGTTCCCAAAGAATTTTGGAAACTTCCCCAGAACTTGGAAGTGAAGATGCTTCCACGGTCTGAACTGATCTCAAGAGGGACTCCATACAGAGAGACAATTCTGTTGATATAGAGCTCAGCCAACTGAATTGCTGAAATTGTTTCCTTGACTGGAAAGAAGTGAGATACTTTGGAAAGCCCGTCAATGACAACAGAGATTGCATTGTTGCCCTTCTGTGACCTTGGAAAACCAGTGATGAAGTCCATCTCTACTTTCTCCCATTTCCATTTCGGAGGCTTCAATGGCTGTAGAAGACCGGAAGGTTTCTGATGGACAGCTTTAACTCTACGACAAGCATCACACTCTGAGACATACTTGGCACAATATCGTTTCAAACTAGGCCACCAATATTGTGTTTTCAAGTCCATGTACATCTTAGTGCTGCCAGGGTGGATAGAAAGAACCGAATCATGCGCCTCCTTGAGAACTTGCTCTCTTAAACCCGGGTAGTTCGGAACAAATATCCGGTGTTCTAAGAAAAGAGTACCTTGGTCGTCTACGTGGAAAGACTCATACTTCGGAAGCTGAATGTTGGAGATGATCTTTTTAGTGTAAGGATCCCCAAGCTGAATGGAACGGACCTTTTCTTCCAAGAGAGGTGTTGCTAGAAGGTTCAGAAGATACCCTTGATCCACAATTTCAAGGTTTAGCTTGCGGAATTCCTCGCACAAGAGAGGTTGTTGTTCTTCCACCATGAGGTTGTTGACATAAGCTTTTCGGCTGAGAGCATCGGCCATGACATTGGCTTTGCCCGGAGTGTAGTTGATGGTCAAATGAAATCATTGATTGTTTCAATCCACCTCCTCTGACGAAGGTTGAGATCAGGCTGTGTGAAGATATACTTTAGACTCTTATGATCAGAAAAGATCTCACAACGGTTGCCAAGCAAGTAATGCCTCCATACTTTTAAAGCAAATACAACTGCTGCCAGTTCGAGGTCATGTGTAGGATAGTTGATCTCATGCGTCTTCAACTGACGAGATGCATAAGCAACAACTTGTTTTTCTTGCATAAGGACCGCACCCAATCCTTGCAATGAAGCATCACAGAATATTTGGAAAGGCTTTGATGTATCTGGAGGAACCAAGACTGGTGTGGAAGTGAGCTTCTCTTTGAGTGTTTCAAAGCTTGCTTGACATGCAGGAGTCCAAAGGTATTTCTTGCCTTTCTTGAGGAGATCGGTAAGAGGCTTCGCAATCTTTGAGAAATTTTGAACGAAGCGACGGCAGTAACTGGCCAAACCAAGGAAACTCCGGACTTCTTTGACATTTATGGGTGGAAGCCAGTCCATAATTGTCTTAATAGTTTCTGGGTTGACGGCGATGCCCTTGGCAGAGATGACGTGACCAAGGTAGGTGACTTGAGGCAGCCAAAACTCACACTTGGAGAACTTTGCATATAGGCGGTTCTCACGAAGCTTGTTTAGGACACACCGAAGGTGTTCTTCATGTTCTTCTTTTGACTTAGAATAGACTAGAATGTTATCCAGATAGACCACAACGAACTTATCAAGATACTCCATGAAAACCGAGTTCATAAGCCTCGAGAAGGTGGCAGGTGCATTGGTGAGACCGAAAGACATGACCGTGTACTCATACAGGCCATAGCGGGTGGTGAAGGCTGTTTTAGGAACATCTTCCTCGCAGATCTTGATTTGATGATAACCACTTCTCAAATCAAGCTTAGAGAATACCACAGCTCCAGCTAGCTGATCGAAGAGATCATTAATCCGCGGAAGGGGATATTTATTCTTGATGGTTTTAGCTTGAGTGCCCGATAGTCAACACAAAGTCTATCAGTCTTGTCTCGCTTCTTCACAAAGATGGTTGGGCTACCCCAAGAAGAAGTATTGTGCTGAATGAAACCCAACTTCTCTTGTTCATCCAACTGACGCTTAAGTTCAGCCAACTCAGCAGGACCCATTTTATAAGGCCGCTTGGAAATAGGAGCGGTACCAGGTTCAAGTTCAATGACAAACTCAACCTCACGATCCGGAGGCATACCTGGCAACTCTTTAGGAAAGACATCTGGGAACTCACAGACTACAGGAACACTCTGAATACCTTCCATAGCATCATCATTCAGAGCCGCCAAAGAATAAAGCTGAATTGCAGGAGTGAGACTTGGAGAATAGACTATATGGCCTTCAGGAATTTTCAGAGAAACCGAACGTTCAGCACAATCAATCACAGCTGCATTTGCTGTTAACCAATCCATGCCCAAGATAACATCAATATCAGAATTTCCCAGAATAATTAAGGAAGCCGGAAACGAAGAGCCACCAATCTCAATTTGATTGCCATGGCTGATATGAGCAGCCCTCATGTTTGACCCAGGAGATTGTACCACAAGACAGTGTAATAAAGGAACCATAGCCAGATCTTGCTCATGCGCAAACTTGTGAGAAACAAACGAATGCGAAGCACCAGAATCAAACAAACCTCGTGCAGGAACTGAGTTAACAGGAAGCATACCCATGACAACTCCAGGTGCATGCTCAGCTTGAGCGGCGTTGACACAGTTGGCACGAGCAACCGTAGACCCAGGTTTGGTGTTGATGTTGATTGCCCGAGGTGGAGGTGCACGAATCATAGGAGCACTTGCCACAGGTCTTGGAGGTGGTGGTGGAAGAGCTTTGTTGTTCATTGGACAATTCCAGTGCTGATGCCCAGTGTTTCCACAAGTATAGCAAGCACCAGGTGGACGTGGAGCAACGTAGCCAGGGACTCCGCCAGGCGCTCCAGGGTAGTTGTGGTTGTAGCCCCTAGGAGCCGCAGTGAAGGAGTTTGGTGGCCTTGGTGCGTAGCTTGAAGGTCTTGGTGGAGAAGGGAGCGACGGTGGGGTGTTAGGAACCCAGACACGACGCTTAGAAGGAGCTGTCATAGCAGAAGAGCTTGTTGTATCACGGCTGTGTTTCTTTGACTCCTCAAACACTTGCCTACTTGCTTCTTCCTGCAGAGCTGTGTGTTGGAGTTCCAGAAAAGATGTCGGCCTTACATGAGTGATTGCATATTTGATGGAAGCATTGAGGCCTTGCCGAAACCTCTTTTGCTTCTTCTTGTCATCAGAGATCTCATCGCCACCATAACGAGACAGGTTCATGAAGTTTCTAATGTAGGTGTTGACATTGTCAGTGCCCTGCTTGAGGTTGAGAAACACTTCCTTCATCCTTTCCATGACAATTTCTGACAGATATTGCTTTTTTAAAGCAGTAGTGAACCGCTCCCAAGTAGGCTGAAAACCAGAAAGATCCTCCTTGAGGTAATTTTCCCACCAGAGAGCTGCATCTCCCTTCAGAAGGTGAGTAGCACACTTGACCCATTCTTGCTCGGGAACATCCGCAGTCATCAGCAACCTTGACACTTCACGAAGCCAGTCATCCGCATCAAGTGGCTGATCAGACACTTCAAATTGACGTGGGTTGAACTTGAGAAAACTCTTGATGTCTCCTCGCTTGGGAGGTGGAGGTAGCGGAACAAACTCATTCCTCCTCACGCTTTCCTCGAAGCGCTGTTGGTTCTGCTACATAGTGCCCAAAGCATTTGCAATACTTGCCAAAGCAGCCCCAAGTTCAGGTGGTATGTCCTCCTTAGAACGGCGTGGAGGTGCCATCCTGTGATTGATATAAAACACAAGTCAGTACTATAATGGAGAATGATAATAATCCAAAATAGTACCAAAATGGAATTAACCAAGATTAAAGGATGCAATTCACTGAGATGATATTAAAATATCAACAAAGTTCAAGGCAACTAGAAGATATTAAGCATAACGCACACGACTGAACAAGGAGTGTGGTACACAACTAACAAAGAAAAAATTTCCGCAAATTTCGGCATTAAAATACCACTATATGCGCAAAACCACTTAACGAATCAAGATTAGTAAATCTACTAGTTCAATATACAAAAGCAAATGATAAAAGTAGTGGTATGGTCGCGACTCCATCCCGCACTCAAATCATTACTCCGCACATGAATCAGTAAAACACATATCCCAATACCTTCTTCTTAGATGAACCTAAAGATTGGTAACTACGAAAAAGAACACCCCAACAAGATAACGTCGGATAACAAAGAGTAAGATAGATCGCATCGGTATACAACAAATCAGAATAGATCACGTCGGTATACAACGAATCAGAATAGATCGCGTCGGTTTACAAAGGCCTGTCGGTATGGAATGTACCAACAGTTGATAACCAAAAGGCAGATAGTGATAACATCTGGATGCAACAGATAGACAAGGAATTCACACACACACACACAACCTATGGTACTACGGAACCCAGAAAACGTGAATCCTAGTTTGAATTTTAGAAGAGGATTGAAAACGTTACACTTCCTTACCAGAAAAGGGTGGGTGGGTGGGTAAGAAGAAAAATGGAAGCATTCCTACTCTCACGTTTTGTTTTTCCCTAGTATACATAACTACCAAAATATTTGCTAGACTGACAATGACCATTTTGGCTGAGACCCTGAAGGGCGGGATGGCTCTGATACCAATTGTAACTACCTCGGTGAATTACGCTCTTAGTTACATGCCTGGATGAACGAAAGTGGTTAAAATAGTACGGTGGGGCCCAGGGCCACTCACGGTAGACCTTTTGGCCGTCCTAACCACTTTCAGACATCGGGACAAGAACGAGCGGCGTAATTGGCAGGCGAAGGGATCAACTACATACACAAATGGGTATGTATGCAAGCCACATACAACAGTCCTCAGAGCCATTCCATCTAAAAGAAATAGAAATATTGCAACGCCATAGGGCAAGATTCAAATATCCTAGATAGAGATAATAATTTAGGATAGCTCCTCATACAACAAACATCAGAGTATCAGGCAAAAGCGGAAAACAAGATCCGAGTACGGATAAGAAGCAAATCGGCATAAGATGCCCCATAAATAAACCCATCCCGCCCACAGATCTCACGGATCCCCGTTCCCGGAATCTCTACACCGAACGATCATTGCCAACATCATCTGTCTCTTCCACCCAGTATCCATCTTCAGGGTACACCTGTTCATTTGAATCAAACAATTTATCGTGTGAGACCCTAGGGGTACTCAGCAAGTCTTTATGCTGCTAAAGGGGACACAACCTGGGGTGACGCAATTGCAGCAAAAGATAATACCTAACAATTCTACAGATACTTGCTAACCATCCGCCTAACCAATGATAGACGGATGTCCGTGAATTAAGAACAACAGTTATAACAGTATAATTAACAGATCCGTCCTCCTCCTCGCTTACCAACGAGGAAGCAGACGAACAACCCCCATCATCCGTTGGCAGTTTTATTAACCATTCCATCAGTATTTCACTATTTACTAGTCAAGTACTTAGTCAATTTAAAAGCGGAACTTTAGTTATACTTGTCTATGTTCGGGAAACTGTGCTCCAAGTCATCCATAACCATGGACACGGCTTTCAGAAAGATTTACCCTGCAGGGGTGCACGAATAGCAACACACACTCGATCAACCTCGGAAAAACCAACTCAAAACCCAACGAGGCATTCACGACAAAGCAATCACAGGATTCAGAGATACTTCAGGGGGCCACCCCATTAAGCTACCCGCAACGAAGTTGGCCGGCTCCGAGACGGACCCAAGGTTTGTGTGGACGGCGGTAAATGACTGGGAACCCGAAAATGTGACCGGGCTTGTCGATACAGCGAAAACGTGTCATGATCCAAAACAGTACAGGTGCTCCTCGCACAATCTTAAATAAAGCAGTAACATGGCATAAGTACAAGATATTAATAAAGCCCCAAACTAACTGTGGCCCCAAAAAATAAGAATGAATCAAGCTCTGGCTCAGGGGGGTCCATAAGGCCTCCTGGATGTGGATAGTGCGAATACTCAAGGAACAGGAATCAAGTACTCGGGGTCCTACGGGACACAAGTGAGCATGAAAAACCAAATAGCAGATATTGCTCACCGGTGCCTCTTTCATTAGTTATCCCATTACTACTCAGGTTAAGTTGTTTAGTACCTCGTTATTCATCAGACACTCACATACCCTACACATGCTTTTCTACGACTCGCATGGCTCAAACAAATCCTGTAGTAACGGCTCATGGGATGGAGGAACAAGCTTCGGTGGGGATTAAAAGTAAGGCTATGCAGTACTTGGGATTCAATTTAATGCAATCGCGACTCAATGATGCAAGAATAAGATAGAGGCAATAGGTACTGTATGTATGCAAGCATGTGGTAGTGCTTGCCTGGCAACTCAGTTGAAGCGAGAGATGGATCTGGGTAGTACTCCTGTGACTCCTGATAATTCTCCTGCTGGGCGTCTATTCGACGAAGAACCAAACAAACAAGGGCCAACATAAATAAAGTGCACAAGCATATGAATTAAAATGCGACAAACAAACAAGCATGCCATGATGAATGATGCAAAATTTACATGGCATTAAAGTAGCATGGCAAGGGTGAGGTGGGGATACAAGAAATAAAGGTTTTTGTTATTTATTTAACCAAGTTTTATTGTCATAAACAGTTCATATTTTTAATAATGACATGATGCATGCTTCAATTCAGAACAAGGACTGCATAGATAGAACAGGCTCGTCTCGCTGATCGATTTAGACATATTAGTTTTCAAATTTGGAGTTGTAGAATTAAAGTTATTAATTTATTAAGAAAAAGGGCATTTTATTGTAATTTTAATCATCTCGAAAAATTAAAGTGTCCAAATAATATTTTGAAGGGCATATTTGAATTCCTCACATTTTTCTGATTCCAAAACATATATTATTTGTATTATTTGGATTTGTATTTTAAAAATTATTTGAATCTGATTTGAATTTGAATCTAAATCAATTTTGAAAAGATTAAACTAAAACAGTCAACAGGGCAGACTTTTGTTACTCAGCCCGACCCAGCCACAGCCACTGATGGGTGGGCCAGCGGCTGGTGGGGCACACGCGCGCGGAAAACTCCTTTCCACCGCGGGCTTAGCTAGCCAATGAGGCTGACAGGCGGGGCCAGCGGCTTCGGCCCACGTGACAGCGATCGGAGTCACAGAGACTGCCGGGTGGGCCGTTCGGGAGCGCGGGTTAGGATAAGAAAAGACTGAGGGGTTTTCTAGAAGAAGGTCACGGTGGCTGACAGGTGGGGCTAGCGAGGAGCGCGGGTTGAGCGAGCGTTAAAAAGAGGGGGCTAACTGTAAATCGACCACGACCCGGTACTGTACTTCGTTCTCCTCGGTCTGACGGAAAATCAACGCGCAGCGCAGAGCGGCGAGACGGGGACTCGATCCCGTGAAGCGGAGCGCGCGCGCAGAGAGGCGGATCCAGTGCGGTAGGCTAGGGGAGTTTTTAGGAAGGTAGGCGCGGCCTAGTTATGGCGCTATGCGGCACGTACCACGTGCAGACAACGGCGAGCGACGGCGCACTGAGACCGTTCGGCGGAAAGAGCGGTGGCGCTAGAGCTTTACGGCGGAGAGGAGGTTGTCTAGGAGGTGGAGGAGCTTACCGCGGGGAGGTTGCCGGTGTCAGAACGGGAAGGGGTGCAGCGGATTGTGGACGAGGCTGGCGCTCCGATGATCTAGGGTTTCGGGGAGCGGCAAGGATCTGGCGGTCCTGGGGGCTCCCTCCTTCGCGCTGGCGGGTACGGGGCGAAGCAGAGGAACGTCCTCGATCTCCTGGGCCACCTCCACGTCGTGCTCGCTGACTGGAACGAGGAGACGGCGGGGTAGACGGTGGTGACTGGCGGCAGAGCTGGGCGACGCTGGAGAAGAAAAATAGGAGAGGAGGCAAGCTCGGGCGGATCTGGGAGAAAGGGAGGAGGCTTATGGAGGAGTGTAATGCGAGAGGGAGAGAGAGGGAGGCGGCCGTGGGCACGGGGAGATAAAGGTGGCTCGGGTGCCACCTTTTCCATCTTCCTCGAGCACGTGGTCGAGCTGGGAGCAGGTGGGCATAGCAGGGGGATGCTGCAGGTGGACCAGGGTGAGGGGGAGGCGCAGCAGCTGGGGCCAGCATGACAGGTAGGGAGAAGAGAGAGAGAGGAGAGGGGGGTAGTTCGGGCTAGGGTCGATGGGGTAGTCTCGGGTTAGGGTTTTGTTTAGGGTTAGAGAGAGGGGTGGCTGGGGTGTGGCCAGGGAGAGAGAGGCCAGGTGGGGCCAGACTGATAGAGAGAGAGGTGAGGTTAAGGTTAGGGTTTAGTGTAAAATAGGGTTAGAAGAAATTAGAGAGAGATAGCTAGGTTAGATTTTATTAGGTATTTCAGTTTTAAAATTTGTTTATGAGACCATACCAAGAGGAAGGTGGAGCTTGATCTAGCATAAGTTAAGGTGGGAGAGAAACCAAGAAGGAAAGAAATGAAATAGAAGGAATGAGCCTCATATGATCATGTATGAAGAGATTAGAATTGATAAAGATATAGATGGGTATATGGGGGTGGTGGAATGGAAGGAGATGGTCCACAAAGAAAGATCCAATAAAACAAGGAAAAACCAATGGGACAAAAAGATGGTGATGATGGTTGCATGGCCCATGCAAAATAATAAATGCTATGATTTATTTTGTGAAAACAAAAATAATGATATGGCATTATTCTAATGCATTCCCATGAAGTAGAATCAAGGCCAAGCAAGAGAATTTAAGGAACTAGGTCCACCCTATTTCCCATGAGCTAGATAAAATCAAAAGAAAGACAAACAAGCTCATGGACTAGTAGGATGGTGGAATTATAAAGTGGTGGAAAATAAAGGTGATGGAGTTGAATAAAAGATATGCCCCCAACTCAACTTGGGCATTTAGACAATATATCAATAACCAAATACAATATCAAGAGGCAAATACAATTAATAGTGCATATGAGAGAAGAACCAAAGAACCAGGGTTTTATATGATGCTCAAATGCAAGGTGGCATGATGACATGAGCATGATATAATTGTGATGCAACAATTGTATATAGGAAGTAGCCAATATCTTACTAGAACAAGTAGCATTACAATTGTTAGACAATTGGGATGCTACAACTCTCCCCCACTAAACAGGAATCTCGCCCCGAGATTCTAGGAAGAAGAAGAAGACTCAAAGAGGGTAGGATACTTGGCATGGAGCTCATCTTCACGTTCCCAGGTGGCTTCATCAACGGAATGGCGCGACCACTGCACCTTGCAGAACTTGATGGACTTGTTGCGAGTCCTTCTTTCTACGACTTCAAGAATTTTTGTGGGGTGTTCTTGATAAGACAGATCTTCTTGGAGATTGATGAGTTCATGGTCCACGGTCCTGCCGGGATCCTTGAAGCACTTCTTGAGTTGAGAGATGTGGAAAACATCGTGGACTTTGAGTTCTTCAGGGAGCTCATGAGCATAAGCAACTTCTCCTCTTCTTCCACGAATTTTGAAAGGACCGATGTATCTAGGAGCCAGCTTTCCTTTGATACCAAAGCGGTGCGTGCCTCTCATGGGAGTGACACGAAGGTAAACGAGATCACCAGGGACATACTCCATGTCCGTGTGCTTTCTGTCATAATTGCTCTTCTGGCGACTTTGAGCAATCTTCAGATTTTCAAGAATGATGTGAACTTTCTCCTCCGCTTGAGTTACAATGTCGGGGCCAAACAATATTCTTTCACCTACGCCCGACCAACCAATCGGAGTTCTGGACTTGCGACCATAGAGAGCCTCAAATGGTGCCATCTTTAGACTTTTCTGGAAGCTGTTGTTGTAAGAGAATTCAGCACAAGGAAGACATTCTTCCCACTTCATGCCAAAAGAGATAACGCAAGCACGGAGCATATCTTCCAGAATCTGATTGATCCTTTCAAACGCTCCTTGCAAGTGAGGGTGGTAAGCTGTGCTGAAGTTTAGTTTTGTTCCCAAAGAATTTTGGAAACTTCCCCAGAACTTGGAAGTGAAGATGCTTCCACGGTCTGAACTGATCTCAAGAGGGACTCCATACAGAGAGACAATTCTGTTGATATAGAGCTCAGCCAACTGAATTGCTGAAATTGTTTCCTTGACTGGAAAGAAGTGAGATACTTTGGAAAGCCCGTCAATGACAACAGAGATTGCATTGTTGCCCTTCTGTGACCTTGGAAAACCAGTGATGAAGTCCATCTCTACTTTCTCCCATTTCCATTTCGGAGGCTTCAATGGCTGTAGAAGACCGGAAGGTTTCTGATGGACAGCTTTAACTCTACGACAAGCATCACACTCTGAGACATACTTGGCACAATATCGTTTCAAACTAGGCCACCAATATTGTGTTTTCAAGTCCATGTACATCTTAGTGCTGCCAGGGTGGATAGAAAGAACCGAATCATGCGCCTCCTTGAGAACTTGCTCTCTTAAACCCGGGTAGTTCGGAACAAATATCCGGTGTTCTAAGAAAAGAGTACCTTGGTCGTCTACGTGGAAAGACTCATACTTCGGAAGCTGAATGTTGGAGATGATCTTTTTAGTGTAAGGATCCCCAAGCTGAATGGAACGGACCTTTTCTTCCAAGAGAGGTGTTGCTAGAAGGTTCAGAAGATACCCTTGATCCACAATTTCAAGGTTTAGCTTGCGGAATTCCTCGCACAAGAGAGGTTGTTGTTCTTCCACCATGAGGTTGTTGACATAAGCTTTTCGGCTGAGAGCATCGGCCATGACATTGGCTTTGCCCGGAGTGTAGTTGATGGTCAAATGAAATCATTGATTGTTTCAATCCACCTCCTCTGACGAAGGTTGAGATCAGGCTGTGTGAAGATATACTTTAGACTCTTATGATCAGAAAAGATCTCACAACGGTTGCCAAGCAAGTAATGCCTCCATACTTTTAAAGCAAATACAACTGCTGCCAGTTCGAGGTCATGTGTAGGATAGTTGATCTCATGCGTCTTCAACTGACGAGATGCATAAGCAACAACTTGTTTTTCTTGCATAAGGACCGCACCCAATCCTTGCAATGAAGCATCACAGAATATTTGGAAAGGCTTTGATGTATCTGGAGGAACCAAGACTGGTGTGGAAGTGAGCTTCTCTTTGAGTGTTTCAAAGCTTGCTTGACATGCAGGAGTCCAAAGGTATTTCTTGCCTTTCTTGAGGAGATCGGTAAGAGGCTTCGCAATCTTTGAGAAATTTTGAACGAAGCGACGGCAGTAACTGGCCAAACCAAGGAAACTCCGGACTTCTTTGACATTTATGGGTGGAAGCCAGTCCATAATTGTCTTAATAGTTTCTGGGTTGACGGCGATGCCCTTGGCAGAGATGACGTGACCAAGGTAGGTGACTTGAGGCAGCCAAAACTCACACTTGGAGAACTTTGCATATAGGCGGTTCTCACGAAGCTTGTTTAGGACACACCGAAGGTGTTCTTCATGTTCTTCTTTTGACTTAGAATAGACTAGAATGTTATCCAGATAGACCACAACGAACTTATCAAGATACTCCATGAAAACCGAGTTCATAAGCCTCGAGAAGGTGGCAGGTGCATTGGTGAGACCGAAAGACATGACCGTGTACTCATACAGGCCATAGCGGGTGGTGAAGGCTGTTTTAGGAACATCTTCCTCGCAGATCTTGATTTGATGATAACCACTTCTCAAATCAAGCTTAGAGAATACCACAGCTCCAGCTAGCTGATCGAAGAGATCATTAATCCGCGGAAGGGGATATTTATTCTTGATGGTTTTAGCTTGAGTGCCCGATAGTCAACACAAAGTCTATCAGTCTTGTCTCGCTTCTTCACAAAGATGGTTGGGCTACCCCAAGAAGAAGTATTGTGCTGAATGAAACCCAACTTCTCTTGTTCATCCAACTGACGCTTAAGTTCAGCCAACTCAGCAGGACCCATTTTATAAGGCCGCTTGGAAATAGGAGCGGTACCAGGTTCAAGTTCAATGACAAACTCAACCTCACGATCCGGAGGCATACCTGGCAACTCTTTAGGAAAGACATCTGGGAACTCACAGACTACAGGAACACTCTGAATACCATCCATAGCATCATCATTCAGAGCCGCCAAAGAATAAAGCTGAATTGCAGGAGTGAGACTTGGAGAATAGACTATATGGCCTTCAGGAATTTTCAGAGAAACCGAACGTTCAGCACAATCAATCACAGCTGCATTTGCTGTTAACCAATCCATGCCCAAGATAACATCAATATCAGAATTTCCCAGAATAATTAAGGAAGCCGGAAACGAAGAGCCACCAATCTCAATTTGATTGCCATGGCTGATATGAGCAGCCCTCATGTTTGACCCAGGAGATTGTACCACAAGACGGTGTAATAAAGGAACCATAGCCAGATCTTGCTCATGCGCAAACTTGTGAGAAACAAACGAATGCGAAGCACCAGAATCAAACAAACCTCGTGCAGGAACTGAGTTAACAGGAAGCATACCCATGACAACTCCAGGTGCATGCTCAGCTTGAGCGGCGTTGACACAGTTGGCACGAGCAACCGTAGACCCAGGTTTGGTGTTGATGTTGATTGCCCGAGGTGGAGGTGCACGAATCATAGGAGCACTTGCCACAGGTCTTGGAGGTGGTGGTGGAAGAGCTTTGTTGTTCATTGGACAATTCCAGTGCTGATGCCCAGTGTTTCCACAAGTATAGCAAGCACCAGGTGGACGTGGAGCAACGTAGCCAGGGACTCCGCCAGGCGCTCCAGGGTAGTTGTGGTTGTAGCCCCTAGGAGCCGCAGTGAAGGAGTTTGGTGGCCTTGGTGCGTAGCTTGAAGGTCTTGGTGGAGCAGGGAGCGACGGTGGGGTGTTAGGAACCCAGACACGACGCTTAGAAGGAGCTGTCATAGCAGAAGAGCTTGTTGTATCACGGCTGTGTTTCTTTGACTCCTCAAACACTTGCCTACTTGCTTCTTCCTGCAGAGCTGTGTGTTGGAGTTCCAGAAAAGATGTCGGCCTTACATGAGTGATTGCATATTTGATGGAAGCATTGAGGCCTTGCCGAAACCTCTTTTGCTTCTTCTTGTCATCAGAGATCTCATCGCCACCATAACGAGACAGGTTCATGAAGTTTCTAATGTAGGTGTTGACATTGCCAGTGCCCTGCTTGAGGTTGAGAAACACTTCCTTCATCCTTTCCATGACAATTTCTGACAGATATTGCTTTTTTAAAGCAGTAGTGAACCGCTCCCAAGTAGGCTGAAAACCAGAAAGATCCTCCTTGAGGTAATTTTCCCACCAGAGAGCTGCATCTCCCTTCAGAAGGTGAGTAGCACACTTGACCCATTCTTGCTCGGGAACATCCGCAGTCATCAGCAACCTTGACACTTCACGAAGCCAGTCATCCGCATCAAGTGGCTGATCAGACACTTCAAATTGACGTGGGTTGAACTTGAGAAAACTCTTGATGTCTCCTCGCTTGGGAGGTGGAGGTAGCGGAACAAACTCATTCCTCCTCACGCTTTCCTCGAAGCGCTGTTGGTTCTGCTACATAGTGCCCAAAGCATTTGCAATACTTGCCAAAGCAGCCCCAAGTTCAGGTGGTATGTCCTCCTCAGAACGGCGTGGAGGTGCCATCCTGTGATTGATATAAAACACAAGTCAGTACTATAATGGAGAATGATAATAATCCAAAATAGTACCAAAATGGAATTAACCAAGATTAAAGGATGCAATTCACTGAGATGATATTAAAATATCAACAAAGTTCAAGGCAACTAGAAGATATTAAGCATAACGCACACGACTGAACAAGGAGTGTGGTACACAACTAACAAAGAAAAAATTTCCGCAAATTTCGGCATTAAAATACCACTATATGCGCAAAACCACTTAACGAATCAAGATTAGTAAATCTACTAGTTCAATATACAAAAGCAAATGATAAAAGTAGTGGTATGGTCGCGACTCCATCCCGCACTCAAATCATTACTCCGCACATGAATCAGTAAAACACATATCCCAATACCTTCTTCTTAGATGAACCTAAAGATTGGTAACTACGAAAAAGAACACCCCAACAAGATAACGTCGGATAACAAAGAGTAAGATAGATCGCATCGGTATACAACAAATCAGAATAGATCACGTCGGTATACAACGAATCAGAATAGATCGCGTCGGTTTACAAAGGCCTGTCGGTATGGAATGTACCAACAGTTGATAACCAAAAGGCAGATAGTGATAACATCTGGATGCAACAGATAGACAAGGAATTCACACACACACACACAACCTATGGTACTACGGAACCCAGAAAACGTGAATCCTAGTTTGAATTTTAGAAGAGGATTGAAAACGTTACACTTCCTTACCAGAAAAGGGTGGGTGGGTGGGTAAGAAGAAAAATGGAAGCATTCCTACTCTCACGTTTTGTTTTTCCCTAGTATACATAACTACCAAAATATTTGCTAGACTGACAATGACCATTTTGGCTGAGACCCTGAAGGGCGGGATGGCTCTGATACCAATTGTAACTACCTCGGTGAATTACGCTCTTAGTTACATGCCTGGATGAACGAAAGTGGTTAAAATAGTACGGTGGGGCCCAGGGCCACTCACGGTAGACCTTTTGGCCGTCCTAACCACTTTCAGACATCGGGACAAGAACGAGCGGCGTAATTGGCAGGCGAAGGGATCAACTACATACACAAATGGGTATGTATGCAAGCCACATACAACAGTCCTCAGAGCCATTCCATCTAAAAGAAATAGAAATATTGCAACGCCATACGGCAAGATTCAAATATCCTAGATAGAGATAATAATTTAGGATAGCTCCTCATACAACAAACATCAGAGTATCAGGCAAAAGCGGAAAACAAGATCCGAGTACGGATAAGAAGCAAATCGGCATAAGATGCCCCATAAATAAACCCATCCCGCCCACAGATCTCATGGATCCCCGTTCCCGGAATCTCTACACCGAACGATCATTGCCAACATCATCTGTCTCTTCCACCCAGTATCCATCTTCAGGGTACACCTGTTCATTTGAATCAAACAATTTATCGTGTGAGACCCTAGGGGTACTCAGCAAGTCTTTATGCTGCTAAAGGGGACACAACCTGGGGTGACGCAATTGCAGCAAAAGATAATACCTAACAATTCTACAGATACTTGCTAACCATCCGCCTAACCAATGATAGACGGATGTCCGTGAATTAAGAACAACAGTTATAACAGTATAATTAACAGATCCGTCCTCCTCCTCGCTTACCAACGAGGAAGCAGACGAACAACCCCCATCATCCGTTGGCAGTTTTATTAACCATTCCATCAGTATTTCACTATTTACTAGTCAAGTACTTAGTCAATTTAAAAGCGGAACTTTAGTTATACTTGTCTATGTTCGGGAAACTGTGCTCCAAGTCATCCATAACCATGGACACGGCTTTCAGAAAGATTTACCCTGCAGGTGTGCACGAATAGCAACACACACTCGATCAACCTCGGAAAAACCAACTCAAAACCCAACGAGGCATTCACGACAAAGCAATCACAGGATTCAGAGATACTTCAGGGGGCCACCCCATTAAGCTACCCGCAACGAAGTTGGCCGGCTCCGAGACGGACCCAAGGTTTGTGTGGACGGCGGTAAATGACTGGGAACCCGAAAATGTGACCGGGCTTGTCGATACAGCGAAAACGTGTCATGATCCAAAACAGTACAGGTGCTCCTCGCACAATCTTAAATAAAGCAGTAACATGGCATAAGTACAAGATATTAATAAAGCCCCAAACTAACTGTGGCCCCAAAAAATAAGAATGAATCAAGCTCTGGCTCAGGGGGGTCCATAAGGCCTCCTGGATGTGGATAGTGCGAATACTCAAGGAACAGGAATCAAGTACTCGGGGTCCTACGGGACACAAGTGAGCATGAAAAACCAAATAGCAGATATTGCTCACCGGTGCCTCTTTCATTAGTTATCCCATTACTACTCAGGTTAAGTTGTTTAGTACCTCGTTATTCATCAGACACTCACATACCCTACACATGCTTTTCTACGACTCGCATGGCTCAAACAAATCCTGTAGTAACGGCTCATGGGATGGAGGAACAAGCTTCGGTGGGGATTAAAAGTAAGGCTATGCAGTACTTGGGATTCAATTTAATGCAATCGCGACTCAATGATGCAAGAATAAGATAGAGGCAATAGGTACTGTATGTATGCAAGCATGTGGTAGTGCTTGCCTGGCAACTCAGTTGAAGCGAGAGATGGATCTGGGTAGTACTCCTGTGACTCCTGATAATTCTCCTGCTGGGCGTCTATTCGACGAAGAACCAAACAAACAAGGGCCAACATAAATAAAGTGCACAAGCATATGAATTAAAATGCGACAAACAAACAAGCATGCCATGATGAATGATGCAAAATTTACATGGCATTAAAGTAGCATGGCAAGGGTGAGGTGGGGATACAAGAAATAAAGGTTTTTGTTATTTATTTAACCAAGTTTTATTGTCATAAACAGTTCATATTTTTAATAATGACATGATGCATGCTTCAATTCAGAACAAGGACTGCATAGATAGAACAGGCTCGTCTCGCTGATCGATTTAGACATATTAGTTTTCAAATTTGGAGTTGTAGAATTAAAGTTATTAATTTATTAAGAAAAAGGGCATTTTATTGTAATTTTAATCATCTCGAAAAATTAAAGTGTCCAAATAATATTTTGAAGGGCATATTTGAATTCCTCACATTTTTCTGATTCCAAAACATATATTATTTGTATTATTTGGATTTGTATTTTAAAAATTATTTGAATCTGATTTGAATTTGAATCTAAATCAATTTTGAAAAGATTAAACTAAAACAGTCAACAGGGCAGACTTTTGTTACTCAGCCCGACCCAGCCACAGCCACTGACGGGTGGGCCAGCGGCTGGTGGGGCACACGCGCGCGGAAAACTCCTTTCCACCGCGGGCTTAGCTAGCCAATGAGGCTGACAGGCGGGGCCAGCGGCTTCGGCCCACGTGACAGCGATCGGAGTCACAGAGACTGCCGGGTGGGCCGTTCGGGAGCGCGGGTTAGGATAAGAAAAGACTGAGGGGTTTTCTAGAAGAAGGTCACGGTGGCTGACAGGTGGGGCTAGCGAGGAGCGCGGGTTGAGCGAGCGTTAAAAAGAGGGGGCTAACTGTAAATCGACCACGACCCGGTACTGTACTTCGTTCTCCTCGGTCTGACGGAAAATCAACGCGCAGCGCAGAGCGGCGAGACGGGGACTCGATCCCGTGAAGCGGAGCGCGCGCGCAGAGAGGCGGATCCAGTGCGGTAGGCTAGGGGAGTTTTTAGGAAGGTAGGCGCGGCCTAGTTATGGCGCTATGCGGCACGTACCACGTGCAGACAACGGCGAGCGACGGCGCACTGAGACCGTTCGGCGGAAAGAGCGGTGGCGCTAGAGCTTTACGGCGGAGAGGAGGTTGTCTAGGAGGTGGAGGAGCTTACCGCGGGGAGGTTGCCGGTGTCAGAACGGGAAGGGGTGCAGCGGATTGTGGACGAGGCTGGCGCTCCGATGATCTAGGGTTTCGGGGAGCGGCAAGGATCTGGCGGTCCTGGGGGCTCCCTCCTTCGCGCTGGCGGGTACGGGGCGAAGCAGAGGAACGTCCTCGATCTCCTGGGCCACCTCCACGTCGTGCTCGCTGACTGGAACGAGGAGACGGCGGGGTAGACGGTGGTGACTGGCGGCAGAGCTGGGCGACGCTGGAGAAGAAAAATAGGAGAGGAGGCAAGCTCGGGCGGATCTGGGAGAAAGGGAGGAGGCTTATGGAGGAGTGTAATGCGAGAGGGAGAGAGAGGGAGGCGGCCGTGGGCACGGGGAGATAAAGGTGGCTCGGGTGCCACCTTTTCCATCCTCCTCGAGCACGTGGTCGAGCTGGGAGCAGGTGGGCATAGCAGGGGGATGCTGCAGGTGGACCAGGGTGAGGGGGAGGCGCAGCAGCTGGGGCCAGCATGACAGGTAGGGAGAAGAGAGAGAGAGAGGAGAGGGGGGTAGTTCGGGCTAGGGTCGATGGGGTAGTCTCGGGTTAGGGTTTTGTTTAGGGTTAGAGAGAGGGGTGGCTGGGGTGTGGCCAGGGAGAGAGAGGCCAGGTGGGGCCAGACTGATAGAGAGAGAGGTGAGGTTAAGGTTAGGGTTTAGTGTAAAATAGGGTTAGAAGAAATTAGAGAGAGATAGCTAGGTTAGATTTTATTAGGTATTTCAGTTTTAAAATTTGTTTATGAGACCATACCAAGAGGAAGGTGGAGCTTGATCTAGCATAAGTTAAGGTGGGAGAGAAACCAAGAAGGAAAGAAATGAAATAGAAGGAATGAGCCTCATATGATCATGTATGAAGAGATTAGAATTGATAAAGATATAGATGGGTATATGGGGGTGGTGGAATGGAAGGAGATGGTCCACAAAGAAAGATCCAATAAAACAAGGAAAAACCAATGGGACAAAAAGATGGTGATGATGGTTGCATGGCCCATGCAAAATAATAAATGCTATGATTTATTTTGTGAAAACAAAAATAATGATATGGCATTATTCTAATGCATTCCCATGAAGTAGAATCAAGGCCAAGCAAGAGAATTTAAGGAACTAGGTCCACCCTATTTCCCATGAGCTAGATAAAATCAAAAGAAAGACAAACAAGCTCATGGACTAGTAGGATGGTGGAATTATAAAGTGGTGGAAAATAAAGGTGATGGAGTTGAATAAAAGATATGCCCCCAACTCAACTTGGGCATTTAGACAATATATCAATAACCAAATACAATATCAAGAGGCAAATACAATTAATAGTGCATATGAGAGAAGAACCAAAGAACCAGGGTTTTATATGATGCTCAAATGCAAGGTGGCATGATGACATGAGCATGATATAATTGTGATGCAACAATTGTATATAGGAAGTAGCCAATATCTTACTAGAACAAGTAGCATTAAAATTGTTAGACAATTGGGATGCTACACCAGTGTTAGTATCTAAAGTATCATGTTTGCCTTCATGATTCTTGATATTCAAAAGTTGTTTTACGATCGAGGTTATCTAGGAGCTGAAATAACTGTTTTAGAAACCGTCGTGTTGTGGAAGATATTGTGATATCTGAAACAATGTTTATGGTTGCAATATTATAGAGTATAATTTGGCAAAATACATGTTCTCATATTGAATGAGAATTTGTGAAGGTTGGAGACGCTGGGCGTCCTAATCTCCCAAAAAGTTTTTGAGAACTCACATTATACTCACGATTCACCCTTATAGGGTATAGTAGCTTGATCATGAAAGTTTTTATGATAAGGATGAATAGAAGATGTAGGTAAATTGTTTACTACACAAAAAGATTGCTAAAGAATGGATTTTGAAAGAATTCCAAACATTTGATGATGGTGATCCACTTTAAAGTGAAAGTCCAAAGGTATTAGTATTCGACTATACATGCTTTGGACTATGTGTCATGTGTATGACGCCACTATTGATGTTGATAGATTATTTTAAAGAAAAAGGAAATGCCGAAAGAGAATCTGGAAAATAATTGGCAGAAAAGAAAAGGCTGGAAGTGTCCAACTTAGCTATATATATGATATACATGTTATTGATGTATTATTTTCTTGTTAAACAATGTGGTTCTTGGGTATTGGATAACGAATTGGTTGGTGTGAAGTGTCATACAAAAACAACACAATTCACGAACCACAATGGCCTAAGTAACTAGCAAAGGAATATGTGATCATGTTCATCGAAAACAAATAAAGTGTTATTGTGTTTCTCGTTGACATCAATGCTTGCCTTCAAGATTTTTTTAAATAATTTTTATCTTGTTCCAGTATTATGAGAACAATGGTTGTTCAAATAATTACCATATTCCATAGAACATGGTTGAACTTTTACAAGTCTAGTTGGAGAAGTCACTCCATAAAAACTAATGCTAAAATGTCGCAAGACAAATGATTGAAAGATCACTTATGAAGTTACATCACCATTTAAATTATATTGGAAACAAAAACATGAAGAAACTCCATGTTGATGGATTTTTGGAGTCTTTGATTTTGATCAATTGACGCTTGTGAGACTTTCCTCAAGATAATTGAAACTCCATTTATAGGCCAAAGAGGAACAGATGACTAACTTATTATTATACATGTTGATGTATATAGTCCATTATCTGTAGCCATGTGCACTGGATCTTTCAACTTCATATACTTTCTATGGGAATTTGAGTGAATATATGTGTATATTTACTTAATAAGGGAGAAGTATGAAACATTTGAACAATGTTCAAAGGTTTTCAAGATGAAGTGGCAAATCATTGTAACAAGAAAATAAATAATTGATGATTGGATCATAAAGGTATATATTTGAGTTACATGTTTAGCAAAACACCTAAGATTTGAGGAATTGTTCCATGGATTTGCATTTCCTGATAAACCATAGGGGTCTGGAGTGTTCGAGAGATGGAATTGAACCTTGTTTGACATGGTAAGATCAAAGGTGTCATTCATAAAACTGCCAATATGTTTTAAGGATTAAAGCTTTTGAGACCGCTGCTTTTACACTAAAAAGAGCACCTCTTGATCCGTTGAAATAACATCGTATGAGTTATGGTTTGGGATAAAACCCGAGTTATCTTTTCTTAAATTTTGGTGTGCTAGGCATAAGTAAAATGTTTACAACCAAAGTCGGATAATCACTTCTTTGCAGGCTATCCCAAAGCAACAGTTGGGTACTTCTCCATAGCACCAAATAAAAAAGAGTTTTTTGCTTAGAACGTCAAATTCCTTGAGAAGGGATTTTTCGTGAAAAGTTAATTGGGAGGACAATAGAACTTTGATAAGGTTTTTGAACCTTAGCTATATTATCTAGGTAGCACAACGCCGGAAAGTGTCTCAGAGGCGGCCATAGTTCTCATGGCTCACGTGATTACAAAAGGTTGTGATCTCAGAGATTAGAGTTCCTATTTAACCGTATGGGTTGGGTAACAATCAAATGGTCAGATTTGATAAGCAAGTCATTATTGTTTTGACAATGATGAACCGACTACATGCAAAGAATCAATGATGGGCCCTGACTCCATAAAATGACTAGAAGTCATAAAATCCGTGATAGTTTCCATACACGAGAAATCAAGTGAACTTGGAAGACCCTCTGGAAAGGCATGAAGCCTATCGGTCGTATTTGTATCTATAAAGAAATAGACATGGATGTTTGACATCTATGAAATATTCGACATGGATGTTTGACATCTATGAAATATTCGACATGGAGTTGGAATCTTCACCGTGATGAAACTGTTAAAAAAGTTTAATTTCATCGGAGACGATGACGATGCTTGCATTTGCAAGAAATTAAGTGGGAGCGCTGAGACATATTTCCAATACATTATGTAGAGGACATGTTGATTGGAAATTATGTATCTTTTATTGACACGCATTAAGAATTTCATTAAAATTTGATTTCAATGAAAGACTTAGGCAAAACCAGAATATTGTGCATCAATGTCTATATGGATAGATTGAAGCGCTAATATGGTTGTTCTAGACATACATATATGAGATATTGAAAGTGTTCAATATGAAAATGACAAGAAAGGTTATTTCCACATGGAAAGGGTTGAATCAAGATTCAAGTGTACCGGCAGTTGGTAAGTGAAACGATATTCAAGTGTTTTGACACTTGGTGAGTGAAATCACATGAATATTTTGATCAATAATGTATACCATGATATGTACATATCCATATATGTCCTATGCTCTAAATGTTATGTGCATATACCAGAATGATTCATAAGATGATCATTGGACAATATTAAGGATATTCTTATGATCTTTGGAAGAACTAAGAATATATTTATGTAGAGGTGACAAATAGTTACAAATAGTTCATTATAAAGTGTTACATTGAAACTAGTTTGTCACAAAATACAAGTTAAGTTTATCTCAATTTAAACTATTGGTGGCACAATGTAATAGAAAGAAGGTTCAATGATGGATTTGGATGAGTTCCAAAGTTAATACATTGTGACGGATACTACAACAAAAGGCTAAGTAAATGACTGCTATAGTAGCAGCAAAGGAGGGCATTTGTGTTAAGTAGTTTGTTATCAAACTAGGTGTTGTTCATAGTGGCCTAGTACTATGAAGATATATTGTACGACAATAATATCAACATGTTTTAACTGATAGGAACTAAAGGTCTCACCGAAGGACTAAATTTATATAATGCCATCTCATTAGAGAATGAGTGATGTGTAGGGACGCAAAGACATACAAATACACACGGACATGAAAGTCTCAGATCCGGAGATTATGTTTACCACTAGCAAACATGTATATACAACATCAGAAAACCATAGGTGTTGAATACGCAAGTTTTTCAAAACTAGATTATTGACTCTAGTGCAAGTGGGAGACTGAAGGGAATATGCCTGAGAGGCAATAACAAAGTGGTTATTATCTTATTTCCTGATTATGATAAATGTTTATTTTGCATGCTGATGAGTGCATAACTGCATCATGTTTTATATTATTATTTTGCACTATAGTTGTAGGATCTTGGTATTTTACGGCGTTCGCACGCACATTTTATGTCTATTTTCACCAGGATCAGAACAGATGATGGATACAATGGACACAATTCTTGGAGCAGTTGTATTGGGGAGAAAAGGAGTGAAAAACAACGTAAATCACTTATTTGGGAAATATCAATAACACTAGAAGAAAACCCGAAGCGATCAAGGCATCTAGAAGGTCTAACGACCAACTATAAAGCAGGAATAATTTTCTAGCCATATAGTTCCTGTCGTATAGTTGGCACCACCACCTCATCCTCAAATAGTTTCACCCCGTGCAACTGGATCAGAGAGACGACATACAAAACAACCAGAAATCGCCGAAACCTCACCTCCGGGAGGCATCTAGAGGGGGAACTCGTCCACCGGGGATCCATCTTCTCCCTGCACAGATCCGGGAGGCTAAGGCATCGATATTCATCATCAACCGCAGCATCACCACCATCTCCATCCATCCCTTCTACGTCTTGTCTAGATCTTGTTGTAATTCCCGTACTCGTTGTGGATTTATACAAGTACTATTCATCTATGATAGATTCCCTTGTTATTGCCATGATGTTGATTGCCTCCATGTTTGAGTAGATCATTAGTTCTTGGGGAGATGGAGAAACCCTAATATGAGATTGAAAAAAGATAAAGTTTATTATGATATTCATCGCTGTAACCATGTGTTAGATTGTCTTCATATTGATGTTGGGAGAACTCGACCTCTCAATATTTTCCTCTTGTGGAGACTTGATGGAGGGAACTACTTGTTGGTAGACGAAGGTGTGTTAGCACTTACAGTGACTATAAAGTTGTTGGTACCCCTTACGTATTAACTTGGGAACCGAGGAAACTCACGGAACACTATCCATGCCATGGGATACGTCCTACGGGATTAAGTCCCTTAATAGCGCAGTAATTCGATTTATGTCGATTGCTGACTGTTATGGTTATGAGGATGATGTGAGTAGTGGTTGATGCCTATTTATCCAAATACGGAGTTCCTCCCACACATATATAGTTGAGAATGTTCATGATACTAATCTTTACCTTAGTTCTTTATAATGCTAGAAGTGTATCTGTTACTCCCTGAGAACGCCTTTTCCCATTGCAGTTTCAAATCTCTTTTACATACATGATACTTACTTTCTATGTTCAGTTGTTTTACTTTACTTATTGTTCTCTTATACCAAAACCCAAAAACACTTTTTACACAACACTCGCATTTTATCTTGTTACTTAGAACTTTAGTTAGCATTTCTATTGTAGTATTTAATTCAAGAGTTATTATACTTTAGACTCCTGCTCCCTATGGGATCGATATCTTCATTTTGAAACTAGCTACAAACAATCTGTGTACTTGCAGTCATCAAACTATTTTTTTGGCGCTGTTGCCGGGGAGCTAACCGTTGTAAGTCTTTTAGTTTTTTCTTATTTATTTTTGTCTTGCTAAGTTTTGTTTTGAGTTACAGGTTTCCACCAACATGATGGAGTTTGAGCATATGGTTAGTGCTAACCCACTCAGCCACTTTGGGACAAGACATGGGGGTTTGAAATAAATTCTCTACTACTTGGTATTTTACACAAGAAACAATTCACTGGAGATGAAGAAGATCCTGATCCATATGATCATATTGCATGTTTGAAAGATATATGTGGCACTTTCCAATTATCGGGATATACTGCTAATGAGGTAAGGGTTAAACTTTTTAGTCAGACTTTGACTAGTACAACTCTCTCATGGTATAGATCTCTACCCCGAGAAGCCACTACTACTTGGGATAATTTAGCCTGTGAGTTTCTAGCAAAATATTATCCATTATCAAAATCTTTTGGAATCAGGCGTCTTATAATGACTTGGAGGAACCGTCCTAATGAAGGACTTGTAAGAGCTTATATCAGATTTAAAGATTTACTTAATCAATGTCCTCATCATGATTTGCTTGAATGGTATTTATTGCATATCTTTCATGGCCGTTTAATTGAAGCTAATAAAATTGAACTAGACTCTTGATACGTCCATTTTGCATCACTATTCTATATCATAATTTACTATTATTCATTGATATATTTCATATTAAGATATGATACTTATGTTCTTTCATATGTTTTTGCATGGTTGATGACTTTTGGAGCATGGACCGCTGGAGTCAGGATTCTAATGGAAAAGGTGCTGTTTGGAGGCAAAATTCGCGAATATCAGAAAATCCGGGAAAATACATGGAAAATCCTATTTTTTAGAAGACGAAGGAAGCCAGAAGGGGAAGCGGAGATGGGCCATAGGGGCCCACACCACCCCCTGGCGAGGGCCACCCTAGGCCGCGCCACCAGGTGGTGTGGCCACCCTGGTCAACCCCTGGCTCTCCCCTCTGGCATATATTATCCTACCGAAACCCTAAGACTCGGAGAGCGACCACAGAAAGATTCCACTGCCTCTACGGCTAGGGAAAACATCAAGAGAGAAAGATCTCTCTAGCAGACAGAATTCTGCTAGGGGAATTCCTTCCCGGAGAGGGGAGATCGTCGCCATCAACACCACCATCAAGCTGGACCTCATCAGGATCATCATCATCATCATCACCATCATCTCCACCAGCACCATCATCACCACCTCATACCGCTGTAACAATTGGGTTGAATCTTGCATAGTTCTTAGGGGAAACTTTCCCGATGTTGATTACTCCTTGTAGTTGATGCTATTGAGTGAACCGTTGAATTATTGTTTATGTTCATATTGGTATACATTATTATTTCATCTCTAATCATGATCCATATGATGTCTTGTGAGTAGTTCATTTTGTTCTTGAGGACATGGGAGAAGTCATGTTGTTAGTAGTGGAATTGTGTAGAGAAAGATTCAATAGTTTGATATTTAAGTTGTGGTGTACTTCTTCTAGTGGTGTCATGTGAACATCGACTACATGACACTTCACCTATATGGGCCTAGGGGAATGCATTGTGTATTTGGCTACTAATCGTAGGGGTTGCCGGAGTGACAGAAACCTGAACCCCCGTTAGGAAACCATTGCACAAGGGACGTCAGGGTCTTAGATTTTAAAGCCGTGGTTAGGTTTCTACCCTAATTACTTTCTTGTACTTGTGGATGCTTGCAAGGGGTGTAATCACAAGTATGTATTAGTCCTAGGAAAGTTGGTACATTAGCACAGGTTCAACCACACAACACTTAGCAAACTAAAGAAGATTAATCAACTACATCAAGCGAAAGCACTTGACGATATTCCCATGTGTCCTCGAGAACATTTGGTCATCTTAAGTAATACAACCGGCTTGTCCTTTGCTAAAGAAAGGATTGGGCCACTTGCTGCATTTATTCTTATTGTCTTTTATTTACTTGTACTTTATTTACCTGCATTATCAAAAACCCCTAAAAATCCGTTTGTTAAGTATTTACAGAGAATTCCTGCTCCTAGCCACTAGCCAGCACCTTCTGCTCCTCGTTGGGTTCGACACTCTTACTTATCGAAAATACTGCGATACACCCCTATACTTGTGGGTCATCAACTCTTTTGCGAGAGGAGCATTGATGAATCTTCCCATAACTACAGCTTGGGATTTACTTAATAGAATTCATGATCATAGAGTTTCATGGAATTTTGGTCTAGGAAGTGAAGGAGGCATAGAAATAGATTATGATTGTCTTAATGACTGTAAAAAAGGGCCATGTTAACGAATTATCTAAAGAATTTTATTTGGATTCAGATCTTGTGTTGCATGTTGTTAAAGCTTTTACAGAACACATCAAATCTCCAAAAGAGGGTTTGGTCAAGTATGATCCACTACCCGAATGTGAGAAGAAAAGAGAAGTTAAAGCAACACTAGCCTCCCTAGAACCAATATATGAGACACCTTTCCCTAACACTGCACATAAGCATATTATTGAATATGAATAGGTCAAAGCAGTACAGGAGAAGAAGGAAGAGGAAAGTATGCCAGAAGTCGAGGAACATCTAGAAGAAACCAAAGATGAAGAGGTAACCAAGGAAGCAATTATGGCTATGTATGCACATTGTAACATAGTTGAACTTGATAAAGAGACTTCTGTATTGGTTGAAGGTAAAACAAAGGTAAAAGATGTGGGTAAGCCTATTCTTCCCTACATATTTAAGGAAACCTCGTATTATGGTTTATGCAATCTTGGTATCGAAGTTAATGTTATATCTTATGATTTTTATTTAGAAATAAAAGAAGAAATAGAATCGGCTACAATTGAAAATACTGATATGACAATCATGTTAGCCAATAAAACTCTTAGAGTTCTAATGGGAGTAGTTGAAGATGCAACAACGTTCCTGTCGATTTTGTAGTTGTTGATATGCCATCTAACAATCTTTGCCCAGTTATATTTGGAAGAAACTTTTTGAGTGATGTAGGTGCAAAAGTTGATTTCAAAAAGGATATTGTGTCTCTTAAGCTTGGGGAAGCGGAAAAAGAATTCCACTTCTCCAAATTTAAAGACAAACCTTTACAAATAGAAGAAGAATAGAAAGAAAAAACTACTGAGGAAATGACAGCTCTCTTCTTTAGTGATCAAGAATAAGAAATAAATGAAGACTCAAATTATGAATAAATAGTTATGGAGGACAAGTCCCTAGAATAACTAGAAGGTGAATTCGATTCACTTCCCATTATAGGGCCTCCAACTAATGAGGCTATACCTAATAATCTTAAATACAGATTTTTAGATGATACAAATAAATTTCATGTTATTTTTAGTGCTAAACTCTCAAGAGATGAATAAGAACTCATGAAAATACTTAAGGAGCATTGCAAGGCCTTTGGGCACTCAATGGACGATTTGAAGGGCATTAGTCCCATGATAACCGTCCATCAAATATTCAAGGAGGAAGGTGCTAAACCAGTTGCATAATTTAATAGACGACTAAAGCCCAAATTGAAGGAAGTGGTAAGAAAAGAAATAGTACACCTATTGGACGCATGTCTAATCTATCCTGTAAAATAATGTGAATGGGTAAGTCCTATTCATTGTGTCCCTAAGAAGGGCAGTTTTACTGTTGTTCCTAATGAAAACAATGAATTGATACCTACTAGAACTATTGTTGGACATAGGATGTGTATAGATTTTAGGGAATTGAATAAAGAAACTAGGAAAGATCACTATCCTTTACCGTTCATAGATGAAACTTTAGAAAGCTTATAAAACCACACTATTTGTTGCTACTTGGACGGATACTCTGGTTTTTCTCCAATAGCTTATCATCCCGACGACCAACCTAAAACAACTTTCATTAGTCCTTATGGTTTACATGCTTACCATCGTATGCCTTTTGGTTTATGTAATCCTCCAGCTACTTTTCAAAGATGCATGACTGCTGTTTTTGTGGATTTTATAGAACTGATAATGGAAGTATTTATGGATGACTTTTCTGTCTATGCAACTTCCTTTACTCGTTGCTTGGATAATCTCAAGAGTTTTGCAGTGTTGCGAAGAACCCAATCTTGTTCTAAACTGGGAGAAGTGCCATTGTATGGTCAAAGAAGGTATAGTCCTTGGACATAAGGTATCAGGTAAGGGAACTGAAGTGGATCGAGCTAAGGTTGAGGCCATAGAGAGAGTGCCACAACCTAGGGATATAAAAGGTATAAGAAGTTTCCTTGGTCATGTGGGTTTTTATAGAAGGTTCATTAGGAATTTTTCTGGAATATCTAAACCTTTGACTAACCTTCTGCAAAAGGGAGTAAGATTTAATTTTGATGATAAATTTCTTGCAACCTTTGATAAACTTAAATATGGTTTATCCCATGCTCCTATCATTAAACCACCTATCTAGGATATGACTTTTGACTTAATTTGTGAAGCTAGTGATGATGTTATAGGAGTAACTCTGGGACAACATATAGGTCGCAAATTTAATATTATTTATCATGCTAGTATAACTCTTAATAGTGCTCAAAAGAATTATCCTAAGGAAGAAAGGGAACTTTTTGCTGTATTTTTCTCTTGCGATAAATTTTGTTCTTATATAGTTGGTGCAAAAGTAAGATTTCATATGGATCATGATGGTTTAAAAGAAGTCCTTGAGAGGAAAAATCATAAGCTAGGACTGATCCGTTGGGTCCTTTTACTTCAAGAATTTGAGTTGCATATTATGCAGAGGCAAGAAATAAAGATGTTGGATACAGTGTCCATATTCGCCCAGCAAGACACCAATCTTATTGAGAGGAACTTTAGTCCTGGTGATTTCCGTTTACAAGAATTATTAAATGAACTAAGGTCAATTCCTCCAAAATAGAAGAAGTCTTTGTTGTTGGAGGAGCTTATCATCCCTGAAAAACTAAATGGTAAATGCAAGGTAAGTGTTCTTACTCAAATAAATGATTTGTTTTTACAAATTTTACTTCTGAAATTTTTGCCTTTGAATTCCTCGTGTTTTTCTGAAGTTTCTGAAGGTTTTTACCAACTATACGATCGCAATTATATGTCCGGAGAAAAATCTCCCACCGTATAGTTGGTCGTTAAACCGTCTGTACATTCTTCACGAAATTGTTTTCGATGTCTAGAAAGTATACGGTCGTAACTATATGGCCGGAGAAAATCCTCCCACCATATAGTTGGTCGTTAAACTCTCAGACATTTTTCGATTTCCTTTTTCGTTTTAGGTTAAAAAACGGTTTTGTCGGTTCCAACTCAGTAACTTAAGCGACCTGGACTCGAGATATTTGGAAATATTTGCCTGGAACCAACTATACAGCGTGAAGTTGGTGTTTCTCGTGAGTTTTACCGACCTCTGACCCCCTTATATACTACCATTGTGTTTCTCTCTAAATCTTAATCACGAGGAACCAATCTAGCCATGCTCTATCCTGTCCCAGGCCATGGAAAACCCCGGGGTCTCATTGCTCCTTCCAGGGACCGCTCTCGTAGCCCGTCCATGGAGGACGACAATGAGTAGGTGGAGAGGTTTAGCCCAGGGTATAAGGAGTACGTCGAGCCAAGCTTCTACAACAACGATTCCGATGAAGATTGGAGTGACATCTACATCTGCCGTGATGTCTATGATCCCTCAGAGATCAACTAGACGGCAATGAAGAGAGCTCAACAAGAGAGAGAAGATCACAAGACACATGGAAAAGGGCGTGTGGGAGATGGTCAAGTTCATCGCCATGGACCCCAGGCCGCACAAGCGTAAGGAATTACCTAATATTGGTGCATGTGCTAGCAAGGGAGGAAGTGCCAATCTTGAAGCCTAGCATTGGTGCTCGTATGAGAGTGAAGCCCCAAGAAGTGTGGAGGAACGGTTTCCACTTCCCCGATCCATCAATTATGGATGAGGAAGAAGAAGTTTTTCCCAGGACCAAGGACCCTGTGCGTGCACTGGAGATATATCAGAAGCAGGAGCTACTCCCACTACTAGAAAAACGGCTATAGGTAATCCACACATCCGTGGCGCATGTGCTAGTGGTGCCCCACAGGTAAAATAGGCGTGGCGCACTGCCTACAGGTGCCCTATGGCTAACTGCCGTAAGCGTGGCGCACATGGGGGTGGTGCGTCACGGCTACTTGTGGGCCAGGGCACAGGTGGCCGCAGACAACCTAGCCGTAGCGCACCTGCGCGCTGTGCGCTACGGGTGTGAAACTTAGTTATAGCGCACTCTGACATAGTGCGCTACAGGTATGTGGGTTGCGGCCTGCTGTGTACCTGGGCGAACTTACCCGTAGGGCACCCTAGCCTAGTGCGCCATAGGTAAGTTTCCTGCACCAACCCCCCCCCCCCCCCCCCCGCGTGGATCGTCTTTTTAGCCTTGCAAAAAATAAAAGAAAATGGTAAACAATTCAAAAAATAAAATCCTTTCACATGTATGTAGGTAATGTGGTCTAGTGTGTAGGAAAATTAACAAACATGAATTTTGAATTTTTATGCAAAAAAAGATAATGCCACGGTAAAATAGCCGTAACTTTTGCATACGAATTCGAAAAAAGGTTTAATATACCAAAATGACGAGAACGAGATTTCGCATCCGCTACGGCTAACTTTTCATACTCTTGGCGCACCACCTAGTGCGCCACGGCTAACTTTTACCCGTAGCATGTGCCTCGTGGCGCACCCCTAGTGCACCACGGATGATCAAAATAGGTGCGCCACGGATTAGCTGTTTTCTAGTAGTGTCCATCACGTTGAAGTTCGTCACCATCTCAAGGAGATAGAGAAGAAGGATGATCTTCTCCCATTGGTGACTAAACTCACAGATAAAGTGGACACTTTGAAATCTGATTTGCGCAGGTGCTATAGCCACATCACTGCTATGGAGGATACCAACAAGAAGCTATGCACCACGGTGTTACATTCCATGGCGCCATAGTGATCTACAATAATCACGATATCAAATAATCGCAAGGGATTATTTGATCCCGCCTGGCTTATTTTCAAGCATGGGGAGATCATTAAGACCTTGTAATCTAGCTTATAAGTTTTACATTACTATTTTAATTTTGCATTAGTTCAAATTAGAAATAAAGTTGCATCATTAGAATTCCCTTCAGGAATAGTCGATCTCTCTTATGAAATTCCGAGTTTATTATCATATATGGAGCAGTATTGAGTTTGTGCTTGTGCTATGGGATACATGAAAGGCTTGAGTATAATTTTACTTGCACTTGATGATATCAATAGGAGTCTTCCACACCATTGGTATTAATGGAACATACAAAGATAATTTGGTCAATATGTTGTAAGTTCATGGTTTGATTTACAAAGAAAAAATTATCTAATCAGTTAAGTTGAAAAATAAACCTTGAACAAAGAAAATTAAAAGTGTTATCAAATTAGCGTGAGAACAAGACTAGGTAGAATATTCAAGCTATAAAGATTGCTTCATATACAATTGGAATTTGGTAATTGAGATCGTTAAACTTTGAATTCCTACATGAAGTGGAATGTACGGCTAGCTCCTTTGCACAACACTTAAACAAAAGTGTGAGCATATATATATAAGGAAGAATAAAAGAGAGAAGAAAAAGAGCAAATGTGCAAAGAGAAAATAGGCATACACCACTATATTGTAGTAAGACAAAGAGATATTTTGAGATTTTGAATCCCAAGTGAATATGTTAATCCTAAAACACTTGGGACTACCTCGCTAACTCATTCGGTTGACCGAATACTTTTATATCATGTTGAGATTCATCTTTGGTGAACTATTGATCACTAAGGTGTTCAAATTGTTCAAATTGTTCTTCTAATATTGTTCAAATTGTTTGAGTAAGATACTATTCATGAACTTATTCCTATGTATCATATATGATAAATACATGCTGCAACTGCCTCATTTATTTTATCGACTCAGCTTCATGAATATGAGGATCACATCCATTAGGCTAAACTTGCTCGGGACGAGCAAGAGTCTAAGCTTGGGGAAGTTGATGAGTGCATAATTGCATCATGTTTTATATTCTTATTTTGCATTGTAGTTGTAGGATCTTGGTATTTTACGGCGTTTGCGCGCACATTTTACGTCTATTTTCACCAGGATCAGGACAGATGATGGATACAATGGACAAAATTCTTGGAGAAGTTGTATTGGGGAGAAAAGGAGTAAAAAACAACATAAATCACTAATTTGGGAAATATCAATAACACTAGAAGAAAACCCAAAGCGATCAAGGCATCCATAAGGTTTAATCACCAACTATACGGCGGGAATAATTTTCCGGCCGTATAGTTCCCACCGTATAGTTGGCGCCGCCACCACATCCTCAAATAGTTTCACCCCGTGCAACTAGATTAGAGATACGACATATAGAACAACCAGAAATCGCCAAAACCTCACCACCGGAAGGCATCTAGAGGGGAAACTCGTCCACCGGGGATCCATCTTCACCCTACCCTAATCCGGGAGGCTAAGGCATCGATTTTCATCATCAACCATTGCATCACCACCATCTCCATCCATCCCCTCTACATCTTTTCTAGATCTTGTTGTAATTCCCATACTCATTGTGGATTTATACAAGTACTATTCATCTATGATAGATTCCATTGTTATTTCCATGATGTTGATTGCCACCATGTGTGAGTAGATCATTAGATCTTGGGGAGATGGAGAAACCCTAGTATGAGACTGAAGTAAGATAAAGTTTATTATGATATTCATCGCTGTGACCATGTGTTAGATTGTGTTTCATATTGATGTTGGGAGAAGTCGGCCTCTCAATATTTGCCTCTTGTGGGGACTTGACGGAGGGAACTACTTGTTGGTAGACGGAGGTGTGTTAGTGATGACTGCAAGTGCACAGATTGTTTGTAGCTAGTTTTGAAATAAAGATATCGATCCCACGGGGAGCATGAGTCTGAAGTCTAATAACTCTTTGAACTAAATACTAAAATAGTAATGCTAAATAACATTCTAAGTAACAAGATAAAATGCAAGTTTTGTGTAAAAGATATTTTTGGGTTTTCAAATAAGAGAAAAATAAGTAAACTAAAGCTGTAAGTAAACAAGGGCATGCAAGTATGATTACGAAAGTCTGCAAGATGATGGAAAGAGTTCTTAGGGAGTAGTGGATCTACCACTAGTAATTAGAAAGAGTTATCAAAATTATTATAATGGATAAGAACATTTATGATATGTGTGGGAGGATCTCCATATATGGACGAATTGGCAGCAACCACTGCACACATCATCCGACATGACCACAGTAGACAGCAATCGACATCAATCAAATTACTGCGCTATTAAGGAACTTTACCCCATAGGATGTATCCCATGGCACGAATCTTAAGTTGGTGATAACCAGTCCTAAGATCAATCTTTGAGAATACCTGGGCTCCAGTCAACTGATCAAATAGATCCTCTATCTTTGGCAAGGGGTACTTGTTCTTGATGGTGACATCATTCAATTTTCTGTAATTTGTGCACAGACGGTTGCCTCCATCTTTCTTGTCGACGAATAAAACTGGTGATCTCCATGGCGATGCACTTGGTTGAATCAAGCCTTTCTCTAACATGGAATCCAACTGCTTCTTCAGTTCCACTAACTCTGAGGGGTTCATGCTATAGGGTCTCTGGGCTATGGGTCCGGTTCTAGGGATTAGTTCGATGAACAACTCAATATCCCTATCCGAGGGCATACCTGGCAATTCATCTGGGAATACGTCGGGGCATTCACAGACTACTCGGACTTGGTCTATGGTGGGTAGGGCTAGACTCTTGTTGCACTTCAATTGATGGGGTAAGGTTTCAGAGATATGCTCTACTGTGACTCCAGAGCTACTGGTCATGGTGATGGCTTTCTTAGCACAGTCTATCAGTCCTTTATGCCTTGACATCTAGTCCATACCTAGTACTACTTCCAATCCTTTGGTTCCAAGTACAATTAGGTTGGCATAAAATTCTATCCCATGTATTCTGATAGGCACAGCCTTGCAAATTTTTCTAGCTTTGGTTGTTGAACCAGGGATTTGAACTATCATGACATGCTTCAAGTTGGTTGGGTGAATCTTACTAGTGCATGCAAATTCTTTGGTGAAAAATGAATGCGATGCTCCTGAATCAAACAATACTCTTGCTAAAACTGAGTTGACAGAAAACATACCCAGCACTACATCTGGCGCTTCCTGGGCTTCTTCTGCGTTCATGTGGAAAAGACGACCGTTGCGGTTGTGAGGGTTCCCTGCGGCAAATCTTCTTCCTAGTTGAACACGACGCTGCTGTTGAGCTGGGGCATAGGCTTGGATTGGTTTTTTGATGCAGTAGAGAAGCCGTTTCCTTTGAACTTGGTCCATCGGACAGATATAGACACACATTGGCATTGGTGGCAGACTTCTTGGGACACTCATTGGAATAGTGACCCTCCACTCCACACTCAAAACAAGTGGTCTGGGACTTGTCCTTGACCATGGTACTCCACCACCCAACGGTACTCCACCACAGTCATTCTTCCTTGCTTCAATTCACGGAACTCATCTCTCATTCGGGTGACTAGACCCTGCGGCACGTGGGTGCGGCTGAACTTGACTTTGAAAGCTTCCCATGTCATCACTTCACCATGGTTCATGTTACAGATACTAGTCCACCAAACTCTTGCATCTCCCGCCAGATAGTGGGTGGCGAAGAGAACTTTCTCATTTTCATCAACTCCTGCAACTTTTAAGTTGTTTTCCATCGTTTATAACCAGTCATGAGCATCTAATGGGTTTTCAGATTGGTTGAAGATTGGGGGATTGGTGTTCTGAAAGTTTTTGAGTTTGGATCCATGATGATCCTGATTTCCATGCCCTTGGTTGTTGAGAGCCATCTGGGTGATCTGTTGAAGTGTTGCTAAGTTGGCTTGGCGTTCTTCCCTGCTTGCTTCACAGTCTGCGATGAGATTCTGCAAGATCTGCAGCATTGGGTCTTGCGACGAGCTGCTCCCTCCTTGGTTTCCACGAGTCATCTGAAGATTGAGATAGATATAGGGGTAAGAGGGAAATTCTAAGGTTCATGGTTTTGGGTTTCAATTCTAAAACTTTGAGTTAGACTCAGGTTTTTCAACTAACTCCATTTCATTCATGCAAACAAGCACACGATACAACACACACCACAACAATCAAAGGAAAACAGATGGTTTGAAGAACCATTCTGCAAGCTATGATACAGTGGGACCGATACATCTCATGCTACGACAGTGCTCTAGTGCATCTACTCATCGTCGATGAAGTCGGAGTCCTCATCATCAGTGTAGAAGTCCACGGCATCTTCCTCTAGAAATTCATCATCGTTGCTAAGGTAAGAATCCATGTCTCCCTGGATGTCTTCACCCTCCTCTTCTTCTTCCTTTGCTGCAAGCTAAGCTTCCTGCTCCTTGACGGTCTTCTCGAGGTCGGCCACCTTCTTGCGAAGATGGGCGATGGTGCGATCCTTCTTTGCACGCTGGCGGCGAAGAGACTGGCGATCCTGGACGAGCAGTATGAAAGTCTGGGCCTTCTGGTCGGCAATGGCATGGTTCTAGTTTGCTAACTCTCTAGATTGTCCAGTTCCTGCTGTCTATCATGCAACAAGAAGTCAAGATTATCCACTTGACGCCTCAACTCTGGGTGACTTGGCATCTCCATCGGCATTCCCATGAAGTCACGTCTTGCATAATGAACAAAACGGGTTCCTTGGAGTTGGTTGACGCTGAGGGCACATAGACGTGCGAGAGCTTCATGTATTGCCCTGGCTAATCCATCTAGCCAGTTGTTCTCTCTCACGAAGAACTGAATTCTCCCAGAAGTTGGTGCTTCGATGCTTCCTCGAAGATCCGCTGTGACTAGCCACTCCAGGTCTCCTCCTGGGGGTCCTGGAAGTTGAGCTCCAAGAAACTCCGGATGTGGGCGTCCCAGTAACTCCGATAGTGAATCCAGATCCCTCTCGAAGATCAGCTGACCTCCACTTCCCAACTGTAGAATTTGCTGAACTAAGTCTCCATCTACAAGAATTTAGGATGAGGAAGTTAGTGAAGTGATCAAGTGTGTCAAATTTTATGTAGTAATGTAAGAATTTTGAGGAACATGAATTTTTGAGAAAGAATGAATTCACAAGGATAAGGGAGGAAATAGTTTTTCATAAATACTCATTTTGGTTTTGAAACGAAGTTTTTGTTCGGACGTCCATTCTAACTAGGGTCTCCTATGGTCAGGATGGCTCTGATACCAACTTGTCAACACCCGGATTTTTAATCCCAGATGCCCGTTATGCCATACCTCGCAATCCCAGGATTACCATTTTTGCGAGACATAACGGATTGGATATCACAGTACATCATCCATTACAAACCATACATAAGGTCTTACCCAAATAAGGATCTCATGATCCAGTCTTAATACAACAAGCAGCGGAAATAAAAGATAAGCGTAGCAGTGGGGTCCATCTTTAGGGGCACATGCAATGCTGATGATAGTCCTAGTTATCATAGCCGTCCAGCTGGCCATCATCTTGGTAGTCTCCTTCATAGTCTGGCCATGAGAATAGCCAGGGACAAAAGCCATGAGTACTCTTTAAGTACTCGCAAACTACCACTAACAAGTAGTATAGTTCTAAGTTAAAGTGCTAACTCTAAGTTTAACTATAAAGTTAAGTTTGAAACCTAAGCTGACTTCAGAAGCAAAGAAAGATAAAATAAAGTTCTAGAATCATTTAAGTTGGGAAGCTATTGTCATAAACACAACCATGTTGTGGTCAAGTCAAGATTCATCATTCATTTCATAAGTCATTTTGAAAACATCTGACAATGAAACAGTATGGCCATTCCAACTGTCCATAACCACGGACGCGGCTATTCGAATAGTTTGACACTCTGCAGAGGTGGTACACTTTCACCACAAGATTCGATACATCTGTCAGGGATAGCCCTGAATCATCATACTTAGTATGCAGATAATCAAACATTACCTTCCCTTTACACACCCTAGTATGAGCACCTCTCCTATGAGCATGGCCTCCCATCCATGACCATCAGTCATCTTGGGCACTGCATAGGTGGACAACATTGAGAGGTAGCCTCAACTCAAACCTCTCCTGCGAGGGAACTAATACTAATGCTTATAAATTTCCAGCTAAGCCTTACCCAATTCCGGTAGTTTTGTTGTACGGTAAATTTGGAATGGTATCACATCTGAATCCAACCATCAGTTTTATCAAAGGGTTAAGGCTCATGCCTCATCATTTTCATCATCGTAAACCATTTGTGTTTCTCAACACATGTCAAAACATTTCAATAGAATGACTCATCATTCCAAGGTTTTCACAATTCATTTTCACCAATTGTTCCCATCTAAAGTGACTCAAGTTTTTATCTACTCTAAACAACTAAGTTAAGAGTGTTCACTAAGGTGGAAATGATGGGATCAATCTCATGCCATAGAATGACATCTAAAGGTTTCCAACTAGGTCAAGTTTTATACTCTTTATGCTACCTTCAAAACAAGTAAAGAACTTTGGGTAAAGTAAAGGAAGTAAAGCTTGCAAATAATATTTGGGGTAACTACTAGTCAAGGTGGTGTAACTCAAGCATGCCTAAAGCATCTTTTCTAACCCATCTAATTCAATCCTAGCTTACTAAGTATTATACTTGCAAGTGTAAGCTTGCATTGTTAATGGTGGCTTGCAAGTACAGCTTGCAAGGGTTAACCTGGATAGTGCTAGCTTGCCTTGGTTGGTGCAGTGGTTGAAGTTTTCTTCTTCTTCTTCTTGGTAGAACTCCTCCTCCTCGTAGACTTGGTCGGTACTATCGTCTATAAATACATACGGAGTACACAATCACCAAACAATACTTAACTAGTCTAATTAGCATTCTAAGACACACATTTGATGATCTATTATCATCACAAGCATCACAAGTTTAATTCAAAAGTTTCAACCTTTTTATTTTAGAAAAGTAATTTCTACTCATTGAAAATTAACTAAGATTCAATATTCACCACTTAAAATATGGGATCATGTGGACACATGTCATCACCACATAGTATAACATGTGGGAATGTGATTTAAAAGTTGGATCATAATTACTTTGGTTTAAGTTAATTATTTAATGATTTAAAGTGACTAGAAATGCCTATATAGCATTATTTTGGTACTAGTCCAAAGTCACTGCAAGTAAACCTAATATTATTACATATTCAGATAGATATGGTGAAATGTGATTTTTGAGAGTTGGAATCAACTCAAAATCTATCTTGGTTGATTTTATAAGCATGTTGCAAGGTGCAAATGCTTCTGTTTATTATTTTTACTCGGAGAGATCTATAACTCTAATTGAATTAAATCCAACGGGCTTGGGTAGATCTTTTCAGTAGCTTTCCAAAAAAATTGGAATCACTTCATTTGGATTTGTAAATCTCTCTGAATTGATTTTCAAACTACGGGACAAAACTAAGTTTAAACTAAAAAGAAAAATCCTAATTCAAACTAACTGGGTTGCGCGGGAACTCTAATGGGCCGGCCCAGAGTCACTCGACAACGCGGGGCTCACCTGGCAGGGGGGTCCACCGGTCAGCGGATCATAACGCGCGAAGCGGTACGGGGCAATGTGGGGCGTTGGATTAGAGTGGGGATCAACGGCTAGGGATGGTTGTCATCGACGGACCTGTCGCCGGCGAGCTCTAACCCTAGCGGCTCGGTGGGGGTGCATAGGGGGTATACCAGGGCTCCAGCGACGACGGCGAGGCGGGCAAACGGACTGGTGGTCGACGGCGAGCTCAGGGACGGTCGAGGCAGCTCCGGGGGTGGTCACAATCAGCGGCACCCTTCTCCTCCAGAGGCGGCCTGCTCTAGTGCAAATCCGGCGAACTGCTGCTCACCTTGCTCCGGCTAGAGGTGTGGGATGATCAGTGAGGTGATGGGAGGTGAGTGGTGTGCTGCCAATGGCTGGGGGCTCGACGACGGGACAGCACAGCATGGCCAGGCGACGGTGGCGACATGGCTAAGGGCTACGAGCGGCGATCGACGCACGGTCTCCTGGCGGTGCTCTAGGGCTTTAATGCGGGCTTAGGGGCAGTGATATGCGCTTGGGCGAAGGTGGTGCTCTGAGCGGCAAAGGCGGCGGTGTCCACGGCGAGCGGTGGCTGTGAGGCGTTGGGCGGTGAACGGGCATGTCCGGCGTGCTCCCTGGGTCGTGGCGAAGCGGTGGGCGCGGGCTGCGGTCGAGCGGCGGCTTGTGCATGCGTGTCGGGCATAACACTCTGGCGCGTGCTCGGCATGGCACAGTCGCACTGGGCTCGGGAGTTTGGCAGTGGTCCACGCCCTGGCTTGGCTCGGGGAGGGGACAGAGGGTGGTGGTGAGGTGTTGGCTAGCTGCTAGACATGGCGAGAGAGGAGGAGGTGGTCTGCTGCGGCGGTGACCAAGTTGGCCGGCGAGGTGGGGCTCGGCATGGCCTTGCCTTTCCACTAGGAGATAGGGGAGTGGGGTGTAATTGCATGGTTAGCTCATTGGGAGACAGTGGGAGCAAATGGGGGTCAAATGGGAGACAAGTTTGGCCAGAACACTATTCAAATAGTGAATTAGGTTTTTGTTTGAAATCTGTCCACAAGGTGTTTGATGAAATGGCCGCATGAACTTTATTTTTGAATTTTGAAAAGATTTTTGGTGGGTGTGCTAGTACTAAGCTTGAGACTCTGTGGGTGCTTGGGTTTTGAAAATTGAGCTTGTTTGAGTGGTTTTTGAAATAGTGGGATCTTCCCATATGAAATAGATTCAATTTTAAACTATCATTTAAAATTAGTATTTGAATGTTTTTAGCAGATCGCAAAGTGGGCCTTGGTACCTCATTATGTGTACTATCAAGGGGTGCAAAGATCCACAAATATTTCTGTTAAGTTTTGAGTACTAGGAATAGCCAAAGTAGGCATGATGGTTAATTTGGCCAAAATGACCATTCACTTCATTTATTCATTTTGAGTTGTTTTTCTTTGGGAAAAAGTTTGGGGGTGATTTAAATGATGTTTATTTCACCTAAGAAGCATTTTACAACCAATGGATCACAGAACCATGGCAATTCAAATCAACTCCTAATTTAAATGCACATACACATGAATGCTTTCATATTTAGAATTGGAAAAGTTTTTGTTCACCCCAATTTTGATGACTTTGATCTTGATAAGCTTGGATTAAAGTTTTGGTATGTTACATATGGCTCTGTGAGTCTTCCGGTAAAATATCAACTTTGGATTTTGTCCCTTCCAATTCCGAGAATATTCATTTTCTGACTTTCCTGGAACCAAAAACAGCAGAAAACAGGCAGCTGGGACTGTGGCTCTTGTTAATATGTTAGTCCAAGAAATCATATGAAAAGTACTCCAAAGTGTGGACACAACATAAGAAAGTAGATTAAAGCAAGCATGGAACATCAAAAATTATGTATACGTTAGCAACATATCAACATCCCCAAGCTTAACTCCTGCCCGTCCTCGAGTAGGTAAGTGATAAAAAGAAAGAATAATTTTTGAGGTGACATGCACCATCACAAATTTGATCAAAGTATTTGTAAAACATGGATAGCTGGGATCATAGTACTTCAATCATAACATGAAAGACAAAGTTCTAGCAATAAGACAAAGAAACTATGTTGCAATATGAAAAGGCACAAATAAAAGATTCATGAATAACAATGCTTTGCAAGACGTTTGTTTGTTCCACATAAAGAAAACATAGCATAGTAGTATTCATCTTGTGCCTCATAGAGTAGCAAATAAATGCAATGGACACCTTCAAAGTTCATAAGAGTGACTAGATACAAATAGTTTACAACAAGCAATATCAAAGCTATGCATCAATCAACAACTCTTGGGACAATGCACATAGAACTAAGAATGGCCACTATGCTCTCAAAGTAGGTGCATAAAGATAGAAGGTGGAGACTCAACATAAAAGTAAAAGAAAAGCCTTCATAGAAGGAAGTAGAGATTCAAGTTTCATAAAGAGCTTCCAAAAATTATGGTACTTATTAGCTTTCATCTCACATTGCCCCTATCATAAGCATCTTGAAGTGATTAAGGTTAAAGTGAACAAACTATGGTGTATATGCTTGAAAAAGTATAAGTTGGAAATCTCATGTCCCTTGAATACGAGGGCCGCTCCACATGCTACTCAAGTTTAGTCACCGATAAGTTCTTGTTATCGTAAGTACATGTGTATCATAGAGAACTGCCAACGGGGTACCCCTTGCCCGATGATACGGAAGAATCCCCCTATCAAAATGACAAGGCAAGCAAACAACGAGCATCTCAGCAATCTTCTTATTTACCATGGGAAAATGGTGCTTTTTTCTCTTTCCTCTTGTCTCATATATCTTTTTTGTCTTTTTATCTTTTTTCTCAATATCTGACTCTTTTTTTATAAGAAGAATGCTTCATAGACAACTCACTATGGTTACGCTACAGGTTTCCACCATGACAGCATGGATTAGACCGGTGGCCTAGGCGTTTCTCTAACACACATACATCCATGGACTTACAAGCTCCCCTTTCATTTCACACCGACGACATCCATAAACAAAAGAGCATGATATCAACTAGGTACAAAGTACAAGTGCAATGTTGAAAGCGTTTCCCATGATAGCATGGTTCTGCTAATCCCCCAACGTATAAGTAAAGTGTGCCATCAAGTTTATTAAGGGCAAGAAAAGTAAAGTGTGCCATCAAGTTCGCGAGAGCTTTAATCACTAATTTTCACATAACAAGTTTAATCCGGAAGGTAAACAAAAGCATGAATATACTTGGAATAGCAAATTCTAATAGGTAGGTATGGTGGACTCTTTGGAATAACTTGGTTTTAGGAGTTGGATGCATGAGTGGAACTCATACTTGGTTACGGAGGCTAGCAAAAGACTGGGAGCGACTAGCTAAGAGAGCAATAATGGCCATAATCATGTAGAGCAACAAAACATCATTGATCAAAGTATAAAGTGATACTACAAGTTGAAAACTAAAGGATCATAAAGGCTATGGTGACTTGGGATAGTCATAACATGGTGTGAGCATGTGCCAAGTCAACCCAAATAAAGCATCAACGGAGAATACCACAATACTATGCTTTAATATGCTAAAACAACACATGATTCTTCCAAGGCACATTAAGAAATCTCAATTGTTTATAACAAGTCATGCTACGGCAAAGAATACTAGGCATAAAGCCAAAACAATATTGAGCGTGGCATGACAAAGCATAGGCCACAGTCAAAAACAAGCTCTCTTTACCACTTAAGCATGAACTTTTCCTACTCTTCTCCAATCTAAACCAAACTATTTGAAAACCAATGTATGAAAGAGGGGGTCCAACCAATTTATTCAGCAAACTAAGAAAACCAAGAAAACGAAAAACCAAAACGAGAATGAAAAACAAGATGCTCCAAGAACAACACAACTGTGCATGAAACAATAAAAATGAAGCCTTTGGAAGAAACCTGGGATTTTTATTGATGAAGAGGAGATGACTTGGGCATCCCCAAGCTTTGACGCTTGTACTTCTTGGATATTTCTTGGGGTGACACGCGTGGCATCCCCAAGCTTGAGCTTTAGTCCATTCTTCATCTCATTACTCATTCATTCCATACACCTGAAATTTTTCCTTCATACAAAACTTCACACAATCTTTATTAGCAACATTAGTGCACTTAAGATAATAGGTCTTTAGGTTCAGTTCCAACACCAATATAACTTCCATTAAAACACTAGCTGTTGTAGAAATTCCCCCAAAAAGCTGAATTCCCGAAAAAGAACCCAAAAAGGAACCAACAAGAAGCAAATGCAAATAATGGCAGAAATCTGTCAAAACAGACCAGCAGATAGAAACGAATTTTTTTGAAGACCTTCTATGGCTCAAATGGAAAATTGTTGAACTAAAAAAAGTTAGATAACAACCTGGGGCAGAAACACAAAAATTCACGCCTCAAAACGATGTACACAGATTTACACGAATTTTTGCAGTGAAGCACAAAAATCTGTTTCGGGATAGCAACTTTCCCAAGCATTACTTCTCTCGCATTAGAGTTTACTCTTGGCACAAAAATCAAATAAAAAGGATAAGGAGCGGTTATTACAGAGGTAATAACTTCCAAGACTCATCTAAAACTTTTAGGTTATCTCCCAATAAGTATTTTTCTTTAACGCCTTTAAGTTAGGCATGATAGTTTGAGAAGTTGCTCGCATAGGAAATATAAACTGAAGTAAAAGAGAGCATCAAGAAGCAAATTCAAAACACATTTAAGTCTAACCCACTTCCTATGCATAGGAATCTTGTAAATAAACAAGTCATGGAAGCACAAAGCAACAAGCATAGTAAAGCAAAACAAGTGCAACTTCAAGACTTTCAACATAAAGAGGGGAAACTTAATATTATTGAGATGCATAAAACTATGTTTCCCTCTCTCATAATAACTTTCAGTAGAAACATGAATAAAGTTAACAATATAACTATCACATAAAACATTCTTATCATGAGACACATGCACAAAAGAAATAATACTCTCCACATAAACATAGTCATTCTTATTAATTGTAGTGGGAGCAAATTCAACAAAATAGCTATCATTATTATTCTCATCACAATAATCATCAAATATAGGAGGCATATTGTAATCATAATTAATTTTCTCCTCAATAGTTGGTGGACTGAAAATATCATATTCATCATTGTAATCATCATATATTGGAGGTTTGGTATCATCATAAGCAATAGAATAGCTATCTTCCAAAGATGGGGAACTAAAAAGATCATTTTCATAAAAACTAGCTTCCCCAAGCTTAGAATTTTCCATAGCATTAGCAACAATGGTGTCCAAAGAATTCATACTAACAACATTGCTATTAGCATGCAAATAAATTTCCATAGGTTTTTTAATTTTCTCTTCAAACACTTCATGTCCTAACTCAAGATAAATACTATAAAGCTCTCTAATTTTTGTTGTTGTTTTCCATTAAGCCTAACTAGTGAAAACAAGAAACAAAAATACAAAATTGTAGAATCTAAAGGAAATAACTTCGAGCACTCACACCGGAGGATGTGAGTAACTTTTACCTTACCTCCCTGGCAACGATGCCAGAAAATAGCTTGATGTGTACGCACTTCTATTCTTGTAGACAGTTGTTGGGCCTCCAAGTGCAGAGGTTTGTAGAACAGCAGCAAGTTTTCCCTTAAGTGGATCACCCAAGGTTTATCGAACTCAGGGATGAAGTGGTCAAAGGTATCCCCTCCCAAGCAACCCGGCAATCAAGATACAAGAAGTCACTTGTGTCCCCAATACACCCAATACACTTGTCAGGTGTATAGGTGCACTAGTTCGGCGAAGATATAGTGAAATACAAGTGGTATGGATAATTATAAGTGGTAACGGTGCTAGAAAATAGCTTGATGGCGTGTGGTTGATGTGGGAAAAGACTAAAGGCAAAATGAAATAAAGATGGAAGCAAGCAAACATGTAACAGATCTAGTTGCAAACGGTGTTTCAATACTTAGAAAAAAGGCCTAGGGATCATACTTTCACTAGTGAACACTCTCATATAAATATATTTCTTATTTATGATACTACGATGAACTACTCTCCGGTTGGACACTCTAATCCTTGGTAGGGCTATAACAACACACCTCAAAGTCCATCTTTCCCATCTAGATAACCCCACACTATCACCTTGAGTACTAGATCGTTCCAACAAACACCACAATTTCATAAAGACATCCAACTCCAAATATAACTCATAACAAGTATATGTAATCTCTAGCCTAAGTGCCACCATGGTGTGCACACTGTCAACTTCACACACATGGGGAGAGCAGAGATCTATTAAAACACCTTAGTAGCAAGGTAGATCTACTTGATTACAAAGCTCATGATCACAATATGATAACGCATAGAGAGAGATGAACACATAGCTACCGGTAGAACCCTTAGCCTCGAGAGAGAACTACTCCCTCCTCATCATGGGAATTAGCAATGGTGATGGAGATGGTGGTGGAGATCGATGGAGATGGCTCCGGGGGCACTTCCCTGTCCCGGCAGGGTGCCAGAACAGAGACTTTCTGTCCCCCGAATCTCCCCTTGGGTGGCGGCGGCACTGTGGAACTTTTCATGGCTGGAGGCTTGACGATTTAAGGTTTTTGCATTGGGAGGCAGCTTATAGGCGAAGAGGTAAGGTCGGTGAGTGGCTAGGGGCCCACACCACCTGGTGGCGTGGCCAGATTAGCCCGCGCCACCACATGGTGTGGCCGCCCTGTGGCCCCTCTCCGTCTCATCTTCTGGCTCTATGAGTCTTCCGGTAAAATATCAACTTTGGCTTTTGTCCCGTCCAATTCCGAGAATATTCATTTTCTAACTTTCCTGGAACCAAAAACAGCAAAAAACAGGCAGCTGGCACTTTGGATCTTGTTAATATGTTATTCTAAGAAATCATATGAAAAGTACTCCAAAGTGTGGACAAAACATAAGAAAGTAGATAAAACCAAGCATGGAACATCAAAAATTATGGATACATTAGCAACGTATCACTAAGTGTTGTAGGTCTTTTAGTTTTTGCTTATTTATTTTTGTCTTGCTAAATTTTGTTTTGAGTTATAGGTTTCCACCAACATGATGGAGTTTGAGCATATGACTAGTGCTAATCCACTCAACCACTTTGGGAAGCCCTATGATATTTATAAAAGAGACAACTCCAATGAGAAGACAATGGGGTTTCAAATAAATCCTCTACTACTTAGTATTCTACATAAGAAGCAATTTACTAGAGATGAAGAAATCTTGATCCATATGAGCATATTGCATGTTTTAAAGATATATGTGGCACTTTTCTATTGACGGGATATACCGCTGATGAGGTAAGGGTTAAACTTTTTAGTCAAACTTTGACAAGTACAGCTCTCTCATGGTATAGATCTCTACCCCCTGAAGCCACTACTACTTGGGATAATCTAGCCTGTGAATTTCTATCAAAATATTATCCATTATCAACATCTTTTGGAATCAGGCGTATTATAATGACTTCGAAGAATCGTTCTAAGGAAGGACTAGTAAGATATTATATTATATTTAAAGATTCACTACGACTATGTCCTCATCATGATTTGCCTAAATGGTATTTACTACATATCTTTTATGGTGATTTAATTGAACCTAATAAAACTGAACTAGACTCTTTCGCGGAAGGAGCCTTTATGAATCTTCCTATACCTAAATCTTGGTCTTTACTTAATAGAATTCGTGATCATAGAGTTTCATGGAATTTTGGTCTAGGAAGTGAAGGAGGCATAGAAATAGAGCATGACTGTATTCATGACTATAATAAAAAAGGCCATGTTAAAGAATTATCTAAAGAACTTTATTTGGATTCAGACCTTGTGTTGCAAGTTGTTAAAGATTTTACAGAACATATTAAAGCTCCAAAGGAGGGTCTAGTCAAGTATGATCCACACCCCGAACATGAAAATAAAAGAGAAGATAAAGCAACACTGACCTCCATAGAACCAATATATGAAGTGCCTTTCCCTAGCACTGCACAAAAGCATATTTTTGAATATGAATGGGTCAAAGTAGTATAGGAAAAGAATGAAGACAAAAGCATGCCAGGAGCCACGGAACACTTGGAAGAAACCAAAGATGAAGAGGTAACCAAGGAAGCAATTATGGATATGTACTCACACTTTAACATAGTTGAACTTGATGAAGAGACTTCTGTATTGGTTGAAGGTAAAACAAAGGTAAAAGATGTGGGCAAGCCTATTCTTCCCTGCATATTTAAAGAAACCTCTCATTACGGTTTATGTGATATTGGCACTAAAGTTAATGTTATATCTTATGATTTCTACTTATAAATATAACCGGCTACAATTGAAAATATTTATATAACAATTATGTTAGTCAATAAAAACCTTAGAATTCCAATGGGAGTAGTTGACGATGCAACTATCACAATTGGCAACAAAAACTTTCCTATCAAATTTGTAGTTGTTGATATGCCAGCTGACACTCTTTTCCCAATTATATTTGGAAAGAACTTTTTAGGTGATATAGGTGCCTATGTTAACTTCAAGAAGGATATTGTGTCTCTTAAGCTTGGGGGAACGGAAAATAAATTCCATTTTTCCAAATTTAAAGACATGCCTCCACAAATACAAGAAGAAGAAGATAGAACTATTAAGGATATGGCGGATCTTTTCTTTAGTAATCAAGAAGAAGAAATAGATGAAGATCCAAGTTATGAAAAAATAGTTATGGAGGACAAGTCCCTGGAAGAACTAGAAAATGAATTCGTTTCACTTCCTGTTTTAGTACCTCCGACTGATGAGGATTTTGAAGATCCAGAAAAGAGAGGGGACGAGGAATTACCACCCCCAATTTTGAAGACTCTACTAGAAAATCTTAAATATAGGTTTTTAGATGATAGCAATAAATTCCCTATTATTATTAGTGCTAAACTTTTAGGAGAAGAAGAAGAACTCATGAGGATACTTAAGGAGCATCGCCAGGCCTTTGGGTACTCAATGGATGACTTGAAGGGCATTAGTCCCATGATAGTCGTCCATCAAATATTGATGGAAGAAGGTGCTAAACCAGTTGCAGAATATAATAGAAGATTAAAGCCTGAAATGAAAAAGGTGGTAAGAAAAGAAATTGTACGCCTACTAGACGCAGGTATAATTTATCAAGTTAAAGAAAGTGATTGGGTAAGTCATGTTCATTGTGTCCCTAAGAAGGGCGGTTTTACTGTTGTTCCTAATGAAAACAATAAATTGATACCTACTAGAACTATTGTTGGGAACAAGATGTGCATAGACTTTAGGAAATTAAATAAAGAGACTAGGAAAGATCACTATCCATTACCGTTCATAGATCAAACTTTAGAAAGGTTATCAAACCATACTCATTTTTGTTACTTAGACAGATACTCTGGTTTCTCTCAAATAGTTGTTCATCCGGATGACCAACTTAAAACAACTTTCATTAGTCCTTACGGTTTACATGCTTACCGACGTATGCCTTTTGGTCTATGTAATGCAACAGCTACTTTTCAATGATGTATGACTGCTATTTTGTGGATTTTATAGAACTTATAATGCAAGTATTTATGGATGACTTTTTTGTCTATGGAACTTCATTTACTAGTTGCTTGGATAATCTCAAAAGAGTTTTGCAGTGTTGTGAATAAACTAATCTTGTTCTAAATTGGGAGAAGTGCCACTTTATGTTCAAAGAAGGTATAGTCCTCGGACACAAGGTATCAGGTAAGGAAATGAAGTTTATAGAGCTAAGGTTGAGGCAATAGAGAGAATGTCGCATCCTAGGGATATTAATGGTATAAAAAGTTTTCTTGTTCATGTGGGTTTTTACAGAAGGTTCATTAGAAATTTCTCTAGGATATCTAAACTTTTGACTAACCTCTTGCAAAAGGGAATGAGATTTAATTTTGATGATAAGTGTCTTGAAGCATTTGATAAACTTAAAAATGCTTTAACTCATGCCCCCACCATTAAACCACCTATCTGGGATACAACCTTTGACTTAATATGTGAAGCTAGCGATGATGTTGTAGGAGTAACTCTTGGACAACATATTGGTCGTAGATTTAATATTATACATCATGCTAGTAGAACTCTCAATGGTGCTCAAAAGAATTACCCTAAGGAAGTAAAGGAACTTTTTTCTGTATTTTTCTCTTGTGATAAATTTCGTTCTTATATAGTTGATGCAAAGGTGAGAGTTCACACGGATCATGATGCCTTAAAAGAACTCCTTGAAAGCAAAGACCATAAGCCAAGGCTGATCCATTGGATTCTTTCACTTCAAAAATTTGAGTTGCAGATGCAAGAAATAAAAATGTTAGATGCAGTGTCCATGTTTGCCTAGGAAGACACCAATCTTATTGAGAGGAACTTTAGTCCTGGTGATTTTCGTTTACGTGAATTATTTAAAGAACTAAAGTCAAATCCTCCAAAAGAGAAGAAGTCCTTGTTGTGGGAGTAACTTTTCATCCCCGAATAAGCAAATGGTAAGTGCAAGGTAAGTGTTCTTACCCAAATAAGTGATGTGTTTTCACAATTTTTACTTTTGAAAATTTTGCCTTTCAATTCCTTGTGTTTTTTTAAGTTTTAGAGGGGTTTTACCAACTATACGGGCGGAGCTATATGACCGGAGAGGAAGCTCCGGCCGTATAGTTGGTCGTTAAACTCTCTGTATCATCCTTGTGAAATTGTTTTCTCTATCAGAGACTATATGGTTGCAATTATACAACCAAAACCAAAAATTCCGGCATTATAATTGGTCGTTAAACTCTCAGACACTTTTGCCTTTGATGTCTGTATCTTTATGGTCACAACTATACGACTGGAACCAAAACTTCCGGCCGTATAGTTGGTCAATAAACTCTCAAACACTTTTTTGTTCGATCTTTCGTTTATTATCTAAAAAAACTTATTGTCAGTTCCGATTCATTATTTAATCGACCTAGACTCAAGATATTTGGAAGTATCTGCCCAGAACCAACTATACGACTGGAGCTATACGAGCCGCGCCTGTATAGTTGGTCGTTACGCGGCAGGACACTTCCAAATCCATGATTTCTTTCCCTATTTCGTTTGGATTCTTTTCTTGGGCAACAATTTGGTGTTTCTCGCGTGTTTTACTGACCTCTAATCCCCCTTATATACTGCCATTGTATCTCTCTCTCTAATCGTAATCTCTAGAAACCAATCTACCTCTTTGAAGAGAATATGCCTGAAAGGCAATAATAAAGTTGTTATTATCTTATTCCATGTTTATGATAAATGTTTATTTTGCATGCTATAATTGTATTGATCGGAAACGTCAATACATGTGTGTCTAATAAACAAAAAGGGTTCCTAGTTATGCCTCTCTTATAGACTAGCTCGTTGATTAACAAGATGATCAAGGTTTCCTGATCATGGACATTGGATGTTGTTAATAACGAGGTCACAACATTGGTGGAATGATGTGATGAACATTCATCCGAAGTATAGCATTACGATCAAGTCATTCTGTTTATATTGCTATAACACTATACAAAGTAATCTTTATCCTTAGACCATGAGATCATGTTAATTGCTAACACCGGAAGAGTATCTTGATAACATCAAACGTCACACCGGAACAGGGTGACTATAAAGATGGGTTTAGTCCTACAAAGGTGTTATGTTGAGGCCCATGGATCAAGAGTGGAATTTTTAAATCCCGATGACGGATAGATATACTCTAGGCCCTCTCGGTGATATCACATTAAGATAGCTTGCAAGCAAGTGATGTGATCACTAGAATGTTATATCACGGGAACGAGAAAAGAGTGAATGTCAGTAACGAGATCAAACTAGGTATGGAGATACCGATGATCGAATCTCAGACATGTAATATATCGCGAGACAAAGGGATTTAGTTACTAGCGTTAAAGGTTCTCACGATCACAGAAGTCATCGTTGAATGTGTAGGAGTCAGTACGGATCTCCAGATCCCGCTGCTGGTTATTGATCGAAGAGGGGTCTCGATCATGTCTGCATTATTCGCGAATCGTAGGGTGACACACTTAAGGGATACCGACACCATTTGGAGTAAATATGTTTCAGATAAAGATTTAAGAAAGCGCTGGAATTATTTCAATAGACACCGAAATTGTTTCGGGTGAAATTGCTGAAATTGGTTCTGCATGTAATATTGAAATGTTGCAGGGGGTTTTATGTGAATGTTTTCTAATTAAAGTAATTAACAAAATTCTGAATAAATATAATAAAAGAGTTTTATTAAATGAGAGATCATTAAATTTGGAGAAATTTAATGCATTTAAAGTGGAGACTTTAAAAGGGAATGTGAAGAGGCATTTTAATGTTGAGGGGTTACCACCACATGAATGGAGGAGGTGAAGAGACACCTCCTCCATGCTCCGGCCATGAAGGAGGGGCACCCCCCTCCTCCTATAAAAGGTCACCCTCTCCTCACTTCTCAAACACACCTCCTTGTGAAGGATCTCTCTCCCCCTCTAGTATTATTCCCCATGGTCTCGGATTAGCGAGATACATGTTCCCGGTGGCTTTATCTAGAAAGGAGTTGCTGCTTCCGCTCCTTTGCTGGAGCGAGGGATGGAGGTTTTTGGGGTACCGGACGTGTGTGCGATCACGGATGCACCACTGCTTTGCGGTGCTGGACTAGGTGGTGCTGGAGCTGGATCTGAAGGACGTGCTGGAGCCGGACCTGCTCAGACTTCCTCACGATCTTGAGATCGGCAAGTGTACGACTATATCAACCATGAGTTCCTACTCGTTAACAAAACTCGTTGTCTTCGAGGGTAAGTTCTCGTTGGATGTTTGTCCACCCGTTGCTTTGTACCTAGTAGATAGATCTTGGCGTGTAGTTCACACCGTAGGAAATTTTTTGTTTTCTATGATGCGGACCCAACAGTGGTATCAGAGCCAGGTCTATGCGTAGGTGCTTTGCACGGGTAGTACACATATGTGCGATGATGATCATGTTATTGCATCTTCTATGTATTTTGAATATTGGTGGCATAGTGGGATGAAGCGGCCCAGACCAACCTTACATGTCATCGTACATGAGACCGGTTCCACGACTGACATGCAACTTGTTTTGCATAAGTGGCTGGCGGGTGTATGTCTCTCCTACTATAATCAATATCTGATTTACAAAGAGTTGCTAATAACTTGGTTATCCTCGTTGTGGTTCATGTTCGTAGGTAAGAACAGTTCTATCTCCGAAAGCCCTAAGCCACGTAAAACTTGCAATTGATAAATTAGAGGCGTCTAGTTTAGATCGTTGCTGGGCTAGTGTCTTGATATGGTATTGTTGTAAGTAGATGTATGATAGATACTCTTACAACACACTCAACGTGTAAGATCCATAGACCTTGGCCTTACACACAAAGGAATGATAGAGATCATACCACGATGCAAATGATAGAGATCAAATGCATGGACCATATCATCTCACTTTACACATTAGATGTTAGCATCTTATACTGCTTGTTTGGCGCTTTTGGTAGCATTATAAGATGATCACTCATTTAAATATCAAGATAAAATGTGTTCTTCCTTAAGTATGCACCGTTTTATGGATCGTGTTTCGAGATATCATGTGATGATTGGGTGTACTCGACTCTACGCTTTCATACAAACGGGTGTAAGACAGTTTTACACATGCGAGTACTAAGGTTCTTACTTGGTGAGCCTAGCATGTACAGACATGGCCTCGGAACACGGACCGAAAGGTTAAGCATGAGCCATATAGTTGATATGATGCCCATATAGATGCTCGCCTTTGAAGCTACATCAATTCACGTGATGATTGGACTTGGTGTAGTGGATTTGGTTCATGTAATCACCAAAAAGACACAAGGGATGTCGTTTTTGAGTGGGACTTCATTTCTAATTTGGATTAGTCAAACCAAATTTGTCATAAATTAAATCAAAGTGAATTTGCATAGTTTGTTGTAGTCATTGGCATTCGTTTTCTACCTTATGCTTAGTTCTTATTTGAGATAATAGAACTATAGAATTCTGGATATTTACTTTACGAACTGGTATCGTATTGTTTTGAATGTCAATTTAAAGTTTATAAGTCCTATTGCAAACTTTCAGAAAACTCTATTTACTCCATCAAGTTTAATAAGTAGTATTAAATCAAGAGTAAGAATTCCAATGTTAGTATCTAAAGTATCATGTTTGCCTCCATGATTATTGATATTCAAAAGCTGGATTAATATCAAGATTATATTGGAGCTAAAAATTGTTTCAGAAACCATCATGTGTGAAAGATATTGTGATATCTAATACAATGTTTTTGGTTTTATGATAGAGTATAATTTAGCAAAATACATGTTCTCATATTATATGAGAATTTGTGAAGGTTGGAGATGCTAAGCGTCCTAATCTACCAAAAATGTTTTGGGAACTGATATTATACTCGCGATTCTTCCTTATAGGCTATAGTAGCTTGATCATGAAAGTTGTCATGATAAGGATGAATATAATGTGTAAGTAAAATGTTTACTACACTAATAGATTACTAAAGAATGGATTTTTGAAAGAATGCCAAACATTTGATGATGGTGATCCACTTCAAAGTGCAAGTCCAAAGGTATTAGTATTTGACTATATACAAGCTTTGTACCATGTGTCATGTTGATGACACCACTATTGATGTTGATAGATTCTTTTAAAAGAAAAGGAATTGCTGAAAGAGAATCTATAAAATATTTGGCAGAAAATAAACAGTTGGAGATGTCCAACTTAGGTATATAGAAAATATACATGTTATGGCTGTATTCCTTGCTTGTTAAACAATGTGGTTCTTAGGTATTGGATACCGGTATTGGATACCGAATTGGTTGGTATGAAGTGTCATACAGGACAACGCAATTCATGTACTACAATGGCCTAAGTAACTAGCAAGAGAATGAGTGACGATGTTCATCGAAAACAAATAAAGTGTTATTGTGTTTTTCGTTGTCATCAACCCTAGCCTTCAAGATTTGTTTTTATAATTGTTATTTTGTTCCGGTATTACGAGAACAATGGTTGTTCAAATAATTACCGTATTCCATAAAGGATGGATGAACTTCTACAAGTGTAGTGGGAGAAATCACATCCATAAACACTATTGCTAAAATGTCGCAAGAAAAATGATTAAAAGATCACTTATGAAGTGACATCGCTGTTTAAATTATATTTGAAAGAAAACATGAAGAAACTCCATGTTGATGGATTTTTGGAGTCTTTGATTTTGATCAATTGACGCATGTGAGACTTTCCTCGAGATAATTGAAACTCCGTCCATAGGCCAGAGAGGAACAGATGACTAGCTTATTGGAAATTGTGCATGCTGATGTGCATAGTCCATTATGTGTAGCCATATGCGATGGATCTTTTTGCTTCATATGCTTTCTTCAAAAATTTGAGTGAATATATCTATATATTTACTTAATAAGGAAGAACTATGAAACATTTGAAAGTTGTTCAAAGACTTTCAAGATGAAGTGAAAAATCATTGTAACAAGAAAATAAAAGAGTTTATGATTTGATCGCAAAGGAAGATATTTGAGTTACATGTTTAGCAAAACACCTAAGATTTGAGGAATTATTCCATGAATTTGGATTTCCCGGTAAACCATAGGAGTATGGCATATTCGAGAGATGAAATCAAACCATGTTTGACATGGTAAGATCAAAGGTGTCATTTATAAAACTGCCATTATGTTTTAAAGATTGAAGCTTTAGAGACTACAGCTTTTACACTGAAAAGAGCACCATCGTGATCTGTTGAAATGACACCATATGAGTTATGGTTTGGGATAAAACCCGAATTGTCTTTTCTTAAATTTTGGTATGCTATGCATAAGTAAAATGTTTACAACCAAAGTCAGATAAGCACGTCTTTGTAGGTTATCCCAAAGAATTTGTTGGGAATTTCTCCATAACACCAAGGACAAAAGAGTTTGTTACTTGGAACGTCAAGTTTCTTGAGAAGGAATTTTTCGTGAAAAGTTAAGTGGGATGACAATAGAACTTTGATAAGGTTGTTGAACCTTAGCTATATGTGCTAAGTAGCGCAGCGCCGGAAAGTGTCCCGGTGGCGGCCACAATGCTCATGGATTCCGTGATTACAAAAGGTGTGATCTTGGAGATTAGAGTTCCTATAGAACCGTGTGGGTCGGTAAGAATCAAATAGTAAGATTTGATAAGCAAGTCGTTATTGTTTTGACAATGATGAACCAACTACATGCAAAGAAGCGATGATGGGCCCTGACTCCATAAAATGACTAGAAGTCATAGAATCCGTGATAGTATCCATACACGAGAAATCAAGTTTCTGAACTTGGAAGACCCTCCGGAAAGGCGTGAAGCATGTCGGTTGTGTTTGGATCTATAAAGAAATAGACATGTATGTTTAACATCTATGAAATAGTTGACATGTCGGAAAGAAGTTTAAGACAATGTTCAAGGAGTTGACTATGACAAGATTTGATCTCTCTTAGCGATATTTAGTCTTAACGGATTAATGTAGCAACCACTACATATAATTTGGTATATGGTAGTTGAATAAACAAAACAATGTTCTTGTAATAGAACGGTTACCTAGGACCTGTACATGACACGGTCCAAAGGGTTTTGTTAATTCAAAGGGTGCTAAAAGGGCATGCAAACTTCAATAGTTGAAGTAAGCATAGCGGAGTTGGAATCTTCACCATGATGAAACTGTTAAAAGAGTTTAAATTCATCGGAGATGATGAAGATGCTTGCATTTGCAAGAAATTAAGTGGGAGCGCTGAGACATATTTCTAATAAATTATGTAGAGGACATATTTTTGATTGGAAATGATGTATCTTGTATTGACACAAGTTAAGAATTTCATTAAAATAATATTTAGATGAAAGACTTGGGCAAAACCGGAATATTAGGCATCAATATCTATATGGATAGATTAAGGCGCTAATATGGTTGTGCCAGACATACATCTATGAGATATTGAAAGGGTTCAATATGGAAACAACAAGAAAGGTTCTTGCTGCATGGAAAGAATTGTATCAAGATTCAAGTGTTTCAACACTTGGTGAGTAAAATCACATGAAGATTTTGATCGATTATACCATGATATGTATATATCCAGAATGTCCTATGCTCTAAATGTTATGAGCATATACCAGAATGATTCAAAAGATGATCATTGGACAATAGTAAAGATATTCTTATGAGCTTTGGAAGAACTAAGAATATATCATGTATAAGTAACAAATAGTTAAAGGTAGTTCATTGTAAAGTGTTACATTGATACTAGTTTTGTCAACAAGATACAAATTAAATTTATCTCAATTTAGACTATGGGTGGCACAATGTAATGGAAAGGATGTTCCATGATGGATTTGGATGAGTTCCAAAGATTGAGACATTGTGACGGATACTACAACAAAAGGCTAAGTATATGACTGCTATAGTAGCAGCATAGGAGGGCATTTGTGTTAAGCAGTTTGTTATCAAACTAGGTGTGGTTCAAAGTGGGCTAATACTATGAAGATATATTGTGTGACAATAATATCAACATATTTTGAGCCAAACGAACTAAAGGTCTCACCAAAGGACCAAATTTATACAATGCCATCTCATTTGAGAATGAGTTATGCGTAGACACGCAAAGACATGCAAATACACACGGACCTGAAACTGTCAGATCCGGAGATTATATTAACCACAAGCAATCGCGTATATGCAACACCAGAAAGCCATAGGTGTTCAATACGCAAAGTTTTTCAAACTAGATTATTGACTCTAGTGCAAGTGGGAGACTAAAGGGAATATGCCCGAGAGGCAATAATAAAGTGGTTATTATCTTATTCCATGTTTATGATAAATGTTTATTTTGCATGCTATAATTGTATTGATCGGAAACGTCAAGACATGTGTTTTTAATAAACAAAAAGGGTTCCTAGTTATGCCTCTCTTATAGACTAGCTCGTTGATTAACAAGATGATCAAAGTTTCCTGATCATGGACATTGGATGTTGTTAATAACGAGGTCACAACATTGGTGGAATGATGTGATGAACATTCATCCGAAGTATAGCATTACGATCAAGTCATTATGTTTATATTGCTATAACACTATACGAAGTAATATTTATCCTTAGACCATGAGATCATGTTAATTGCTAACACCGGAAGAGTATCTTGAGATCGGCAAGTGTACGACTACATCAACCACGAGTTCCTACTCGTTAACAAAACTCGTTTTCTTCAAGGGTAAGTTCTCGTTGGATGTATGTGCACCCGTTGCTTTGTACCTAGTAGATAGATCTTGGTGTGTAGTTCACACCGTAGGAAATTTTTTTGTTTTCTATGCTGCGGACCCAACACTCTTATTCACACGTGAGGACTCTCAACCAAGGAATAGAGGTCAAGAAGTAAAGCTCCTATGGAGATCGGGAGCAATAGCGAGCAAGGCAAGGAGATCAAGACCATCCCTCTAGAGTTCCTTGACACCGACCATGGATGTCGAATGAGGGATTTGAAGGATCTGGAGCTCAAGATCGAAGATTTGGACAAGGAGAAGCCAGGGACACCCACACACCTTCGATTGCTGCGACTTTATCTTGATAAACTAGATGAAGATATCAAGCGGACAACTAAAGCGGGTTTTTCTATGAGTCTTAAGGCGCTACAAACACTTCAGGATAACAATGAGTTCATTAAAGAACAAGTAATGGTGTTGGAGAGGAACAATCTTTTCTTATAAGTTTTTATTACTATTTTCGCATTAGTTCAAACTAGAAATAAAGTTTGCATCATTAGAATTCCCTTCAGGAATAGTCGATCCCTTTTATGAAATTCCGAGTTTATTATTATATATGGAGCAATATTGAGTTTGTGTTTGCTTTAGTGATATATGAATGGCTTGAGTATAATTTTACTTGCACTTGATGATACCAATAGGAATCTTTCACAGTATTGGTATTAATAGACCATGAATCTAGGTACTATTTAACACGAATCTAGCTGCTCTGAACCATTGGACCTAATAGCCCAACGGTCAGGATTGGTGCTATGGATCCAATTCAAAACTGCTCCATTATAGTAGTAGAGTTAATATAGCCTACTATTCTATGAAATTTTGGGGGTGGTGACATGATGGTTCTAGAACATGGTGGAGTTTTCTCTAGGTACTATTCAACACGAATCCATCTTCTCTGAACCATTGGATCTAACAACCCAATGATCGGGATTGGTTCTATGGATCCTATTCAAAACTGCTCCATTATAGTACTAGTAGAGATAAAATTATAATTGGTAAAGCACAAAAATTTACAAATTTGATCAACATCTATAACGTATGGGTGTATATTTGGTTCTTGTACTTTGTATCATCATATATAAGTCAACGGTTATTAGCTATCTAAAACTTGAAAATTTTGGTAACATGGTCTAGAGAAATGAGAGAGAAGATTCTAGAATGATGGAGAAGTGTGTTTTGAGTTTTGTGCATATCATTCATTGTGATGGAGACTATCAATAGAATCTTCTAGATGCTATAATGGAAAAAAAGATCCAACGGCTGGAAATGTTGGGATTCACGAGTCTTGATCCAACGGTCAATATTCAAAGTTATTCGTACACTATATAATTGTAAGATAATACTAGTAAATTGCACGTGCCCCGCATGTGAGACTCAAATAATAGACGTATGACATATCATCATTATATAAAATTATAATATGTAAAGCACAAAAAATATAAATTTGATCAACATATATAAAGTATGTGTGTATATTTGGTTCTTGTACTTTGTATCATCATGTACAACTCAAATGATGTTAGCTACCTAACACTTGAAATTTTTGGTAACATGGTCTAGAGAAACGAGGGAGAAGATTCTAATATGATGGAGAAGTGTGTTTTGAGGTTTGTGTATGGCATTCATTATGTTGAAGACTATCTATAGAATCTTCTAGAAGCTAGAATGGAAAATAAGATCCAACGGTTGGAAATATTGGGATTCACGAGTCTTGATCCAACGGTCAGCATTCAAAGTTATTCATACACCATATCTCTACTACTAGTATGTTGCACGTGTCCTGCACGTGAGATTCAGATAATTGACGTCTGACATATCATCACTCTATAAAATTATAATAGGTAAAGCAGAAAAATATAAATTTGATCAACATCTATAAATTATGGGCGTATATTTTGTTCTTGTACTTTCTATATCATGTAGAAGTCAATAATTATTAGCTATCTAAAACTTGGAAATTTTGGTAACATGGTCTAGAGAAACGAGGGAGAAGATTCTATAATGATGGAGAAGTGTGTTTTGAGGTTTGTGCATAGCATTTATTGTGATGAAGACTATCAATAGAATCTTCTAGATGCTAGAATGGAAAATAAGATACAATAGCTAGAAATGTTGGGATTTGCGAGTCTTGATACAACAGTCAATATTCAAAGTTATTCGTACACTATATAGTGGTAAGACTACTATAATGGAGTTGTTTTGAAATGGTTCCATAGCACAATCCTAACCATTGGGCTGTTAGATCCAATGGTTCAGAGCAGCTGGATTCGTGTTGAACAATACCTAGAGAAAACTCCACCATGTTCTAGAACCATCATGTCACCCCCCCCCCCCAAATCATAAAATAGTAGGTTGTATTGTCAATATGTATATATAGTTATTTGTTAATATACTTAATGTATGCTTTTTTCTCTAACAAGACTATTGGTTAATAACAACTTAATGTTTGTTTAATCACATTTCATACAATATATATGAGTGTGCCACGTGCCTTTTACTACTAGTGATTATATACTACTAAGTTGCACGTGCCCTACACATGAGACTCAGATAATAGACGTCTGGCATATCATCACTATACAAAATTATAATAGGTAAAACAGAAAAAGTTATAAATTTGATCAACATCTATAAAGTATGGGTGTATATATATTTGGTTCTTGTACTTTGTATATACTCCAGAAGTCAACAATTATATTTGGTTTTCGCGAGTCTTGATCCAACGATCAATATTCAAAATTATCCGTACACTATATATACTAGTAAATTGCACGTGCCCTACACATGAGCCTCAAATAATAGGCGTATGACATATCATCATTATATAAAATTATAATAGGTAAAGCACAAAAAATTATAAATTTGATCAACATATATAAATTATGGGTGTATATTTGGTTCTTGTACTTTGTATCATCATGTAGAAGTCAAATATTTTTAACTACCTAACACTTAATTTTTTTGGTAACATGGTGTAGAGAAACGAGGGAGAAGATTCTCCAGTATGATGGAGAAGTGTGTTTTGAGGTTTGTGCATAGCATTCAGTATGTTGAAGACTATTTATAGAATCTTCTAGATGCTAGAATGGAAAAGAAGAGCCAACAATTGGAAATATTGGAATTCACGAGTCTTGATCCAACGGTCAGCATTCAAAGTTATTCGTACATTATATAGTGGTTATATCTCTACTACTATAATGGAGCAGTTTTGAATTGGATCCATAGCACTAATCCTGACTATTGGACTGTTAGATCCAATGGTTCAGAGAAGTTGTATTCGTGTTGAAGGAGTAGTACCTAGAGCACACTCCACCTTGCATGTTCTAGAACCATCATGTCACCACCCCTAAAATTTCATAGCATAGTAGGTTGTATTCTCTCTACTACTATAATAGAGCAGTTTTGAATTGGATCCATAACACCAATCCTGACCGTTGGGCTATTAGATCCAACGGTTTAGAGTAGCTGGATTCGTGTTGAATAGTACCTAGAGCAAACTCCACCATGTTCTATAACCATCATGTTACCACCCCAAAATTTCATAGCACATTAGGTTGTATTCTCAGTATGTGTAGATAGTTATTATTAATAGACTTAATGTATGCATTTTTCTCTAACAAGACTATTGGTTAATGACAACTTAATGTTTGTTAAATCACATTTCAGACAGTACTAATAAAAGGCATGTGCCACCCACGTATACACTGTATGAAATGTGATTCAACAAACATCAAGTTATTATTAACCAATAGCTTTGTTAGAAAAAATGCATACATTAATTATATTAATAATAACTATCTACACATTTTGAGAATACAACCTACTGTGCTATGAAATTTTGGGGGTGGTGAGATGATGGTTCTAGAATATGGTGGAGTTTGCTCTAACTAGGTACTATTCAACACGAATCCAGCTGCTCTAAACCATTGGATCTAACAGCCAACGGTCAGTATTGGTGTTATGGATCCAATTCAAAACTATTCCATTGTAGTAGTAGAGAGAATATAGCCTACTGTGCTATGAAATTTTGGGGCTGATGACATGATGGTTCTAGAACATGGTGGAGTTTGCTCTAGGTGCTATTCAAGAATCCAGCTGCTCTGAACCATTGGATCTACCAGCCCAATGGTCAGGATTGGTGTTATGGATCTAATTCAAAACTGCTCTATTATAGTAGTAGAGATATACGTGTGTGGCACGTGCCTTTTACTAGTACTAGTAAGTTGCAGGTACCTGCACGTGATACACAGATAATAGACGTCTGGCATATCATCACTATATAATATTATAATAGGTAAAGCATAAAAAATTATAAATTTGATCAACATCTATAAAGTATGGGTGTATATTTGGTTCTTGTACTTTGTCTATCATGTATAAGTCAACCATTATTAGCTATCTAAAACTTGAAAATTTTGGTAACATGGTCTAGAGAAATGCGGGAGAAGATTCTAGAATGATGGATAAGTATGTTTTGAGGATGTGCATAGCATTCATTGTGATGAAGAGTAGAAATAGAATCTTCTAGATGCTAGAATGGAAAAGAAGATCCAACGGCTAGAAATGATGGTTTTCGCGAGTCTTGATCCAATGGTCAACATTCAAAGTTATACGTACACTATATTGTGGTGTAATACTAGTAAACAATAGTATCTTCTAGATATGATATGCTACAATGGAAAAGAAGATCCAACAACTGGCAAGGGATTCGCGAGTTTTGATCCCACCGATCAATATTTAAAGTTATTCGCAAACTATACGGTGGTAAGATTTTGTTATATAATAGGTAAAGCTAGATCACAAAAATTAAATTTGATCGGCATTATCTATAAAGTATGGGTGTATATTTAGTTCTTGTAATTTGTATCATGTAGAAGCAAATGTTTATTAGCTATATACCTAATACTTGAAAATTTTGGTAACATATGTTCTAGAGAAACGTTTGAGAAGATTATTCTACTCCCTCCGATCCAAATTATTATTCTCAGATTTGTCTAGATTCGGTTGTATCTAGTCATATTTTAGTGCTAGATACATCTGAATCTAGAAAAATCTGAGAACAATAATTTGGATCGGAGGGAGTAGAACGATGGAGTAGTGTTTTTTTAGGTTTGTGCATAGCGTTCATTGTGCTAAAGACATACTATCCATAATATCTTCTAGTAGAGATGTCAACACCCGGATTTTTAAGTCTAGATGCCTGTTATGGCATACATCGCAATCCTAGGATTACCATTTTTGTGATACATAACAGAAGTGGTACCACAGTACATCATCCATTACAAACCATAATAAGATCTTACAAATAAAGGATCTCATGATCTAGTCTTAATAAAATCAAAGAAGCGAAAGTAAACATAGCAGGGCTTCATCTTCGGTATATAGGCAATGTTGACAATGGGAGATGATCCTAGTTGTCATAGACCTCATGTTGTCCATCTTCTGGGTAATCATCCTCATAGTTTTGCCATGGGAATAGCCAGGGACAAATCCATGAGTACTCTTTAAGTACTCGCAAACTACCACTAGTATAAGTCAAAGTAAAACTAGTAGGAATCATAAGCTCTAGGTTTGTTTGCAAAAAGCCAGGTTTATTTCATAAAGCTTCAAGGGTAACGACCTAATTTAGTTCTCTACCTTACTTAAGTGGGAACTTAGATCTCATGTCCACAACTCTGTTGTGGTCAAGTCAAGTCATCTTTCAAGTCACAAATCATTTTGAAAACATCTAACAACGGAACAGTATGGCCACTCCAACTGTCCATAACCGCAGACGCGGCTATTCAAATAGTTTGATACTCTGTAGAGATTGTACACTTTCACCACAAAATTCGATATATCTATCAGGAATAACCCTGAATCATCATACTTAGTATGCGGATAATCAATCTTAACCTTTCAATTACACACCCTAGTATAGGCACCTCCCCTGTGAGTTTTGCCTCCCAACCATGACCATCTGTCATCTTGGGTACTGCATAGGTGGACATTCATCACGAGGTAGCCTCAGCTCAACCTCTTCCGCAAGGGAACCCATACTAAGACATATAAACTTCCAGTCCAGCCCTACCCACCTCAGGTATTGTGGCTGTACAGTAAAATTGGAATGGTATCGCATCCGAACCCAACCATCAGTTTTTATTAAAGTAAAGGTTCATGTCTCCTTAGTTTCATTATCAAACCATTGTGTTTCACAACACGTGTCAAAACATTTCAATAGAATGAATCTTCATTCCAAGGTTTTCATAATCATTTTCACCAAGTATTCCCATCTAAAGTAGTCAAGTTTTAGCTTAGCTCTAGCCACTAATATTGAGGTTATTACTATTGGGGGTGCTAGCAAGGTATAAGTATCCAAGACTAGTCCTATGATCCTGATAGGATCCAATCTAATTTCCACTAATCACAATTCATTACTAAGTAAGAGCTAGTAATAAAGGGGAAAGTAAAGCTTGTAGTAAAACTGGGAATAGTATAAGTAAATTGACATAACCCAACATGCCTAATGCATCTAGGATAGGGGCTTGCATATATAGCATGCCTAGTTCTAACTTGCACAGATAGCTTGCCTTGTTGGTTGCAGTCGTTGAAGTTTTCCACTTCCTCATCGAAGTACTCCTCTTCGTTGAATCCCGGGTCGGTACTAGCGTCTATAAACATATTCAATGTACACAATCACCAAACAACACTTTACTACTTCTATTTAGCACACAAGGGCTCATATTAGATGATCTAGCATCATCTCAATCATCATAAGGAATTTCAATACATTCTTATTTCTCTTTATTGAGAAAATTAATTTCTACTCATTTGAAATCCTTAAGATTTAATATTCCCAATTAAAATAGTGGATCATGTTGACACATGTCATCACCATATATTCCAACATTTGGGAATGTGATTTAAAATGGTGATCATATATTACAGGTTTTAATATTACTATTTAATAATGTGAAAGTGACTAGAAAATCCTATATAGCCTCTTTTACTACTAAGCCAAGTTCGATATCTGTAAAATCAAAAGTTTTTACATATTCATGTAGAGCATGGCAAATGTGATTTTTGAGAGGTGGAATCATCTCAAAAACATTTATAGTTTATTTTAGAAAAATGTTTGAAGTGTCAAAAGTCTCTGTCTTGTTATTTTTAGTATAGTGATCTATAATTCTAAATAGTTTGAATCCAATGGGAGTGAATAGATAATTTCAATACCTTTCCAACAAAATTGGAAGCATGCAATTTGGTTCAGCGAATCTATTTAAATTGATTTTTGAATCTACTGATAGAATCTGGTTTCAACTAAAATGGAAAAAATATATTTGAATCAACGGGGTCTACGCGGGAAACTAAACGGGCCGGCCCAACTACACAACACTGGCGCAGCGCGCTGCTGACAAGCGCGTCCTACTCGTCAGCGACTCAACTAAGCCGAAATGGTATGGTTCAATCTCAGCGCTACAATTAGACTAGGATATAACGTCTGTGGTTCGTCGTCTCCGTCGAATAGTTCCGGCGAGAAACGAACCCTAAAACGGCGGTGGGGGTCGTGTGAGGCTCACCTGAGCTCCAGCTAGGGTCGGCGATGGGGGCGAATGGGGTTGTCATCGATGGCGGTTCGAGGCGCGGTCACGGCAGCTCCTGGCGTGGTTGCAATCAACGGCTCCCCTTCTCAACTGCTACAGTAGACTCCGGTCAAATTCCGGCGGCCTGGTGCTCGCCTTGCTCCGGGGAAAGGTCTGGGATGTTGCTGAGGGAGAGAGGAGTGAAATGGTGTGGAGATTGAGAGCTGGGGTGGCCTCTATTTATACACCATGGTCGACGGAAGTGCGACATGTGTTGGCTTCTCTGGCGACGTCGCTACAGTTCGCGTTCATCACGGCGGAGTGCATGGGTCGGTGCAGGGGACAATGCCGATCGTCACGCGAGTGAAGGCACGGGAAGGGGCAGTCTCCATTGGTCGGGATACGTTTGTGCTCTGGATCAGTATGCGGGTGTTCGTCACATGGTGCGGTGGTCACGGGGCGCGTGGCGGCTAACAGTCATGTCTGGGCGCTTACTGGTGCTACGGCGGTCGTGGGTACAGGAAGAGAGAGCGAGGCGTGGTGTGTGCATGCGAGACAGCTGTGAGTTTTTTGGGGGGGTACATGGCATACATTAAGTCTATTAATAATAACTATCTACACACATTGAGAATACAGCCTACCGTGCCATGAGTTTTTTGGGGGGGTACATGGTGGAGTCTGCTCTATAGGTATTGTTCAATATAAATCCAGCTACTCTAAACCATTGAATCTAACAGCCCAATGGTCAGGATTGGTGCTATTAATAATAATTATCTAAACATATTGAGAATACAACCTACTATGCTATGAAATTTGGGTGGGGGTGACATGATGGTTCTAGAACATGGTGGTGTTTGCTCTAGATACGTACTAGTTGTACAACACAAATCCAGATGCTCTGAACCATTGGATCTAGCAGCCCAATGACCAGAATTCGTGTTATGGATCCAATTCAAAACTGCTCTTTTATAGTAGTAGAGATTAGAGAAAAGAAGATCACACTATATAGTTTACGATACAAATAACTCTAAACTTTGACCGTTCGATCTAGACTTCTGAATCCCAACATTGCTAATTAACTGTTGGATCTTCTATCCATTCTACTCTCTCCGTCTAGAAATATAATATATTTTAGCTTTGTGAAATGAATGTATCTAGATGTCTTTACACTAAAAGACATCTAGATGCATTCGTTTCACAAAGCTAAAATGTCTTATATTTGTAGACGGAGAGAGTAGAATGGATAGAAGTTGCATTCGTTTCACAAAGCTAAAATGTCTTATATTTGTGAACGAGGGAATAGCATCTAGAATATTCTATTGTTAGTCTTTAGCACAAAGAACGCTATGCACAAATCTCAAAACACACTTTTCAATAATTTTTGAATCTTTTTCGTCATTTCTCTAGAGCACGTCGAGTATCTCTACTACAATAATGGAGCAGTTTTGAATTGGATCCATAGAACCAATCCTGACCGTTGGCTATTAGATCCAATGGTTCAGAGCAGCTGGATTCGTGTTGAAGGAGTAGTACCTACAGCAAACTCCACCATGTTCTAGAACCATCATGTCACCACCCCCAAAATTTCAAAGCTCAGTAGGTTGTATTCTCAATATGTGTAGATAGTTATTATTAATAGAATTAATGTATGCATTTTTTCTAACAAGACTATTAACTTAATGTTTGCTAAATCATATTTCATACAATATATACGTGTGTGGCATGTGCCTTCTACTAGTTAGGTAGGAGTATCTAGGTTGATTTCTACATGATACAGTACAAAGTAGAAGAACCAAATATACACTTGATACTTTATGGACGTGGCTTGAAATTAAAATTGTTTTTGAGCTTCACCTATTATAATTATAATTTTATAGTCCCGTGCAAGGCACGTTCAACTTTATAGTGGATGTCGAGACCATGCTGGGGGTGACAACTACTTACGGCTGCCTCTTTGATTTCTGCGTCAAGTACTGTATCTAAATGGAAATGGTTTTCTTACTCGCGTGGAGACAAGGAGGCCACCTCTCACGGACTCGACCTTCTTCCTCCTCCTCTTCGCGACTATAGCTCTTCTCTGCTAGATTGTTTTGCCCGTTTTCATTCCTTTTTGCTGTGCTACTTCACCGGAATGACCAGGAACAAGTCCCACCACAGAAGGGCTCGTGCCACGACGGTGAAGCTGGCGGAAGAGAAGAAGTCGGCTTGTCGTTCTGCCATTATGTTGCTATAGATACCAAGCGATGCAACGATCAAAGGGTCCCAGTCGAATCCCTTGGCTACAGGTGAGAGCTCTATAACTCAAGGTTCTTCAAAGATGCCACAGCCAGGGACATATACCTTCAAGTAAATCTCCGTTCTTGTGCAACTTTCCATGCCTTTGACCGTTTCTTGATTCGCTCATTTATCTAAAAAAGCACATTCTTCCTCAATGGTGTTTTTGTTGGGCCACATAGAGATAAACAAAACTTTTTCCTACACGGTAATCCCAAGATCTAGTTGAGGTAGTAGGCCACAAGAATTACCACTAGACGCGCAGTTGCGGAATCGATGAAACATGTCGCTTGATATAGTGCAGTCCTCACGATTCGTTCTGATCCACGTTTGTCGAAGTGCTGAATGTACATCACATCCAACAATATCCACACATACAAGGAGGAGCACCGGTGGTGGACTACTATGTCCGGTACGGCGACAGGACTGGACTGATTGGATCTAGGGTTTCCAACGCATGGAATGACCTAACCGTATGCTCTAAGAACATGCGCCCCAGCTTATATAGGGAGTGAAAGTGGGCTCCACTCACTTGTGGCTTATTCACTAAAAGGCCTATATTAGTCACTGTGAGTCCAACTCACTGACTCAGTCCGTGTCTAATTTGGGTCCAACCCAAATAGATTTCTAGTTTGGGTCTAACCCAAACTTGCTCCCGCTCTTAAGTGTGTGACCCAACAGGCTCATGGTGACTCAGACATGATCTGAGTCTCACTCCTGACCGATTAGTCGGTAGCGGCTCCTAGTAGAACATGTCAACACCCAAGTACCAAACAGTCATGATGTTGCGACCTCAGATCGTTAAGGATCCTTAGTCCCTATGATTAACATGCTAGTCCCCGGATCAATAGCTAGCACTTCACAATCGATGAATATCATGTAAAACACAAGTCATTATTACACGAATAATCCAGAGTATAATTATTACAACTTGCATAGCTTATAGCTAGCTCAAATAAAACAGTGGAAACTAAATAAAACTTGAGTCCATCAATGCCTCAGGCTAGTTGCGTGAAGACCCGCGATCCCTACGCACCTTTCAATCTTCGGATTCTGCACATAAGACGTGCAGCCAACAAGTTGGGTCAATACTTTGAATGTATTGGCAAATTACACCAAGTAAGAGTAAGACTATCTCTACATGCAAGGCTAAGATTAGGCTCTAGGGTTCATTTGCGTAAAGCCAATTTTATCAATGTAATAAGAAAAGAGGAAGAAAGTTTTCCCTACTTTGTAAACTTTGATAAATAGTATAGGGTCGAATGGAACACGTGGATACTACTCACGAAGTGCCCAAATCAACCTAGCACTTGGATATTACGCACCAAGTTCCCAAAATCCCACCCAATGGCGATATTACTCACGCCTTGGGGTTTATAAAATGTTAAGTTTGGAAAAGAGAGAGGAAGATCTTTCAGAGGCTCCATCCTTCAGATGCTCAAAGTTGTTCTGTTTCCGTGAACACGGCTGATCGATCAGATTGCAATACTCTTGAGAGGTTGTGCACTTTCCCCACAATCCACGATCAAGTCCTATTACGGATAAGACCATGGCGAAGCCTTTCCTTAGTAGCCCCTCTACCAGCTGGATCCAACCGTGCCAAGAACCTCCAAATGTTGGTATCCCGGTGAGGTTTCCCACTAATTACTAAGCCAAGACAGAGCCCATATGTATTGTGGTTGCACGGGAAGCTTCTGAATTCTGAAACATGGCAGACTTCTTTGATTCCTAGGCGGCCATCCTCCACCAAAATTCCCACTCGTTGTCCCGACAACCATTCCGCCCAGAAGAAAACTTAGTTTTATTTTGAAGAGGGGTGTTGGAGAAGAAAAGTTCGCTCGAGAGAGCTCTCATACTTAGAAAATGTTTGAGTCTTTCGAGCCCTCCCAACGGTACTTGATATATATAAGTATATAACATAGCAAGTATAACTTAGAAAAACAGGATAACATGGAAAATCCTAAGCATAGAGCTACTCATGGCATACTACAAAACCGCACTTGCAAAATAGTACTAAGAAAAATCTACCAAAACCCTACACATGCATACTACAGGATTTGAAGAGTAAAACATGCATAGTCAAAACTAGGACATAAACATGAACAAGTGGTGTAACTTTCCTTGATCCGAGCAGCAATCTACACAACAGTACTCCTCAGCGCACTCCGAGCAATCTAACGAAACAAACATGGATCCAATCACAATTTGCACAAAACAAGTCACAAAGTCGAATATGCATGTATGCAACATGGTAATATGTAAGGATGGATTCGATTTCGACCAAGGGTTTTAACCAGGGGTGTTGTTGAGTTGGGGATGTCATTAGAATCGATTTCCTAGAGTTTTTAGGTATTTTGGATAAAACCCTATTTAACCAAGCTCGAAACTAGATCTACAACTCTAATCTATCTCGAGACAGATCTGAACACCCTAAGCATGATATGACAATTTTCTACAGAAGGTATTGTGAAAACAGAGCCAACGCAACAAGAATCAACTAAAACGGAGCTACGGATAAATTTCTAGAATTAAAATACTCCAATCTAAACTTTAAACCCTACTGCACGATTGCTGTGGCAAAACAGTAATATTATTGTAGATCTGTGTTCTACTCGAAAATTTGAATCCAACGGTATATTATACGCAATTTTTGGACTAATATTCGAATTTCTATGGATTTTACGAGATTGGAGCTATTTCTGCCTATTTTAAAAGAAAAAGGAAAAAGGGCCAGAGACGCGCGACACGTGGCGGCTCATGAGTGGGCCAAAGAGGCGCGTGTGACGCCGACGCGGGGCGATGCGGCGGTGACGTGGCGGGAGCCATGTGGCGCGGTGTGGTTGGTCGGGGCGGTTGACCGATTGGGGGCCGCCAGATCTAGATCTGACGGTCGGAGATGAAGGGGGGCGGCGGCTTACCGTGGCGGCGGCGTCTGAAGGCGGCGGACGGCGGCGATGACCAGCAGCGGCGGCGGTGCTCCTCCGGCAAGACGGAGGGGCGGATGGCGCGCGGCTCCTCCTCGCGGTCCCGTTCCTGAGGGCGGCGGCGGTCCTCCTTCTCCGAGGCGACGGACGGCGGCGGGGTTCCGGCGAGACATCCGGCGGCGCTCGATGGCGGTGGTGGCGGAAAAAAGCTAGGGTTCTTGGGAGGCGTGCCGAGGGCTATTTAAAGACAGAAAAACTTGGCGCGGGGGTCGCGGAAACCGTCCCGGATTCGCCGGAGGCGGTTGCCGACGCGGCGGCGGTGGCGTGGCCGAGCCGGACTCGGGGAGGAGGCGGCTGACTGGTGGTCCCCGCCTGTCGGCGGGCGCTGGCGCGGGCGCGGGCTGCTGGCGGGCTACTGGCGGGCTGCTGGCACGGCAGGGGCGGCGGCTGCGCTGCGCGCGCGGTAGATAGGCCTCGGGCTGGCTCGGCCGGCCCGGTTAGGTTAGGTTTCGTTTTTTTTATTCTTTTATTATTTTCTGATTTGCTTTTTGTTTAATAACTTTTGCAAACGGACTCCGAATTAGACGAAATTTGTTTCTAAAATTTTGTATAAAAGAAGAGGGTTAGAGTAGGACTATAAAATAACACTTTTGCAAATGTTTTGGTGGTTGAAAAAGGTTTTACCCCTTTTAGTCTATAAGTGACTATGGGGTTTAAGAAAATACCTAATGCAGTTTTTGATATGTGATGCCATGATGCAATGTTATGATGCATGCTTCTAGTAACACCTGAAATTGCAAAATTTGGGATGTTACACATGATGACATACCTTCCAATGCGACTTTCTTCCAAGTCCCTTTTGCCTCATGATATGCCTTTTCGAACTATAGGCGAATAATCATCATCCTTTCCGAATCGCCTCGGTTAACAATTAACCGAGTCGCACATGGACATGCTTTCCGAATCATATCTTCCGAGAGGGCCCAGAGAATATCTCTCAAGTTGGAGGGGCAAAATCCCATCTTGGTCATCCACATCACACAACGTGATTCTCAGTCGACCTGAATTCTGCCTTTATAACTACCTAGTGACGGAATAGCGTTTGACAGAACCTAAGTCGGTGATCCTTAAATCGGATTGTGCAATAACCTCAGGTCTAAGGATTACATTAATTGAGAAATAAAAATGATGAATTGTTTGTTGCATCTCAATATGGGTCAGTCTGACTCGCTAAACTCTTTAGCCGAATCTGTGTAAGTCAGAATAGCATCTCCATGCCCATGACAAGTGGAACCGAGTCATCAGCCGACTTTCACATTAGTCTAAATTGTGTGTCCAACACAACCTCAACGACCAAGGACAACTAGTATGAACAACATGAATATATAGTTCCACAATCAAATCACACATTCAATGATACATATCAGTAGTTCATACATGGACAATAACTTTATGAATGCATTGGTAATAACATCATACATGATTGACTCTAGGGCATATTCCCAACAGTTTTTATGTTGGGCGGTCATCGAATTCCCTCAGCACAACTGCCTACAGAATCATCTTCACCGTCGCCGATGGAGACATATACCTTCAGTTAAATCTCTGTGCTTGGGCAACTTTCCATGTCTTTGACCATTTCTTGATTTTCTCATTTCCCTACTAGTACTTTTTTATAAGTGTTGTTTTAGGTTGGGAGGACTTCTCATTCTTGTGGCACTCCTGCCTACAGAATCATCTTCACTGTCATTGATGGAGGCCGATCGGTACAACCGCAAGGTAAGAAATCATTCGAATTGTGATTCCATGTCTCTCTTCCTTGATAGTTCTCTGGGTACACTTCCGAATTTATGCTCCCTGTTCATCTGATAGAATATTGGCTTCGAGATTGAGTTTATGGTGAAAAAGGTGATGGGCGATTTCTGCGTCAAGATAGCGGACAGAAGCGCCCTCATCAAGGAGTGCACTAGAGTTTACTCCAAACTTGCCGCTGACAAGGTTGGGCTTAGCCTCCTCAGGAATCTCGCCATGGAATACTTGATTGAGCGTGACGAGCTGAAGCAGAGGAACATCGGCATGGTGGAGATGCTGAGCATAAGCTTTGAATAGATCTAGGACCTCAAGGACCAGAAGGACAAACTCCTGGCCAAGCTGGCAAAGCTGAAGCGTGAAACTATCGTCGATCTCCATCAATGAGCCAGCACGTGGAAGACCTTAGTTAGTACTCCATCTGTTTTCACAATATAAGCCTATTTACAGAGCAAAAACAGCTTACGAAAAAGGCTTATATATTATGGAACGTTTATATAGATTGCAAAATGGCCCCAGTAAATTGAAAAACCTTTATCAGTAGTATGAATGTATGATAGTGTACTTGCTGGTAAAATATTTGGTTATTTGGTGAATTTGACATGCACCACCAGCCACAATGCTGTCAGTGCCAATTTTGGGTGTGATTATCTTTCCTATTGTACTATAATTAGTTATTATTGCTTCCGTGCCGAGTGGTAGCTACCTTGCTGTCGTTTTCATGCTGCATCTCACAAACTTCACTTGCTCAAAGCCTCCATTCTTATTTACTCCAAAAAGAGAGCCTCCATTATTCCACCATCTTCAATTTTGGTCATGCTGGTGGCCGTGGCAGCGGTATCCCATTGATAGTGACTTTAGATCAGGACCCCAACTTTGTCACTTTACAGTTGTAGTGTAGTATAATCATTGCGCCAAAGCTTATAGGGGAAGGAAGAGGTAACTGCTGGGGATCCCTCCTAAAGATATGTACACTCTCCATAATTTATACATTGAAGGGATAACTACTTCTATAGCCATTTAAAATAGTTTTGGGTGATTTTGTCAAATTAATTCGACCTTTCACTACATGTGTGCTATAATTTCATCGAAAAAATTAGAAAACACTATTTAGTCTTTTAGTAGTATATAGATTTTTCCAAATTTTGACTAACTTACGACATCTATCTTGATACAAAGGGAGTCGGATTATGCGTTAGCTATAGACATGGCCTTCATTCTGCATAGTGTCAACCTGGTGGGATAATTCTCTCTTGAGGAGTGAGGCATACACACTAAAAGGGAGTATATAGGATCTAATAAAGAGGGGAGAGAGTTACATATATGAGTAAAAAATGAGAGTTGCAAGAACAAGATGATGAATGAATATTATATCAAAGGTCTTCCCAACAATTTGTCATCCTGTTACAGAAAAATGAAATAAATCCATGAAAAATGAAAAAATATGTATGTATTAGTTTTATGTGACAACGACTGTGCCTCGTGTGCCCTGGCACACACCCAGAAATTATGTGGAAGTTCTTGGACCGACTCAACTGCAGCGAGTCCGTCGTAAAAAGAAAAAGGAAACTATAAAAAAGGAAATGATGTCGTGAAACTAGGTCGAACTTTCTTATCTTATCTTAACACTATATAGTGTACGAATAACTTTGATGGTTGACCGCTAGATGAAGACTGGCAAATCACAACATATCTAACATCTGGATCTTTATCATTCTAGCATCTAGAAGATTCAATGGATAGTATTTAGCACAATGAACGCTATGCTAAAACTTCAAAACACAATTTTCCGCCATTCTAGAATCTTCTCTGTCATTTCTCTAAGCATGTTACAATTGTTTTTGAGTATTATTATGTACCAAAAACCAAGTATACACCCCATAATTTATGGATATGATGTGCCTCAAAATTCTATAATAGTCTTTTGAGTTTTACCTATTATAATGTTATAAGCAATGACATGTCATAGCCGGAGATGACATGATAGTCTTTTATTCGAGTCTCATGTTTGTTTTTTCAAAATGGGGATACCCCAGCCTCTGTACTCAAAGGATGCACACATCCCTTTTATTATAACCCAAGTACTGAGTATAGTTTACGGATCAGATAAGGTTGATACAAACACCAAACCATGTGAACAAAGATAAAGGTCTCACAAGAGAATGCACATATCTCACGTGCAAGGCACGTGCAAATTATTATGCAAATACTTACTTCAAGAACATAGTTTGACCATAAATTTGGTCAATAATATATAATTATATTTTTTACCATTTTATTTATATTCGAAAGACGATTCCAATGGTAAAATTTTTGTGACATGTAATTCATAAATTGGTGACCAAATTTATGGTCAAATTATTTTCTTCGAGTACGTATTTTCCTAATGAACCGGAATGGAGGTAGTATACTACATAGTATTTTTTCCCGAAAAGGGGAGCGAAAATGTTTGATTCATAGGATATGAAAATCGTAGGAGTAGAAAAATGTAGGATTGCAATGTCATGCCCACTTCAATCCTATAGGAATTCATATGAACCAAAGTGTGTTTGATTCCACCATACGAATCTAAAAAAGAGGTATGGGTGAATGTTTGATTTCCTATGAAAACTAGTACAAAGGAATCTTTAGGAAAAAATCCTATAAGAATTAATTCTACAAATCAAACAACCATCGTAGGAAATTTTCCTATAGGATTTAATCCTACAAAATTCCTAGGCAAATCCTTTGAATCAAACGGACCCTAACTAGAGTAGGAGTGCTTGAAACAGAGACCATGCTCGTGACTGCGCAAAGCTTTTTGCAGTAGGGACTACACGGAGTCTGCACCTGGGAAAGGCTGCTAGTGTGTTCATTCCTCCCATCACATTCGATGCACTTCCTCTAGCTTGGCTCCTAGCTAGTGTAGCAATAATCATAGAGTAGAGATCGCCGATTTTTTTGGCGGGTTCATCTCGTTCTAAATTGAGATCACCAAAATTTCCATGACATTGGTGGGTTTTTCTTTGAACTACCCGGCGCCATGCAATTCAAAAGTTTCGAACCTACCACCAGCGCCCTTGTGATACATATAAAATGTGTTGTATCCCACATCTCTCACTCGACCTCAGAGATAGAGCATCTCCCACGAATATGGCCTCGCACCTCCGTCCCTCCCCACCACCACAGCCTCCTCACCAGGTACCCTTGTGACCAATGGCACCACTCCCTTGTTTAGCAAGACGGAGCGGCTTCCCCACACCGACGACCACCATGCCGGAGCATGCACAACGTCGCCACTAAACATGATACGGTCGCCACAAAGTCCCATCTTCTTCACGGACTCCCTGGTCTTCGAAGAGATGGGCAAACGACACCCCCCCCGTTCGACTGCACCAATGCGAAACATAAACTCGTCTCCTCCCCAAACGAAAGTTGTTGCACTCTTTATGCTTCCTTTTGTTATGCACCTTATTACTATCAAAAGTACGTCATCGTTTGTTGTAGTGTACTGCATTCTTGCTCATATACTCGATCGTTACTAAAGTTTGCTAGAGCCTTCATTACCATCGTTATGAAGCTCCTATGACATCTGTGGAATATATCCTAAAATGATTCTAGTTGGGTCATAAAGGTTTATAGATAGCACAGCTGGTATACGTCAACTCTAGCTGACGTCGTGAGCCAAATTAGTATGTCATGGCTCCTTGTTTAGAGTATAACTAGGCGGGTCCTACTAGTTATGTTATTAGTATTATAGTCAAGCATGCAGGTTAGTTGATTGTATTGAAACTTCATGTGTTTTCTTCTCAGCCAGGGTCACATAAGGTTAGAGTACTCATAGCGGAAGTAAGTTACTGTACTAGAGTTGTGACGGAAATCATTGTTTTTCGAGTTGTCAACCTCTACAAGTACTCCTAATAATTTCCTATTTTTTCACACGATTCCATGATAAATGTCAAAAGCTATTTGCTTCCAATACAGGAAATGGAGTCAGAACAAGGTCTCAGACTCTACTTAATCTATTTGTAAATGACAACCAGGCCAAAAAAGACAATAATGCAAAACATCAACATAAAAAGTTTCGTCCTAATCCCGCACCAGTTGGTCCAGTTGCACTGGCGGTTGCAAATAAAAAATACACATCTCACAGCCGCCAGTAGCCAATCTAGTTACCCAGGAAGAATTGGCAGTAGAACCAGTTTCAACAGCAGGTTCTCAGCAATGAACTGGTAATGATCTCCCAATGACCTTTAGTACTAATAGAGACATATACTCCCTTACAAATGAGCGTGACACCAAATTTGTTATGTGTTCAGAGACTAGTGGTAGCATGCCGTTTTATATGTAATATGTATACATTGATATTTTCATGTAATTTGTTTAGTTGCACTACGACAAACATTAACAAGGGGCCGACGATGGGAAAAAATCTTGAGAAGGTTATTGAAATAACTAAATCAAGAATTTCGATCACATCTATAGAAGGATTTAGAAGGCCACTGGATCCATAGGAATTTGCTTATAGAGCATCGATCACAGGTGTTTTCGTGAGGAATGATATTCCCATCTTGACCTCATGGAAACACCACCGAAATACCCCTGAGCATTTTGAAGGTTTACTCAAGAAGTTACATGTAAGTCATCTGTCTCTTGGACATACTCCATTGCTCTGTCCCTTGTCTTCTTAGCTTGCCATTTGTTATATATTCTCCTCATTATTGTCTACAGAGTTTTTTCATGTTAGATGAGAATAGCGAGGAAGTAAATGTTGTTCTCAAAAGCATATTCTCTGCATGTTTGCGCCAGTAGCGCCACAGGCTAAAGAAGCAACACTTCTCTGGCAAGTGTTTTAAGTCTGTTACAAGAACGTCTCTTGTGGATCACATGACTGATGATCAGTGGGGTGATCTTCTCCACCGCTAGCTTGATAAAAACAATGAGGTATGCTTTGAGAAGACTGAGACTAGGTCGCATTGCCAATTCGTATTTATGCATGTTTCTTACAAGTCTCATTTTATAGGCCATCGCTCAAAGGAAATGTTCCAGCCATAATAAAGTACGAGTACTAAGTCGTACAGGATCCTGTAGCATAATTAGGCACCTCTACCAATTGGTAAGGACCCGTTGTTTTGTATTGTATATTTTAAATAAGTATGTAATTGATGTTGTGGAATTTGTATGTATCTTATGTTCCGACCTCCATTTCCACCATGTGATGCAATTTATTTTTGCTCATCCAAATGCAGACAAAGTCTAATGGGGATCCCAAAAAAACGTTGACTCTGCTAGAGAAATTTGAGGGATGCCAGACGAATAGATATGGTGTCATTGTAAAGAAAGTTGTTGTAAATCTTCTCTGCATTTTTTGATGTTGCACTTGTAGTGATTTGTACGTACAAGTTTGATATGCAACCTTGCTTGGACTACTTCTCGGTTTTGTTGTCATTTTCCTTCAAAATTTGCAACTAAATTCAGTTTTAGTTATGAATTGTACAAATAGTTGGCATATCATGCACCTCACAGTTTTTACACAGGAAGCCACATTTTTAGTCCTCTTAGTAAATGACATGAAAAAAATATACACGACAAAATGATCTTTTTACTAAAGTGTATAAGATGCGTGATTAGCACTGCCAATTATAGCAGTTCATGCACATGTTAAACATGTCTGCATGTTTCTCTGTAGTAACTTCACTTCTCTTACACATGTCTATCAATTGAAAACTTTCCAGGTTGAATTGAAAGAGGAGATGGCAAATCCTAGGAAAGACTGTTTGGTAAAAACTCCAACAGAATGTATGGATTTATTTTCCAAGATACTACAATGCGGTGCTATAGCCAAGAATATGTTGTTGTGTAATGTTGGGATCCTAGCGAGCTCGTCAAAGTCCAAGTTCAAGTTCAAGTCCAACTCCAAGGCCATTTCTTTGCATATTCAAGTTCTAGAGGAACAACTCCAAGCTGAACAATCGTTATCATCTGCCCTAAGTGTATACACTGAACGTTTGATCGCAAAGTTAGAAAAACATTTAATTCGGCTAGAGCACTCCATAGAAAATAAAGAAAAAGTCATGAAGATGCTCAGTATTTGTAGTTGAGCACTAACAGCTTAGGTCAGTCCCTTTGTCATGAAATGGATCCTGAAGCTGAAAGTATTTTGTTAGTGCACTAATCTGCACTTGTTATGAACTTGGGTTGTTTCCTTGTTGCGACATGTCTATAATTTGTATGGTACCTTATAATGTACTACCTCTGTTTCAAAGTATATCCCTTTTTAGCAAAGCTGTTTTAGCTTGCTAAAGATCCTTATAGTATCAATTTTGGAGTGGAGGTACTATTGGGGAACAGAATGCACTAATAAGGAAGTAGTATGATTCATGAATGCGTGATCTTTGGATTGCTAGCCTGCTTAATATTGGTGCTTTATATACTGCAAGGTTGGATTGTTGTGTACTAATATATGTGTGGATGGAGAAAATTGCATTTAACACCAGTCTTTGTGGAATTTGTTGCACAGAACAAAGAAACAAGACCTTTCTTGTGGCTAGCATGGTTTGTGGCTTAATGTTTTGCACCTGTCCCAAACAAACATCTTAACCTTGTTAGAGCATCTCTAACCCATCCCCAAAATGGAAATAGAGGACTAAATTTACTCCTCTCACGGCCGAAGCCGCACCGAACCTAATCGAACCCCTATCACCGTTTAGAGGAGAATAAATATAGGACTTGCCAATACAACCTCGACTTCATTATTTTTTCTCCCCCACCGCTCGTCTGCTGCCGGCCGGCTGCCCTTCCCGTTGCGCTTCGCCGGACCTATGCTCCGCTGACAGCCAGCTACCCTATGTGCTTCTCCCGGTAGCCTATCTCACCGCAAATCAGCCGCCACGAGCCATTTTCCCCGGCTACAAATGTGCCGCCGAGCTTTGCCGGATTGGATGTACCGTGGTCGGGATTCGCTGAGATACGATCGGATCCTCGAGGTCAAGCATCTTTCATCATGACTACACGTTGTTGCAACTCCCTGGTCGAGCTCGCAGGATCACCACCGCGAGCACCCATGCTGACACTAGCTCTGGATCTGGCACCAGCAGCCGCACAAGCCCTTGGACCAACACCGACACCTTCCCATATCGGCACCGCCGGAACAAGGTGAGGAAGAGCTAAGCTCCAGTGTTCTTTGTAGCATTTTTGGTTAAAGCTCGTCAATTTTCTAATCTAGATGATTCTTTGTAGCAAGGTGAAGAAGAGAGAAGTTCCATGGTCCAAAGATGATTACAATGATTTGTACTTTGCTTGGCATCATCAATCAATTGTTGGGTCGTACACCATATGTTCATCAATACATGTCAATTTCAATGAAAGAACAAGTGGACATGCAAGGTCATTAGTATCGATTATGAATAGATGGCCTTTGCTAGTAATTTGCTCCAATGCGGGAAATATATGAATAAATGGATCTTGCATGTATGAATAATAGTGTATAAACATTGATCTTCTCTCTTATACATCTTGTTAAGTATCAGCTGACGTGAGATTTTAGCAAATTAGGATAATGCTATTACTATGTATGACTAATTTATTGATATATATATATATATGTATGAACTATGAATCTTTATGTGACGCGTTTCCATGTATTCATGCACTCAAATTTGCAAACTTTGCTCAAAAAAAGTTACTCCTCTAAATTATTGGGGACCGGTTCCACATTAAAGTTTAGAGGAGTATATTTGCTCCTCTTAAGGATAGGGAGCCTTTTGCTCATCTAAATTTTTGGGGATGGGTTAGAGTGCTCTTAACACGTATGTAGAATACATGTGTATGTATCCTTGTCAATTTTTCATAATTTGTTTATACTTAAAACACTTTTTCATATTTTTGAAGTATAGTTACAAGTAGAATTGTAGTAAAAAATTGCATCCTCCACAATTTATTTTACCAACATGTGAACAAGGTAAGAAGTTCATTTGGGCTAGGTGCAGAAAATTAAGCCACAAACTGTGCTAGATGCAAAAAAAATTGTTTTTGTGTTTTGTGCAACAAATGTTGGTGTTCGCTGCAATTTTCTCGTATGGATGCGATCAAATTGGTTATGTGTGGATGCACCAATATGTACTAGTATGATACAATATATTATGTTACAAGTGCTGATGTCCTGGATCATTGATCGTAAGGTTCGGGTTCTCAAAACAATGCCTTAGCCCTTTATTGCACACCATGTTCATACGCGTCATGTGATAAATGGAACTACATTTTTGAATCGGAGCTCAACATTTTCTTTCACGTCTGAATGGATTGATGAACAGATAGATTACGACCCACAAAAAAAGACCTTATACAATTTTTCTGTTTATTTACTTGGACTAGTCACATTCAAAACCGTACTCGAGCGGCAAATCCTCCCGCCGTCCCCCATAATATTTTTTAATCCGAGATCATGGTATCAAATTTTGTACCCCTTCGTCTAGAAAAAGGCTACTTTGAGCAAGGTCCTGGATGATCAGTTGATGTGACCAGGCCTTGGATTCGTGAACATAGGGAAGTACGGTCTACTTGCAGTTATTACTTGGATTTTCACCAAATTTGAATTCTAAATCGGGAGGCAAAAGCTCTCGCCTACACCGAAATATTTGGGCCCCATGTTTAATCTTTCGAATACTATGAAATTCTGTTTGACCTATCGTACTAATGACCAATGGCGATTGTGAAATTGCTGGGTTGGGTGGTGTGGTACCCTTGTGATTTTTGTTACTAGGACTATAGCCAAATTCAAAATCTTAATCGAGGGTAAAATCCTACAGCCCAAACAATTTTGCAGATGGAGTCAACATTATTTTTTCTATGCGAATATGGTTGTTATTGATTATCAGTTGGTGTGACCATTTTTTTTATTCCTAAACATAGGGAGTACCATTTTTTCGAATTATTACTTGTATGCTAGCCGAATTCAAAATCTCAGTTGAGCGACAAAATTTACCAATGTTCTGTGCAATTATGTAATGGATGGTCAGTTCATGTGACTCTTGGCCTTCAATTCCTAACTAGATAGCATACTAGTCTACAACTATCTTTTTTCTATTATTACTTCACCGCTAGCCAAATTCAAAATCGTAAAATCAAGCGGGAAAATCCCAACAGACTCATATAATTTTCGGGCCCCTTCTTTTCAAACATTTTCAGGAAAAATCTCCATCCCATGGAGTACCATTTTTTCTAGTATTACTTGGACTCTTGCCAATCGAGCGGAAAAATCACATACTGACCTTGAAGCATTTCTCACCTCACCGTTTCAAAAACTTTGAACAAAATTTCCCACCAGGAATCTCAATTGAGCGGAAAAATCACACACCGACCTTGAAGCATTTCCCGCCCCACCAAATATCTCATCGTGGAGTACCATTTTCCTATTATTATTATTATTCGTCCAGTAGCCAAATTCAAAATCACAATCGGGCAGCAAAATCACACACCGACCTTGAAGCATTTCCCACCCCATTGTTTCAAAAACTTTGAGGCGAAATCTCCCACCGTCGAGTACCATTTTTATATTATTATTTGTTCGGTAGCCAAATTCAAAATCTCTATCGAGTCGCAGAATCACACACCAAACTTGAAGCATTTCCCGCCCCATAGTTTCAAATAAATTGAGGCAAAATCTCCCACCATGGAGTGCCATTTTTCTATTATTATTATTTGTTTGGTAGCCAAATTCAAATCTCAATTGACTGACAAAATCACACACCAACCTTCCCGCCCCACCGTTTCAAAAACTTTGAGGCAAAATCTCCCACCGGGGGATTACCATTTTTCGATTATTAGCCAAATTCAAAATCTCAATCGATCGGCAAAACCAAACACCGACTTTGAAGCATTTCGCGCCCCTCCGTTTCAAAAACTTTTGACTTTAAAATTCCTATTCTACCCATTGTTTAGACGCCCTATGGACACGCTAAAGTCGGTAGCTTGGGGGCACGAATGTAATTATTTTTCTGTTCACCTCCATAGTCCTGATCCGCGCAGTTTTTCCCGCTGACCCTCCCAAAATCCCAGGCTTCTCTCACACGCCCTCACCTCCATGACCACCACGCGCACCACGTGGTGGCAATTCCACGGCGGCCGGAGCCACTTCATTGCTGCCCACCCCATCAGATCTAGTTCACCTAGTCACTATGCCACTCCACCAGAGATGTGGTCTCGTTGACCGTGCCTATGGCATTGGCGACCGCCCACGCTCTGCTTCCCCGCCACCGAAAGCTACCCAACCATACCAGAGCATCTTCACCGTTGTCCACCAGACGGGATCTAGTTCAACAAGTTCCATGTCCACCGCTCCAGACCAGCTATACGGGCATCGCCGTTGACTGCACCAGCATCGACCGCCCAAGATCTTCTTCCCCAACGCCATCAGCCACCGCAATCGTAGCACCCTCATTGACCTAGATGTCACCTGCATGGTACCGACAGTGCTTAGATCTTCTCCGACCAAGGTAACCAAATCACCAACCCATTTTTGTTTTGTCAACTATATAGCAGGTTCAAGCCTGTCGCAGTGAACTGCACTTTTGTAATCGTGCTAGTACATACAAGTCACTAGGTGGGCCTATTCTTCGTGCTAGTACATACAAGGTCATTAGACATGTTGGTTTGCATTCGCTTCTCTACAAATTTCAAGTCATGCACATGTCTATTATTTTGTCGTGGACATGTTATATCTTAGTTGCTCCACACAACAGTAATTGCCTGCTATTGTGTAGTTCTTGCAAAATGTAATGTCAGTGGAAAATATTAGTGTGAATTCCCTGCTCCATAGTTAATGAATCTATTTGGTTATTCCTAAGCTAAGTTCCTGCTATTATTTCCTCCTTGGCCTCATTCTGCTATCCTGTAGTACCCGTTCAAACTCTACATACTAGTTCGATTATAATTTTTTTGTTGCCATATGGTTCTTCAAAAGCTGCAACACTAACTATTTTCTTTTTCTTTGCGTAGAGCTCAAAAAGGGAACACTGAACATGTTTGTTTGCACAACCTATAGGTTTACCAGCAATGCCATTATATATTCTGTATCTGGTGCTGGTTCATCCTAATCAACGGCATAATTATTCTTTAATGTATAGTTCATTTGTGTTTTCCGTTCCTGCTCGACAAGTTCTGGTATGATGCGGTTATAATTTATATGTGGTTCATTCTTAGCTACGACAATAACTGAATGCCATTGTGTATCTCACCGCAAATTCCGAGTCACCCAACGTCTCTTGCATTCTAGGAGATGCCACTGCTTCCATAAATATTTGCTAAAATGACTTGGGTAGTTTATATTTGCTGAAATTCCAAGAAACTCTTTGTTTGATTGCTCATTTCATTGTAGGCACACTTTTCTAATGCTTTTTTGTCCTATTCCACAGGTTCACAGGCCACGCCATTATATCTCGTATCTGGTACTGGTTCGTCCTAGGCAACGACATAACTATCCTCTACTATATAGTTCATTCATGGTTTGCATTCTTGCTCTACAAGTTCGTATTATGCAATTATAATTCCTATCTGGTTCATTCTTAGCTATGAATAGTTTGTCTTGTTTGTTGTATTAACTTGTTATTACTTAGTTTTAGACTGCAATTATTGCTATCGCCACCAAAGAGGGGACTACAAGATCATTTCTCAAGGTGGTTTTCCAATGTAGCTATCACACTCAAAGGGAGATGCAGTTTGATGGATTGAGAAAGCAAATTGAGGACACTGTTATCAACTTGATTGGCAACTGAAATGTTGAATTTTCTTTACCTTTTGTTGATATTATGTAATATTTTTAAGAAGTTTGCAACTGATGTAATATCTATATATATCACATAGGCCATGTAGGCATTTAGTTGACGCCTTTCATGCATGGTGGTAGGCGGTACCATAACTGCGCCAACCAGGTCGATTAGGAAATAGCATAGGGCTTTGTTATTTGCCCTTCTTGTATTGGGCCTACCATGAACAGTAAAAGATGCTCGCTAATTATACTCCTTTTGTGATATTTGCATGGGCTTCAGAAAGGCCAAAACTGTAGGTGTCAGTGAATGTAATGGGCCTACCCTCAAGTGGCAACTAATAACAGTAACATGCTAGAACAGTCACTGGCCAAAACTATAATAGGCCAAAACTATAACAGGCGAAAACAGTAATAGGCGAAAACTGTAATAGGCCAGAACACCAGTAGGCCAGACCAGCGGCAACCTAACACAGTAATGGGCCAAAGCAGTCACAAGCCAAAATAGTAACAGACCAGAAAAGTGGTAGGCGAGAACAGTAAAGGACCACAATAGTAATGGACCTGAATCGTAAATGGCTAGAACAGTAACAAGCTAGAACAGTAGCAGGCCAAACAAATTAATAGATAGGAATAGTAACAGGCCGAACATATTGCCAGGCCAGAACAGTACCAGATCAGAACAGTTGCAGGCTGCCTATGGGCTTGAAAAGTTGACGGATGGTATAGTAAAAGGCCAGAACAGTATCGGACCTTCTCAAAGGTGGGTCATTAGTAGGCGGCCCAGGACGAGCTATGAGAACACTGACGGGCCGACCATAGGCCTTAACAGTTTCAGACCGACTTGACACAGGTTGTTAACGAGCCGCACAGTATTCGAACAATGTGGGATTCCGTAGGCCAAAATAGTAAGGGCTTGATATTCGCGACCCGCTGTTAGCTACATCTTTTGGTCCCATTTCAAATAGTTTCGGACAAAACTGTAACGGGTTGTCTTCTTATTGGGCTCACTTCATGGGCCGCCCACTTAATATTTAGCTGGCCTTTGCTGGGCCTGTCTTCTGCCAAAGTTTCTGTGACTGTTAACGGTGGTAACTAGCCGTTAATGGCGGTTGTCACGTGGCGGTTTGCATGACATTAGTAGTAAACGCAGATGGCGAACATATCTAGGACGGAACAAGTTTTTGTGGCTGGAGGGTGCGATCCGGCACGGTCCAAAAAAATTGGTGGTAGATACTTTTGTGACCGGGCTTTTACCATGAAGGCTATCTGTCATAGAAGACTTTTTAACCACGAAAAACAGGCCTTCAACCACGAAAATTGTCCATCATAAAAGCCAACTTTTCTTGTAGTGAGCTTTTGCCGCAAGGTTAAGGAGAGGTCGAGGATGGATCAATGCGCTCCTGGGCATGTTGTGGTCCATCCGTACCATCATGACCAAGCCAACTAGCAAGACCCTGTTCTTCCTCGTCTATGGAGCTGAGGCTGTTATCCCTACAGATCTGAAGCATGGGTCCCCGCGGGTCCTAGTCTTCAATGAGGCGGTGCAAGAGGAGCTCCTGTAGGAGGACCTCGTCCTCCTAGAGGAGGCTCACCATAAGGTCAATTTTCGGGCCAATAGGCACTACGCTGCTACCACTGCCTCAACGTGTGAGCCCGTACCTTAGATGTGGGAGACCTCGTCCTTCGACGAGTTCTCTCTCGCGAAGGCCTCCACAAGCTCTCCCCGATGGGGGACGAACCTTTTAGGGTCGCTCACGTATCGAGGCCTAGGGCGGTATGGTTGGACGAAAGAGGGTGTCCCGATTCCTAATGCGTGGAACATCCAGCACCTCAACAAGTTCTACCCCTTAGCTCTACCAGCGTCGGTGTCGGTAATGACCCTTTTTCTCTTCCACCGTGTGAAAACTCGAGAACAGTTTCCTGTTTTCTGGTGTTCCTCGATGTTGCTTTCATTGCTTCTTTGTTTTCCTATGGTGTCATTTCCCTTGCACGAGTCGTGTGAGCAGGGGCTAGGCACGGTGCATGTCGCCGGCACCACCCCAATCGATATTGAGGACTAAAGTATCGAGCTCTAAACTTGTGGACTAGCTTCAGTGACAAGTCACCTCACCACGATTCCCGGTGCTCGATAATCCTCATGTGGCATGCGCAGAGAAAGCATTCACCACGCGGAACCTAGGGTTCCTCCCCGAGGAACTATACAGGGAAAGTACGTGTCCTATGGCTCCCTCCTCGAGGGATTTAAGGGATGGAACCGAACATATAGAACCTATAGGCCACCTCCACAAGGGGCCTACATGACAAGTACAAGCCTCGTGGTGCTCTCATGCAGAGGGAAGCGGGGCAGCCCACGAGGAATCACACCTCAAGTGGCTCAAATAGTTCTAGAGCCTAAGACCACCTCTGCGAGGGGTTGACGGGCTAGCGCAGGGTTGCCTCCCTTAGGGGCCAAGGAGGAAGATGCATGAACAAACACGGGCGAATAAGGGAAGTGCCCTTACAGTCCTAGTTGGGAAAGACAAGTTCTAGGGTGCCCCACGGGCATTACACAAATGAATGTCAAACATCTCCGACCGTGGCATTAGCATTGAGGTCGCCAAGACCAGCACCCGGGGTAGCAGAACTTTCGGTGCCGTCCGACCCATCGTCAGTTTTCTCGTCCACCTGGCGGGGAAACTCCCAGATCAACAGGTTTGTGAGTTCGGAGACCCTAGGTTCTAGCGCAGCTACGATGGCTTCCAGTCGCACGGCCGGGGCATAGTCCATGTCAGGGGCAAGCTATAGGAGATTAGTGAAGAACGCTCTCCCCATGACACCTAACATCACCTAGCATTCTCGGGTGATGAAGTTGTCTAGGCCTTGCGTCGCTCCCTCCATAGGAGTAAGGATCCTACGAGTGAGCTCAGGGAATGCTTCTCCCTCGCGCCCGGTAGGTAGATCAGGGGCACAGAAGCTCTCGACACCAAGGGCAGGGAGAATGGACGCGCGCTGCTTCATGAGGGAGAAGAATGACTCCTTATGGACCTATAGTGCCTCGCGATCTAGCCGCTCATTCTCCTCACGAACCCTCGTGGTGGCTACGACATCTTTCTTCAAGGCCGCAACCTCGCCCTTGAGGTCCTCGACCTCGCGGAGCGAGTCATCATGGCGCTTCCCCGTGGCCTCCAGGGCCTGGCGTAGCCGGGAGCTCTCCTCTTGCTCCTTGGCCAAGGAGCCTTGGACCTCCTGTAGCTTAGTGTTGACCTCACGGGACTGAGCGTCAAGCTCCCACTGGCTTTCGTCCATGGCCGCATCCCTCGAGGAAACGGCCCCCTCGCAAGCGGATAAAGCCTGCCCCTATGAGGAAACACGCGTCTGTGTTGGTGATAATCTTCATTGCCTGCACCGGGGTGCCCTAAAGAGCGTCCTCCATAGAGAGGCGGGCCTTCTCCTGCTCCACCGCCATCATCCTCTGAGCCTTCCTGAGTCGATCCCGGTCTAGATCCAGCTAAAGGTCCTCCCTCGTGGTGTCCGCCAGAAACCGGTCCAGTTCCCCATGAATGCTAGAAATGAGTCTTCCCAGGCGCCTAGCGTAGCCAGGACCAGCCGCGTGACTGGCTTCGAAAGTCGTCCCAGCCTCGGAGGGGTGCTGGGGGATGGAGCCAGAGTCAGGGCCAGCTCCCGTAGAGGGAGCAGGGGGCGCCGAGGCCGACCCGTGAGCTCTGCCCTCACCCAAGTTCTCGGTCGGGAGGTCCTCCTAGTCGGCGTGGCCCGGGCGCAAGGTTTCGCCCCCGATGATGGGCACGCCTACCCTCGGGGACCCTAGAGGAACGGCGGCATCAGCCGTAGGGATGATGCCCTGCACACCCCCCTCTATAGGAGGGGCAGTGGTCAGGGGGCTGTTCATCCTAGGATATCCACCCGACGCATCACCCGCCATGGCCGAGGAAGGCGGAAGAACAGGGGAAGGGTGTGTGGCACCGATCTGACAACCTCCACCACCTCAGGGGCCGCTAGAGGGATGGGCACGTCCGTGGTCGGATCATGAGGTCGCCGGAGTGAACCACCGGGTGAGCTTTCCTGGAGGAGGTCCGCTTCACCTGCCTCTTCAGGGAGGATGGCCACTAGGAAACATGAAACAGTTCAGCCGTGAAAACTCATAATCAAGAGAAACGGGAGCTCGGGTGAGCTTTACCTAGAGGCGCCATCTAATGAGAGAAGGGAGCCCCAACTCCCCATTTTCGCACCAGGTGGGATGAAGGCCCTAGCAGGCCCCGCTCCCACTCGCACCAGCCTCATGAGGGGAGTTCACCTCCCCTCCGGTGCCCTTGGAGGTGGGCAACCGAGCACGTTTCTGACAGGGCGCCTCCCGAGGGCCAGTCTCTCTGGCCCTGCTCCTGGTATCCGTGGATTCCCCGAAGGCGGCACGACGACCCCCCTCATCAGGGGCGAGGGAATCAGGGCCCAGTGGATTCTCTTTTTTCCTGCGTGGCCAGCAGGGAGAGTCCCCCATTCGTCGAACAGGGGAGAGATGCCCGGCGGCCTTGTGGGGGTCGAGGCAGAGGGGCAGGAACCCCACAGGGAGCTCTGACGTGGTGCAGGTGTGGAGGAGCTCGTAGAGGAACTTCCCCATGGCGAAGTCGTCAGTAATGTCATCCCCTAGGGACGAGTGGTCTTCCTAACTCAGATCCCACAAATCCTTGTGATGCTTCTGCAGCGGGGCAATGCGGCGACGGAGGAACTCCATGACTACCAGGGGCCCGGTTAGACCAGAGTGATTGAGCTACTCGACGTGTGCATCCAGGGCCTCAACTTTGTCGCCCTCCAATTTGGCCACGGACCATCGGCTACTTGCTTTTTGGCTAAGGAGGTGGGGAGGTGAAGCTGTGGATCGTCCTCCAAGACATCCATGAAGTACTAACACTTTCGGAAGTCCTCCACCCATTTTGTCCAGGCCATGGGAAACCCGAAGGTTTCTTCCTTCACGAAGGAGACATAGCTAGCACTATGGGAGGTGGAGGTGAGGCGAAGGGCGTACATGCGGCGCAGCAGCACCACAAAAGGCCAGTTTTATGGATGTGATTTCTCCAACTAGACTTGTAAAAGTTCATCCATCTTCTATAGAATATGGTAAATATTTGGACAACCATTGTTCTCATAATACCAGAATAAAATAACAATTATTTGAAAAAATCTTGAAGGCAAGCTTGGATGTCAATGATGAACACAATAACACTTTATTTGTTTTTGATGAACAATCATCACATATTCTTTTGCTAGTTACTTAGGCCATTGTAGTTCATGAATTGCATCGTTCCGTATGATATTTCATACCAACCAATTCGGTATCCAATACCCAAGAACCACATTGTTTAACAAGCAAAGAATACAATCATAACATGTACATCATCTATATACCTTAGCTGGACATTCCCAGTCATTTCTTTTCTGCCAAATATTTTATAGATTCTCTTTCAGCATTTCCTTTTTCTTTTTAAAAGAATCTATCAACATCAACAGTGGCACCATACATATGACACATAATCCAAAGCATGTATAGTAAAATACTAATACCTTTGGACTTGAACTTTGAAGTAGATCACCATCATCAAATCTTGGTGTTCTTTCAAAATCCTTCCTTTCGTAATCTTTTATGTGTAGTAAACATTTTACTTACATCTTCTATTCATCCTTATCATGACAACTTTTATTATCAAGCTACTATAGCCTATAAGGACGAATCGTGAGTATAATGTCAGTTCCCAAAACCTTTTTGGGAGATTAGTGAAGGAGATATGCCCTAGAGGCAAATAATAAATAGGTTTTTATTGTCATATCTCAATTAGTTTATAATAGTTTCATATTGTGCTATAACTGTGCCAAGTAGAAACATTGGTACAGGCGTGGTATGAAACAACAAAGTCCCTAGTAGCCTCTATTCATACTAGTTCGTTGGTCACGAAGATGATCTGGGTTTCAAGATCATGGGCATTTATACCGACTGACAACGAGATCATATCATTGGAGAATGATGTGGTTGGACATTCCTCGAAGGATTGCAACACGATCAAGTCATGTAGTTCATTGTTGCAACAGCTATACCTAGACTCCTTCTCCTTAGACCGTGAGCTCATATTACTCACTGTTTCCCTAGGCTGCTTTGACTGCATCAAACGCCACTTGGTAATACAGTGGTTATAAAGGTGTACGTTGGGTATTCCGAAGGAACAGTAGATGACATGTGACTGCAAGACTAGGATTTGTTCACCCACATGACGGGTAAAGATACATACGACTGACTTGGTGAGATTACATCTATAAATGTTGCAACATGTGACTAGGTCACGGGGATGTAATATCATGGTAACAAGAAAACATAACTTGTTGTGAACGAGATTGAACAAAGGTATGGGATACCAGTGATCGGATCTCGGACAAGTTGTATCGAGAAACAAAAGGAAGAGGATGCTAAATTTAGACGGTTCAAACGACATTGTCATCAGGAATGCATAGGGGTCACATGGATATCCTGGGTCCCTCTATTGATCATTGATACAGATCATGTCTAGAGCATTCCCGAGCCGTGAGAGGATACACTTAAGGGTACGATGAGAGCGATCAGTCATAAGATGAAATCATAGTAGCGAAAGAGAGAAAGCCGGAATCGTTCCGCGGAGAGATCCGAAGTTGTTCGGAGAGAGAATAAAGGAAAAGCTCCGAAAAGTATTTTCGGACAAATGGGAATTTAAATATATATTTATTATATGTTAATTGTGAATTAATATATTCTAAATAATATTTATATTAAGATTTATAAAAGCAACTTTTATATTAGGCCAAATCCTAGAGGGAAAAGGCCTAGAAGAAAAGCTGCAGAAAAAAGAAAAGAAAACGGTAAAAATAGCCAGCCCCGTGGGCGGCAGATAACTGCCACCGCACAGGGCGGCACGCAGTTGGGCTGTACTCAAGGATAGGCGGCAGATACTTCGCGCCGCACGGGGCGATGCACGGCAGCGCAGCACGCGGCCAGCTCAACCCGGCCGAAGGGAGCTCGCGGGGAGCCGGCGCGCCTGCTGGGCCGCCTGTTTCGCCCGGAGCCGGCCCACCCGGGGTCCGCCCGCCTCGCCAGCCGCTGCACTGGGCGCCGCAGTGCCATGGGCCGCGGGGCAGCACGTCGGCCCACCCCGGCTGTTGTTTCCTCTTTTTCTTTTATTAGCGGTTTTTCTGTTTGGCTAATGGGCTGAGATCTTTTGGCCCATTCGGCCAGGACGAAAATAGATGTTATTTTTCCTTTATGAATAGTCCCACATGGCTAACCCAATGGGGAGGGCACACCCCCTCCGCCTATATAAAGGGGTGCCCATGGGTGGGATTAAACACACACCAATATTTGGAGAAGTCCTTTGGTTGACTTTCTCCTTCTCTCTCTCCCTCTATACCTTGTGACCATGGCCCCAAGTCTGGGCTGTGCGATCGAGGCACTCCTGTAGTACGCCGTTGCGCTGCAGGGATTCCTAGCCAGATATCAACTTCCGCACTCCCGGCGGGATCGGGGAGCCGGAGGTCTCATCATGCACTGGATGTGTACGAAGACACGAGGCGCAACACTTGGGGCGCTTAAATGTTGTGAGCCGGAGCTGTTGCACGATGAAGATGATGAAGATCAAGAAGGAGCAAGGGGCTGACCTGCGAGGAGCTTCGCGACCTTGAGGTCGGCTTCGAGTACAACTACATTAACCACGTTCCCCACGGAACGTTAACCACATACAGACTACAAGTGTATGTATTCTATACGCTCCGGCCGTTACCGCATTACTACATAGATAGATCCTAGGCTAGTTTCTGGGGTTTCAACGTAGGGAAATTTTTGTTTTCCGCGCCGATCCCCAACAGTGGTATCAGAGCTGATCTATGCGTAGGAGTGTTGTACGGCCAGTACTCACAAGTATTGTGCGGGCATTGATCCCTTTGTTGTTACCCTCTAACGTGTACTTGTTTATATCGCGGTATTGTTTGATGAAGCGGCCCGGAGCGACCTTACGCGTATTCGTACGCGAGACTGGTTCCACGCTCAACATACGGCTTGTACCGTATAAGTGGCTAGCGGGTGTCTGTCTCTCATTCGATAGTTGATATAGCATTTACAACGGAGGGCCCCGAAAGGGGTGTAATAGAGACAACTGTCGGATCCATGTTGTGGTTGGAAAGTTCGTAGTTTAGAAGCGGTTCCAGTGCGAAACCCCTAACAACCACGTAAAACTTGCAATAGATAAAGTAGAGGCGTCTAACTTTATTTTGCAGGAGGGCATGTGATTATGATATGGCATTGGTCATTACAAAGGTAAAGTAGTTTACTTTTCTGTTGCTAAGTAGTATAGTAACAGTCATCGTTCCGATGGACGACCTGGTGGAGGCGTCGTGGACTTGGTGTCAAACCAAGGGCATGATGGAGATCAAGGCGCAAGAAAGACCATATCATATCACATTTTACATATGATGTTGATACCAGTTTTTACATCTTATTGTGTGCTAGTATTTAGATACTCAACGGTAGCAAATAAGATAATCCCTATTTAATTCCAATGTTCCGTGTTCCCCTTGTGTGTGCACCACCAAGAAAGTTCTTCGGTATGAGGCGATCCAGGGTCACAGGCCTGGGTGTCAAACATATCTACGTTCACATACAGTGGGTGTAAGCCATGTTGCACAGCGAATACACACAAGTTAGATTTGGCGAGCCTAGCATGTACAGACATGGCCTCGGAACACAAGAGATCAAAAGATCGAGCATGAGTCACACGGATGATGTGATTGACATTAGTGAATGTCTACCTTTGATAATGCACTGATGGCCGTGATGATCGGGGGAGGTGCAGAGGATAGGGATCATGCGATCACTAAAATCGTCCAGGAGATGACCATTTTGGTGGAGACCAATTATAAATTGATCTCTTATTATAAACTTAGTCTAGATGTCTGTTTGCAAATATCTTAGTAGACCTTGGCCTATCCCATTGAGGTCCATTGCAACCATGGGAATAAATTGCTTAATATGGAACTTAGCAAAAGGGTCCAACTTCATAGATTAATACCCACGCCTGAGGGATATCCTCGTAAAAGGTGATCCTCTCTTCTTGATACAATAACCATTAGGAGATAATTCGATGACTCTAGAATGTTTGGAAAAACACTCAGCGATCTAGCATTAGAGTTAAGAACTCTTGGAAGGGCTTGATTGCAAATGGAGGTCATGAATGAAAAGGTATATATATAAGATATACCAATTATAAATGTGGTTCTTGCAGAACTCGTTGCAGTTTGCAAAGTATTTGATACTTATCCCGCTTTGTGAAAACATGATGATCTGTTTGAGAATTGCTGGTTTTGAGGCAACGTGACTTGATGACGGCAAGCAAAACAGTTGATAGCTGACATCACCTCTTCCCTCAAAGTTTATCATTTGGATTAGTGGACTTGAATATAATTTGTAATCCTAGTTTGTGTGTCTTGCTTTTGGCGAGACGATTATTCATATGAACAAGTTACAAACCAGTTTGTACTATTCTTATGAACAATACCTTATGGTCACATTACGATTACAAACAAGTTATTCTTATCACTATGTTAATGATAATAGTTTAAACATTTATAAAGGATTAGAATGCTAAAAGATATCCAAAGTTTAATAATGAAAATACACTACAGTTTAAGTTATTTTGGTTATTGCGGGTTCTTTATGAAAGATCAGGGACCTAGATGCTTAATCTAGAGACTTTGCAAAACCATGCCTCTTGGGCAGAATGACTAAAACTCCGCATTCTGGTAAAACGGTGATATGCGAAGAAATGTTGAATCTTATACATGGTGATGTATCATATTTTCAACAAGTAGTGGAAATCATTAGTCAATTGTGGACTTAAGTGAATAAGTGTATTTACTTAATGAAACATGAAATTTGAAATGACTTGAATTGTTCAAATGAGTTCATAACTAAATGGGATGTTGAATTAACTGAATTAACAAGTCTCTTTGATTTGATCGACATGACTAAAGTATTCAAGTTAAGTTTAGCATAAAAGTAACTTGTGAAAGATGTTTCACAAATTATGATAATTGGATGAATTCAAACTATGTTGAAACATCTGAACATCATAATCAATATGTATTAGATACATATGGTATAATATTATCTCTTATCGGGGTTATAGTTGTCGTTTAGAGTTAGAGATCGAAATAAGCAAACACTCATTTGAAATACAAAGGAACATCTAAAAGATTCATGGAAACAACACCATAAGTGTTATGGCACGTTCGAGTTTCTGGAGATTTCGACAAGTCGAAATCGTGGCGAATAAATAAGTCTTTGTAGAGCGTTCTTAGGAAGCTATGAATGCATCTTCCACGAAGGGGCAAACCTTATGTTGTCCTCAGTTGACGTGTCTTGATGAAGATACAGGTGGAAGAAAGTAAAAGATCAAAACAAGGTATTTGACCTTACCTCCGATTTGTTGAGTGGCGCAGCGGAATTTGTTTCGTGAAACCAAACTCTACAAATAGAGGAGAAACTGTTGATAATGATCATAAAGTTTCAGGGAATACTTTTACTAAAGAAAGTAGGATTCAACCATATATTCTACAAGTTTGTGGAATTATATTGTTGATTCACTTGTAATGTTTTGAACAAGACATACCTACGAAATACAAAGAAGCGTGATGGACCTAAGTACGAGAAATGAATAGTCATTGAAATCTCGTTAGAGGAATTCTCGATTTGATAGTGGTCAAGAAATTTTGGAATATCCAAGATTATCGAGAGGACCTGGATTTGATTGGGAGCAAATCAGCTTGGCTAATTCATAATATGTAGCTGACATATTTTGAGTGGGAGCTAAGTGAAATCCCTGGATCTTAAACATGAATGTCATATTTGAGTGGGAGCGTGAAATCATTCCAGGATATGTGGACGACATATGTGAATGATGTAATTGGTATTAATAACATTTAAGTTAGATAAATAAATATGAAGTTGAAGTTATTAAACAATAAAATCTATCGAGATAGATTGGTGAGTTTAATAAACACTAAATGTCGAATGCTTCATGGACTTGATTCTAAAAGATGTTCGGAATCTCCTAAACAAGATTCTGAAGTAGCTCAGAATAGAACAAGGTAAGAAAGAAGTTCTTACTATATGAAGCATTGAGTTAGTATTGCAACTATGGTTGAAAGAAAGAGATGTGTTGCATCTCCTATGCCTCAGTCATAGGTTCTTCCATATAACCATGTTGTATACTCGACACAATGTGACCCAAGGTTCTGGTTGGAAGTACTAGCTCTTAACTGTAAGAACATGTCTTTAAGTGACTCCTGAGTTGATCACTGAACCAGAATTAAGTTTGTACTTAAATAGCAAGAAGCAATGTAAGTGGCATAGATGCATTTCATGCACTAGGATCTACATAGATATAGAAGTATAAAAGGCTACCTCTGATGTGATGTATAATGTTATGGCGGGGCTAATTCGCTTTTAACGTAGAATGATGTGTCCTAGGGCCCAGTGCCCATGAGAAAGCACTCGAGGTTGATCTAACGTCACTGTAAACTCCTGGAATCTGGCTTCGTTCTGCTGCCATGACTATAGTACATACACAAAGGATAGCAAAGTGTGTTTCGAAGTTTAGATGACAACAGTGAAAAATGACCGTCATCATAAACACTAGAAACAAAACTCTCACTTTGTTGACAAACAAATACTTCGACCCATTATAAGATAATGGTGTGAATGTCAAAATTAGGAAGACATTAACGATTTACAAAAGACATAATGATCTGGTAAAACAGAACATGGACATGACGTTTCCCATAAGCATGCATGATCTGTAAACTCATATGGTATATGGTTTATATGAGTAAAATGCGAGCTAGATTATTTGTACTCTAGTGCAAGTGGAAGACTGAAGGAGATATGCCCTAGAGGCAAATAATAAATAGGTTTTTATTGTCATATCTTAATTAGTTTATAATAGTTTCATATTGTGCTATAACTGTGCCAAGTAGAAACATTGGTACAGGTGTGGTATGAAACAACAAAGTCCCTAGTAGCCTCTATTCATACTAGTTCGTTGGTCACGAAGATGATCTGGGTTTCAAGATCATGGGCATTTATGCCGACTGACAACGAGATCATATCATTGGAGAATGATGTGGTTGGACATTCCTCGAAGGATTGCAACACGATCAAGTCATGTAGTTCATTATTGCAACAGCTATACCTAGACTCCTTCTCCTTAGACCGTGAGCTTATATTACTCACTGTTTCCCTAGGCTACTTTGACTGCATCAAACGCCACTTGGTAATACAGTGGTTATAAAGGTGTACGTTGGGTATTCCGAAGGAACAGTAGATGACATGTGACTGCAAGACCGGGATGTGTTCACCCACATGACGGGTAAAGATACATACGGCCGACTTGGTGAGATTACATCTATAAATGTTGCAACATGTGACTAGGTCACGAGGATGTAATATCACGGTAACAAGAAAACATAACGTGTTGTGAACGAGATTGAACAAAGGTATGGGATACCAGTGATCGGATCTCGGACAAGTTGTATCGAGAAACAAAAGGAATAGGATGCTACATTTAGACGGTTCAAACGACATTGTCATCAGGAATGCATAGGGGTCACATGGATATCCATGGTCCCTCTGTTGATCATTGATACAGATCATGTCTAGAGCATTCTCGAGCCGTGAGAGGATACACTTAAGGGTACGATGAGAGCGATCATTCGTAAGACGAAATCATAATAGAGAAAGAGAGAAAGCCGGAATCGTTCCGCGGAGAGATCCGAAGTTGTTCGGAGAGAGAATAAAGGACAAGCTCCGAAAAGTGTTTTCGGATAAATAGGAATTTAAATATATATTTATTATATGTTAATTGTGAATTAATGTATTCTAAATAATATTTATATTAATATTTATAAAAGCAACTTTTATATTCGGACAAATCCTAGAGGGAAAAGGCCTAGAAGAAAAGCTGCAGAAAAAGGAAAAGAAAAAGGTAAAAATAGCCAGTCCCGTGGGCGGCAGATAACTACCACCGCACAGGGCGGCACGCAGCTGGGTTGCACTCAAGGGCAGGCGGCAGATACTTCGCGCCGCACGGGGTGACACACGGCAGCGCAGCGCGCGGCCAGCTCAACCCGGCCCAAGGGAGCTCGCGGAGAGCCGGCACGTCTGCTGGGCCGCCCGCCTCACCAGCCTGGGGTCCGCCCACCTCGCCAGCCACTGCACTGGGCGCCGCAGCGCCATGGGCCGCGGGGCAGCACGCCGGCCCACCCCGGCTGTTGTTTCCTCTTTTTCTTTTATTAGCAGTTTTTCTGTTTGGCTAATGGGCTGAGATCTTTTGGCCCATTCGGCTAGGACGAAAATAGATGTTATTTTTCCTTTATGAATAGTCCCACATGGCTAACCCAATGGGGAGGGCACACCCCCTCCGCCTATATAAAGGGTTGCCCATGGGTGGGATTAAACACACACCAATATTTGGAGAAGTCCTTTGGTTGACTTTCTCCTTCTCTCTCTCCCTCTATACCTTGTGACCATGGCCCCAAGTCTGGGCTGTGCGATCGAGGCACTCCTGCAGTACGCCGTTGCGCTGTAGGGATTCCTAGCCGGATATCAACTTCCGCACTCCTGGCGGGATCGGGGAGCCAGAGGTCTCATCGTGCACCAGATGTGTACGAAGACACGAGGCACAACACTTGGGGCGCTTAAATATCGTGAGCCGAAGCTGTTCCACGATGAAGATGATGAAGATCACGAAGGAGCAAGGGGTGACCTACGAGGAGCTTCGCGACCTTGAGGTCGGCTTCGAATGCGACTACATCAACCACGTTCCCCGCAGAACGTTAACCGCGTACAGACTATAAGGGTATGTATCCTATACGCTCCGGCCGTTACTGCATTACTACATAGATAGATCCTAGACTAGTTTTTGGGGTTTCAACGTAGGGAAATTTTTGTTTTCCGCGCCGATCCCCTACAATTAGGACGTCTAGCATCTCCAACCTTCACAAACTCTCACACAATGTGAGAACATGTATTTTACCAAATTATACCCTATCATATTGCAACCATAAACCTTGATATTAAAATATCTTCAGATACCAAAATATCTTCCACACATGATGGCTTCTGAAACAATTCTTTCAGCTCCTAGATAACCTCTATATTAAAAACAACTTTTGAATATCAAGAATCATGGAGGCAAACATGATACTTTAGATACTAACATTGGAATTCTTACTCTCGATTTAATACTACTTATTAAACTCCATGGACTAAATAGAGTTTGCTGAAAGTTTGCAATAGGACTTCTAAACTTTAAATTGACATTCAAAACAATACGATGCCAGTTCGTAAAGTAAATATCCAGAATTATATAGTTCTATTATCTCCATTAAAACTAAGTGCAAGGTAGTAAACGGATGCTAATGACTACAACAAATTATGTAAATTCACTTTGATTGTAGTTTATGATAAATTGAGTTTGACTAATCCAAATTACAAATAAACTCCCACTCAAAACCAATACCCCTCGAGTTGTTTTGGTTATTACATGAACCAAATCCACTACACCAAGTCCGATCATCACGTGAGTTGGTGTAGCTTCAAAGGCGAGCATGAATATGGGTATCATATCAACTATATGACTCATTCTTAACCTTTCGTTCTGTGTTCGTACATGCTAGGCTCACCAAGTAAGAACCTTAGTACTCGCGTGTGTAAAACTGTCTTACACCCGTTATGCAAATGTGGATTCAAGTATACCCGATCATCACATGTGTCTTGAAGCGGCAAAACATAAACAATGTGTACTTAAGGAAGAACACATTTTTATCTTGATATCCAAAGGAGGGATCATCTTATAATGCTACTAAAACGCCAAATAAGCAATATAAGATGCAAACATCAAATTTGTAAAGTGAAATGATATGGTTCTTGCACTTGAGCACTATCATGTGTATCGTGGTATGATCTTCATCATTCCTTTGTGTGTAAGGCCAAGATCTATGGAACTTACACATTAGGTGTGTTGTAAGAGTATCAACTATACATCAACTTACAACATTACCATATCATGACACTAGGCCAGCAACTATCTAAACTAGACGCCTCTAATTTATCAATTGCAAGTTTTACGTGGCTTAGGGCTTTCAAAGATAGAACTAGTCTTACCTATGAACATGGAACCACAATGATGATAACTAGATTATTAGTAACTCGTTGTAAATCAGATATTGGCTATAGTAGGAGAGACAGACACCCGCTAGCCACTTATCCAAAACTAGTTACATGTCAATCGTGGAACAGGTCTCATGTGCGAGGACATGTAAAGTTAGTCTGGGCCGCTTCATCCCACTGTTCCACCAATATCCAAAATACATAGAATATGCAATAAAATGATCATCATCACCCACATACTCTTATGTGTACTACCCGTGCAAAGCATCTACGCGTAGATCAGGCTCTGATACCACTGTTGGATTCGTAGCATAGAAAACAAAAAAATTCCAATGATGGGAACTATTATACGCCAAGATCTATCTACTAGATACAAGCAACGGGTGGATATACATACATAGAGAACATACCCTCGAAGACAACAAAGCTTTGTTAATGAGATGGAACGTGTGGATGATGTAGTCGAACGCTTGCCGATCTCAAGATCGTGATGAAGTCCAGTGAGTCCAGCAGGTCCAGCACCAGCAAGTCCAGCAGGTTCAGCACCACCAAGTCCAGCACCACAAAGCAATGGTGCATCCATGATCGCACACACGTCTGGTACCCCGACAACCTCCACATCCTCACTCCAGTGATGCAGCAAAAGCAGCAACTCCTTTCCAGATAAAGCCATAGGGAACATGTATCTCGCTAACCTTAGACCATGGGGAATAACTAGAGGGAGAAGAGAACCTTAACGAGGAGGTGGGGCAAGTGGAGAAGAGCCATGTGGCTCCTTTTATAGGGGTTGGGCGCAGCCCCATGGCTATGGGTGGCCGGCCATGGTGGGTGCCCCCACCTCTCCCTCATTCATGTGGGTGGGGCTTCCACTAAGCTCTCACATAAATTTCAACTCCACTCACTTGCATTTAATGTCCACTAAATTAAATGCATTATTTCTTTAAATAAAACACTTTTATTTATTTTATTCAGAATTTTGTTAATTACTTTAATTAACAAACATTCACATAAAACTCCCTGCAACATTTCAATATCACATGCAGAACCAGTTTCAGCAATTTCACCCGAAACAATTCCGGTTTCCATCGAAATAATTCTAGCTTTCTTAAATCTTTATCTGAAACATATTTGCTCCAAATGGTGTCAGTATCCCTTAAGTGTGTCACCCTACGGTTCGCGAATAATGCAGACATGATCGAGACCCCTTTTCAATCAATAATCAGCAGCAGGACCTAGAGATCCGTACTGACTCCCACACATTCAACGATGACTCTTGTGATCGTGTGAACCTTTAACGTCGTAACTAAATCCCTTTGTCTCATAATATATTACATGTCCGATATTCGATCATCGGTATCTCAATACCTAGTATGATCTCGTTGCCGACATGCACTCTTTTCTTGTTCCCGTGATATAACATTCTAGTGATCACATCACTTGCTTGCAAGCTATTTCAATATGATATCACCGAGAGGGCCCCGAGTATATCTATCCGTCATCGGGATGGAAAAATCGCACTCTTGATCTATGAGCCTCTACATAACACCTTCGTGGCACTGAACCCACCTTTATAGTCACCATGTTATGGTGTGACGTTTGATGTTATAAAGATACTCTTCCGGTGTTAGTGATTAACATGATCTCATGGTCTAAGGACTACGATTACTTCGTATGAGATTTTAGCAATATAAACATAATGACTTTGATCGTCATGCTATACCTCGGATGAATGTTCATCACATCATTCCACCAATGCTATGACCTCGTTATTAACAACATTCAATGTCCATGATCAGGAAACCTTGATCATATTGTTAATCAACAAGCTAGTTTATATGAGAGGCATTACTAGGAAATTTGTATTTTGCTTATTAAACACACATGTATTAATGTTTCCAATTAATACAATTATAGCATGCAAAATAAACATTTATCATAAACATACAATAATATAATAACCACTTTAGTATTGCCTCTCGGGCATATTCCCTTCAGTCCAAACCCGCTAAGAATCTAGCAGATCCTTTTACGAAAGGACTATTAAGAAATTTGATAGGAAATGCATCGAGAGAGATGTGTTTGAGACCCACGTGAGTTGTCAAGGGGGTAACCCAACCTATGTGATCGGAGATCCCGTGAATAAGGACCTTGCAAAACAAACCGAAACGATTGAGTTGAGAGAAACTTTTAAAACTCCCACTCTGCCACAGATGCAGTTCCTCATAGCATTATGTTAGGAAGTTTGATTACATTTTAATGTGTTCTATCTGTCTCCTTGGGAGCAAAGACACTGTCCTACAGAGCGATCTTGAAAGAACACACATATATGAGCTACACTGGTGGTCACAGTGTATGAGATTTAGGTGAATCTCTAGGAAGCTAATGAAAGGCCGAGGAGTATGACTTATAACCTCCACCCGAGGGGTAGCCTATGCAGCCAAGTACCAGTAACGGTATTGAGTGAAACTTGTTGCACAAGACTGACAATTCAAGGCAAGTCCATTGTTCAGTTGTAGTCAAGCGTATCTCTTTGTCTAGGTAGAAATTCAACTTAACAGTCTCCACTGAACTACATGTATATTAAATAGTGATTGAAAGCCATATGATGTTCCTCTTAGATATGGTGGGGGTTGTTAGATTTATATGAGCCACGATCCATATAGGCAGCCCATGTAGTCTAATGAGCCATATGATGTTCTCCATCCCTCTGTCTATGTACTAGTCTTTTGTTCCAAGAACTAGTACTAGGCTTGCTAGTTACTCTCTCTGTTCTAGAATATAATATGTTTTAACTAATGAGCCATATGATGTTCTCCATCCCCCTGTCTATGTACCAGTCTTTTGTTCCAAGAACTAGCGCTAGGCTTGCTAGTTACTCCCTCTGTTCCAAAATATAATATGTTTTAGCTTTGTGAAGCGAATGTATCTAGGCTATTTTAGTATTTAGGTTCACTCCGAAAAGACATCTAGATACATTTGCTTCATAAAGCTAAAACATCTTATATTTTGGAACTGAGGAGGAAGTATTACAGTTTATATTAGTATCACTCCATAACCTGATGCTCAAAAGGCGGAGTATATAGAAGCCAAAGCCCCACATCTTTCTTGCTTTTTCTTATAGGAGTACCTCAACCAGCCAACACTACCATCATTGTTTCTTGTAACACTTAAAACCATGTAAGACTGCTTTGTTGTCAGGCCGTTCCATTTATTGGGTTTGCAGTCGCGATGTTCATGTTTTACTCTCTGGTCCCAATCCTACTGAAGGTACTTCCCAGGGAAAATTTTCAAATTTCATCGAAAAGTACATGATTGCTGCTCCTGACTTTTCACTTCTCACATCTGTGCTACCAAGTGCAGATCAGTGCCTCAACACTGCTGAACCTCTCGTTACTGACCTCAGACATGTGGGCTATTCTCATCCGTGTCTTCGCATACCATGCGAAGGTCTGATCACCGGTCCCCCCTAAATCTGCACTGTGTTGTTATCTTACATATAACTAGCAATTAAGAGCATCTTCCTTTCCAGGTCGACTGGGTGTACTATGTAGCATTTGCTGCCGTCGCTGTTGGACTGGTTACTTATTCAGGGTACTCACCTGTTTTCACAACCAATCTCACCCTTTTGCCAATCTCATGTGATCTTTGTGTGACTGACACTTAACTCTCCTTTAAAACCTTCTTTGTTCCATTTGCTTTGTAATGCCAATGTGTCAATGTAGCGACGCAAGCGACAAGGAGAGACGGGGCCAGGTTGGCGAGGCCGGCTAAGGTGGAGGGGAACTGCCAGATGAGGAGGATGCTGCATCGTCGAGCAGCCGAAGATTTGAAGATGGTAAGAATAAATTCTTACAACTGGCAGACCTAAGGAGCCAGTTGGTTGAAATATAGAGTAAATAACACATTTCAAGAACAGCTAGTACATCTTCCTATGGTTAACGGGGATTATGTTTGTGTTGAAGGCAAAGGCCAGTACCATGCCCTCGTCAACAAGGAGCGTGAAGTACAAGAGCAGCTGAGAGTACCTCGGGAGTTACTAGGAAATGCAGGCTTGGATCACAGAAAAATACACTTACAAAGGAAAAACAAATCTATATATCTGCAGCTAGATGCAATGCAATTTTGTTATCTTTGGTGCTTACATAGTAAAGGATGTAAGGCAGAGATCTAGACCTGTTTGTGACACATGATTTCTTTTATACAGACTGCCCTGGAAATTGAACTGTTCCAAAAAAACATGTTTTTCCTATTGACGGAACTTACTAAAATCAAGATCTATTCATGCACTAAACAGCCATTCGCTGCATGAATCCTGAAAGCACATAGAGCAGATTAAGATTTTGCGCCGTTTCAAAATCTGTAGCATTAATGCTTGAAGCTGAAATTTCAATCCTATACATAATTTAACTTTCTTCATGACAACAAATCATTTGCTAGAACAAGGCACAACAGATCGTATGAGAGCTGATTAGCTTCAGCATGTACCCGACACACTAACATCACACAAAGCTTTCAGTAACACACAATTGCGTTGGATAAAAACTGAACAAGCGTAAAGGAAGATTACAAATATACTACTACAATAAATCTTTGGATCCAATAAAATTATGACTGGACATTACAGGTTTCCATCATCCGCCTTCATGGTAGCTTGGGAAGCTATGGAGTGAACCGTAGACGGACAAAAGGACAAGAGTGAAGCATTCTCCCACAACAACCAACCCATGCTCAACGTAGGACTGTATGCCACTAAGAGCTCGGTTGTATGGGGAATGAATTCACAAACTGGCAGTGATCATGCTTATGGATGGCCCTTGGAACGACAGCATGATTCACTTGCAGCATCTCCAGGATTTAGTCTTCCATATAGTTCTTAGATGACATAACCTGGAAAGTCGCAAGCAAAGGAAAATTTTAGGTTAATGAACTAAGCATTCTTATATAGTACGTAGAAATCTCCATTCAAAAAACAACAAGAACACAAAATCATCGACTAGCGGCAAGGCTGTAAGAAAGTAGAGAGCATGCTAGTTGGCCATATGGTTGCCAATTGTAATTTAAACATTGAAGCTTCAATGCTCAAGATTTGGTTGGTTTTGCACACTTCTGCACCAGATTTTCTTAAACTTAATTAAATTACCTATCTTTTGGATAGGTATTGGTTGACCTCAACAAAGAGAAGCTACAACGAAAAAACTATTTTTACGTTACTGTCTGGTGATCTGCTAGCAGAATGGTTCACTGAAGAAAAAGAAAAAGGATTTCAATCCACATAATCTTTGACAATTTACAGCTAAGCAAGTTAATAACAGCTCATAGCTCAACTTTCATCATGAGAAAATTTGTAAAGCATCAACTGGGGCTTAAAAAGAGAATTATGCAAGCAGTAGCAAAGTATATTTCATCATAGATAGTACAGAATTGATTGAGAGAAAATAAGAATGTGCGTCATCATGCAATAACATTACTCTTACAACACATACTGCTCTCTCAAGTGCAATCAGATGAATAGCCTGGGATATCAGGCCATATGACTTGATGCATGTTTAAGTATGGCGATTTACATCTGATACAACTAAACAAGTTTTAACAGAAAAACTAGAATAGAATGATACGCATCTTAGAGGCAAGGTATAAGATGATTGAACAAGCAAAAACATTATACCTCATATCTTAATGACCTTGGCAGCCCTGATGAGAGGGTTGGCACGGGCAATCTCCTCACGGCCCATGGTCTTATAATCAAATGAGCAGTTGTGTGTCTCTGAATGCCGGTGGCGTGGACAGAAGAGCTTGTCGCAGCGACAACGGAAGCCGGTCAAACCAACCCTCCTTCGGCAGACATTGCAACGGTTAACGAACAGCACTGGCGACGAGGGCTCAGCTGCCATTGCCATTGCCACCACCGCTTCAGCACCATCCGCATCAGCAGCGGCACGTTTCCTCTTTTTGGAAGGCTCTATGAGAACAACTTCGCAGGGCCTGGACGAGAATTGAGCTGGCGGTGGTTGTGGTGGCGATTGTTGAGGTTGTGGTTCTGGTATTTGGGCGGTTGGTGGTGGCGGTGAGGTTGTGGTCGGAGAAGGAGGCGAAGGTGCGGTGGAGGAGGATGGCTTGAGGATCTCGGCCTCATCCTTGTTGAGATCACAGCTTTCCTGCGCCATTGGATTCGACGCAGACGAAGAAATGAAGCAAAACCCAAGCTTGAGCAATCAGATCAGGAGAAAGTGTGCGCACGAAATGGGAGGAATTCGTGCGGGGAAGGGGAAAAAAATGTTAGCACACGAAAGGGGAAATGAATGTTATTCTCTGACCGAGTCCGAAAACCCAGGAGAGAGAAGAATGAGATCTGGAGATGAGAGAATTTGGGTGGAGAAAAGTGGAGCTTTTTTGTTTGACGACAAGTAGTAAACCGTGGAAATGGATAGAGGATTCAGCGGGAGCCTCGCCAAGTAGGAAGATTCTCCGTTGCCAATTCGTGAGAGAGGCCGAATCCCATGAAGCCTAGCGAATCAGATCAGGGGAAGGAACTACGAACAGATCAGCACGAACCCCGGAGAAAACCGACGGAGAGGCGACGCAGTATTCACTTGTGCTGAGACAATTTCGCCCGGACCGACGTGTTGAGCTGGCCGAAGACAGAAAAAATACGAGTAGGAGAGTTTCCTGACCAGATCGGTGCACCAGGAACCCAGGCCAAATCCGGCAGAAATGAACCGTACCGCGGCAGGCGTGGATCGAGCTGGCGCAGACAAAGCAGCCGGCCGGCCGGACGGACGGAGCAAACGAGAGAGACGAAGCCTGGCGGCGCGGACTCCCCGACGGTCGCGTGCCGAATTGGGGGAGAATTCCGGCCGATCGGGGAATTGGGAAAGCGGAGGAGGTGGAGGGGAAAGGTGAGAGAGAGCTTTGGGTTGGGTGGGGGAGAGGCGACCTGGTGGTGGTGGCCTGCCTCTCTCTTGAGGCGCCCGAAGAGCCAAAGGAGGGTGGAGGGGAGGTAGATGTTTTCTGATTGGTTCTGTGCTGTGTTGTGTCTTGTGTGTGCGCGATGAAAGGTTGTCAAAGTTGGAGGTTTATGTGTGGATTTTGGACGCCACACGACTCACACGAGGATTTTGCGCTTTTTTTTTCGCTTCTTCGCCTCGTATTGACCACATGTATCTCTTCTTACCACACCCCCGTTGGTCCAGCCGTGTAGTATTACTGTAGTAGAACATTTTCGTTACTAAGAGCATGTACAGCGCGTGGCTATGTCTAGCTCGTGTCTAACAATTTCATCAAAGCAAAAAAAGTGTTCTCTTTGGATAGTACTAGTACCAACAATTTTGAACGACATGTCAAAAAAAAAAACTTGGAATGGAACCCATACGAAATGATGAGCTAGCCTCTGATTACGAGGAGCCACGTGACGAGAGCTAGTCTGGCCTCTACTGGCACTCTCCTCCCCTCCCTCTCGTGCTACAGTTCCTGAGCGTTCCCTTCCGCCGACCGGGCCTTTCCCGGCTCCTCTTCACCGGAATAGCCGGTTGGAGATGGATGGGAAGTGGCGCCGGAGTAGCTAGGAGTAGGATTAGTGGTGTCATGCCGGTAGTGGGCTCTATGCCCGTTGTTGGCGGCGGGTCTTGGGGTCTGAGCAGCCAGATCCCAGGCGTCCTAGGGCTCCTCGTTGGGCTCCTTCTCGTCCATGGTGGGTGGGAGGAGACGATGGTGAGCGCTGCCATCTCGAATAAAGCCGCTTGGGCGGTGGGTGTGGAGGTGTTGACCCCAGATCTGGTGCCTGCTCTGGCCGGCCGTGGCGGCGAGGGGAGTGGACCGGGTTCCGGTGGGCGGCAGCAAATCACTCAGCCTTCGAGTTACTCATGGGCGCTGGCGAGCGGCGTCAGGAGGTCGCTGGACCTCCTCCTTCTTCTTGCTCCAGTGGTTGGAGCCTACAGGTGGAGGAGCAGTCTCGGCGGCTCGGACATAAAGCTCGCAGGCTTCCTTGCGACTACGAGGGCGACCAGTTTTTCGACCTTCTCTCGGCCGGTCGTGGTGGCGAGGGAAAGAAGGGGCGAGGGCCTGTCGCCAATGCAGTCTGCGAGGAAGGGGGCCGCCTGGAGCCCTTCTCAGGCGGCGATACTGCGATTTCTTCGGCGTTCTCCAAGCGGAAGCTCTTCGCCAACCGCTATCTCTGGCCAAGAGGATGGCCACGCCGCGCTCGAGTGCTTGTGGAGCCCGAGCTTCTTCAACTGCCATGGGCGGCCTTTCTTCTCCCTCAGCGCGGCGACTCACGTGGTCGCTGGCCCAAGTGGTGCCGTCCCCGGCGCCGGCGACGACAGCTACGTTCTGAGGCGAGCGAGGTGCGGTTTGCAGGGATTGGATTGCGTTTCAACTTCAACCTGCAGGGTGCTAGATGTAATAGTTGAGGACCTGAGTGTAATTTCTTTTTTTCTTTTGGTCCTTGTTGTATTTGTACCCACCGTATTTAATCGCAGTATCTAGGTCCTTCGGGACCTATCTTTGTTAAAAAAAAATAGTCTGGCCTCTACCGGAAGGAATGCTACGAAGCTAGCCAATCTCTGCGTGAGATAGATAGATGCCGGTGCAGCAACTTGAGCGGAAAGGCTAGAATGAGGAGCGGCCAGGAATAATCAACCTGGGTTTATTTAAGACGGAAAAGGAAAAAGAATCAGGGTCTACAGGCTGCACCTGCTGCTCCTACCCCGCCCGCCGCTGGCAGCGAGCCTCGATGGAGTAATAAAAGGGCCTGGAAACACCTTCTCGCCTGCGCTGCCCATCCCCATCCCGGACCCACATTCGGAGCTGTCCTCCAGCAGCTTTTTTCCTAGTAATTTTATTTATCCCGGTCGCAGGCGCAGCCGCCGCCCGTCCGTATCGGCTGCCCACGCCCCGCGTCGGTAAGGATGCGTAGGACAATCGGGATAAGTGGGATATCACGTTTAAACTATTAGATTAACTCTAATTTAGGTGGAATAAATGGGATAATCGGGATATGTCAAATCTAGCTTATCCCACTTGTCCCATTTAGTTTTGAGTTAGTCTAGTAGTCGATATCCCACTTGTTCTAATTATCCCACTTCTGCATCCCTACGCGTCGGGCGTATAGGGGTGCGTTTCGTACGTCGCGTCCCTGCGAAACAGGCCATGGGATGGAAAATCAGATGATTGGATGCCTCATCGCGATGTCCAAAACAGCTCCGGGCTGAAAACTGCCGAATTAGCCGTAGTCCACGAGAGAATCTTGAGAGCATCTCCACTCGCGTTCCTGGGACGTCATTCTCAGGACGTATTTTTTGGTTCGGACGGCGATTTTTCGCCAGTCACGTTTTCAGGCCGCCGGTTTCGTTCAGATTTGGCCCAAAATTGGTCTGACGTTCTCAGGCCAAACCCGAGGCACCGAAAACGGCCTGCGAACGCCGGATGGAGAGAAAACGAGGTCGGCAAGCCCTGTCGGCGAGAGGAGGCCGAGTTCCTGCCCTTTTCTTCTTCCTCTCCTGCCTTCCCTCCACAATCCCCCACATCTCCCGCCAGTTCGCCGAGCTCCAGCCCGCCATGTCGTCCAAGGCTTTCGCCAAACCCCGATCCACCGCCGGCGAACCAAAGGAGAAAAAGGTGAGGAAGCCGAGAGCGCCCGCGACGAAACCTGAGGGCATGAGCGCGCCCGACTGGTTGGCCCTATCCATGGCAAGAAAGTTCGCTATGGACAGCCGTAGGGACAGGAAGGCAAGGGCCAAGCAGACGCAGGAGCTCGCCGAAGTTCAAGCGATGAGGACGGCGACGGCCGAGGCTCAGGCGATGAGGGAAGCGGCATTGGCGTCGTCTCATGCGTAGTACGGCGGTGTCTGGGGGAACCAGCCAAGCGTCGCGTTGCCGGTCGGATACTCGCCTGTCGGGTTCTCGCCGATCTTGCCGGTGATGTTCCAGGAGAACCAGGCGAACCTGCGGCAGAGGTACTCCTCCTTCCCCCGAGTTCGACAGCGGATTCAACCCGAACAACGTCTTCCCTTGCCCCGCGACACGTCCTCCTTCGACGTTCAGCGTTGACATCAACGCCCCCTACGCCGCCTCATCGACGGCGCACCAGGGTCCTCTGCCGTTCACCGGGAGCTCGTCGCACGCGCCCCACGGCGAGTCGGACGCCCAGGACATGTTCGGCGGAATGTCCAATGAAGCCTACATGCAGGGCATGATCGCCGAAGGCTCGGCGGCCGCCGCGGACAGCAACGCCGGCTTCTTCACCCAGGAACAGTCCTGGGCCGACACCGAACACGGCATCGAGTCCGCCGAGCAGACCCAGACCGAGCCATGGATCAAGTGGATGCTGACTGAAGACCTTGGCCTCGCCGATGCCTGGAAATCGGTGAGCATGGACCCGATCACTGGCGCCAACCAAAATTCGGACAACTACTAGAAGCGCGTGAAGCTAGCATTCGACGAACGCAACCTTTGTGACCCGAAGTACAACAAAACCAACATGGAGCATGACGAGAAAGCCATGACCAACCACTGGGGGCTCATCCAACATGCGTGCAGCAAGTGGCACAGTCTTCTCGAGGAGGTCGAGCGCACACCCGTCAGCGGCGAGAGCATGGATGCCAAGGTACTACGCCGAACACTAGTCGAATGTACTTCTTCATGCTTATGCCGACACACTTTGCCTTGCCTTTGCAGCTCCTCCGCATAATCGACATGTACCGGGCTGACACCGGGACGGAGTTCAAGTTCTATCATGTATTCTTTGCGATTGAGAAATGCCAGAAATGGGCGGATAATCGGCTCACCCTCAGCAAGACGAAGGCTGGCGTGTACAACCCGGCGGCCCCTCCACCTGCTGCCGACGAAGGAAGGACCGAGCTCGGCCAGAAGAAGGCGAAGATGCTCAAAGCCACAGGACCTCCAACCAAGCGCCTCCAGGAGTCCATTGAGAGGTGCATCGCCAATACGAAGGCCCATACCAAGAAGAGGGAGGAGAAGACCGAGCAGAGGTGGGCGCAGCTGCTACAGAACCAAGACCGCAAGCTCGATCTCCTCAAAGCGAACTTCATCGCCAAGAAGAGGAACACAGATCTACAGTTTCTGATGGGTGACGAAGACACCTCGGTGATGAGTTCGGATGACAAGGCCTGGTATCTGGCCCGACGCAAGGACATCCTCGAGGAGGACAACACCGAGAGCACGCCAAGCTCTGCGCCGAACACCTCCGCCATCGTGCCCTTGCCGAGCTCCGCTTCGACCTCCTCCAACCAGTCGGTCGGCAGGAACACCGACGAGCCCATCCCTGTCACACCAGACACGTCGGAGGAGATCACCCCCATCGATGACTGATCGCCGACCATTTTATCTTGTTCTGTAATAATTCGATGGCCGAACTACTTTGGGCGTACTTTTGTCGAACACCCTATGGCCAAGATTTCAGCGTGGGAATGAGAAAATTTGAAAATAATGTCGTTTTTCGCTTCGCCTGGGAACTCGGCCTGGGAACGCGAGTGGGAAATCGGCCATTCCCAGGCCAAAACCTGCTTCCGTCTGACGCTAATTAGGTCCGGATTTCATCCTGGGAACAGCAAACGAGTGGAGATGCTCTGAGGCGTGACAAAAGTTGAGGTAGCATACAAAGTTACCTAGGTTCAGATCCGACTATGCTGGACAGATCTACTCCTGCTAGCAATCCAGTATATCGGCATAGCCGGAAGTAATAGGGGATTATAAGGATGGTTTCTCCTATGTGAGTTGAGATTGATAGCTATGATTGTTATGCTCTAAAGGCTGGTCCCTAGGGTGGCTTGCATAGTCATCTGGCCTAATTTATAGGAGAGTTATATCCGGCTACGATACAGAGTCGGTACAGACTACAAATATTCCTACATGCCTAAGTCAGTAAGTCTTCTGGGCCTTTCCGTAGCCGGATGAGCTTCCATCTTCTCTTCCTGACTAGGCCCCATGGAGCATAGATCTAACCCGAAAGTAGGACACCCTAGTTAGTGAATCACGTGGGTATACCTGGAAAGTATATCCCAACGGTAGCACCCGAAAGCCTCCAAGATTAAAGTCAGATGCCCACCACCTAGCTTGATCGTTCTTCGGCTGCCGAATCTTGAAGGGTTTCTGAAACTTCAAAATAAAAGTGTAGGATACGATTCATGAGTGAGTCAGACCGTTGGTGAGTTATCTTTATTTCCACGCTCGATTCAAACTGAACCAGAATTTAGTCTGGTGACGTAACCCGACAACTTTGCAAGTCTCATCACGTCACTGAAAATTACTCATCGCATGGAACCGAGGCGCCCTTTCAATGTGAACGTAGAGATCGAGGCGGCGGAGCCTTCGCGAGGAAGCTTCCCCTCCCATTTCACGACACGTTGCAGAAATCCTAATCTCGGTGCAGATAGGATATAAGAGGGGGAAAACCCATTTTTCTCTCCATCGCTACTCCGACACTTCTTCTTCCTCGCAAAATCTTGCGCCTCACACCCCCTTCTCTGTCCTCCACCAAATCTACCAATGTCGACCATTTCTGGTTAATCTCCAATGAGATGGCCGATGCATCCAGTGCAGCGGGTGTGGCGTCATCATCAGCCACGGCAAAAGATAGGAAATATCGCGGGATTTGGATTCCGAGCATCATCAACGATGATAAGCTCAATTTCATGGAGGATGGAGGTTGGCTCTGTGCCAACGCATGGCGGAGCGGCTTCAACGAGGCCCTCCATGTGCCACGCGACGGCGAGGGGGTTCACTTTGTGACCCATCTCGATCGTTGTCTCAGCTTTCCGCGTCAAAATTCTTTTCTGAGGTAATAAATTATTACGGTGTTCAGCTTCACAATCTCCTCCTGAATTCACTGTTAGAACTTAGCACCCATGTATCTCTTTGTGAAGGTTTCTTGGCATTAAGCCAAATCTGCTTATTTTTGGGTACTATTGTAGTACTCAAAAGAACTCTGTCATTGCCGTGTTCCTTATAATATCGGAACTCTTAGCCTAGTCCTAAGGAGAGACCGAGTCTACCCCAAGGTTTTAGCTAGCGATTCAGTGAAGAAGTGGTCAGCAACATTTTTTATCATAAGGATATCCCGGCTCTCGGCAAGATGGAAAGTTTGTCGGCTTTCATCGATGGTGATGCAACCTACCAAGAATCTTGAGATGCAGAAGCGACGGTTTTGAATGAAAATTTGATCCGCGCCAAGAGGCGGATTGAGTTTTTGATCAAGAATAAAGGTTTGAAGGGATCGGACTTAGTGCACTGCTGGTTGGAACGTCGGATCCAGCCTCTGCAGTATCACGGCGACTGGCTGATGCACTCGGTTACTTCCGACAAAAATGACAGCTTAAAGGTCAGCCCACTTCGAATTCCCCCTAAGGATTACAAGACCTGGATCTAGTGGTTGATCAAGGAATGGGTCAACAGGAAAGTCCCGAAGATCTCCATGCACATGTACACGACGGAGAAACCCCTGGTCCTAGTAAGTCTTTCGACTTTAACCTCTTGTGTTATGTCCATCTCTACCTTTTTATCATTCTGCAATGCTGAGATATTTCCGACTTTCAGCTCGCTGACCTCCCCGGGTTGGAGCTTGCTCCTATCGAGGGTTATACATCAGAAGATCTGATTCCTCTTTATGAGGAATAGGATCTAGAAGAATTGTCGGAGGCGCTTACCAGAAAACGTAAGACTTCAGTTGTTTCGGCTGGCTCGCAAACGCTGCCAGTTGTCAAGAAGTAAGTTCTTCTATCATCACTTGTATTTTTGCTTATATTATTTCTGAATCATAATAGTATCCATCTTACAATTCAGAGCTAAACCGTTAGCCAAGGGGGGAAATACGAGGAGACGTTGTGCCAGCAGAAGTTAAACTTGACTTCTCCGGCCACAGCTCCTCTGACTCCCAACCCCAACATGTCATCAGCGTCGGAGGATATTCCGTCTCCGCGCGCTGGAGATGTTGAGGCTCAAGCTGAAGAGCCAGTGAATACCAGGTCATAAGCTGACGTCACCGTTGGTGACTCAGGAGTAGATGAGGATGAACCCTCTAAGGGTAATGATCCCTCAGCTGATACCTTTGCCGAGAATCTTCTGAAGAGTCCTAGTGCTGCCAACCTTGGCCTTACCAAGAAAAGTGTAGAAGAGATTCAGAAACTTGCCTTTGCTTTCATAGAAGAGGCTCAAGAAGCTGAAGATGCCAAGCTTAAAGATTTGTTGGGTCATATTCTCCTTCGAGACGAAAGATTAAGGGTTGGTGGAGCTCTGCCTCCACAAGCACAACCCTTAACCTTAGCCAAGAAGGTTTCTGCTAAGATTAACGTCAGCCTCAACAAACTACATCGTGACTTATTGTAAGTCGTTATCGACTCTTTGTTATTTATCTTTATATCATATCCTCTAGCCTCCAAGCATGAAGTTGGATGGGAACTAGGAGTGCAAAATCTGAGTTTGTGCTTTTAGAATTCCAAAGAATGAAGTAGTGTAGCCCCTAAGGCTTGTGCTGGTCTTTAAATTAGTTAAAATAACAACCTGAGTCTTAATAGACTTCTGACTCTGGTTATTATTCTGACTTACAGAAAGTAAATTGTTACAACCAGGAATTGTTGAAGAATGTATGCACCAAGCAGAAAGAGGTCAAATCTCTCTGGCTTGAAAATGCGTAGCTCAAAGTGGATAAGGATGAAGCAGAAGGTAAACATTTCCGGCTCTCCTGTTTCGAATTTGTATTTCTGTGCTAAATTTTGGTTTGACTGACCTTTCCTTTGCCATTTAGTCTTGCTAAATCAATCTTCCAAACTTGTGGAGGAGGCGGAAAATTTTAAGGTCTTGGAGGTGGAGAATGCCAAAATGCGAACTGAGCTTGAAAAGCTCAAGGATGACCGTGAGAGAAGTATCAACAATGTTCTTGAATCCAGCAACCTTGCCACCGAGGAACGTGACCAAACCATTGCCCGCTAAGGCAAAGAAATTGAAGATTTAAAAGAGGAAATGAGCTGGCAAGGTGACCTTACCCAAGCTCTCTTGTAAGAAATCTGTAGTTTGAGGGAGGAGAATACTAAAGTAGATGGTATGTTTGTTGCCAATGCAATGTATTTCCTTCCTTCAATGTTTTCCGACTTAATTTTTCAAACTTAGTAATCTTGTATTTTCGCAGGTCCCCTCAATTATCTAGATTCATCTTCGTCTGAGTCCTGCAGTAGCCGACTTGTTGCAGTCGGAGATTTAATCCATTACTTCCACCAAACTATTGAAGAGATTGTTGAAATTGTTGGACTCTCCGACCTACAAAAGTTGTCCACATTTGAAGTACGGGACAAAGTGATGAGTGCATATTTGCATCATGTTTTACATTATTATTTTGCATTGTAGATGTAGGATCTTGGTATTTTACGGCGCTCGCGCGCACATTTTATGTCTGTTTTCACCAAGATCAGGACAGATGATGGATCCAATGGATACAATTGTTGGAGCAGTTGTAATATGGAGAAAAGGAGTCAAAAACAATGTAAATCGCTTATTTGGGAAATATTAATAGTACCATAAGAAAACTAGAAGCGAACAAAGGAGGCAGAAGGTTCAACGACCAACTATACGACTGGAGCAAATTTTCTGGCCGAATAGCTCCGGCCATATAGCTTTGGCCATATAGCTCTGGCTGTATAGTTGGCGCCGCCTCTGCCTCCTCAAATAGTTTCACCCCATGCAACTAGTTCAGGAAGACGACATACATAACACCCAGAAATTGTAGAAACCTCACCTCCGGAAGGCATCTGGAGGGGGAACTCATCCGCTAGGGATCCATCTTCGCTCTGCGCAGATCCGGGAGGCTAAGGCATCGATCTTCATCATCCACCGCTGCATCACCACCATCTCCATCCATCCCATTTACATCATTTGTAGATCTTGTTGTAATTCCCGTACTCATTGTGGATTTATACAAGTACTATTCGTCTATGATTGTTTCCATTACCATTGCCATGATGTTGATTCCCTCCATGTCTAAGTAGATCACTAGTTCTTGGGGAGATGGAGAAACCCTAGTATGAGATTGAAATAAGATAAAGTCTATTATGATATTCATCGCTGTGACCATGTGTTAGATTTTCTATATCTTGATGTTGAGAGAAGTTGACCTCTCAATATTTGTTTCTCATGAAGACTTGATGGAGGGAACTACTAGTTGGTAGACGGAGGCGTGCTAGCACTTACAGTGACTATAAAGTTGTTGGCACCCCTTACGTATCAACTTGGGAAACCGAGAAAACTCACAGAACACTATCCATGCCATGGGATATGTTCTATGGGATTACGTCCCTTAATAGCGCAGTAATTCGATTGATGTCGATTGCTGACTGCTATGGTTATGATGATGATGTGAGTAGTGGTTGCTACCTATTTGTCCAAATACGGAGTTCCTCCCACACATACATAGTTGAGAATGTTCATGATGATAATCTTTATCTTAGCTCCTTATAATGCTAGTGGTGTATCTGCTACTCTCTGAGAACGCTTTTTTCCCTACTGCAGTTCCAATCTTTTTTACATACACGTACTTACTTTCTGCATTCAGTTATTTTACTTTACTTTATTATTGTTCTTATACCTAAAGTCCAAAAATACATTTTCACACAATACTCGCATTTTATCTTGTCACTTAGAACTTTATCTAGCATTTCTATCGTAATATTTATTTCAAGAGTTATTACACTTCAGACTCCTGCTCCTTGTGGGATCGATATCTTTATTTTGAAACTAGCTACAAACAATCGGTGCACTTGTAGTCATTAAGCTATTTTCTGGCGCCGTTGCCGGGGAGCTAAGCGCTGTATGTCTTTTAGTTTTTACTTATTTGTTTTTGTCTTGCTAAATTTTGTTTTGAGTTACAAGTTTCCACGAACATGATGGAGTCTGAGCATATGACTAGTTCTAACCCACTCAACTGCTTTGGGAAGCCCTATGATATTTATAAAAGAGACAACTCCAATGAGAAGACAAGGGGGTTTGAAATAAATCCTCTACTACTTGGTATTTTACACAAGAAGCAATTTACTGGAGATGAAGAAGATCCTGATCCATATGAGCATATTGCATGTTTCAAAGATATATGTGGCACTTTTCTATTGATGAGATATACTGCTAATGAGGTAAGGGTTAAACTTTTTAGTCAGACTTTAACTAGTACAGCTCTCTCATGGTATAGATCTCTACCACCTGAAGCCACTACTACTTGGGATAATCTAGCCTGTGAATTTCCAGCAAAATATTATCCATTGTCAAAATCTTTTGGAAACAGGCGTCTTATAATGACTTGGAAAACCGTTCTAATGAAGGACTAGTAACAGATTATATCAGATTTAAAGATTTACTACATCTATGTCTGCATCATGATTTACATGAATGATATTTATTGCATATCTTTTATGGTTGTTTAATTGAACCTAATAAAATTGAACTAGACTCTTTCGCAGAAGGAGCCTTTATGAATCTTCATGTACCTAAAGCTTGGGCTTTACTTAATAGAATTCATGACCATAGAGTTTCATGGAATTTTGGTCTAGGAAGTGAAGGAGGCGTAGAAATAGAACATGATTGTATTCATGACTGTAATAAAAAAGTCCATGTTAAAGAATTATCTAAGGAACTTTATTTGGATTTCGGTCTTGTGTTGCAAGTTGTTAAAGCTTTTACAAAACATATCAAAGCTCCAAAAGAAGGTTCGGTCAAGTATGATCCACCACCCGAACCTGAGAAGAAAAGAGAAGATAAAGCAACACTGGCCTCCTTAGAACCAATAAATGAGATGCCTTTCCCTAACACTCCACAAAAGCATATTCTTGAATATGAACAGGTCAAAGCAGTACATGATAAGAAGGAAGAAGAAAGTATGCCAGAAGTCATGGAACATCTGGAAGAAACCAAAGATGAAGAGGTAACCAAGGAAGCAATTATGGCTATGTACGCACATTGTAACATAGTTGAACTTGATGAAGATACTTCCATATTGGTTTAAGGTAAAACAAAGGTAAAAAATGTGGGTAAGCCTATTCTTCCCTGCATAATTAAAGAAACCTCGCATTACGGTTTATGTGATCTTGGCAGCGAAGTTAATGTTATATCTTATGATTTCTACTTAGAAATAAAAGAACAAATAGAACCGGCTACAATTGAAAATACTGATATGACAATTATGTTAGCCTATAAAAATCTTAGAATTCCAATGGGAGTAGTTGAAGATGCAACTGTCACAATTGGCAATAAAAACTTTCCTATCTATTTTGTAGTTATTGATATGCCAACTGACACTCTTTGCCCAATTATATTTGGAAGAAACTTTTTGGGTGATATAGTTGCCTATGTTAATTTCAAGAAGGAGATTGTGTGTCTTAAGCTTGGGGAACAGAAAATAAATTCCATTTTTCCAAATTTAAAGACAGGCCTCCACAAATACAAGAAGAAGAGGAAGAGAGAACTATTGAGGAAATGGCGGCTCTTTTCTTTACTAATCAAGAAGAAGAAATAAATGAAGATCCAAATTATGAAGAAATAGTTATAGAGGACAAGTCCCTAGGAGAACTAGAAGATGAATTTGATTCACTTCCCAAAATGGGACCTCCAACTAATGAGGCTTTTGAAGAGCCAGAAAAGAGAGGGGACAAGGAACTACCACCCCTAGAATTGAAGACTCTACTAGAAAATCTTAAATACAGGTTTTTAGATGATACAAATAAATTTCCTATTATTATTAGTGCTAAACTTTCAGGAGAAGAAGAAGAACTCATGGAGATGCTTAAAGAGCATCGCAAGGCCTTTGGGTGCTCAATGGATGACTTGAAGGGCATCGGTCCCATGATAGCCGTCCATCGAATATTCATGGAGGAAGGTGCTAAACCAGTTGCGTGATTTAATAGAAAACTGAAGCCTGAAATGAAAGAAGTGGTAAGAAAAGAAATTGTATGCCTAGTGGATGCAGGTATAATCTATCATGTTAAAGAAAGTGAATGGGTAAGTCCTGTTCATTGTGTCCCTAAGAAGGGCGGATTTACTGTTGTTCCTAATGAAAATAATGAATTGATACCTACTAGAACTATTGTTGGGCATAGGATGTGCATAGACTTCATAAAATTAAATAAAGAAACCAGGAAAGATCACTATCCTTTACCATTCATAGACCAAACTATAGAAAGGTTAGCAAACCATACTAATTTTTGTTACTTAGATGGATACTCTGGTTTTTCTCAAATAGCTATTCATCCTGATGACAAACTTAAAACAACTTTCGTTAGTCCTTATGGTTTACATGCTTACCAACGTATGCCTTTTGGTTTATGTAATGCTCCGGCTAATTTTCAAAGATGCATGACTGCTATTTTTGTGGATTTTATAGAACTTATAATGGAAGTATTTATGGATAATTTTTCTGTCTATGGAACTTCGTTTACTAGTTGCTTGGATAATCTCAAAAGAGTTTTGCAGCGTTGTGAAGAAATTAATCTTGTTCTAAACTGGGAGAAATGCCATTTTATGGTCAAAGAAGGTATAGTCCTGGGACACAAGGTATCAGGTAAGGGAATTGAAGTTGATAGAGCTAAGGTTGAGGCAATAGAGAGAATGCCACAACCTAAGGATATTAAAGGTATAAGAAGTTTCCTTGGTCATGTGGGTTTTTATAGAAGGTTCATTAGAAATTTCTCTGGAATATCTAAACCTTTGATTAACCTCCTACAAAAGGGAGTAAGATTTAATTTTGATGATAAATGTCTTGAAGCCTTTGATAAACTCAAAAATGCTTTATCTTGTGCTCCCATCATTAAACCACCTATCTGGGACACAACCTTTGACTTAATATGTGAAGCTAGTGATGATGTTGTAGGAGTAACTTTGGGACAACATATTGGTCGCAGATTTAATATTATACATCATGCTAGTAGAACTCTAAATGATGCTCAGAAGAATTACCCTAAGGAAGAAAAGGAACTTTTTGCTGTATTTTTCTCTTGTGATAAATTTCGTTCTTACATAGTTGATGCAAAGGTAAGAGTTCATATGGATCGTGATGGTTTAAAAGAACTCCTTGAGAGAAGACCATAAGCCAAGACTGATCTATTGGATTCTATCACTTCAAGAATTTGAGTTGTAGATTATGCAGAGGCAAGAAATAAAGATATTAGATGCAGTGTCCATGATTGCCCAACAAGACACCAATCTTGTTGAGAGGAACCTTAGTCCTGGTTATTTTCGTTTATGATAATTATTCAATGAATTAAGGTCAATTCCTCCAAGAAAGAAGAAGTCTTTGTTGTTGGAGGAACTTTTCATCCCCAAATAAACAAATGGTAAGTGCAAGGTAAGTGTTCTTACCCAAATAAGTGATTTTTTTCACAAATTTTACGTCTAATTTTTTTGCCTTTGAATTCCTTGTGTTTTTCTGAAGTTTTAGAGGTTTTTACCAACTATACGGGTGGAACTATACAACCGAAGAGGAAGCTCCCGCCGTATAGTTGGTCGTTAAACTCTCTGTATCATCTTTGTGAAATTGTTTTCGATATCTGAGGCTATACGGTCGCAACTATATGACCGGCGCCAAAATTCTGGCCATATAGTTGGTCGTTAAACTCTCAGATAGTTTTGCTTTTTGGTGTCTGTATCTATACGGTCGCAACTATACGACATTCTGGCTGTATATTTGGTCGTTAAACTCTCAGACACTTTCAATTTTTGGTGTTTGTATCTATACGATCGCAACTATACGACCGGAGCCAAAATTCTGGCCGTATAGTTGGTCGTTAAACTCTCACACACTTTTCGTTTGTCTCTTCGTTTATTCATCTAAAAAATGTTATTGTCGGTTCCGAGTCGTGATTTAATCGACCTGGACTCAAGATGTTTTGAATTATCTGCCCGGAACCAACTATAGGACCGGAGCTATATGGGCCGCGCCCATATAGTTGGTCGTTACGCGGCAGGACTCTTCCAAATCAATGATTTCTTTCCCTATTTTGTTAAGGTTCTTTTCTTGGACGACAATTTGGTATTTCTTGCGAGTTTTACCGACCTCTGACCCCCTTATATACTGCCATTGTCTCTCTCTAATCATAATCCACAGAAACCAATCTACCTCTTATTCACACATGAGGGATCTCAACCAAGGGATAGAAGTCAAGAAGAAAAGCTCCTATGGAGATCGGGAGCAATAGCGAGCAAGGCAAGGAGATCAAGACCATCCCTATAGAGTTCCTCGACGCGACCATGGGTGTCGGAAGAGGGATTTGAAGGCCCTGGAGTTGAAGATTGAAGAGTTGGAAAAGGAGAAGCCAGGGACACCCAAATACCTTCGATTGCTGCGACTTTGATAAACTTGATGAAGATATCAAGCGGACAACCGAAGCAGGTTTTTCTATGAGTCTTAAGGCGCTACAAACACTTCAGGATAACAATGAGTTCATTAAAGAACAAGTGAAAGTGCTAGAGAGGAACAATCTTTTCTACAAGCTACGTGTTAAAGAATTAGAAGCTGTCAATCAATCCCTCCGCCTCAGTCTGGCCCGTGAGGAGAAGATACCACGTGCCATGCCGCCACAGTGATCTACAACAATCACGGTATCAAATAATCGCAAGGGATTTTTTGATCCCGCCCAGCTTGATTCCAAGCTTGGGGAGATCTTTAAGACCTTGTAATCTATCCTATAAGCTTTTATTACTATTTTTGCATTACGTCAAACTAGCAATAAAGTTTGCATCATTAGAATTCCCTTCAGGAATAGTCGATCCCTTTAATGAAATTCCTAGTTTATTATTATATATGGAGCAATATTGAGTTTGTGTTTGCTTCAATGATATATGAATGGCTTGAGTATAATTTTACTTGCACTTGATGATAGCAATAGGATTCTTCCACACCATTGGTATTAATGGAATAAATAAATATAATTTGGTCAATATGCTGTAAGTCTACGGGTTGATTTACAAAGAAAGATTATCTATACAGTTAAATTGAAAAATAAACCTTGAACAAAGGAAAGCGAAAGTGATATCAAAATAGAGTGAGAACAAGTCGAGGTAGAATCTCCAAGTCATAATAATGCTTCATATACAATTGGAATTTGATAATTGAGATCGTTAAACTTTGAATTCCTACATAAAGTGGAATATATGGCTAGCTCCTTTGCATAACACTTAAACAAAAGTGTGAGCATATATGCAAAAGAAAAGAAAGAAGAAAAAGAGCGAGTGTGCAAAGAGCAAATAGGCATATACCATTGTATTGTAGTATGACAAAGAGTCACTTGTGATATTTTGAATCCCGAGTGAATACATTTGATCCTAAAACACTTGGGACTACCTCGCTAACTCATTCGGTTGAACCGAATACTTTTACATTATGTTGAGATTCATCTTTTATGAATTGTTGATCACCGAGGTGTGGAAGCCTGCTAATACTATTCAGATGGTTCGGGTAAGGTACTATTCACGAACTTATTCCTATGTATCATATATGATAAACACATGCTGCAACAGCCTCATTTATTTTAATCGACTCAGCTTCATGAATATGAGGATCACATCCATTAACTAAAACTTGCTCGGGACAAGCAAGAGTCTAAGCTTGGGGGAAGTTGATGAGTGCATATTTGTATCATGTTTTACATAAATATTTTGCATTGTAGATGTAGGATCTTGGTATTTTACGGTGCCCACGCGCACATTTTATGTCTGTTTTCACTAGGATCAAGACAGATGATGGATCCAATGGATACAATTCTTGGAGCAGTTGTACTATGGAGAAAAGGAGTCAAAAACAACGTAAATCACTTATTTGGTAAATATTAATAATACCAGAAGAAAACTAGAAGCGAACAATAGAGGAAGAAGGTTCAACGACTAACTATACGACCGGAGCAAATTTTCCGGCCGTATAGCTCTGGCCGTATAGTTGGCGCCACCTTCGCCTCCTCAAATAGTTTCACCTTGTGCAACTGGTTCGGAGAGATGACATACAGAACACCCAGAAATCACAGAAACCTCACCTTCGGAAGGCATCTGGAGGAGGAACTCATCCGCTAGGAATCCATCTTCGCCCTACGTAGATCCGGGAAGATAAGGCATCGATCTTCATCGTCCACCGCTGCATCACCACCATCTCCATCCATCCCATCTACATCTTTTCTAGATCTTGTTATAATTCTCGTACTCATTGTGGATTTATACAAGTACTATTCATCTATGATTGTTTCCATTACCATTGCCATGATGTTGATTGCCTTCATGTCTGAGTAGATCACTAGTTCTTGGGGAGATGGAGAAACCCTAGTATGAGATTGAAATAAGATAAAGTCTATTATGATATTCATTGTTGTGACCATGTGTTAGATTTTCTACATCTTGATGTTGAGAGAAGTCGGCCTCTCAATATTTGCCTCTCATGGGGATTTGACGGAGGGAACTACTAGTTGGTAGATGGAGGTGTGCTAGCACTTACAGTGACTATAAAACTGTTGGCACCCCTTATGTATCAACTTGGGAAACCAAGGAAACTCACAAAACACTATCCATGCCATGGGATACGTCCTACGGGATTACATCCCTTAATAGCGCAGTAATTCGATTGATGTCGATTGCTGACTGCTATGGTTATGAGGATGATGTGAGTAGCGGTTGCTGCCTATTTGTCCAAATACGGAGTTCCTCACACACATACATAGTTGAGAATGTTCATGATGATAATCTTTATCTTAGCTCCTTATAATGCTAGTGGTGTATCCGCTACTTCCTGAGGACGCTTTTTTCCCTAGTGCAGTTCCAATCTTTCTTACATACATGATACTTACTTTCTGTATTCAGTTATTTTACTTTACTTTATTATTGCTCTTATATCTAAAACCAAAAAACACCTTTTCACACAATACTCGCATTTTATCTTGTCACTTAGAACTTTATCTAGCATTTCTATCATAATATTTATTTCAAGACTTATTAGACTTCAGACTCCTGCTCCCTGTGGGATCGATATCTTTATTTCGAAACTAGCTACAAACGATCTGTGCACTTGCATTCTTCACAAGGTGAAGGAATTTCCGAAGCTTGTAGAGGACTGAAAGATGTCGTATGCTCGGACGATTGCCCATAATGCTCTTACCATGGTGAGTCACCATGGTAGTATGGAAATCTAGAAAGACACGAAGGGTATTTCAACTGTTGATGAACACAACAACAAACAAGATGTCAAAGCCTTTTGGGAGTCTTGTACTAGATACGCTTGTCGTGTGGCCGAGATGACCAACTATGAAAAGCCGTTCTTTTAGTCCGTCGTGTTACCATAAATCCCCCCAACCTAAGAAATTGAAGCCTCAGACGATGATGAGAATACTGAGTCTAACATCATCGCCTTGAACAAGGATCAGGGTGACTTGGATACTAGCACTAGTAATCCAACAAGATCTCCGTCTCCTCCACCTACAACATAGGGTCAAAAAAATATGCATTATTCTTAAACAAGTGGTGTAATATAAATATTCTATTTGGATGTATTGTTTATGTAAGAACTAATGCATTTACTCTAGCACTTGGTTATTTTTTCCTATGCTCGAAAAATTACTTAAGCAATTTTTGTTCATACTTATTGTTTATCTGCCTTTTTTGCCTCATCCCTTTTGTGAGCCAGCCAAACTTTAGCACGGAAACACCACCGAGCAATGGAGCTCAATTTCTAAACGAGTTTAAACTCAGAAACAGGGCTGGCTTATAGTACCAACAATTCACTACTCGGAAAATACCCACGTATAAGCAACCAGACAAAAACCAAATTATAAACGGAAAATAAGACTTACACCCCAAAGTAGCATTTTTTATAGAATCAGAAATCTATTCAAAATGAACATGAGCATGAAGCAATTTCAAGCATTCTGAGTTTTTCAACCTTTGACATGATTATTCAGAAATAAGATGGTACTAAACTTATTAGAAAAAACATTGAGGGAACCAACACTTTATTTCACTTTGAACATGTGCATTTATATGATTACTAAGAAAGAAAACTTAAAAATAAAAGGGACGTGTAGCTGAGCAATGTTCCATGGACGGTCTAACTCATCCGGATTTCTACTACTTCTAGCTATCTTTCTCTTGTGAGTATCAGGTCTTTCCTTGATTGGTCTCATATCGGTTAAATAATATGACCCATTATGTGGTACTCTGCTAATCATGAAGGTTCCTTCCCATATTGGGGAAAGTTTGTGCTTTCTATGTTACACTAGTCGGAGAACTAGGTCACCCTTTCTGAAGGAATGGTTTTTGAATCTCTGACTATGATACTTGCGTAACTTCTATTGATAGGTTGTAGATCTGTGTTCGGCAAAGACATGGACTTCCTTGAGTATATCGAGAAGCTTAGGCATCTTATTTGACATACGCAATGACTCGGGGAGAAATATGGATGAGATCACTCGGAAGTATTGCTTCTGCACCATAGACCAAGAAAAAGGTATGCATCTAGTTGACCTATTTGGAGTAGTTCGTAAGCTCCATATGACAGATGGTAATCCGTCTTCCCAATCCCCCACAACATAATGAAGTGGTGCTTCTAGGTGAGGTCGAAGGCCTTGTAAGATTAGACCATTACCCCTTTCGACTTGTGCATTGGCTTATGGATGCGCGACTGGTGGAATATCAAGCCGGATCCCTTAATCTTCGCAAAACTCAGCAAGTTCTCCCATCGAAAAGTTGCTCCCATTGTCTGTAATGATATTGTGCGGATAGCCGAATTGGATTATGACGCCCACGATGCATCTTTTGGCTATGGCTCCATCGCCACTTGTTACTGGTTTAGCCTCAATCCATTTGGTAAATTTATCCACCATAACCAGTAGGTGAGTAAATCCACTTGGTGCCTGTTATGTTGGAGATATGCCTAAGAGGCAATAATAAAATGGTTATTATTATATCATTGTGTTTATGATAATTGTTTACATCCCATGCTATAATTGTATTAATAGGAAACACTAATACTTGTGTGCTTTGTAAACATAAAAGAGTCCCTAGTAAGCATCTTGTTTAACTAGCTTGTTGATTAATAGATGATCATGGTTTCCTGATCATGGACATTGGATATTATTAATATCAAGATCATATCATTAGAAGAATGATGTGATGGACATACACCCATAGTACACATAGCATAATATCAAGTCATTAAAGTTCGTTTTGCTACAAGCTTTGAAATACATAGTAACCTAATCCTTTGACCATGATATCGTGTTAATCACCATCATCGAATGAGTGCTTTGATGACATCAAACGCCACTTCGTAACTGGGTGGTTATAAAGGTGGCATTAGGTATTCTGAAAGTATGTGTTGAAGCGCATGGATCAAAAATAAGATTTGTCCATCCAAGTGACGGATATGTATGCTCTGGGTCCTCTCGGTGGAATGACATCCAATTGGCTTGCAAGCATGTGACAAGGTCACAAGGGATGTCATATCACGGTACAAGTAAAGAGTACTTATCGATAATGAGGTGGAACTAGGTATGGAGATACAGATGTCGAACCTCGGATAAGAAGAGTATTGTAACATCCCAGCATTAGGATCCAACGAAGGGTAGAAATAGGAATATAAGTTTGTGCATGCAAGCATTTGTAAAATCTGGATAAATTTTTCGCCAAACAAAACACTAAAGGGATCAGAGTTTCTTTCACTAACTGGAGGTAGGAATAGCTCCTGTTACGGATTGCTATGAATTCTGACATGATCTTTAGGCAATATTAAGAAATTGGGGGAGTTATTTGGAATTTAAATTTGAAAATTCAAATGAATTTGAAATTATTTAAATATTAGAAGTTATTAATATTGAAGGGTTTTACAAAAGAAAACCTTATTAACATTGTTTGATTTTAAGAAAGGAATAGTAATCAACAATAAGATTTAATGACGAGGAAAAAGAATTAAATAAGAAATAATGCTTATTTCTTTATTTTTTTATAATGAGGTCACAAATGATGACAAATACATCAAAGGTATAAGATTACACAGAACAAAAATTTAACTTTATTAAACTTGTAATAACATCTTTACAAGATCCTTTACAAAAGAATTACAAAGAAGGTTACAAGTAGAACCTATACTAACTATCTATCCTACACTAATCTTGGAAGTCCAGATCTTGTTCCTGCAAGTAAGAAAAACAACTAGAAAGGAAGATTAGGGATTAGTAAGGCAATTTTACTCTCAGTATTGAATAGTGAAGTGCACTATTCCTGGTACATCATTGAGTAAATAAAAGGGTAAGTTTCACCAACAGTGAAGTATCTGTTCTTCTCAGTTAATAGAAAAAGTTACAGTAAAAGTCAAGTGGATAAACAATTAGGTTTCACCAGACTGACAATTAGTAAACAGGTAACTGTAACAACCTAGTTACTTGAGCTGATCCACATGCACAGTACACACACACATAGCTTAGTCGACTGACTGCATGGGGTGTGCTGTCAAGCTACCAGTAGTAGTACAAGGTACCACACAGAGCACTAGTCGAAGGAGAAATACAGAATTCTAGCTCTTCTTCTTAGTCACACACACACAACAATAGAACTTGTTGAAACCATAGCCCATTTCTCCACCAAATTCTCAGTCACAAACACACATCAACCATCAAATCTGTACCTGGTGGTAACATAAGGATGGGGTGGAGCAGGTGGAAAGAGAGATCAAGCAGCAAGTTACAGGAGCAGCACCAGGTGGTGCAGAGCTAGATCAAGTAGCAAGCTACATCACAACATCATCAATCAACAAGCAATCTGGTGAGTTCAAATCACATCACCACATGATCAGATCATCATAAAATCATATGAGCATATAATTTTTACTTAAACTTCTCAGAAAACACCCAAGTGGGGGTGTAGATTCATCCCAGAAGCATTTAAATGAAAGCCAATGACAAATCCTTACAAACAAATCCAAGATCTCAGCCTTTGCATCATAGATCTTGGATATATATTAAATTCCCCACATTTATTAATAAACAGGAATCTTAGATCTAGATTCAGGGAACATCTCCTAGGGAGTAGCACCTCTGTAATCTCAGTGTCTTAAGGATCAATATTTGACAGTGAGGAGATCAATCATTTCTTAAAAGGATTCAAGAATGATCAGCCGATAAATGCATTAGAGCATATCTTTCAGAAACAGCTAGAAACACCTTAGTACTTCCTAGTCATGCCTCAGACCAACATCATAGGCTAGCAGATTAGGATAATAAAGCAAGCAAAAGCTTCTCAATCACTTAACCAGCCAAACTTGAAGACATGAAGATTTAGGCAAAAGAAGTACAGGCATTTGTGTACCATTCTAAAGAAGGTGTCACAAATGTCACATCTAAAACCAAGCCAATGTTTACTGATATTTGATGAGTTAACTTACAAAAAGATAACTAATCATTTTCATGAAACAAATATTCAGGAATCATAATCATGGTTGCATTTCTATAATCAGGGAAGCATAGGAGTACCATTTTGACTCCAATGTAACAGATCAACATAATTCAGTGTATAAAGATCAACTGCACATACTGACAGAACCACTGTCAGAACTAGGCTCATGAAACCACAGTGAAATTCACATCACTAGCATAAGGGGGTAAACATCTAGGACAATATAACCACTACAATCAGTCCTAATAGAATTATCATGCTCAGGCCAGAGGGATGAACCCTAAATGAATCATAAAATCAATTAGGGATTTACCACTAGAGGCACGTAGAGGGTATTGAGAAAGGTAGAGTGGAGCACAGAAGAGGAGTAGCCAATCTTACTCAAGGGCCTCGCAAAAAGAACCGAAGAGGAAGCAGAGGTTGACCGGCGGCGAAGCAGGAACAACGGCATGGGGAGCACCTCGAAGGGGCGCTGCAACCCGCACCAACTGCATGATTAGATCCACCGGAGAAGGGCGGTGAATGCAGTGAAGAACCGGCGCACCATCGCCGATGCTCTAGGACGGCAAACCCTAACCCTAGCCTAGGGCCGAGGTCAGCATGGCCAGGAGAAGGCATCAACCACGGATTTGCTTGGACAAGATGAAGCAGCGTCATCGACTAAGTCACCCTGCACCATGGCGATGGCAACAACGGCCTGACTCGGTCGGAATCGTGCACGGCGGCGGCGACAGACGGAGGAGATGGTCGTGTGCGCGAGAGAGTGAGAGAGGGGAGAAGAGTGAGCGCGCGAAGGGGGTACTGGGCTGCACTCGGGTGAGTGTAACCAGGCCAGGTGGGCCAGGTTAAGTTGGGCCGGGCCAGCCCAGTGGGCCAGGCCCGTATCTTAATAGGATTATTTAAAAAGAATAATTACAAATATACCCCTGAGATAAAATGGCTCTAGATAAATAAATAAAAATCCTAAAAATACAAATTATATATCTATAAATTCACAAAAGTATTTTCTATTGAATAAAAATAATCAATAGAATTTTTGGCAAGTAAAATTTATGGTTAATAATAATAGGATGCTAATTACTTTTGAATTTTACAAAAATATGGGAAACACCTAAAATTTAATAAAATTCACTTTTAAGATCCTATATGTATATACTATTGTAGAAAAATACTAATTTGTATTTTTGCAAAGTGAATTTCGTGTGATGAAAATAAATCCTATTTCCTTAAAGGAATTTCATAAAATATTCAAAGGAAATAAATTCATAGAATGATATTGTCTTTTGTTGATTAAATAAAATAGTAAGCTTTTACTAAAAGGGTAAGACATGCAGGGAAGCAAATAATAAATCATTGCATGACATTACTATGCATGGCATATTGCATCTTTAAATATTGTCCTTACCAGGCAATAATGGTTCTTTGTAGAAACCGGAACTCAAGGTCAGGTGGAAGCATCCGACTTCACTACCTTGCAATCACAAGGCAAGTTCATAACTTGCTCATGTCCTTTGAAGAGTCTTTACCAAAGATATTGCAAATTATGTGTTATCATCTATGATTTGGAAACAGAAAATGATATCTTCTTTAATAAATAAGATATAGTATCATCCTAAGTGATGATAAAGATCAGCAATGGAACTTAGGGTTCCAATTGCGTAAGTCACATAGGCTTAACAACCCATGACATCAGTGATTCTAGCACCGTATAATACGCGTTAACCATGAGATTTGGAATGGGACAAAGAAGTCAACTATAACTTCTTCCTTTCATATGGAGGCAAGATGACCTTATCGTGACGTTGGGATTCCTGGTATGGATCCAACATATGGGTGGGCACCCTTAGGCCCCACGATTTTGGTGTCTAGATTATTTATGAGTGGGTGCCGGAGGTATAGTCGTGCCTTTTATGGACCTTACCAGGGGCATCACCACTTCATAGAGTCTTCGGGAACTCAACGGGGTTATAGCTTGCCCTAGTTAGAGGCTTAATGGAGGTGTAGTCAGCCCCGGAGGATCGTGCAGACATATGGGGTCGCGGAGAGGCGGTGTTTGGCTTGGATCACCTACTGGGCCCCACATCATGGAATTGTGGACGGGAAAGTACGCCCGGTTGTGCAACAAGGAGTTGGTGTCTCATGGGTAAAGCAACGCACCTCTATAGAGTATAAGGATTGTGACATGTTACTCTCTGTTCCGGAAAGGAGCTACGAACACGGCAGGAAAGGAACTCCATGAAGTTCTGGTCAACCTAAGAAGGCTGATGGGCATAGTTTTTGATAATAAAATCAATCTTTGAAGAAATGTTTACGAAAAATACATAGTACCAAGGACGTATTGTCCGAGGTGGTAGATAGAGCATCAAACTTCCCACATTGCATATAATGAACTTGCTGGGTAACACTGTTACTCACTCTTTCCTTTGAACGCCTGCTTAGACTCTGAGAATCCAGAAGACACTTCGATGTACGTAGCTGATGGACAAGAGGACATCTGCTATGAAGAACCCGACCTGTCTAGAAGAGTTGAAGGGGTGGACTACGAGATACGCTATGGAGTGGAGGGCAACGAGTCCAAGTAGTTGCCTTAGTTATTAGTAAACCAATTGAGCCGAACAGCAGGAACTATATAGAATAAATTGTTGAGCTCAATTCAGAGTATGAGTTTAGTTTTTAATATCTTCCGCTGAAACTACTTAAGTTTAGTTTGTATTTTCATAATATTTGAAGTGTGAGAACTCTCGGTTTGTAATAATAAAGTGTGTATGTTTGTAATATGGACCCACAATGTTTCTATTGTACCACTCTGAGGGGTGTGATATTTACGGAACGGTGTTCTGTGAGTGTCATATCAACGACTATAGTGTACTACACATGCAGTGGTATGCGGGGTCACCGCAGCTGGTATCAGCGCAATTGCTTTGACCTTAGGTTGGAAACCTAGTAAAGGGAAGTAACTGTAGGAGTCTAGGAGCAAAGGTAAAGAGTTCTCTAGATTATATGATGAATATTCAATTGGGAATATTTCATTATATTTTTTAGTGTGATAATTCTTTATTATGATGCATCATTATAATTAATGGATACTAATTATATTTATATCTATAGAGTTGAAATCGCACCAAAGTTTCCAAAACAGACCTTGGCAAGGAAAGAAGAGACTCTCGATGATTATCAGGGGGCTTTAACTGAACAACTTCGAGAGCATCTAAAGTTTTTTGGTTGCACAACTAATATCCCAGTCAGTACCATTACCTACCATGATGGGCAAATGTTAGCCAAATATCGTCTTAGCATTCAACTACCAAAGAAGCTTGGGTTATATCACAATTTACCTATGGGAGAAGGTAGAAGTCACCTAGCAGCATATCATGTTGCTATTGTGGAGGCAATAGCCAATGTTCAGGAACATAAAGTAGAATAGTTAGCCGGAAGCACATATTCTGTGATTCCTCATGACTCTATAGATGAAGAACCGGAACCAGATCATCTTACTTTAGTAAGGAAGCATCCAAAACTAGCATCTATGTTTATGGATCTATATCGACTGATGGTTGGGTCTTTGTATAAGACACATCAGGTTATCGTAGAAGATCAGGTTGATATGTTAGAGGATTTAACGAATCCTGAAAGAATGGATAAGTTAGCATCTAATCTGGAAAATGAAGCAGTGGATAGGGTTAACCCAGTTTTCAAGGATATACCTATAGATCCAGCATCTTTTACACCATATACCTATTCACCAATACCAGAACCTCTTAGATATCCTGATGAGGGCACTAGTCATCCAGTACCACAGAGTTCTTGGGGAACTGAGGACTCGGAATTACCTATTGGGAATTCTGAAGGTTGGAGGTACGGATCAATGGATGGATCTGCCAGGAATCCTATTCCTGTGGAAGATTCAGTTGGAGATATCAGACAGACTAGTCACATGGGCGTAAGATCTTATTCCGTTGATGGAAGAGATGTCCACGTGGAAGATGTAGAGTCCGAGGAGGAAGATCCTGAAGAAAGGGTGTTCGAGGATTATCCTACTCCAGATAATGTGCATTAGCCCATCATAGCTGAGGACTAGCGTACCTAGCAGAGTACTTGGGGGGCACCAGAAGGGGAATATTCTGTTGATTCCTCTAGAGTTGAGATGCACGAGATGGATGAAGAAGAAAGTGATGAGGATGATTCGGTAGATACTTCAGATGAGTTGGAAGGTATGGATACACTTCAGCTGAATGATGTGTCAAGTCCAGAGACTTCTGATACTGAATATCGTCCGTCAAAAAGGCAACTCGTTTCACAGTCGGTGCATCGTACTTCACGACAGCACGGTTGTATTCTGGGTATGTATGATGAACGACGCAACTTCTGGGGAGTGTGACTTTGATTAGGAACATTTCTGCAGGAGACGAGAGTTGGAGTTGGAGGACTGATGTAAATAAATAAGTGAGATAGTACCACATGAGCTTGTAATGTCTAATGAGTAAGGGCTTGGTAATCATGTTGTATAAATTCTATTGCTTGTAATGAAGAATATGTGTGTAATGCATATTTGGTTCCTATTTGGATCTTGTTTTCCTTTGTGTGACTAGTTCTGTGCATGAAGTTGAGCTCAGAACACATATGCATGATGTAATTATGAGTATTCGCTTATGTTACAGGACTAGGGGGTATGGAAATGGGTGTAGAAAATGAGGCTGAGCAGCAGTGCGTGGAGCGCGAAGCCAAAGAAAAGGCGGATGAAGATGCCAGAATACAAGCAAACTTACCACCACCACCACCAATGAGGCCATTGATGGGGCAAAACTTTATGTAGTACATGCAAATGATGCAAGAGTCCCAGAATAAATTCATGGAGGGGTTAGTAGACCGTGTGGGACAGCCGAGGGCACCTCAAGGACGTGGTGTTAGTCTTTCAGATTTCCAAGATACTAGGCCTTTACCTTTACCTTTCGCATTTTCTCCTGAACTAATGGATGCGGAGGACTGGTTAACAGACACCGAAAGAAAGTTGAGAACTGTAGGATGCAATGAGGAAGAGAAGTTGAGGTATGCAACACGTTTATTGACCGAACCTGCAGCGTCATGGTGGGAGAGTTAGCTAGCAATGCAACCTCCAGGAAGAGAGTACAATTGGGAGGAGTTTAAACAAAGATTCCGTGAATATCATGTTTTAGAGAGTTGAAGCGTAGGGAGTTTGAAGAACTGCAACAGGGATACTCCAGTGTCATGAAGTATATTCGGGAGTTTAGTGATTTATCTCGTTATGCTGCTGAAGAAGTTAGCACGGAGGCAAGTAGGAAGAAAAGGTTCATGCGTGGATTAAATCCATTTGTGAAGATGCAGTTGAGGCTTGCCAACACTCAAACTTTTCAACAGTTGCTTGATGCAGCTATCACTTTTGAAGATGATTACAAAAATATCCAAGAGGATCGTAGGAAGAGAGCAAAGAAGGAAACAAAGAGGATTCAGGCAAGTAAACCCAAAACTAATCTGGAGTTTCAACCTAGAAACATACCCTACAACAACAATAGGAGTAGCAATAACACTAGAGGACAATTCAATCCTAGAAGTAATGTCATATGTCATAATTGCAAACTTCCGGGACATATCAGCAAGGATTGCCAGAAACTAGTGATAATTTGTTATGGATGTGGACAAAAGGGTCATATTAAGCCTGATTTCCCAAACAAACCACCCAGTGGTTGGCCCCCAAAGGGTGGAGGACAAGCCAGTGGAGGCGGATGTGGACAGCCTAACAGAGGTGGAAGCTACGTCAAAAATAATAATGGCAACTGAGGTAGACCTACGGGAAAGCTGAATTGCGCAACCCTGGAGGAGGTGGATAACTCAAATCAGGCGGTGATAGGTACGCTCAATATTCTCACAAATCCTAGAAAAGTTTTATTTGATACTGGTGCAACTACTTCTTTCATATCTGAAGAGTTTTGTGATAAATTCGAGATTAGAAGGGCACCGTTAGAAAAACCTATGACCGTAGTTACCGCCGAAGGAATTGTGGTAGTTAGACATATTAAACTAAACCAAGTTATCTCAATCTGTGGTCAAACCTATTATGTGGATCTTTATGTGATCCCATTTAAAGGAATAGCAGTAGTGCTAGGAATGGATTGGATGACAGACTATGGAGCTTAGATCAATTGTGAAGAGAAAACCGTTTCTATCAGATCTCCAAGTGGAGGAAGGATAGTTTATCAGGCGGATAAACATAGTCACATCATGGTAGATATGAAGTTGAACTCAATGAAGGAGGCCAAATTAGAAGATATTCCAGTGGTGAAGGAGTTTCAAGATGTTTTTCCAGCAGAATTACCAGGAATGCCACCAGATCGGGAGATAGAATTCACTATTGACCTAATACCCGGTACAACACCAATAGCTCAAGCACCATATAAGATGGGGACCAAGGAATTAAAAGAGCTTAAAGAGCAAATTGATGAATTAGCCCAGAAAGGATTCATACAGGAAAGTGTATCTCTGTGGGGAACTCTGGTGATCTTTGTGGATAAACGAGATGGTGGACGGAGAATGCGTGGGGATTACAGAAATCTCAACAATGTCACTATCAAGAACAAGTATCCATTAGCAAGAATACAAGATTTATTTGACCAAGTCAAGGGAGCAAGAGTATTCTCCAAACTTGATCTAAGATCAGGATACCACTAGATAAAAATTAAACCTAAAGATGTTCCTAAAACATCATTTGTGTCAAGGTATGGACATCATGAGTATTTAGTCGTACCTTTTGGTCTGACTAATGCACCAGCAATATTCATGAATTTGATGAACAAAATCTTCATGCCGTATTTGGACAAGTTTGTCATGGTATTCATCGATGATATTCTGATATACTCCAAAGATACAGAAGACCATGCAGATCATTTGAGAGTAGCATTACAAATCTGAAGAGAACATAAGCTTTATGCTAAGTTCAGTAAGTGTGAATTTTGGTTGGATGAAGTAGAGTTTCTTGGTCATGTGATTAGTAAGGATGGAATTGCTATAAATCCGTCCAAAGTTCAATCAGTACTAGATTGGAAGGCACCAATCAATGTGAAGCAAATCCGAGGGTTTCTAGGTATGGCCAGTTATTATCGAAGATTCATAGAAGATTTCTCCAAGATAGCTGGACCAATGACCAAATTATTAAGAAAAAATACACCTTTCATATGGGATGAGAAGTGCGAGGCAAGTTTTTAGGAGTTGAAGACCAGATTAACTACCGCACGAATCCTAGCAATTCTAGAACCTGGAAAAGATTACACAGTTTATTGTGATGCATCCAAGGAAGGATTAGGTTGTGTGCTTATGCAAGATAGTAAGGTTATTGCTTATGGATCTAGGCAATTGAAACCACATGAAGTGAACTATCCAACCCATGATTTAGAATTAGCAGCAGTAGTGTTTGCTTTAAAAGGATGGAGACATTTTTAAAAAGGATGGAGACATTTTCTCTATGGGGCAAGATGCGAGTTATATACTGACCACAAAAGTCTCAAATATTTCTTCACTCAAAAGGAACTGAATATGAGACAGAAGCATTGGCTGGGGTTGATTAAAGATTATGATCTAACAATCAATTACACTCCTAGAAAAGCAAATGTTGTGGCAGATGCTTTAAGTCGGAAAAGCACAGATATACAACCTTTAAATAAAGAACTGCCAAAAGAACTATAGATGGTTTTGGAAAGGATGGAATTAAAATTTATAAGTACAACAGTTCTTGGAGGATTAACTACCATGCGAGTGATTGAAGAACATAGTAGTGATCTTCAACATGAAATTTATAGACATCAAGGTGAAGATCCTTTTATTACTGAAGAAGTTCAAAGAATCTCTCAAGGTCAAACCTCAGTTTTTCACCTAGGAGATTATGGATCTTTATGGTTTCAAAACCGTCTTTGTGTACCAGATGTGACAGAGATTCAAGAAGTGATACTTCGGGAAGCTCATGAAACAGCATATTCCATACATCCGGGTAGTACAAAGATGTACATGAATGTAAAAGAGTTGTTCTGGTGGAATAATATCAAGAGGGATATTGCAAAATATGTATCGGAATGCCATACTTGACAAAGGGTTAAAGCAGAACATCAAAGTCCAGCAGGACCATTATAGCCTTTGGAAATTCCAGAATGGAAGTGGGAAGAAATAGGTATGGATTTTATCACAGGACTACCCATGACACCGAAACGGAAGGATATGATATGGGTGATTGTCGATAGACTCACAAAAAGTGCTCATTTTATTCCAGTGAATCAAAAGGATAATGCTGAGAAATTAGTGGAAATTTATGTCAAAGAGATTGTGAGTAAACACGGGGTACCCAAGAAAATTGTGTCCGATAGAGGATCTGTGTTTACATCATCATTTTGGAAACAATTACATGCAACACTGGGTTCAAAGTTGGATTTTAGCACAGCTTATCATCTAGAAACTGGAGGCCAAACAGAGAGGACAAATCAAATCTTAGAAGAGATGCTTAGAGCTTGTGCATTAGATTTTGGAGGTTCGTGGGAAGATCGTTTACCATTGGCAGAATTTTCTTACAACAATAGCTATCAGAGTAGCCTGAAGGCAACACCTTATCAAGTATTATATGGAAGAAGGTGTAGAGCACCTATATGCTGGTATGAACCTGGTAGTAGCAAAGAATTTGCACCAGATTATATCAAGGAAAGGCAAGATATCATTGATATCATTAGAGATCAGTTGAAGATAGCTCAGAGTCGACAAAAGAGTTATGTTGATCAAAGTCGTAGATCATGGCATCCATAAGTAGGATATATGGTATATCTCAAAGTAAGTCTGATGAAGGGAGTAAAGAGGTTCGGAGTCAAAGGAAAGTTAAGTCCAAGGTACATTGGACCATTCAAGATATTAAGTCAAAATAGAACAATAGCTTATGCTTTGGAGTTACCAAAGAGGTTAGCTCAGGTTCACAATGTGTTCCATGTTTCCCAACTTCGGAAATGTCTGAAAGTTCCCGATGATGCTATCACTCATCAAGAGATTGAGTTACAAGCAGACTTGACTTATGTTGAGAAACCCTGTAAAATTCTAGAAGAAATCTGGAAAAGGTTAAGAAATAGGGTAATCAAGTATTTGCAAGGTACAGTGGGAACATCACCCAAAACGAGAAGCTACCTGGGGAAGGAAGATGACTTGAGAGAAGCATATCCCGAGTTGTTCAGGTACCATCTGTAAACTTCGGGACGAAGTTTAATATAAGGGGGGAAGTCTATAACATCCCAGCATTAGGATCCAACGAAGGGTAGAAATAGGAATATAAGTTTGTGCATGCAAGCATTTGTAAAATCTGGATAAATTTTTCGCCAAACAAAACACTAAAGGGATCAGAGTTTCTTTCACTAACTGGAGGTAGGAATAGCTCCTGTTACGGATTGCTATGAATTCTGACATGATCTTTAGGCAATATTAAGAAATTGGGGGAGTTATTTGGAATTTAAATTTGAAAATTCAAATGAATTTGAAATTATTTAAATATTAGAAGTTATTAATATTGAAGGGTTTTACAAAAGAAAACCTTATTAACATTGTTTGATTTTAAGAAAGGAATAGTAATCAACAATAAGATTTAATGACGAGGAAAAAGAATTAAATAAGAAATAATGCTTATTTCTTTATTTTTTTATAATGAGGTCACAAATGATGACAAATACATCAAAGGTATAAGATTACACAGAACAAAAATTTAACTTTATTAAACTTGTAATAACATCTTTACAAGATCCTTTACAAAAGAATTACAAAGAAGGTTACAAGTAGAACCTATACTAACTATCTATCCTACACTAATCTTGGAAGTCCAGATCTTGTTCCTGCAAGTAAGAAAAACAACTAGAAAGGAAGATTAGGGATTAGTAAGGCAATTTTACTCTCAGTATTGAATAGTGAAGTGCACTATTCCTGGTACATCATTGAGTAAATAAAAGGGTAAGTTTCACCAACAGTGAAGTATCTGTTCTTCTCAGTTAATAGCAAAAGTTACAGTAAAAGTCAAGTGGATAAACAAATAGGTTTCACCAGACTGACAATTAGTAAACAGGTAACTGTAACAACCCAGTTACTTGAGCTGATCCACATGCACAGCACACACACAGCCACATATCTTAGTCGACTGACTGCATGGGGTGTGTTGTCAAGCTACTAGTAGCAGTACAAGGTACCACACAGAATACTAGTCGTAGGGGAAATACAGAAGTCTAGCTCTTCTTTTCAGTCACACACACACAACAATAGAACTTGCTGAAACCATAGCCCATTTCTCCACCAAATTAACCACATCAACCATCAAATATGTACCTGATGGTAACATAAGGAGGGGGTGAAGCAGGTGGAAAGAGAGATCAAGCAGCAAGTTATAGGAGTAGCACTAGGTGGTGCAGAGCAAGATCAAGTAGCAAGCTACATCACAACATCATCAATCAACAAGCAATCTAGTGAGTTCAAATCACATCACCACATGATCAGATCATCATAGAATCATATGAGCATATAATTTTTACTTAAACTTCTCAGAAACCACCCAAGTGGGGGTGTAGATTCATCCCAGAAGCATTTAAATGAAAGACAATGACAAATCCAAGATCTCAACCTTTGCATCATAGATCTTGGATATATATTAAATTCCCCACATTTATTAATAAACAAGAGTCTTAGATCTAGATTCAGGGCACATCTCCTAGGGAGTAACACCTCTGTAATCTCAGTGTCTTAAGGATCAATATTTGGTAGTGAGGAGATCAATCATTTCATAAAAGGATTCAAGAATCATCAGCTGATACATGCATCCGAGCATATCTTTGAGAAACAGCTAGAAATACCTTAGTACTTCCTAGTCATGCCTCAGACCAACATCATAGGCTAATAGACTATAGCAGATTAGGATAATAAAGCAAGCAGAAGCTTCTCAATCACTTAACCAGCCAAACTTGAAGACAGGAAGATTTAGGCAAAAGAAGTACAAGCATTTGTGTACCATTCTAAAGAAGGTGTCACAAATGTCACATCTAAAACCAAGCCAATGTTTACTGATATTTGACTAGTTAACTTACAGAAAGATAACTAATCATTTTCATGAAACAAATATTCAGGAATCATAATCATGGTTGCATTTCTGTAATCAGGGAAGCATAGGAGTACCATTTTGACTCCAATGTAAGAGATCAACATAATTTAGTGTATAAAGATCAACTGCACATTACTAACAGAACCACTGTCAGAACTAGGCTCATGAAACCACAGTGAAATTCACATCACTAGCATAAGGGGGTGAACATTTAGGACAATATAACCACTACAATCAGTCCTAATAGAATTATCATGCTCAGGCCAGAGGAATGAACCCTAAACTAATCATAAAATCAATTAGGGATTTACCACTAGAGGCACATAGAGGGTATTGAGCAAGGTAGAGTGGAGCATAGAAGAGGAGTAGCTAGTCTTACTCAAGGTCCTCGCAAAAAGAACCGAAGAGGAAGCAGAGGTTGACCGACGGCGAAGCAGGAACGACGGCACGGGGAGCACCCTGAAGGGGCACTGCAACCCGCACCAACGACGTGATTAGATCCACCGGAGAAGACGGCGAACGCAGTGAAGAACTGGCGCACCATCACCGATGCTCCAGAACGGCAAACCCTAATCCTAGCCTAGGGCAGAGGTCAGCACGGCCAGGAGAAGGCATCAACCACGAATCTGCTTGGACAAGATGAAGCGGCATCATCGACTAAGTCACCCTGCACCGTGGCGGCGGCAACAACGGCTGGACTCGGCCGGAATCGTGCGCGGCGGCGACAGACGGAGGAGATGGTCGTGTGTGCGAGAGAGTGAGATAGGGGAGAAGAGTGAGCGTGCGAAGGGGGTACTAGGCCTATGGGCAGCCCAGTACCACTCGGGTGAGTGTAACCAGGCCAGGTGGGCCGGGCCAGCCTAGTGGGCCAGGCCCGTATCTTAATAGGATTATTTAAAAAGAATAATTACAAATATACCCCTGAGATAAAAATGGCTCTAGATAAAAACATAAAAATCCTAAAAATACAAATAATATATCTATAAATTCACAAAAGTATTTTCTATTGAATAAAAATAATCAATAGAATTTTTGGCAATTAAAATTTAGAGTTAATAATAATAGGATGCTAATTAATTTTGAATTTTACAAAAATATGGGAAACACCTAAAATTTAAAAAATTCACTTTTAAGATCCTAAATGAATATACTATTGTAGAAAAATACTAATTTGTATTTTTGCAAAGTGAATTTGGTGTGATGAAAATAAATCCTATTTCCTTAAAGGAATTTCATAAAATATTCAAAGGAAATAAATTCATAGAATGATATTGTCTTTTATTGATTAAATAAAATAGTAAGCTTTTACTAAAAGGGTAAGACATGCAGGGAAGCAAATAATACATCATTGCATGACATTACTATGCATGGCATATTGCTTCTTTAAATATTGTCCTTACCAGACAATAATGGTTCTTTGTAGAAACCAGAGCTCAAGGTCAGGTGGAAGCATCCGACTTCACTACCTTGCAGTCACAAGGCAAGTTCATAACTTGCTCATGTCCTTTGAAGAGTCTTTACCAAAGATATTGCAAATTGTGTATTATCATCTATGATTTGGAAACAGAAAATGATATCTTATTTAATAAATAAGATATAGAATCATCCTAAGTGATGATAAAGATCAGCAATGGAACTTAGGGTTCCAATTGCGTAAGTCACATAGGCTTAACAACCCATGACATCAGTGATTCTAGCGCCGTATAATACGCGTTAACCATGAGATTTGGAATGGGACAAAGAAGTCAACTATAACTTCTTCCTTTCATATGGAGGCAAGATGACCTTATCGTGACATTGGGATTCCTGCTATGGATCCAACATATGGGTGGGCACCCTTAGGCCCCACGATTTTGGTCTCTAGATTATTTATGAGTGGCTGCCGGAGGTATAGTCGTGCCTTTTATGGAGCTTACCAGGGGCATCACCACTTCATAGAGTCTTCGAGAACTCAACAGGGTTATAGCTTGCCCTAGTTAGAGGCTTAATGGAGGTGTAGTCAGCCCCGGAGGATCGTGCAGACATATGGGGTCGCGGAGAGGTGGTGTTTGGCTTGGATCACCTACTGGGCCCCACATCATGGAATTGTGGACGGGAAAGTACGCCCGGTTGTGCAACAAGGAGTTGGTGTCTCATGGGTAAAGCAACGCACCTCTATAGAGTATAAGGATTGTGACATGTTACTCTCTGTTCCGGGAAGGAGCTACGAACACGGCAGGAAAGGAACTCCATGAAGTTCTGGTCAACCTAAGAAGGCTGATGGGCATAGTTTTTGATAATAAAATCAATCTTTGAAGAAATGTTTACGAAAAATACATAGTACCAAGGACGTATTGTCCGAGGTGGTAGATAGAGCATCAAACTTCCCACATTGCATATAATGAACTTGCTGGGTAACACTGTTACTCACTCCTTCCTTTGAACGCCTGCTTAGACTCTGAGAATCCAAAAGACACTTCGATATACGTAGCTGATGGACAAGAGGACATCTGCTACAAAGAACCCGACCTGTCTAGAAGAGTTGAAGGGGTGGACTACGAGATACGCTATGGAGTGGAGGGCAACGAGTCCGAGTAGTTGCCTTAGTTATTAGTAAACCAATTGAGCCGAACAGCAGGAACTATATAGAATAAATTGTTGAGCTCAATTCAGAGTATGAGTTTAGTTTTTAATATCTTCCGCTGAAACTACTTAAGTTTAGTTTGTATTTTCATAATATTTGAAGTGTGAGAACTCTCGGTTTGTAATAATAAAGTGTGTATGTTTGTAATATGGACCCACAATGTTTCTATTGTACCACTCTGAGGGGTGTGATATTTACGGAACGGTGTTCTGTGAGTGTCATATCAACGACTATAGTGTACTACACATGCAGTGGTATGCGGGGTCACCGCAAGTATCATGCGACAAAGGGAATCCATATTGTATGTTATTGATTATTTCGATCACGAAGTCATCGTTGAATATGTGGGAGCCATTATGGATCTCTAGGTCACACTATTGGTTATTGATCGGAGAGGTGTCTCGATCATGTTTGTAGAGTTCACGAACCGTAGGGCGACACACTTAAGGTTCAATGTTTTTTAAGTATCTATAATATCTATAAAGTTCATCCCCACTGAGGGGTATTTAATGTTTGCAAGCTGAAATTTGGTGCAGCCACGACACCTCAATTATCCATATTCGTCGGATTTAAAAGATGCGGTCCAGATATGGTCCAAAGCCTGAGGCGCGTACCCCTGGCCGGTTGCTTCTCTGAAGTGGTAGTTCACTCGACCGGCCCAGCCCAAGACTAAGATCCATTCCTTCCCGGCCCATCTCTGGTTCTTCTTCTCAACCTGCAGCACAAAGAGAAAAAAAGAGTCGCCCGACCAGTCCCCACCAGAGAGAGTCCATGCCGCCGCATCAAATCGTCGTTCATACCTTCCGATCTCCCGCGAGAAACTGCCCGATGCCTCTTGATCTCCCGCATATCTTTTGTTTTTACTCCTACCATCATTGGATGGTAACGCCATTGTCCCGACATCTCCCACGATGTTCTATGGATTTTAATGGCTTCCCTCGGATGACTGATGCGGTCAATCGTGTATATGAACCCCTCGGTTGCATCATCTTCAAACCCCTCAGATACCCCTCTCGAGCAACCTGCTCGCTGTGTCCGTTGCCTCGGTTTGATGGTGTTGCCGAATGTGTTCTCCTTTAACTCTGCTCCGAATATCCATCTGTGAGCCGTCCATCTTCCTGCTCTCTTCCTATATTCTTTTCCTTGCGTCTCTCTCTGTTTGCAGAGCCTGGAGGTGGGCTGCCGTTCATTGATTATAGTGGATATTGTTCTATTAGCAGGTTAATCAAGGAAGGCTAGGTGCACTGTGTCGTTCACTCTTCGTCTGAAACAATCTTGCGCCATCAGATTCACACGTGAGTGCCCTTCATTTGTCGCACCGTGCGTTCATAATGATTTTTTAACAACAAATTTTCCCTAATTTTCATGTACAGTTTCTTCACTTCTGCCAGACTGACCGAGCGAGCAACATTTTTTGTTCTACAAAGACACATACACTGAACTGATGTTGTCCTGCTTAAGTTCAGTTTATTTGTTCCAGCAAGCCTATTCCAAACGGTATGTGCCTCTAATATGCATCTGCTTTTTTTTGTTCTACTGTACATGTTGTTCTTTACCATGATTTGTTACTTCCCATGATTAAACAATTGGCATGCTCACCTAGAATTATGGTGTCCTCTAGCCCTTTGTTACTGCAGATACCAGATCCTGTTCTGATGATTAATGGTCATAATGATGACAAACGAGTGGTAGATGTTACAAACCCGCAGACATGTCCTGATGAACAAAGGCCTCACAACGATGGATTTTTTTGAATATTCAGCCTTTTTTGTGAAATGTCTTAAATTCTCCCTCTACATGTGAGTAAAATCCTATGATTATCTTTACCTATGTGTCTTTGTTCCTGATGTGGAGGATACATAGTAATACGAGTGTCTTTGTTCCTTGGCATGGATTCTCTTTGTGTATCTATAGAAAATGAATAGCTGACTCATGCGTCTTCTTTCTTTCCTTTTCGTACTTGCTGGTCAAAAAATTGTATTTACAATGCATATCTGTCCAGTTTGTTGTGGCCTGCCTACTGTGATGATTTCTAAATGATAGACTTGCTCACTTCATCAGTTAAAAAATATGACGCAGCCATATTATACTTCAAATTGAAAATGGTTGTGATTTTAATGATACGCGTGCCTTTAAAATACTTAATATATTTGAATTCAAGGCCAGGTAAATAATCATACGATTTCCACTTTATATCACTATATGCAAATGAACACTATTTTTATATACTGTTCCATGACATTTGTGGAATACAGTAAACACATCTCTAATGTTCCATGACATTTGTGGAATACAGTAAACACATCTCTAATGCCCGCCGCAATGCGTCATGTTTGCAGAGTTCACGAACCGTAGGGTGACACACTTAAGGTTCGATGTTTTTTAAGTATGTATGGAATATGAGTTGGAGACTGAATGTTGTTCGGAGTCTCGGATTGGATCTAGGACATCACGAGGAGATCCGAAATAGTATGGAGAATAAGATTCATATAATGGAGGTCATTTTCTGGGGTTTGGAAAAGTTCCAGATTTTTTGTTTAGAGCTTCTAGAACCTTTAGGAAGCTTCTAGAAGGTTCTAAAGGATATAAACTTGAATCCCAAGAAAATAGGGGATAAGTCTTGGGGGATTCTTCCCCCTCCCCATGCGCCGACCCTAAGGGGAAGTGGGCGAAGGGGGGGGGGGGAACCCTAGGCTACACCCCCTCTATATAAAGAGGGGAGGGGTGGTGCCTCCCCCTTTCCCCTTCCACCCCAACCCTAGCTGCCACCCTCCTCCTCCTTCCTCCCGCCCCATCTTAGGCGAAGCCCTGCAGGATTTCTCCTCCACCATCACCACCACAACCATGTCGTCGTGCTGCTGGGATTCCAAGGGGATCTGCTACCTCTGCTGCCCGCTTGAATGGGGAGATAAAGGGCTACATCGAGTCCGTACGTGTGACCGAGTGCGAAAGCGCTGCCGGAACGCAGCGCCGGAAGGATCGTCTACGCGATCTAGATATCGGCAAGTGATCGACTACATCAACCACGATATCCGATCTCGTTAAAGGCTTGGGATCTTCGAGGGTTAGTTCTCATCTATCTCGTCACACTTATCTTGTAGATTAGATCTTGGCTTTTCCATAGATTGGATCTTGGTTTTGTTCGTTCTTGCGGTAGAAATTTTTGTTTTCCATGCTACAAACCCTATACATTAAAATGGTCCTACCATGTCAATCTCCCAGATTGTGAAGGGCCATGTAATTGGAATTGTCCGTAGCTAATCAGCCGAAACATGAGCTTGTTTGGCGCATTTTTGGCAGCCTCTGCACGTCTTGACCAGTTTCTCAACATCTGCCTTAGCTGTAAGCCAGAAAAATCCGTGTTGAAAAGATTTTGCCACTAAGGATCTGGCTGTGGCGTGATGACTGCATTCGCCCTCGTCGGTTTCCCTTAGGGTTTCTACTCGTTCTTCTAGAGAGACGCAGTGTTGAAATACCCCAGACACACTCCGCTTGTAGAGCTCACCATTGATTATTGTATAAGATTTTGCTTGTGGGACGATCTGTCGGCTCAGAACTTCGTCTTTGGGTAATTTTATGTCTAGCAAGAAATCAAGGTAGGGTTTTGTCTAGCTGGGGATAACAACTAGAAGTGCTATGAGGGGTGAGTCGGATTTGGTCGAATACTCCTCATCAACACTTGTGATAGAGGGAACTTTCAGGTGATCCAGAAAAGCACCATCTAGGACCTGTTTCTATGAAGAGCCTAATCTTGATAGTGCATCTGCTTCCTGATTTTCTGCTCTAGGGATATGTTGAACTTCAAACCCTTTGAGCGATTTAGATAATTCATCCACGATGACTTGATAGGCTGCCATGAGCTTGTTTGCCCTACATTGATCGGATACTTGCTGAGAAACTAAATATGAGTCTCTGTAGCACATGATTTGGTGAACTCCGATGTCTTTAGCAATCCGAAGTCCATGTAATAGTGTTTCATATTCAGCAACGTTATCGGTCACCGTGAAGTGAATCTATAACACATAGAAGAACTTATCTCCTTGGAGTGATTTGAGCACCACGCCAGCCCCCGAGCCCCCGAGCGCCTTCGACCCATCAAAGTGGAAGGTCCAGTATTCCGACTCTAGGGTACTAGTGTTTTCTATCATCTCTATCCAATCAACAACAAAGTCGGCAAGTATTTGGGATTTTATTATTGTTCGTGGTTTTTTCTCAATGTCGAAAGCAACAAGCTCGATTCCCCACTTAGCAACATGTCATGCGGCATCATTGTTGTTGATTATATCTTTCATGGGAGCTGTGCTCACCACTATGATCTTGTGCTATTGAAAATAGTGTCGTTGCTTTCTGGCGGCAAAGAATACACCATAGCTAACTTTTGATAATGTGGATACCGTTCTTTAGACTCTGTTAGGACCTCAGTGAGGTAATAAGTCGGATGCTGCACCAAGTGCTCCTGCTTTTCCTCCTTCCGCTCCAACACCGTGAAGACAATGGCAACTTTGTTTGTCACGGCGATGTAGAGCAGCATGGGATCCTAAGGTTCTGGAGCTACAAGAATAAGGGAAGATGAGAGTACTGCTTTCAGGTCTTGGAGTATATCTTCAGCTTTGTCGGTCCAGACAAATTTTTCAGTTTTTTTAAGAGTTTGTATAATGGTGCGACTCTTTCGCCGAGCCGGCTGAAAAACGACTCACTGCTGCAATGCAATCAGTGAGCCGTTGTACGTCCTTTAAGCGAGTGGGCCTGGTAATGTTGAGTATAGCCTTTATTTTGTCATGATTCACTTATATGCCTCTTTGAGACATAATGACACCTAACAATTTCCTAGCTGGGATTCCGAAGAAACACTTTTCGGGTTAAGCATTATGTTGTATTCTTATAGATTCGCGAATGTTTCCTCCAAGTCAGAAATTAATGTTTCCTTCTTTTGGACATCACTCTTTTGTCATCCATGTAGGCATGTACATTGTGTCCGATTTGGTCGTGGAGGCAACGCTGCATAGTGCGTTGATATGTAGCTCCTGTGTTTTTAGGCCGAAGGATATCATTATGTAGCAGAAGGTTATGAAGGGGGTGATGAATGAAGTCTTCAGTTTATCTGACTCCTTCATACGTATTGGTGATAACCAGAATACGTGTCGAGAAAACAAAAGAGTTGCGAGCCTGATGTTCATTCGATAACTTGGTCGATTCTAGGCAGAGCGAATGGATCTTCGGGACAAGCCTTGTTCAAGGCAGAATAATCAACACACATCCTTAAATCAAGAGTGTCTTTTTAAGGGACCATTACAGGGTTAGCCTCCCACTCGGTGTGGATGACTTCTTCAATAAATCTGGCTAGTTCTTGTCGGGCTAATTTGTTGGCTATAGCTTTGCGCTTTTGATCGCTGAAACATCATAAGAACTGTTTGACGGGTCTAGCCTTAGGATACACATTAAGAGAGTGCTCGACAAGTTCCCAGGTACTCCAGTCATGTCAAAAGGTTGCCATGCGAAGAAATCTTTATTAGCTTTGAGGAACTCAATGATCAGGTTTTCCTATGCGTGATCTAAGCCAACACCTATCCGCGTCACCTTGGAGGGGTTAATATCCTTCAGCAGTGCCGTCTTTGTCTATTCTGATGCCTTGAAGTCTAGAGTCAGCTTCAGCACCTCCTTCTTCACAGCGGGCATCTCGTACATGTGAGTATTTTTCTTGATATCCTAGTACACCTCGGCGTGTAGCACGACTTCGGCAAAGGCAGCAGCTCCGTCTTTGCACTCTCGTGCTTTCTTCGGGTTTCCACGGACCGTGATGACGCACGGGGACCCGGAAGTTTCATCATATTATAGATGTAGCAGGGGCGAGCCATAAACTACCAATAGGCTGGACACTCGGAGATAGCATGGTATACGCTCTTGAACGACACCACTTCAAATGATAATGGTTCAGTCGAATAATTACCCGGTGTTCCAAAGGTAATGTCCAGAGTGATTTCTCCCAGAGAGTTTGCTTGTCTTCCGGGGACAAAGCCATGGAAAACCACACTCCTTTAGTTCAGCTGGGTTTCCAAGGCCATTCAATAGTCCTTGCGAATCATCATCATCATTAGCATATTTGTTGGCCATTTCTATCATCTCGACCAAATTGGTAACCTTGTCTCGCTTCAACTGGTGGCGCAACAATCCGACTAGGAGCCCCGCTATGAAAGCTTCAATCGTGGTTTTCTCATTTACTCCTTCGTAGGATTTCTTTGTGTTGATCCATCATCCGAGGTAGTCCCGACAAGTTTCTTCGGGTTTTTGGACGGAACGCTACAAGTATCCGACTGTGTAGGGCCTCCTATATGTACCCTTGAAATTTTAAAAGAACGCACTTTGCATGTCATACAATTGTGGATGGTGTTTTCTGGAAATTCATTTAGCCATGATCGAGCCGTCTTCCACAACATCGGTGGGAGATACCGGATTGCAACCAAGATTTTTCCTCCTTTGGCAATGTAGCAAGCCTGGAAAAAATCCTAGAGCCAAGTATCTAGCCAAGCTACGCCGTCGTAGGGTTGGATGTGCCTTGAAATGGCAAAGCCCTCCAAAAAGTCTGTCTTGCGGATTCATGGCCGAAGCACTTTGGGACCACGTATATGTTGTTCGACTCGTAGAGCTGCGCCTCAATGTTTGAGTTGATCCAGTTTCAGGCATCTCTTGGAGATAGCGAATGTCATCCCGAATGTTCGTCGTGGCTACGGGACCATGGAGCTGGATCTCTACTTCTCCTACCACCTGCTCCACACTGACGCCCTCCCTGGCTCATGTGGGAGTTGTTGTGGTCACTGCCTGGTGGGGATGGTTGTAATGCCCCAGCCTTTAGGGCTACAAAAGAGTGAGTGTGAATTTGCATTCATGCATAAGAAAATCGAGGGGATTTTCACGTAAACTAAAGGACTATAGGTATCAGGATTTCTTTCACTTTGATGAGTTAGGTTTTTGTCCATTTAGGTGAATGCGATGAATTCTGACATGACCTTTAGGAAATTTTGACTGTTTTGGGAAATTAGCTTAAATTGACATTTGAATTTTGAATTGACCTTTGAAATAAATTCAAGTTATAAATATCTAGGAGTTTATCTTATTAAAGAAAATAGAATAATTCTAAATGAAATATTATTGTTATCACATATTGATTTTTCAAATAATGGAATTCAAGTAAAACAAATTAGTTTAAATAAAGATAAAAGAATACAAATCTTTATTCCTTTAAATAAATTACAAACTGAATCATTACAGACAAAGAAAAGAAATTCAATTCTAGAAATAAAGAAAATGAATTATTTATTAAATATATATAACATTATATGTACAAATAAATAAAAGAAATTACTAAGGAATTAAAGAAAATCCTATAACTATTTTCTAAACTAAGTCTTTAGTCTTCTTATTATTTCATGTGTTATTTTGTACCTTCAAGTGAAACAAAGTAAACAAAAAATGAAATAATGGGTTAGTGTTAGTATTTTCTCTCATAATGAACAATGTAATGCACTATAAATATTTCATCACTAAGAAAAATGGAAACAGGGGCAAGTTTCAGCAACTGTAGCATATGTTCTTAATATCAACTAAGCCTCAGTGCAACATCATTGGCCTAAGGGGCAAATTTCACCAAAGAAAGAGATGGAAAGGTTAAAGTGGGGCAAATTTCACCAAAGAAAGAGATGGAAAGGTTAAAGTAATAGAAGTAATAATCCAAAGTTACTAGAACTGATCCATATTAGCATACCATGTAGGCACACAACACACACAACAGTGCATGCATGTGTGTTGTCAGCACAGGGGTAAAACCAGGGTAGGATAAATACCAGTCGTAGCAACAAAGAGAGATATGCTGAACATTTCTCACAACCCCAAGAATAGCAAGAACAACACACCATTTAAGCTCTTTTTTATCACCAGATCACCAAAAAACCAACAAACAGATCCAATAGCTACTAAGGCAATCATGGTCACTTAAGGAGGGGTGGTTTTGGTGTTGAGCAAGGTCAAGCTAGCAGTTGGGAGGAGCAGGTCAAGTCACTCGTAGGGAGTGGCCAAGCAAGATCAAGCCAGGAGTTAAGGCAAGGAGGAGAAGGTCAGCAACAAGATAAAACCAGAAGCAACATCACCACAACCACCACAAGCTTTCGAAGCAAACATAAGCTTCAGCAACAACACAAGTTGCTATATATAAGAAGTGTACATGGTTAATATATATAGCAACTTGTGTTGACTTGGTCGGTAAGCGTGGCAGGAGCGACCAGGGCAGCCGGAGCTCGCCGAGATCAAGCGGCGGCAGCTACGACACCACGGAGTCGCTAGAGAGAGGGAGGAGAGGGGTGACCCAGCGAGCGAGCGTGCATGTGTGGCAGGGTTAGGCCATGAGTGATTCTGCGGCTGGGTTGGGTTCAACCCAGCCCAGTGGACCAAACTGGGCCAAGGTGGGCCGAATAGGCCGGGCTGGGCTGGCCCATAGGACCAGTCCAGTGAAATAAATAAAGGTTAGATCTTTAATAAAATTTTAAAATACCCTTGAGAATATTTAGGCTCTAGAAAAATAAAGAAAAATCCTAAAATACATATGATACCTCTAAATATTCACAAAGATATAAGTTATCTAATAAAAATTCTAACTTCTCTTTTGAAATGGTAAAACATTAAATTCATTATTTAGAGGAAATAATTCCTTATGGATTTTTATAAAAATAAGAATAATATGTAAAAATAAATGAAAATTATTTTTAAGACCTTGACTAAGTATATTTTAGTAGAAAATACTGAGTATATTATTTCAAAAGGATTTAAGATTTCTAAAGTAATAAATACTTATTTGTCTAGTTTATTAAAATAAAATACTTGTTTGTCATATGTTAATTCTTAAAAATTATTTCCTATGTAATAAATAATCATATGCCCTTATAAAATATTGATGTCTTGAAAAGTATCCTTTACACCTAAATACTAAACCTAAAACCATAATTATTGTTTCTGATAAAACTGAAGTGTAAACTATTAGCTATATAATACTCCTTTAGAACCTTAAATCAATTATAAACCAATAACCTTCAAGTTAACATTATGCATCATTCACTTATATTGAGGGTGAATGATCTCATCTCTTTAACCATACTAAACATGACTTGAAAGCTTAATATGAATTAATCAAACCATAAAATGAGATGACCATATCTCATAATCTACTTTAACTCTATAAGTTACCTATCATAGACTTGCTAGGTTTAGATTCATAGAGCTATACCCAATACCTATACGGTTTCTCCATCGATTGTACCTAGGAAAAATCTTAAACTCGAAAGCAATATAAAAATATTGTATATTAACTTTAATAATATTTATAGCTAACTTTGGTATGTTACACAATGTATACAACTACTTCTCAAAAGGCAATAAGAAGCACGCACTCCTACTAGACATGGAAGGACATCAAATATTCTTTCTAGATTCTAGTCTGAAGTTGATAGATTTCTTTTGCTTGCTCTCCGTTACTTTCCTGATGTAAAGACAAGAAGAATGATAGAGGATTATTCTTGGTAGTGTGTCATTGTACAATGGTACATAAGTGACGTGGATCTAGCAACATGGGTGGGCACCCTTAGAGCCCTACTGTTTTGGTGTCTAGATTATTTGTGAGAGGGTGCGGGAGGTACGGTCGGTCATTTTTAATGGAACCTACCAGGGGCACAACCGACTCATAGAGTCTTCAAGGGCCTATCAGAGTTATAGCGGTCCGAAAGGGGGCTTAACTGAGATGTGGCAGCTTGAAGGATCGTGTTGGCATGTGGGGTCATGGAGAAGGGAAGTGATTGGCTTTGGTCCTTATACCGGGCCTCATACTAAGGAAGTATGAACCGGTTGGCCGCTCGGATGTGCAAAAGGGATAAGGATCTTTCATGGGTAAAGCAATACACCTCTACGGAGTATAAAAAAGTGTGGCATGTCACTCCCTGTTCAGGGAAGGAGCTGTGAATGCTACTGGAAAGGAACTCCATGAAGATCTAATCAACCTGTGAAGACTAACGAACATAGCTTTTCGGAATAAAAGCAACATTTGAAGAAATGCTTACGAAAACCTGCATAACCAACGCCCTTTGGTTTGTGGTTGTAGTTAGTGCATAAAACACTCTATTTTAGTGAACTTGCTGAGTATGCTCATACTCAACCGTACCTTCTTAACCCTTGCTAGATTCCGAAGAAATCAATGGTGAACCTAGGAGGAGAACTACTTTGAAGAGTTGAAGATATACAGTGGAGATCAACGGAGTCGATGACTACATCCAAAGTTATGGAGGTCAAGCTGAAGCGTAGAGTATAAATAAATCCCTACAATCTAGAACCTACTTCTGTAGAGCGTTGCTATAGTAGCAATTTCAAGCCACAGTTATATATTAATACTAGTAGTATTTCTAGTATAGACTTTGAGTTTCAATTTCTGGGTTTCTTTTGTAAATTATAATCCTCGCTGCTTCGAGGAGGTTCTTTGGATCTTTTGTGATGTGTAATATGTAATCTAAACAATGTTTTTGTTGTACCACTCCCAGGGATATAATACAGGTGAACGGTGTTCACTGGTGTTATGTCAACGACTATAATATACTACATCATGCAGTGGTATGTTGGGTCAGCGCAATGGTGGTTCAGGTGGGCTGTTTCCAGCTAAACACCCGGACTCCCCCCGAAGCGTCATTATGTCGGCCTTGAGGTGGTTCTTTGTGATGTCGGCCACCTTGCCGTCTGTGACCAGCGTAGCCTTCATCATCCCTTCACCCGACATTGTCGACATTGTGACAAGGTTCGGCCTGACGGCTTGTGTGCCTGGGAGGTGGTGTTAACACCAGAATTTTTAAGTCCAGATGCCTATTATGCCGTACATCGCAATCCCAAGATTACCATTTTTAAGAGACATAACAAAATTGGTACCACAGTACATCATCCATTACAAATCATAATAGTCTTACAAATAGTTGATCTCATGATCAAGTCTTAATAGAAATCAGAGCAGCGGATAACGTAGTAGACTCCATCTTCATGGTCACAGGCAATGCTGACGATGGGAGATGATCCTAGTTATCATAGTCCTCCTTATAGTCTGGCCATGGAAATAGCCAGGGGCAAATCCATGAGGACTCTTAAAGTACTCGCAAACTATCAATAATGTAAGTAAGACACTTATAGTAGGAATCCTAAGCTCTAGTCTTGTTTGCAATAAGCCAGTTTTATTTCAGAAGTACTTAGTAGTAGAGCCTAAGTTAGTTATGTAAATTACTTAAGTGGGAACCTAGTTTCATGTTCACAACCCTATTGTGGTCAAGTCAAAGTCATTGTTCAAGTCACAAGTCATTTTGAAAACATCTAACAACGGAACAGTATGACCACTCAACCTGTCCATAACCGCGGACACGGATATTCGAATAGTTTGACACTCTGCAGAGGTGGTATACTTTCACCACAAGATTCGATACATCTGTCAGGGCTAGCCCTGAATAATCATACTGGGTATGCGGATAATCAATCCTAACTTTTCAATTACACACCCTAGTATAGGCACCTCCCCTATGAGCTTGGCCTGCCAGCCATGGCCAACTGCCATCCCGGGAACTGCATAGGTGGACAATCATATTCATGAGGAAGCCTCAGCTTCACCTCTTTCTGCAAGGGAACCCATACTAAGACATATGAACTTCCAGTTAAGCCCTACCAACTCAGGTATTGTGGGTGTATGGTAAAATTGGAATGGTATCGCATCCAAACCCAACCATCGGTTTTTATCAAAGTCAAGGCTCATGCCTCTTTCAGTTTCATCATCAAACCATTGTGTTTCATCATCAAACCATTGTGTTTCATTACACATGTCAAAACATTTCAATAGAATAAATCCTCATTCCAAGGTTTTCATAATCCTTTTCTCCAAGTATTCCCATCTAAAGTGATCAAGTTTTAGCTTAGCACTAGCCACTAGTGTTGAGGGTATCACTATTGAGGGGTGCTACTCAAGTATAAGTATTCAAGACCAGTTCTATGATCTTGATGGTATCCATCCTATTTTCCACTAATCAGAATTCATTAACTAAGTAAGAAACTTTAGTAAAAGGAAAAGTAAAGCTTGCAAGTAAAACTTGGGATGGGTATAATCAAAGTTGCATAACCAAGCATGCCTAGGGCATCTTGCATAGGTTATCTTGCATTAGTTATCTTGCACTAATAGCTTTCCTTGTTGGGTGAAGTCGTTGAAGTTCTCTTCCTCTTCCTCGAAGTACTCCTCCTTGTCGTAGCCTGGGTCAGTACTAGTGTCTATAAATACATACGAGGTACACAATCACCAAACAACACTTCACTACTTCTATTTAGCACATAAAGGCTCACACTAGATGATCTAGCGTCATCTCAATCATCACATGAAATAATGACACATTCTTATTTATCTTCTTTTGGGAAAAGTAATTTCTACTCATTGAAAAATACTTAAGATTTAATATTCCGCAATTAAAATATGGGATCATATTGACACATGTCATCACCACATATTTCAATACTTGGGAATGTGTTTTAAGGTGGAGGTCATATATTACAAGATTTAATATTACTATTTAATAATATTAAAGTGACTAGAAATGCCTAGATAACATTCTTTTAATATTAATCTATGTTTAATATCTGTAAAACCAAATCTTTTTACATATTCATGTAGAGCATGGAAAATGTGATTTTTAAGAGTTGGAATCTACCCAAAAGCATTTATGGTTGATTTTATAAAAATGTTTGAAGTGGTAAAAGTCTCTGTCATGTTATTTTTTTGTATAGGTGATCTATAATTTCAAATGGCTTGAATCCAATGGGAGTGATTCGATATTTTCACTAACTTTCTAACAAAATTGGAATCATGCAATTTGGTTCAGTACAACTCTTTGAATTCAATTTTGAATACAGCTACAAAATAGGGTTTTTAACTAAATGGCAAAATTCTATTTGAATTGTTGGGCTCTACGCGGGAAAGAACTTGGTCCGGCCCAATTGCACAGCGCGCGCAGCGGGTTGCTGATAGGTTGGTCCCATGCGTCAGTGGATCTATCTAAACGAAACGGTACCAGCTAATATCAGCGCTACGATAAAGAACAAGATCGACAACTGAGGTTCATCGTCTATGTCGTAGAGGTCTCTCGGGATTCTAAACTTAGCGGCACGGTGGGGGTTGTCGGAGGCTTACCAGGGCTCCATCTATGTCCGGCGATGGGGACGAATGGGCTGGTAGACGATGGCGAGTCGAACGGTGGTCGCGGCGGCTCCTGGGGTGGCTCCAATCAACAGCGCCCTTCCTTCACTACAGCGGTGGGCTCCGGCCAAATTCCGGTGACGTGGTGCTCGCCTTGCTCCGGGGAAGGGTCTGGGATGTTTCTGAGAGACAGGAGTGGAATTGTGTGCCGTTTGAGGTCTGGGGAGGGTCCTATTTATACACTAGCGATGGAGGCAGAGCGGCATGGCTCGGGCTCATCGACGACGCTGCTACAGGTCACGATATGAATGGCGGATGGCATGGGTCGACGCGCTGGACTGCGGCAATCGTCACACGCATAGTGGTGGGGCAAGGGATGGTCTCAGTCGGTTGGGAGAGGTCCGTGCTCTGTGCGGGTACGGCAGTGTTCGTCATCGAGTACGATGGTCACGGGGCGCGCGACGGCGAATGGTCGTCTCTAGGAGGTCACTGGTGACGCGGCGAGTGCGGGTACGCGCGGAGAGAGCAAGGCGGGGCGTGGCTACGCGAGGCGGCTTCGGCGCTCTGGCGTGCTCTTGGCATGGCTGCGAGTTAAATGGGTGCGGCTGCGCTGGCTTCTCCACTGCTCGCCGTTGGTCTAGGGGTGGACAGAGAGGTGCGGTGAGGTCATGCCTACTCGCTAGTGGTCGTGGGAGAGGGCGGTGCGGCGTGTGGCGTTGTGTCCATGGTCGATCGGCATGGACATGCTCGGGTATGATATGGCACTGGTGCAACAATGAAGGAGAGATACTCCATTGCATGGCCAGGTACTGGGGTGATCATGGGTGAGTTACTGAGGCTAATTGCAGTACAATTGGTGAGAAATTGAGTGATCACAAACAGTAGATAGTTGGTAATCTGTACTCTGTCTACTAGGTGTTCGACTAAATGGCCGCATGATATAAAGATTCAAATTTTTGAATGAATTTTGGTTGTTGTGTTGGTCACATGCTTGAGTATCTCTGGTTGCTAGGGATTCCCAGATGGTGTTGGTTTGAGTGGTTTTTGCAAAATGGTGATCTATGCACCTATACTTGATTCAATTTTGAATTGCCTCTCAAATAGGTTTGAAATTGGTTTCTGTAGATTTGTAAAGTTTGCTTGGGTTCATTTTTACTTGGTCTAGCAAGGGGTGAAAAGAAATATAATTGTTTCTGTTGGAAATCTTTTACTAGAAATGCCCAAAGTGGACTAGTGGCTAATTTTGGCCAAAGTGACCATTTGATCATATGCTTCATATTTGATTTTCTTTTTATTTGAATTTGTTTGGAATTGACCTAGATGATGTGGCATTAATCCTTAAACTAATCCTTATCATTTATAGCAATCAAACATGGCAAAGGCAAGCATTCATGCATTAGTAGAAATCACACATGCACTCATATGGGTTTAAGAAATAAAGTTTTTGTTAACCCTAATCTTGGGTGATTAGAACTTGATAAGCTTGTTTAATATTTTTGAGATGTTAGAAACCTTCCCTCCTTAAATAGAATCTCATTCCGAGATTCAAGAAAAAACTAGGAACTAAAGAGAATGGGAAACTCTGTCCTAATATAATCTTCTTGCTCCCAAGTGGCTTCTTCTTCGGTATGGTTACTCCACTAGATCTTGAGAAACTTGATACTGCTGGTCCAGGTGGTTATGAATGCTTCTTCCAAAATATGAATGGGCACTTCACGATAAGTTAGATCCTTGTTGATATCTATGGCTCTATGATCGATGTTCTTGAAAACTTCGGTCTTCTCCGGAACTTCTAGGCATTTCCTAAGTAACAAGATATGGAACACATCATGTACGTCTAACATCTCCTCAGGTAGTTCATCTCCTCAGGTAGTTCCAATTGATAGGATACTTCTCCTCTGCGGCTTAAAATCTTGAAAGGACCAATATATCTAGGGCAAGCTTCCCTTTCAGTTGGAAACACTACATTCCTTTCAAGGGTGATACTTTGAGATACACGAAATCTCTGACATTGAAGGTCAGGTCTCGACGTCTTTTATCAGCGTAACTCTTCTGTCTGGATTCAGCGGTCTTGAGGTGTTCACGGACTTTGTGAACCTTTTCTTCGGCTTATCATAGGATATTGGGTCCGAATATCTCACTCTCTCCTACTTGCGACCAATTCAGGGGGTACGACACTTCCTTCCATACAAAAACTAAAAGGGGGACATTTGCAAACTGGCTTGATAACTATTGTTGTAGGAGAATTCTGCGAAAGGCAGACAATCTGTCCATTTAGATCCATATTCCAACACATAGGCTCTCAACATATCTTCTAGTATCTGGTTTACTCTTTCTGTTTGTCCATCAGTTTGCGGGTGATAAGATGTGCTGAAGTTCAGTTTGGTTCCTAATCCTTCTTGGACTTTGTTCTAGAACCTTGAGGTAAACTGGGTTCCTCGATCTGAAACAATGGTCTTGAGTGTTCCATGCAGACTGACTATTCTAGCAATGTATAATTCCGCTAGCTTCGAGCTTTGATAAGTGGTCTTGACTGGTATGAAATGAGCTACTTTGGACAGTCTATCCACTATGACCAAAATAGAATAATTTCCCCTACTAGATGTAGGTATACCTGTGATGAAATCCATTCCAACATAATCCCATTTCCATTCCGGAATCTGCAATGGTTGCAAAAGTCTTGCAGGTCGCTAATGTTCTGCCTTGACTCTCTGACAGATATCACACTTGGCTATGTAGCTTCCGACTTCTCTCTTCATTTTGTGCCACCAAAATTGCTCCTTCAGATCCTGATACATCTTCGTTCCAACCGGGTGAATAGAATAAATGGTGTCATGGGCTGCCGGCACATAGATACGTCCTTTATACCACAACACTCCTTCTTCATCTTCATTGAATCCAGGTACCTTCCCTGTACTAATACGACACTTGATTCCATCAATACTTGTATTTCCTTTCTAGGCTTCCTTTATCTGACTGATTAGGGTGGGTTGAAGTTCAATGCTAGCTAGAAATTCTTCGCTAACTAGCTCCATTCTGAAATTTTCCAACTCCTCATGCAAACTTGGCTGGTCTTCCTTAATGATGGTGGTTAATCTACATGGCAATCTACTAAGAGCATCCGCTACCACATTGGCCTTGTCGGGGTGGTAGTGAATGTCAAGGTCATAATCCTTGATAACTCTATCCATCTCCTTTGCCTCATATTCAGCTCCTTCTGAATGAAAATATACTTCAAACTCTTGTGATCCGAATAAATCTCACAGCGGTTACCCATGAGGTAATGACGCCATGTCTTCAAGGCTAAAACTATGGCTGATAGCTCTAAGTCATGGGCGGGATAGTTCTGCTCATGTTGCTTCAGTTGTCGGGACATATATGATATTACTTTGCCTTCTTGTATCAATACACATCCGAGACCAATCTTGGATGCATCACAATATATATCAAAAGGCTTCTTGATATCCGGCATGATCAAAATTGGGGCTGAAATAAATCTTTTCTTAAGGTCTTGAAAACTTGCTTCACACTTGTCGGTCCATTCAAACTTCTTATCTTTCTTCAACAACTGGGTCATCGGCCTTGCGATGCTTGAAAATCCTTCAACAAACTTGCGGTAATATCCGGCTAATCTAAGAAATGCACGGACTTCGGTTTGAGTCGTTGGGGCTCTCCATTCTTCTAAATCCTTAATATTGGCAGGATCAACAACAACTCCTCCAGCTGACAAGATATGGCCTAGGAATCCTACTTCCCTTAACCAGAACTCACATTTTCTAAACTTGGCATACAATTGATGCTCTCTAAGGGTTTCAAGGATGGTTCTTAGGTGTTGTTCATGGTCTTCTTTCGACTTAGAGTAGATTAGAATGTCATCGATAAAAACAACGAGAAACTTATCCAGAAAGTTCATAAAAATCTTATTCATGAGGTTCATGAAATAAGTGGGGGCATTGGTTAGTCCAAAAGACATGACATTGTACTCATACAATCCATATCTGGTGGTGAAGGTTGTCTTTGGAATATCCGTTGCGTGGATCTTCAATTGATGATAACTAGTCCTAAGGTCAATCTTAGAAAACACTCTAGCACCAGTCAGTTGGTCAAACAGATCATCTATCTTCGGTAGTGGGTACTTGTTCTTGATGGTGACAACATTCAGCTTCTGATAATCCGTACACAAACGGTTGGCACCATCCTTCTTATCCATAAACAAAATAGGTGATCTCCATGGCGATGCACTTGGTTGTATCAAACCTTTTCCCAACATATCATCAAGTTGCTTCTTTAGCTCCACTAATTCAGATGAGTTCATACTATAAGGCCTTTGAGCTATGGGTCCAGTTCCAGGAACTAGTTGAATGATAAACTCGATATCCCGATCTAGGGGCAGACCAGGCAATTCATCTCGAAACACATCGGGGTATTCACAGACTACTCTAACTTGGTCAATAGTGGATTTGGCTAAACTTTTGTTGCACTTGAATTGACGGGGTAGCGTCTCAGATACATGTTCTACTAATACTCCGGTGCTACTGGTCATGGGTATGGCTTTCTTGGCACAGTCGATTAATCCTTGATGTTTCGACATCCAATCCATTCTTAGTACTACTTCCAAACCTTTGGTTCCAAGTACTATTAGATTGGCAAAAAAGTCTATCCCATGGATTCTGATAGGCACAACCTTGCAAATTTTTCTAGCTTTGGTGGTTGAACCAGGTATTTGAACTATCATTACATGCTTCAAATTTGTCGGTTGAATTTTACTAGTGCATGAAAATTCTTCTATAACAAACTAGTGCGATGCTCCAGAATCAAACAACACTCTTGCAAGTACCGAGTTAACAGAAAACATACCCAGAACGACATCTGGCGCTTCCTGGGCTTCCTCAGCATTCATGTGGAATAGGCGGCCGGTACGGTTGTGCGGGTTTCCTAGGGCAAACCTCTTTCCAGGCTGGACACGGCACTGCTGTTGGGTAGGTGCAGTAACATTGGTTGCTGTGGCAAGCTTCTTGGGGCACTCGTTGGAGTAGTGACCCGTGACTCCACATTCAAAGCAAGTGATCATTCACTTATCTTTCCCTGTGATAGGCACAACATTGCTTCCAGTCCTTGGGGCAGTATTATTATTGTTTTTGTTGCTGTTGTTGGAACTTGGCAGTGCACGGTTGAAATTATTGGGGTTGCCGGGGTTGTTGTCGTTGTTGTGGCCTCCGGGCCTCAAGTTTCCTCTGCCACAATTGGGATAGTTCGGACGGGTCATAGGGGGTCTGTTGTTTCTTGGTGCATATCCTGCAGACGGGTTGGGGCGGTACTTCGGGGTATGGTTTGGTCTAGGTTGGTGCATCATACGACGCTTACAATTCTCGCTAGCTTGGTTGATCTTTCCTTCCATCTGGATAGCAGAATCCACTAAAGCTTCTAGGTCATCAAAGGGAATGTTGACTAACATTGTCTGCATCTCATCATGCAGGCCATTCAAGAATCTCTCCTTCTTCTTTGCTTCATTGTCAATCTCATCAGGGGCATACCTAGCTAGAGACAGGAATTTGTCATGGTATTCTACCACCGTCATGCTTCCCTGCTTCAGCTCCCTGAATTCATCCCTCATCCACTTGATCAAACCTGGGGCCACATGGGTCCTGCTGAACTTGAGTTTGAATTCCTCCCAAGTCATCATCTGTCCTCCGTTCATGGTACGGGTGCTGTTCCACCAAGATCTTGCATAGCCTGCCAGTTAGTGGGTGGCAAACAGTACCTTCTCATTGGCATCTACTCCTGCCACTTCTAAGTTGTTTTCCATGGTTTGCAGCCAGTCATCGGCATCTAAGGGCTCTTCTAATTTGCTAAACATGGGAGGGTTGGTGTTTTGGAAGTTCTTGAGTTTGGATCCATGGTGATCTTGGTTTCCATGGCCTTGATTGTTATGTGCCATCTGGGCTATCTGTTGAAGAGTGGCTAGGTTGGCTTGACGTTTAGCTCTACCGGCTTCATGACCGGAAACTAACATCTGAAGAATCTGTAGCATTGGATCCTGGGATGAGCTGCTTCCACCGGGGTTTCCGTGAGTCATCTGAAGATTGAGATAGATCATAAGACAAGAGGGAAATTTTCTATGGTTTATGGGTATGGTTCAAAAGCTTCTAAAACTTTGAGTATGACTAAGGTTTGAACACTAACAACTTCTTCTCACTCATTCATTCCAAGCACACAATACAAACACACACCACAACTACGAAAGCAGATGGTTTTAAGAACCATTCTTTGAAGCTACGATATAGTGGGGCTGGCTACAACTCACACCTACGATGGTGCTTATGTGCGACTACTCATCATCAGGATTGTCGGGCTCCTTGTCATCAATGAAGTCTGCATCGTCCTCATTAGTGTGGTCCTCCATGGCAACATCCTCCAGGTAGTCATCATCATCACCGAGGTAAGAGTGAATATCACCACGGATATCTTCACTTTCCTCCTCCTTCTCCTCCAGCTAGATCTCCTAGTCGTGGATAGTCTCCTCCAAGGTGGCTATCTTCTGATGAAGACGGGCGATGATGCGATCCTTCTTGTCACGCTGGTGACGAAGTGACTTGCGCTCCTTGGCGAGAATGGCGAGGTTGCTTCCTCTCAGTGGCTTCATCATGATTCTGGTTGGCGTAGGCACGGGCATTGTTCAATTCCTTCTGAGTCTCGTGCAGCATGAATTCCATGTGGTCCACGTGATGCTACAACTCCGTATGTGCCGGCATGGCCAAAGGCTGTCCCATAGACTCACGTATTGCATAGTGGGCAAAACGGGTGCCATTGATTTGGTTGATGTTTTGTGCACACAGACGAGCAAGTGCCTCCTGCATTGCCCTGTCTAGACCATCTAACCAGTTGTTCTCCCTGACACTGAACTGAATCTTCTCCGAAAGAGTTGGTTCCATTTTGCCTCTCAGATCCGCAACTATGAACCACTGTAGTTCGCCTCCTTGTTGGTCATTGAGTTGTGCTCTGAAGAACTCCGGGTGCGGGCGTCCAAGATACTCCGAGAGCTGATCCAAATCCCTCTCAAAGATGGGTTGTCCTCCATTGCTCAACTAGTAAAACTTGGTATATTTGACCTCCATCTATAAGCAATTAAGATGAGTAAGTTAGTGGGGTGATCAAGTGTGTCAATTTTTATGTAGAATTGTAAGAATTTTGAGGAACATGTGAACTCCTTTTTGAAATAATCTCAAGGGTAAGAGTGATAATAAGTATTCATAAATACTCAACTACTTTGTTTTGAAACTAGGTTTTCAAAACGTCCATTCTAACTAGGGTCTCCTATGGTCAGGATGGCTCTGATACCAACTTGTCAACACCCGGATTTTTAAGTCCAGATGCTTGTTATGCCGTACATCGCAATCCTAGGATTACCATTTTTGCGAGACATAATAGAATTTGTACCACAATACATCATCCATTACAAACCATAATAGTCTTACAAATAGTTGATCTCATGATCAAGTCCTAATACCAATCAGAGCAGCGGAAATATAACGTAGTAGACTCCATCTTCATGGTAACAGGCAATGCTGACAATGGGAGATGATCCTAGTTATCATAGACCTCCTGCTGTCCATCTTCTGGGTAGTCCTCCTCATAGTCCGGCCATGGGAATAGTCAGGGACAAAGCCATGAGTACTCTTAAAGTACTCACAAACTATCACTAATGTAAGTAAGACACTTATAGTAGGAATCCTAAGCTCTAGTCTTGTTTGCAATAAGCCAGTTTTATTTCAGAAGTACTTGGTAGCAGAGCCTAGTTATCTAAATTACTTAAGTGGGAACCTAGTTTCATGTTCACAACCCTGTTGTGGTCAAGTCAAAGTCATTATTCAACTCACAAGTCATTTTGAAAACATCTGACAACAGAACAGTATGGCCACTCCAACTGTCCATAACCGCAGACGCGGCTATTCGAATAGTTTGACACTCTGTAGAGGTGGTACACTTTCACCACAAGATTCGATACATCCATCAGGGATAGCCCTGAATCATCATACTGGGTATGCGGATAATCAATCCTGACCTTTCAATTACACACCCTAGTATAGGCACCTCCCCTATGAGCTTGGCCTCCCAGCCATGGACAACTGCCATCCCGGGAACTGCATAGGTGGACAATCATATTCACGAGGTAGCCTCAGCTTTACCTCTTTCCGCAAGAGAACCCATACTAAGACATATGAACTTCCAGTTAAGCCCTACCCAACTCAGGTATTGTAGGTGTACGGTAAAATTGGAAGGGTATCACATCCGAACCCAACCATCAGTTTTTATCAAAGTCAAGGCTCATGCCTCTTTTAGTTTCATCATCAAACCATTGTGTTTCAGAATACATGTCAACACATTTCAATAGAATGAATCCTCATTCCAAGGTTTTCATAATCCTTTTATCCAAGTATTCCCATCTAAAGTGATCAAGTTTTAGCTTAGCACTAGCCACTAGTGTTAAGGGTATCACTATTGAGGGGTGCTACTCAAGTATAAGTATCCAAGACCAATTCTATGATCTTGATGGTATCCATCCTATTTTCCACTAATGACAATTCATTAACTAAGTAAGAAACTTTAGTAAAAGGAAAAGTAAAGCTTGCAAGTAAAACTTGGGATGGGTATAATCAAAGTTGTATAACCAAGCATGCCTAGTGCATCTTGCATAGGTTAGCTTGCATTAGTTAGCTTGCACTGATAGCTTGCCTTGTTGGGTGCAGTCGTTGAAGTTCTCTTCCTCGAAGTACTCCTCCTCGTTGTAGCCCGAGTCGATACTAGTGTCTACAAATACAAATGAGGTACACAATCACCAAACAACACTTCACTACTTCTATTTAGCACACAAAGGCTCACACTAGATGATCTAGCATCATCTCAATCATCACATGAAATAATGACACATTCTTATTTATCTTATTTTGGGAAAAGTAATTTCTACTCATTGAAAAATACTTAAGATTTAATATTCTCCAAGTAAAATATGGGATCATATTGACACATGTCATCACCACATATTTCAATACTAGGGAATGTGATTTAAAGTGGTGGTCATATATTACAAGATTTAATATTACTATTTAATAATATTAAAGTGACTAGAAATACCTAGATATCATTCTTTTAATACTAATCCATGTTTAATATCTGTAAAACCAAATCTTTTTATATATTCATGTAGAGAATGGCGAACGTGATTTTTGTGAGTTGGAATCAACTCAAAAGCATTTATGGTTGATTTTATAAAAATGTTTGAATTGGTAAAAGTCTTTGTCTTGTTATTTTTTAGTATAGGTGATCTATAATTTCAAATGGTTTGAATGCAACGGAAGTGATTAGATATTTTCACTACCTTTCTAACAAAATTGGAATCATGCAATTTGGTTTAGTACGACTCTTTGAATACATCTACATAATAGGGTTTTTAACTAAATGGGAAAATTCTATTTGAGTTGTTGGGCTCTGCGCAGGAATGAACTTGGGCCGGCCCAACTGCACAGCTTGCGCAGCGGGTTGCTGACAGGTTGGTCCCATGCGTCAGTGGCTCTATCTAAACGAATCGATACCGGCTAATATCAGCGCTACGATTAGAACAAGATCGACGACTGAGGTTCATCGTCTATGTCGCAGAGGTCTCACGGGATTCTAAACCTAGCGGCAGTGGGGGTCGTCGGATGCTTACCAGGGCTCTAGCTAGGTCCGGTGATGGGGGCAAATGGGCTGGTAGACGACGACGAGTCGAACGGTGGTCGCGGTGTTTCCTAGGGTGGCTCCAATCGACGACGCCCTTCCTTCACTACAACGACAGGCTTCGGCCAAATTCCGACGACGTGGTGCTCACCTTGTTCTGGGGAAGGGTCTAGGATGTTTCTAAGAGAGAGAGGAGTGGAATGGTGTGCCGTCTGAGGTTTGGAGAGGGTCCTATTTATGCACCAGCGATGGAGACAGGGCGACATGACTTGGGCTCATCGGTGACGCTGCTACAGGTCGTGATAGGCATGGCGGATGGCATGGGTCGACGCGGTGGACTGCAGCGATCGTCACACGCATAGTGGCACAACAATGGGCGGTATCAGTCGGTTGGGAGAGGTCCGTGCTCTGTGCGGGTACGTCAGTGTTCGTCATCGAGTACGGTGGTCACAGGGCGTGCAGCGACGAATGGTCGTGTCTGGGAGGTCACTGGTGACGCAGCGAGCGCGGGTACGCGCGGAGAGAGCGAGGCGCAACGTGGCTACACGAGGCGACTTCGGTGCTCTGGTGTGCTCTCGGCATGGCTGCGTGATGTCTACACACTTCTATTCTTGTAGACAGTTGTTGGGCCTCCAAGTGCAGAGGTTTGTAGAAAAACATCAAGTTTTCCCTTAAGTGGATCACCCAAGGTTTATCGAACTCAGGGAGGAAGTGGTCAAAGGTATCCCCTCTCAAGCAATCCTGCAATCAAGATACAAAAAGTCTCTTGTGTCCCCAACACACCCAATACACTTATCAGGTGTATAGGTGCACTAGTTCGGCGAAGAGATAGTAAAATGCAAGTGGTATGGATAATTATAAGTGGTAACAGTGCCAGAAAATAGCTTGCTGGCGTGTGGTTGACGTGGGAAAAGACTAAAGGCAAACTGAAATAAAGGTGGAAGCAAGCAAACATGTAACAGATCTAATTGCAAACGGTATATCAATGCTTAGAAACAAGGCCAAGGGATCATACTTTCACTAGTGAACACTCTCATATAAATATCTTATCTTTATGATACTACTCTGAACTACTCTCCGGTTGGACACTCTAATCAACGGTAGGGCTATAACAGCACACCTCAAAGTTCGCTTTCCGCATCTAGATAACCCCACACTGTCACCTTGAGCACTAGATGGTTCCAACAAACACCACAATTTCATAGAGACATCCAAATCCAAATATAACTCATAACAAGTATTTGTAATCTCTAGCCTAAGTGCCACCATGGTGTGCACGTTGTCACTTTCACACACATGGGGAGACCAGAGATCTATTAAAGCACTTGAGTAGCAAAGTAGATCTACTTGATTACAAAGCTCATGATCACAATATGATCATACATAGAGAGAGATGAACACATAGCTACCGGTAGAACCCTGATGACCCACAAGTATAGGGGGTGTATCGCAGTATTTTCGATAAGTAAGAGTGTCGAACCCAACGAGGAGCAGAAGGTGTTGGCTAGTGGTGTGGATAAGGAATTCTCTGCAAATACTTAGCAAATGGATTTTTAGGGGTTTTCGATAAAGCAAGTAAACAAAGTACGAGTAAATAAAAGACAGTAGGAATAAATGCAGCAAGTGGCCCAATCCTTTATGCAGCAAAGGACAAGCCGGATGTATTACTTAAGATGACCAAACGTTCTCCAGGACACATGGGAAGACTGTCAAGTGCTTTCGCTTCATATAGTTGATTAATCTTCTTTAGCTTGCTAAGTGTTGTGTGGGTGAACCTGTGCTAATGTACCGACCTTCCTAGGACTAATACATACTTGTGATTATACCCCTTGCAAACATCCGTAAGTACAAGAAAGTAATTAAGGTAGAAACCTAACCACAGCTTTAAACTCTAAGACCCTTACGTCCCTTGTGCAATGGTTTCCTAACGGGGGTTCAGGTTTCTGTCACTACGGCAACCCCTACGATTAGTAGCCAAATACATAATGCATTCGCCTAGGCCCATATAGGTGAAGTGTCATGTAGTCGACGTTCACATGACACCACTAGAAGAAGTACACCACAACTTAACTAACAACCTATTGAATCTTTCTCAACACAACTCCACTACTAACGACATGACTTCTCCCATGTCCTCAAGAACAAAACGAACTACTCACAAGAAATCATATGGATCATGATCAGAGATGGAATAATGATGTATAACAATCTGAACATAAACAATAATTCAATGTTTCACTCAATAGCATCAACTACAGATAGTAATCAACACCGGAAAGTTTCCCCTATGAAGTATGCAACATTCAAATCAATTGTTACAACAATATGGAGATGGTGATGAGGGTGCTGATGGTGATGATGGTGGTGATGATGATAATGATCTCGATGAAATCTAGCTGGATGGTGGTGTTGATGGCGACAATCTCCCCTCTCTGGGAAGGAATTCCCCTGCTAGAAATCTGTCTGCCAGAGAGATCTTTCTCTCTCGGTGTTTTCTGCCCCGTAGAGGCGGCATAATATTTCTGTGGTCGCTCTCCGAGTCTTAGGGTTTCGGGAGGATGATATACGCCAGAGGGGAGAGGCTGGAGTGGGCCAGGGTGGCCACACCACCTGTTGGTGTGGCCTAGGGCTACCCGCGCCAGGGGTGGTGTGGGCCCCCTATGGCCCATCTCCACTCCGTCTTCTGGCATCCTTAGTCTTCTGGAAAAATAGGATTTTCCGTATATTTTCCGAGATTTTCTGATCTTCGTGAATTTTGCCTCCAAATAGCACCTTTTCCATCAGAATCCTGACTGCAGCGGTCCATGCTCCAAAAGTCATCAACCATGCAAAAACAGATGAAATAACATAAGTATCTCCTCTCAATACGAAATATATCAATAAATAATAGTGAATTAAGACATAGAATAGTGATGCAAAATGGACGTATCAACTCCCCCCAAGCTTAGACTTCGCTTGTCCCCAAGCGAAACTGAGCTCAATAAACATGGCCTCAGGTTTATGGAATGAAGAGTCGATAAAAGAATACGGACAAGAAACATCACATTCATCAATACATAGATCATAATAGAAGACAAATCACTATTATATAACTCAACTTGTAATAGGTAAAGGAAGCACAATAAAGATACATAAAGTGAATCATAATTGGTAATGGAAAACTTAGCTCTTAGTCGAAGAATAGTTGATAATTTGCTGGAGTTCACAAATAGCTGGTTTTTCAATGATAGCTTTCAAAGTAGTAAACATAAACATAAGAGCAATGTGCAAAACAAGGAACATAAGAAACATGATTTAATAAATCATCATATTAATGAATGAAACACAACAACTCAAAATACTTGTTGAGATAGAAGGGAGTAGGTTTACTGACTCAACTACAAAGTGTCATGGTGGTGTCACGGCAGATGCCATGGATAGGCTAAAGGTGGGGACTAAATGCACTAGGGGAATCCAGGGAGGGATAGTGTGGTGTTTCCACACACGAAAGCTTTGTATTAGATTCACCTTCGCAGATTACAAGTGCTCCTAGAGCTGTATTGGAGAGAGAAGGAAGAAGGGACTCTCTTACTCTCACCACTAACTTGCCCTCAGGAACTAACTAGTAAACTGCTACACGCTAGAGACCAACCTTTGAGATTTCAACCCCCTCTACAAAAGCCCTAGCCCTCCTTATATAGAGGTGGCTAGGTCTCCACTTAGGGCATACGTGGAGGCATATTCCAGGGAATATGCCTCCTCCCAAGATAGTAAGACGACCGGGTCACCTTTCCCCCGCGTCATCCATGCAGAGGCTACGTGAGCCTCTGCGGCGCCCGCGTCACCCAACATTGGCTTCGTCACCTTTGTCGGCCATGCCTCGGTGGTCCGGCCTCTGTCCGCTTCGCTCACACTCTACGTACGGTAGTCACCTTTGACCAGCGAGATACCTTCCTTCTCTTACAAGCTTGATATAACCCGGATCCCACATAGTTGATCCGGCCACACCTGTTCCTGCATACAAGTTAGATACATCTTACCGACATATGGCTTAAGTCGGTTGAGACCAAGTCAGGTGGACGTCCCCTGGTCTGGGTTACTCCGTGATCCGGCCTGCCTTGAGGTGACTCGGCCAGCACTTGCTTTGACCTTGCCGTACCTCGGCTAACTAGGCCTTTATACCCCAACGTGACCCTACCCGGGGGTATCCCCCCAACATTAGTCCCCGAAGCTGGTGCGGTCTTAGCTGCCTTAGCCGCTAAGGCCACAACATGTTCAATTTCACTGAGCTTCTTGCTCCTTCTCCGAGTTACCTCCTACTCCGGATTCTATGGGTTTACTTTCCCTTGGCACATTCCAAGTTTTTACTTGCTGGCCGGGTTACCACATACCCATCCGGGTCATTCTTCCTTCTCTCGTACGCTTCCCCATGTGGAGGATAATCATTGCTTTTCCTCATTTTAAGAGCCAGCAACAGTAACCACCGCAGTAATTGTCAGTCATCACTGTAGCGCACGTCACATCGTGCCTGCCTCCTCGTTAACTGCATCATAACGTCACATCGTGGGATCCGCTGCGCCCTGTGGCCCTTCGTGTGGCTCGTCGCTGATTGGCTGATCCGGACCATACACGGCCACACCGTGTGGCTTGCCCGCAAAACTCGATCCAACTACTCCCTTACGAGCATGGTTAAATAGGGGAGGGGCGCACCCCTTGGGTCCTTTCCTCACTTCCGCGCCCCTCTGCCCCTTCTTCTTCCTCATCTTCCCCTGCGACAGCGCCGCCGCCGCTCTACTTCCATGCGCGCCCACGTCGCCGCCGCCTCTGCGCATCTCCTCCGCCACGGGTCCCCGTCTGGCCAGGCTGCTGCCACCCACCGCCGCTAGCGCCAGTGAGGGCAGTGATCTTGAGATGACAGAAGAAGAGCTCACCATCGCCGAGCAGGAGATGGAAGAGGACGCAGCGACCGCGGACCGTGGTGCGTGGGCTGGATCTTGGGTCTGCCAGGATGACCTGGATTGGCTCTATCGCACTAGGCGCATCCCGGAGGGCGTCACTGCTCACCTTGCTGCTGCCGAGCTCGTCCCCTCACCCAATCCGGGTGAGTACGTGGTGTTTCTATCCCACTTCCAGCGGGGGTTTGGCTTGCCAGTTAGCGATTTTTTCCACGATTGGTTGAACACATACGAGCTCTAGCCGCACCACCTTCTAGCCAATGCCATCACATCTCTCTGCCTTTGCCTCCACGATCGAAGGCTATGCCGGACTATGGCCCATGAAGGAGCTATGGATCCGGTTCTTTGGCCTTCGCCGGAACGTCATTCCGAATGTATATCTAGAGCTGGAGGATAAACAACTCACACAGTTCGGGGGCTGCATCAATCTCTCCTCGGAAGTTGTCCATCTTCCCCCGAGTCACGGGACTTGACTCCTGCAAGGGATGGGCCCGGACTTTCTTCTACGTCCGGAACAGCACCACCAAAGACCTGATCCGGCTGCGCCCCTATACTCCGGGTCCTCCTAACCCGGATTTGTGGGATGTGATCCCCAAGAAGCCCACAGTCTTGGCGAACCAGGTCAACAAGAGGTTCAAGGAGTTGAAGGAGCTCGGATTGCGCAATGAGGACGCCATGATCACATTTGTCCACAACCGGATTTCCCCCTCCAGAAACGCACACATAAAGTGTGCCACATGAGCTGGGGCCGCGACCCCAACCGGACCTCGTCTTTTGAGTTGAGCAATACCGAGATCTACCGCCGAGTCAAGGCCCTTTTCACCACCCACAAAAACTTCTCTTCTAAGTGGACGTGGGGGATTGAACACTATTGCCGAGATAGGCTTCCTCCTTCGGTAAGTCTTGTGCTCCATACCTTTTCCGAGTTAAATCATATGTCGGTATTGTTGTCGGTTTAATTCTGTTGGTTTCTTTCCCTTAGATGTTTCTCCAGTAGACCATCGAGGACGGCACCGACCATTCCCTCAAATGGGCTCCTGACCGGGATACCTCGGACGAGGAGGAACCGGACTTGGAGATGTTCCTTCCTATGGCCGATGCGACCAAGCGACCCACCGGTAAACTCTCTTCTATTAGAGATTGGCCTGACGATGAAGATGATTCGGATGTTGAGGTGATGGAAGCATTTGATGCTGTCCCCCTTTCTTATGCTTTTCCGGCATCAGCTAACCCCGGTGGGCAGATCCATGAAGACCCTCCCCTTGCCGTGGGTGATCCTGTCCCGGTGGCGCCGAAGAAGAAAAGGGGAGCCGCATCAACTTCTTCCTCCGGACCTTCTCAGCTAGCCAAAAGGTGAAAGAAGTCCGGGGACAAAACTGCCACCATGCCCCCAACCAAGGCCATGGCCCGGAGGGCTCGGAAGCCCAAGGAACCCCCGACCTCGGATAAGTAAGCCTCCTCACCTTTTGCCATTCACTTGTTCTTCTTTTGTTATAATTTCTCATCATACTTTATTTGATTCGGCAGGGCCGCGGTGGAGGTCCCCTAGAGTGGATCTAGCATTGCCTCGCCACTCCCACACATCCCTTCTCCCCCTCGTGGCGACGATTCATGCCCGTTGAGCCCTATCCCGGAGGGTTCGGCGGCTGCTCCGGGTTCCAGCCCTCCTCGTCTAGAGGAGGGCAACCTTGGAGCAGGGAGACTAGCTCTGCCGAGGCAACGGCAACCACTACTTCGGCTCCGCCGCAACCAGCTACCACCGAGGTTCCTTCAGCCCCTCCGCAGAAAAAGAAACCAGTACCAGCACCATCCTCAGCTTCAGCACCAGCAGCAACAACAAAAGCTACAGCAGCAGCGCCAAGCCCCTCCGCCTCGTCCGAGTCTTCTCAGTCTCGGCGAGAAAGCACCAAGGCAGCTCCCAAGGGTAAATCTGCTGTAGAAACTTCCACCTCTCAGCAACCCAAGGGAAAAAAGGCCCCTGACGCCACTAGGGCAGCGTCCGTCGAGGCTGGACAGCGCACACTCGCGTCCGTGCTTTCCAAGAAGCCTCCAGCACCGAAGGACGCCCCTGCCGAGCCAGCTGATGCGCAACTTGTCTTGCACACCAGCCCGACCCTTGCCCAGGTTGAGAGGAGGGAGGCGCATGCCAACGGTTTGGTAGCGCCCCACATGCTCAGCGGCGAACGATACCCTCCGACCATGATCGAATTCATAAATAACTAGAACAAGGCGGAGTTCGTCCACAACGACGACCTCCCGGAGAAGTTCTGTCCCGCCGAATTTTCTGCACAGATGAATACTGCCGCCAAGGCAATTAATCTTGCGGGTCGGATGATGGAGGTATGTTAGTTCTTCTTTTCCTTAACATGTTCTAGACATTAGTGATATAACCATTAGTCCCCGAGCCTCCGGGGGAGTAACTTGTTACTCGGCCGGATGATCCTTAGAGAATTAGCATACCTCATTTTGTACACTTCGAATATGCACACACCTAGAGCCGGGTTAAATTTCACTTGGCCCGGATCTTGTACACTTCGAATATGCACACACCTAGAGCTGGGTTAAGTTCCACTTGGCCCAGATTTTGCACACTTTGAATATGCACACACCTAGAGCCGGGTTAAGTTCCACTTGGCCCGGATTTTGTACACTTCGAATATGCACACACCTAGAGCCAGGTTAAGTTCCACTTGGCTCGGATTTTGTACACTTCGAATATGCGCACACCTAGAGCCGGGTTAAGTTCCACTTGGCCCGGATTTTGCACACTTCGAATATGCACACACCTAGAGCCGGGTTAAGTTCTACTTGGCCCGGATTTTGTACACTTCGAATATGCACAAGACTAAGCTATCTTTTGGTACTCTTATCAGGTGACCACCAACCGCCGGAGCACTGAGTTTCAGCGTCTCCTTGATACTCACAAAATGCTGCGCGCAAAACATAATGCACTTCTCACTGAACACGAGAAAAGGGGTAAGTTTCTTCCTCGGCATTTTTCCATTTTCCTTCATCTTCTTCTACCGAACTAACCCATCATTCGGTTTTCGCAGCTGGGGTGGAGGCTGAGAACACGATCATGAGGAAAAATTTGGATCAAATCAAGGGTAAGTTATTTTTTCTCAACCTTGCTATGCTTTCCATCTCCTTTCCTCCTTGGCTCGGCAAACATTCATACCTCAGCTTTGCCGGGTCAACAAACTATTTCAGCATCTCTTGAAGATAGTGTGCCCGTGCCTGATATGATGCTGCATTTTCTCGAACAAGCAGGACAGCATCAGGCCGAGCTCAAAGAGAAAGATGATGAGCTTGCCCTGCTCTGAGCAAAAGATGATGAGATTGCCAAGCTTAAGGCAGTTATGAAGAAATTGAAAGCAGAGCACCAAACCGAACTCCAGAAAGTCGGCCAGGACTATACTGAAGAGCATGAGCGCCTCAATCTCCAGATTGCCAAGGACCAGGAACTACTCAAGGAGGCCGACATCAAGCTTGAGTCGGCGAATGCTGAACTTGTGCAACTTTGGGACAGGCGCGACAACTGCATCAAGGAGCTGTCCCGGGTTCACAGCCATATCTCTAGTAAGTTCTTCTCCTTCAACCGACATTGACCTTTCCGGGTCTACTTCCTTTACTTACCCCACTCGTTTTATTTTCCCAGTAAAATTCCCAGAGAGCGATGTCATTGGATCCAATGCCGTTACCAAGTTCCGCAAGCAGAGGGGTACTCCATCTGGCCCTGGCTCCATTCCTCTTGACCTCGAGGACTTGATAGTTAGTTTGTCATCCCAAGTCGAAGTCGTGAGGAACTACGGCAAGGATGTCTTGGATGTGATAATCCGGATCTTCAATGCCTTTTGGCCTGAAGAGGATACTCCGGAGGATTTGGCTGTTCTTTTTGCCAGGCTTATGGACTGCGAGACTCAGCTCGATCTCTAGAGAGAATCTGCTAGGTGCGCCGGAGCTGAGATCGTTCTCCACTACGTGCTCACGTGGTACGAGAAGATTGACCTCAATCTCCTTGCACGCATGCGCACGGGATCAAAGTGGTCTACTGACCCGGATTGGGTAGCTCGGCGCAAGGCTTGCGCTCACAGCTTCATCCAATACGCCCCCGTTCACCAGTGGAATGAGGGACCGAGCTTTCTAGATGCCGCCGATGATGAAAATGCTGAGAACATTGAAGATGGCTTGGCTGAGGACGAAGAGGACGCTGCCTCGGACGTCGAAGACAGCGAAGATGACGCCGAACTTCCTCCTCCTGCTGCTCCTTGAGCGAAAAACTTTAAAGTTTCATCAGATCCCCGGTATGCCGGGTGCAATTGTATTAAGCACATAAGTGATATTTTGCTACTAAGTTTTTATGCTAGATTGACTTGGGCGTATTCCCCGAGTTTCATTTTCTCGTTCTTCCAATCTTTTGGCTTAGCTCGTGTCTACCTTGGTTCGGTTTTATGACTTACGAGTCCGAGCTTCAAAAATTGTCTTAACAATACTTGGAAACTTTGGGATTAGCTCAAAATAATTCAGCATAATAAATCATAAGTAAACATAGGGTTAGTCCAAAAAACAAATGTCGGCTCGATTAAGTTCCTTTACTTAGTTGTTTTTTCATGTGTTACGCGATTCCGAACTTGTTCTCTTGCTTGCCATGAAGCCAAACCTTGTTGGACAGCAGCAAGTCGAAGAGTTGGGTTCGTGGTGCTCACACACTACTAGTCTGGCCTAAGTAGAAGCAACTTACGCAACCAACATATAAATAAGAAATATAGAAGACAACTAAAATTACTAAGGCAGTCCTCGAGTTACTGCTCGAGGTGCCAAGATTTCATTGATAAGCTCATTGCTGGCATACATACCGACATATGAGGAACTCAGATACAAACACTTCTCTACTAAGTGTAGAAAGGACGAAGTAGAGCTACATTCCATGGACGTTTGGATTCCTCGCCGGACCTGTCCGCCTTGTTCTTCTCCTGTGGTTTTGCATCGATAAGATAATAAGAATCATTGTGCAATGCTTTGCTCACAATGAATGGCCCTTCCCATGGGGGGGATAATTTATGCATGCCAGCAGTACGTTGTACCAACCGGAGTACCAGGTCACCTTCCCGGAAAACTCAGGGGCTTACTTTCCGGCTATGATAGCGTCGGAGATTTTGCTGATATATGGCGGATCTGGACAATGCCAATTCTCTCACTTCTTCCAGCAGATCAACATCATTTTGCTGGGCCTCTTGCACTTCGGCTTCTGTGTATTGGGTGACTCTAGGCGAGTCATGCTCTATGTCGGCTGGTAATACAGCTTCTGCCCCATATACCAGAAAGAATGGCGTATAGCCTGTTGATCGATTCGGAGTTGTTCTTAAACTCCACAGTGCCGCTGGTAGTTCTTCTATCCAGCACCCCGCTGACCTTTGCAGCGGCTCAATGAGCCGGGGTTTTATTCTTGATAATACTAATCCGTTGGATCTTTCCACTTGTCCGTTTGATGCGGGGTGGGCTACCGAGGCAACGTCCAGCCGAATCTTCTTATCTCGGCAAAAACGCGCAAATGCTCCCTCAGCAAAATTTGTGCCATTATCTGTTATGATAATGTGAGGATAACCGTATCTCAAGATGATGTCTTTGAGGAAAGTTACGGCAGTGGCTCCATCACATTTTGTTATTGGCTTTACTTCAATCCACTTCATAAATTTATCCACCATGACCAAAATGTGAGTCATATTCCCTTTTGCTGGTTTAAACGGGCCAACCATATCCAAGCACCATACGGCAAATGGCCATGTAATTGGTATGGTCTTGAGCTATGACATTGGCATATGTGTTTTTGTCGCATATCTTTGACAGCCATTGCATTTTCTCACCAGATCTTCTGCTTGTTCTAAGGCACTTGGCCAGTAAAACCCATGGCGGAAAGCTTTTGCTACCAAGGCTCTGGATGAGGCATGATGCCCACATTCCCCTTGATGTATATCTCGGAGGATGTCAAGTCCTTTCTCTGGGTCAACGCATCGCTGGAGGACATTGGTCACACTCCTTTTGTATAGCTCGGAATTGATGATCGTATATGCTTTTGCTCTCCTCTGAGTTTTCCTGGAAAGTACCTCCTCTGCCGGTAAGGTTCCATCTTTTAGGAATTGGAAAATTGGCATTGCCCAAGCTGGTACAGCTCTCACTGGGAACACATCCTCATCAATTTCCATTAGATCCACCAGCATAACTTCTACCGGATCGCGCTATGTAGTCCCCGGGTTTGTCGCGGTAGTTCCCGGGTTTGCCAAGGTAGTCCCCGGGTTTCGTGAACCACTCCCTACATCAATGTCCATGGGCACACCCTCTGATTCCGTATTTGCCAGGATAAGTATTGAGTCGGACTCCGGGGATGGCCTGATAGATGGTTTTCTGAGGTGCTCCAATGCTACGCCTGGTGGAATTGCTTGTCGGGTTGAACCGAGCTTCGACAATACGTCGGTAGCCTCATTTTCCACCGGAGGTATATGGTGAAATTCGCATCCCTCAAAGTAACCAGATATCTTCTGCACATGCAATCTGTATAATGCCATGTTTGCGTCCAAAGCATCCCATTGCCCGGAGACCTGCTGGACTACAAGATCCGAGTCCCCGAAGCATTGGATCCGACGTATTCCAACCTCCTTTGCCACTTTGAGCCCATGTATGAGTGCTTCGTATTCTGCAACATTGTTTGATGCAGTGAAGTGGATCTGCAGCACATATTTCAGCTGGTCTTTCTTTGGCGAGGTAAGTACAACTCCGGCACCTAACCCAGTTTTCGTTTTTGATCCTTCAAAGTGCATTTTACAGTAGTTCGGATCTGGTAATGGTGGCTCATATTGCACCTCGGCCCAATCCACAAAAAAGTCTGCCACAGCCAGAGATTTAATTGCCTCTCTTCTGTCATATTGTGGCGCATAAGGTGCTAGTTCAATTGCCCATTTCGCAATCCTGCCACTCGCATCCTTGTTGCTCATTATCTCGGATATGGGAGCTTCACATATTACCTTGATTGGGTGTTCCTCGAAATAGTGCTTTAGCTTCTTAGCTGCCATATACACACCATATGCCACTTTCTGATAGTGAGGATAGTTCTGCTTTGAGGCTGATAATACCTCGCTCAGATAATACACTGGCCTTTGCACCGACATACCCTCTTCATCGCGCTCTACCACAATCACTGCACTTACAACTCGGTTGGTTGCGGGTATATAGAGCAACATTGGCTCCTTTGATAGTGGAGAGGCTAACACTGGTGCAGTGGTTAACATTTTCTTTAAGTGAGCAAAGGCTTCATTGGCATGCGGCGTCCAAATGAACTTATCCGACTTTTTCATGAGTTGATAGAGAGGCATTGCCTTTTCTCCCAACCGACATACAAACCGACTCAACGATGCCAGGCAACCAATGAACTTCTGGACATTGTTAAGACACTTCGGCAGCTCCATTCGTTCTATGGCCCGGATCTTAGTTGGATTGACCTCGATACCTCGGCTGGAGACGAGAATCCAAGTAATTTTCCAGTCGGGACACCGAAGGTACACTTTTCCGGGTTAAGCTTCATCCGGAACCTCCTTAGGTTCGCGAACGTCTGCCTGATATCGTCAAGGAGCGTTTTGCTTTCCTTGGTATTTATCATAACATCATCCACATACACCTACACATTTTGACCAATTTGGTCATGCAAACATTTTTGCATACATCTTTGGTACGTTGCCCCTGCATTACGTAAACCAAAAGTCATGGTGCGATAGCAATAAGCCCCATACGGGGTGATAAACGCAGTCTTTATTTGATCATTTGGGTTCAGAGGTATCTGGTGGAAACCAGAATATGCATGAATGAACGACAACAACTCACACCCAGCAGTGGAATCTATGACTTGGTCTATCCTTGGCAGTGGGAATGGATCTTTTGGACATGCCTTATTCAGGTTCGTGTAATCGATACACATACGCCAAACCACTGCCTCGTTTGGATCATCCTTCTTCTTCTTCTCCACCAGCACCGGATTAGACAGCCAATCTGGGTAAAGCACTTCCATAATAAATCCTGCAGCCAACAACCGAGCTATTTCATCTCCTATGACCTTTCTCCTATCTTTGGCGAAGCAGCGGAGGGGTTGCTTCACCGGCTTTGCTCCGGGTCGGACATTCAAAGAGTGCTCGGCCAACTCCCTCGGAACACCTTGCAGGTCCTGCGTGGACCAAGCAAAAATATCCCGATTCTCACGGAGGAAGTTGACGAGCTCGCTTTCCTATTTTTCATTTAACCCGGCACCAATCGTTACGGTACACTCAGGGAACATATCATCAACAGGCACCTTCTTGGTATCTTTTGTCGCTTGGAATGAGACACTTCCATGCGGGTTACTCAATGACGGCATATACTACTGCGCGGACTGAGCCAATGCCGCCACTTCCTGGATCTTTCTCTTTTCTTGTGCAATCACTAGTGACTCGGCCAGGTTTGACCCGGCAGATGCACACTCAATTGAACATCGGAAATCTCTAGCTATGGTAATTACACCATTTGGCCCAGGCAGCTTCATCTTCAAGTACTGATGTGACAGCTTGCCATAAACTTGTTCAGAGCTGGTCTACCGAGTAACGTGTGATACGCACTTTCTAAGTTCACCACTTCGAACTCCAAATTCTCAGTTCGGCAGTTATCTCTTGTGCCGAACAAAACGTCAACCCGGACCTTGCCTATGGGCTCACAAGAAATGCCTGGCACAATGCCATGGAAAGTTGTCCTTGTAGCTTGGAGCATGTTTTACGAGATGCCCAATTTTCGCATCGTGTCCACATACATGATGTTGATGCTACTACCATTATCAATCATCACCTTGGAGAATCTCATGTTGATGTTAGGCCCAATGAATGTCGGATCCAGCACTAGTGCGTATGAACCAGGACTTGGCATAAGCTTGGGATGATCTTTGATGCTCCAGGTAATTTCCTGGTCTGACCAAGGCATATACCTCGTCACAGCTGGCATTACCGCATTCACTTCCATATGTCGGTGCTGCAAGCTCTTTCTGTCTGTCTCTTCCATAGTGAATACACAGTAACTCTGATGGTGCTCTCTGTACTCATTCCTCCCCTCATTTCCGGGGTACCTTTGATCCTGCTGGTTTTGGTTTTCCACCTGATGCACTGCATCCCTTCTCTCATTGTTGTCATACCTCGGCGGAGGGGGAGGCAACATTAACTATTGCGTGTTCGCTCCGGAGAGCAATTGCTGCCGGGGTAACTCCTGCCGAGGTTGATCATTCCCCCGAGGTGCCTGAGCATTCCCCGAACCACTTTGTTCTATTTTTCGCATCCACTCACACTGCCTAGTTGTGTGACCCGCCGGGTTACTTGGATTAGGCGTGTGAAATTTACACGGCTGATCCAGCATTGCTTCATAGGTATACCTCGGACGGTCCTTCTTCTCTTGCCACTGTTTTTTCTGCTCTTGCGTCCAAGTTTTCATCCCATTATTCCTTGGCGTCCATTGCTGTCCTCCAGTTTTCTAACGTTGACTACCTCCTGCTCCGGGTTGATCCTGATTTACAGCTGCAACTTGTTGTGAAATGTAGCGATAATCCGGTCTATCATCCCTTCTTTGACCTCGGTAATCATTTCTTCGGGATGACCCGGCCCCATATCGCTGACAATACTCCTCGCTCGACTCGTTTGAGGTGAGCCTAGGTTGCGTCGGATCACCCAGAGCATATGAATTAGCAAGCCGGATCGTTTCTGCCAAGGTGGTTGGCATATCCCTTTACAACCTTTGCCATAGCATGCTTGCATATCTGCATCCTTGCGCAAACCAAGCTATGGCCTGTGACTCAATCACACCCTCACACGAATTTCATACAGTGCACCAACGGGTTAAGAACTCCCGGTTTGTCTCGTTTGGTCTGTGCCTGCACATTGCTAGGGTTTGTGGCCTGTTGGGCCTCTGATACGTACTTGAGAAATTGCTAACAAACATCTCCTCAACATTTGGGGTACATATCTCACAGCCCACCTCAAGTTGCCTGTGGCGATCTTGACAGCAGTTGCATAGTTAATCAACCAATCCTCCGGCTTCGTCCTGCCGTCATACGTCTTTGTGCCTCTAGGTAACTAGAAGTTTGGTACCGGAGGTTCCTTCATGATCCGGGTTTGTTCCTTCATACGTCTTCGTGTCTCTAGGCTCCCAAAACATGCTGGACCCGGAGGACCTTGACACTCAATTTGCTCCGACCTATACAGCCGATCCAGTTTTAACCTGGCGTCATCAGGCATCAAGTTTCTGCCTCCCAATCTTGACCCTATCACGTGATAGTCCGGTCTGGGATAGCCAGCGTTCACCATCTCCGAATCTCCATCGTTGTATCTATCTTGCTCCTGTTGAGCTGCTCTCTGTTGCATACCTTGGTCGGTGCTGCGCTCTTGCCGTGGTATATTCCGCTGCTGCGGTTGACCTGCAACTACCGAATTATACTGTCCAACATTTCCGTTTACAGCATTCCCTTGACCGGCATTGCCTTGGTCGCGATTACCTCGGCCAGCTTCACCTCGGCTCACACTCCTTCGATCTTCATTTCTTTGCACTTCTTTTCCTTTCCCTGCCCTTGCCGGGTCATATGGGACTATCTGTTTACTCCTCCTGGCCGAGGTTACTACCTCTTCTCTCCTAGGACCACCATGAGGAGACGATGCGGCTCCAGCGGATTTTTCTGGGTTACCCACCACCGAATGAACGATCTTGGAGGCCCCAGCTCTCTCCGGGTTAGCCCTGAGAAACTCCTCGTTTTTCCTGTCCGCAATCCGAACCAACTCATTGACTCTTTCCTGCTGTCTTTGACGAGCTTCATCTGTCAAACCCTCTAATTCGAACGCAGCTGCATCCGCTGCTCTGAGGTTCTTTGCCGGTGTACTATACCTCGGCAGCCCCACAGACAAACAGTTCTCTGATTCCTTAATCCTAGTATCACCTTCTCTGTTCATCTCACTCATGAGATTTCTCCCTTTCACTTTTACAACATCTACTTTGTTTGCCTTTGCGTACTCACGCAGTGTCATGTTCAACGACTGCTGAGCTGCGGCTATCTTTTTCGCACCCTCTAGTATTTTCTGCCTAGTTTCCTCTAGCTCGGCCTGTGCCTGAGCCAGATCTACTACTGCTACTACTGGGTTTGCCAAGCTATCCATTGCCTGCTGCAGCACATTCTCAGGCCTCTCTAGTGGAGGTCCTCTACTTTTCCTCGGTGCCTTGGGCGTTACCTCCGGATCTGGTGCAGGATCCTTGCTTGCGCCCGCACCTGGCGCAGTCATCATCACCTCTGCATGGTCCGGGGAGCGAGTGATACGCGCCCCATGAACCACGCTAAGGGGTGGCTCGCCTCCTTCAATGACGTGCCGCGGATGAACGCACGACACTTCAACAACAACATAGACCTTGTGCGCGCCAAGCTTGACGAAGAGGCCATTGCGCGGAAGAGGACGCGTGCTGAAACAGCCAACGTTGTCACTGACAAAGTCCAGCACTCCAAAGCGCTGAACGAGCCCAGAGACGATGCGTTCGCCGGTGTCGATGAGGTTTCCCGTCCAGATCTTCACCCCTGCTAGCGCCGCTAGCCCCACAGTGGGCGCCAACTGTCGTGGTGGTGTCACGACAGATGCCATGGATAGGCTAAAGGTGGGGACTAAATGCACTAGGTGAATCCAGGGAGGGATAGTGTGGTGTTTCCACACACGAAAGCTTTGTATTAGATTCACCTTCGCACATTACAAGTGCTCCTAGAGCTGTACTAGAGAGATGAGGAAGAAGGGACTCTCTTACTCTCACCACTAACTTGCCCTCAGGAACTAACTTGTAAACTGCTACACGCTAGAGACTAACCTTTGAGATTTCAACCCCCTCTACAGAAGCCCTAGCCCTCCTTATATAGAGGTGGCTAGGTCTCCACTTAGGGCATACGTGGAGGTATATTCTAGGGAATATACCTCCTCCCAAGATAGTAAGCCGACCGGGTCACTTTTCCCCCGCGTCATCCATGCAGAGGCTACGTGAGCCTCTGCGGCGCCCGCGTCACCCGACATTGGCTTCGTCACCTTTGTCGGCCACGCCTCGGTGGTCCGGCCTCTGTCCGCTTTGCTCACACTCTGCGTACAGTAGTCACCTTTGACCAGCGAGATACCTTCCTTCTCTTACAAGCTTGATATAACCCGGATCCCACATAGTTGATCCGGCCACACCTGTTCCAGCATACAAGTTAGATACATCTTACCGACATATGGCTTAAGTCGGTTGAGACCAAGTCAGGTGGACGTCCCCTGGTCCGGGTTAATCCGTGATCCGGCCTGCCTTGAGGTGACTCGGCCAGCACTTGCTTTGACCTTGCCGTACCTCGGCTAACTAGGCCTTTATACCCCGGCGTGACCCTACCCGGGGGTATCCCCCCAACACAAAGTAAAAGAAAGGGCCCTTCGCAGAGGGAAGCAGGGATTGCAAGTCTCATAAAGAGCTCTCAAAAATTATGATACTTACTAGCTTTCAGCTCTCATTGCCCCTATCATAGGCATATTTTGGTGATTAAGGTTAAAGTGACACAACTAAGAGGATATGCTTGACCAGTTATAAATTTAAGTCCCATGCCCCTTACTTATGAGTACCGAACCTCATGCTACTCAACTTCAGTCACGAGCAAGCTCTTGTCATTGTAAATACATGTGTATCATTAAGAACTGCCGACGGGGTACCCCTGGCACATGACACGGGAGCTATCCCATAATCAAAATGACAAGGCAAGCAGACATTGAGCATCTCAGCGATCTTTTTATTTGCTATTTGCATAGGTTTTTATTGAGGATGCTTCATAGAATGCTCACTATAGTTATGCTGCAAGTTTCCACCATGATTAGGGATGGCTTAGGCTAGCGGCCCAGGCGTTTCTCTAACACACATATAAACTCCATGATCTTACAAGTTCCACTATTATTTCACACCGCCGGGATCCATAAGCAAAAGAACATGATATCAACTAGGTACAAGTACCAATGAAGTGTTGAAAGCGGTCCCCATGATACATGGTTCTGCTAACTTCAACTCATAAAGCCTAAGCATATACGCAACAAAGAGGGACCCAATGGTTCAAGTTTATTAAATGCAAGAAAGTAAAGTGTGCCATCAAGTTCTTGAGAGCTTTAATCACTAATTTTCACATAACAAGTTTAATTGGGGAGGTAGATAAAACAAGAATGTACTTGGAATAGAAATAATGCTACTAGGTAGGTATGGTGGACTCAAATGGCAAAGGTTTTGGTTTAAGGGAGGTGGATGCACGAGAAGAATTCCCTCTTAGTATAGGTTTTTGGCTAGCAAGGCTGGGTATCAAGTATAAGAGTTGAAGGAAACAAACAAACATACAAGCGATAAAGTCAAACATTCAATCTTCCTTGGAAGCACAAAAGATCTTTAACTAGGGAATACTAAACTTATGAGCAAATCAAGAAAGAAAGATGATGAAATTATTTTTCTTTAAAGGTACTTTTATCTTTTCTTTCAACTCTCAAAAATAGTGTGCTACTGACCGAGCCAGGTTTGCCAAAACCAACTAAGTTAACTCAATGATCCCAAAGTGATACCAATACTAACAACAAGATCAATCATATAACCACGAATTGAAAACTAATATAAGCTATGCAAAAGAGTGAATGATATAACTTCTCATTAATAATCCATAACGACAACTCACACCAAGGGAGACATATCTAACAAGAGAGGGGACACTTCCATAATGCAAACCATAATACATAATAACTCCTCTATTCATGATATGACTACTAATAAGGTAAAAAGATAGAAGATAGTGATGTGATACCGTGACACTCCCCCAAGCTTGGAACAAACCAAGGGGATACCAAACCTGATGACGAATTACTCCTTCGGTGGTGGTGGTATCCTCTCGTCTTCGTCCGTCTTCCAGGGTAAGGGCTTCCCATGAACAAAGGACATCGTGGTTTCCAACATCCTGAAACTTGCAGCAGCACTTATGCGTTTAAACCTAGCCTCATACTCACAGTTTTGATTTTGAACGTCATAGAACTGTGCTTACAGTTCGTTGGTTGTTTGGCGGAGTGAGAGGACTTCGTCTTTGAGTTCAGCAGTCTCCTTTTGGTGCTCGGTGATGAGTTCGGAAAAAATCTTATGGATGATATCCACTTCGCGCTCCGCCATCTTCTTGTACCTAAAGACTTCTTGCTCCAGTGCTTCCATCCTATCCTCCAGACTTCCTTTACCTTTAGGGCCTTGAACCTCTTTAATACGGACCTCCCCATCTTCGAGCAACAACTCCTTGGGATGAATCTTCAACTCTCTCATGTATGGGTTGATGATATCTTCTAAGGAATCTCCGCCGACTGATCCAGTGGAAGACATTGTGGCTCCAAATCTGGGATTCTACCTGGCAGAAACAGATAGAAACAAAAACACAACAAAAACACGATACACAAACCTCGGAAGATCCGGGGGGTTATATATTATGAAGTTTAATAACAAGCGGAAGGTACTGGGTGAAAACGGGTCAGAGGCGGAGTCTGGGGTGGAATCACCACCTGGTGGCGCGACCAGGGGTGGGCCCGCGCCACAGGGTGGTGTGAGCCACCCTAGCTCCGTTTCCGTCCCTTTTTCGCTTTGTAGCTTTCCTTATTGACTGAAAACTGCAAAAAGATAGTTGGATAGTATTTTCACAGAACTTTTCTTACCAGAACTGTTACCTATTTGGAAACAGACTCTGCAGGTCTCTAAATTTGGTATCTAGTAGATTCTTCCAGAGTCACCACTTGAATAATCATTAGTATCTTCATCTTCATACACTTATTACTTGAGTCATAAAACCTTTCTCTTCCTTATTACACAATTATCTCCACTTCCTGGAAATTTCTTTCACACAAAACTTCACACGGTTCTTATTAGCAACATTAGTATAAGTGAAGTGATAAAACCTTTTGGGTCCAACTTCAACTGAAAACCATCAAAACATAAGCTACTGTAGCAATTCCTTCTGAAAACCCAAAAAAGAATTCAAAAAGGAAATCAAATAAAGAAGCAAATGCAAGAGTGGCTAAATCTGTCAAAACAGACCAGCAGGTAAAGATCAATTTTTTAGAAAATCTTCTGTTGCTCAAATCAAAAAGTGAAAAACTAACAAAAGTTAAATGACAACTTGGGGCAGAAGAAAAAAACTTACAGCTCAATCCGTCATACAGCGATCTCTCACGGATTTTTACGGTGAAGCACAAAAATCTATTTTGGGACAACAACTTCCCCAAATCTTACTTCTCTCGCATTAGAGGTTGATCTTGACATAAAAACCAAAAAAAAAGGATAAGGAGAGGTTATTAACAAAGTAATAAATTCCAAGACTCAAAGAAACAAAAACAAACTGAAAGCAAAAACAAATTGGGTTGTCTCCCATAAAACACTTTCTTTATAGCCAATTAGATGGGCATGATAATTTTGAAGACGCTCTCAAGGAAATATGAATTGAAGTGAAAGAGAGCATTAAGAAGCAAAAATACACACATTTAAGTCTAACCCACTTCCTATGCAAGGGAATTTTGTAAACAAACAAGTTGTTGAAACCAGAGGCTACAAACATAGGAAGGCAAAAGAAGTGCAACATGAAAACTTTCAGCATAAAACAAGGAAACTTGATATTATTGAGATGCATAAGAACACTTTTCCCTCTCTCATAATAACTTTCAGTATCATTGCATAAACTTAACAATATGTCTATCACAAGGAACATCATAACAATGATCACTTATTCTAACAGAAAACACAGGAATACTAGCTCTCATAACACTACTTTGTGAAATAATATTAGAGGTATCCTTACAAGGGATGGTGTGTCGCTCTTTTTCATATTTAGTAACAAAGTCTTTCACATTTGCTATTATAGGTTCATCAACCATACTAGCTACCATAGAATGTTCCTTTATCTTAACTGGGAAAGGCATTTTCTCAATGTAAGGTTTAGGTAAAACATGATTAGCAGTATAAACTTCAGTATTTCTTGTAGGAACACTCTTAGCAACATCTTTATAAGGTTCAAGATACTTATTCCAATTCTTTTTAGGCACTTCAATGTAGGAAGAAAAACTCTTAAAATAAGAAGCAATAGCTTGAGAGTCTAGACCATAAGCATTTTTAATATTTTGAAAGTCATCAGTTCCCATAAAAGATTCAATGCATTCATAATCATAATTTATACCTGACTTTCTACCTTTGTCATTCTCGCAAGCTTCAGCATTGTCTTGAATACAGTCCAGAAGATCCCATTTAGCTTCTTCTTCCATGCGAGTGAACGATCCAGCACAAGAAGCATCCAATAAATCCTTGTCATGTAGAAGGAGCCTTGCATAAAAGTTATTGATAATAATATTGTTGGGGAGCTCATGAATGGGACATTTGAGCATTAGTAACTTCAATCTCCCCCAAGCTTGAGCTGTACTCCCTCTATCAAGAGGCCAAAAGTTGTATATTTGATTCCGATCTTTATGAATCTCACTAGGAGGATAAAACTTTGAATAAAAGAGAGGCACTATTTCCTCCCATTCTAGAGCTTGACCGTTCTTCAGCAGCTTATACCAGTCCTCAACTATTCCTTTCAGTGATAATGAGAATAACTTCTTCTTAACTTGATCTGTAGTAATACCTGCACACTTGAACAACCCAGATAATTCGTGTATAAAGAGCAAATGATCACTGGGATGGACAGTTTCATCCCCAACATAGTAGTTATCCATAACACGATCAATAATTCTTGTAGGTATTTTAAAAACATCATTCTCAGCAGGTGGTGGCTTATCTACTACCTTAGCAGTGGTAGTAGCATTACCAAATAAGAAACTCAGCGAATTATCCATAACAAAAATAAAGCAACTAACATAAGTAAACAATACTCAAAGTAGAAGTTTCCTTTACCAGCTCCACTCTCCAATAGCGCTTCACTCCACGGCAACGGTGCCAGAAAATAGTCTTGATGATCCACAAGTATAGGGGGTGTATCGTAGTATTTTCGATAAGTAAGAGTGTCGAACCCACGAGGAGCAGAAGGTGCTGGCTAGTGCTATGGATTAGGAATTCTCTGCAAATACTTAGCAAACGGATTTTTAGGGGTTTTTGATAAAGCAAGTAAACAAAGTACGAGTAAATAAAAGACAGTAGGAATAAATGCAGCAAGTGGCCCAATCCTTTATGCAGCAAAGGACAAGCCGGATGTATTACTTAAGATGACCAAACGTTCTCGAGGATACATGGGAAGACTGTCAAGTGCTTTCGCTTCATATAGTTGATTAATCTTCTTTAGCTTGCTAAGTGTTGTGTGGGTGAACCTGTGCTAATGTACCGACCTTCCTAGGACTAATACATACTTGTGATTATACCCCTTGCAAACATCCGTAAGTACAAGAAAGTAATTAAGGTAGAAACCTAACCACAGCTTTAAACTCTAAGACCCTTACGTCCCTTGTGCAATGGTTTCCTAACGGGGGTTCAGGTTTCTGTCACTACGGCAACCCCTACGATTAGTAGCCAAATACATAATGCATTCGCCTAGGCCCATATAGGTGAAGTGTCATGTAGTCGACGTTCACATGACACCACTAGAAGAAGTACACCACAACTTAACTAGCAACCTATTGAATCTTTCTCAACACAACTCCACTACTAACAACATGACCTCTCCCATGTCCTCAAGAACAAAACAAACTACTCACAGGACATCATATGGATCATGATCAGAGATGGAATAATGATGTATAACAATCTGAACATAAACAATAATTCAATGGTTCACTCAATAGAATCAACTACAGATAGTAATCAACACCCGGAAAGTTTCCCCTATGAACTATGCAAGAGTCAACTCAATTGTTACAGCAATATGGAGATGGTGATGAGGGTGCTGATGGTTATGATGGTGGTGATGATGATGATGATCCCGATGAAGTCCAGCTAGATGGTGGTGTTGATGGCGACGATCTCCCCTCTCCGGGAAGGAATTCCCCTACCAGAAATCTTTCTGCCGGAGAGATCTTTCTCTCTCAGTGTTTTCCGCCCCGCAGAGGCGGCGGAATCTTTCTGTGGTCGCTCTCCGAGTCTTAGGGTTTCGGGAGGATGATATATGCCAGAGGGGAGAGGCTAGAGTGGGCCAGGGTGGCCACACCACCTGTTGGCACGGCCTAGGGCTGCCCACGCCAAGGGGTGGTGTGGGCCCCTTGTGGCCCATCTCCACTCCGTCTTCTGGCATCCTTAGTCTTTTGGAAAAATAGGATTTTCCGTATATTTTCCTGGATTTTCTGATCTTCGCGAATTTTGCCTCCAAATAGCACCTTTTCCATCAGAATCCTGAGTGCAGCGGTCCATGCTCCAAAAGTCATCAACCATGCAAAAACATATGAAATAACATAAGTATCACCTCTCAATACGAAATATATCAATGAATAATAGTGAATTAAGACATAGAATAGTGATGCAAAATGGACGTATCAAACCCTTAGCCTCGAGAGAGAACTACTCCCTCCTCATCCTGGGAATCAGCAACGACGATGGACATGGTGGTGTAGATGGCTCCGGGGGCACTTCCCCGTCCCGGTAGGGTGCCGGAATAGAGACTTTCTGTCCTCCGAATCTCCCCTTCGTCGGCGGCGGCTTTTCGGAACTTTTCGTGGCTAGAGGCTTGACGACTTAGGGTTTTTGTATCGGGAGGCATCTTATAGGCGAAGAGGCAAGGTCGGTGGCCAGCCAGGGGGCCCACACCATGCCCTGGTGCGGCCTAGGCGGACCCGCACCTAGGGTTGGTTTGGCCACCCTGTGCCCCCCCTTTGTCTCTCCTTCTGGCTCCATGAGTCTTCCAGTAAAATACGGTTTTGGATTTTGTCCCGTCCAATTCCGAGAATATTCATTTTCTGACTTTCTTGGAACCAAAAACAGCAGAAAACAGACAACTGGCACTGTGGCATCTTGTTAATAGGTTAGTCCAAGAAAGTGTATAGAAATACTGCAAAGTATGGACAAAACATAAGAAAGTAGATACTAAACAAGCATGGAACATCCAAAATTATGGATACGTTAGCAACGTATCAACATCCCCAAGCTTAACTCCTGCTCGTCCTTGAGTAGGTAAGTGATAAAAAGAAAGAATAATTTTTGAGGTGACATGCACCATCATAAACTTGATGAAAGTATTTGTAAAACATTGAAAGCTGGGATCATAGTACTTCAATCATAACATGAAAGATAAAGTTCTAGCAATAAGACATAGCAACTACGTTGCAACATGAAAAGGCACAAACAAAAGATTCATGAATAACAATGCTTTGCAAGAGGTTTGTTTGTTTCACATAAAGAAAACATAGCATAGTGGCATTCAGCTTGTCCCTCATAGAGTAGCAAATATAAATGCATAGGACACCTTCAAAGTTCATCAGAGTGACTAGATACAAATAGTTTAAAACAAGCAATATCAAAGTTATGAATCAATCAACAAGTCTTGGGATAATGCACATACAACTAAGAATGGCCACTATGCTCTCAAAGTAGGTGCATAAAGGTAGAAGGTGGAGACTCAACGTAAAAGTAAAAGAAAGGCCTTCATAGAAGGAAGTAGAGATTCAAGTTTAATAAAGAGCTTCCAAAAATTATGGTACTTGTTAGCTTTCATCTCTCATTGCCCCTATCATAAGCATCTTTAAGGTGATTAAGGTTAAAGTGACACAACTAAGAGGATATGCTTGACAAGTTATAAGCCGAAATCTCATGCTCCTTACTTACGAATACCGAACCTCATGCTACTCAACTTTAGTCACGAGTAAGCTCTTCTCATTGTAAGTACATATGTATCATAAAGAACCGCCAACGGGGTACCCCTTGCACATGATACAGGAGCTATCCCATAATCAAAATGACAAGGCAAGCAGACAATGAGCATCTCATCGATCTTTTTATTTGCTATTTGCATAGGTTTTTATTGAGGATGCTTCATAGAGTGCTCATTATGGTGATGCTGCAAGTTTCCACCATGATTAGGCATGGCTTAGGCTAGCGGCCCAGGTGTTTCTCTAACACACATACAAACTCCATGATCTTACAAGTTCCACTTTTATTTCACACCACCGGGATCCATAAGCAAAAGAGCATGATATCAACGGGGTACAAAGTACAAGTGCAATGTTGAAAGCATTCCCTATGATACATGGTTTTGCTAATTTCAACTTATACAGCGCAAGCATATGCGCAACAAAGAAGGATGCAATGGTTATAGTTTATTAAATGCAAGCAAAGTAAGGTGTGCCATCAAGTTCATGAGAGCTTTAATCACTAGTTTTCTCATAACAAGTTTAATTCGGAAGGTAGATAAAAACATGAATATACTTGGAATAACATATGCTAATAGGTAGGTATGTGGACTCCTTGGGATAACTTGGTTTTATTTTTAGTTGGATGCATGAGTGGAACTCATACATGGTTATGAAGGCTAGTAAAATACTGGGAGCGACCAACTAAGAGAACAATAATGGACATAATCATGCAGAGCGACAAAACATCATTAATAAAAGCATAAAGTGATACTACAAGTCAAAAACTAAAGGATCATCAAGGCTATGGTGACTTTGGATAGTCATAACATGGTGTGAGCATGCGCCAAGTCAACCCAAATAAAGCATCAAAGGAGAATACCACAATTCTATGCTTTAATATGCTAAAACAACGCACGATTCATCCAAAGCACATTAAGCAATCTCAATTTTTTATAACATGTCATGCTACAACAAATAATACTAAGCATAAAGCCAAAACAATATCAAGCATGGCATGACAAAGCATAGGCCAAGTCAAAAACAAGCTCTCTTTACCACTTAAGAATGAACTTTTCTACTCTTTTCCAATTCAAACCAAACGATTTGAAAACCAATGTATGAAGGAGAGTGTCCAACCAATTTATTCAGCAAACTAAGCAAACGAAAAACCAAAATGAAAACAAAAAAGAAGACGCTCCAAGAACAACACAACTATGCATGAAACAATAAAAATGAAGTGTTTGGAAGAAACCTGGAATTTTTATTGATGAAGAAGGGAATGCCTTGGGCATCCCCAAGCTTTGACGCTTTTACTTCTTGGATATTTCTTGGGGTGACACGCGTGGCATCCCCAAGCTTGAGCTTTAGTCCATTCTTCATCTCATTACATCATTCCTTCCATACACCTGAAATTTTTTCTTCATACACACAATCTTTATTAGAAACATTAGTGCACTCAAGATAATAAGTATTTGGGTTCAGTTTCAACACCAATAAAACATCCATTAAAACACAAGATAATGGAGAACTTCCCTCAAAAAGCTCAATTCCCTAAAAGAACTAAAAAAGGAACCAATAAGAAGCAAATGCAAATAATTGCAGAAATCTGTCAAAACAGACCAGCAGGTAAAAACTAATTTTTTCGAAAACCTTGTGTTGCTCAAATCGAAAAGTGTTCAACTAACGAAACTTAGATAACAACCTGGGGCAGAAGCACAAAAATTCATGCCTCAAAAATACGTACAGATGTTTTACACGAATTTTTACAGCAAAGCACAGAAATCTGTTTCGAGACATCAACTTTCCCAATCATTACTTCTCTCTCATTAGAGGTTACTTCTTGGCACAAAAAGCAAATAAAAAGGATAAGGAGAGGTTATTACAGAGGTAATAACTTCCAAGACTTATCTAAAACTTTTGGGTTATCTCCCAATAAGTACTTTTCTTTAACGCCTTTAAGTTAGGCTTGATAGTTTGAGAAGATGCTCACATAAGAAATATGAATTGAAGTAAAAGAGAGCATGTAGAAGCAAATTCAAAACACATTTAATAACCCACTTCCTATGCATAGGAATCTTGTAAAGAAACAAGTCATGAAATCAAAAATCAACAAGCATAGGAAAGCAAAACAAGTGCAACTTCAAGACTTTCAACATAAAGAGGGGAAACTTAATATTATTGAGATGCATAAAGCCATGTTTCCCTCTCTCATAATAACTTTCAGTAGCATCATGAATAAAAAATTAACAATATAACTATCACATGAAATATTCTTGTCATGAGCCACATGCATATAATGATTATTACTCTCCACATAAGCATAGTCATTCTTATTAATTGTAGTGGGAGCAAATTCAACAAAATTGCTATCATTATTATTTTCATCACCATAATCATCAAATATAGGAGGCATATTGTAGTCATAATTAATTGCCTCCTCAATAGTAGGTGGACTTAAAATATCATATTCATCATTGTAATCATCATATATTGGAGGTTTGGTATCATCATAAGCAATAGAATAGCTATCTTCCAAAGCCGGGGAACTAAAAAGATCATTTTCATAAAAACTAGCTTCCCCAAGCTTAGACTTTTCCAGAGCATTAGCAATAATGGTGTCCAAAGAATTCATACTAACAACATTGCTATTAGCATGCAAATAAAGTTCCATAGGTTCTTTAATTTTCTCTTCAAACACTTCATGTCCTAACTCAAGATAAATACTATAAATCTCTCTATTTTTTATTGTTTTCCATTAAGCCTAACTTGTGAAAACAAGAAACAAAAAGACAAAATTGCAGAATCTAAAGGAAATAACTTCGAGCACTCACACCGGAGGATGTGAGTACCTTTTACCTTACCTCCCCGGCAACGGCGCCAGAAAATAGCTTGATGTCTACGCACTTCTATTCTTGTAGACAGTTGTTGGGCCTCCAAGTGCAGAGGTTTGTAGAACAACATCAAGTTTTCCCTTAAGTGGATCACTCAAGGTTTATCAAACTCAGGGAGGAAGTGCTCAAAGGTATCCCCTCTCAAGCAATCCTGCAATCAAGATACAAGAAGTCTTTTGTGTCCCCAACACACCCAATACACTTGTCAAGTGTATATGTGCACTAGTTCGGTGAAGAGATAGTAAAATGCAAGTGGTATGATTAATTATAAGTGGTAATGGTGCCAGAAAATAGCTTGCTGGCGTGTGGTTGACGTGGGAAAAGACTAAAGGCAAACTGAAATAAAGATGGAAGCAAGCAAACATGTAACAGATCTAATTGCAAACGGTATATCAATGCTTAGAAACAAGGCCTAGGGATCATACTTTCACTAGTGAAAACTCTCATATAAATATCTTATCTTTATGATACTACTCTGAACTACTCTCCGGTTGGACACTCTAATCAACGGTAGGGCTATAACAGCACACCTCAAAGTTCGCTTTCCGCATCTAGATAACCCCACACTGTCACCTTGAGCACTAGATGGTTCCAACAAACACCACAATTTCATAGAGACATCCAAATCCAAATATAACTCATAACAAGTATTTGTAATCTCTAGCATAAGTGCCACCATGGTGTGCACGCTATCACTTTTACACACATGGGGAGAGAAGAGATCTATTAAAGCACTTGAGTAGCAAAGTAGATCTACTTGATTACAAAGCTCATGATCACAATATGATTATGCATAGAGAGAGATGAGCACATAGCTACCGGTAGAACCCTTAGCCTCGAGAGAGAACTACTCCCTCCTCACCATGGGAATCAGCAACAACGATGGAGATGGTGGTGGAGATCGATGGAGATGGCTCTGGGGGGACTTCCCCATCCCGGTAGGGTGCCAGAACAGAGACTTTCTATCCCCCGAATCTCCCCTTCGGTGGCGGCGGCATTGCGGAACTTTTCGTGGCTGGAGGCTTGACGACATAGGGTTTTTGCATCGAGAGGCATCTTATAGGCGAAGAGGCAAGGTCGGTGGCTAGCCAGGGGGCCCTCACCATGCCCTGGCGCGGCCTGGGGGACCCACGCCTAGGGGTGGTTTGGCCACCCTGTGGCCCCCCTTCGTCTCTCCTTCTGGCTCCGTGAGTCTTCCGGTAAAATATTGACTTTGGCTTTTGTCCTGTCCAATTATGAGAATATTCATTTTCTGACTTTCCTGGAACCAAAAACAGCAGAAAACAGGCAACTGGCACTGTGGCATCTTGTTAATAGGTTAGTCCAAGAAAGTGTATAGAAATACTCCAATGTATGGACAAAACATAAGAAAGTAGATACTAAACAAGCATGGAACATCAAAAATTATGGATACGTTAGCAACGTATCACTGCGAGTTAAATGGGCGCGGCTACGCTGGCTTCTGCACTACTCGCCGTTGGTCAAGGGGTGGACAGAGAGGTGCGGTGAGGTCATTACTACTCGCTAGTGGTCATGGGAGAGGGCGGTGTGGCGTGTGGCGTAATTTCCATGGTCGACCAACATGGACATGCTCGGGTACGACATGGCACTAGTGCAACAACGAAGGAGAGCTGCTCCATTGCACGGCCAGGTATTGGGGTGATCGTGGGTGAGTTATAGAGGCTGATTGCAGTATAACTGGTGAGCAATTGAGTGATCACAAACAATAGATAGTTGGTAATCTGTACTCTGTCTGCTAGGTGTTCGACTAAATGGCCGCATGAGATACAGATTCAAATTTTTGAATGAATTTTGGTGGGTGTGTTGGTCACATGCTCTAGTATCTCTGGTTGATAGGGATTTCCAAATGGTGTTGGTTTGAGTGGTTTTTGCAAAATGGTGATCTATGCACCTATACTTGATTCAATTTTGAATTGCCTCTCAAATAGGTTTGAAATTGGTTTCTATAGATTTGTAAAGTTTGATTGGGTTCATTTTTACTTGGTCTAGCAAGGGGTGAAAAGAAATAGAATAGTTTATGTTGGAAATGTTTTACTAGAGATGCCCAAAGTGGGCTAGTGGCTAATTTTGGCCAAAGTGACCATTTGATCATATGCTTCATATTTGATTTTCTTTTTATTTGATTTTGTTTAGAATTGACCTAGATGATGTGGTATTCATCTTTAAACTAATCATTATCATTTATAGCAATCAAACATGGCAACGGCAAAGATTCATGCATTAATAGAAATCACACATGCACTAATATGGGTTTAAGAAATAAAGTTTTTGTTAACCCTAATCTTGGGTGATTAGAACTTGATAAGCTTGTTTAATATTTTTGACATGTTACATGTGGCATTTGTTTCCTATCCCGCTCTTGTTTCCGTGCTTTTTCCTCTTCGTGGCTATTATATTTCCGATGGAGTGGTTGTCGTGGAGCGAGGGCTACCACGACATCACGTGACGCAACCGAAACGATGTTGCTCCAGTCTCACGTGGTTCTTTGCTGCTGGCCCGAAGAGCTAGTTCTTGAGTGAGTATCATCCCGAGGGTTGGAATGTTGGTGCCGATCTGGTTCCCTCCAGGGCCTTGGTTCGCGTTCCAAGTCAGTGCGACATTGGTCAGGTTTTGAGACCAGCTTCCCACTGAAAGACATGGCAGCTTTCTGCTGCTCTAGGCCCTTGTTGAGCAGTGTTACACACTATCGGACCTGCTCTAGGCTTGGACTATTCAGAAGGATCTCTCGAGCTGCAGCAGTGATTTCCAGCAGTGTATTGTAGATCTAGTTTCCCTTACTGTCGAGCCAAGGTTGTCCTATGACAATGTCATTGCTTTCCCCTCTAAGAGTGTCTTATAGACATCCGGATTTTTATTAGCCAGCACAGGGCCATTCTAGGTCTTCTGATGCTGCAGGGATTTAAACTGCTCTATATCTACAATGTTTGCATTGAGGTGATTCTTCTCCTTGACAAGATAAGTTGCTTCATCAAGGAGCCATAAACGCTATGCTTCTAGGGCTTCAGCACTTTGCTCCAATTCCTCCAGGGTAAGCTCTGAAGTGGTTGGGATCGTTGTTGTTAATGCTTCTCCATAGATTTCATGGGCACTAGGGGTAACCACGTGACCATCCACCGGAGATTTTTTCGGTTCATGGAGATCAGAGCACCATGTGAATCCTCCATCTGGATACTCTCATCAACTTCTGCTTCCACTGGAAGGTCTTGTTTTGGAGTCTTGTTTTTCTTCCTCTTCCTTGCCTTGTTGGTCCTTTGGGAACCAGTGGAAAAGACAGCTTTGGGTCCATTTCTTGGGGATAAATTTTCATCAGTACTTTCAGACACTGAGGCCCTAGGATTTTCTCCGAGATCCATGTCATCTTGCGAGTCGGGATGTTCCTTGTCATAATCCGCATCCATACTATCGTACCGACTCATATGTGACCTTTCTCCTTCCTTTGCAACTCTGGAGTTGATTTATTCTCCGAATTCTTGTTCGTACACCCGAAATTCTGCTGATATCATGGAATATTCTTGGAAGGTTGGTGTGTTGGTGTTTATTCCGATGGCATCCAAAACTAAGCAATTGTCGTCTCCAGCATTTGCAGATCCAGATCTAGAGTCGACAAAGTTATATTCATGTGCTCTGAGGTGGGTGAGGCTTTCGGCGTTGGCTTCCTCGAAACTTTTCATGGTCTCGAGAACGTCGTCTAGATTAACATTGGGGCACATCATCATCCACCTAACAGTGTGCCTCGGAAGCGACTTTCCTGCTCCAGCATGAGCAGAGCCGTATCTAGAGCTATTGCAGCTTTGGTCCTCCTAAGATTCGACCTCCTAAGGGAGATCTTCTTCAGATTTGACCTTTGTCTTTTTCCATGATCTCCCCCTCAGAAGCAGGTTGTGTGGGATTAGGGTTTTCTGAGATCTGGAACTCTGCCGCCACCACGGACAAAGTGGATCCAGAAGTTTCTTCCACCTCTATCATCACCGCTAGGGTGGGTTGGGCATGTTCGGCAAAACTGAGGTAGATGTCGATCTCGCTGATTAGTAGGATGGTTTAGCTCGTCACGTCCTTCCTAGCCAAAATCCAGGTCTCATCGAGAAGGGAGAGAGGGACGTCGCTAGCATAGAGGATGTGACTGACAACAATCATTTCGCTGATTCCCACAAGCGTAGATTCCGCCCGGAACGCATATCCGAAGGTCACTTGAAGACAAGTACACCATGAGGGGGTCCTAGAGGTGTGGGAAAAGTGGGCTGTGAGACGTACTGTTGTCTGGGACTGTGAGCACACAAGCTTACTTAGGTTCAGATCCGACTATGGTGGACGAATCCTTCTCTTGCTAGCAATCTAGTATATCGATAGAGCTAGAAGTAATAGCAGATTACAAAGGTGATTTCGCCTGTGCAAGTTGAGATTGGTAGCTATGATTGTTATGCTCTAAAGGCTGGTCCCTAGGATAGCTTATATAATCATCTAGACTAGGGTTTATAGGAGAGTCATATCTGTCTATGATACAGAGTCGATACAGATTACATCTTGGACTACAAGTATTCCTACAGGCCTAAGTCGGTAAGAATTCCGGGCCTTGCCGTAGTCGGATGGGCTTCCATCTTCTCTCCCTAACTGGGCCGCCCATGGATCATAGATCTACCCCCATAAGTTGGGCCTCCTGGTCAGTGAATCACCGTGGGTATGACTGAAAAGTATATCCCGAACATTCTATTTTTCCCTCTTCCTCTATCCCTATCCTCTAGGTACAGCGTTTGCATCAATAGAGAACCTTTTCCTCTGTATGAATCTATATTATTCCATTCCAATTTCTTCCCGAAACTTCCCAAGAAAAATCCCGAATTGGATCCAAAATTGACGGGTTAATGTGAGCTTATCCATGCGGTTAGGCACTCTTCAAATAGGAATCCATTTTCTAACTGGCTTTTGTGCTTTGGTGAGTCGCCCCAGCAGTTTTCGTGAAGTCAGGCCTAGAGCTGTAAATAGTGGCGATGCCGTGCACGCGAGAGACCAGGGAGAGATGGCAGGAGAGCCAGTTTCAAAGTCTACATTTTGTGGTAAAGGCCAGTCTCACCCTTTCCTTTTGGTCACCTACTGCCAGAAATCCCCATTTTGGCTTTCCATATCATTGATGCGGGAGTTGTAGATCTACTAGGGGATTCCATCCACTCTGGCACGAGACCTTCCTCCTCCCTTCTCGTAGTAGCATGACTCCTTCATCTCCAGCTAGGTATCCGCGGTGGTGGCATATTCTTCTTCCTCCTCGATAGTGACATGCTGGAGGTACCATGTCCTTTCTTCCCAGACACCGGCTAGTCGACCTATTCTGCCCCATAGTGCGTGCATAGCATTTAGGGTTGATTTAGCTAGTACTCATGTTAGATCGATTTCATTAGGTCGGCCGGCTCAGCCTTCTTCATCAGGCGGTAGCTCTGTAGCTGTGATTCAGGCCTAGATGCTACTCGTGCATATGAGAACTATTACGTGTGCTGCTTTTTCACCACTAATATATGGTCTGATGCTTGTATGAGATCAAGAGATAATTGCAAACCTAAAATACATCTACAACTCCAATGATGTAGATGCTTTACAGATGCTTCAAGTGAAATAGCCCCTTCTTTGAACTTTTCAAAAGGTTTAGATGGAGGGATTTGTTGCAAGATAGCATCCACGCCTCTGTTGAAGAGCAAGTAGTTATGTTTCTGCATGTTATGGGTCATAACCAGAGGTTTAGAGTGATCCATAACACATTTAGACGATCCACGGAGACTATTGTTCGCTACTTCAAATAGGTGTTGTAAGGAATTGGGGAGTTGAGAGAAGAGATGATCAAGCCACCAACTAGTCAAACCCCTAGCAAGATAAAAATACCAGCAAATCGTTTCCATATTTCAGGCTAAGGGAAATTTTTTATTTTTCTTTTTACTGTCAACACTAACATGGATATGGGCATGAATTTTTGTGCATGTCATTGCAGGGTTGTATTGGCGCAATCGATGGTACTCATATCACTATTAGAGTGTCCAGATTACAATCTGCAGCATACATAGGAAGAAAACTCTACACTAGCCAGAATGTGCTTGTTATTATTGATTTTGATCTCAAATTCACTTGTGTGCTAGCTAGTTGGGAAGGATCATCCCATGATGCAAGCATCTTGCTGTTAGATTGACAAGGATTGATGGCATTAAGATCCCTAATGGTAAGTGTCGAGGGGTAACCTCGGAATTCCCATGATTATGGACTTAGGGTTTCGTGGAAAGAGAGTGTTGGTGATTTCGTCGGCCTATCCGACAAATAAGGAAGTTGATGTCCTGTGTTATTACTAAAGAAGATGATTACAGGGTTGCCAATTTGCTAGATGCAATCTAACTCACAACGGGCTATGTTTCGCTCAAAGCTACAGTGCCCTCACCGTTGGCTCCTCCCCATCCTTTATATGAGAGGCTAGGTCTCAGAGTCCAGGACTGTTTGGTTACAAGTTAGAAATACAATTCTATTAATATGTCGGTTTAGACTTTCACCTTGATCAACACGTCTAGTTTCTGGACTTCAGATGCTTCTAGGACTCTCAGCTTCTTGTGGGCCGTATGGGCTATGGTTCGGATACGTACCATATATACCAATCATGGGAACCTAGTAAGTCATACCTATTTAAGTAGCCTTTGAGACTCTACTCGAATAATAGATTCAAGTTGGGTCTCAAAGACATTTTCAGCATAGAGCACGAAGATTTCTTCGAGTAAATAAATTGTGAAGTTAAAAAGTTTTTTCATGGGGATTTTTGTATAACGAGTGTGGTACATCCGATAGACCAGGGACCAGTTAATTGCTCTTGGACAAAAACATCGGGAACCTACTTCAATCTCAAGTCCTTGGAATCGAACCTGGTATATACAAGTGTAATTCAGTTCGAGTCATTGAGGTCTTATCGAGTACTGAATTCCAATTTTTGTGTTTTGGGTACCCAACGCATCTGTTGGGATTTTTCATCGTATCGTGGAAAATTAATGGCATAGTGCATTCGTGTGCGATTACTAGGACTCATAGGATGGATCTCGGGGTCTTACCTTCATGTCAATAGACACGACATTCCGACATGTTATTGTGACGGACGTAGTCCGAGAATTTTTAATTTTTTGTTGGCTGCCTTGTTTGGCTATTGGAGTTGCTGAAGTCGCCAACTTGTTGTCATTTTTATCAGGTGCACTGTTTAATGATCCCAATTGGATTAACCGTTTAAGGTTACACTTGGTTAATGCTCACAGGTTTTTTATCCTGTCATCTCCGTAGGACGATTTTTTTTGCTTTTTCAATTGGTTGCACGGCCAGCGCTCCCGATGGGAGTAGCCCCCAAGGCTACATCCAAATATTTGTATTCGAGTGTAGGATCAAAGTTCGTCTTCATGAGATTCGTTGTCAACTCTGTAGGAAGATTCGTTATTTCCTTTGAGTTCGTGGTTAGTGCTCCCAATGGGAGTACCCTAGAGGCTATATTAGAATGCTTGCGTCCAAGCATAGGCTCAAGTCTTTATCATCTTAGGAGATCCTCGACTCATGTATTCTTTTCCTTGAATCACCAAATATTATTGGGTGCACGGTCAGCGCTCCTGATGGGAGTAACCCCCGAGGCTATGTTCGAGCGCTTGCGTCCGAGCATAGACTCAAGTCTTTATCATCCGAGGAAGTGCTCGACTCGAGCTTGACTCTACATTTTTTCTTTGAGTTCTTTACTAGTACACCCGATGCTTTTTCGTTGTTTCTCATGAAATCATTGCTGATGATGATGGAGTGGTTCAGTTACGTTGGAGCGCTCCCGATGGGAAATTTCAGTGGTGGGCCCAGGACGGAGGCTAACGACACGTGGGGGTCGTGTCAGCGGTGAGTTTGACCACACAACCCCACATCGAGCAGGAATCGAGACACCACGCAAGTTTCTCACGAAGTTACTGCAGTAGTTATTGCCCATAATGCCTGAATCTTCATTTATCTGTGAACACGTGTTGCTCATAGGTTTCATCCTGATGAAATGTCTTTCGGATGCAATGGCTCTGGACTACTACGGGTACTTTATAAGTGTTGGTGGGAATTTTTTATTGCTCATCCTCTCCTCTACCGCTGCCCTTTTTCCTCCTTACACAACATCTGTTATAGTGCTTATGCTGCTACCTTTCTTGCTCCCTTGCTTACGTGCTCACGCCTCCGACGCCATCGCCATGGGGAGGTCCAAGGGTGTTGGTTCCGTCATTGATGCCACGACGGCTAAGCCATAGGTCACTAGATGGACTCCCTCGGAGTGCACACAGCGAGAGGTGCACGAGGCCCGGAAGGCCGAATTCTTGAAGGAGGGTTCTTTCAAGATTCTTGGCGATGAGGCCTCTCCCATAATCGAGGAGTGATGGCAGGTAATGTTCATATCCTTTCTTTATCGCAGTCTTTCTCTTCCTGCACACGAATTCCTTCATGGCCTTGTCTTTGTGTATGGCGTGCAGCTCTACCATCTCAAGCCCAATTCTATTGTCTACATTGCTGTGTTCATAACACTCTGTGAGAGTTTCCTCGGCATCCGTCCCCATTGGGGCCTTTGGAAACACCTGTTTGCTTTGAGGAGGAATGCGACTAAAACCTTCATCTTTGATGTTGGGGGTGCCATCATTCATGTCCATTCTGATATGGATTACTTTGACCTCAAAATGGTAGACTCGATCCAAGATTGGCAGAAGAGGTGGTTCTATATCAAGGATGAGAAATTCGAGGGCCAACTGTATGGTTTGGCCCCCTTCGACTCCACCAAAGAAGTGATAAAGCTCACATCCTAGGAGGAAAACATGACTCAGGCAGAGATTGATCAGATGAAGTCTTGGGCATCCAGCTCATGGCGCACTTTTTCGTCTCCATGTTCAACCTCTTCAGGCCCGTATTTCTGGTATGTGCACATATACTGGTAAGAAGGACCCGATGAGGGTTTCCCCAGACAACCTGACATGTTCTAAGCTCAAGAAGAGAGTCAGATCCTTCACCAAGCTCACTAAGCATGACTCAATTCCATCCGAATGTCGGGTCAAACCATTTGGCAAGAAGAAACTTGTACCCGATGTAAGTCCCTATCTCTTGTATACTATTTCTCGGGTTCTTTGTCCTTTAATATGTGGTTTCTTATGCCGAGTTTTCCTTTCTGTTTGTATAGAATCATGAACACTTTGATTCCCTTCCTCCATTGTCTAAAACTAGCAAGGTCCCTGAATCTGCTGCTGAATTTGAGGGAGACATCGACACTAGGGTTGTGGGAGACAATGAGGAAAACAAAGAAAACTCTGTCTCCCACTCCTCATGCACTCCAACCAAAGTTCTCCCTTCCATGAACTCTGATGATTTCAAGGTTGTAGCTAGCAAGGGCAAAAGGAAACACGATGAGGTGGACGTCCATTAGACTGAGGACTCTGACGATTCGAGTGATGCAAAGCCACCGATGATTCAACCACTAATGACGACTACTCCTATAAGAAGGGAACTTCTTTGATTTGCGTAGAACATCAGGTCATAAGTTTCATTCCTTCCTTTTTCTTCTTCTGAGATTGCAATATTTCTTTAATCGAGGTTACTCATGATTTGCTATAGTGGCGATGAGGAGGAAAAACTTCCCCCAAAGTCGTCGCTTATTTAGCAGCCGATGGGACGGACGTTGCCGCCAAGTCACCCACAAAAGTGACACAACCAGCCAACCCACAAGAAGAAATGGCAGGTGAGATGATCTAGAAAGAGCTTGTGGTGACGCCTGAAGCTCCTCCGGGAAAGAAGGAAAAGAATGTTGACAAACATGTGATCCTATTAGAAAACCCGTCTAAGCCTGACATGACGAACATAAGTTTCCTAGTCTTTACTCGTCGTGTCTTGCTTTACTATGGAATCCCCGAGTGTTTGATTTGATTTCCTTCAGCCGATAATGCGCGAGATGGTCGATATGGCGACTCGTTTTATCATGATTAAACATGATACTTCTTCTGCCAAAGGTTTTTATTCGTTGCCTTCTATCCTCTTTGAATATTTTTCTCCAGTGACTGTGTCTTTGAAAAACTTCGTCTTCTACTACAGCTACCCCTGAGGAGTCCAAAATCATTCGTGAACCTGCCCTTAAGTGCGCGGGTGACCTTGAAGCTAAACTAAAGGCTGCTGAAAAGGAGCTCGAAAAATCCGGAACATTGGCCAAAGCCTAGGCGAAGGAACGTGAAGCCGTAGCTGCTGTTTCTACAGGACAAGATGAGAAACATTGGAAGAGGCTTGAAGACCTAAACTCTTCCTTGAGAAGTAAATCAGCTATTCTAACATGAAATCTGATGTTTTTTACCTGAACATTGGCTCGTGATTTACTATCCTTTCTTACTTTCTACAGATATCACCAATTTCTTGCAAGCGATGGAAGAGGATCAATGAGTTGACCCTTTGTCAGATGCCTTGAGTGTCTTGGAGGGGAACAACGTTCGTGGCCAGAATCTCCAGACCCGCTCTTGCCGTGCCTTCAAGCTCCTTCAGACGGAAATCTTCCCCGATAAAGATGTTTCGTCCGACCGTAACGTCCTCACCAAGGTCTTCAACACCGAAGAAAACCCCCTCACTAGTTACAGCTTGATCCAAGCAAAGAGCAGCACCGAGAGTGCAATGGCCTTGGCTTTGGTGCATGGCGATAGGGTTGACTGGGATAAGGTTAGCTCCTCGATCCCAGTCACTAACAAAGGCAAAGAGGTCTACTTGGAGCCTTATTTTGAAAGAGTCAAGAAGTTCTCTAGGCAGCTCCTTGAAATTTTAGTGGAAGAAGATTCCCCTCATGCAAAAACTTTGACTGCTGCCCCCTCTACACAAACTTCGAATACTGCCCCTTTTGGTAGTGCCACTACTGCTGCCATGGTGCTACTTAGTCATTAGCTGTAGTTTATTTAAGTTGAACTATCTGTAATAAATTATGTAGCATGTATGGTTTTCTATTCTGGGGTTGGAGAAAACGTATATTTTGTATCCTTGGATCTTCCGCTAAGTTTGAATATTAAGTGTGTCCGACATATCTTTCTTGCTAGTTTTTGACTTGTATTTTCTTCGTTTGGAATGTATTTGATTCGACCAGTCCATCGGCTGATCTTGTTCCTTCGACTACTCTTGTTCCTTTGGGTCAGCAATTGTCACACGTAGAGACAAATGTGCCCACAAATGTTACCACTATCACCCGATATATTGATCCTTCACTATATGCCGATAAGCTCCAGCATATCAAGCAGTTATAAGGTGTACTTCGGGTAATAAAGGCCCATGTGTACGTGCCCCTCTCCAAGTCGAAAAAGGATATGGAGCGTGAGGCATATCTGCTTGATGAGATTTCAAGGGCGAGCAAGAGTATGCTATGTAAGTTTCTTGTGAAGCTCCTGAGTTCCTACTTCTTTCTCTTTTGATGTAAACTGATCTTTCTCTATTTTCTAGGCATCTTCTTAAGCGCGCTGGAGGAGTCTCGATGTCTTAAGTCTCGGATGAGTGCTTTGATGGACACTTGGTCTGTTGGGTTCATAGCATAGAAAACAAAAAATTCCTACGATATAAACAACTTAGCACCAAGATCTATCTACTAGATGTAAGCAATGGGTGGATATACACTCGAAGAATGGAAAACTTTGTTAATGAAATCTGATTTTGTGGATGATGTAGTCATATACTTTCCAATCTCAAGATTAAGTTGAAGTCTAGCGCCGCTAAATAGCAGCACATTCAGGATTGCACACGCGTCCAACACCCTGACAACCTCCGAGTCCTCGCTCCAGCAAAGCAGCGGAAGCAACAAATCCTTCCAGAGAAACCACTGAGAACATGTACTTCACGAATCCGAAGCCATGGGGAATTTACTAGAGGGGGAGAGATATCCTTCACGAGGAGGTGTGTGTGTGGATAGGAGGAGGAGGAGCCATCCTTTTATATGTGAGGGGGGCATCCCCAAAGGCCATGGCCGGTGGCCATGGTGGTTCCCCCACCTCTCCCCTCTTAATGGTGAGTGGATCTTCCACTAAGCCCACTGATGACCCACAAGTATAGGGGATGTATCGCAGTATTTTCGAGGGAAGTGAAACCCAATTTATTAATTCGACACAAGGGGAGCCAAAGAATATTTATAGGCCTTAACAACTGAGTTGTCAATTCAGCTGCACCTGGAAACAATCTTGCTCACAACAGTTTATCAGTAGCAACAGTTTGGTAGTAGGAATAGCAAAGTAACAACAGTAGTAAAGTAAAGACAGCAGTGACAATAGTAGTAAACAGTGGGATTCGAGTGTGGTAGGCATAAGGATGATGGACGGGCGTTGCATGGACAAGACAATTCACATAGCAATCAGAACATAGGGCAATTGCAGATAAATAAGATAAAGCATCCAAGTACTAGATAATCCTAGGCATGTGTTCCATATATAGTCATACGTGCTCGCAATGAGATCTTGCAGAACATCTTTTGTCCAGCTAGCCCGTTTGCAGCGGGGCCTCAAGGGAACTACTGGCAATTAAGGTGCTCCTTTTAATAGAGCACCGGAGCAAAGCATTAACACTCCGTGAACACATGTGATCCTCACATCAAAGCCATTCCCTCCGGTTATCCCGATTTCTGTCACTTCAGGGCCATTGGTTCCAGACAACAACGTGTGTATACAACTTGCAGATAAGACCATAAAAAATACTATCATAATGAATCAATAACATGTTCAGATCTGAGATCATGGCACTCGGGCCCTAGTGACAAGCATTAAGCACAACAAGTCGCAACAAATTCATAAAGCACTAATAAAAGATACTAGGCACCATGCCCTAACAATCTTATGCCATTACATGAACGATCTCATCCAATCCCTACCATCCCCATAGCGTACAGCGGGGGATTACTCACTCATAGATGGGGGAAACATGGAGGGTCGATGGAGAAGCGATGGTGATGATGATGGCGATGATCTCCTCCAATTCCCCATCCCGGTAGGGTGCCAAAATGGGGTTTCTGGTGCTGTTTTGTGGAATCTAGTGGTGGCGGCGGAGCGGAACTCCTTCTGGAAAAACGTCGACCCCCCGGAGTTTTTAGGTCAGAAGGCAACTTATAGGCGAAGAGGGAGACCGAGGGGGTGCCTGGGGGCCTGCACCACCCCCTGGCGCGGCCTGGCTTGGCCCGCCCCACAAAGTGGTGTGGCCACCCCCTGGCTCTTCCCCGTCTCGTATTCTGGCTCCTAGAGTCTTCGGGTGAAATAGGATTTTTGGCATATTTTCCGGGATTTTTCCTGATAGTTGATTTTTTGCACGAAAATTAGACACCAAGGCAATTCTGCTGAAAACAGCGTCAGTCCGCGTTAGTTGCATGCAAATCACACAAGTTTAGAGGAGAAACAATAGCAAAAGTGTTCGGGAAAGAAGATATGTTTTGGACGTATCAACTCCCCCAAGCTTAGCTTATTGCTTGTCCTCAAGCAATTCAGTTGAAAACTGAGTGCGATAAAAGAACTTTCACGAACACATTTGCTTCATATGATGTAAATATTCTCAGCAATGTGACCAACAACTTAGACAATTCATAATAAGGAGTATGCAACTAAGTTTACTTAATAGGCATTGCAAGCTATGAAGAGATTCCAACTCAATAATAATAAGTAGCATGAAGCATAAACATAAGAAACATTACAATGCTCATAAAAAGGTATGATAGAGTGGTATCTCGCTTGCCTTTGATTATGAATGTCAAGGCACCTCTGAAGTTCAAGTGATGACTAGAAGTAAAGATACCAAGGATACAAGCATCAAAGTCATAACACAAATAATCAAGTAATGGGACAAGCACAAAGAATGACAACTATGCTCTCAAGAAAGTGCTCGGAGAATGTATGGAGACTCAACAAGAAAAGGTTTTAAATAATTTGAAAGGCTTCCAAATGCTGAAAGTATGGTACTCGTTAGCTTTGAGCTCTCATTGCCCCTATCATAAGCATCTTTAAATGGTTAAGGTTAAAGTGACACAACTAAGAGGATATGCTTGACAAGTTATAAATCGAAGTCTCATGCCCCTTACTTACAAAGACCGATCCTCATGCTACTCAACTTCAGTCACAAGTAAGCTCTTGTCATTGTAAGTATATGCGTGTCATAGAGAACTGCCAATGGGGTACCCCTTGCACATGACACGGGAGCTGTCCCATAATCAAAATAACAAGGCAAGCAGACAATGAGCATCTCGGTGATCCTTTTATTTACTATGTGCATAGATTTTTATTGAGGATGCTTCATAGAATGCTCATTATGGTTATGCTGCAAGTTTCCACCATGATTAGGCATGGCTTAGGCTAGCGGCCTAGGCATTTCTCTAACATACATACAAACTCCATGATCTTACAAGTTCCACTTTTATTTCACACCGCCGGGATCCATAAGCAAAAGAACATGATATCAACTAGGTACAAAGTACCAATGAAGTGTTGAAAGCGGTCTCCATGATACATGGTTCTGCTAACTTCAACTCATAAAGCGCAAGCATATACGCAACAAAGAAGGACGCAATGGTTCAGGTTTATTAAGTGCAAGAAAATAAAGTGTGCCATCAAGTTCGTGAGAGCTTTACTAACTAACTTTCTCATAATAAGCAAACATTTTATTCGGAAGAAAACAAGGCATAATAAATATGCACGGAAGTAGCAAATGATGCTAATAGGTAGGTATGGTGGACACTTTGGTAATATTTGGTTTAAGGGAGTTGGAAACATGAGTAAAACATTCAGTGCAAGTGAAGGCTAGCAATAGTAAGGGAGCGACAAACGAGAGAGCAATATATGTCATTATCATGCTTGCAACAAAACAGGACTACTCATGGCATGAAAGTGATTCAAGATCCTTAAGGCAAAATAATTCAACGAGGCTTAACTGATTATTACAGTCATGTGCATGCGTGAGCATGTGCCAAGTCAATTCAAATAAAACATTCAGAGGAGGATACCACGGTGTCATACCAATTTATGAATAGAGCAATGCAAGCAAACATTCATAAGACATGCTACAAACTATTAGCGAGCTGGAGCTAATCATAAGAAAGCAAGAACTACTAAGCATCCAAAGATAACATACACCCTACATGAGCGGACTAAGCATGCGCACAATGATGAGTATATGTACAAAAATGAAAAAAAATAGAGTTCATTACCAGCCTCTTACCACGCCTCAAGTTGTTATTAATCCTCATTATTGCTCTTCACTTGTGTGGCTTGAATAATAATATGAAACCAATATTCCACTGAGGACTGCTGAACCCTGTAGCAAACTCACAAAACCAAAGAAGAACGGCAAATATTTTTGGTGTTTTTGATTTTTAAAACAAGAACCAAATCGGAAAACAAGCAAAGCAAAATCCTTTTGGGTTTTTCAAATAGTTCAAACAAAGGAAAAAGAGAAAAACAAACCAAGGCAAAAAGAAAAGGCAAACCAAAGAGAAACAATAGAAATATTTTTGGTATTTTTGTATTTTAGAAAGCAAAAGCAAAGAGGAACGAAAACTAAAAAGTGAACGAAAACATGAATATACAAAGTACCGACGCAACATGATATGGAGATGAGTGCGGTGTCGGCATACCCCCCCCCCCACCCCCAAGCTTAGGCTTTTGGCCTAAGTGGGTATCAATCCCATGCTGGCCAGGATGAAGTGTCACCCTGGTACGACGAAGAGGTCCCCTCGTCCTGGTGCAAGCTCGAGTACGTCCCTCCGTAATACGAGGAGTAATTATAGGAGGGCACATCCTCCTGGTGCTGCTCATGGAAACCCAGCAAGCGAAGCTGCTCGTCCACCTCCTCCTTGGAGCGCGACCACGGTCTCCTGTGAACACTAAACAAAGAAGGCTATGGTAAAAGGATCTCCCTTTCATCCCCATCAGTGAAAAGCATCCTATATACTAGACTATCCAAATCAGAAGTAGCAGTGACAAAGTGATGAGTTTTCATAGCAACAAGATCAAGCCTCTGTGGTGCTAGCATAGCATCATTGGGATCCACTAAAAGACCTAATGCATTGACTATATGCGAGGCAATGATGCCCTCATAGATAGCCCCCTAGCAGCTAGGCGGCGAGCAATAAGCGATCCAAGATTGTACCGAGTATCATTGTTAAGCGCAGTAGCAAGGAATGCTAAATGATAGTTGGAGATATTACTTGTGTTCTCCCTACCAAGCACGCTAGTAGCAAGATAATATGCAAAGTATCTAAGAGCAGGGAGTTGGATATTTCTTATCTTTCTGCGTTGCGCCACACGGTCATCATCATTGGTCACCCCTCGGTAAAGCTCCAACAAATCAGCGGGTCGCCCTTGAATTTTCTTCACGGTCCCTGTCATGCGTACACCTACAATACTGCAAAATCTCTCGAAAGGCATGGTGAAGGGAAGATTATAGATTTTAAAAGAGACAGTCGACTAATAGTATGTGTTAGTAAACGTGAAGCTCTCAACAAAAGTTTTGGTGAGCATAGCATATTGCGCACTCTCATCTTGCATATATGAGGTCAAACCAACCCTCTCAATCAGTAGCAAGAAATCATCAAGAATACATGCAGCTTGTAAGAAAGTAAAACAAGGAAAAGAGGATGGGTGAGCATCCCCATCATCCCTTTCATTACCAATACTAGTTGCAATGAGATCTTCGTTGTATGATGGCCTAAACTGAGAGGCCGATCTTGAGGGCCTCGACCTCCTAGGTGCATCACTCTCAAGTATCTCTCCAAAGGTATGGTTGTTCATGCTTGGTATTCTGAAATTTAAACACCTATTAAACAAGTGATTGCAAAGTGAATATAATGAAAGATTCTACTCATAGGGACTTGTAAGAGGACTAAACATGCATCACAACTATATCTATAAGCATCAAACAAGCTTACAAGCTCTCATAACCAGTCACCTACAGTAGCAAAATACTCCATATATAATCCACTAAACACAAATCTACTTGGACAAGGGGAGGAGTCACATACTAGGGAACAAATGCTCCAAATTTCAGCAAGAAAGATGGGCTGAGCAAGGAGATCGAAAAAATCTAGAGCAGGCACAACAAGAACGCGATTTTGAGCAATGAACTGGAGCTTACTCGGGAGAGAGAAGAAAGTGGCAGGTGAGAGAGTTAGTGGGGGGGGGGGGCAGGGGTGACCCACATCAGGGCATGACGCCACCCAGGGCAGGCCGCGCCACCAGGTGGTGTGCCTGCCTGGTGGGTCCCCCTGGTACCTCCCAGGTACTCCTTTGCCCCTTTTTTCATGCAAAAATTTAATATGAATTTTCTGGAATTTTTCGAGACACTTTATTTTTGGGCATTTTTAGGCATAGAAGAATGATTTTCTGACAGACAGAATTTTTTGAAAACATGATGCAAGGACAAAACAAAGCTACAACTACAGAAGTTCTAAGACACTCTAACATGCAAGCAACTAACAACAAAAATAAAACTAAACGAAAGCAAAAACTAAAATGCAAAGGGTAGAAATAAACGGAGATAATCATAGTGAAAACTTTGTTTTGCTCAATGAAATCCTTTTGTTAACAAGGTTGATCAGGTCTTGCTACCAAAACAATTCCATATGATACAAGACTTAGTACTCCACTAATGATTATGTTACCTCAACCTTGATAGCAATAGTCCCAATCATAATAGTTTCAAAAATTTCTCTTGGTATGGGACAATATATTTCTCCAACTTGAATGCCCTCAACATGTTCAATTGAATTCAAACCATAAGTCCTTTCAATCTTCTTGGGGAAATAGATAGTATGTTCCTTGTCATTAACATTGAAGGTCACCTTTCCTTGATTAGAATTGATAACAGCTCCTGCAGTGTTAAGAAAGGTCTCCCAAGAATAATAGACATATTATCATCTTCAGGCATTTCAAGCACAACAAAATCAGTTAATATCAAGCAATTATGAGCCACTTGAACAGGTACATCCTCACATATACCCACAGGAATAGTGGTAGATTTATCAGCCATTTGCAAAGATATATCAGTTGGTATCAGCTTTTCTAGTTGAAGCCTCTTATAGAGGGAGAAAGGCATAACGCTAACTCCAGCTCCCAAATCACACAAAGCAGTTCTAACATAACTGTTCTTAATAGAGCAAGGGATAGTTGGAATCCATGGGTCTCCAAGTTTCTTAGGAACCTTACCATTAAAGGAATAATTAGCAAGCAAAGTAGAGATTTCTTCATTAGGGATATTCCTTTTATTCGAGACAATATCCTTCATATACTTTGAGTAAGGAGGCAATTTAATAGCATCAGTCAAATGAATTTGCAGGAATAAAGGTTTCATCCACTCACAAAACTTAATATAGTGTTCATCTTCCTTTGACTTGTGTTTCTTATCAGGGAAAGGCATAGGTTTTTGGACCCAAGGTTCTCTTTCACTACCATGTTTCTTAGCAATAAAATCTTCTTTAGTGTATTTAGTATTATTAGTGTGGTTTTCAGGTTCTTCTTCAACTTTTTCTTCATTAGGAACTTCATTTTCTTCATTACCACTTTCAGTTTCAGCATTAGAAATAGATATACTATTAGGATCTATAGCAGGTTCAGAGGGTTCTAGAATAGTTTTATGTTTCTTTTTCCTTTACTTACAAGTAGAGCCACTATTTTCAGCTTGTTGAGAATCTTGCTCAATTCTTTTGGGATGCCCCTCGGGATATAGAGGATCTTGGGTAGCAACTCCACTTCTAGTTCTAATTTCATAAGCATGTTTTTCTTTAGCAGCATTAACTAGCAAGTCGTTTTGTACTTTAACAAGTTGATCTATTTGAGTTTAAACCATTTGAAAGTGTTTAACAATCATTTTAACATCATTAGAGGTTCTTTCCACAATATCTTTCAACTCAACAATAGCTCTAGTGTTTTCCATTAGATGATTTTGCACCCTTTTATTAAAATTATCTTGCTTAACAATAAAGATATCGAATTCTTCTAAGCATTGATCAGGAGGTTTAGAGTAAGGGATATCACCTTCATCAAAGTGTTGGAGAGAGTGTACAGTGGGTGAGTAGGGAATAGGCTTACATAATTCTTCTATAGGAGGTAAATTCTTGACGTCTACAGCTTTAGTTCCCTTCTCCTTAGGACATATCTTAGCTTCCTTCATCACTTCATCATTTAATTCAATAACTCCCCTCTTCTTTGATGTTGGAATACTCACTGGTATAGTCGGTTCAGGTACAATTACTTCAGGTATAGCTTGTTCAGGAGGAGTCCAATCTTCATAGTTCTTACTTATTTTAGCCATTAATTCCTCAGCTTCCTTAGGAGTCCTATTCCTGAAAACACAATCAGCACAACTATCTAGGTATGTCCTAGATTCTTCGGTTAGTCCATTATAAAATATATGAAGAAGCTCATTCTTAGGCAATGGACTTCCAGCTTCTGCATGAATCAAAGCACAAAACCTTGCCCAAGATTCAGGCAATACCTCTTTTTCTCCCTGTTTAAAATCAAAAAGTTCCTGCAAAATAGCATGTCTAGCACTAGGAGGAAAATATTTCTACAGGAAAGTACTAATCAAGCAATCAGGGCTATCAATAGATCCAGGAGGTAAATTACTAAACCAAGTTTTAGCTTCTACTTTGAGTGAAAAGGGGAAAATCTTAGCAACAAAGTAAGTACGCATCTTAATATCATCAGAAAACAAGCCACTCATGGTAGAAAGTTCATTCATATGTGCTACCGCACTTTTATTCTTAGTCCCACAAAAAGGTTCTTTCTCAACAATAGCTATGTAAGATAGATCGAGAGAGGAATCATAATCTTCATCTGTAATGTTTATGGGAGAAGCAGCAAACTTAGCAATAGGAGACAATTTGGGTCTAATAGAACGCCTCTCAAGGAGACTCTTAGCAGCGCTCCTATCATGGGTGTTTTTACATTCTTTAATAAATTCATCGGTCATCTCAACATAACCATCTTCAATATCATAACTTTCACTAGACTCAGGTGAACTAACAGGTGTGGTAGTGTCTTCATCAGGAGTTTCGGTATTTCCATCTATAGTTCTAGCAATCGGAGCATCTAGGAAAGGACCTAATGAACCACTCTTATCAAGCACAGTAGAAGCAGCATCATAAGCAATAGAAGTTTCAGATTCAGCAATAGTAGCAGTGTGTGTAGCATGTGTATGTGGTGGTGTAATGAGCTTACTTATAACAGATGGTGAATCAAGAGCAATAGAGGTGTTCAAAACCGTACCTCTGCTTGTAGTGGATGGTAAAATAGGAACCTTGCCATCACGAGACTTACCCATGATGGATGGATAGTTCCATATATAGTCATACGTGCTCGCAGTGAGAACTTGCACAACATCTTTTGTCCTGCCAGCCCGTTTGCAGCGGGGCCTCAAGGGAACTACTAGCAATTAAGGTGCTCCTTTTAATAGAGCACCGGAGCAAAGCATTAACACTCCGTGAACACATGTGATCCTCACATCAAAGCCATTCCCTCCGGTTATCCTGATTTTTGTCACTTTGGGGCCATTGGTTCCGGACAACAACGTGGTATACAACTTGCAGATAAAACCATAAACAATACTATCATAATGAATCAATAACATGTTCAGATCTGAGATCATGGCACTCAGGCCCTAGTAACAAGAATTAAGCACAACAAGTCGCAATAAAGTCATAAAGCACTAATAAAAGATACTAGGCACCATGCCCTAACAATCAGATGCCATGACATGAACGATCTCCTCCAATCCCTACCATCCCCATAGCCTACAGCGGGGGATTACTCACTCATAGATGGGGGAAACATGGAGGGTCGATAGAGAAGCGATGGTGATGATGGCGATGATCTCCTCCAATTCCCCGTCCCGGCAAGGTGCCAGAACGAAGTTTCTGGTGCTGTTTCGTGGAATCTGGTGGTGGCGGCGGAGCGGAACTCCTTTTGGAAAAACGTCGACCCCCCCGGAGTTTTTATGTCACAAGGCAACTTATAGGCAAAGAGGGAGACCGAGGGGGTGCCTGCGGGGCCCACACCACCCCCTCGCGCGACCTGGCTTGGCCCGCGCCACCAGGTGGTGCGGCCACCCCCTGGCTCTTCTCCGTCTCGTATTCTGGCTCCTGGAGTCTTTGGGTGAAATAGGATTTTTGGCATATTTTTTGGGATTTTTCCTGATAGTTGATTTTCTGCCAAAAAGTAGACACCAAGGCAATTCTGCTGAAAACAGTGTCAGTCTGCGTTAGTTGCATCCAAATCACACAAGTTTAGAGGAGAAACAATAGCAAAAGTGTTCGGGAAAGTAGATACGTTTTGGACGTATCACCCACTCCCATTAAAATCAACTTCACTCAACTTGCATTTATTTTCCAGCAAAAATTAATGCAGTCTCTCATTAAATAAATCTATTTTTATTTCATTTATCTACATAAAACCCCTCACAATACTTCAATATCACATTTGAATTTTTTTTCAGAAATTTGAACTAAAACAATTCCGATGTCCATCGAAATAATTTCAGCACTTTCAAATCCTTTCTCTCGTATTATACCTGCTCCATTTGGTGCCGATATACCTTAAGTGTGTCACCCTATGGTTCGTGACTAATGCAGACATGAACGTGACCCCTCTCCGATCAATAATCAGCAGTGGGACCTCGAGATCCGTACTGACTCCCACATATTCAATGATGACTCTAGTGATCCTGAGAACCTTTGACGTCATAACTAAATCCCTTTTTCTCGCGATATATTACATGTTTGAGATTCGATCATTGGTATCCCCATACCTAGTTTGATCTTGTTATTGACAAGTACTCTTTTCTTGTTCCCGTGATATAACATTCTTTGTGATCTTATCACTTGCTTGCCAGCTATGTCAATGTAATATCACCGAGAGGGCCTTGAGTATATCTATCCATCATCGGGATGGACAAATCACACTCTTGATCCATGAGCCTCTACATAAAACTTTTGGAGTATCTAAACCCACCTTTATTGTTACCCTGTTATGGTGTGACATTTGATGTTATCAAGTTACTCTTTTGGTGTTAGTGATTGACATGATCTCATGGTCTAAGGATTAAGGTCACTTCACATGATGTTATATAAATGTAAACATAATGACTTTGATCGCATTGCTATACTTTGGGTGAATGTTCATCACATCATTCCACCAATGTTGTGACCTTGTTATTAACAACATCCAATGTCCATGATCAGGAAACCTTGATCATCTTGTTAATCAACGAGCTAGTTTAAATTAATCAACGAGCTAGTTTAAATGAGAGGCATAACTAGGAACTTTTATTTGTTTATTAAACACACATGTATTAACATTTCCTAGTAAAACAACTATAGCGTGTGAAATAAACATTTACATAAATATGGAATAACATAAGAACAAATTTATTATTCCCTCTCGGGCATATTCCCTTTAGTCTCCCACTTGTGCGTTTTAACACCTATGGCTTGTATATACGCATTGCTTGTGGAAAACCTAATATTCAGATCTAACACTTTCAGGTCCATGTGTATTTGCATGTCTTTGCGTATCTACGCATCACTCATTGTCAAATGAGATGGCATTGTATAAATTTGGTCCTTTGGTGAGACCTCAGTTCCTTTGGGGTTAAATCATGTCGATATTATTGGTGTTCAATATATGTTCATAGAACTAGCCCGCTTTGAACCACACCTAGTTTGATAATAAACTACTTGACACAAAGGCCCTCTTTTGCTGCTACTAGAGCAGTCATATACTCAGCCTTTGTTGTAGTATCCGTCATAGTGCCTTAACTTTGGAACTCATCCAAATGCATCATGGAAGTTCCTTTCCATTACATTATGCCACCCATAGTCTAAATTAAGATATAATTAATTTTTATCTTGTGACAAAACTAGTATCAATGTAACACTTTACAATGAATGATCTGTTACTATTTATAATGAACTATTTGTCACCTCATAACATATACTTAGTTCTTCCAAAACTCATATGGATATCCTTACGTCCAATGATCTTATTATGAGTCATCCTAGTATATGCTCATGACATTCAGAGCACAAGACATATCTGGATATGTACATATCACAGTATACATGATTGATTAACATATTCATGTGATTTCACTCACCAAGTGTCAAAACACTTGAATCTCATTTCACTCACCAAGTGTCAATACACTTGAATCTTGACTCAACCCTTTCCATGTGGCAAGAATCTTTCTTGTCGTTTCCATATTGAACTCATTCAATATCCCATCTATGTATGCCTGACACAACCATATTAGCGCCTCAATCCATGCATATAGACATTGATGCATAATATTCTTGTTTTGCCCAAGTCTTTCATCAAAAGCTGATTTTAATGAAATTGTTGACCTATGTCAATAAAAGATACGCCATTCACTCTAAGAAATGTTTCCTTCCGCAACGACCTGGCCCGACGGTCGTCGTACAAGGCGTGTCTTCCGTGACAAATTTCTTGGCTCAACCGTGGCCAATGGAAAACTTTTTTTTTCCGGTTTCGCGGCCCTCTACTATGACGGAACCACTAAAAACATGGAGGAAGATCGGCTGGCGCATGGCAGAAGCAAGATTTTTGGTTCCTCATGCGATGTTAACTCGCCGAAGTATTTTGAGGTGTGTGGCTCCCGGACCTCAGTGTCTCTAGGGGACCATACTTTTCGGTCGTGCCTCCCTGATTTGAACTTGATAACGGTGCTCAATGCGTTTGCTGTTTAGTCAGGCTCTCATTAGAAGAATCGTGTGTATGATGAATTGTTTTCCTTCGCTGGCACTACCCTGTTCCGAACTTGATAGCGTTCCTCGATGCATCTGCTGTTTACTCAGGTTGCTAGGTCCCACATGTCATTCTCTCATTAGAAGAAACATGTGCATGATGAAATTTTTTACTTGGCTATTTCCTCACCGATTTAAAATCGATAACGTTGCTCGATCTATCTATCATTTAGTCACGCTGCTGGGTCCCCCATGTTAGCCTCACATCACAAGAATCATGTGTATGATGGAAATTTTTTTCTTCGCTCGCGCTACCCTGTTTCGAACTTGATAGCATTGCTCGATGCATCTACTGTTTAATCAAACTCCTGGTCCCCACATATCATCCTCTCATTAGAAGAAACGTGTGTATGATAGAATTTTTTTTCCCTCGGCCGCGCCTCCGTGATCCGAACTTGATAGCATTGCTCGCTACATCTACTGTTTAATCATGGTGCTAGGCCCCACATGTCATCCACTCACTAGAAGAAACATGTGTATGATAGATTTTTCGCCCTCGGTCGCGCCTCCGTGTTTCGAACATGATAGCATTGCTTTATACATCAGCCGTTTTTAGGCTGCTAGGTCCCCCATGTGAGGCTCTCATTAGAAGAAACATGTGCATGCTGGACTTTTTTCTCGCTCGCGCCTCCCCGTTTCGAACTTGGCAACGTTGGTCGAGGCATCAACTGTATAAGGCCGTGCTACTAGGTCGTCTCTCTGTAAATGAAACCTACACATGATGGACTTTTTCCAGCCGCGTTCGCTGTTTTAACCTTGACAACGTTGGTCGATGCGGCAACCGTGTATGGTCTTGCTGCTGAGATCCCAATGTTAGCCTCTCTGGTATGTTCTGGCTTGTGGGTCCCTGATGTAGCCTTGTATGTTCTAGTGGGTGGATCCCTAATGACAGCCTCTCTGTATAAGTATTTAACATTTTTTCAAACCTGACCATTAAACTCGAGGGATGTTGCAGGCTGGTGGGTCCATGATTTCATCCGTTCCACTATGTGATATTAAAATGTAAAGTCTTTCTCAAAAAATTTAAACCCAAGATATATATAAATATGTACACACATGGGATTCGAACTAAAGACATTCATATCAAATCACATAGATGTAAACTGAGTGCTTTGCCACTACACCAAATATATTTATAGAAATTAAATCATTAAACATGTATTAGTACTATGTATAGTCTTCTTAAAAAGATTTTATGTGTCCAGTCTTCTTAAAAAAATCATTAAATCATTAAATCGTGGCGGTTGGGGTGGGAAGCGCCTCGATGGATGCCACGTGGCACCGCGGACGGTTGCCCTTCCTAGCCTTTAAAGGGGCGCCCGGGGAGGGCAGTTCTTCTTCTTCGCTTTCCCCGCTCCCAGTTGCCTTCTTCTCTTCTGCGCTCCTGCTTTCTGTGCTTCATCGCCGTTGCTGTTGTAGCCACCGTGCTGCCTATTTGTCGTTGTCGGCGGTACGGGCCACCGCCACTCATTCGCCGCCGCGCCCTCCAGCGAATTGGAAATGGCTGCCGAGCGCGGAGCCTGGTGTGGCTCCGCCGTCACGGAGGACCACATCCAAAAGTATCACGCCTCCCATGTCCTGCCGTTGGAGGAGTAAGTGGCGGTGCGGCTTGCACACAAGATTGGGATCTTCCGGTGTTCTAGGAAGTGGAATCTAGCCGGCAGCATTGGGACCTGAAGATCTACGGCGAGAAGATGGAGTCGGATGCGATGCTGCAACGCATGCGTGCCCTCGTCACTGCCGGTCTAACTGGCCTGGACATCACCCTCAGCTAGATGTCCCGGCTGATGATGGCGCTGCAGCAGTGAGCACACAAGATGTGCTTCTACTCCGGCTGGCTAGACCCGACCCGGCTGTCTCGCCGTGACGCCCGCTACCATAATCTGAAGGAGTGGGTGGGGACCATCACCAAGGAGCGGCTGTCGGAAGGCTAGAAGTTCGGGTTGGCCCCTGACAGCCGTGACAACCGCGCGCCCCGGATAGTTCTTCATAGACGGAGTTTTCCTTTGTATTTCTTGCCCTTCTTTTTTATTTTATCCGACTAATCTCTCGTACTCGGTAGATCTTCCCCTGCATCCTTCGTGAGGAGGGCGACGCCCCTCTTCAGACATTCACTCCTGACTTGCCCGAGCCGCGCGCTCGGCGGTCTGGCGAGGAGTCAGACGGGGACGGGGACGCCTTCCCCAGTAGGAACCACGAGCCGGCCACCGATCCCCACGCGGAGGTCGAGGAGGGGAAACAGGCCGCGCCGGCCTCCGAGCCGGCATGGCGCCTTGCGACGGACGACGACTCCAGCCGGTCTGGCGCTGGCGGGAGTGGCTCCAGCCGCTCCAGCGCCATTCCCCCGAGCTGCCTTAGCCGGAAGAAAGGGCCGCCCCGTTGGTACAGGGGTAAGTCCTTCTCCGAGCGCCTTTACTGTCTTCCACTTCTTTCGCTTTTTCCTGTTTGCCTTTGGCTCATTTGCTTCTTTCTCCTTTTTCTCTCCTTCTATCTTTTCAGCACGCTGCCCTCTTTTGGGGCCGTGAGCCTGGTGCGGGCGCCGACTGGGTCGCCACCCCGCGCGCCGCCCACGTCTGCCTCTGCCCCTCCTTCCTCTGAGGCCCCACCTTTGCCGCCGCCTCGAGCAGAACCGGCTGCCTCAGCCGGAGTGGGGGGTCCCCAACCGTCCACAGTGGTCCAGCCAGAAACGGTTGAGACCACCTCGCAGAGCAGGGACGGCTCTTCTACGGGGACACGGAGGGCTGCCACCGGCAAGGAGCTCATAGATGACAATTCCGAGGACGAGTCGAGGGAGGAATGGAGGACGGCGGTGGTTGCGATGAAGGAGTCTCTGGCCGCCAATGTCGTGGATGATGACGCCTCCTCCGCTGCATCGCTGATGGATCTCGCTGCCACTCTCGAGCTGGCGGTGAAGGAGATCCGGCTGCTCGAGGCAGCAGCTGGTGGGAATCGGCCCTTGGAGCAGAAGCTTGCTGCTGCCAACGGAACCTCCCGGAGTAAGTTTGCTTCATCTAGAATCATCCTCTTTTTTTTAATGATAGCCGGTTTTGTCGCAGCTATCCTTGTGTGCGCTCAGCGGGAGATCGATCAATTGAAGAAGGCGAACGACCGACTGAGCAAGTCTAACTCCACGCCGCGGCTAAAGAACAAGGATTGGCACGCCAAGGTGGATGTTCTGGAGGCCACTGTCAAGGAGCACGACACCTCGCTCGCCGGCCGGATCGACGCCTTCACCCTTCTCGAGGCCCAGAACAAGGACCAAAAGAAGGAAATCAAGCGGCTGACGATGAAGGAGAAGGCCTTCGTGGAAGAGCTAATGCAAGTCGGGCATACAACTAAGGGTAAGCTCAATTTTCCGTCTTCCCTCGTCTTTCTCGATCCGGTAGCCGGATCTGACTATCTTTTTTCTGACAGCCTTTTATCCCGGCATAGACCTGCTGGCCTACAACCTAGTGCAGGAGAACTGGCCGGGAGCACAGCCGCTAGCCTAGGAGCTCGTCGTCCTTCTCGGCGGCCAAGCTTCGCTAGGCGGCGCAGACCATCTTCTCCTTCCTGTGGCCAGACGTTCCGATCCCAGAGACGATGGCGCAGCTGGCCGCGAAGGTGGGAGAGGTGCCGACTGCCGTGGACCGGCTGCGAGATTTGGTGGCGCCAGCCGGGGCGGAGATGGCCCTGGCCCTCATGCTCTCGTGGTATAAGGACGCCCGTGTCGAGAAGATCGACGGGGGTTTCCACGCCGGCGCTGACCTTGCCGCCATCCTCCAGGCCCATCCGGAGCTCCGGGCCTCCGCCATCAAGAGTGCTGACTATGTGGATCCCGATGAGGTGCTCACCGACTTGGAGTCTGTCGGCACTCCGGATGCGGAAGCCTCGACGCAGCTGGCTGCTGGCGGCGCTGGAACCGGATCAACCACAGTGCCTCGTCCACCGCCTGAGACTGCTGCCGGCCGAGACGCTCCAAACGGCAAAGGCCCTGCCGTTTAGCTATCACCCCAGGATGCCGGGTGTATTTGTTTATTCTGTCTTGTTTGAAACTTGTCTGTCTGTACCGACTGCCTCTAGTGCCGGGTAAACTTATGGGAGCTTCGTCTCCCCTTTCCTTTTAATGTCAATCTAAACTAATTTGGTTTGCCTTCAACTTGTGTTATTTTTGCATGTCCTTTCAATATTTTGCCGACTGACTTTGTCCGGCTTACTTCGCTCGGCTGAACGCCTTTAGCCGGGGAACTGCAATTCCAGTGGGGGCGCGTCAGCGCACCCACTGGGTGTAGCCCCCGAGATTCAGAGTAGCTGGCGTAGCCAGGTACTTCGAATCTTCTCTCTTTTCTTAAGTCCTCTAGCTTCGTCCGACTAGACGCATCTTAGTTGGTTGCTTCCGTTGGCTGAACGCCTGCAGCCGGGGGAACTAACATTCCAGTGGGGGCATGCAAGCGCACCCACTGGGAGTAGCCCCGAGATTCAGAGTAGCTGGTGTAGCCAGGTACTTCGAATCTTCTTCTTCTCTTGCTCCTGCCCTTGCCCTCACCTGGGCTCCAAATATCCGGCTAAACTCCCTTAGCCGGTCGGGAAACTACAAGATTGCACTCGGGGCACGTGAGCGCACCCAGTGGGTGTAGCCCCTGAGATTCGAAGCGCTTGATGAATGCAAGGAGATTTTCTGACTCGAAGTAGTCGTACAAATATATATACGCACACATACATTCTCACCCGTTAATAGGTTAGTCTGCTAAACTGTAGCCAGAAGGCGGATTTGTTTTTTGAAAACTAGCTTGTGGCCTTCTGAACACTTAGTCGTTTTCCCGTGTGCTCTGCTGCATCTTTGCTGGGCAGCCGGGTTGTGGTCTGCAGCCGGGATCAAAGGGAGCTGACAATACATTGCACACGGTACTAACGGCTTAGCAGCCGGATTGTCTTAAGCTAGTTGCGAGGTCGGGACGCCCGATCTATCGCCTCTCCTCCCTGTTTTTCATGTGGAATGCCTCGGTCTTTTGCTCTTGCTAGCCAGACAGCCGAGTTGCGGTCTGTAGCTAAGACGAAGAGTGAGCCTCCGACATCGTCGCACACTACTCAGCCGGTTTGTTGACTTAGCAGGTCGGGCCAGCCGGCAAGCCCCCGGGTAGGGGTTGCCGGAGCCAGAAGATCTGAACCGGAAAATAGGGTTTGCGTACACATTTCTAGCAAGGAGCCCCCGAGCATCTCGTAGGGGTCCGCATTTTCATTCATAGGGTTTGCGGGATACATACACTGTCTGGTGACTAGGTGTAAAACGGGTGCAATAAGGCTGCGTTCTAGGGACGCTCGGTCTCCTCGTCTGACTTGTCCATCTTGTTCTTTTGCAGTTGCTGTGCATCGATGAGGTAGTAGGAGTCGTTGGGCAGCGCCCGGCTGACGATGAAGGGACCCTCCCAGGGCGGCGATAGCTTGTGCATACCCTTCGTGTCCTGCACTAGTCGGAGGACCAGGTCGCCCTCGTGGAACACGACATGGCGGATCCGGCTGGAATGGTAGTGGCGTAGGCATTGCTGGTACAGGGCCGATCTGGACAATGCCAGTTCGCGGGCCTCCTCGAGGAGGTCCACACCATCTTCCCGTGCCTCTTGGTTAGCCTTTTCATCGTAGAGGAGCTTGCACGGAGAGTCAAACTCAATATCCGCGGAGAGGACGGCTTCCGATCCGTAGACCAGGAAGAACGGGGTGTAACCGGTTGATCTATTCGGCATGGTGCGGAGGCTCCACAGCACAGCCGGAAGCTCCTCGATCCAGCATCCGGGCAACCGCTCCAAAGGCTCGATGAGGCGTGGCTTGATGCCGGCTAGCACTAAGCCGTTTGCTCTTTCGACTTGCCCGTTGGACTGCGGGTGCGTGACGGAAGCAAGGTCCAGCCGGATGCCCTTTTTGTTGCAGAACCGGGCGAAGGCCCCCTTGGCGAAGTCCGTGCCGTTGTCGGTGATGATGTTGTTGGGGTAGCCGAACCAGTTGATGATGTCGGTGAAGAAGGTGACGACTGTCGCCCCGTCCAGCTTCCGGATGGGCTTGGCCTCGATCCACTTTGTAAATTTTTCCACCGCCACCAGCAGGTGAGTCATGCCCGCGCGCGCCCGCTTGAAGGGACCGACCATGTCGAGGCCCCAAACAGCGAAGGGCCAGGTGATCGGTATAGTCTTGAGCACCAAAGTCGGCATATGCCTGAGCTGCCTGAAGCGCTGGCACCCATTGCACGCGCGGACTAGCTGTTCGGCGTCCTCGAGGGCGGTGGGCCAATAGAAACCATGGCGAAACGCCTTGGCGACTATTGCCCCTGAAGAAGCGTGGTGCCCGCACTTGCCCTGGTGGATGTCCTTGAGTAGCGGGTAGCCTGTGTCCACGTCGACACACCTTTAAAAGATGCCGGATACGCTGCGCTTGTACAACTCTTTGTTGATGATTGTGTACGTGTGCACGCGGCGCCGGATTTGCATGGCCTCCACCTCCTCATGCGGAAGCTCCCCGTTGGCGATGTAGTTCATGAAGAGCTGTGCCCAGGATGGTATTTCCCAGATGACGAGCATGCTTCCGCTTTCCGGTTGATGGTTGTCGGGTGTTCGTCCGGGTGAGGTACCCGGGACGGCAGCCCCTGAGCCGCTTGATGAGTCGGCAACCCCCGGGTCTTGCGAGCCGGAGGGTACGGACTTGCCGGAGTTGGCGCGGGACTTCTTCTTTGGAGGTTCTGCCGGCTCTGCATCTGCCGCACCGTCAACTGGAGCGCTCCCTGCCCATATGATGGAATCCGACTCGGGTGACGGGTTGATGGAGGGCTTGCGCAGGTGCTCCAAGGAGACCCCAGGCAGGATCGCCTACCGGGTGGATCCGATTCCTGCGAGTGAATCGGCTGCCTCGTTGTTGGCACGAGAGATGTGATGGAATTCACACCCGTCGAAGCAAGCGCTGAGCTTCTCTATGTGGAATCGGTAGAAAGCCATATTTGCATCGTGCGCGTCCCACTCTCCGGATACCTGCTGCACCACCAGATCCGAATCACTAAAGCAGAGGATCCGGTTGATACCAATCTCTCTGGCTGGCCGGAGGCCGTGCGCCAGTGCCTCGTATTCGGCTACGTTGTTGGAGGCATTGAAGTGGATCTGCAGGACATACTCGAGCAGGTCTCGTTTGGGCGAGGTGAGCACGATGCCAGCTCCCAAGCCCCCAAGCATCTTCGATCCATCGAAGTGCATCCTCCAATGGTCCGAATCCGGAACCGGTAGGAGGTATTGGGTCTCGGCCCAGTCGACGAGGAAGTCCGCCAGCGCCTGCGACTTGATCGTGAGCTGGGCTCGTACTGGATGGAGTAGGCGGCAGGCTCGATAGCCCACTTGGCAACTCGGCTGGTGGTGTCCTTGTTGCCCATGATTTACGAAAGGGGTACGGTGCACACAACCTTAATCGGATGCTCTTGGAAGCAGTGCTTGAGCTTCTTGCATGCCATGTACACGCCGTAACACATCTTCTGGTAGTGGGGGTAGTTCTCCCTAGAGAGGGAGAGAACCTCACTGAGGTAGTAGACATGCCTCTGAACCGGCTGAGCCTTGCCTTCCTCGGGGCGCTCCACCACTAGGACGACACTGACGACCCGGCTGATGACTGCTATATAGAGCAACATCGGCTCCTTGCTAGCCGGCATGGCTAGAACCGGCGCTGTGGACAGCATGCGCTTGCGGTCATGAAATGCGGCGTCGGCTTGCGAGGTCCAGGAGAACTTGTCCGTCTTCTTCATCAGCTGGTACAACGGGAGTGCCTTCTCCCCCAACTGGACTTACGAAACGGCTGAGGGAGGCCAGGCATCCGGTGAACTTCTGGACTCCAAGAAGTCTCTTGGGCGGCTGCATCCTCTCAATGGCCGCGATCTTCTCGGATTTGCCTCGATTCCTTGTTGCGATACGAGGAAACCGTGTAACTGGCCAGATGGGACCCCGAAGACGCATTTCTCCGGGTTCAGCTTCATCTGGTACTGCCGGAGGTTGCCAAATGTCTCTCCCAGATCTTCGAGGAGGGTGCACTTCTCCTTGGTCTTGATGACCACATCGTCCACATAGGCGTGCATGTTTTGGCCGATCTGTGAGTGCAAGCACTTCTGCATGCAGCGCTGATAGGTAGCGCCTACATTCTTCAGACCGAAAGGCATGGTTACATAGTAGGAATCCCCGTAGGGGGTGATAAATGATGTCTTAATCTGGTCAGCCAGGTTTAATCGGATCTGATTGTAACCGGAATAGCAATCTAAAAAAGACAAGAAATCGTAGCTAGCCGGAATCGATGACTTGATCGATACGGGGCAATGCAAATGGGTCTTTCGGGCACGCCTTGTTTAGGCTGGTGTAGTCGATACACATGCGCCATGTCTTGTTCTTCTTCAACACCAGGACTGGGTTTGCCAGCCAGGCCAGGTGGTACACTTCCATGATGAACCCGGCTACAAGGAGCCGGGTGATCTCTTCACCGATAATCTTCCTCTTCTCCTTTGCGAACCGGCGCAGAGGTTGCTTGACCGGCTTGGCATCCGGCCGCACATGAAGTGAGTGCTCGGCGAATTCCCTCGGTACACCTGTGATGTCCTTGGGTGACCATGCAAAGATGTCCCGATTCTCATCGAGGAAGTTGACCAGCGCGCCTTCCTATTTGTTGTCCAAGTTGGCACTGATGGTGATGAACTTGGTCGGGTCGGAAGGGTCGAGCAGGATCCTCTTCGTCTCCTTTGCCGGCTGGAAAGCTCCTTCTCCAGCCGGCTTGCTGCTAGCCGGCATGTCTTGCTGGGCCATGGCCACGTTGCGCATGATCACGCTCTTCTCCTCGGCTATGATGAGGGCCTCTGCCAGTTTGGAACCGGCTGAGGCGCAATCCATTGATCGCCTGAAGCAGCCGGCGACAGTGATCATGTCGCTGGGTCCTGGCATCTTCGTCTTGAGGTATGCGTAGTGGGGGACGGCCATGAATTTGGCGAGGGCAGGGCGCCCGAGGAGAGCGTGTAGGAGCTCGTCAGGTTTACCACCTCGAACCAGATCCGCTCGTGGTGGAAGTTCTCCTCGGTCCCAAAGATGACGTCCAGCTGGATTTTACCCAGCGGGGCGCAAGCCGGTCCCGGAAGCACGCCGTGGAACGTTGTGGTAGTCGGGCACAGGTTGCATTCGCGAATGCCCAGCTTCTCCAGCAAAGACCGGTAGAGGAGGTTGAGGCTGCTGCCTCCGTCGATGAGGACGCGCGAGAAACGGCAGGTGCGCTCGTTGGAGACGATGAGGGGGTCGAGTACCATGGCGTAGCCCCCAGGATTCCGCAGCTGCTCCGGCTGGTCTTCTCGGCTCCAGGTGATGGGGGTTTCCAACCAGTTCAGGTACTGGGGGACCGGAGAGACGATGGCGTTTACCTCCTTGGAGCGTCGCCTGCGGCTGTTCTTGTCGTCCAGCTCCGTCTTGAAGATGTGGTAGGCGGCGTGCGGCTGGGGGTAGCCGTTGTTGTTGTTGCCGCCGTTGTCACCATTACCATCATTGCCGGCTCCCCTAGCCGGTGGTGGTGGTCCACCAGGAGGGGCGGCGGGAGACGTTGCTGGTTGCCATGGTCTATTAGCTGGCGAGTCTAGCTGCAGGTCTGGGTGGTGTGCATAGCCGGTTTGAAGGGACTGCTATGCCACTTGCACAGGCCGTTAAAGATCTGGTCGAAGGTGAGCCACGGCTTCTGCCTCCTTGTATCGTTAGCCGGTGCGTCGGGCGCACCCTCCACAACATTGACCTCCCGTGCATGGTAGAGGGGCTTCTGCTGTCCGGCTTGGCGGTCTCCATGGAACCGGTTGTCGTTGCCATGGCGCTTGGAGGATCCGGCTTCTCCAGCCGGATTGCTCAGACGGTCGCGAGCCGGCTCCGTAGGAGTCGGACGCCCGTCGGCATTTACCGGGAGGGGCTTCTTCATGGCGGCATCCGCCGTGGCGTACTGGTCCGCTAATGTCATGAGCTCCACCATGGTTTTCGGCTCGTCACACAGTAGCCGGTGGTGAAGCATGGTGCCTTCTCGGCATCCCTCGATGAAGAAACTGATGGCCTGGCTCTCCAGGATGCCCTCGCGAGTATTGCACAACTCCGTCCACTTGGGGAGGTACTCTCAGTCAGTCTCGCGGTCGCCCTGGACGCACACGGCCAGGTCGCGTGGGCGTCCCGGACACTTGTATGTGCCATTGAAGTTGCGGACGAACACCTTCTCAATGTCTGGCGAGGCGTTGATGCTGTTGGGCGCAAGGCTATTGAGCCATGTCCTTGCCAGCCCGGTTAGCATAAGGGGGGACCTAGCGCACAACTGTGCGCTCGTTCCCATGGGTGATGCCGACTGCCGTAGCGTAGTCGGTCAGCGAATCTTCCGGCTTCATACTGCTGTCGTACTTGGGGGTGTCCCTAGGCAGGGTGAATTTATCCGGAAATGGCTCGTTCCGGATGCGGGGTCCGAAACAAACCGGTCCGGTGGAGTCTTCTTCCTCCGTGACACGCGCTGGAGCAAGGAGCTCGATGCGGTCACGGGCATTCGGACGATCTGGGTTGGGGGCTCCCACCCGGCCCAAGAGATGGGAACCGGCGGGTCTTGGCACACCGATTGGTGGGGGAAGGAGGCGGTGGGTCGCTATTCACCGTTTGCTCCTGGCGTGGCTGTACCTTGTTGCCAGAGCTGCGGCGCCTGCTACGGGCCTTAGCCGGCTGAGGGGAGGATGCCTGTTGGGTGTCACGAGGTGCACCTTGCTGTTGGCGGGTGGCCTGCTCCCCTTGGAGTAGCTGGGGTCCTCCTGCATCTGCCGGTTGGCATCAGCCTGCTCGTCCGCGATCTGGAGGAGCTCCTGCACCCAAGCGGGCTGGCGGGCTCGCTCCTCGCCCTCTAGGTTGGGAAGCTCTTCTGCTACGGCTCGCGCCACATGCAGGTTCTTGATGGGCGTGCTGTAGGTGGGCCGGATGAGGGTGGGCACGGGATCCGGCTCCCCGTCCTTTTCCATCCTTCCGCCCAGCTCGCCACCCCGGCATCGCAACTGGGCGCGCCGGCTTGGAACCGCGGTAGCCGGAGTGAAGCCGTGTGCGTGGTCGTACTCGCGCCGGGTGATCTCGAGTTGCTTGCGGTTTTCCACCAGTTCTATGGCCTCCTGGAGGAGAAGTTGTCTCTCCATGGCGAAGTTGGCTTCCGCCTCCTCCGGGTTGTCCCCGAGGTTAATGATACATTGCAAATGTATCTATAATTTTTGATGTTCCATGCTTAGTTTTATCCACTTTCTTGTGTTTTGTTCCAACTTTGGAGTACTTTTCATATGATTTATTGGACTAACCTATTAACAAGAGCCACAGTGCCAGCTGCCTGTTTTCTGCTGTTTTTGGTTCCAGGAAAGTCAGAAAATGAATATTCTCGGAATTGGACGGGACAAAAGCCAAAGTGCCTATTTTTCCAGAAGTGATCAAGTGCCAGAATATGAGACAGAGAAGGGCCAGGGAGCCACCACACCACCTGGCCGCGCGACCAGGCCTGGCTCGCACCAGGGGGTGGTGTGGCTGCTCCCGGCACCCCCTCGGCCTCTCCTTCGGCCTATATATTGCCCTCAGGACGAAAACCCTAAGTACCCGATCAAAAATCCACGAAAGAGTCTGTAGACGCCATCATCTCCATCCAGAGATCGGGAGGGATCTGAAGCTCTTCCCGGCACCCTGCCGGAGAGGGGAATTCACCCTGGAGGCCTTCTTCATCACCATGCAAGCCTCCGGTGTGATGCGTGAGTAGTTCATGCTTGGACTATGGATCCATGTCGTAGCTAGATGGCTGGTTCTCCTCCTTTGTGCTTTCATGTTTAGATCTTGTGAGCTCCGTTCATGATCAAGATCATCTATTTGTAATTCTGCATGTTGTGTTTGTGGGGATCCGATGGATATTGAGATGCTATTTAAGATTGATTATTGATTCTATCATGTCTCTGTTATTTGTGATCTTGCATGCTTTCCGTTGTTAGTAGCTATCTTGGCCAAGTAGATGCTAGCAACTCCAAGAGTTAGTATTTATGCTCGATAGTGGGTTCATGCCTCTAGTAATCTGGGGAAGTGACAGAAATCTCTAAGGTACTAGATGTGTTGTTGCTACTAGGGAGAAAACAACAATCCTTTGTTCATAGAACAATGTATTGTTTACTTTACACGTAGTTCGTAAAGCAATAATCTGTTGCTTGCAACTTAATACTGTTGGGGGTTCGGATGATTACATGAAGGTGGATTATTAGTCATAGATGCAGTTGGATGGCGGTCTATGTATTATGTTGTAATGCCCAATCAAGTCTCAAAGGAGTCAAGATGATTAGTATATGCATGTATTGCTTTCTTGGTGTTTTTCAATTGCCCCGCTGTAATTTGTTCACCCAGCATGTTATCTATCTTAAGGAGAGCCACCTCTAGTGAACTATGGATCCCGGTCCTCTTTCTTTTACATACAATCTACAATCTTTTACTGCTTTGTGTTTACTTTCTGCAAACTTTTACTTCTTTCCATTCGATACGTTTAATCCTTTGTTTTTTGCAAAACACAGTGAGATTGACAACCACATCGCAAGTTGGGGACAAAGTTCTGTGGTTGTGTTGTGCAGGTCTCCACATTGCTACTAGCACCGGTAGTGCGCCCTGCCAAAGCTCAGCTAGTAACACCTTTGGGGTGTTTCCTTGCTCCTACTGGTTCGATTAAACCTTGGTTTCATAACTGAGAGAAACCTGCTGCTGTGCTCATCATACCTTCCTCTTGGGGTTCCCAACGAGCTCTACATCAACACCGCCATCAAGCAATTTTCTGGGCGCCGTGCATTGAGCCATCAGTTAACCGTGTCAGGAGCCGATCGATGGCCTCCTCCACCGGATTCCGAGGCTGCAGAGGCGCTGAGGTTCCGCCCTCGTCCGCGCCTCGCTCCCGCGGCTGGCGGGGGTGAGAATTGGAATCATCCATCATGACCTCGACGACGCATGGAGGGACAGAGGCGCTGCTGCCCGGATGCGGTAGCTCTGCGACGGAGACGATCTCCCTAGGGAAACGCTCCAGAACGGTGGCGACGTAGACGGGGAGGTCACCAAAAAGCAGGATGGAGCCGTTCGCCGGGAAGGTGGTTCCGACGAAACAGGAAGCATTGTCGATGATGCAGTCAAACTTGCTGAGCGTGAGCACCAGGCAGGAGGCCACGCGCTCACCGGCTGAAGTGCGGGGTCTCGTGCGGAACGTGACTCCATTCGAAGCCATTGCCCCACGGTGCGCGCCAACTATCGTTGTGTTGGGAACGACAGTACCTAAGAAGGTTAAATAGAGGTGTGGGGACTAGCAGGGAAGCTACCGACAGCGTCCGCAGGCGGGATTGGATACAAGCAAGCGTAGCTGGACGTAGGAAGTACCCAGGTTCAGAGCCCTCGTGGTGAGGTAAAACTCCTACTCCTGCCGATCTGACTATGAGCGATATACGAGCTACAAGTGCTCCTCGAGCTGTATTCTCTTGCTACTGCCTTAAATGCACAATGAGCAACCCTTTCTACTGAGGCCTTGCCTCTCCTTATATAGGCAGAGAGGCAACGGTCTCACTGGCCAGTCCGACTGGCGGGCCCCACGGGTGGGCCCCAGCCGGCTGGTCATCTACAGTATCCGGTACAACCGTGTCCCATAAGTGTACGAGCGGTATGGTTGTCGTGGGCACAGTGAACGCCGTGCAAGCCTATCATCAGCATCGGGCCACTGTTCCCCAGTCATCCCCGCAAAGTCTTCGGTATGGCCGAGTAGTTGCCAGTCTTGTCGTCGCACAGGGTGTACCACGCACTGTGCTCCACGTCGCCTTGTCCTCTTAATTGGTTCCGGCTACACTGCTATAGCCGGCTGCTTCCCGCTGCTCCGGCTACCTCATTGTAGCCGGCTTGACTTGCCTTGTTCGGCTGCGTTGGCCAGCCGGACATGATCCGCCTGTTGTATTTCTTGTCTGGATGGGGTATCTGGAGGTCATCCCCCCGACAATTGTCACGCGGATCGTGCGCACCAACCGTTGATTTTGTGCGATCTAACGATGATCGTTGCACATGTCGTTACCTTCATAGTACAACGTGAGACAGCACAGACGTCTCCCTCAACGAGACTTCTACAAGAAGGAACATGAAGCTATCCATGGAAAAAGTCGTCGATTGGTCATGTCATGTTTAATCAAGTATGAAAAGCCTACTACTGCTACTACTACGCCACAACACATGTGTCATCGAGTGCACGGTCGTCGATGGGCAGCTGCAATTTATTGCCACCGGATTTTAATAAGACACATCCCATTTTTTACGCAGAGGCTCTCAATCTCACTTTCAACTGGTCCCCACCGTAAGAAACTTGCACGCGCTAGCCGGAGGACGAAGAGCTGAGATCGACAAGACCTAACATCTCCGCCTTCATCGAGTCACTCACAATCATCAACACATCCCTCTACCCGATCTAGCACAACCTCACAAATCTCGCCATACAGCCACCTACCTCCCCCTCTGCATTTCCACTTTTAATTATCGCCAATTTTAGGGCCGTGTCAAACTTCATACATAGAAATTGTGTATGCGCCCTTTGCATGCGGCTCAATATAGAATTACCATGCATGGCCCGGGAAAAAACGTGACGTACCGTGTGCGTGTCGTGGTGCACGGTGCAGTAGACTGCATGGCGCTTTACACGATGGTGCAACCAAACGTGACTTGCTTCCATTCACCTGAACTATAGAGCCCCTCTCCGCACACCCACTCTCACTCTCTCTCACTCTCCCCACGCAACCCTCTCCACTGTCCCATCAGCATCTACAAACTCTAGAGAATACCCCGTCCGCGCCGGCGATGGCGGAGGAGGATACGGTGGCCATCGTCGCCTTCGAGGCCGCCGACGAGAGAGGACCCCGTCTCATCGCCGGTCCCACTCGACGCGTTTAAATCAGCCGCCATCCCCGTCCAGGCCCCCGTCGAGGTATCGATGGCAGCCGCCGTTCCCGTCCAGGCCCCCATCCCCGCTACCGGCGTAGCCGCTGGCGAGGATCGCCCTGCCGGCGAGGAGGCTCCAGCCGGTCACGAGCAGATCCAGCTCTTTAGGGACCCCTACGATCCAGATGAGTACATCGCTCTGGTGAACCCCTACGATACTGGCATCGATGACCCATGGTCAGAGGTAACTAGGGTTTGCTCCCCTTCCCTGGTTCTTCTACCATTCCCATCGGTGGATGCTAGATCTTGGTTCATTAGGATTCGCTTGTTCGCATTTTGATTGCTCGATCTTCTCACATCATCTACTCCCCCATTTTCCTTTTCTTCCAATAGGTTTACGGCAGCAATGTCTGCAGCGATTACGAGTCTAGGCACACCAAGACTCGTCAGGTGCTGAGGAGGCTGCAGGCCGACCAGTAGGACATCTTCTTCGATGGCGGCGTCTACAGTTGCCCCTTCTGCAGGGGATCTCCTTCTATAGGACGAGTCTCGCTGGCACCGACTTCAACTGCTTAGTGATGTAGAGGGCCCGAGCTCCGGCACCCACAATGGTGGCCAGACCGTGAATGTCAACGCCTACATCGCTGAACACCAGGCTCTCGACATTCACCTCTGAAAGCTCTAGCGGGTGGCCATGGAAGTGGGTCGCATGCCTCCAATCAAGCCCAAGGCCCCCAAGATCAAGGGACTGGGCAGCAAGAAGTGGAGGAAGTGTTCAGGGGATACCCCCGGGTAGGGTCACGCCGGGGTATAAAGGCCGAGTTAGCCGAGGTACGGCAAGGTCAAAGCAAGTGCTGGCCGAGTCACCTCAAGGCAGGCCAAATCACGGAGTAACCCGGACCGGAGGATGTCCACCTAACTGTGTCCCGGCCGACGTATGTCGTATGCCGGCAGGATTTATGTAACTTGTATGCAGGTACTAGTGTGGCCAGATTAACCAGGTACAATCTGGGTTATATCAGGCTTGCAAGAGAAGGAAGGTATCTCGCTGGTCAAAAGGAGGTCACTATACGCTGGAGCGTGAGCGAAGCGCACAGAGGCTAGGACCACCGAGGCGTGGCCGACAAGGGTGACGTGCCCTGTGTCGGATGACGCTGGCGCCGCAGAGGCTCACGTAGCCTCTGCATGGCTTACGATGGGGAAAAGTGACCCGGTCGGTTTGCTATTTTGGGAAGAGGCCTATTCCCTGGAATATGCCTCCACGTATGCCATAATTAGAGACCTAGCCACCCCTATATAAGGATGGCTAGGGCATCTATAGAGAGGGTTGAGCTTTACTTGGTTGATCTCTAGTTGGTCCATGAGAGCTAGCTAGTGGAGTGAGTAAGAGAGTTCCTTCTTCCTCCTCTCCCCAATACAGCTCAAGGAGAACTTGTAAACCTTGGATACCTATTGAATACAAAACATCTGTGTGTGGAATCACCACTCTATCCCTCCCTGGATTCCTCTAGTGGATAGTGTCCCCACCTTTAGCCTATCCATGGCATCTGCCGTGACACCACCACGACAGTTGGCGCCCACCGTGAGGCATAAGGTGCTAGCAGGAGTGAAGATCTAGACAGGAAATCTCATCTGCAACAGCGAGCGCATCATCTCTGGGCTCGTTCAGCTCTTTGGAGCATTAGACTTTGTCAGCGATAATGCTGGCTGCTTCGGCAAGCGACCTCTTCCGCGCAACGGCCTCTTCGTCAAGCTGGGCACGCACAAGATCTACGTCGCTGTCGATGTGTCGTGTATTCACCCGCGGCACGTCATCGAGGGAGGCGAGCCACCTCTTAGCGCGGCTCGCGGGGCGCGTATCACTCGCTCCCCTGACCGCGCCGAGGTGATGATGATGGTGCCTGGCGCTAGCGCGAGCAAGGATCCGGCACCAGATCCGGAGGTAACACCCAAGGCACCAAGGAAAAGTAGAGGTCCTCCACTAGAGAGGCCAGAGAATGTGCTACAGCAAGCGATAGATAATCTAGAGAACCCCATAGCACCTGCGGTAGATCCGGCTCGAGCATAGGCCGAGTTAGAGGAGACTAGGTAGAAAATACTAGAGGGTGCCAAAAAGATAGCAACGGCTCAGCAATTGTTGAACATGACACTGCGTGAGTACGCAAAGGCAAATAAGGTTGATGCTGTAAAAGTGAAGGGGAGAAACCTCATTAGTGAAATGAACAAAGAGGGTGACACTAGAATTGAGGAATCAGAGGACATTCTGTCCGTGGGGCTGCCGAAGTATAGTACCCCGGCAAAGAACCTAAGAGCAGCAGATGCAGCCGCGTCCGAGTTAGAGGGTTTGACGGGTGAAGCCCGACAAAGACAGCAGGATAGGGTCAATGAGTTAGTTCGGATCGCAAACAGACAAAATGAAGAGTTACTCAGGGCTAATCCGGCAAGGGCTAGGGCCTCCAAATCGTTCATTCAGCAATAGGTAACCCGGAGAAATCTTCTGGAGTTGCGTCGTCATCTCATGGCGGCCCAAGAAGAGAGGAAGTGGTAACCTTGGCAAGGAGAAACAAGCAGATAGTCCCATATGACCCGACAAGGGCAGGGAAAGGAAAAGAGGTTCAGGGAAATGAGGATCAACGAAGTGTGAGCCGAGGTGAAGCTGGCCGAGGTAACCACGACCAAGGCAATGCCAGTCAGGGAAACGCTGTGAACGGCAATGCTGGACAGCGCAACTCGGCGGGTGCAGGGCAATCGCAGCAGCGGAATATACCACGGCAAGAGCGAAGTGCCAGCCAAGGTATGCAACAGAGAGTAGCTCCACAAGAGCAAGATAGATACAATGATGGTGATTCGGAAATGGTGAACGCAGGGTATCCTAGGCCGGACTATCACGTGGTAGGGTCAAGATTGGGAAGCAGGAACTTGATGCCTGACGACAGCAGGTTAAAACTGGATCGGCTTTATAGGTCGGAGCAAATTGAATGTCAAGGTCCTCTGGGTCCTGCGTGTTTTGGGCCCCGGATCATGAAGGAGCCTCCGGTACCTAACTTCCAGTTACCCAGAGGGACAAAAAGATATGACGGTAGCACAAAGCCGGAGGACTGGTTGATCAACTACACGACAGCGGTGAAAATTGCTACAGGCAACTTGAGATGGGCTGTGAGATATGTACCTCAGATGGTGGAAGGGCTAGCGAGGGTATGGCTAAACAATTTACCACCAGGAAGTATCAACTGTTGGATTGATTTTGAGGAAATGTTCATCAGTAACTTCTCGAGCACGTATCAGAGGCCGAATAGGCCACAGACCCTTGCGATGTGTAAGCAAAGAACAAATGAAACAGACCGGGAGTTCTTAACCCATTGGTGCAATGTACGAAACTCATGTGAGGGCGTGATTGAGTCATAGGCCATAGCTTGGTTTGCGCAAGGATGTAGATATGCAAGCATGCTATGGCAGAGGTTGCAAAGGGATATGCCAACTACACTGGCAGAAACGATCCGGATTGCTGATTCATACGCCTTGGGTGATCCGACTCAACCCAGACTTGTGTCAAACGAGGAGTACTAACAGTGAGATGGAGCCGGGTCATCCCGGCGGAATGATTACCGAGGTAAGAGGAGAGATGATAGACCGGATTACAGGTATAGTTTGCAACAAGTTGCTGCTGTAAATCAAGATCAAGCCAGAGCAGGGAGTAATCAGCGTCAGAAAACTAGAGGGCAACAATGGACTCCAAGAAATGATGGCAAGAAAACTTGGACGCCAGAGCAGAAGAAATAGTGGCAAGAAAAGAAGGACCGTCCGAGGTATACATATGAGTCAATGCTGGATCAGCCGTGCAAATTTCACACGCCAAATCCGAGTAGCCCGGCGGGTCACACGACTCGGCAATGTGAGTGTATGAGGAAAATAGAACAAAGTGGTTCGGGGAATGCTCAGGCACCTCGGAACAATCAACCTCGGCAGGAGTTACCCCGCCAGCAATTACTCTCCGGAGCAAATACGCAACAGTTAATGTTGCCACCACCTCCGCCGAGGTATGAAAACCATTAGAGAAGGGATGCAGTGCATCAGGTGGAAAACCAACATCAGCCAGATCAAAGGTACCCCGCAAATGAGGGGAGAAATGAATACAGAGAGCATCACCAGAGTTACTGTGTGTTTACCACAGAAGAAACAGATAGAAAGAGTTTGTAGCACCGACATATGGAAGTGAATACGGTAATGCCCGCAGTGACGAGGTATATGCCTTGGTCGGACCAGGAAATCACATGGAGTATCAAGGATCATCCCAAGCTTATGCCAAGCCCTGGTTCGTATGCGCTAGTGCCAGACCCAACGTTCATCGGGCCAAGTATCAATGTGAGATTTTCTAAGGTGCTGATTAACAATGGAAGCAGCATCAATATTATGTACGTCGATACAATGCGCAAGTTGGGTATCTCGGAGAACATTCTCCAGGCCAGAAGGACAACTTTCCATGGCATGTGCCAGGTATTTCCTGTGAACCCATTGGCAAAGTCTGGGTAGACGTATTGTTTGGCACACGAGATAACTGCCGAACTGAGAACTTGGAATTTGAGGTTGTGAACTTAGAAAGCGCATATCACGCGTTACTCGGCAGGCCTGCCCTGAACAAATTCATGGCAAGTTGTCACATCAGTTACCTGAAGATGAAGTTGCTCGGGCCAAATGGAGTGATTACTATAGCGGGAGCTTTCCGACGTTCCATTGAGTATGCGTCAGTCGGGTCTAACCTGGCCGAATCACTCGTGATTTCACAAGAGAAAAGAAAGATCCAGGAGGTGGCGGCATTGGCTCAATTCGCTCAGCAGTATATGCCGGCGCTGAGTAACCCGCATGGAAGTGTTTCATTTCAAGCAACGAAAGATACAAAGAAGGTGCCTGTTGATGATCTGTTCCCAGAGCGCACCTTAACAATTGGTGCCGGGTTAAATGACAAATAGGAAAGCGAGCTCGTCAACTTCCTCCATGAGAATCAGGATATCTTTTCTTGGTCCACACAGGACTTGCAAGGTCTTCCGTGGGAGTTGGCCGAGCACTCTTTGAATGTGAGACCCGGAGCAAAGCCAGTGCAGCAACCTCTCCGCCACTTCGCCGAAGATAGGAGAAAAGTCATTGGAGATGAGATAGCTCGGCTCCTAGCAGCTGGGTTCATCATGGAAGTACTTTACCCGGACTGGCTATCTAATCCAGTGCTGGTGGAAAAGAAGAAAGATGATCCGAATGTGGCAGTGGTCTGGCGTATGTGCATCGATTACACGAACCTGAATAAGGCATGCCCAAAAGATCCATTTCCACTGCCAAGAATAGATCAAGTCATAGATTCTACTACTGGGTGTGAACTGTTGTCATTCATAGATGCATATTCTGGTTTCCACCAGATACCTCTGAACCCGAACGATCAAATAAAGACTGTGTTTATTACCCCGTATGGGGCTTATTGCTATCGCACCATACCTTTTGGTTTACGTAATGCAGGGGCAACGTACCAAACATGTATGCAAAAATGTTTACACGACCAAATCGGTCGAAATGTGCAAGTATATGTGGATGATGTGGTTATAAAAACCAAGGAAAGCAAAACGGTCCTTGATGATATCAGACAAACATTCGCGAACCTAAGAAGGTTTCGAATGAAGCTTCACCCGGAGAAATGTACCTTCGGTGTCCCGGCTGGAAAATTACTCGGATTGCTTGTCTCTAGCCGAGGTATCGAAGTTAACCCAACTAAAATCCGAGCCATAGAGCGAATGGAATTGCCGAAGTGTCTTAACGATGTCCAGAAGTTCACTGGCTGTCTGGCATCCTTAAGTCGGTTTATATGCCGGATGGGAGAAAATGCATTACCTCTCTATCAACTAAAGAAAAAATCCGAAAAATTCGTATGGACGCCGTAGGCCAATGAAGCCTTGATCCAGCTGAAGAAAATGTTAGCCACTGCACTAGTATTAGCCTCTCCACTATCAAAAGAGCCAATGTTGCTCTATGTAGCTGCAACCAACCGAGTTGTAAGTGCGGTGATAGTAGTAGAGCGCGACGAAGAGGGTAAGTCGGTGCAAAGGCCAGTCTATTACCTGAGCGAGGTATTATTAGCATCAAAGCAGAACTATCCTCACTATCAGAAAATGGCATATGGTGTATATATTGCAGCAATGAAGCTGAAGCACTATTTTGAAGAACACCCCATCAAAGTGATATGTGAAGCCACCATATCTGAGATAATGGGCAATAAGGATGCAAGCGGCCGGATCGCAAAATGGGCAATTGAACTAGCCCCTTATGCTCCACAATTTGACAGAAAAGATGCGATCAAATCTCAAGCAGTAGCTGATTTTTTCGTGGATTGGACCGAGATGTAGTACGAGCCACCATTGCCAGATCCGAACTATTGGAGAATGCACTTTGACAGATCAAAAACGAAAACCGGGTTAGGCGCCGGAGTTGTGCTTACTTCTCCCAAGAGAGATCTGCTGAAGTATGTGCTACAGATCCATTTCGCAGCATCGAATAATGTTGCAGAATGTGAAGCACTTGTGCATGGTCTCAAAGTGGCAAAGGAAGTTGGAATACATCGGATCCAATGCTTCGGCCACTCGGACCTGGTGGTTCAACAAGTCTCAGGGCAATGGGATGCTTTGGATGCAAACATGGCATCGTACAGATTTCATGTGCAGAAAATATGGGGATACTTCGAGGGATGCGAATTTCATCATATACCTCGTGTGGAAAATGAGGCTGCCGACGTATTGTCGAAGCTCAGATCAACCGACAAGCAATTCCGCTAGGTGTAGCACTAGAGCACCTTAAAAAACCATCTATCAGGCCATCCCCAGAATCCGACTCAATTTTCATCCCGGCAGATCCGGAGCCCGGAGCTATACCCATGGACATTGATGTGGGAAGTGGTTCAAGAAACCTGGAGACTGCTACGTAGAACCCGGGGACTGTGCAGCGCAACCTGGCCGAGGTTATGTTGGTGGATCAAATGGAAATAGATGAGGATGTGTTTCCGGTGCGAGCTATACCAGCTTGGGCACTGCCCATATTTCAATTCCTGAAGGATGGAACTTTGCCCAATGAAGAGGTGCTTTCCAGGCAAATTCAGAGGCGCGCGAAGGCGTACACAATTATCAATGCCGAACTATACAAGAGAAGTGCCACAAACATCCTCCAACGATGTGTTGACCTGGAAGAAGGGCTTGACATCCTCTAGGATATACATCAAGGGGAATGTGGGCATCACGCCTCATCCAGAGCTCTAGTGGCAAAAGCTTTCCGGCACGGATTCTATTGGCCAAGTGCCTTAGAACAAGCAGAAGATCTAGTAAGAAAATGCAATGGTTGTCACAGGTATGAAACTAAGACACATATGCCAATGTCGGAGCTCAAGACCATACCAATTACCTGGCCATTTGCTGTATGGTGTTTGGATATGGTTGGCCCATTTAAACCAGTAAGAGGGAACATGACCCACGTCATAGTCATGGTTGACAAGTTTACAAAATGGATTGATGAAGCCAATAAGAAAATGTGATGGAGCTGCCGCCGTGACATTCCTCAAAGATATCATCTTGAGATACGGCTATCCTCACAGTATCATAACATATAATGGCACAAATTTTGCTGAAGGAGCATTTGCGCAATTCTGCCGAGATAAGAAGATCCGGCTGGATGTTGCCTCGGTAGCCCACCCCGGATCAAACGGACAAGTGGAGAGATCCAACGGATTAGTATTATCCGGGATAAAACCCCGTCTCATTGAGCCGCTGCAAAGATCAGCGGGGTGCTGGATAGAAGAACTACCGGTGGTACTGTGGAGTTTAAGAACAACTCCAAATCGATCAACGGGTTATACGCCATTCTTTCTGGTATATGGGGCAGAAGCTGTATTACTAGCCGACATAGAGCATGATTCGCCTGGGGTCACCCAATACACAGAAGCCGAAGTGCAAGAAGCCCGGCAAAATGATGTTGATCTGCTGGAAGAAGCAAGAGAATTGGCATTGTCTAGATCCGCCATATATCAGCAAAATCTCCGACGCTATCATAGTCAGAAAGTAAACCCCCAAGTCTTCCGGGAAGGTGATCTGGTACTCCGGTTGGTACAACGTACTGTTGGCATGCATAAGTTATCCCCCCATGTGAAGGGCCATTCATTGTGAGCAAAGCATTGCATAATGACTCGTATTATCTCATCGATGCAAAACGATAGGAGAAGAACAAGGTGGACAGGTCCGGCGAGGAATCTAAGCGTCCATGGAATGTAGCTCTACTTCGTCCGTTCTACACTTAGCAAAGAAGTGTGTGTATCCGAGTCTCTCATACGTCGGTATGTATGCCGGCAATGAGTTTATCAATGAAATCGTGGCACCTCGAGTTGTAACTCGGGGACTGCCGTAATAATATTTGTTGTCTTATGTACTTGTTATTTATTTTTATGTCGGCTGGTTTAAGTTGCTTCTGCCTAAGCCGGATTAGTAGTGTGTGAGCACCAAAAACTCAACTCTTCGACTTGCTGCTTTCCAACAAGATTTGGCTTCATGGCAAGAAAGAGAACAAGTTTGGAATTGCGTAGCACATGAAAAAGGACTAAGGAAAAGAACGTAATCGAGCCGACATTTGTTATTTGGACTAACTTTATGTTTACCCTATTTTTACTATGCTGAATTATTTTGAGCTGGTCCTAAAGTTTCCAAGTATTGTTAAGTCAATTTTTGAAACTCGGACTCGTAAGTCATAAAACCGAATCAAGATAAACACGAGCCGAGACAGGAAATTGGAGAAACAAGAAAATGAAACTCGGGGACTACGCCCAAGTTAATCCGGGACGAGCAACTTAGTAGCAAAATATAACTTGTGTGCTTAAAACCCAAACCCCTCTACGGATGCCCTAGCCCTCCTTATATAGGGTTGGCTAGGTCTCCAATTAGGGCATATGTGGAGGCATATTCCTGGGAATATGCCTCTTCCCAAAATAGTAAACCGACCGGGTCACTTTTCCCCATCGTAAGCCATGCAGAGGCTACGTGAGACTCTGCGGCGCCAGCGTCATCCGACACAGGCAGCGTCACCCTTGTCGGCCACGCCTCAGTGGTCCTAGCCTCTGTCCACTTCACTCACGCTCCAGCGTATAGTGACCTCCTTTTGACCAGCAAGATAACTTCCTTCTCTTGCAAGCCTGATATAACTCGGATCATGCCTGGTTAATCTGGCCACACTGGTACCTACATACAAGTTAGATAAATCCTGCTGGCATACGACATACGTCAGCCGAGACTCAGTTAGGCGGACATCCTTCGGTCCGGGTTACTCCGTGATTCGGCCTGCCTTGAGGTGACGCGGCCAGCACTTGCTTTGACCTTGCCGTACCTCGGCTAACTCGGCCTTTATACCCTGGCGTGACCCTACCTAGGGGTATCCCTCCAACATTAGTCCCTGAAGCTGGTGCGGTCTTAGCAGCCTCAGCCGCTAAGGCCACAACAGGTTCAATTTTACCAAGCCTATTGCTCCCTTTTCCGAGTTACCTCATATCCAAGATTTCATTGGCTAGCTTTTCCCTTGGCACATTCCGAGTTTTCACTCGCTGGCCGGGTCACCCTATAGTTATCCGGGTTATTCTTCCTTCTCCCGTACGCTTCCCCACGTGGAGGGTAATCATTATCTTGCCTCATTTTAAGGGCCTGCGCCAGTTACTGCTGTAGTTAATGTCAGGTGTTACTGTTGCACACGTCACATCGGGTCTGTCTCCTCGTTAACTATATCACCATGTCACGTCGTGGGATCCCGTGCGCCCTGTGGTCCTTCCTGTGGCTTGCCTCTGATTGGCTGACCCAGCAAATACATGGCTACACTGTGTGGCCTCGCCGCACCGCACGATCCCACTAACCTAGCTGGGGCGTGGTTAAATAGGGGAGGGGCACGCCCCTTGGTATTTTCCCCATTCTCGCGCCCCTCTGCCTCTTCTCCTTCTTCTTCTTCGCAAAAACAACGTCGCGGACACCGCACCTGCTTAGCAGCGCCGCCGCCGCCCCGTGCCTTTCCGCACCAGCATCACGGCCACTCCCGCGTAGCTCCACCGCCACGTGTCCGCGCCAATCCAAGGCACTGCCGCCCACCTCCGATAGGGCCAGTGAGGACAGTGACCTAGATATGACAGAGTAAGAGCTCGCCGTCATGGAGGTGGACATGGAGGAGGAGGCGGAGAACGCCGAACGCAGCGCCTAGCATGGCTCCTGGGTGTGCCAGGACGACCTCGACAGGCTCTACCGCACGCGCCGCATCCCAGAGGGTGTCGTTGCCGGCTCGCCTCCGAGGAGCTCGCACCCTCACCCAATCCCGGTGAGTTCGTGGTGTTCCTCTACCATTTCCGGCGTGGGTTCGGCCTCCCCGTTAGCGATTTCTTCCACGATTGGCTCAATATCTATGAGCTTCAACCGCACCACCTTCCGGTGAATGCCATCACTTCCCTTTCTTCCTTTGCCTCCACCATAGAGGGGTATGTCGGATTGTGGCCCACTAAAGAGCTCTAGATCCGGTTCTTCGGTCTACGCTGGAACGTGATTCCGAATATGGAGCTTGACCCAGAGGATAAACAACTTACGCAGTTCGGTCCAGCTTCCATATCTCCCTGGAAATAGTCTGTCTTTCCCCGGGTCACGGGGTTTGATTCTTGCAAGGGCTGGGCCCGAACCTTCTTTTATGTCAGAAATGGAATGAATGAAGATCTGATCCGGCTGCACCCCTACGCTCCGGGTCCTCCTAATCCGGATCTGTGGGACCGGATCTCCAAGAAACCCACTGTCCTGGCGAACCAAGTCAACAAACGGTTTCAGGAGCTAAAAGATGCTGGGCTACGCAACAAGGATGCGATGATCACTTTCGTCCGCAACCGGATCTCCCCTCTCAAGAAACGCACACATAAACTTTGCCACATGAGCTGGCACCTTGACCCCAACCCGACTTCCTCATTCGAATTGAGCAACACCGAGATATTCCGCCGGTTCAAGGCCCTCTTTACAATTGATAAAAACTTCTCCGCTGAGTGGGAGTGGGGAATTGAACATTTCTGCTGGGACAGGCTTCCTCTTGCGGTAAATCTTGTGATCCAATCTTTTTCCGAGTTATATCATATGTCAGAATTTGTTGTTTGTTTGATCCCTTTGCATTTTCTTCTTAGTTGTTTCTTCAGCAAACCCTCGAGGATGGCACCGAGCCTTCTCTCAAATGGGCGAATGATCGAGATGCTCCGGACGAGGAGGAGCCGGATCAGGAGATGTTCCTGCCATTCCCCGATGCCACCAAGCGACCCTCCGGTAACTTCTCTTCCTTAAGAGATTGGCCTGATGATGAAGATGATTCCGACGTTGAGGTGATGGAAGCATTTGACATTGCCCCCCTTACTTACGCCTTTCCGGCATCAGCTAACTCGGGTGGGCAGATCCATGAAGATCCTCCCCTTGCCACGGGTGAGCCGGTCCCTGCCGCGTCAAAGAAAAGAGCAATCGCTTCTGCTTCTTCTTCTGGACCTTCCAAACCAACGAAGAGACGAAAGAAGTCCGCAGATAAAGCAGCCACCAAGCCTACGAGTAATGCCACAACTCGGAGAGCTCGGAAGCCCAAGGATCCATTGACTTCTAACGAGTAAGTCACCTTTCTCTCTGTCTAATCATCTTCTTCGTGGCTTGCTATTCATCATGCCTTTCCTTTGTTATAACTTATCATTCATCATTTGATTCGGTAGGGCTTTGGTGGAGGTTCCTTAGAGTGGATCCAGCATCGCTTCGCTGCTCCGACATAGCCCTTCTCCCTCTCGTGGCAATGATACATGCCCGTTGAGCCCCATTTAGGAGGGTTCAACGGCTGCTCCGGGTTCTAGCCCACGTTGTTTAGAGGAGGGTAACCTCGGAGTAGGGGGGAGTGGCTCTGCTGAGGCAGCGGTTGCTCCTAGCTCCTCTTCGGCTCAGCCGCAACCTGCCACCACCGAGGTACCTACAACACCCCCGCCAAGACCAACACCAGCACCAGCATCGGTGCCAGCACCAATAGCAGCAGCTGATACATTGCAAATGTGTCTATAATTTTTGATGTTCCATGCTTGGTTTTATCTACTTTCTTGTGTTTTATTCCAACTTTGGAGTACTTTTCGTATGATTTCTTGGACTAACCTATTAACAAGAGCCATAGTGCTAGCTGCCTGTTTTCTGCTGTTTTTGGTTCCAAGAAAGTCAAAAAATGAATATTCTCGGAATTCGACGGGACAAAAGCTAAAGTTCCTATTTTTCTAGAAGTGATTAAGTGCCAGAAAATGAGACGGAGAGGGGCCAGGGGGCTACCACACCACCTGGCCGTGCGGCCCAGCCTGGCCCGCGCCAGGGGGTGGTGAGGCTAGCCCTAGCACCCCCTCGGCCTCCCCTTCCGACTATAAGATGGCCTCGGGACATAAACCCTAAGTAACCGATCAAAAATCCACGAAAGAGTCTGTAGCCGCCGTCATCTCCATGTCTGCCAGTGTAGTTGGCATATCCCTTTGTAACCTTTGCCATAACATGCTTGCATATCTACACCGTTGTGCAAACCAAGCTATGGCCTGTGACTCTATCACGCCCTCACATCAGTTTCGCATTGTGCACCACCGGGTTAAGAACTCCCGGTCCGTCTCATTCGGTCTCTGCTTGCACATTGCTAGGGTCTGTGGCCTATTGGGCCTCTGATACGTGCTTGAGAAGTTACTGATGAACATTTCCTCAAAATCGATCCAGCAGTTAATACTTCCGGGTGGCAAATTATTTAGCCATACCCTCGCTGGCCCCTCTAGCATCTGAGGTACATATCTCACAGCCCGTCTCAAGTTGCCTATAGCAATTTTCACCGCTGTCGTGTAGTTGATCAACCAATCCTCCGGCTTGGTGCTACCGTCATATGTTTTTGTGCCTCTAGGTAACTGGAAGTTAGGCACCGGAGGCTCCTTCATGATCCGAGGCCCAAAACATGTTGGAACCGGAGGACCTTGACACTCAATTTGCTCCGACCTATAAAGTCGATCCAGTTTTAACCTGGCATCGTTAGGCATCAAGTTCCTGCTTCCCAATCTTGACCCTATCACGTGATAGTCCGGCCTAGGATACCCTGCGTTCACCATTTCCGAATCACCATCGTTGTATCTATCTTGCTCTTGTGGAGCCGCTCTCTGTGCATACCTTGGCCGGCACTTCGCTCTTGCCGTGGTATATCCGCTGCTGCGGTTGCCCTGCACCAGCCGAGTTGCGCTGTCCGGCATTGCCATTCACAGCTTTTCCCTTACCGGCATTGCCTTGGTCGCGGCTACCTCGGCCAGCTTCACCTCGGCTGACACTTCGTCGGTCCTCATTTCCCTGCACTTCTTTTCCTTTCCCTGCCCTTGCTGGGTCATATGGGACTATCTATTTGTTTCTCCTTGCTGAGGTTACCACTTCTTCTCTCCTTGTGCCGCCATGAGGGGATGATGCAGCTCTAGCAGATTTCTCCGGGTTACGTACTGCTGAATGAACGACTTTGGAGGCCCCAGCTCTTGCCGGATTAGCCCTGAGCAACTCTTCATTTTGTCTGTTCACGATCCGAACTAACTCATTGACCCTATCCTGCTGTCTTTGCCGGGCTTCCCCCGTCAAACCCACTAACTCAGACACAGCTGCATCTGCTGCTCTGAGGTTCTTTGCCGGGGTACTACACTTCGGCAGCCCCATGGACAGAACGTTCTCTGATTCCTCAACTCTAGTATCACCCTATTTGTTCATTTCACTAATGAGGTTTTTCCCCTTCACTTTTACATCATCTACCTTATTTGCCTTTGCATACTCACGGAGTGTCATGTTCAAGGACTGCTGAGCCACTGCTATCTTTTTCGCACCGTCTAGTCTCCTCTAACTCGGCCTGTGCCTGAGCCGGATCTACCACAGGTGCTATGGGACTTGCCAAGCTATCTATCGCCTGCTGCATCATGTTTTCTCGCCTCTCTAGTGGAGGACCTCTACTTTTCCTTGGTGCCTTGGGTGTTACCTCTGGATCTAGTACCGGATCCTTGCTCGCGCCAGCGTCAGGCGCAGTCATCATCACCTCGGCACAGTTAGGGGAGCGAGTGATATGCGCCCCGCGGGCCGCGCTAAGGGGTGGCTTGCCTCCCTCGACGACGTGCCGCGGGTGAACGCACGACACATCGACATCGACATCGACGTAGATCTTGTGCGCGCCAATCTTGACGAAGAGGTCGTTGCATGGAAGGGGTCATTTGCCGAAGCAGCCAGCATTGTCGCTGACAAAGTTCAGCGCTCCAAAGCGCTGAAGAAGCCCGGAGACGATGCGTTCGCCGGTGCCGGTGAGGTTTCCCATCCGGATATTCACTCCTGCTAGCGCCGCTAGCCCCACGGTGGGCGCCAACTGTCGTGGTGGTGTCACGGTAGATGCCATGGATAGGCTAAAGGTGGGGACAATATGCGCTAGAGGAATCTAGGGAGGGATAGTGTGGTGATTCCACACACAGAAGCTTTGTATTCAATAGGTTTACAAGTCCTCCTAGAGCTGTATTGGGGAGATGAGGAAGAAAGAACTCTCTTACTCTCGCCACTAGCTTGCCATCAGGAACCAACTAGAGATCAACCAAGTAAAACCCAACCACCTCTATAGATGCCCTAGCCCTCCTTATATAGGGGTGGCTAGGTCTCATATTAGGGCATATGTGGAGGCATATTCCAGGGAATATGCCTCTTCCCAAAATAGTAAACCGACCGGGTCACTTTTCCCCATCTTAAGCCATGTAGAGGCTACGTGAGCCTCTGCGGCGCCAGCGTCATCCGACACAGGCAGCATCACCATTGTTGGCCACGCCTCGGTGGTCCTAGCCTCTGTCCGCTTCGCTCACGCTCCAGCATACAGTCACCTCCTTTTGACTAGCAAGATACCTTCCTTCTCTTGCAAGCCTGATATAACTTGGATCATACCTGGTTAATCCGGCCACACTGGTACCTGCATACAAGTTAGATAAATCCTGCCGACATACGTCATACGTTGGCCGGGACTTAGTTAGACGGAGGTCCTCTGGTCCGGGTTACTCCGTGATTCGGCCTGCCTTGAGGTGACTCGGCCCGCACTTGCTTTGACCTTGCCGTACCTCGGCTAACTCGGCCTTTATACCCTTGCGTGACCCTACCCGGGGGTATCCCCCCAACAAAGGAGCAGCAGGAGGAGGTAACTCGGCACCAGCAGGTGGAACTCTAGCCTGAGCTTCAGCGTCATCTTCATTTTCCTCGACGTCCGAGGCTTCGTCCTCTTCCTCGTCATCTGAACCATTTTCGACATATTCGTCGTCAATAGCTTCGAGAAAGCTTGGTCCCTCGTTCCATTGGTGGACGAGGGCAAACTGAATGAGGTTATGGGCGCAAGCCTTGCGTCGAGATATCCAATCCGTATCAGTGGACCACCTTGATCCGGTGCGCATGCGCTCAAGAAGATTCAGATTTATTTTCTCATACCATGTGAGCATGTAGTGGAGGACAATTTTAGCTCCGGCGCGTCTGGCGGATTCCATCCAAAGATAAAGCTGGGTCTCACACTCCATTAACTTGTTAATTAGAGCTGTGGATCCCTCCAGAGTGTCTTCACCAGGCCAAAGGGCATTGAAAATCCGGACTGCTACGTCTAGGAGACCCGAACCGTTGTTCTTCACAATCTTGACGCGAGAAGATAAGCTTACCAGCAGGTCCTCCATGTCATAAGGAATATTTTCAGTGCCAGGACCAGTTGGGGTACCCCTCTTCTGGTGGAACATGGCAACGGCAGTAGTCACAATGGCATCACCCTCTGGAAATTTGTCTGAAAACGAGACAAGTGAAATAAGTAAAGGAAATTAACCCGGAAAGATTCATGTCGGATGAGTGAAAAGAACTTACGAGAAATATGGCTATGGATCCGAGTCAGCTCCTTGGTGCAGTTATGACGTCTCTCCCGAAGTTGCACAAGTTCAGCATTTGCCGACTCAAGCTTCACGTCGGCCTCCTTCAGCAGTTCTTGATCTTTGGCAATTTGGAGGTTGAGACGTTCTAGCTCTTCAGTGAAATCTTGGCCAGCTTTATCCATCTCGGTTTTGTGGAGCGCCTTGAGTTTTTAGATTTCTGCCTTGAGCTTGGCAATTTCATCATCTTTGGTCCGGAGGAGGGCGAGCTCATCATATTTCGTCTTGAGTTCGGCCTGATGCTGCCCTGCTTGTTCGAGAAAATGCAGCATCATGTCAGGCACGGGCACACTATCTTCAAGAGATGCTGAAACAGTTTGTTGACCCGGCAAAGACGAGGTATGAATATTTGCCAAGCCAAGAAGAAAAGGAGAAAGAGCTCAGAAGAAGATTAAGCAAAAATGACTTACCTTTTATTTGGTCCAAGTTCTTCCTCATGATGGTGTTCTCGGCTTCCACTTCGGTTGCCCAATCCGAATAACAGATTAGTTCGGCAAGAAAGGACAAAGAAAGATGGGGAAAAAGCTAAGGACAAAACTTACCCCTTTTCTCGAACTCAGTGAGAAGCGTAGAATGCTTCGAGCGCAGTGCCTCATGTGTGTCTAGGAGGCGCTGAAATTCAGCGCTCCGGCAATTGGTAGTCACCTAAAAAGAGTAAGGATAGCTTAGTCATGTGCATATTTGAAGTGTACAAGATTCGGGCCAAGCGGAACTTAACCCGGCTCTAGGTGTGTGCATATTCGAAGTGTACAAGATCCGGGCCAAGTGGAACTTAACCCGGCTCTAGGTGTGTGCATATTCGAAGTGTACAAGATCCGGGCCAAGTGGAACTTAACCCGGCTCTAGGTGTGTGCATATTCGAAGTGTACAAGATCCGAGCCAAGTGGAACTTAACCCGGCTCTAGGTGTGTGCATATTCGAAATGTACAAGATACGGGCCAAGCGAAACTAAACCCGGCTCTAGGTGTGTGCATATTCGAAGTGTACAAGATTTGGGCCAAGTGAAACTTAACCCGGCTCTAGGTGTGTGAATATTCAAAGTGTACAAGATCCGGACCAAGTGGAACTTAACCCGGCTCTAGGTGTGTGCATATTCGAAGTGTACAAGATCCGGGCCAAGTGGAACTTAACCCGGCTCTAGGTGTGTGAATTTTGGAAGTGTACAAGCTCTGGGCCAAGTGGAACTTAACCCGACTCTAGGTGTGTGCATATTCGAAGTTACTAAGGAGCTACGCTAGTTCTGTTAGGAGCATCTGGCTGAGTAACAAGTTACTCCCTCGGAGGCTCGGGGACTAATGGTTATATCACTAAGCACTAGTGCATGTTAAAGATAAGACAAGGTAGCGTACCTCCATCATCTGGCTGGCAAGGTTGATAGCCTTGGCAGCTGTGTTCATCTGTGCAGCAAACTCGGCAGGCCCAAATTTCTCCAGGAGATCGTCGTTATGGAAGAACTCCACCTTGTTCTAGTTATTGACGAACTCGATCAAGGCCGGAGGATAACACACTCCACTAAGCATATGGGGCACAATTAAACCCTTGGCATAGGCTTCCCTCCTCTCAACTTGCGTAGCAGCGGGACTGGTGTGCAATGCAAGTTGCGTGCTAGCTGGCCCGGGGGAGACGTCCTTCTTCGGGGGTGTTTTCTTCAGTAGCATGGACGCGAGTGTACGCTGTCCAACCTCGATAGACGCTGCCCTGGAGGCGTCAGAAGTGTTCTTGCCCTTACGCTGCTATTGAGAAGTTGAGGTTTGAGCCGCGGATTTGCTCTTGGGCACGGCCTTTGTGCTAACCGGGCCTTCTCGCCAAGTCTTGGAAGACTCGGACGAGGCGGAGGGAGTTGGTGTTGTTGCTGGTACTGGTGCTGCTATTGGTACTTGTGCTGCTGCTGTTGGGGCTGGCGCTAATGCTGGTGCTAGTGCTGGTCTTGGCAGGGGTGCTGTGGGTACCACGGTGGTGGCTGGTTGCGGCTGAGCTGAAGAGGAGCTGGGAGCAACCGATGTCTCGGTAGAACCACTTCCCCCCTGCTCCGAGGTTGCCCTCCTCTGGACGAGATGGGCTAGAACCCGGAGCAGCCGCTGAACCCTCCTGAATGGGGCTCAACGGGCGTGAATCGTCGCCACGAGGGGGAGAAGGGCTATGTTGTAGGGGCGAAGTGATGCTAGATCCGCTCTGAGGAACCTCCACCGCAGCCCTACCGAATCAAATGACGAATAATAAGTTACAACAGAAGAAAAGCATGAAACAAAGGACTGGACAAAGAGAAAAATGACTTACTCATCAGAAGTCAATGGCTCCTTGGGCTTCCGAGCTCTCCGAGCCGTGGCCTTAGTCGTAGGCTTGGTGGCGGCTTTGTCAGCGGACTTCTTTCGCCTCTTGGTTGGCTTAGAACGTCCGAAAGAAGAAGCAGAAGCAACTCCCCTTTTCTTTGACGCGGCCGGGACAGGCTCGCCCGTGGCGAGAGGAGGATCTTCATGGATCTGCCCACCCAGGTTAGCTGAAGCCGGAAAGGCGTAAGAAAGGGGTATAGCGTCAAATGCCTCCATCACCTCAACGTCTGAATCATCTTCATCGCCAGGCCAATCTCTTAAGGAAGAGAAGTTACCGGTAGGTCGCTTGGTCGCGTCAGGGAATGGCAGGAACATTTCTTGATCTGGCTCCTCCTCGTCCAGGGCATCTCGATCCTTTGCCCATTTGAGAGAAGGCTCGGTGCCATCCTCGAGGGTTTGCTGAAGAAACAACTAAGAAGAATATGCAAAGAGATCAAACAAACAACATATTCCGACATATGGTATAACTCGGAAAAGATTGAATCGCGTGACTTACCACAGGAGGAAGCCTGTCCTAGCAGAAATGTTCAATTCCCCACTCCCAATCAGCGGAGAAGTTTTTGTCAGCTGTGAAGAGGGCCTTGACCCGGCGGAATATCTCGGTGTTGCTCAGTTCAAATGAGGAAGTCCGGTTGGGGTCAAGTTGTCAGCTCATATGGCACAGCTTGTGTGTGCGTTTCTGGAGATGGGAGATCCGGTTGCGGATGAAAGTGATCATCGCATCCTTGTTGCACAGCCTAGCATCCTTCAGCTCCTGAAACCGTTTGTTGACTTGGTTCGCCAGGACAGTGGGTTTCCTGGAGATCCGGTCCCACAGATCCGGATTAGGAGGACCCGGAGAGTAGGGGCGCAGCCGGATCGGATCTTCATTCGTGCCATTTCTGACATTAAAGAAGGTTCGGTCCCAGCCCTTGCAAGAATCGACTCCCGTGACCCGGGGAAAGATGGATTGTTTCCAGGGATAAATAGAAGCTGTGCCGAACTGCGTAAGATGTTTGTCCTCCGGGTCAAGCTCCTTATTCGGAATCACGTTCCAGCGTAGACCAAAAAACTGGATCCAGAGTTCTTAGGTGGGCCACAATCCGACATACCCCTCTATGGTGGAGGCAAAGGAAGAAAGGGAAGTGATGGCGTTCGTTGGAAGGTGGTGCGGTTGAAGTTCATAGATGTCAAGGAAATCATGGAAGAAATCGCTAACGAGGAGGCCGAACCCGTGCTAGAAGTGGGAGAGGAACACTACGAACTCACCCGGATTGGGTGAGGGAGCGAGCTCCTCGGCGGCGAGACGGGCAACCACGCCCTCTGGGATGCGGCGCGTGAGGTAGAGCCAGTCGAGGTCGTCCTGGCACACCCAGGAGCCAGCCCAGGCGCCGCATTCGCCGCTCTCCGCCCCCTCCTCCATCTCCGCCTCCGTGACTGTGAGCTCCTCTTCGGTCATGTCCAAATCACTGCCCTCACTGGCCCTATCGGAGGTGGGCAGCAGTGCCTTCGACTGGCGCGGACCCGTGGCGGTGGAGATGCGAGCGAGCGGAAGCAAGGGAGGTGCAAGGAACGGTGCGGCGGCGGCGGCGCTGTCTCTAGGAGGAGGAAGAAGAAGAAGAGGCAGAGGGGCACGAGAATGGGGAAAAATACCAAGGGGCACGGCCCTCCCCTATTTAACCACGCCCCAGCTGAGGTAGTGGGATCGTGTGGTGCCGCAAGGCCACACGGTGTGGCCGTGTATTTTCTGGGTCAGCCAATCAGAGGCGAGCCACGGGAGGGGCCACAGGGCACATAGGATCCCACGACGCGATGTGGTGATACAGTTAACGAGGAGACAGACACGACGTGACGTGTGCAACTGTAACACCTAACATTAACTGCAGCAGTAACTGGCGCAGGCCCTTAAAATGAGGCAAAATAATAATTACCCTCCACGTGGGACGTGAGGAAACGTATGAGAGAAGGAAGGATAACCCGGATAACCAAAGGGTGACCCGACCAGCGAGTGAAGACTCGAAATGTGCCAAGGGAAAGTTAGCATGTGGAATCCGGACTATGAGACAACTCGGAAAGAGGAGCAAAGAGTTCGGTAAGTTGAACCTTCCGCGGCCTTAGCAGCTGGAGCTGCTAAGACCGCACCAGCTTCGGGAACTAATGTTGGGGGGATACCCCCGGGTAGGTCACGCTGGGGTATAAAGGCCGAGTTATCCGAGGTACGGCAAAGTCAAAGCAAGTGCTGGCCAAGTCACCTCAAGGCAGGCTGAATCACGGAGTAATCCGGACCAAAGGATGTCCGCCTAACTGAGTCCCGGCATACGTATGTCGTATGCTGGCAGGATTTATGTAACTTGTATGCAGGTACTAGTGTGGCCGGATTAACCAGGTACGATCTGGGTTATATCAGGCTTGCAAGAGAAGGAATGTATCTCGCTGGTCAAAAGGAGGTCACTGTACGCTGGAGCGTGAGCGAAGCGGACAGAGGCTAGGACCACCGAGGCGTGACCGACAAGGGTCACGTGCCCTGTGTCGGATGACGCTGGCGCCGCAGAGGCTCACGTAGCCTCTACATGGCTTACGATGGGGAAAAGTGACCCGGTCGGTTTGCTATTTTAGGAAGAGGCATATTCCCTAGAATATGCCTCCGCGTATGCCCTAATTAGAGACCTAGCCACCCCTATATAAGAAGGGCTAGGGCATCTGTAGAGAGGGTTGAGCTTTACTTGGTTGATCTCTAGTTGGTCCATGAGAACTAGCTAGTGGAGTGAGTAAGAGAGTTGCTTCTTCCTCCTCTCCCCAATACAGCTCAAGGAGCACTTGTAAACCTTGGATACCTATTGAATACAAAACATCTGTGTGTGGAATCACCACACTATCCCTCCCTGGATTCCTCTAGTGCATGTTGTCCCCACCTTTAGCCTATCCATGGCATCTGCTGTGACACCACCATGACAGGAAGCGCCGGAGGGAGGAGGCGGAGGCGCAGGCATAGGCGTGTGCAAGGAGGGGTTGAATGCGTCTGCTGCTGCTAAGCAGCTTCTTTTGATTTTCTATATTTTGCTTGCATCCTATTTCTGGTTGAATGCATCGAACCTCGTTAAGCAACCTACTTTATATTGGTATATCCTATTTAGCTGCGCACAACTATATCTACATTTGTTTAGTTTTCTAAATGAAAGTAGTATGCCTGGTGTGATTTGCTGCTCTAGATTTGCTACCAGATCAGAGGCAAAAAGAGGTCCAAAAGGGAACAAATTATCAAAGAGAGAATCTTCTCTAGATTTGCTACCAATTTGGGCAAAATGAAACATATCTGTTTAGCGAGAGAGGAAAAGGTATTCTTTCAAACCGCCAGTTAACGAGATACCATCTTGACATGCTACAAGACACATACTGAAACATAACACAAAGAAGTAAAATTTATTTTACTACTCTCACTTGAGGCGCTAGACATCTTGACAAGATAAATGAGTTCCATAAAATAGAAACATAACACAAAGGAGTAAAATTTAATTCACTTCTCATCAACCCACTTGAGGCGCTTGCGATCGTTCCTAGGCGACCAACTGCGATCATTCCCGGTGGATCTTACATTATTGGCACTCCACGACTCACTAAATGCTTCGTCCCACCTGGGATCTGACTTGGCTTCCCTATCTTCAGCATCCTGCGGCACAATTAGCGGTGCATCACATGCCTGATTGTTGCCGCTAGAAGATGTTGCCTCTCTGTTTGATGCTTCAGCTGCAACCTCTCTATCAGTTGCTTCTGCTTTAGCTGCAAGCTCACTTTCAGCTACTTCTGCAGCCTCTCTGTTAGCTGCTTCATATGCAGCCATTTTCTTTGCATATGCAGCTTCAAACTCAGCTATTCTGCATTTTCTAAAAAGGGCTCGCCTAAGCTCGTCTTCCCTCTTGCAAATAGGGCAGAACACGAGGTAACGTAGAAAAAATGGATCTTCTTATACAGCTGGTAGGTCACGTAAGCATGTATGACTGCATACTTCAGGTTTATATCAGACAGCGGCCACTCGTCCTAGAAATCATGCCTATTCATAGGGAAATCTTCCTTCATTATCTCGTACGACTCATCAAGGATTCTAGTTGCGAGTGATGCCATTCCATCCTTCCTCGAGCCCCATAGGATCTTGACAAGACTCTGAATATCGATCCAGTTGTGCGCAGGAATTGTAATTCCCTCTCAATGAAATTTAAAAAATCATTTGTATTATGGACAGTGTAGAAAACAAGTCCCTTTTCTACAAGGAACTGGCGCAGCGTCGGACAATTCCTGCCAGTCCTGAAAGTATGTAGTTTGTCATCACCAAAATTTGTAACTACAAATATTTTGTCAATGCAAGATCATCATATGAATATAATTTTAAAAAGTTCAGTAAATGCAAGATCAAGACTCTCAACATTGTCTTGTCATAATTTATTTGGTCCTAAATAAAATCCAGTAGTTGCATGATGAGAAAATCGATAAAGAATAAGAGGAGAAAACCCTAAAAGTGGTTAGCTATAGAGAGCAGATCTACAAACCGGGAGAAGTGGTAGACGAGGACGTGTTTCCTCATGGCTAGTTGAACGACGGCGACTTCACTCCCTTCATATGGGTCGTACGGGGTGTACTTGAGCTCCAATCCCACAAACTTGTCCTTGTGTTTCTCAAGCCAACCCTTGTACATCCTCAGGACTTGCACCACGGTCTCCTCCTTGTTGGTGTAGATGACGTATATCTTCTTATTGTCATGGGTAGTGAAGCTTGTCTCTAGAGTGCGACGACCTTCCATGGCGGCAAGGAGAAGACGGGAAGAAGACAAATGACAAGAAGAAGAAGAGTGGTTTCTGCGAGGCAATGGAACGGTGGAACCGTCAATGCGCTTTTAAGGTAGTTGTTAACGACGGGGACGGAAGTCCAAAGGAGAGACGCGTGGCGGTGGCCATTTCATCTTCTGAGTAAACAAAAAATAATTATAACGACGATATATGTGCCCTATTTTGTCACGTCAATACACTGGGCTGGTCGTGTTGTCCTATCCACTGTGCTAGCACTGCAAGCCTACGTGACAGCCACCCCGCCTAAGCGATGGGAGTGACATAACGGCGAGAACTAACAGGGGGGCCAACTTGACGGCCGTTAGCCTGATATTTGTATTGAAACGTAAAGTTGAATTTGTGCCGAAAAAGACCCTCTGAGTATTTGGCACACCAACTGTAGTCATCGCGGCTGATTACAGGCAACTTGGGTACCGCGTTGCCTGGACACCCCAACTTTCGGGCCGCAAAATGATATTCTTACAATATTGTGCTTTGATTTTGGCCCGTCTTGGATTCGACCATAGATGAACAGTAAAATATGCTCGCTAATTATACACATTTTATGATATTGGCATGGGCTTCAAAAAGGCCGAAACTGTAAAAGGCTATAAACATAATAGGCCGACCCACATGTGGTAACATGTCATAACAGTAACATGCCATAACAATAATAGGCCATAACAGTAACATGCCAGAACCGCAGCAGTCTAGAACATAAACATGCCATTGCAGTAACATGCAAGAAACTGTAAAAATGGTAGAACAGTAACATGCTAGAGAAGTAATGTGCCCGAATAGTAGTGGTCCTCAATAGTAAAGCGCTGCAATAATAATGGGCCGAAGCAGTTAAAGGCCAGAACAGTAACGAGCCTGAACAGTCCAGCCCGAGAAATTTCCAGACAATGGCAATAACATGCCAAATTTTTTACCAGGATAGGACAGTAGCAGGCCGCTTGTGGAACTGAACAGTTAACGACCGGAACAATAACATACCATCTCAAAGAAGGGTCGTTAGTAGGTGGCCCATGACAGGCTGCGATAACAGTGATGGGCTGACCGCAGGCCTTAAGTCTACATGAGCGACTAGGCACAGGCTTCTAATGGGTCGCAGAGTGTTGGACCAACATGGGCCTTTTGCAGGCCGAAACAGTGTTGGGCATGAAAGTTTGCGGGTCGTTGCTAGCTACATTGTTGGGCCCATTTCAAGCAGTGAAGGACAAAATCGTAATAGGCCATCTTCTTATTGGGCTCTCCTCATGTGTCAGCCCAGTTAGTATTTAGCAGGGCTTGGCTAGGCCTGGCTTCTGTCATGGTTTTGTCACCGTTAACAAAGGTAACTGGCCACTAATGGCGGCTGCCACGTGACAGTTTGCATGACGTTAGTAGTCAACGCGGCTAGCAAACAGATCTATGACAGAACAAATTTTCGTGGCTGAAGGATGTGATCCTCCACGGTCAAAAAGAAAACCGTGGTCGATTCATTTATGACGGGGCTTTTACCACGAAGGCCATCCGTCACAGAAGACTTTTTGGCCACGAAAAATGGGCCTTCAACCACGAAAATCGTCCGTTGTAAAAGCCAACTTTACTTGTAGTGATTTCTAATCAACAACATGTCTTCTAAATAATGTATTAGAAATATGTCTCGGTGCTCCCACTTCATTTCTTGCAAATGCAAGCATTTTTATCGTATCTGATGAACATCTTAATAGTTTCATCATAGTGAAGATTCCAACTCCGCTATGCTTACTTCAACCATTAAAGTTTGCAAGCCGTTTTAGCATCCTTTGAATTAACAAAACCATTTGTACCATGCCATGTACACGTCCTAGGTAACCATTCTATTATTTGTTTTGTTTATTTGGCTATAACATAGATATATGTAGTGGTTACTACAATAATCCATCCAAACTAAATATCGCTATGACATATCAAATATTGTCATAGTCAACTCTTTGAAAATTGTCGTAAACTCTTTTTAGGTATGTTGAATATTTCATATATGTGAAATATCCATGTCTGTCTCTTTATAGATCCAAATACGACCGATAGGCTTTACACCTTTTTAGAGGGTCTTCCAAGTTCTAAAACTTGATTTCCCGTGTATGGAAACTATCACGTATTCTATGGCTTCTATCCATTTGATGGAGTTAGGCCCCATAAGAGCTTCTTTGCATGAAGTCGGTTCATCATTGTCAACACAATAATGACTTGTTTTTCAAATATTACTATTTGATTGTTACCTGACCCACATGGTTCAATATGAACTCTAATCTCCGAGATCACAACCTTTGTAGTCATGGGAGCTATGAGCATTATGGCCACCTCCGAGACACTTTCTGGGAATGCGCTACTTAGCACATGTTGCTTTGGTTCATCAACCTAATCAAAGTTCTATTGTCCTACCAGTTAACTTTTGCAAAAGTTCCTTCTCAAGAAACTTGACGTTCTAATTGACAAACTCTTTTGTCTTCGGTGTTATGGAGGAATACCTAACTTTTGCGTTGGGATAACCTACAAATACTTGGTTATTCGACTTTGGTTGTAAACATTTCATTTATGCTTAGCATACCAAAATTGAAGAAAAAACAACTCAAGTTTTAACCCAATCCATAACCCACATGGTGTCATTTAAATGGATCATGATGGTGCTCTTTTCAGTATAAAAGTGGGTCTCTAAAGCTTTAATCCTTAAAAAGTAATGGCAGTTTTATAAATGACACCTTTGATCTTACCTTGTCAAACAAGGTTTGATTTCATCTCTCGAATCTTTCATACTCCTATGGTTTTATCAAGAAACGCAAATCCATGAAACGACTCCTCAAATCTTAGGTGTTTTGCTAATCTTGTAACTCAAATATCTTCCTTTATGAGTCAATCATAAATTCTTTATTTTCTCGTTATAATTATTTTCTACTTCATCTTGAAAGTCTTTGAATAATTTTCAAATGTTTCATACTTCTTCCTTATTAAGTAATTATACATATATATCCACTCGAATTTCGAGATAAAGTGTATGAAGTTGAAAGATCCACCGCACACGGCTACACATAATGGACAATAAACATCAACATGCACAATGGCCAATAAGTTAGTCGTTTGTTCCTCTTTGGCCTATGGACGAAGTTTCAATTATCTCCAATAAAGTCTCGCAAGGGTCAATTGATAAAAATCAAAAGATTGCAAAATTCTATCAACATGGAGTTTCTTCAGGTTTTCTTTCCAGTATAATTTAAAAACAATGTAACTCATAAGTGATATTTTAATCATTTGTCTTGCAACCTTTTAGCATTAGTGTTTATGGATATGATTTCTCTAATCTAGACTTGTAAGAGTTCATCCATATTCTATGGAATATGGTAATTATTTGAACAACCATTGTTCTCAAAATACCGGAACAAAATAACAATTATTAAAAACAAATCTTGAAGTCAAGCTTTGATGTCATCGAAAAACACAACAACAATTTGTTTTCGATGAACATCATCACATATTCTCTTGCTAGTTACTTTAGGCCATTGTAGTTCATGCATTGTGTTGTTCTGTATGACATTTCACACCAACCACTTCAGTATCCAATGCTCAAGAACCATATTGTTTAAAAAGAAAATAATACATCCATAACATGTATATCATCTATATACCTAATATGGACATTTCGAGTCTTTTCTTTTCTACCAAATATTTCATAGATTCCCTTTCATCACATCCTTTTATTTTTAAAATAATCTATCAATATCAATAGTGGTTCCATACACATTAAACATAGTTCAAAGCGTGTATAGTCAAATGCTAATACCTTTGGACTTGCACTTTGAAGTGGACCACCATCATCAGATGTTTGTCGTTCTTTCAAAATCCATGCTTTAGTAACCTTTTAATGTGTTAAACATTTTACCTACATATTTTATTCATCCTATCATGAAATTTTTTATGATCAAGTTACTATAGCCTAATAGGGCGAATCACGTATTTTTATTAATATTATACTTCTATCACATTGCAACCAAACATGTATTTTTATTAATATTATACTTCTATCACATTGCAACCAAACATTGTTTCAGATATCATAATATCTTCCACACATGACGGTTTTTTGAAACAATTATTTGAGCTCCTAGATAGCCTTGATTCTAAAATAACTTTTGAATATCAAGGATCATGGAGGCAAGCATGATACTTTGGATACTAACACTAGAATTTTTACTCTTGATTTAATACTACTTATTAAACTTCATGAAGTAAATGGAGTTTGCTAAAAGTTTGCAGTAGGACTTCTAAACTTTAGATTGACACTCAAAACAATAAGATACCAGTTCATAAAGTAAATATCCAGAATTCTATAGTGCTATTATCTCAATTATAACTAAGCACATGGTAGTAAACAGATACCAATGACTACAACAAACTATGAAAATTCACTTTGATTTAGTTTATGATAAACTAAGTTCAACTTTAATCATATTACTACATGAACTCCCACTAGAAACCAATATCCCTCAAGTTGTTTTGAAGATTACATGAACCAAATTCACTACACCAAGACCGATCATCACGTGAATTGGTGCATCCGCAAAGGAAAGCATTTATATGTTCATCATATCAACTATATGACTCACGCTTTACCTTTCGGTTCGTGTTCTGAGGCCATGCCTGTACACGCTAGGCTCTCCAAGTAAGAACCCTAGTACCCACATGATCAAAATGTCTTACACCCATTGTATGTGAACGTGGAGTCTATAACACTTGATCATAATGTGGTGTCTCGAAATGACGAACTTTTTTAACGGTGCATACTAAAGGAAGAACACATTTTTGTCTTGGTATTTAAATCAGGGATCATATTATAATGCTACTAAGTGCTATTCAAGAAAAATAATATGCAAACAAACATCATATGCAAAAATTGATATGATATAGTTCTTGCACTTGGTCACTATCTTGTGCATCATGGTATGATCTCCACCATTCCACTTGTGTAACGCCAAGGTATATGGTGCTTACTGTTTGGTTTGTTATAATTTTCCAAGAGTATCCAACTGTACTTAAAATTATAGCATTACCTTTTCATAACACTTTCCCAGCAAAAACAAAATTAGATGCTTCTAGTTTACCTTTTGCATACTTTTACATGGTTTAGAGCTTTCAGAGATCGGAACCGTTCTTAGCTATGAACATGGAACCACAACGATGATAATCAAATTATTAGCAACCTGTTGTAAATAAGATATCAACTATAGTGGGAGAGACAGACACCCACTAGCCACTTATTCAAAACTAGTTGCATGTCATGCGTGGAATAGGTATCATGTTGGAGGACATGTAAAGTTAGTCTAGTCCACTTCATCCCACTAAGCCACTAATATCCAAAATATATAATAGGATGTAATAATACGACCATTAGTACCCACATACTCATATGTGTTCTACCCGTACAAAACATCTACGCATAGATCTGGCTCTAATACCACTGTTGGGTTCGCAGCATAGAAAGAAAAAAACTTACGACATGAATAGCTAAGCACCAAGATCTTTATACTAGATGAAAGAACAGGTACATATACATCCATAAAAATATTACCCTTCAAGACCGAATAACATTGTTAACGGAATATGATTTCGTGGATGATTTACTCGTACACTTGCCGATCTCCAGATTGAGTTGAAGTCCAGCGCCGCAAAGTAGCATCGCATCCATGGTCACACACACGTACAACACCCTAACAACCGCTGAGTCCTCTCTCCATCAAAGAAGTAGAAGAAGCAAATTCTTCCATAGAAACCACCGAGAACATGTACTTCGCTAATCTGAAGCCATATGGAATTTGCTAGAGGGGGAGAGAGATCCTTCATGAGGAGGAGGAGCCCTCCTTTTATAGGTGAGCGGGCATCCCCAAAGTCCATGGATGGCGGACATGGTGGTGCCCCAACCTCTGCCCTCTTAGTTGTGAGTGCAGCTTCCACTAAGCCCGCTCGCATTAAAATAAATTTCACTCAACTTGCATTTATTTTCCACCAAAAATTAATGTAATCTCTCATCAAATAAAACAATTTTATTTATTTTATTCAGAATTTTGTTAATTACTTTAATTAACAAACATATGCATGAAATCCCTTACAATACTTCAAAGTCACATCTGAAACCATTTTCAGCAATTTGACTCGAAACAATTCCGGTGTCCATCAAAATAATTCTAGTGCTTTCAAATCCTTTCTCTGGTATTATATCTGCTCCATTTGGTGTTGGTATACCTTAAGTATGTCAACCTACAGTTCACGAATAATGCAGACATGATTGAGACCCCTCGTCGATCAATAATCACCAGCGGGACCTCGAGATCTGTACTGACTCCCACATATCCAACGATGACTATAGTGATCGTGAGAACGTTTGACGTTGTAACTAAATCCCTTTGTCTCACGATATATTACATGTCTGATATTCGAACATTGGTATCCCCATACCTAGTTTGATCTCGTTACCGACAAGTACTATTTTCTTATTCCTGTGATATAACATTTTTTATGATCTTATCACTTTCTTGTAAGCTATGTCAATGTGATATCACTGAGTGGGCCCTAGGTATATCTCTCCATCATCGGGATGGAAAAATCCCACTCTTGATCCATGAGCCTCTACATAACACTTTTGGAGTATCTGAACCCACCTTTATTGTCACCCTGTTACGCTGTGACGTTTGATGTTATCAAGTTACTCTTTGGGTGTTAGTGATTGACATGATCTCATGGTCTAAGGATTAAGGTTACTTTGCATGATGATATAGAAATGTAAACATAATGACTTTGATCGTATTACTATACTTTTGGTGAATGTTCATCACACCATTCCACCAATGTTGTGACCTTGTTATTAACAACATCCAATGTCCATGATCAGGAAACCTTAATCATCTTGTTAATCAACGATCTAGTTTAAATGAGAGTCATAACTATGAACTCTTATTTGTTTATTAAACACAAATGTATTAACGTTTCCTATTAATAAAATTATAGCATGGGAAATAAACATTTATCATAAACATGGAATAAGATAATAAAAACTTTATTATTGCCTCTCGGGCATATTCCCTTCATCTTCGATTGTCGATACGGACTTCTCGACTCACCACAAGCGGGGGTTTACTTTGGCGCTTCTTCAAGATAGAGTGTCGGAGGTGGAGGAGTTCGTCGAGTGTTGTCGCTCTGCCTTGGCTATGGTATATAATGAAATGTTCCCCAGAGACTCGCAACCACAAGTACTAGCAACACTGATGCAGAAGTTCCAATGAGGTGAAGTAATCCACCATTTTATCAAGCTATAGCTTATTGCAGGTGCCAAGGTTGCCCTTGCTTGGGTACATGTACACGAGCCGACGCTAGATTTAGATGTTGTGTCGCTTAGTCTTCCTTCACCACCAGGTGGTGGCATGGTGTCTATGGATCCTCATTATGAGGCTGCTCGCAAGCCAGCTATCCGAATAATTCGTCGGTGCCTTGACGTGGACCATGATTTTTTTATGAATTTTCCAATATAGTTAGGAGATTGATCCTATGAAAGGGACATGTAAACTATGTAAAATTTGTGTAAATGCTAGCCATATATATTTTTTGCTAATGTAATTTATGTGTTGATGGCTATTGCGGTTGCACCCTGCAAGAGACCTTTTCGTTAGACTGATGCCCGCTGGGCCGAATCAGCTACTTGGGTCAGATCATGGGTTGGATGTTTTTGATGGTGAAGTCTGAGAATTTCAGAGTTTGCATTGATAAGCGCAGCCCCAAGTATCAGGTGTATGATTATGCGATAAGCTAATAAGCTAAGCTTCCGAGTATCAGGTGTAGCAGAAAGTAAAGATTTGAAATTGATACTCGGTTGAGAGAACTTAGTTTTATTTATATCGAGTATGGAGGTGCATGTTTTGGCGTAGTCACCTGGCCGTTGGCCTTACTGAAAGTAAATTGCGAGAAGTAAATGTCCTAAGTGTAGAAAGATTGCAGTTGCACAATGTTCCATGGGTTGTAGTACTTGATTCCGGTCTTCTTGTCTTGGAGACGATATGCTTTGCCAGGTATTACTTCTCTGATGATATATGGTCCCTCCCATGGAGATTCGAGTTTGCGGTGGATATATTGCTTGATGCAAAGGGTCAGGTCCCCTACATTGAAGGACCTAGGATGCAGTCGACGACTGTTGTAGTTGTGTAGGTTCTGCAGATACGTGGTTGCTCTTGCGAGGGCGATGTCTCGAGCTTCGTCGAGTGCGCCAAAGTCATCTTCGAGTGCCTCTTTAGAGGTTTCTTTGTTGTGTGCAATGACTCATGGAGCCTCGTGAGCTATCTCCACTTGAAGCATGGCATCGGCACCGTGGACCAGGAAGAAAGGAGTTTCTTATGTAGCAGTATTTGGGGTAGTGTGTAGGCTCCATAGGACGGAGGGTAACTTGTCTACCCAAGCGCCGACCCTTTTCTCGTCAAGTGGTATCATGAGACTTTTCTTGATGCCATTGGTCACAAATCCATTGGCTTTTTCCACCTGGCCGTTGGATTTCGGGTGGGCAACCGATGCATATCTCACTTGTATGCCCATATCCTTGCAGTAATCCTTGAATTCTCTGGAAGTGAAGTTTGACCCGTTATCAGTAATGATGCTATGAGGCACCCCAAAATAGAAAACTATTTCCTTGATTTTCACAGTCGAAGTAGCATCTTGGCTGGTGATAGACATTGCCTCGATCCACTTCGTAAATTTGTTGACTGCAATGAGCAGAAAGATGTGTCCTCGAGGGGATGACTTGTGGAGTTTTCCCACCATATCGAGTCCCCACTAAGCAAACGACCAAGCCAAAGGTACCGGGCCAGTTCTACCATGGGTGCGTTTGGTTTTGTGTCAAACTACTAGCATGCTTCACATGTCCTCACCATGTCCTTTGTGTCCTAGACCGCATTAAGCCAATATAATCCTTCTCGAAATGCACTGGCTGCTATTTCTCAGCTGCTGGCATGGTGGCCGCGTATCCCTTTGTGGATGTCCTTGAGGATGAACTTCCCTTCCTCGGGAGTCACTCATTGTTGGAGCATACCAGAGATACTCCTTTTATAGAGTTCTGACTTTGTTACCCGAAAGGCCCTAGATCAGCAGGTGATGCGCCGTTCTTCGATTGTATCTTATGGGAGTTCCCCGTTTATCATGTATTCTAGGTACGACTGCATCCACATGGTTTCTATCATCATGGCATCTTCAAGTTCTTCCTCATCTTCTGGAGAAAGTGTCTTGGGTTCGGGTGATGGTAAATCCTCGAGTCAATCTGCGGTTGCGCCCCCTTGTGTGCCTTTGGTTCTGTGGTTCCAGTGGCTTTTTTGACCTTGATGGAGCGCTCGCTGATTTCTGCCCAGAAAACCCCGGGTAGGCAGAGGGACCTGATGTGTGCAAGATTATCAGCTTCCTCGTTGCTTCCTCTACTGACATGGGAGACCTCACACCCATCGAAGTAACCCTTCATGATGTTGTACATGTCACGATATGCGATCATGTTATCACTAATGGCATCACACTTTTTCATTACTTTCTATGCAGAGAGGTTTGAATCACCAAAGATTTTGAGGAGAGTTGCACCGCAAGATTTTGTCATACGCATACCATGCAACAGGGCCTCGTATTCAGCTTCGTCATTTGACACATTTGGGAAGCTCATCCGAAGTATGTAGCGCACTTTTCTCCTTGGGGTGATATTAGTATGACGCCAACACCCTCTCCTTTGATTCTTTTGGATCCATCAATGTACTGAAAGGAATTTTCCCAAGAGGCATTAATAAGTGGTTATTATATTATTCGAAGTTTATAATAGATGTTTATTTCTCATTCTATAATTTTATTAACCGGAAATGTTCATATATGTGTTTTTAATAAACAAAAAAAGGTTCCTTGTAATGCCTCTCATTATACTAGCTTATTGATTAATAGATGATCAAGGTTTCCTAGTCATGAACATTGGATGTTGTTAATGACAAGGTCATGTCATCGGAGAATGATGTGATGGACATTCACCCATAGTGGGTTTAGCAATTTGATCATGTCTTAAAATTTTATATTTCTATCTCACATGAAGTAACACTAATACTTAGACCATGAGATCACATCAATCAGTAACACTCGAAGAGTACTTTGATCCCATCAAATGTCACACCATAAAAGGGTGATTATAAAGATATTGTTGGGTACTTAGAAAGTGTTAGTTGAGGCTTGTGGATCAAGAGTGGGATTTTTCCATCCCGATGACAGAGAGATATACTCTGGGTCCTCTCGGTGATATCACATTGACATCGCTTGCAAACACGTGATTTCCTCACGAAAATGTTATATCACGAAACGAGTAAAAGAGTAGTTGTCGGTAACAAGATAAAACAAGATATGGATGATACCGAATGATCAGATCTCGGACAGGTAAAATATCGCAAGACAAAAGGGATTGGTTACTATGAAAAAGGTTCACGCGATCACTAGTTCATCGTTGAGTAAGTGAGAGTCGTTATGGATCTCCAGATCCCACTAATGATTATTGCTCGGAGATAGTCTCGATCATGTCCACTTAGTTCATAAACCGTAGGGTGACACACTTAAGGCTCATCAATGCATTTGAGTGGATACGAAATGTAGGAGAAAATACTAGACAACACAAAAATTGTTTTTATAAAACTGTCGGCATTGTTTTGGTGTATCAAAATATCGCAAGGGAATAAATTGCTAATGTGTTCATTAAATGATTAAATGAAGTACTCAGTAAATGAAGTGTTCATTAAATTGAGTGGTATTAAACCAAGTGAATTAAAAGTGTTTTAACGGAAAGACCTTTGGTTTTTTAGTGGAGATTTAATGGGAGAAACTGGCTCTTGATTATATGTGAGTGGAGACTCCACTAGTAATCAAGAGGGGAGAGGTGGGGGCACCATATGGGGCGTCGACCACCCCCTTGGTGTTCCCTCATCTCCTATATAAGAAGGGGTGGAGATCCTCTCCTCTCACTCCGTTCCATTCCCTCTCATATGCCCTTTGGTTGGCATCTTCTCCCCCTTGCTAGCTAATCCACTATCACGAGTATGATGCTTAGGAGAATCCCTACTCAAGACCTTATCCACCACCACCACCACCACCATGTCGTAGTGCTGCTGTAGTTCTCTAGGATCCATTGTTTCCGCTTCCCAACTGGAGGAAGGGATGGAGGCCGTCATCGTGTTGGACGTGTGACCGATTACGGTGGCGTTGCCCGTTTGTGGAGCTGATTGTCTTCGCGACCTTGAGGGCAGACAAGTACATTGTACATCATCCACATTTGTTTGCGGGAACGTTATCCCGCTTTTGGTTTTCGAGGGTGATTCCTTGTGAAACCGTTACAAGTACCACCTAGATTTGATCTTGGAAGTTGCAACCAGAGGATTTTTTTGTTTTATATGCAATGAACCCATCAGTGGTATTAGAGCTATGTCTATGCGTAGATGCTTTGTATAGTTAGAACACATGGAGATGTGGATGTTGATGATCATGTTATTTCATACTTTCGTGTATTTTGGATCATGGGGGCATGGTGGGATGTAGCAGCCCAAACTAACTTTACATGTCCTCGCACATGAGACTTGTCCCACGCTTGACATGCAAATTTTATTCCATAAATGTCTCCACGAGTGTCTGTCTCTCCCAGCATAGTCATGATCTAATTTACACGGTTTGCTAATAACTTGATTATCACCATTGTGGTTTAAGTTCGTAGGTAGAGAAGTTCTTTCCTAGAAAGCCCACAACCACGTAAAATATGTAAAAATAAATTAGAGGTGTCTAACTTGTTTTTGCAGGGCATGCGATGTGATATGGTCATTGATACAAAAATTGTTGTATGCATGAGATTTATTGTGAGATAAACAACCAGCAGGATCCATATGGTTGTCTTTCTCTTTTTATGGCATGCGTGTTATATATATCCATGAGATATATTGTAATGGTGGAAGACGACCATGATGGAGGCCCCATGGACCTTGGTGACCACGGTGGAATGATGAAGATCATACCATGACACACATGATGGATATCGAATGCGAGAAAGACCATATCATATCACATTATTCTTGCATGTGATGTTTATTATTTGATGCATCTTATACTACTTTGAGTTGATCGCCACAGTATCATTAGAAGATGATCCCTCCCACTAAATATCAAGATAATAATATGTTCTTCCTTAGTATGCACTGTTAACAAAGTTCTTCATTCCGAAGCAGCATGTGATGATCGGGTGTGATAGAGTCTACATTCACATACAACGGGTGTAAGTCAGATTTACGCATGCGGATACTAAGGTTCTACTTGGAAATCCTAGCATGTACATACATGGCCTCAGAACATGAACCGAAAGGTAAAGCACGAGTCATGTGAATGATATGATGACCTTGGTTCAGACAGTCGCCGAATTGTTTGTTTGACTGGCCTTGCGTCTGGGTTGACATTGAGTGCATGCTCGGCGAATTCCCTGGGAACTCCTGGCATGTCCGCTGGACACCAGGCGAAGATTTTCCAGTGCTCACGGAGGAATTCGACGAGCGCGAGTTCCTATGCGGGACTCAAGTTGTTGGCGATGAGGGCCGTCTTGGCGGGATCCGATGGGTGGACCTGAACTTTCTTTGTGTGCACCGATGAGTCGAAAGATAGGTCGGGTGAACTTGGCCGGCTCAAGGGAGGCAGACTGTTGTTTGTCGACTCCTTTAGTCTCGCGAGTTCTTCCGAAGGACTGTGAAATTCTGTTGAATTCCCTGTCGCAACTGTTAGACCTCTCGAAGCTCACGTTGATTGTGATGATGCCATTAGGGCCTGGCATTTTCATCTGCAGATAGGCGTAGTGTGGCACTGCCATGAACCTAGCGAACACGACACGTCCAAGGATGCAGTGGTACTGCGAGGGCCAGTCGATGACTTCAAAGTCGATGTGCTCGCGCCAAAAGTTTTTTGGCGTGCCGAAGATAACTTCGAGGTTGATTTTGCCAAGGGGATACACGCCCTTGCCAAGGACGGTGCAGTGGAATGTTGTGTCTGAGGCCTCTAAGCAAGTCAGAGGGATCCTCATTGCTCGCAAGGTACTCGTGAATATAAGGTTCATGCCGCTTCCGCCGTCCATGAAGACGCGGCTCATGTCGAAGCCTCCAATTTGTGCCTCGAGTACAAGGGGACAATGGCATGGACGAGGTACTTGGGGCGGATGGTCGCGCTTGCTGAAGGTGATGCAGGACTCGCTTCCACTGAGGTACTCAGTGGTAGATGGTGGCGAGTTTGTTGCCAGATTGACTTGGCGAGTGATGGCCTTTTGCAACCGGTTGGAGGGGTTTCCCTTTTGGATCATCATGGTGCCCATGGCCCATGGGTATGGTTCGCCTCCGTGGTGCTAGTCCGGTGCAGCTGCATTTGGGGGTGGTCCAGGTGGTGGTGGCGGAGCTCCATGTGCCACGCCGCCTGGGGCGGCTTCGTAGCCCCTTTCGACTGCGTTGCGATTCATCCGAGCCAGTCCCTCATGCAGTTTGAGGAACTCGGGGCAGTCCTTGAGGAGGTGGCTGGACTTCAATTTTCCGTCGTGCTTGTCGATGTAGAAGTGCACAGTGCATGGCCCAGACTACTTGTCTTCAATGGATGTTGCGGGTGCCTCATCGCGATTGCGGCGCTGCCATACTTGCGTGGTTTTCCCAGAGTCGCAGTATCCACCGCTGCGGTAGCCGCTGTTGCGGTTGTCGTCGCGCCTGTCGGCGTAGCCGGCTGCGACCATGTTGCGTCGTCACGATCATCATAGATGCGAATTCCCCGTTTGCTTCGGCGGTCGCGTCTGTGCTCGAGTTCTGCTTCCTCATCGTAGTGAATGCGATTCTTCACCGGATCCTCTCCGTCAGCCCACTGATTCGCGATTTCCATCAGGTGGTCGATGGTCTTGGGCTTTGAGCGTCCCAGCTCCTCCCTGAGCTCTATGCGGCGAACGCCGCCGTTGAATGCATCGACTGTGCGGTCCTCCGATATATTTTCTACGGAGTTCTTGATGATGGACCACCTCTAGATGTACGAGCGTAGCGATTCGCCCGATCTTTGCTGGCAGCACCTCAGCTCTTCGATTGACGCGGGCCTTTTGTATGTGTCTTATAAGTTGCACACAAAGCTATAAACCAGCTCTTCCCAACTGCGAATGGATCCGCGTGGGAGGTTGTTGAGCCATGCTCGGGTGGCGCCCTGCAGCTAGCTGCAGGCACTGCATGGCCGTGCTTCGATTTCCGTCGTGAAGCCTAACGGAGTAGATGTGGTCCTCCAACCAGATTTTCGGGTCCTGCAGACTGTCAAATTCCGGGTTCTCTGATGGGAGCTTAAACCCCTTAGGCAATCGCTTTTGCCTGATGGCCCTGCTAAAGCATCTAGCGCCATAGAGCTCCACATCTCTGTCTTCTGAGTCAGTCGATCGGACACGTCGCGCCCTTGACTTGTCGATCTTGCGCTATGTGATGTCATCACGCGCGTCGTAGTCGTGATCGTGTCGCCGTGAGCGACGGCGTCGATATAGGTCATGACTATCATCGCTGGAGGAGGGTGATGAATAGTGTCTTGCTAGAGCCTTGCCTTTCTTCGGCTCCGGTGTTGGCTGCTTGTCGAGGGCGGCGTCAACTAGCCTCAAGCCCGCGATCGTAGATCGGTGCATGGCGGCTCGGGGGTCTCCAGCTGGCGGCTGGTTGTTGAGGAGGTACATGGTGGCTGTTGTCACTGCAGCTTGTGGCGTCTTTGGGACCACGTTGCCCCATGTGTCGACTGTCAAAGAGCTGAAGTCGAGGACCTTTGTAGCTTCTATGCGTTCTTGCTCGGTGAGATGGGCCATCCGGGATCACCTCTTGTTTGCGATGTGCTCGTTTCCCTTTGAGGAGGATCCTCCGTGGGAGGAGAGCCCAGCTCGGTGGAGGCTCGACTTGTCTACCGCCTTTTTGCGGGCCTCGAGTTGCGCAATTGTTTGCACTTGGCACTTGAATTCCTCCTTCAGGAGCCAATGGTAGCCCATCAGTAGTTCTTGCGGGGAGCCAAAGGGTAGAGGGTTGCCCCGTAGGTCTTCATGGCAGCGAGCCCACTCGAGTTCGTTGAGCCTGATCACGACGTGTTTGCCAGTCTGCTTGTTTATTATACTTGGAGGTTCGACTGCTCCTCCGTTGTTGACGGGGGCACCATTTGGCGGAGGTCCGCTGTTTGGTGGTGATCCGCCATTGGGTATGCCGCCATTTGGCGGGTCGGCTCCATGGCTGCTGTTGCCCGTGTTGTCGCGATTGGCCGAGGAGTCGCCTGCATTGATGACAGTGCACATGAAGTGGTTGGGCAAGCTGCTGCTCCCACAACTTTCAGATTCGGAACCATAGGCTCCATCTTCAGTTGCTAGATCACCCAGATCGGATTCGTGACTACTGTCGCTGTCCATATTCTCGACAGTTTTGGAGGCATTGAGCTCGTTGAGGGTGCCGATCGGCGGAGGAAACCATGATGCTGGAGTGATCGATGGTATCGTCGGCTGGTCAGGCAGGCGAAGCGTGCCCATCTGACCAACTTGGAAGCGGAAGCTCCCGATCGCCAAGCTGATCCCATCGTCCACGGACTCGAAAGCCGGGCGAGTGGCCGGCGTGTGGACGGTGAAGTCGAACGCACCGAAGATCTGGCAGATCTCTGCTGTTGCGGAGTTGTAGATGTAGTTGATGGGGCCTAAGAAGCCGCAGCATCATCACTCCCAATTCCACAAACGGCGCCAATTGACGAGGGTTTAACTCATCAATGACCATTGTTATGGACTTTGGTTTTGGAGAAGGAGGGAGCGCTAGAGACATCTATCGGCTAGCAAACAAGCACACAGGGGACTCGAAGATTTACCCAGGTTCAGGCCTCGCAGAGGTCCCTACTCCTGCTTGTCTGTTCGTGGAATTATTGAAGGAATCGAGGATTACAATGGTGCGCAGATGCAATCTGGCAAGGGTTGTGGAAACTAGGGTTGCGTGTGTGCTCCTCGCCGCCCCTCCTAGCCTTTATATAGAAGGCTAGGTCTCGGGTAGCAGGTCGAGTCGGTTACAAGTTAGAGTTTTCCCCTTTGAACTTTCTATCTTTAGCTTCTTCTTGTTCTTCAAGCAATCGAGAGTCCGTAGGTTACTCGAGTTCTCCGTTTGGGCCTTGGCGACACCGTGGGCCTCTGATGTATTCAGACCGTATATACCAAGCTGAAGTACCTGTAGGGTATACCCATGTCACCCTGCGTTCAATTTCAATGCATTCCTAGATAGAGAAAAGCTGTAAGATAATGGGTCAAACTTCGCCAACTGGCATCACAATGTGAGGATTATCCTCGTGGGCATGAAGAAGTCCTATGTACTAGATGGTCTATTAGGTGACGCCCTACAGATGATGTGACTCAGGATGCACACAACATGTATGACACAAACTATGATGACTACACGCTTGTGTGGTGTGTGATCTTCCAGTCCCTGTAGCCTGAACTCCAAAAGCGCTTTGATCTTACTGTTGTTGATGCTATGGGTGCAGTACTCAATACCATGTTTGGTGACCAAATCTGTGCTGAGAGATACAAGATCTATGATAAGTTCTTTTGCGCAAAGATGGAGGAGCATAGCTCTATGAACGAGCATGTTTTCAAGATGTCGGGCTACGCTCAACGTCTTGAGACACTGGGATGTGAGATTCCAGCTGATCACATGATGGATAGGGTTATACAGTCGCTCCACCAACCTACAAAGGGTTTGTGCTGAACTACAAGATGAATGGTGCGAACAAGTCGCTAACTAAATTCGCAGCCATGCTGAAGACTGTCGAGGTAGTCATAAAGAAGGAGCACCAAGTGTTGATGGTGAATAATACCACCAGTTCTAACAAAAAGGGCAAGAAAGGAAAGTCCAAGGGTAACTTCAATAAGGATGGCAAGAAGACTAAGGGAGGCCTTAAGCCTGATACTGAGTGCTTCTACTACAAGGGGAATGGTCACTTGAAGCCAAACCGCCCAAAGTACTTGGCAGATAATAAGTCTGGGAATGTGAACAAAGGTATATGTGATATACACGTTATTGATGTGTACCTTACTAGTAGTCAAAGTAGCGCCTAGGTATTTTATACCAGTTCGGTTGCTAACATATGTAACACAAAACTGGGGCTAAGGAATAGTCGACGACTAGAAAAGGATGGAAGTGACGATGTACGTCAGCAATGGTTCAAAGGACGATGTGATCACCGTGGGGACGCTGCCTCTAGAACTGCCGTCATGATTAGTAATACACCTAAATAAGTGTTATCTAGTGCCTTTGTTGAGCATGAACATTATATATAGATCTTTTTTAATGCAAGATGGTTATTCATTTGCATTTGAGAACAATTTTTGTTCCTTTTATATGAATAATATCTTTTATCGTCATGCACCCGAGAAGAATGGTTTATTTATTCTGAATCTTGACAGTAGTAGTACACATATTCATAATATGAATGCCAAAATAATCAACATGAATGATGATACTGTTGCATATATGTGGCATTACCGTTTGGGTCATATTGGTGTTAAACGCATGAACAAGCTCCATTCTGATGGACTGCTAAAATCATTTGAGACATGTGAACCATGCCTTATGGGCAAGATGACTAGAACCCCGTTTTCCGAAACAATGGAGCGGGCGACCAACTTATTAGAAATAATACATACCGATGTATGTGGTCCAATGGATGTGTCAGCACGCGGTGGATATCATTATTTTGTGACTTTCACAGATGATTTGAGTAGATATGGGTATATTTAGTTAATGAAACACAAATCTGAAACATTTGAAAAGTTCAAAGAATTTCAGAGTGAAGTAGAAAATCATCGTAACAGAAATATCAAATTTCTATGATCCGATCATGGAGGAGAGTATCTTAGTTACGATTTTGGCACACACATGATACAATGTGGAATTGTTTCACAATTCACCCACGCTGGAACACCACAATGTAATGGTGTATCCGAACTTCGTAATCAAACTTTATTAGATATGGTATGATCTATGATGTCCCTAGCCGATTTTCCACTTTAATTTTGGGGTCATGCACTAGAGACAACTACATTCACTTTAAATAGGGTACCTGATACGTCCAAAACGTATCTACTTTCCCGAACACTTTTCCTATTGTTTCTCCTCTAGACTTGTGTGATTTGGATGCAACTAATACGGACTGACGCTGTTTTCAGCAGAATTGCCTTGCTGTCTACTTTTTGTGCAGAAAATCAACTATCAGGAAAAATCCCGGAAAATATGCCAAAAATCCTATTTCACCCGAAGACTCCAGGAGCCAGAATACGAGATGGAGAAGAGCCCTGGGGTGGCCACACCACCTGGTGGCGCGGGCCAGGCCAGGCCGCGCCAGGGGGTGTTGTGGGCCCCCCAGGCACCTCCTCGGCCTCTCTCTTCGCCTATAAGGAGCCTTCTGACCTAAACACTTCGGGGGGTTCGACGTTTTTCCAGAAGGAGTTCCGCTCCGCCGCCACCACTAGATTCCATGAAACAGTACCAGAAACTCCGTTCTGGCACCCTGTCGGGACGGGGAATTGGAGATCATCGCCATCATCATCACCATCGCTTCTCCATCGACCATCCATGTTTCCCCCATCTATGAGTGAGTAGTCCCCCGCTGTAGGCTATGGGGATGGTAGGGATTGGATGAGATCGTTCATGTAATGGCATCAGATTGTTAGGGCATGGTGCCTAGTATCTTTTATTAGTGCTTTATGACTTTGTTGCGACTTGTTGTGCTTAATGCTTGTCACTAGGGCCCGAGTGCCATGATTTCAGATCTGAACATGTTATTGATTCATTATGATAGTATTTTTCTTGGTCTTATCTACAAGTTGTATACACACGTTGTTGTCCGGAACCTATGGCCCTGAAGTGACAGAAATCGGGATAACCGGAAGGGAAAGGCTTTGATGTGAGGATCACATGTGTTCACAGAGTGTTAATGCTTTGCTCCGGTGCTCTATTAAAAGGAGCACCTTAATTGCCAGTAGTTCCCTAGAGGCCCCGCTGCAAACGGGCTGGCAGGACAAAAGATGTTGTGCAAGTTCTCATTGCGAGCACGTATGACTATATATGGAACACATGCCTAGGATTGTCTAGTACTTGGGTGCTTTATCTTATTTATCTGCAATTTCCCTATGTTCTGATTGCTATGTGAATTGTCTTGTCCATGCAACGCCCGTCCATCCATCCCTATGCCTACCGCACTCGAATCCCACTGTTTACTGCTTTTGTTACTACTGTCTTTGTTTTGCTACTACTGTTACTTTACTATTCCTACTACAAAACTATTGCTATTGATAAACTGCTGTGAGCAAGATTGTTTCCAGGTGCAGCTGAATTGACAACTCAGTTGTTAAGGCTTATAAATATTCTTTGGCTCCCCTTGTGTCGAATCAATAAATTGGGTTTCACTTCCCTCGAAAATACTGTGATACACCCCCTATACTTGTTGGTCATCAAGACTATTTTCTGGCGCCATTGTCAGGGAGCATAGCTTTATTTATCAAGTTCACTTGGATTCTCTATTGTTCGCTGCTATCCATCCATCATGGGTAAGTCTCGTGATGGCAAGGTTCCTATTTTACCATCCACTACAAGAAGAGGTACGGTTCTGAACACCTCTGTTGCTCTTAATTCACCGTCTGGTATGAGTAAGCTCGTTACACCACCACATACACATGCTACACACACTGCTACTACTGCGGAATCTGAAACTTTTGATGCTTATGATGCTGCTTCTACGGATCTTGATAAGAGTGCTTCATTAGGTACTTTCCTAGATGCTACGATTGCTAGAACTATAGCTGGAAATAGTGAAACTCCTAATGAAGACACTACTACACCTGGTAGTTCACCTAAGTCTAGTGAGAGTTATGACATTGAAGATGGTTATGCTGAGATGACCGATGAATTTATTAAAGAATGTAAAAACACCCATGATAGGAGCGCTGCTAAGAGTCTCCTTGAGAGGCGTACTATTAGACACAAATTGTCTCCTATTGCTAAGTTTGCTGCTTCTCACATAAACATTATAAATGAAGATTATGATTTCTCTCTCGATCTATCTTACATGGCTATTGTCGAGAAAGAACCTTTTCGTGGGACTAAGAATGAAAGTGCGGTAGCACATATGAATGAACTTTCTACCATGAGTGGCTTGTTTTCTGATGATATTTAGATGCGTACTTATTTTGTTGCTAAGATTTTTCCTTTTTCGCTGAAAGGAGAAGCTAAAACGTGGTTTAGTAATTGACCTCCTGGATCTATTGATAGCCCTGAGTGCTCGATTAGTACTTTTCTGCAGAAATATTTTCCTCCCAGTGCTCGACATGCTATTTTGCAGGAACTTTTTGATTTTAAACAGGGAGGAAAAGAGGTATTGCCCGAATCTTGGGCAAGGTTTTGTGCTTTGATTCATGGACAGGCTGGAAGTCCATTACCTAAGAATGAGCTTCTTGATATATTTTATAATGGACTAACCGAGGAATCTAGGACATACCTAGATAGTTGTGCTGATTGTGTTTTCAGGAATAGGACTCCAAAGGAAGATGAGGAATTAATGTCCAAAATAAGAAAGAATTATGAAGATTGGACTCCTCCTAAACAAGTTACACCTGAAGTAATTATACGTGAACCATCTATTCCTGTGCCTATTCCAACATTAAAGAAGAGGGGATTTATTGAATTAAATGATGAAGTGATGAAGGAAGCTAAGAAATGTCTTAAGGAGAAGCGAATTAAAGCTGCAGATGTCAAGAATTTACCTTACTTGATGAAGGTGATATCCAACACTTTGATGAAGGTGATATCCCTTACTTGAAACCTCCTGATCAATGCTTAGAAGAATTTGATATCTTTATTGTTAAGCAAGATAACTTTAATAAAAGGGTGCAAAATCATCTAATGGAAAACACGAGAGTTATTGTTGAGTTGAAAGATATTGTGGAAAGGACCTCTAATGATGTTAATATGATTGTTAAACACTTTCAAATGGTTCAAACTCAAATAGATCAACTCGTTAAAGTACAAAACGACTTGCTAGTTAATGCTGCTAAAGAAAAACATGCTTATGAAATTAGAACTAGAAGTGGAGCTGCTACCCAGGATCCTCTATATCCCGAGGGGCATCCCAAAAGAATTGAGCAGGATTCTCAACAAGATGAAAATAGTGGTTCTACTCATAAGAAAAGGAAAAAGAAACATAAAACTATCGTAGAACCCTCTGAACCTGCTATAGATCCTAATAGTATATCTATCTCTGATGCTGAAACTGAAAGTGGTAAGGAAGAAAATGAAGTTCCTAGTGAAGAAAAAGTTGAAGAAGAATCTGAAAACCACACTAAGAATACTAAATACACTAAAGAAGATTTTATTGCTAAGAAACATGGTAGTGAAAGAGAACCTTGGGTCCAAAAACCTATGCCTTTCCCTGATAAGAAACACAAGTCAAAGGAAGATGAACACTACAATAAGTTTTGCGAGTGGATGAAGCCTTTATTCTTGCAAATTCCTTTGACTGATGCTATTAAATTGCCTCCTTACTCAAAGTATATGAAGGACATTGTCTCAAATAAAAGGAAGATCCGTAATGAAGAAATTTCTACTTTGCTTGCTAATTATTCCTTCAATGGTAAGGTTCCTAAGAAACTTGGAGACCCAGGGATTCCAACTATCCCTTTCTTTATTAAGAACAGTTATGTTAGAATTGCTTTGTGTGATTTGGGAGCTAGAGTTAGTGTTATGCCTTTCTCTCTCTATAAGAGGCTTCAACTAGAAAAATTGATACCAACTGATATATCGTTGCAAATGGCTGATAAATCTACCACTATTCCTGTGGGTATATGTGAGGATGTACCTGTTCAGGTGGCTCACAATTGCTTGATATTAACTGATTTTGTTGTGCTTGAAATGCCTGAAGATGATAATATGTCTATTATTCTTGGGAGACCTTTTCTTAATACTACAGGAGCTGTTATTAATTGTAATCAAGGAAAGGTGACCTTCAATGTTAATGACAAGCAACATACTGTCTATTTCCCTAAGAATATTGAAAGGACTTATGGCTTGAATTCAATTGAACATGTTGAAGGCATTCAAGTTGGAGAAATATATTGTCCCATACCGAGAGAAAATTTTGAAACTATTATGATTGGGACCATTGATATCAAGGTTGAGGTAACATAATCATTAGTGGAGTACAAAGTTTTGTCTCATATGCAATTGTTTTGGTAGCAAGACTTGATCAACCTTGCTAACAAAAGGATTTCATTAAACAAAACAATGTTTTCACTATGATTATCTCCGTTTATTTCTATCCTTTGCATTTTAATTTTTGCTTTCGTTTAGTTTTATTTGTGTTGTTAGTTTCTTGCATGTTAGAACTTCTGTAGTTCTAGCCTTGTTTTGTCCTTGCATCATGTTTCAAAAACAAAAAAATCTGTCTGTCAGAAAAATCATTCTTCTATTTCTGAAAATTGCCCAAAAATAAAGTGTCTCGAAAAATTCCAGAAAATTCATATTAAATTTTTACGTGAAAAAAGGGGTAGAGGAGTACCTGGTAGGTACCAGGGGGCCCACCAGGCAGGCACACCATGTGGTGGCGCGGCCAGCCCTGGGTGGCGCCATGCCCTGGTGTGGGCCACCCCTGGCCCCCCACTACTTCTCTCCCCTGCCACTTTCTTCTCTCTCCCGAGTAAGCTCCAGTTCATAGATCAAAGTCGCGTTCTTTTTGTTTTTGCTCTTGATTTCTTCGATCTCCTTGCTCAGCCCATCTTTCTTGCTGAAATTTGGAGCATTTGTTCCCTGGTATGTGACTCCTCCCCTTGTCCAAGTAGATTTGTGTTTAGTGGTTTATATGTTGAGTATTTTGCTGCTGTAGGTGACTGGTTATGAGGGCTTGTAAGCTTGTTTGATGCTTAGAGATATATTTTGATGCATGTTTAGGCCTCTTGCAAGTCCCTATGAGTAGAATCCTTCATTATATTTACTTTGCAATCACTTGTTTAATAGGTGTTTAAATTTCAGATTACCAAGCATGAACAACCGTACTTTTGGAGAGATATTTGAGAGTGATGCACCCAGGAGGTCAAGGCCCTCAAGAACAGCCTCTCGAGCTAGGACATCATACAATGAAGACCTCATTGCAACAAGCATTGGCAGTGAAAGGGATGATGGAGACGCTCACCCATCTTCTTTTCCTTGTTTTACTTTCTTGCAAGCTGCAGGTATTCATGATGATTTCTTGCTACTGATTGAGAGGGTTGGTTTGACCTCTTATATGCAAGATGAGAGTGCACAATACGCTATGCTCACCAAAACTTTTGTTGAGAGCTTATCATTTACTAACACACCCTATTAATCTACTGTCTCTTTTAAAATCTTTGATATGCTCTTCACCATGCCTTTGGAGAGATTTTGTAGTATTGTAGGTGTGCGTATGACAGGGACCGTGAATAAAATTCAAGGGCGACCCGCTGATTTGTTGGAGCTATACCGAGGGGTGACCAATGATGATGACCGTGTGGCGCAGCACGGAAAGATAAGAAATATCCAACTCCCTGCTCTTAGATACTTTGCATATTATCTTGCTACTAGTGTGTTGGGTAGGGAGAACACTAGTAATATCTCCAACTTTCATTTAGCATTCCTTGCTGCTGCGCTTAACAATGATACCCGGTACAATCTTGGCTCGCTTATTGCTCGCCGCCTAGCTGCTAGGGGGCCTATCCATGGGGGCATCATTGCCTCGCGGTTAGTCAATGCATTAGGTCTTTCAGTGGATCCCGATGATGCTATGCTAGCACCACAGAGGCTCGACCTTGTTGCCATGAAAACTCATCACTTTGTCACTGCTACCTCTAAATTGAACAATCTAGTATATAGGATGATTTTCACTGACGGGGATGAAAGGGAGATCCTTTTTCCACAGCCTGCTTTGTTTAGTGTTGACAGGAAGCCATGGTCGCGCTCCAAGGAGGAGGTGGACGAGCAGCTTCGCTTGCTGGGGTTCCACGAGCAGCATCAGGAGGATGTGCCCTCCTACGATTACTCTGTGCACTACGGAGGGACGTACTCGAGCTCGCACCAGGACGAGGGTACCTCCTCGTCATACCATGGTGACACTTCATCCTGTCCGGCTTGGGATTGATTCCCACTTAGGCCAAAAGCCTAAGCTTGGGGGGAGGTACGCCGACACCGCACTCATCTCCATATCATGTTGCGTCGGTACTTTGTATATTCATGTTTTCGTTCTCTTTTTAGTTTTTGTTCTTCTTTGCTTTTGCTTTCTAAAAACACAAAAACACCAAAAATATCTCTGTTGTTTCTCTTTGGTTTCCTTCTTCTTTTTGCCTTGGTTTGCTTTTCCCTTTTTTGCTTTGTTTGAACTTTTCGAAAAACCCAAAAAGATTTTGCTTTGCTGGTTTTTCTCTTTTGGTTCTTATTTAAAAATCGAAAACACCAAAAATATTTGTCGTTCTTCTTTGGTTTTTGCAAGTTTGCTACAGGGTTTGGCAGTTCTCAGTGGATTATTGCTTTCATATTATTATTCAAGCCACACAAGTGAAGGGCAATTATGAGGATTAATGACAACTTGAGGCATGGTAAGAGGCTGGTAACGAACTCTATTTGTCTTCATTTTTGTACATATAATCATCATTGTGAGCTTGCTTAGTCCGTTCATGAAGAGTGTATGTTTTCTTTGGATGCTTAATAGTTCTTGCTTTCTTATGATTAGCTCTAGCTCGCTAATAGTTTGTAGCATGTCTCATGAATGTTTGCTTGCATTACTCTATTCATAAATTGGTATGACACCGTGGTATCCTCCTCTAAATGTTTCATTTGAATTGACTTGGCACATGCTCACGCACGCACATGACTGTAATAATCAGTTAAGCCTCGATGAATTATTTTTCCTCAAGGATCTTGAATCACTTTCATGTCATGAGTAGTCCTGTTTTGTTGCAAGCATGATAATGACAGCTATTTCTCTCTCGTTTGTCGCTCCCTTACTTTTGCTAGCCTTCACTTCCACTGAGTATGTTTTACTCAAGTTTCCAACTCCCTAAACCAAATATTTCCAAAGTGTCCACCATACCTACCCATTAGCATCATTTGCTACCTCCGTGCATATTCAATATGCCTTGTTTTCTTTCGAATAAAATGTTTGCTTGTTACGAGAAAGTTAGTTAGTAAAGCTCTCACGAAATTGATGGCACACTTTATTTTCTTGCACTTAATAAACCCGAACCATTGCATCCTTCTTTGTTGTGCATATGTTTGCGCTTTATGAGTTGAAGTTAGCAGAACCATGTATCATGGGGTCCGCTTTCAGCACTTCATAGGTACTTTGTACCTAGTTGATATCATGTTCTTTTGCTTATGGATCCCGGCGGTGTGAAATAAAAGTGGAACTTGTAAGATCATGGAGTTTGTATGTATGTTAGAGAAACGCCTGGGCCGCTAGCCTAAGACATGCCTAATCAAGGTGGAAACTTGTAGCATAACCATAATGAGCATTCTATGAAGCATCCTCAATAAAAATCTATGCACATAGTAAATAAAAAGATCGCCGAGATGCTCATTGTCTGCTTGCCTTGTATTTTGATTATGGGATAGCTCCCGTGTCATGTGCAAGGGGTACACCGTTGGCGGTTCTCTATGATACGTATATACTTACAATGACAAGAGCTTGCTTGTGACTGAAGTTCAGTAGCATGAGGATCGGTCTTCGTAAGTAAGAGGCATGAGACTTCGATTTATAACTTGTCAAGCATATCCACTAAGTTGTGTCACTTTCACCTTAACCACATTAAAGATGCTTATGACAGGGGCAATGAGAGCTCAAAGCTAATGAGTACCATACTTTCAGCATTTGGAAGCCTTTCAAATTATTCAAAACCTTTTTCTTCTACTTATTGAGTCTCCACATATTCTTCGAGCACCTTCTTGAGAGCATAGTTGTCATTCTTTGTGTTTGTTCCATTACTTGATTATTTGTGTTATGACTTTGATGCTTGTATCCTTGATATCTTTACTTCTAGTCAGCACTTGAACTTCAGAGGTGCCTTGGAATTCATAATCAAAGGCAAGCGAGATACCACTCTATCATACCTTTTTATGAGCATGGTAATATTGCTTATGTTTGTGCCTCATGCTACTTATTATTCTTGATTTGGAATCTCTTCATAGCTTGCAAATAATATTAAGTAGACTTAGTTGCATACTCTTTATTATGAATTGTCTAAGTATTTGATCACATTGCTGAGAATATTTACATCATATGAAGCAAATGTGTTCGTGAAAGTTCTTTTATCGCACTCAGTTTTCAACTGAATTGCTTGAGGACAAGCAATAAGCTAAGCTTGGGGGGAGTTGATACGTCCAAAACGTATCTACTTTCCCGAACACTTTTGCTATTGTTTCTCCTCTAAACTTGTGTGATTTGGATGCAACTAATACAAACTGACGCTGTTTTCAGCAGAATTGCCTTGCTGTCTACTTTGTGTGCAGAAAATCAACTATCAGGAAAATCCCGGAAAATATGCCAAAAATCCTATTTCACCCGAAGACTCCAGGAGCCAGAATACGAGACAGAGAAGAGCCCTGGGGTGGCCACACCACCTTGTGGCGCAGGCCAGGCCACGCCACGCCAGGGGGTGGTGTGGGCCCCCCAGGCACCCCCTCGGCATCTCTCTTCGCCTATAAGGAGCCTTCTGACCTAAAAACTTTGGGGGGTTCGACGTTTTTCCAGAAGGAGTTCCGCTCCGCCGCCACCACCAGATTCCACGAAATAGTACCAGAAACTCCTTTCTGGCACCCTGCCGGGACGGGGAATTGGAGGTGATCATCACCATCATCATCACCATCTCTTCTCCATCGACCATCCATGTTTCCCCCATCTATGAGTGAGTAATCCCCCGCTGTAGGCTATGGGGATGGTAGGGATTGGATGAGATCGTTCATGTAATGGCATCAGATTGTTAGGGCATGGTGCCTAGTATCTTTTATTAGTGCTTTATGACTTTGTTGGGACTTGTTGTGCTTAATGCTTGTCACTAGGGCCCGAGTGCCATGAATTCAGATCTGAACATGTTATTGATTCATTATGATAGTATTGTTCTTGGTCTTATCTACAAGTTGTATACACATGTTGTTGTCCGGAACCTATGGCCCCGAAGTGACAGAAATCGGGATAACCGGAAGGGAAAGGCTTTGATGTGAGGATCACATGTGTTCACAGAGTGTTAATTCTTTGCTCCGGTGCTCTATTAAAAGGAGCACCTTAATTGCCAGTAGTTCCCTAGAGGACCCGTTGCAAACGGGCTGGCAGGACAAAAGATGTTGTGCGAGTTCTCATTGCGAGCAGGTATGACTATATATGGAACACATGCCTAGGATTGTCTAGTACTTGGGTGCTTTATCTTATTTATCTGCAATTGCCCTATGTTCTGATTGCTATGTGAATTGTCTTGTCCATGCAACGCCCTTCCATCCATCCCTATGCCTACCGCACTCGAATCCCACTGTTTACTGCTTTTGTTACTACTGTCTTTGTTTTGCTACTGCTGTTACTTTACTATTCCTACTACAAAACTGTTGCTACTGATAAACTGTTGTGAGCAAGATTGTTTCCAGGTGCAGTTGAATTGACAACTCAGTTGTTAAGACTTATAAATATTCTTTGGCTCCCCTTGTGTCGAATCAATAAATTGGGTTTCACTTCCCTCGAAAATACTACGATACACCGCCTATACTTGTGGGTCATCAGTACCATAAAAATCCTTTGAAACGACACCGTATGAATTATGGTTTGGTCACAAACTGAATTTGGCATTTCTAAAAGTTTGGGGATGCGATGCTTATGTGAAGCAAATTCAGCCTCATAAGCTCAAATCAAATGTAGGAAAATGTGTCTTCATTGGTTACCTTAAAGAAATAATTTGGTACACCTTCTATCACCGATCCGAAGGAAAGGTTTTTGTTGCCAAGAATGGATCCTTTCTAGAGAAAGAGTTTCCTCGAAAGGTGTGAGTAGTAGAAAGGTAGAACTCCATGACGTTATTGAACCTTCTCTTCCTGAAATGGTGAGTGACATAGCACTACAAACTGTTCCAGTGTTAACTTCACCAAGTGAAGAGGGAACTAATGATGAGAATCATAAAAATCCAAAAGAGAATACTATCAAGCCTCGTAGGTCGAGCAGGATATGCACAGCTCCTGAACTGTATGGTGATCTAGAATTGAATTTCATGATAGATTGAAGGAATGACCCTGTGACATATGAAGAAGCGATGATGAGCCTGGGTTCTAACAAATGGCTTGAATCCATGCAATCCGATATGGGATCCATGTACAAAAACCAAGTTTGGACTTTGGTGGACCTACCTCATGACCGCAAGGCCGTTGAGAACAAAGAGATCTTCATGAAGTAAACTGACATTGACGGTAATGTAACCGTTTATAAAGCTTGACTTGTCGCGAAAGGGTTCCGAAAAATTCAAGGAGTTGACTACAATGAGATTTTCTCACCTGTAGCAATCCTAAAGTATGTTAGGATTATGTTAGCAATTGTTGCATTTTTCGATTATGAGATTTGGCATATGGATGTCAAAATGACGTTCCTTAATGGAAACATTGAGGAAGTGTTGTATATGATGCAACTCAAAGGTTTTGTCGATCCTAAGGATGCCGACAAGGTATGCAAACTTCAGCGCTCCATTTATGGACTGAAGCAAGCATCCGGAGTTGGAATCTCCGCTTTGATGAGGTAATCAAAGGGTTTTGATTTGTCCAAACTATTGGAGAAGCTGTCATTTACAATAAAGTGAGTGGGAGGTCTATAGTATTTCTGATATTATATGTGGATGACATATTAATGATTGGAAATGATATAGATCTTTTGAAAAGCATAAAAATTACTTACACTGTTTGTTTTCAAAGAAGGACCTTGTTGAAGCTGCCTATATTTTAGGCATCAAGATCTATAGAGATAGGTCATGATGCTTAATTGGGTTATTGCATAGTACATACCTTGACAAGATTCTGAAAAAAGTCTAGAATAAACGGAAGTAAGAAAGGGTTCTTACATATGTTGCAATGTACGACTTTGAGCAAGACTCAGAGTCCAGCTACAGCAAAAGATAGAGAAGTGATGGATAAGATCCCCTAAACCTTAGCCATAGGATCTATCATGTATGCTATGCTGTGTACAAGATCCGATGTGGCACATGTTGTTAGTTTGACTAGCAGGTACCAATATGATCCAGGTTTGGAATACTGGATGACGGTCAAGATTATCTTTAAGTACTTAATAAAAACAAAGGATATGTTTCTAATATATGGTGATAAAGAAGAGCTTGTTGCAAAGTGTTATGTCAATGCTAGCTTCGACACCGATCCGGTGGACTCTAAGTCACAACCCAGGTATGCATTTCTTATGAATGGAGCAGTGGTGACTTGGAGGAGTTCCAAGCAACCTGTGGTGGTAAGATCTTCAATGGAGGCGTAGCATCCCAATTGTCTAACATTGTAATGCTACCTCATAAATAAAGGTCTATGCCACATATTCGTGTCATTAATGCATCATCATAATATCATGCTCATGTCATCATGCCACATTGCATTTGATCATCATATTAAACAATTGTATTTGGTTCTTCTCTTCATATTGCATTTGTATTTGCATATTATTATTGTTGCTTCTTGATATAATGTAGTTGGTTCTTGATATATGTGTATAATGTCCAGGTTGAGTTGGGGGCATCTCTTTCTAATTCTTTCCATGCTACCACTTGTCCATATCATCAACTTCCATGTGATCATGCCCTCCTCCTACCATATACATATATTTGGGCACATTCAATTGTCTTAGATTCATGCCACATATATCCCTACGTTTCTTTTCCTTTATTCATCTACACATGGCTATATATGGTTTTGACTCAACCATTTATAAATAATATGTGAACATGTCCACCCTCAAATCTTGTGTTATTTGCATTCTTTTAATTTTTGGCTCACTGGCAAGCACCATTTGTTTTCACAAATAGATGCCTATGTGCATTAATGACACATTGCATTCCCCTGCAATATTGAACCATACCATCTTATTTTGTTCTTCTTTTCTATTTGAATTATTTTGGCCGACTTTGTGTTCTTTGCAAACCAAACAAGTGGTTTCAAATAATTTGAATTGGTTAAACCATCTACGTACTTGGAGCTAGACTTAAACCAGCTGAAACCATCTGGTGCACTGCTAAAACCCCTCTTTCCTCTCGGCCATGTGCTTCACCTGAGCTAGACCTAGCCAGCACCTCCCCTTCCTGGTGCAATCACACCCTCTCAGCAGATGGACGATGTTCATGTCCTGTTTATCTTCCCTGAGCGATGCACGTGAGAGAGCATGCACAACTCATGTTTTCCTTGTCCCCTCCTATCCTCTAAGATAAAGTGCAGCAGAGAAGGACCTCATCCTCAGCCACCCCTTTCCCCTCGTCTGGATCGAGATCCAACCCCTCTTCTTTCTTCCCAAGCAAGCCCTACCATGGCAATGCCTAGCTTGCCGCAAACTGGTTGTCCCACTGTTGGGGATATAATTTCCGGGTATCCTCACTGTGCCTCACTGACCAGTGTGGCCCACTTCGGGTTAGAGCTTTGATTAACGGGCGACCCAGTCAGGAAGAAGAGATGGAGTCCAGTCCGGCTACAGGAATGCCCAGAAGACTTACCGACATAGGCCTGTTATGTTACTTCTAGTCCAAGATGTACTCTATAACCGACTCTTAGTCGTAGCCGGATAGATCGCTCCTGTAAACCCTAGGCCGGATATCTATATAAGCCATCCTAGAGTAAGCCTTTAGGTCACCCTCACAATAGTCTATAATCTCAACTTGCACAGGCGGAACCCTTGTAACCCATATTCTGGATCTACCATATTAAGGGATTGCTAGCAGGAGTAGGGTCTGTACAAAGCCGGTAGATTCGAACTTGGGTAAACTTGTGTGCTCACCGTCCCGAAACACTGTACGCCTCACACCCCTCACTTCTGCACGCCTCGAGGACCCCCCTCATGGCGTACTTGTCATCAATCCAACGACAGTTGGAGCCCACCGTGGGGCAAGTGAGCTTCAGATCTGCGTTCCGAGCAGAATCTGCAAGAATCGGAATCGGCGAGACCATCGCCGTCGGTCGCGTCCTCTATGCCAGCGATGTACCTCTCATCGTTCTCGACGAGACCTGGATTCCGGGTAGGCATGATGTGACTGCCTACACCATCATGTATTTTGGCGAGATCGATGTGTACATCAGTTTCGCTGAACCTACCCCACCTACCCTAGCGGTGATGATAGAGGGAGAAGAAATCTCTGGGTCCACTTTGTCCGTGGAGGCGGCAGAGTTCTGGATCTCAGAAAGCCCTAATCTCACCCAGCCTGCACCTGTTGTGGAGATAGTGGAGAAAGCCGAACCTGAAGCAGATCTTGTGGTGCAAGTCAAATCTGGAGTGGACCTTCCTAGCGAGGCCGAATCCCATATCGATCTACCTGCTGAGGTCAAAATCCAGGAAGAGCAAGACAACAACCTTGCTTCCGGCTCTGTCAATGCCAGAACAGATCAACCCTTCCTGAGGCATACATTGAGGCACATGATGCTGCAAGGCGCAAACGTGGATGAGGTTCTCGAAACCATCAGAATTTTTGAGGAAGCTCACGAGGAAAGCCACAACTACCTCAGGACACACGCATCGCACTTTGTCGGATATGTTGGATCCGATCCGGCTCTATCGGTGCTAGAGATAACGAAGACTCGGTGCTGGAGGCGATCGGGACAAACACCGACTTACCGGCATCTTCGGATGATTCCATGAAGTCAGCGGATTTCCGAAAGTTCTCCACAGAATACGCAGAGGAGTTTAACTCCAAAGCTGCAGAAGAAGGAGAAGCCATGGACGAAGGATCCAAAGAAAACTCTCCCAAAGCACAGGATGACAAGTATCTCGGAGACAATCCCGACGTCCAGATGTTCGAAAGTACCGATCAGAGCTTGACTCCGGGAAACGGACCCAAAGACGTCTTTGCTACCAGCGCTGCCAAGGAGGCAAAGAAGAAGAACAAGACCCTGGCAAAAGACCCTCCAACAGAGGAAGTGATTGCCAAGGAATACGAAGAAGACTCGGATGGAGCATTAATCCCAGAAGAGCCCAAAGAAGCCTCATTGGATGGACACGTGGTCATTGCGGGTGCACGTAAACTCATCGATGCTGCGTTAACTACACCAATCCCTACAGCTACAGAACTTACTGTTGAAGAGTTGGAAGAAAGGGCTCAGGCCCTAGAAGCACGTCCCCAAGTACTCCTAGATGAATCCAACAACATCAAGGAATAGAAGAAGCGCATAGCTAATGCGGAGAAGTTCATCTATCTGCAGCATCAGAAGACCTGGAAATGACACACACGTGATAATCAGTTTCCGGAAGTCCACAAGGTTCTCTTTGAGGGGGACCTAGGGATGCCTCGACTCGACAGCAAAGGAGATCCGGTGTACCCAACACCAGTACAAAACACTACCGCAGCTCGAGATATCCTGACAAATAATCCAGGCACGAACAGGTCCGGTTAGGCATAAATCTACTCACCAAGGGTCTAGAGCAGTAGAAGGTCGCGAAATCTGGGAGCAAAAAACTGGTCTCTCAATCTGACCAATGTCGCACAGATCTAACCTAGAATGACGTAAGAGCCCAACAGGTTCCGGAACAACATTACCGTTCTGACCGTCGGGAAGACAACTACTCAAGAACCAAATCTTCAGGGCAGCGCCATAGAACCACAGGTAACTAAAGCAACGTTGCTCTGGCTGCAGAGCAAGAGGCATTGTATCCAAGAAACCCTCCCCAGCGAGGGTCGAACAATCTAGGGAAGAAGACAAAGAGAAACATCGGGAAGAGGACCATCAAAGGATGACACCTCCTAGACACGCAAGCCATCCGGCTGATCCCCATCGTGAGTCAAGCCGGCAGGGGGCTCGTCACAATGAAGACCCTCCCCGGAGCTGGAATAATGACGCTCTAGATGGAGGCCGGCAATCTGCCGGAAACAATCCACCTGCGCCACCATCTCCACCAAGCAGCCTTCACAACGGCTCTCAAGGAGGCCAAGGAGGGCGTTGTGGTGGAGGAGGTGGTGGAAGAAGATGAAGTCCGGCTCCAAGGCACCGCAGCTATAGCGAACAACCAAGATGGCGTTCCCTGTCACCAAGTGACGCGAGACACCGGATCAACTCTAACATAGAGGCGCGACACTACAAGTCGGATAATATCTACGTGGGTCCAAAGTGCTTCGGACCGCGTATTCGACAAACAAACTTCCCGGAAGGATTTCATATCTCAAGACACATCCAACCCTACGATGGTGTGGCCCGGCCAGATACTTGGCTCCAGGATTTTTTTCCAGGCTTGCTGCATTTCCAAAGGCAGAAATAGCTTGGTCGTGACCCGATATCTCCCACTTATGTTGCGGAAGACGGCACGAACATGGCTCAATGAACTTCCAGAGAATACCATCCACAACTAGTATGATATGCAAAGCGCGTTCTTTCGGAATTTCGAAGGCACATATCGGAGGCCCTGTACGGTGGGAGACCAACATCGTTGCACCCAGAAAGCTGGAGAAACTTGACGAGATTACCTTGGATGATGGATCGACACCAAGAACTCCTGTGAAGGAGTAAATGATCAAACTGCGATTGAAGCTTTCATTCCAGGACTCCCAATTGGTTTACCACGTCACCGCTTAAAGTGCGACAAGGTCACTGATCTGAGAGAGATAATAGAAATAGTGAGCAAGTATGTAGACACTGACAACAACGCAGAGGGATTACTGAACGCCCTAGCTGTGCCACAGTCGGCAAAACAACCAAAGCAACAACCTCAGAAGCGCAAGAATACCTTGTAAGAAAAGCCCAATACGGAAACAGAAGTGGTCACTGCTACTTTCGGGTTTGGAGGATGAGCAGGGCATGGTGGTGGCCATGGACGCAGTCGTGGGACTTCTAGAGTCTATGGTAGAGGAGACCAACAACCCGGCAAAACCTATTCCTGGGCTGACATTGCCAACAACCCATGTGTGCATCACTTAGATGCTAGTGGGGGCTCGTCTCACACCAACACCGAGTGTCGTTTCAATGACGACATCAGGAAAGACGATACCGCTAGCTACAGGGCTAAGCAGAAGAAGGGAAAAAAGAATCTCGAAAAAGAGAAGGAGACCAAGGAAGATTCCTACATGGAGGAAGCTGACCCTTCAAATCCCAAGACGAATGGAAAGAAGAAGTTCCCAACGAAGAAAGACACTTACTTCACTTTCCTTGGATCTCAACCAGCAAAGGTCAAGAAAGCAGTTCTGCATGAGCTCAACGCAACTATTACGGCTGTCCCACAATTCTTGGATTGGTCGGAAGTGGCAAACACCTTTGACCGTGCTGATCATCCTCCTAAGTTGCACATGCGAGGAAAATACGCCTTAGTCATCAATCCACTTATTGACGGCTATGGTTTCTCCAAGACTCTCATGGACGGCGGTAGCAGTATCAATATTCTGTTTGTCGAAATGCTACGCCGGATGCGGATCTCAGAGACATAGCTGAATCACAGCTGTGTGATCTTTCACGGAGTTATCCCAGGAAGGCAAGCAAATTCCCTAGGAGAGATCACTTTGGATGTTACCTTTGGAACTCCAAAGAACTATCGGACGGAGGCACTTTCCTTCGAAGTGGTCCTGTTCAAGAGCACATGCCATGCTATATTCGGACGTCTAGCTTATTGGGATTTTATGGCTCATCCGTGTTACATTTACAATATGATGGAAATTCCAGGTCCCAAAGGCATGATCACCATCAGGGGAGACCCGAAGAAAGCACGTGAGTGTGAGGACGGAAATGCCGCCTTTGCTGAAGCCGTGTTGCACGGCCAGGAGTACCATGAGATCAAGAAGACCATCGATTCATCCGAGATGCCCACAACGAACAAGGAGGTGACGAAGCCGACTCCGGAGTTCAAGGCATCGGAAGAGACATAGAAGATGCCGTTGAAGGATGATGACCCCTCCAAGGTGACCTAGATAGGTGTAGGCCTAGATAGCGCATAGGAAAGCACACTCGTCATGTTCCTCCAAGCAAACCAAGATATCTTCGCATGGCAGTCATTAGACATGATCGGAGTACCTAGGGAACTTGCCGAGCACTCTCTAAATGTACACCCGAATGCTAAACCCGTCAAATAGTCATTATGACGTTTTGGCGATGAAAAGCAAAAGGCAATAGCTAAGGAACTAGCCCGACTCGAGTTAGCCAAATTTATAGAAGAGGTCATCCACACCGAGTGGTCGGCCAATCCTGTAATGGTCCCTAAAAAGGACACCACTGATTTAAGGATGTGTGTTGACTATACTGCCTTAAACAAGGCTTGTCCCAAAGATCCGTTCACTCCGCCTAGAATTGATCAAGTTATCGATTCTACGGCAGGCTCGAAACTCCTATGTTTTCTCGACGCATTTTCCGGTTATCACCAAATCTGGATGAAGGAATCAGACAAAGTCAAATCTTCATTCATAACCCCCTTTGGAACCTTTTGTTTTATTACGATGTCCTTTGGGCTCAAGAACGCAGGAGCTATGTACCAGCGCACTATACAACATTGCCTCCACGACCAAATTAGATGAAATGTACATGCATATGTGGATGACATTACAGTGATGTCCAAAAAGAGGGAAACCTTGATTTCCGACTTGGAGGAAACGCTCGCCAATGTACGAAAATACAACATAATGCTTAACCCAAAGAAGTGTTTCTTTGGAATACCAGCCAGAAAATTGTTAGGTTTCATTGTGTCTCAAAGAGGCATAGAGGTGAACCGAGACAAAATTAAGGCTATACTCAATATCTCCAGGCCGACTCGCCTGAAGGATGTTCAAAGACTAACTGGTTGCATTGCTGCAGTCAGTCGGTTTGTAAGCCGACTCGGTGAAAGAGCCGCACCACTTTACAAGCTCCTGAGAAAGACCAAAAAGTTCGTTTGGATTGATGAAGCTAAAGCTGCACTACAAGACCTGAAGGTAGTACTCTCATCTGCACCTATCCTTGCAGCACCGAAACCTCAAGAACCGATGTTGCTCTATCTCACTGCGACAAACAGAGTCGTCAGTGTCGTAATGGTGGTGGAGAGACAAGAGGAAAAACATGAACACCTGGTGCAGCGTTCGACTTATTACCTCAGCAAAGTCCTAACTGAATCAAAGCAGCGATATCCGCACTATCAAAAGCTGGCTTATGGTGTGTTCTTCACATCCCGGAAGTTACGGCATTATTTTTTGGAAGACCCAACTACCGTGGTGAGCACAACTCCCATGAGAGATATAATCAGCAACAACGATGCTACAGGACATGTCGCAAAATGGGCATAGAGCTTTCAGCTTTCGACATTGAGTGTAAACCTTGTATAGCAATCAAATCCCAAATCCTTGCTGACTTTGTCGCTGATTGGACAGAGACAACGGAGAACATGACCCTCCCAGAGTCGGAATACTAGACCTTACATTTTGACGGGTCTAAGGCGCTCGGGGGCTTGGGGCTGGCGTGGTGCTCAAATCACCCCAAGGAGATAAACTTTTCTATGTGTTACAGATCCACTTCACGGCGATGAATAACATTGCCGAATATGAAGCACTACTACATGGAATCCGCATTGCTAAGGATACTGGCATCTGATGTTTAATGTGTTATGGAGATTCAGACCTTGTTGCTAAACAAGTGTTGGATATCTGTAATGCAAATAAGCACATGGAAACATATAGAGCCATCGTAGATGAACTATCTAAATTGTTCGAAGGGTTTGAGGTTCAACACATCCCTCAAATAGAAAATGAGGAAGCAGATGCATTATCTCGAATAGGCTCTGCCCAGAAAAAGGTCCCGGATGGCGCTTTTTTAGAGCACCTCAAAGTTCCCTCTATAAAAGGAGTAGACAAGGAATATCCAAAGAAATCCAACTCACCTTTAGTAGCACTTCTGGCTGTAATTCCTAGCTGGACTCAACCCTACCTTGATTACTTGGTAGATGGCAAATTACCCGAAGACGAGGTTCTGAGATAGTAGATCACCCGATGAGCAAAAGCCTATACTATAATTAATGGTGAGCTCTATAAGCGGAGTGTGTCTGGGGTCTTTCAGTGCTGTGTATCTCCGGAACAAGGAGTGGAAATCTTACGAGAAATCCACGAAGGAGAATGCGGTCATCATGGTGCAGCCAAATCTTTAATGACAAAAGCTTTTCGACACGGTTTTTTCTGGCTTACAGCTAAGGAAGATGGCGAACGGCTGGTCAAGACGTGCAAAGGCTGCCAAAAGAACGCCAAACAAGCTCACGTTCCGGCTGATCAGTTGCAAACAATACCTATAACATGGCCTTTTGCGGTCTGGGGGCATGACTTGGCAGGACTGTTTAAACGGGCTCCAAGTGGATTTACTCATCTCTTAGTGATGCTGGATAAATTCACAAAATGGATTGAGGCTAAACCCGTCACCAGTTGTGATGGAGCAACAACCAGTAGATTTGTCGAGGATGTCATAATCCGATAGGGTTATCCGCCTAGCATTATCACGGACAACGGGAGTAACTTTTCTATGGGAGAGGTTGCCGAATTTTGTGACGAACAAAAATATCCAGCTTGACATTGCGTCAGTCGCACATCCACAAGCTAATGGACAAGTTGAAAGAGAAAATGGTTTAATCCTACAAGGCCTAAAAGCAAGACTCGAAGCACCATTACGACGTGTTGCAGGGGCTTGGGCAGAAGAATTACCTTTTGTGATATGGAGTTTACGAACAACTCTGAACAGGTCAACCGGATACAAACCTTTCTTCTTGGTCTATGGTGCAGAAGCAGTTCTTCCTAGTGATTTGATTCATACTTCTCCCCGAGTTCCTATGTATATTAAACAGGATGCTAAAATTTCTCGACAGAATGATCTCTATTAAATTGAAGAAGTCCGTGTCGTTGCTGAGATGAGATCAATAGCCTATCCGCAGAAGTTACGCAAGTATCATATCTAGAGAGTCAGAAATCAGTATTTGAATAAGGGCGATTTGGTTCTCTGGCTTCTGCAAAAAAGAAAGCACAAACTTTCCTGAGTATGGGAAGGGCCCTTTTTAGTTAGCCGAGTACTGCACAATGGTTCTTACTATCTAACTCATATGCTGCCAGTCAAAGAAATACCTGCTACTAGGAAAAGAAAGAGAGTTGGAGGTAGTACAGACACGGAAGAATTAGACAGACCGTGGAATATTGCTCAACTACGTCCCTTTTATTCTTAATTTATCTTTCTTTCTAATCATATATATGTACATGCTCAATGAGAAATAAAGTATTGGTTGCCTCAATTTTATCTAAGAAGTTTTATATTACCACCTTATTTTCGAATGATCATGTCACAGTCGAAAATACCAGAATACTTGAAAGTACTTTATGCTCATGTTTGTTCTGGTTAAGATTTTCGATTCTAAAAATGCTACCTTCGGGTATAAGTCTAAATTTTCTAGTTTGTACTTTGGTTATTTATTTGATTGCCAGATGCGTGCATATTCCGAGTAGTGAATTGTTGGTACTGGAAGCGAGCTTTGTTTCCGAGTTTAAACTGGTTTAGCAATTGAGCTCCGTTGCTCGACAAAGTTTCCGTGTTGAAGGTCGGCTGGCTCACGAAAGGGACGAGGCGGAAAACAAAAAGTGCTTATGTAAACATTTCATGCACGATAAAATATAAAGCCAAAAAGTGCTAAATAGAAGTAGCAAAGCTTTGCACTAGCAAAAGTACTGCACTACTAATTTACAACCCGAATTGTTTTCAGAATAACACATAGTTTTTTCTGATGATTTACGATGCAGGAGGAGAGGTAGGAGCTGCCGGCTCACTTGAGACATCAACCTCGCCTTGATATCTCTCCGAGACGTTCAAATCCAAAACGGTTTGTTCGTCATCGGAGACTTCAGTTGTTACCTTGGCAGGCAAAGGAGGCATCTCCATGCGAGTGAAGAAAGGAGTGTCGTAGATGGTTAGATCAGCTACGTGATATCCATATCCGGCACAGGAGTCCATGATATCTTTGATATGTTGCGCCTGCCTGTCTTCATCCACAGTCGAATACACTCTGGTTACTTGCCAGATTTCCATGCTTCCATGGTGGCTCATAACCATGGTGAGAGCGTTCTGTGTTGTGGTTCACGTATAGGACATGTTCTAGTCCTGGATGAGCTGGGGCATCTCCTTGGCCTTGTATCGCACTTCAAAGCCGGACATTCCGTGCATGTCCAGAACTTTGAGTACTTTGCCAATATCCTCCAAAGATTGGCGGAAATTGTGAAGCAAATCGCCGACTTGAGTAAGCCGGCTGGTGCGAGACTCGGTGGAGGCAGAGTCTAGTAAGTTCAGAGGACCTGCGCATGCAATGCAAAGGTTAGTAAATATAGCCAAACTCCAAGAGTCGGAAAAGTAGAAAGTTAGAAAGAAGGAAACATACCATAGATGGCATCGTCAACTTTGGTCGTCTCTTCCCTAAAGCTCTGGAGTTTAGCCCAGAGTGCCTCGGTGATGTCCTTCTCACTGAAAAATGCATCATTGATATCCGAGATCTTTTGATCCTAGGCTGCGATCCTTCGATCACGTTCTACGGTGGCCATAGAAGAGGATTCGAGAACTTGAGCAATGCTCCATTCGTGATACGCCTTCAACTTGTCGAACTCCCGACGTAAGTCGGTGTTCTCCACCTCCAGGGTCTTTAGATTCTCGGCTTCTTCAATCATGGCACATGACTATTTTACTAGTGCTGTAAGCAAAAGAACAACAGTTGAATAAATAATTCGACTATAAAATAAAGAGCAAGATTCAAGGACTGAAATGTTTACCTTCAGCCTCATCCCTTGACACTTTTAACCTGGCATTTTCAAGCCGGAGAGCTCTGATCTCTCTCCACTTGTTGCAGATATTCTTCAACAATTCCTGGTTACATGAATTAACTTTTTGTAAGTCGGAATACCCGGAGTCAGAAGTCTACTAAAGACTCGGGCTAATATTTTAACTAATATCAGCACGAGCCTTGGGGGCTACACTAGTTCATTCTTTAGCATCTTATGAAAGCATAAATCCAGATTGTCTATCCAACTTCATGCTTGGGGGCTAGAGGATATGATATGAAGTAAAGTAAAAAAAGTTGAGTTGGAAATTCGACTTACATGATGTTCATGAGTGAGCTTGCTTAAGATCATGGTCACCTCGGTGCTAACCTTCTCGGCGAGGGTCAGCAGGATTACCGGTGGGGGAGGAACCACATCGGCTCTCAGCCTCTCGTCGCAAAGACGGATCTGCTCAAGGAGTTCGGAATACTTCATGTCCTCCGCTTCTTGTGCCTCCTCCTCGGCAGTAATGCTCCGACTTTCCAAGCATTGTTGGACTAGCCGTTGAATCTCCTCGACATATTTCTGTGTAATGCCAAGTCTAGCAAGACCCGGATTGTTGAGGAGGTTTTCAGCAAAGACCTATGCCGAGGGTTCACCCTTATCAAAACCTGAGTCACCCATGGTGACGTCAGTTGGCGAGTCGAGGATCGCTGGCTCTGCTTGTTGAGCCAGATCTTTTGCGATGGTCGGAGATGGAGTAATCTCCATCGCTGCAGAAGGCTGAGGGGCAGGAGTCGGAGGTGATATGGCAGGAGAAGTCAAATTCAGCTTTGACTGGCGTAGGGGCTTCGATGAGCCTCCTTTCCCCTTTCCCTTGGTGAGCTATTTAGCTCCGAGGAGGTGATAGAACAAAGATCATTACACCTTAGAAATAATTAAGAAATAAAATACAGAGACCCTTGTGAGGAAAGTTACGTTTTCACAATGGGCACTTCCTTTGTGCCAATAGCCAGAGTCGGAGCCTTACGCTTTCGGGTAAAGGTCTTCGTTAGTGGAACCAATTCCCCATCATCCTAAGAGATCTCAGGAGGATATCCCTCGAGAGGAGCAAGCTCCGAATCGGGGGGTCAGCAAGCTGAAAAGAAGAAATATCTCCGTATTGCAAAAAGAGACAATAATGTAAAGATGAACACATAATTCGAGTTATTGCTGGAAGCTTACTGGAACTACGGGATTATCAGCTGTATGCATGTCCAAAGACAGCTCCGGGATATTCCTCTCGATCCGCTCCCTTATCAACCATCTGATCTATGACTCATAGTCCTTTTCCGAGTAAGGACGGGAGCAGATTCGGAGAGAGTCTTTCTTGGACGCTGTGATGGAGTGCATAAGCCAGTCGCCATGGTGTTGGAGTGGCTGGATCCGACATGCTAGCCAGTAATGAATCAAGTCGGACCCCTTAGGGCCCTTGTTCTTCATCAGATATTCAATCCGCCTCTTGGCGAGAAGCAGACCATCTCTAAGAGCCGACGCATCTGCGTCCCAGGACTCTTGGGGCGTGGTGGCACCGTCAACAAAAGCTGGCAAAGTAGTAGCTTTACTGGGAGCAGGAATATCCTTGTGATAGAAAAAGGTGGATGGCCACTGTTTCACCGACTCACTAGCCTTAATCCGAGGATAGACGCGTTCTCTACTAATGGAAAAGCTAAGAGTCCCGGTAATGTATGGATTACTGGCAGTGATAGAGTTTCTCCGGGTATGAAAATAAAAATGGAAGAGAATAAGACTCGGTCTAATGCCGAGATACCCCTCGCACAAAGAAGCATAATCGCTCATCTCTAAGAGAGAGTTCAGGGGGAGATGGTGGAGTTGAACTCCATAGTAATCTATCACCTCAGAGAAGAAGTCTGAGGGTGAAAAGCTCAAACCTCTGTCGAGGTGGGTTCCGAAGTGCACCTCCTCATCGGTATTGGGGGTGGGGAAGGTTTGGCCATAGCCGCTCCGCCAGTCTCCGACACGGAGGAGTCCTTCGTTCTCAACGACGTGAATCTTGGCGTCATCCAAGACGTAGGGGATCCAGACCCCACGGAAGCTCTCCTTCTCCGCTACTGACAATGTCTCTGCCGTTGCCGCCGTGCCGGAAGATGAGGCCTCAGCCATTTCTGTGTGCCGGTGACCTAGGATGGGCGGCGCTAGGGGATTTTGAGGGAGGCAGAGGAGCTCTGTTCGTGGGAGGCGTTGGGAGGAAGGAAGGAACCTAAGTGCTGGTGAAGAGAAGAGGGAGAAAATCTCAACCCTTTATATCCTTCATCCGCGCCAAGATTCATGCAATATAAACAGTAACCATGACACGCGTCGTGGAAGGAGCTAGGTAACCCCCACGCGATGATTTTACGCCACCTCGATCTCCGTGCACGCATTAAAACGATGCCTCGGTTCCGCAAAAGGAGGACCCGCCAACGGTCGTGCTGACGGGAATGTCTGTCACTGACGTGACTTGACCATGACTGGTGTCAGGTTACGTTAGAGACCAAGTTCTAGCTTAATTTGAATTTCAAGCTGGAAACCCAAATAATGTATTCATTGGTCCGACGCGTTTTGGGACCTGGACCCTATCCTTTCTTTGAAGTTTCAGGAACCCTTCAAAATTCTACAAGCCGAAGATCAAGCTAGACGATGATGAAATCCGACTCTGGATCTTGGAGGCTTCCGGGGGTTGCTGTTGGGGATATACTTTCCGGGTATCCTCACTGTGCCTGACTGACCAGGGTGGCCCACTTTGGGTTAGAGCTTTGCTTCACGAGCAGCCCTATCAGGGAGAAGAGACGTAGTCCAGTCCGGCTATGGGAAGGCCCAGAAAACTTACCGACAAAGGCATGTTATGTTACTTGTAGTCCAAAATATACTCTGTAAACGACTCTTAGTCGTAGCCAGATAGGTCTCTCCTGTAAAACTTAGGCCGGATATCTATATAATCCGTTCTTGGGTAAGCCTTTAGGGCACCCTTACAATAGTCTACAATCTCAACTCGCACAGACGAAACCTTTGTAAACCATATTCCGGCTCTGCCGTATTACAGGATTTCTAACAGGAGTAGGGTCCGTCCAAAGCCGAAGGATTCGAACCTGGGTAAACTTGTGTGCTCACCATCCCAAAACACCGTACGCCTAACACCCCTCTCTTCCGCACGCCTCGAGGACCTACTCATGGCGTACTTGTCATCAATCCGACGACACCCGCTGAGATGCTGTCACCAAAGCCGACCCACCATGTCTAGGAGCTGCACGTGGGACTACTGAAGCCTCACGGTCCAAGGAGCGAGGAGGAGATGTTGCAGAACACTACCACCATCCCCGTGAACCCAACAGAGCACTGACGCCAGCCACCGCTTCTCATCAATGATCTATAAGGTTTCGATTAGCTAGGCTAGTCTGGCAGCCTCTCGGTGAGGTCATCATGGTCGCCATCCCCTTCCTCTTCAGTTCCATCTACCCTAGCTGGTTGTCGTTCCATCGAACACCCTCGGAGCGACGCTGTGTCCGGGCTCCCTCCGCCGTCCTGCTCGCCATCCGACGCTGCAACCTTGTCCTTGTCATGCCCCATATCCCGGCGCCCCTCTAGCACTCTTCCTTGGTCATGTCCGTCCTCGGTGACACCGTCCCTGTACACGCTGCTCGCTGTCGGCCCCAGGCTGTGCGCATCCTTTTGTTCTTCAGAGCAACAGTAAAAACCAGTGCAGACCTTGACATAAACCAGAGGCGATGGTTTCTATCGTCAAACAAGTTCTAGCCCAGTGGCTAGCCCTCAGAGCCATCTTCGATCATTCTCTATGTCGAATCCTAGATCCCTGAACACCCTTTTAAATTCTTTTTGTATTTTTAGGTTCACTTTTGTTCTAAACTGTAGATTAAAAAAATCAGTTAAAGCCTTATTTCACACCTAGCCATGCGCTTCAGGTACTGCTCAAGAAAGTACGTGCCCCTCCTATAACACGATTAGGTCCGCATCTCCCTTTTATTTTGTTTCTCTGCCCTTGATCCCGGCCGCGCTTGGTTGCCGTCACGCGCGTATCAACTAAGTTTGGAGTTTTACCTAGATCATTTTCAGTTTCGACAGTCCCCAAGCCTCCACCTTGACCATATAAAAATAAAAAGGGCCGGCGCTACTTCTTCTCCAAGCAGACAACACCAGCGTTGTGGCATGCTCCCATTCCGTGTTTTGATCATTGATCGTGAGATCAAATACTCACAGCCTCACAAATAATCCCCTTCTATTTTTTTATTTTTCATTTTACCTCTGTAACTCCCGCATTGCATGGTAAAAACATGAAATGCCATCCTTTGTTCAACATGCAGCATAACACCTTAGTGGTGTTCTCCTACTACGTTAATTTGTAATTCTAGAGATCAGATCTCAATGTCCACATAATGTAATGCATCTTTATTTTTATTTTCTTGTTCTCTGGCAAGTTCAGACGCAACAGAGTCTCTTCCATCTATGTTGTTGTTCTTGTATTCTTATGGTGTACAATCTGCCTATTTCATAGTTTTTGTTCTACAAAATTCAAGTACTTCAAAAATATATCTATTTTGATCAGAAAAATGAAAATATTAATAATATGCCATCCAAAATTATTTTCAAGTAATTTAAAATTTTGAAATTATTTAAATGCCTTAATATGCCTTTTTTTAAGAAATTCATAATTTTAAATCTATAATTCCACATTCGACAAATAATATGTCTAAATCAATCAGCGCGACGAGCCCATTCTAATTATGTATTCCATGATATGAATTGAAGCATGCATCATATAAATATTAAAGGGGCAGCAAAGTTTATGGGAGGAAAATATGAATAAACAACTAATAAAAATGTTTATTTTTTGTTTCCACCCCTCACCCATGCCATGCTATGTTATGCCATGTAATTGTGGATCATTCCATCATGGCATACTTTGTTGGCTTGTTCCATATATTCATATGATTGTTCAACTTATTTATTATGGCTCTTTGTGTGTTTGGCTTTTATTCCGGACAGACGCCGAGTAAGGAAACTATCTGGAGAACCAAGAGTACTATCAAGATCCCGATTACCCTACTACAGTTCTGACAAGCAAGCAATTCTCCATGCTTGCATACATGTAGTACCTATTCTTCTATGTTATTCTTGCATCATTGAGTCACGATTGCATTAAACTGAATCCCAAGTATTGTATAGCCTTTAGTTTTAAACCCCACCGAAGCTTGTACCTCAATCCCATGAGCCATTACTGCAGGGGTTGTTTGAGTCATGCGAGTCGTAGAATTGCATGTGTAGGGTTTGTGCGAGTCTTTGGATAACGAGGTACATAAACAACTTAAATTGTGTAGTAATGGGATAACTAAAGAAAGAGGCACCAGTGGACAATAACTGTTATTTGGTTCTTCCACGCTCACTCGTGTCCCGTAGGACCCCAAGTACTTGATTCCTGTTTCTTGACTATTGTCACTATACACGTTTGGGATACTCTATAGATCCCCCTTCGCATGAGCTTAATTCACACTTTATTTCTTGGGGCCACAAACTAGTTTGGGGTGTTATTACTATCATGTACTTATGCCATGCTTTACTGCTTTATTTACGATTGCACGTGGAACGCCTGTACTGTTTAGGAGTTGTGACACGTTTCCGCGGTATCGACAAGCCCAGTCAGACTTTTGGGTTCCCAGTCGTTTACAGTCGTCGACACAAAACCTGGTTCCGTCTCGAAGCCGGCCAATTTTGTTGCGGGTACCTTTGTGGGGTGGCCCCCTGAAATAATTTTTGAATCATGTGAATGCATTGTCGTGAGGCCTCATTGCTTTTTATTTTGTTCTTCGCGAGGTTGATCGTGTGTGTTGCTATTTGTGCACCCCTGGAGGATAAATCTTTGTGAAAGCAATGTCTGCGGTTATGGATGACTTGGAGCACAGTTTCTCGATCATAGACAAGCATAACTAAAGTACCGCCTTTAATCTGACTAAGACATGACTAGTAAAGAGTACAACACTCATGGAATGGTTAATAAAATTGCCAACGTATGGGATGTTCTCCCGCCTTCTCGTCGGTAAGTGAGAAGTAGGGCGAGCAATGTTTATTTATGTTACTTATATCACTATTGTTACTAATTAACGAGCGTCCGTCTATCTCCTGTTGGGAAGATGTTGTAGCGTGTCTCTATAGAACTGTTTAGCTATTATCTTTAGCTGCAATTGTGTCACCCCAGGTTGTTCCCTTTATATGCATTAAGACTTATTCAGTACCCCTAGGGTCTCACACGATAAATATTTGGTTCAGATGGACATGTATGCTCTCAGGAAGGTTACTGGGTCGAAGAGACTGATGATGGTGGCAACGACTGTCAGGTGTAGAGATTCCGGGGATGGAGATCCATGAGATCGGTGGATGGGATGTGCTTATTTTTAGGACATCTTATGCCAATTTGCTTTTTGTCCGTACTCAGATCTTGTTTTCCGCTTCTGCTTGAAACTTCGATGTGTGTTGTATAAGGATGCATCCTAAACTATTATCTCTATCTAGGATATTTGGATCTTGCCATATGGCGTTGAATATATCTGTCTCTATTATTTTTAGATGTTGTGGATATGATGTCTATTGTATGTCACTGATATACATACTCATCTGTGTATGTTTTTGATCGCTTTACCTATCGACTATGCTGCTCGGTCTTTTCCCGATGTTTTTGAAAGTAGGTGGGATGGTTGGCCGGTACCGTGTCCTGCTCCATGAGGTGGGCCTACTATGTGTGGCTGCGTGGCCCCACGGTAGTATGTCCTGTCCACTTTTGGGTCCATCTAGGATTGAGTTTTGAGCGTAGGGTCAGATGTATTACAATTGGTATCAGAGCCATTCCACCCTTTATGGTCTCAGCCAAGATGGTCGCTATCAGTCTATAAAATATTCTGGTAGTTATGTATACTAGGGAAAAATTAAACGTGAGAGTAGGGCTGCTTCCATTTTTTTCTTACCCATCCACCCACCCTTTTCTAGTAAGGAAGTGTAAAGTTTGTCTATCCTCTTCTAAAAATTCAGACTAGGATTCACATGTTTGGGGTATCTGTAGTACCATAGGATCTGTTAATCCTTTGTTGATATGTTGCATCCAACCTTTCTTTGAAATCTGCCTTTGGTTATCAATTGTTGGTACGTTCCAATCCTATAGTCTTTTGTAAACTGACGCGATCTATCCGACTTTTTGTAAACCAATGCGATCTGTCTTACTCTTTCTTACCGACACGATATAGTTAGGGGTGTTCGTTCTTTAAGTATGCTTTTACAGAATGTGGACTTGTTAATCTCTATCTGTTAAGTGGTTTTGCACATCTAGTTCATATTTTAATGCCGAAAAATGTGGAAAAAATTTCTTTGATACATCTGTGTTTTCACGCTCCTTTTCAGTCATGTGTTATACACTATTCACCTTCTTTGTTGGCATGTCCATGCTAACTTGATCTTTTGCTACCAGCATTTCAATCTAGAGTTTTTACTTCATCTTCAAACTCTTTTGTGCCTAAATACATAACGTGTGTCGATCTGATGCTTGAGATTGTAATTTGGTTCTTGGTATAGCTATATGACACCTATCATGAGTGAAATATGGCCAATGTTATCAATCTAATCCCCCAAATGATTGTGGTTATCTCTTGTGTATTTGAGTTGCACCGCAATCATATATCTATATCTTATCCAAGTATCTATGGCAATCCAGAGGTTTCTAAGGCACTATGGTGGGTTTTCATCCGATTGTTGTGCTTTATACCTCACTTGAAGTCCATATCTGCAAAGGTTCTCTTTGATATAGGGTAATCTCATCCGTTCATCTCTGATAGCTTTGCTTAAAAGTATGAGTTATCATCGATTCTATATCCAGACCACTTTATCTTTGCAACTAGTGATCCGATCAACTATGTGGACAACTCAACTCTCCTATCATTTGAAGGCTCAGATAAGCTATTCTTCCAATGCATGAATCGAGCATTCCTTCATTTCTCTCCTGCCTCATGAACTTGGTATTCTTCGAATATCTCGATAATTCATTGTGGTATGTCTTTATGATATGCATGCCCATTCTATATCAATGGAAGATCATCTTCTTCTCTTTCTCTCAACCTTCGTGAACACTGCATGTGTGCAAAGTTCTCAAGGTATGAATTCCTACTTTTCAAAGTCGCTTGTCTTAGCTGTGTCTTTCTGCTAAAGACATTACTACATTCTAGAATCATCAAATCAATTGTTAATTTCATCCTCCACCTTCAACCAAATCCTGAGCTTTTACTTGTTTGGAAAATTATCATCATCGTCCGCTGAAGTTTTCCTCAAGACTGCTATATCTCTCTTGGATTTTCTTAAGAAGGACAAGAAATTCTTTTGGTCTTCTGCTCGTCAAGAATGTTGGGGATATACTTTCCGGGTATCCTCATAGTTCCTCACTAACCAGGGTGGCCCACTTCGGGCTAGAGCTTTGCTTCACGGGCGGCCTAGTCAGAGAGAAGAGGTGGAGTCCAATCCGGCTATGGGAAGGCCTAGAAGACTTACCGACTTAGGCCCATAGTGTTACTTGTAGTTCTAGATGTAGTTTGTAACTGACTCTTAGTCGTAGCTGGATAGATCTCTCCTGTAAACCCTAGGACGGATATCTATATAAGCCGTCCTAGGGAGAGCCTTTAGGGCACCCCTTACAATCACAATCTCAACTCGCACAGGCGAACCCTTGTAACCCATATTCCGGCTCTGCCGTATTACTAGATTGCTAGCAGGAGTAGGATCCGTCCAAAGCCAGCAGATTCGAACCTGGGTAACTTGTGTGCTCACCATCCCGGAACACCGTATGTCTCACACCCCTTTCTTCCGCACGCCTCGAGGACCCCCTCATGGCGTACTTGTCATCAATCCGACGACTGTTGGCGCCCACCGTGGGGCAAGTGAGCTTCAGATCTGCGTTCCGAGCGGAATCTGCAAGAATCAGAATCAGTGAGACTATCGCCGTTGGTCGCATCCTCTACGGTAGTGACGTCCCTCTCATCGTTCTCGACGAGACCTGGATTCCGACTAGGGAGGTTGTGACTGCCTACACCATCATGTCTTTTGGCGAGATCGATGTTTACATCGGTTTTGTTGAACCTGTCCCACCCACCCCAGCGGTGATGATAGAGGCAGAAGAAATTTCTGGGTCCCCTTTGTCCGCGGAGGCGGCAGAGTTCCGGATCTCAGAAAACCCTAATCCCACCCAGCTCGCACCAGTTGCGGAGATAGTGGAGAAATCCGAACCTGAGGCAGACCTGGCGGGCCAAGTTGAATCTGTAGTGGACCTCCCTGGAGAGACCGTATCCTAGATCGACCCACCCATTGAAGTCGAAATCAAGGAGGAGGATAACAACAATGACGGTTCCGGCTCTGACGATGCCGGGATGGACATGCCTTTCCTGAGGTACACGTTGTGGCGTATGATAATGCAGAACACAGGCGTAGATGAAATCCTCGAGACCATCAAACGTTTTGATGAAGCCTACAATGAAGACTGCAGTTATCTCAGGAGGGGCGCATCACACTTCGTCGGGTATGTTGGATCTGGATCCGGTTCTGCCGATGCTAGAGAAAACACCGACTCAGTTCTGGAGGCGATCGGAACAAACGCCAACGTACCCGCATCCTCAGATGAATCGATGACGTCAGCAGATTTCTAAAAGTTCTTCGCGGAGTATGAAGAGGAGTGTAACTCCAAAGCTGCAGAGGAAGAAGAAGCCATGGATGAAGGATCCGGGGAAAACTCTCCCAAAGCACAGGACGACATGGAAATCGGAGATAATCCCGAGGTCCAAATGTCCGAAAGTACCGATCAGAGCTTGACTTCGGTAAACGGACCCAAAGCCATCTTTGCTACCAGCGCTGCCAAGAAGGCAAAGAAGAAGAACAACACCCCAACAAAAGATCCTCCAGCAGAAGAGGTGATTGCCAAGGAATACGAAGAAGACTCGGATGGTGCACTTATCCCAGATGAGCCCAAAAAAGAAGAACCGGTGGATCGACACGTGATAACTGAAGGTGCGCGTAAATTCATCGATGCTGCATTAACCACACCTATCCCTACAGCGGCAGAACTTACTGCCGAAGAGCTGGATGAAATGGCCCAGGCCCTAGAAGCGCGTCGACAACAACTCCTGGATGAAGCCAAAAACATCGAGGAGGAGAAGAAAAGCATGGCAACTATGGAGAAATACAATTCCAGGGAACATCAGAAGACCAGGAAACGTCATACTCATGACAATGAATTCCCGCAGATAAACAAAGTCCTTTTCGGAGGAGAACTTGGGATGCCTCGACGCGACAGTAACGGGGATTGGGTGTATCCAACGCTAGTACAGAACACCGTTGCGGCTCGGGAAATCCTATCGGCTCTAGGCCTGGAGCAGATCCGGTTGGGAATCAAACTACTCAACAAAGGACTGGAGCAGCAAAAGGTCGCCCTGTCTGGAAGACAAAAACTGGTCTCAGATTCTGATTAATGTTGCACAGATCCGGCATGGGCCGACGTAAGACCCCAACATGTTCCGGAGCAACATCGTCGTTTCGACCGTCGGGAAGACAACTAATCAAGAACCGGACCTTCAGGACAGCACCACAAAGCTGCGCGTGGCTGGCGTAACGTTAACCCAGTTGTGGAGCAAGAGGCAATTGCTGCGCTGAAATCCGAGTAACCCTCCCCGGTGAGAGTCGAACGGCCGCAGGGAAGAAGATAAAGAGAAACGTCAGGAGGAGGACCGACAAAGAATGCCACCTCCTAGACATGCAAGCCGTCCGGACGATGGACGAAGGAACAACAGAAACCACGCTGAGTCAAGTCAACACAGGGCTCGTCACAATGAAGGCCCTCCCCAGAACCGGAATAATGACGCTCCGGATGGAGGCCGACGATCAGGCGGAAATAACCCAGCTGCTCCACCTTCTCCGCCAAGTAGCCATCACAACGGCTCCCAAGGAGGCCAAGGAGGGCGTCATGGTGAAGGAGGTGGTGGCAGAAGCCGAAGTGCGGCTCCAAGGCACCGCAGCTACAGTTGTCATTCGGGACGATCTTTATCACCGAACGACGCAAGGCATAGGATCAACTCCAATATAGAGGCGCGGCGCTATGAAAATGATGACATATACGTGGACCCAAAGTGCTTCGGACCATGCATAAGAGCTACAAGATTCCTAGAAGGATTTGCTATATAAAGACATATCCAAGCCTACGACGGTATAGCTCGGCCAGATACTTGGCTACAAGATTTCTTCAAAGCTTGCTGCATCGCCAAAGGCGGAAATAGCCTAGTCGCAACCTGATATCTCCCACTCATGTTGCGGAAGACAGCACGATCATGGCTCAATGAACTTCCGGAGAACACCATCCACACATGGTATGACATGCAAAGTGCGTTCTTTCGGAATTTCGAAGGCACATACCGGAGGCCCTGTACGGTTGGAGACCTATAGCGTTGCACCCAGAAAGCAAGAGAAACTTGCCGCGATTACCTCGGACGATGGATCAACACCAAGAACTCCTGCGAAGGAGTAACTGACCAAACTATGATTGAAGCTTTCATTGCAGGTCTCCCAATTGGTTTACTACGTCATCCTTTGAAGTGTGACAAGGTCACTGATTTGGGAGAAATGATAGAAACAACGAGCAAGTATGCAGATGCTGACGACGACGCAGAGGTATTACTCAATGCCTTAGCTGTGCCACAGTCGGCAAAACAACCAAAGCAACAGGCTCAGAAGCACAAGAATACCTTGGAAGAAAAACCCAACACGGAAACGGTAGTGCTAACTGCTACTTTGGGGTCTGGAAGACGAGGAGGACGTGGCGGTGGCCATGGACACGGTCGTGGGACGTCAAGAGTGCAAGGTAGAGGAGACCAGCAGCCTGGCAAAACCTACTCTTGGGCCGACATTGCCAATAACCATGTGTGCATCAACTAGACGCCAATGGGGGCTCGTCCCACATAAACGCCGAGTGTCGTTTCAACGACGACATTAAGAGAGATGATACCGCTGGCTATAGAGCTAAGCAGAAGAAGGGAAAGAAGAATCCCGAAAAGGATAAAGAGACCAAGGAAGATTCCGACATGGAGGAAGCTGATGCTTCAAATCCCAAGCTGGAAGGGAAGAAAAAAATTCTGACCAAGAAAGACACTTATGTCACCTTCCTCGGATCTCAGCCAACAAAGGTCAAAAAGGCAGTGCTACATGAGCTCAGTGCAATAGTTCCGTCTGTCCCTCAATTCTTGGACTAGTCGGAAGTGGCAATCACATTTGACCGCGCTGATCATCCGCCTAAGCTACAGGCGAGGAAAATACGCCTTAATCATTAATCCACTTATTGATGGTTATGGTTTCTCCAAGACTCTCATGGACGGTGGCATCAGTATTAATATTCTTCATGTTGAAACGCTACGCCGAATGAAGATCTCGGAGACCCAGCTGAACCATAGCTCTGTGATCTTTCACGGGGTTGTCCCAGGAAGATAAGCAAATTCCCTGGGAGAAATCACTTTGGATGTTACTTTTGGAACTCCAAAGAACTATCGGACAGAGGCACTTTCCTTCAAAGTGGTCCCGTTCAAGAGCGCGTACCATGCTGTATTCGGAGGTCCAGCTTACTGGGCTTTTATGGCTCGTCCGTGTTACGTTTACAATACGATGAAAATTCCAAGTCCCAACGGCGAGAGTGCGAGGATGGAAATGCCGCCTTTGCTGATGACGTGCTGCACGCCCAGGAGTACCAGGAGATCAAGAAGAGAATAGATCCGTCCGAGATGCCCGCAACGAAGAAGGAGGTGACAAAGCCAAATCCGGAGTTGAAGGCATCGGAGGAGACGAAGAAGACGCCGTTGAAGGATGATGACCCCTCCAAGGTGACCTAGATAGGCGTAGGCCTAGATAGCGCATAGGAAAGCGCGCTTGTCAAGTTCCTCCAAGCAAATCAAGATATCTTTGCATGGCAGCCCGAGTTAGCCGGATTCATAGAAGAGGTCATCCACAACTCGAGTTAGCCGGATCCATAGAAGAGGTCATCCACACTGAGTGGTCGGCCAATCCTGTAATGGTCCCTAAAAAGGACACCACTAATTTAAGGATGTGTGTTGATTATACTGCCTTCAACAAGGCTTGCCCCAAAGATCCGTTTGCTCTGCCTAGGATTGATCAAGTTATCGATTCTACGGCAGGCTCGGAACTCCTCTGTTTTCTCGATGCATATTCCGGTTATCACCAAATTTGGATGAAGGAATCTGACAAAGTCAAAACTACATTCATAACCCCCTTCGGAACCTTCTGTTTTGTTACGATGCCTTTTGGGCTAAAGAACGCAGGAGCTATGTACCAACGCACAATGCGGCGTTGCCTCCACGATCAAATCGGATGCAATGTACACGCATATGTGGATGATATTGCGGTGATGTCCAAAAAGAAGGAAACACTGATTTCCAACTTGGTGGAAACGTTCGCCAATCTACGAAAATACAACATAATGCTTAGAAATGTTTCTTTGGAGTCCCAGCCAGAAAATTGTTAGGTTTCATCGTGTCTCAAAGAGGCATAGAGGTGAACCGAGACAAACTCAAGGCTATACTCAATATTTCTAGGCCAACTCGCCTGAAGGACGTACAAAACTAACATGTTGCATTGCTGCAGTCAGTCGGTTCGTAAGCCAGCTCGGTGAAAGAGCCGCACCATTATACAAACTCTTGAAAAAGACCAAGGATTTTGTGTGGACCGAGGAAGCTGAAGCCGCACTACAAGACCTGAAGAAAGTACTCTCATCTGCTCCTATCCTTGCTGTGTCGGAGCCATAGGAACCGATGTTGCTCTATCTTGCTGCGACAAACAAAGTCATCAATATTGTTATGGTAGTGGAGAGACCGGAGGAAAATCAGGAACACTTGGTGCAGCGTCCGACTTACTTTGTCAGCGAGGTCCTGACAGAATCGAAACAGTGGTATCCGCACTATCAAAAGTTGGCTTATGGTGTGTTCTTAGCATCTCGTAAGCTACGACATTATTTTCAGGAGCATCCAATTACCGTGGTGAGCACAGCTCTCATGAGAGATATAATCAACAACACTGCCGCCACAGGACGTGTCGCCAAATGGGGTATAGAGCTCTCGGCTTTCGATATTGAGTACAAACCTCGGACAACAATCAAATCCCAAATCCTTGCTGACTTTGTTGCTGAGTAGACAGAGACGAAGGAAAATATGACCCTCCCTTAGTCGGAATATTGGAACGTATATTTTGATGGGTCTAAGGCTCGCGGGGGCTCGGGGGCTGGCGTGGTTCTCAAATCACCCCAAGGAGATAAACTTCTATACGTGTTGCAGATCCACTTCACAGCGACAAATAATATTGCCGAGTATGAAGCACTGTTGCACGGAATCCGGATTGCTAAGGATATCAGCATTCGACGTTTGATGTGTTATGGAGATTCCCATCTTGTTGCTCAACAAGTTTCAGATATTTGTAATGCAAATAAACACATGGCAACATATAAAGCTGTCGTGGATGATTTATCTAAATCGTTCGAAGGGTTTGAGGTTCAACACATCCCTCGAGCAGAAAATGAGGAAGCAGATGCACTATCTCAAATAGGCTCTGCACGGAAAGAGGTCCCGGATGGCGCTTTTTTAGAGCACCTCAAAGTTCCCTCAATAAAGGGAGTAGACGAGGAATATCCGACCAAATACGACTCACCTTTGATAGCAGTTATGGATGTAATTCCCAGCTGGACTCAACCCTACCTTGATTATTTAGTAGACGGCAAATTACCCGAAGATGAAGTTCTGAGCCGGAAGATCATCCGACGAGCAAAAACCTACACTGTGGTTAGTGGTGAGCTCTATAAGCGGAGTGTGTTTGGGGTTTTTCAACGCTGTGTATCTCCAGAAGAAGGAGTGGAAATCTTAAGAGAAATCCACGAAGGTGAGTGTGGTCACTAGGCTATAGCCAAATCTTTAGTGGCAAAAGCTTTTAGACATGGTTTTTCTGGCTTACAGCCAAGGAAGATGCCGAAAGGCTGGTCAAGACGTGCAAGGGCTGCCAAAAATACGCCAAACAAGCTCATGTTCCGGCTGATCAGCTGCGAACAATACCTATAACATGGCCTTTCGCGGTCCGGGGGCTTGACATGGTAGGACCGTTTAAACGGGCTCCAAGTGGATTTACTCACCTCTTAGTGATGGTGGATAAATTCACCAAATGGATTGAGGCTAAACCCGTCACTAGTTGTGATGGAGCAACAGCCATAAGGTTTGTTGAGGATGTTATAATCCGGTATGGTTATCCCATAGTATTATCACGGTCAACGGGAGTAATTTCTCTATGGGAGAACTGGCCGAATTCTGCAACGAACAAAATATCCGGCTTGACATTGCGTCAGTCGCACATCCACATGCTAATGGACAAGTCGAAAGAGCAAATGGTTTAATCCTACAAGGTCTAAACCCGAGACTCGAAACACCACTACGACGTGCTGCGGGGGCTTGGGCGGAGGAATTACCCTCTGTAATATGGAGTTTACGAACAACTCCGAACAAGGCAACCAGATACATACCTTTCTTCTTGGTCTATGGCGCAGAAGTAGTACTTCCTAGTGATCTGATTCACACTTCTCCTAGAGTGGCCGCGTATATCAAAGGGGATGCCGAGATCTCTCGACAAAATGATCTCGACTGTTGGGGGGATACCCCCGGGTAGGGTCACGCCGGGGTATAATGGCCGAGTTAGCGGAGGTCCGGCAAGGTCAAAGCAAGTGTTGGCCGAGTCACCTCAAGGCAGGCCGAATCACGGAGTAACCCAGACCGGAGGATGTCCACTTAACTAAGTCCCGACTGACTTATGTCGTATGCTGGCACGATTTAAATAACTTGTATGCAGGTACCCATGTGGCCGGATCAACCAGGCACGATCCGGGTTATATCAGGCTTGCGAGAGAAGGAAGGTATCTCGCTGGTCAAAAGGTGGCCACTGTGTGCAGAGCGTGAGCGAAGCGGACAGAGGTCAGGACCACCGAGGTGTGGCCGACAAGGGTGACGCTGCCTGTGTCGGATGACACAGGCGCCGCAGAGGCTCGCGTAGCCTCTGCATGGCTTACGCTAGGGAAAAGTGACCCGGTCGGTTTTCTATTTTGGGAAGAGGCATATTCCCTGGAATATGCCTCCACTTATGCCCTAATTGGAGACCTAGCCACCCCTATATAAGGAGGGCTAGGGCATCTGTGGAAAGGGTTGAGCTTTACTTGGTTATTCTCTAGTATGTTCCTGAGGGCTAGCTAGTGGAGAGAGTAAGAGAGTTCCTTCTTCCTCCTCTCCCCAATACAGCTTAGGGAGCACTTGTAAATCTTGGAAACCAACTAAATACAAAACATCTGTGTGTGGAATCACCTCACTATCCCTCCCTGGATTCCTTTAGTGCATATTGTCCCCACCTTTATCCTATCCATGGCATCTGTCGTGACACCACCACGACAGTTGGCGCCCACCGTGGGGCTAGCAGCGCTAGCAGGAGTGAAGATCCGGACGGGAAACATCATCAGCACCGGCGAACGCATCGTCTCTGGGCTTGTTCAGCGCTTTGGAGTGCTGGACTTTGTCAGCGACAATGCTGGCTGCTTCGGCAAGCGACCTCTCTCGTGCAACGGCCTCTTCGTCAAGCTTGGCGCACACAAGATCTACGTCGCTGTCGATGTGTCGTGCGTTCACCCGCGGCACGTCGTCGAGGGAGGCGAGCCACCCCTTAGCGTGGCTCGTGGGGTGCATATCGCTCGCTCCCCTGACCGTGCTGAGGTGATGATGATTGCGCCTGAAGTTGGCGCGAGCAAGGATCCGGCACCAGATCCAGAGGTAACACCAAAGGCACCGAGGAAAAGTAGAGGTCCTCCACTAGAGAGGCAAGAGAATGTGCTACAACAGGCGATAGATAGCCTAGAGAGCCCCATAGCACCTGCAGTAGATCCGGCGCGGGCTCAGGCCGAGTTAGAGGAGACTAGGCAGAAAATACTAGAGGGTGCGAAAAAGATAGCAGCGGCTCAGCAGTCGTTGAACATGACACTGCGTGAGTAGTCAAAGGCAAATAAGGTAGATGCTGTAAAAGTGAAGGGGAGAAACCTTATCAGTGAAATGAACAAAGAAGGTGATACTAGAGTTGAGGAATCAGAGAACGTTCTTTCCGTGGGGCTGCCGAAGTATAGTACCCCGACAAAGAACCTCAGAGCAGCAGATGCAGCTGCGTCCGAGTTAGAGGGTTTGACGGGTGAAGCCCGAAAAAGATAGCAGGATAGGGTCAATGAGTTAGTTGGGATCGCAAACAGACAAAATGAAGAGTTACTCAGGGCTAATCCGGGAATAGTTGGGGCCTCCAAAGTCGTTCACTCAGCAGTAGGTAACCCGTAGAAATCTGCTGTAGCTGCATCATCGCCTCATGGTGACCCAAGAAGAGAGGAGGTGGTAACCTCAGCGAGGAGAAACAAGCAGATAGTCCCATATGACCCGGCAAGGGCAGGGAAAGGAAAAGAAATGCAGAGAAATGAGGATCGACAAAGTGTGAGCCGAGGTGAAGCTGGCCGAGGTAACCGCGAGCAAGGCAATATCGGTCAGGGAAACGCTCTAAATGGCAATGCCGGACAGCGTAACTCGGCGGGTGCAGGGCAACCGCAGCAGCGAAATATACCACGGCAAGAGCGAAGTGCCGACCAAGGTATCCAACAGAGAGCAGCTCCACAGGAGCAAGATAGATACAATGATGGTGATTCGGAAATGGTGAACGCAGGATACCCTAGGCCGGACTATCACATGATAGGGTCAAGGTTGGGAAGCAGGAACTTGATGCCTGATGACGCCATGTTAAAATTGGATCGGCTTTATAGGTCGGAGCAGATTGAGTGTCACGGTCCTTCGGGTCCTGCATGTTTTGGGCCCCGGATCATGAAGGATCCTCCGGTGCCTAACTTCCTATTTCCTAGAGGCACAAAAACATATGACGGTAGCACCAAGCCGGAGGATTGGTTGATCAACTACGCGAAAGCGGTGAAAATTGCTACAGGAAACTTGAGATGGGCTGTGAGATACATACCTCAAATGCTGGAGGGACCAGTGAGGGTATGGCTAAACAACTTACCACCTGGAAGTATCAACTGTTGGATTGATTTCGAGGAAATGTTTGTCAGTAACTTCTCGAGCACGTATCAGAGGCCGAATAGCCCACATACCTTAGCAATGTGCAAGCAGAGACCGAATGAGACGGACCAGGAGTTCTTAACCCGGTGGTGCACAATGCGAAATTCATGTGAGGGCGTGATTGAGTCACAGGCCATAGGATGGTTTGCACAAGGATGGAGATATGCAAGCATGTTGTGGCAAAGGTTGCAAAGGGATATGCCAACTACACTAGCAGAGACAACATGGATCGCTGATTCGTATGCCTTGGGTGATCCGACTCAACCTAGGCTTGTGTCGAGCGAGTCAAATGAGGAGTACTACCAGCGAGATGGAGCTGGGTCATCCCGGCAGAATGACTACCGGGGTAAGAGAAGAGATGATAGGCCGGATTACAGGTACAGTTCACAACAAGTTGTAGTTGTAAATCAAGATCAACCCGGAGCAGGGAGTAATCAGCGTCAGAAAACTGGAGGGCAACAATGGACTCCAAGAAATGATGGCAAGAAAACTTGGATGCCAGGGCAGAAGAAATAGTGGCAAGAAAAGAAGGACCGACCGAGGTATACCTATGAGGCAATGCTCGATGAGCCGTGTAAATTTCACACGCCAAATCTGAGTAGCCCGGCGGGTCACACGACTCGGCAATGTGAATGGATGAGGAAGATAGAAGAAAGTGGTTCAGGGAATGCTCAGGCACCTTGGAACGATCAACCTCGGCAAGAGTTACCCCGGCAGCAATTGCTCTCCGGAGCGAACACGCAACAGTTAATGTTGCCTCCACCTCCGCCAAGGTATGAAAACCATGAGAGAAGGGATGCAGTGCATCAGGTGGAAAACCAACATCAGCCAGATCAGAGGTATCCCGGAAATGAGGGTAGAAATGAATACAGAGAGCATCACCAGAGTTATTTCGTGTTTACTATAGAGGAAACAGATAGAAGAGTTTGCAGCGCCGACATATGGAGGTGAATGCGGTAATAACCTTAGTGACGAGGTATATGCCTTGGTCAGATCAGGAAATCACCTGGAATATCAACGATCACCCCAAGCTCATGCCAAGCCCTGGTTCATATGCGTTAGTGCTGGACCCGACGTTCATCAGGCCAAATATCATTGTGAGATTCTCAAAGGTGCTGATAGACAATGGCAGCAGCATTAATATAATGTATGTGGATACAATTCGCAAGTTGGGTATCCCGGAGAACATGCTCCAGGCCACGAGAACAACTTTCCATGGCATTGTGCCAGGCATTTCCTGTGAACCCATTGGGAAGGTCCGGGTAGATGTGCTATTCGGCACCAGAGATAACTTCTGAACTGAAAACTTGGACTTTGAGGTGGTGAACCTAGAAAGTGCGTATCACGCGTTATTCGGCAGTCCTGCCTTGAACAAATTCATGGCAATTTGTCACATCAGTTACCTAAAGATGAAGTTGCCCGGGCCAAATGGAGTAATCACTATAGCGGGAGATTTCCGACGTTCCATTGAGTGTGCATCGGCCGGGTCTAACCTGGCCGAGTCACTCGTGATCACACAGGAAAAGAGAAAGATCCAGGAGGTGGCGGCATTGGCTCAATCCGCTCAGCAATATATGCCGGCGCTGAGTAACCCGCATGGAAGTGTTTCGTTTCAAGCAACGAAAGATACAAAGAAAGTGCACGTTGATGACTGTTCCCAGAGTGCACCGTAACAATTGGTGCCGGGTTAAATGACAAATAGGAAAGCGAGCTCATCAACTTCCTCCGTGAGAATCGGGATATTTTTGCTTGGTCCACACAGGACTTGCAAGGTGTTCAAAGGGAGTTGGCCGAGCACTATTTGAATGTGAGACCCGGAGCAAAGCCGGTGAAGCAACCTCTCCGATGCTTCGCCAAAGATAGGAGAAAAGTCATTGGAGATGAGATAGCCCGGCTCCTAGTAGCTGGGTTCATCATGGAAGTACTTTACCCAGATTGGCTATCTAATCCGGTGCTGGTGGAAAAGAAGAAAGATGATCCGAATGTGGCAGTGGTTTGGCGTATGTGCATCGATTATATGAACCTGAATAAGGCGTGCCCAAAAGATCCATTCCACTACCGAGAATAGATCAAGTCATAGATTCTACTGCTGGGTGTGAACTGTTGTTATTCATAGATGCATATTCTGGTTTCCATCAAATACCTCGGAATCCGAATGATCAAATAAAGACTGCGTTTATCACCCCGTATGGGGCTTATTGCTATCGCACCATGCCTTTTGGTTTACGTAATGCAGGGGCAACGTACCAAAGATGTATGCAAAAATGTTTGCACGACCAAATAGGTCGAAATGTGCAAGTATATGTGGATGATGTGGTTATAAGAACCAAGGAAAGCAAAACGCTCCTTGATGATATCAGGCAAACATTCACGAACCTAAGACGATTCGGGATGAAGCTTAACCCAGAAAAATGTACCTTAGGTGTCCCGGATGGAAAATTACTCAGATTTCTTGTATCCAGTCGTGGTATCGCAGTTAACCCAACTAAAATCCGAGCCATAGAGCGAATGCAGCTGTCGAACTATCTTAACGATGTCCAGAAATTCACTGGTTTCCTAGCATCTTTAGGTCGGTTTGTATGCCGGATGGGAGAAAAGGCATTGCCTCTCTATCAATTGATGAAAAAAGCGGACAAGTTCGTATGGACTTCGCAGGCCAACGAAGCCTTTATACAATTAAAGAAAATTTTAGCTACTGCACCAGTGTTAGCCTCTCCACTATCGAAAGAGCCAATGTTTCTCTATATAGCCGCAACCAATCGAGTTGTAAGTGCAGTGGTAGTGGTAGAGCATGATGAAGAGGGTAAGTTAGTGCAAAGGCCAGTCTATTACCTGAGCGAGGTATTATCCGCATCGAAGCAAAACTATCCGCACTATCAGAAAATGGCATATGGTGTGTACATGTCGGCAAAGAAGCTAAAAAACTACTTTGAAGAACACCCAATCAAAGTGATATGTGAAGCCCCTATTTCTGAGATAATGAGTAACAAGGATGCAAGCGGCCGAATCGCAAAATGGGAAATTGAGCTAGCCCCTTATGCTCCGCAATACGACAGGAGAGATGCGATCAAGTCTCAGGCCGTGGTTTCGTGGATTGGGCCGAGATGCAATACGAACCACCGTTACCAGATCCGAACTATTGGAGAATGCATTTTGATAGATCAAACACAAAAACCGGGTTAGGCGCCGGAGTTGTACTTACCTCGCCAAAAAACGACCAGCTGAAGTATGTGCTGCAGATCCATTTCGCAGCGTCAAACAATGTCGCCGAATATGAAGCACTTGTGCATGGGCTCAAAGTGGCAAAAGAAATTGGAATACGTCGGATCCAATGCTTTGGCGACTCGGATTTGGTAGTTCAGCAAGTCTCAGGGCAGTGGGACGCTCTTGATCCAAACATGGCATTGTACAGATTCCATGTGCAAAAGATATCTGGGTACTTTGAGGGATGCGAGTTTCACCATATACCCCGGCTGGAAAACGAGGCTGCCGACGTATTGTCGGTGCTCGGATCAACCCGACAAGCAATTCCACCGGGTGTAGCACTAGAACACCTCAGAAAACCATCTATCAGGCGGTCCCCCGAAACCGACTCAATCTACATCCCGGCAGATCTGGAGTCCGGAGCTGTACCCATGGACATTGACGTGGGAAGTGGTTCAGGAAACCCTGGGACTGCTTCGCAGAACCCGGGGACTACGCAACGCGACCTGGCCGAGGTTATGCCGGTGGAGCAAATGGAAGTAGATGAGGATGTGTTTCCATTGCGAGCTATACCAGCTTGGGCGCTACCCATATTTCAATTCCTGAAGGATGGAACTTTTCCCAGTGAAGAGGTGCTTTCCAGGCAAATTCAGAGGCGCGCAAAGGCGTACACAATCATCTATGCCGAACTATACAAGAGAAGTGTCACAAATGTACTACAGAGATGTGTTGACCTAGAAGAAGGGCTTGACATCCTCCGAGATATACATCAAGGGGAATGTGGGCATGACGCCTCATCCATAGCTTTAGTGGCAAAAGATATCTGGCATGGGTTCTACTGGCCAAGTGCCTTGGAATAAGCAGAAGATCTAGTAAGAAAGTGCAATGGTTGTCAGAGGTATGCAACCAAGACACATATGCCAATGTCGGAGCTCAAGACTATACCAATTACCTGGCCATTTGCTGTATGGTGTTTGGACATGGTTGGCCCGTTTAAACAAACAAGAGGGAACATGACCCACATCTTAGTCATGGTGGATAAGTTTACAAAATGGATTGAAGTAAATCCAATAAGAAATGTGATGGAGCTACGTCCGTGACATTCCTCAAAGATATCATATTGAGATACGGCTATACTCACAGTATCATAACGGATAATGGCACAAATTTTTCTGAAGGAGCATTTGCGCGATTCTGCCAAGATAAGAAGATCCGGCTGGACGTTGCCTTTGTAGCCCACCCCGCATCGAACGGACAAGTGGAGAGATCCAACGGATTAGTATTATCCGGGATAAAAACCCGGCTCATTGAGCCGCTGCAAAGATCAGCGGGGTGCTGGATAGAAGAACTACCAGCAGTACTGTGGAGTTTAAGAACAACTCCGAATCGATCAACAGGCTATACGCCATTCTTTCTGGTATATGGGGCAGAAGCTGTATTACCAGCCGACATAGAGCATGATTCGCCTAGGGTCACCCAATACACAGAAGCTGAAGTGCGAGAGGCCGGCCAAATGATGTTGATCTGCTGGAAGAAGCGAGAGAATTGGCATTGTCCAGATCCGCCATATATCAGCAAAATCTCCGACGTTATCATAGCTGGAAAGTAAACCCCCGAGTCTTCCGGGAAAGTGATGTGGTACTCCGGTTGGTACAACGTACTGCTGGCATGCATAAGCTATCCCCCCATGGGAAGGGCCATTCATTGTGAGCAAAGCATTGCACAATGACTCTTATTATCTTATCGATGCAAAACCACAGGAGAAGAACAAGGCGGGCAGGTCCGGCGAGGAATCTAAGCGTCCATGGAATGTAGCTCTACTTCGTTTGTTCTACACTTAGCAAAGAAGTGTGTGTATCCGAGTCTCTCATATGTCGGTATGTATGCCGACAATGAGCTTATCAATAAAATCTTGGCACCTCGAGCAGTAACTCGGGGACTGCCTTAGTGATATTTATTGTTTTCTGTATATGTTATTTATATGCTGGCTTGCGTAAGTTACTTCTACCTAAGACGGATTAGTAGTGTGTGAGCACCAAAAACTCAACTCTTCGATTTGCTGCTGTCTAAAAAGATTTAGCTTCATGGCAAGCAAGAGAACAAGTTTAGAATTGCGTAGCACACGAAAAACAACTAAGGTAAAGAACTTAATTGAGCCGACATTTGCTATTTGGACTAACTTTATGTTTACATTGTTTTTACTACGCTGAATTATTTTGAGCTAGTCCTAAAGTTTCTAAGTATTGTTAAGTCAATTTTTGAAACTGCGACTCGTAAGTCATAAAACCGAAACAAGGTAGACACGAGCTGGGCCAAGAAATTGGAGAAACAAGAAAATGAAACTCGGGGACTACACCCAAGTTAATCCGACACAAGAAACTTAGTAGCAAAATATAACTTTTGTGCTTAATACATTTGCACCCGGCATACCGGGGATCTGATAAACTGCAAAGTGTTTGTTGGTGATCAAGGAGCAGCAGGGGGAGGTAACTCGGTGCCAGTAGGTGCAACTCCGGCCTCAGCTTCAGCATCACCTTCACCTTCTTCGACGTCCGGGGCTTCGTCCTCTTCCTCCTCACCCGAACCATCTTCGACATATTCGTCGTCGGCAGCACCAAGGAAGCTTGGTCCCTCATTCCATTGATGGATGGGGGCATACTGAATGAGGTTATGGGTGCAAGTCTTGCGCTGAGCTATCCAATCCGGTTCATTGGACCACCTTGATCCGGTGCGGATGCGCTCAAGAAGATTGAGATTGATTTTCTCATATCAAGTGAGCACGTAGTGGAGGACAATTTCAGCTCCTGCGCGTCCAGCGAATTCCCTCCAAAGGTCAAGCTGGGTCTCGCACTCCATTAACTTGGCAACAAGAGCAGTGGCCCCCTCCGGAGTATCTTCATCAGGCCAAAAGGCATTGAAGATCTGGATTGCCACATCGAGGATATGCTTACCATAGTTCTTCACAATCTCAACGCGAGAAGATAAGCTCACCAGCAGGTCCTCCATGTCATAGGGAATAATTTTAGCGCCAGGACCAACTGGGGTACCCCTCTTCTGGTGGAACTTGGCAATGGCAGTGGTTGCAATGGCATCACCCTCCGGAAATTTGTCTGAAAACAAGACACGTGAAACAGGTGAGGGAGGTTGACCCGGAGAGATTCATGCCGGCTGAAGGAAAAGAACTTACGAGAAATATGGCTGTGGATCCGGGTCAACTCCTTGGTGTAGTTGTCACGCCTCTTCCAGAGTTGCACAAGTTCAGCTTTCGCCGACTCAAGATTAGCGTCGAACTCCTTCAGCAGTTCTTGATCCTTGGCAATTTGGAGGTTCAGACGTTCTCGCTCTTTAGTAAAATCTTGGCCAGCTTTATCCATCTCGGATTTGTGGAGCGCCTTGAGTTTTTTCATTTTTTCCTTAAGTTTGGCAATCTCATCATCTTTGCTCCTGAGGAGGGCGAGCTCATCATCCTTCTTCTTGAGTTCGGCCTGATGCTTCCCTGCTTGTTCGATAAAATGCAGCATCATATCAGGCACGGGCACACTATCTTCAAGAGTTGCTGGAACAGTTTGTTGACCCGGCAAAGCCGAGGTATGAATATTTGCCGAGCCAAGAAGAAAAGGAGATAGAGCGCGGAGGAAGATTAAGCAAAAGTGACTTACCCTTTATTTGGTCCAAAATTTTCCTCATGAGGATGTTCTCAGCCTCCACTCCGGCTGCCCAATCCAAATAAAAGATTAGTTCGGTGGGAAAAGACAAAGAAAGATAGAAAAGTCAAAGGAAAAACTTACACCTTTTCTCGAATTCGGCGAGAAGCGTAGTATGTTTCGAGCGCAGCAACTTATGGGTGTCCAAAAGACGCTGAAACTCAGCGCTCCGGTGATTGGTAGTCACCTGAAAAGAGCACATACGGATAGCTTAGTCATGTGCGTATTCGAAGTGTACAAAATCCGGGCCAAGTGGAACTTAACCCGGCTCTAGGTGTGTGCATATTCGAAGTGTACAAAATCCAGGCCAAGTGGAACTTAACCCGGCTCTAGGTGTGTGCATATTTGAAGTGTACAAAATCCGGGCCAAGTGGAACTTAACCCGGCTCTAGGTGTGTGCATATTCGAAATGTACAAAATCCGGGCCAAGTGGAACTTAACCCGGCTCTAGGTGTGTGCATATTCAAAGTGTACAAAATCCGGGCCAAGTGGAACTTAACCCAACTCTAAGTGTGTGCATATTCGAAGTGTACAAAATCCAGGCCAAGTGGAACTTAACCCGGCTCTAGGTGTGTGCATATTCGAAGTATGCAAGATCCGGGCCAAGTGGAACTTAACCCGCTCTAGGTGTGTGCATATTCAAAGTTACTAGGGAGCTACGCTAATTCTCTAAGGAGCATCCGGCCGAGTAACAATGTTACTCCCCTGGAGGCTCGGGGACTAATGGTTATATGACTAAGCACTAGTGCATGTTAAAGAAAAAGCAAGGTAGCATACCTCCATCATCCGACCCGCAAGGTTGATAGCCTTGGCGGCTGTGTTCATCTGTGCAACAATCTCTGCAGGTCCGAATTTCTCCGGGTGATCATCGTTATGGACGAACTCCGCCTTGTTCCAGTTATTAACGAACTCGATCAAGGTCGGAGGATAGCGTTCTCCGCTAAGCATGTTAGGCGCGATCAAACCCTTAGCATGGATTTCCCTCCTTTCAACCTGGGCAACAACGGGGCTAGTGTGCAATACAAGTTGCACATCAGCTGACCCGGCAGCGGTATCCTTCTTCGGCGCGATCTTCTTCGAAAGCATGGATGCAAGTGTACGTTGTCCAGCCTCGATAGATGCTGTCCTAGCGGCGTCAGAAGTTTTCTTTACCTTAGGTTGCTGCTGGGAAGTTGAGGTTTGGGCCGCGGATTTGGCCTTGGGAGTTTCCTTAGTGCTAGCCTTGGTGCTGCTGGTGCCTTCTCGCCGAGTCTTGGAAGACTCAGACGAGGCGAAAGGGCTTGGTGCTGTTGTTGATGCTTGTGCTGATGTTGTTGGTGCTGGCGCTGGTGCTTGTGCTGGCGTTTGTCTTGGCGGGGGTGCTGTTGGTACCTCGGATGTAGCTAGTTGCGGATGAGCCGAAGAGGAATTGGGAGCAACCGTACCTCCGCAAAGCCACTTCCCCCTGTTCCGAGGTTGCCCTCCTCTGGACGAGGTGGGCTAGAACCCAGAGCAGCCGCTAAACCCTCCTGGATGGGGCTCAACGGGCGTGTATTATTGCCGCGAGAGGGAGAAGGGCTATGTCGGAGCGGCGAGGCGATGCCGGATCCGCTCTGAGGAACCTCCACCGCAGCCCTGCCGAATCAAACGACGAACAATAAGTTACTATAGAAGAAAGGCACGAAGCAGAAAATTGCATAAGGAAGAAGTGACTTACTCATCAGAGGTCAAAGGCTCCTTGGGCTTGCAAGCTCTCCGGGTTATGGCCTTGGTTGTAGGCTTGATGGTAGCTTTGTCTGCGGACTTCTTTCGTCTCTTCGTTGGTTTGGAAGGTCCGGAAGAAGAAGCAGATGTGGCCGCCCTTTTCTTTGACGCGGCCGGGACTGGCTCACCCGTGGCAAGGGGAGGATCTTCATGGATGTTCCCACCCGGGTTAGCTGATGTCGGAAAGGCGTAAGAAAGGGGGACATCGTCAAATGCTTCCATCACCTCAACATCGGAATCATCTTCATCATCAGGCCAATCCCTTAAGGAAGAGAAGTTACCAGTGGGTCGTTTAGTGGCATCGGGGAACGACAGGAACATCTCTTGATCCGGCTCATCCTCGGCCGAGGCATCTCGATCATTCGCCCACTTGAGAGAAGGCTCGGTGCCATCCTCAAGAGTTTGCTGAAGAAATATCTAAGAAAAATAAAATGCGAAGGGATCAAACAAACAACAAATTTCGACATATGATTTAACTCAGAAAAATATTGGATCACGAGATTTACCGCAGGAGGAAGCCTATCTCGGCAGAAGTGCTCGATCCCCCACTCCCAATCAGCGGAGAAGTTTTTGTTAGTAGTAAAGAGGGCCTTGACCCGGCGGAATATCTCGGTATTTCTCAACATGAATGAGGAGGTCCGGTTGGGGTCAAGGCGCCAACTCATGTGGCAAAGCTTTTGAGTGCGTTTCTGGAGAGGGGAGATCCGGTTGCGGACGAATGTGATCATCTCGTCCTCATTGCGCAGTCCCTCATCCTTCAGCTCCTGGAACCATTTGTTAACTTGGTTCGCCAGGATATTGGGTTTCTTGGAGATCCGGTCCCACAGATCCGGATTAGGAGGACCCGGAGCGTAGGGGCACAACCGGATCAGATCTCCAGTCGTGCCATTTCTGACATAAAAGAAGGTTCGGGCCCAGCCCTTACAAGAATCAAGCCCCGTGACTCAGGGAAAGACGGACTATTTCCAAGGAGAAATAGAGGCATCACCGAACTGCTTAAGTTGTTTGTCCTCCGGGTCAAGCTCTCTATTCAAAATCACATTCTAGCGAAGACCGAAAAACCGGATCCAGAGCTCCTTAGTGGGCCACAATCCGACGTAGCCCTCTATGGTGGAAGCAAAAGAAGAAAGGGAAGTGATGGCGTTCGCCAGAAGGTGGTGCGGTTGAAGCTCGTAGGTGCTGAGCCAATCATGTCAGAAGGCGCTAACAGGGAGCCTGAATCCATGCTGGAAGTGGGAGAGAAACACTATGAACTCACCCGGATTGGGTGAGGGAGCGAGCTCCTCGGCGGCGAGGCAGGAAAGGATGCCCTCTGGGATACGGCGCGCGCGGTAGAGCCAGTCGAGGTCGTCCTGGCATACCCGGGACACAGCCCAGGCGCCGTGCTCTGCGTTCTCCACATCCTCCTCCATCTCCTGTTCCACGACAGTGAGATCCTCTTCTGTCATGTCTAGGTCACTGTCCTCACTGGCCTTATCGGCGGTGGGGGGCAGTGCCTTGGACTGGCACGGACCCGTGGCGATGGAGATGTGTGGCAGTGGCGGTGATGCTGGTGCACGAGGAACGGTGCGGCTGCGGTGCAACTAAGTAGGTGCGGTGGCGGCGGCGCTGTAGTTAGGAAGAAGAAGAAGAAGAAGAAGAAGAAGAGGTAGAGGGGCGCTAGGATGGGGAAAAGTCCCAAGGGGCGCGCCTCTCCCCTATCTAACCACGCCCGGGCTGGGTTAGTGGGATCGTGTGGTGCGGAAGGGCCACATGGTGTGGCCAAGTATAATCTGGATCAGCCAATTAGAGGCGAGCCACATGAAGGGCCACAGGGCGTAGGAGATCCCATGATGTGACGTGGTGATACAGTTAACGAGGAGACAGACACAATGTGACGTGTGCAACAGTAACACCTGACATTAACTACGGCAGTAACTGGCGCATGCCCTTAAAAATGAGGCAAAATAATGATTACCCTCCACGTGGGGAAGCGTAGGAGAGAAGGAAGAATAACTCGGATAACTACGGGGTGACGTGGCCAATGAGTGAAAACTCGGAATGTGCCAAGGGAAAAGATAGCCAATGAAATCCGAGATATGAGGTAACTCGGAAAAGGGAGCAAAAGGATCGGCAAAATTGAACCTGCTGTGGCCTTAGCAGCTGAGGCTGCTAAGACCGCACCAACTTCCGGGAATAATGTTGGGGGGATACTGCCGGGTAGGGTCACGCCGGGGTATAATGGCCGAGTTAGCCGAGGTACGGCAAGGTCAAAGCAAGTGCTGGCCGAGTCACCTCAAGGCAGGCCGAATCACGGAGTATCCCGGAGAGGAGGATGTCCACTTAACTGAGATCCGACCGACTTATGTCGTATGCCGGCAGGATTTAAATAACTTGTATGCAGGTATCGGTGTGGCCGGATCAACGAGGCATGATCCGGGTTATATCAGGCTTGCGAGAGAAGGAAGGTATCTCGCTGGTCAAAAGGTGGCCACTGTGTGTAGAGCGTGAGCGAAGCGGACAGAGGTCAGGACCACTGAGGCGTGGCCGACAAGGGTGACGCTGCCTGTGTCGGATGACGCTGGCGCCGCAGAGGCTCACGTAGCCTCTGCATGGCTTACGCTAGGGAAAAGTGACCCGGTCGGTTTTCTATTTTGGGAAGAGGCATATTCCCTGGAATATGCCTCCACGTATGCCCTAATTGGAGACCTAGCCACCCCTATATAAGGAGGGTAGGGCATCTGCAGAAAGGGTTGAGCTTTACTTGGTTATTCTCTAGTATGTTCCTGAGGGCTAGCTAGTGGAGAGAGTAAGAGAGTTCCTTCTTCCTCCTCTCCCCAATACAGCTCAAGGAGCACTTGTAAATCTTGGAAACCAAAAAAAATACACAACATCTGTGTGTGGGATCACCACACTATCCCTCCCTGGATTCCTCTAATGCATATTGTACCCACCATTAGCCTATCCATGGCATCTGCCGTGACACCACCACGACATCGACTTAGTCGAAAAAGTTCGCGTCATTGCTGAAATGAGATCAACAGCCTATCAGCAGAAGTTACGCAAGTATCATAGCCAGAGAGTCAGAAACAAATCTTTCAATAAAGGCGATTTGGTTCTCCGGGTTGTGCAACAAAGAAAGCACAAACTTTGCCTAGTATGGGAAGGACCCTTTTTAGTTAGTCGAGTATTGCACAATGGTTCGTACTACTTAACTGATATGAGGCCAGTCAAAGAAAGACCTGCAACTAAGAAGAGAAAGAGAGCCGGAGGCAGTACAAATCCGGATGAGTTAGACATACCGTGGAATATTGCTCAGCTACGTCCCTTTTATTCTTAGTTTCTCCTTCTTTGTAATTGTCGTGGAAATGGCCACGGCAGTCGCTGTAGTAGGTAGGGATTGATTTAATTGGGGGCGAGATCCGGCGGCCATCTGCGGTGTGAGATGGGGGCATATGCACATGGGTTTACCTAGGTTCGGCCCCCAGAGGGTAAGGACCTACTCCTGCTAGATTAGATTATTGGAAAGCGAGTTACAGGGGTGGCGAGCTCGGCGTCTAAGCAGCGAGTCGCTTGAGGGGGTGTATGATGGAACGTAAGTCCCGAGGATACCCTCGGGAGGTTATATATGAGTTACCTCGCTAGGTTTTACAAGTTACAACCGAACAAGAGATGGATTCAGAGGCTTTGACCTAATCCGACTAGGCTTCTGGTACGCTTCTGGGCTTCTAGTCTCTAGTCGTTGGGCCTTCATCTTAGTCGCATTTTAGTCGCCGTCAGGTAGGCCCACTCGTGAGACCTTTTGGCCCAACCGAAACGTCCGGCTGGGTACACCCCAGTCAGCATATCCCCATCAGTAGTCCCTGAGGCCATCGTTGAATCGAACGTAGGTGGTCATTTGGCAGTCGGAGTAGGCGAGTCCAATTTGGACGCCCAGTCGAATCGGCCATGGACTCCACTGAAACCAAGGAAATTTTCCCCAGGCTCCCAGTCGCTTCTCCAGCGAATGTCACGGCTGCCAAGTCGCTGCTTTGGCGAGTGGACAGGACTAGTTGCCAGCGAGTAGAACAGAGGAGTTGGACCGTCAACCTGGTCAAACTATCCGTTGGATATTCCAACGGTAACTTCGGCGTAATTACCGCAGGTAACGGCTACCCCAGGTAACTTCTCCAGCGAATTACCGCAGGTAACGGATATTCAAACTATCCGTTGGATATTCCAACGGTAACTTTGGTGGGTAGCATTCCTCCATAAGGGTAGTGGCGAATCAACTCTACAGATCCTTCCCCGTATTCTTCATTCTCTCTCATTCATTCTTTCTGCCTTCCTTCGATTCGATCCTTCCGCACTGAGCGACTCCACATCCTTTCCAATGGCACCTCCCAAAGGCTCATGTGGGAAATCCAAGTGCACCACGGCTCAGCTCAAGTCCTTCGAGGACACCGGAGTCCTCCGTAAGGGGAACTGGCGGGTTCCCCTCCCTCCGAGACCGAGCTTATACCGCGAGCCGGTGAATTCATTTGTTTCCCCAGCCATATAGAGAGAGGATTAGGGTTTCCCACCTCGCTTTTATTCCGGCGCTTCTGTGCATATTACGCAATCAAACCATTGGATCTTGGCCCGCACAGCATCGAGCAGCTGGCGATCTTTGTCGCCTTCTGCGAGTGCTACCTCAGCTGCAGGTCGTATTTCCCGCTGTGGCTAGAGCTCTTTCATGGTTGCATCGGGCGCGAGGCATCCGACGACTTGATACTGGCGGCCGGCAGCGTCACGTTTCAATTGAAGCCGAAGGCCAACTTCATGAAGCTCCTTCTGCCGAAGAAAGCCGCCAGCGAGTGGAAGAAGAGCTGGTTCTATGTGAAGGAATCCACTCCCTCTAGCGAGGTGGCGCTTCCCGAGTTTGTCGCCGAAAGGAGCGTGCCTCGTTGGCTGGCGCCGAAGAAGCTCCGTGAAGACTAGAAGATGGCCGTCGCGGAGATGATGGACCAGATCCAGAGGTTGAAGGACCAGGGGTTAACTTCCATCATCCTTTACAACAGCTGGCTCGGGCGGCGTCTGGTTCTGCTAGCGGCTCGGCCGCATTGGATGTATGAGTATAGCGGGAAGCACGACCCCTCCCGAACCAGCAAAGAGTCGTGGGAGACCGAGGATTACATGGCCTCCCTGAAGAAGATCACTAACGTGGAGTTCACCATCGTATCGGTCGGGCTCACCCCATACACTCCCATGAAGAATGAAGCCCCCACGGTATGTTTTCCCTCAAGTCGCCATTTCCGCAATGTGATTGGCAGTCACATCATTTGGTATTTACTCGGGGTTGTTCTCAGCTGTTCCAGGTGTTGGAGGGCTGGCTCCCTCCGCTTGATGAAGAGGTTCCCCGGGAACTCGAAGAGGCCTCCGAAGGAAACTACTCCGAAAGCAGCGAGGCAGAGGAGGAGGTTCCTCCCGCAGCGCCTACGGCTTGCAAGACTCGCATGCAGAAGCAGCACGAGTTCAAAGTGAACCGCAGCCTTGACGAACACGAAGGAGGCGGCGAGATCGTGTAGGAGCACACCTCCCGGCGCACGGCCACGCCATCGAAGCCGGCGTGCAAACCGAAGTCGCCAGCGAAGAAGCCAACGTCACCACCCAGGTCGCCGCTGGTGTTTGAGTCAGATGATGACTCTGACGATGAAGACACCCCCGAAACACCGCACAAGGTCCTAGAGGATGCGATTCCGATGAAGGGGTTGGAGGGCGAGGACACCGAGGCGGCATTAGAGGTTCCTCTAGCGGTGATTACGCCAATGGTTTCGAGGGTACCAAGCCAGGAGGTGGCTAAGGCAGCGGCGTCAAAGTCACCATAGCCGTCAAGAGCGACCGCGTCTTCGGAGCCAGAAATTCCGGCGACCGCGACTTCGTCGTCGAGGAAGTCCGCGGTGTCATGGGCTTCAGGCGTCTTCGAAAGGGGTCTCACGTGCAAGCTAGGGCCGGAATTGGATAAGCCCGCCCACATCAGCACCGGTCTGCGTGTTCTCCCAGTCACCAAGTACGCTTCGAATTCTCCATTCCAAGTCGTGTTCCTTTTTTGTGTTGTCTCTGTGTTGATTTTGGAATTTTGATAGGTCTGGAGTCAAGAAGATCGGTCGTCCTTCAGTGGCGAAGATTCCGCTGGTCACGACCACAGGAGAGGGCGACCTCCCCAAGAAGAGGAAGTCTGCTGATGACACAGTGACCGTGGAGGGCGTGAAGAGGAAAAAAGGCGGTGCCGACGATTCCGTGGAGATGACTAGCGCCAAGGGGAGCGATCCCGCTACGGTCGTCGAAGAGGTGGCGCCTGCGCGGTTGGAGCCTGTCACGGTCACCCTACGACGGAAGCGCCGGCTTCGGCGACCAGTTCCCCGGCTAGAGCATCAGCAATGTTCCCACGCTTCATGGCAAGGGGGTTCTCGGCCGTGGCAGACAACCAGTCTCCACAGTGCCCGGAGATCGTCGATGAAGACGTTGGGTCTCTTCGTGGGCGCACCTCCTTCATGGTCCCGTCGACTGATGCCGGCGAGCTTCACAAAATGCTTGGCGCCGCCATTCAGGTACGTCCAGTCCACGAGTGTCTAGCAGCTGAATTTCTACGGCTAGGCACCGAGTTGCTTCTACTCTCCAGTCCCTGAATTCTTAGTCGCTGAATTTCAGCGGCTAGGAACTTGATATTGTTCTTTGTAAGTACTGAACTTTGTTGTTTTTGCAGGGTTTGCAGAGGGATTCGACCGATCGACAGACAGGCGGGCAGCGTTTGGAGTAGGATCTGCACGTGGCGTAGGAGGCGAACCGGCGACTCCAGGAGACTGTTGGTAAGTACTTGTTTCTTTTCCTTTTTCTCTTTCAGCTGTGAACTGTTTATGTGTGGTGCGTTGATGTTCCAGTCGCCGAGCTGGACGCGGCGAATGGGCGAATTGCCTCACTGATCCATGACTTGGAGGAGGCGAAAGCAGCGTCAATTTCATCTGAGGATTGAGCGAAGGCTGATGTCGCTGCGGCTGAGGAGGAACGCAAGGCCACAGACTCGATGATCGTGGGGATGCAGAATGATCATGCCGCCTTGGACAAGCATGTAACGGAGAACTGCTGCAAGCTTCTTGGTGAGTCTCCGTCTTTTGGTTAACTCGTTTGGTGAATACCTGATTGGGGAAGTTCGTAGTTTCACTGACGTCTAATTTTGCAGCTGTGATAGGGCAAAGCAACTCGGTGGTTCAGACCTTCAACGCCTCACAATGCGTGACTGCCGTGGTGAACACGGCCATGGCTTTGGCGTTGTGTGTCCAAGCGGTCCTTCAAGGAATGTCCCCCACCGTGGTTATTCCTGGGGGGCTTACGGAAGTGTGGCGCTATCTGGAGGAGGCGCCCGTCGTCGTGGAGTGGATGGCGCGCTCGGCTTTCAGGCGCGGGGCCACTGCAGCATTGAGCCTGGGTCTCGCCCACTTCCCCGATGATTTTGACCTCGACGACGTCACCAGCGGCTACCCATCGTCGACTAGCACGGTGGAGATGTCAGAGGTGCTGAAGCTGACTACCAAGGCCACCCCTTTTGCTGATCGGGTGTTGGCGATGGGGGATCTTCTGCCATACCGGGAAACGGTATTGCCGCCTGGCGACCCCGAGCTGGAGCATCGCGACATGAAGTCGGAGCAACCCTTCCGATCGGCGTTGTCAAAGTCGCTGACAACCTATCCGACGAACCCGTGGCAGCCTTTCGTTCGTGTCAAGGGAGGTGGTGGTGCTTCTTCGTCAGGACCTATGGAATAGATAGTATCGTTGGGCAGTTTGTAATATATGCCAAGTGGCGACTGCTGTAATGTGCACAATATTTTGAGTAAGGGGAGTCAATTGACTCGTATTGCGACCATAATCGTGTGGTGTGTTTATTTTTGTTTGAGCGAGTCCCCGAGCGCATCCGCCATTTAATGGGGTATAACTCGATTGTATACTTATGTGTTTTCTTTTGGTTGTGCATTGTTTTGTCCCTTGTGTCTTCTGAGGGGCGAGTCCCCGAGCGCGAGTGGGATTGTTTTGTAGGCGAGTCCCTGAGCGTAGTGCTTAACCGTATTGGGCGCGTTCCTGTTGTAGGTTTTTAATGTGTTGTTTGTAACGCGTCTCTTCCCCTGGCTCAGAGAGCCAGTCGTTGGGCGAGTCCAAGGCAGCTCTCTTACTTGGTGTGTTCCCGAGCCGCATGAGGATTCCATTCTTGCGGAGTATCCGCGCGTGGTACTTAACCGTTCGATTTGCTTTGCACGAGGATGGGAAGGACAGGTTGCTGTGAGAAGCGTATACTGGTCGTCTTGGCCTGGTAGGCCAGTCGAGTTAGGCGACTCCGATGGTCGCTCTAGGTTGGCGTTTTCATGGACGTCCCAAGGCCCGAGTATTTTCGGTGCCCTTGGGCTGCACTAAGATGTGCCGGTCACTCGACCAAAGGTTGACTTCCGTGGGTAGCGTATTGCTGATTGTACGAGTGCGAGTAGCACAAGGATATGGTGAGTAGACACAATTTTGTGACCTGAATGAATTTCATTATATATGTCGGCTGAGTACATGTTTCAGTTCTAACTATAGAACTTCTGGAGGAGGTTTACATTCCATGGCCTCCCAACCTCGAGCTGGCCGTCGCCTCGTATGTCAATGAGGTAGTAGGCATCATTGCCTAGGACTCGCCCATTGCAAACGGCCCCTCCCATGGGGGAGAGTTTGTGCATGCCCTTCTTGTCTTGAGCCAGTCGTAGGACTAGGTCGCCTTCCTGGAAGGTGCGAGTCCTGACTCGGCGGCTATGGTAGCACCAGAGTCCCAGTTGGTAGATGGTTGTACGGGAGCGAGCTAGGTCGCGTGCCTCGTCGATTTGGTCGATGTTGTCTTGGCGGGCGATCTCGTTGTCGCCTCGATGTAATTAGCGATTCGAGGTGAGTCGTGCTCCAGGTCTGTTGGCATTATGGCTTCGGCGCCGTACACCATGAAGAAGGGTGTGAACCCGGTGGAGCGATTGACGGACGTGTGGATCCCCCATATGACTGAGGGGATCTCTTCGACCCATCATCCTGGGGTGCGCTCGAGGGGCACCTGGAGTCGTGGCTTGAGCCCAAGGAGGACGCTCTGGTTGGCACGTTCTGCTTGGCCGTTCGACTCCGAGTGGGCGACTGAGGCGAGGTCGAGTCGTATGCCGTGTTCTTCGCAGAATTCCGCCATGGCCCCTTTGGCGAAGTTGGTCCCGTTGTCCGTTATTATGCTGTGCGGGTAGCTGTACCGGTAGATGAGCTCGCGTAAGAACTTGGTGGCCGTCTTGCCGTCACACTTTTTGATTGGCTTAGCCTCGGCCCACTTGGTGAACTTGTCGACCGCGACCAGGACGTGGGTGAAACCGGATGGGGCCTTCTTGAACGGCCCTACGGTGTCCATGCCCATACGGCGAATGGCCATGTGATGGGGATGGTATTGAGTGCCGAACCAGGGAGGTGCGTCTGGTGGGCGTCCTTTTGGCATCCGACGCATCGTTGGACGATGTTGGTGGCATTAGCGTGCGTGGTGAGCCAGTAGAAGCCGTGCCGCATGATGGCGACCAACGACTTGGCGCCGGCGTGATGGCCGCAGTCACCGGCGTGAATGTCCTGGAGGATCTTGCGGCCTTCTTCTGGCTGTACACAGCGCTGGAACACGCCAGTCAAGCTACGTTTGTGGAGCTCGCCGTTGATGATGGCGAAGGATTTGTAGCGGCGCACGATCATTCGTGCCTCCGTCTCATTGCTTGGGAGGATATTGTGCTCGAGGAAGGCGACGTATGGTGCCGTCCAGTCGCTAGGCTCCACAACCATGGCGACTAGGGCCGGCTCTGGTTGTAGTGGTATCCCGACATCGATCTCCTTCGGTGGGCTAACCGAAGGTTTATGGATGATGTCGAGGAAGACGCCTACTGGTGGCGCTTGTCGGGCCGATCCGATGCGGGAAAGGGTGTCTGCTTCCTCGTTCTTGCGTCTGTCGATCCACTCGACGGAATAGCCGTCAAAGTGTCCTCCTAGCTGGTCTACCACTTGGCGGTACGCGATCATTGTTTGAGAGACAGCGTCACATGTTCCAGCGACCTGGTCGGCGACTAGGTCGGAGTCGCCGTAGCACCACAGGCGATTGATGTTCATTTCCTTGGCGGTCCGCATGCCATGGAGGAGGGCCTCGTATTCTGCCATGTTGTTGGTGCAGGGCTTGAAGTTGAGGTGGAGCACGTATCAGAGCTTGTCCCCTTTGGGGGAGGTCAGTATAACCCCGACCCCTGGACCATCGGTGTTGTTTGAATCGTCGAAGTGTAGCGACCAGTAGTGGAGATACGGTAGCTTCTCCGGCTGCTGCGCTTCTTCCCAATCTGCGAGGAAGTCAGCTAGTGCTTGTGACTTGATTGCTTTGCGGGGCTTGTATTTGATATTGTGGACGCCGATTTCGACGGCCCACTTGGCGACTCGCCCTGTCGCCTCGCGATTGCGTATTATGTCCTGTAGTGGTGCGGATGAGACTACCATGATTGGGTGCTCTTGGAAATAGTGGGGGAGTCGCCGCTGAGCTCAGAATACTGCGTACAACAGTTTCGGGTACTGCGGGTAGCACTGTCATGAGTCCATTAGGACTTCGCTGATGTAGTAGACGGGGCGTTGTATGGGGCACTCCTTGCCCTCCTCTGGCCGTTCGACGACCATCACGGTGCTGACAACTCGGTTGGAGGCCGCCATGTAGACGAGCATTGGCTCCTTGTCGACTGGTGCGGCGAGTAGTGGAGCCATGAGTAGCACTTCTTTGAGTGCTTTGAGTGCATCGTCCGCCTCCGCGTCCCATTTGAACGTGGGGTTTTTGCACATCAGGCGATAGAGGGGCATGGCCTTCTCGCCTAGTCGAGGGATGAAGCTATTGAGATCCGCAACTCGCTCGGACAACTTCTGGACATCGCGTAGGCACTCAGGTTTTCCGAGTCGGGTGATGGTGTCGATCTTGGTGGGGTTGGCTTCAATGCCTCGCTTGGAGACTACGTATCCCAGTAACTGTCTGGTGGGGATGCCGAAGGTGCACTTCCCTGGACAAGCATGTAACGGAGAACTGCCGCAAGCTTCTTGGTGAGTCTCCGTCTTTTGGTTAACTCGTTTGGTGAATACCTGATTGGGGAAGTTCGTAGTTTCACTGACGTCTGATTTTGCAGCTGTGATAGGGCAAAGCAACTCGGTGGTTCAGACCTTCAACGCCTCACAATGCGTGACTGCCGTGGTGAACGCGGCCATGGCTTCGGCGTTGTGTGTCCAAGCGGTCCTTCAAGGAATGTCCCCCACCGTGGTTATTCCTGGGGGGCTTACGGAAGTGTGGCGCTATCTGGAGGAGGCGCCCGTCGTCGTGGAGTGGATGGCGCGCTCGGCTTTCAGGCGCGGGGCCACTGCAGCATTGAGCCTGGGTCTCGCCCACTTCCCCGATGATTTTGACCTCGACGACGTCACCAGCGGCTACCCATCGTCGACTAGCACGGTAGAGATGTCAGAGGTGCTGAAGCTGACTACCAAGGCCACCCCTTTTGCTGATCGGGTGTTGGCGATGGGGGATCTTCTGCCATACCGGGAAACGGTATTGCCGCCTGGCGACCCCGAGCTGGAGCATCGCGACATGAAGTCGGAGCAACCCTTCCGATCGGCGTTGTCAAAGTCGCTGACAACCTATCCGACGAACCCGTGGCAGCCTTTCGTTCGTGTCAAGGGAGGTGGTGGTGCTTCTTCGTCAGGACCTATGGAATAGATAGTATCGTTGGGCAGTTTGTAATATATGCCAAGTGGCGACTGCTGTAATGTGCACAATATTTTGAGTAAGGGGAGTCAATTGACTCGTATTGCGACCATAATCGTGTGGTGTGTTTATTTTTGTTTGAGCGAGTCCCCGAGCGCATCCGCCATTTAATGGGGTATAACTCGATTGTATACTTATGTGTTTTCTTTTGGTTGTGCATTGTTTTGTCCCTTGTGTCTTCTGAGGGGCGAGTCCCCGAGCGCGAGTGGGATTGTTTTGTAGGCGAGTCCCTGAGCGTAGTGCTTAACCGTATTGGGCGCGTTCCTGTTGTAGGTTTTTAATGTGTTGTTTGTAACGCGTCTCTTCCCCTGGCTCAGAGAGCCAGTCGTTGGGCGAGTCCAAGGCAGCTCTCTTACTTGGTGTGTTCCCGAGCCGCATGAGGATTCCATTCTTGCGGAGTATCCGCGCGTGGTACTTAACCGTTCGATTTGCTTTGCACGAGGATGGGAAGGACAGGTTGCTGTGAGAAGCGTATACTGGTCGTCTTGGCCTGGTAGGCCAGTCGAGTTAGGCGACTCCGATGGTCGCTCTAGGTTGGCGTTTTCATGGACGTCCCAAGGCCCGAGTATTTTCGGTGCCCTTGGGCTGCACTAAGCTGTGCCGGTCACTCGACCAAAGGTTGACTTCCGTGGGTAGCGTATTGCTGATTGTACGAGTGCGAGTAGCACAAGGATATGGTGAGTAGACACAATTTTGTGACCTGAATGAATTTCATTATATATGTCGGCTGAGTACATGTTTCAGTTCTAACTATAGAACTTCTGGAGGAGGTTTACATTCCATGGCCTCCCAACCTCGAGCTGGCCGTCGCCTCGTATGTCAATGAGGTAGTAGGCATCATTCCCCAGGACTCGCCCATTGCAAACGGCCCCTCCCATGGGGGAGAGTTTGTGCATGCCCTTCTTGTCTTGAGCCAGTCGTAGGACTAGGTCGCCTTCCTGGAAGGTGCGAGTCCTGACTCGGCGGCTATGGTAGCACCAGAGTCCCAGTTGGTAGATGGTTGTACGGGAGCGAGCTAGGTCGCGTGCCTCGTCGATTTGGTCGATGTTGTCTTGGCGGGCGATCTCGTTGTCGCCTCGATGTAATTAGCGATTCGAGGTGAGTCGTGCTCCAGGTCTGTTGGCATTATGGCTTCGGCGCCGTACACCATGAAGAAGGGTGTGAACCCGGTGGAGCGATTGACGGACGTGTGGATCCCCCATATGACTGAGGGGATCTCTTCGACCCATCATCCTAGGGTGCGCTCGAGGGGCACCTGGAGTCGTGGCTTGAGCCCAAGGAGGACGCTCTGGTTGGCACGTTCTGCTTGGCCGTTCGACTCCGAGTGGGCGACTGAGGCGAGGTCGAGTCGTATGCCGTGTTCTTCGCAGAATTCCGCCATGGCCCCTTTGGCGAAGTTGGTCCCGTTGTCCGTTATTATGCTGTGCGGGTAGCTGTACCGGTAGATGAGCTCGCGTAAGAACTTGGTGGCCGTCTTGCCGTCACACTTTTTGATTGGCTTAGCCTCGGCCCACTTGGTGAACTTGTCGACCGCGACCAGGACGTGGGTGAAACCGGATGGGGCCTTCTTGAACGGCCCTACGGTGTCCATGCCCATACGGCGAATGGCCATGTGATGGGGATGGTATTGAGTGCCGAACCAGGGAGGTGCGTCTGGTGGGCGTCCTTTTGGCATCCGACGCATCGTTGGACGATGTTGGTGGCATTAGCGTGCGTGGTGAGCCAGTAGAAGCCGTGCCGCATGATGGCGACCAACGACTTGGCGCCGGCGTGATGGCCGCAGTCACCGGCGTGAATGTCCTGGAGGATCTTGCGGCCTTCTTCTGGCTGTACACAGCGCTGGAACACGCCAGTCAAGCTACGTTTGTGGAGCTCGCCGTTGATGATGGCGAAGGATTTGTAGCGGCGCACGATCATTCGTGCCTCCGTCTCATTGCTTGGGAGGATATTGTGCTCGAGGAAGGCGACGTATGGTGCCGTCCAGTCGCTAGGCTCCACAACCATGGCGACTAGGGCCGGCTCTGGTTGTAGTGGTATCCCGACATCGATCTCCTTCGGTGGGCTAACCGAAGGTTTATGGATGATGTCGAGGAAGACGCCTACTGGTGGCGCTTGTCGGGCCGATCCGATGCGGGAAAGGGTGTCTGCTTCCTCGTTCTTGCGTCTGTCGATCCACTCGACGGAATAGCCGTCAAAGTGTCCTCCTAGCTGGTCTACCACTTGGCGGTACGCGATCATTGTTTGAGAGACAGCGTCACATGTTCCAGCGACCTGGTCGGCGACTAGGTCGGAGTCGCCGTAGCACCACAGGCGATTGATGTTCATTTCCTTGGCGGTCCGCATGCCATGGAGGAGGGCCTCGTATTCTGCCATGTTGTTGGTGCAGGGCTTGAAGTTGAGGTGGAGCACGTATCAGAGCTTGTCCCCTTTGGGGGAGGTCAGTATAACCCCGACCCCTGGACCATCGGTGTTGTTTGAATCGTCGAAGTGTAGCGACCAGTAGTGGAGATACGGTAGCTTCTCCGGCTGCTGCGCTTCTTCCCAATCTGCGAGGAAGTCAGCTAGTGCTTGTGACTTGATTGCTTTGCGGGGCTTGTATTTGATATTGTGGACGCCGATTTCGACGGCCCACTTGGCGACTCGCCCTGTCGCCTCGCGATTGCGTATTATGTCCTGTAGTGGTGCGGATGAGACTACCATGATTGGGTGCTCTTGGAAATAGTGGGGGAGTCGCCGCTGAGCTCAGAATACTGCGTACAACAGTTTCGGGTACTGCGGGTAGCACTGTCATGAGTCCATTAGGACTTCGCTGATGTAGTAGACGGGGCGTTGTATGGGGCACTCCTTGCCCTCCTCTGGCCGTTCGACGACCATCACGGTGCTGACAACTCGGTTGGAGGCCGCCATGTAGACGAGCATTGGCTCCTTGTCGACTGGTGCGGCGAGTAGTGGAGCCATGAGTAGCACTTCTTTGAGTGCTTTGAGTGCATCGTCCGCCTCCGCGTCCCATTTGAACGTGGGGTTTTTGCACATCAGGCGATAGAGGGGCATGGCCTTCTCGCCTAGTCGAGGGATGAAGCTATTGAGATCCGCAACTCGCTCGGACAACTTCTGGACATCGCGTAGGCACTCAGGTTTTCCGAGTCGGGTGATGGTGTCGATCTTGGTGGGGTTGGCTTCAATGCCTCGCTTGGAGACTACGTATCCCAGTAACTGTCTGGTGGGGATGCCGAAGGTGCACTTCCCTGGACAAGCATGTAACGGAGAACTGCCGCAAGCTTCTTGGTGAGTCTCCGTCTTTTGGTTAACTCGTTTGGTGAATACCTGATTGGGGAAGTTCGTAGTTTCACTGACGTCTGATTTTGCAGCTGTGATAGGGCAAAGCAACTCGGTGGTTCAGACCTTCAACGCCTCACAATGCGTGACTGCCGTGGTGAACGCGGCCATGGCTTCGGCGTTGTGTGTCCAAGCGGTCCTTCAAGGAATGTCCCCCACCGTGGTTATTCCTGGGGGGCTTACGGAAGTGTGGCGCTATCTGGAGGAGGCGCCCGTCGTCGTGGAGTGGATGGCGCGCTCGGCTTTCAGGCGCGGGGCCACTGCAGCATTGAGCCTGGGTCTCGCCCACTTCCCCGATGATTTTGACCTCGACGACGTCACCAGCGGCTACCCATCGTCGACTAGCACGGTAGAGATGTCAGAGGTGCTGAAGCTGACTACCAAGGCCACCCCTTTTGCTGATCGGGTGTTGGCGATGGGGGATCTTCTGCCATACCGGGAAACGGTATTGCCGCCTGGCGACCCCGAGCTGGAGCATCGCGACATGAAGTCGGAGCAACCCTTCCGATCGGCGTTGTCAAAGTCGCTGACAACCTATCCGACGAACCCGTGGCAGCCTTTCGTTCGTGTCAAGGGAGGTGGTGGTGCTTCTTCGTCAGGACCTATGGAATAGATAGTATCGTTGGGCAGTTTGTAATATATGCCAAGTGGCGACTGCTGTAATGTGCACAATATTTTGAGTAAGGGGAGTCAATTGACTCGTATTGCGACCATAATCGTGTGGTGTGTTTATTTTTGTTTGAGCGAGTCCCCGAGCGCATCCGCCATTTAATGGGGTATAACTCGATTGTATACTTATGTGTTTTCTTTTGGTTGTGCATTGTTTTGTCCCTTGTGTCTTCTGAGGGGCGAGTCCCCGAGCGCGAGTGGGATTGTTTTGTAGGCGAGTCCCTGAGCGTAGTGCTTAACCGTATTGGGCGCGTTCCTGTTGTAGGTTTTTAATGTGTTGTTTGTAACGCGTCTCTTCCCCTGGCTCAGAGAGCCAGTCGTTGGGCGAGTCCAAGGCAGCTCTCTTACTTGGTGTGTTCCCGAGCCGCATGAGGATTCCATTCTTGCGGAGTATCCGCGCGTGGTACTTAACCGTTCGATTTGCTTTGCACGAGGATGGGAAGGACAGGTTGCTGTGAGAAGCGTATACTGGTCGTCTTGGCCTGGTAGGCCAGTCGAGTTAGGCGACTCCGATGGTCGCTCTAGGTTGGCGTTTTCATGGACGTCCCAAGGCCCGAGTATTTTCGGTGCCCTTGGGCTGCACTAAGCTGTGCCGGTCACTCGACCAAAGGTTGACTTCCGTGGGTAGCGTATTGCTGATTGTACGAGTGCGAGTAGCACAAGGATATGGTGAGTAGACACAATTTTGTGACCTGAATGAATTTCATTATATATGTCGGCTGAGTACATGTTTCAGTTCTAACTATAGAACTTCTGGAGGAGGTTTACATTCCATGGCCTCCCAACCTCGAGCTGGCCGTCGCCTCGTATGTCAATGAGGTAGTAGGCATCATTGCCCAGGACTCGCCCATTGCAAACGGCCCCTCCCATGGGGGAGAGTTTGTGCATGCCCTTCTTGTCTTGAGCCAGTCGTAGGACTAGGTCGCCTTCCTGGAAGGTGCGAGTCCTGACTCGGCGGCTATGGTAGCACCAGAGTCCCAGTTGGTAGATGGTTGTACGGGAGCGAGCTAGGTCGCGTGCCTCGTCGATTTGGTCGATGTTGTCTTGGCGGGCGATCTCGTTGTCGCCTCGATGTAATTAGCGATTCGAGGTGAGTCGTGCTCCAGGTCTGTTGGCATTATGGCTTCGGCGCCGTACACCATGAAGAAGGGTGTGAACCCGGTGGAGCGATTGACGGACGTGTGGATCCCCCATATGACTGAGGGGATCTCTTCGACCCATCATCCTGGGGTGCGCTCGAGGGGCACCTGGAGTCGTGGCTTGAGCCCAAGGAGGACGCTCTGGTTGGCACGTTCTGCTTGGCCGTTCGACTCCGAGTGGGCGACTGAGGCGAGGTCGAGTCGTATGCCGTGTTCTTCGCAGAATTCCGCCATGGCCCCTTTGGCGAAGTTGGTCCCGTTGTCCGTTATTATGCTGTGCGGGTAGCTGTACCGGTAGATGAGCTCGCGTAAGAACTTGGTGGCCGTCTTGCCGTCACACTTTTTGATTGGCTTAGCCTCGGCCCACTTGGTGAACTTGTCGACCGCGACCAGGACGTGGGTGAAACCGGATGGGGCCTTCTTGAACGGCCCTACGGTGTCCATGCCCATACGGCGAATGGCCATGTGATGGGGATGGTATTGAGTGCCGAACCAGGGAGGTGCGTCTGGTGGGCGTCCTTTTGGCATCCGACGCATCGTTGGACGATGTTGGTGGCATTAGCGTGCGTGGTGAGCCAGTAGAAGCCGTGCCGCATGATGGCGACCAACGACTTGGCGCCGGCGTGATGGCCGCAGTCACCGGCGTGAATGTCCTGGAGGATCTTGCGGCCTTCTTCTGGCTGTACACAGCGCTGGAACACGCCAGTCAAGCTACGTTTGTGGAGCTCGCCGTTGATGATGGCGAAGGATTTGTAGCGGCGCACGATCATTCGTGCCTCCGTCTCATTGCTTGGGAGGATATTGTGCTCGAGGAAGGCGACGTATGGTGCCGTCCAGTCGCTAGGCTCCACAACCATGGCGACTAGGGCCGGCTCTGGTTGTAGTGGTATCCCGACATCGATCTCCTTCGGTGGGCTAACCGAAGGTTTATGGATGATGTCGAGGAAGACGCCTACTGGTGGCGCTTGTCGGGCCGATCCGATGCGGGAAAGGGTGTCTGCTTCCTCGTTCTTGCGTCTGTCGATCCACTCGACGGAATAGCCGTCAAAGTGTCCTCCTAGCTGGTCTACCACTTGGCGGTACGCGATCATTGTTTGAGAGACAGCGTCACATGTTCCAGCGACCTGGTCGGCGACTAGGTCGGAGTCGCCGTAGCACCACAGGCGATTGATGTTCATTTCCTTGGCGGTCCGCATGCCATGGAGGAGGGCCTCGTATTCTGCCATGTTGTTGGTGCAGGGCTTGAAGTTGAGGTGGAGCACGTATTAGAGCTTGTCCCCTTTGGGGGAGGTCAGTATAACCCCGACCCCTGGACCATCGGTGTTGTTTGAATCGTCGAAGTGTAGCGACCAGTAGTGGAGATACGGTAGCTTCTCCGGCTGCTGCGCTTCTTCCCAATCTGCGAGGAAGTCAGCTAGTGCTTGTGACTTGATTGCTTTGCGGGGCTTGTATTTGATATTGTGGACGCCGATTTCGACGGCCCACTTGGCGACTCGCCCTGTCGCCTCGCGATTGCGTATTATGTCCTGTAGTGGTGCGGATGAGACTACCATGATTGGGTGCTCTTGGAAATAGTGGGGGAGTCGCCGCTGAGCTCAGAATACTGCGTACAACAGTTTCGGGTACTGCGGGTAGCACTGTCATGAGTCCATTAGGACTTCGCTGATGTAGTAGACGGGGCGTTGTATGGGGCACTCCTTGCCCTCCTCTGGCCGTTCGACGACCATCACGGTGCTGACAACTCGGTTGGAGGCCGCCATGTAGACGAGCATTGGCTCCTTGTCGACTGGTGCGGCGAGTAGTGGAGCCATGAGTAGCACTTCTTTGAGTGCTTTGAGTGCATCGTCCGCCTCCGCGTCCCATTTGAACGTGGGGTTTTTGCACATCAGGCGATAGAGGGGCATGGCCTTCTCGCCTAGTCGAGGGATGAAGCTATTGAGATCCGCAACTCGCTCGGACAACTTCTGGACATCGCGTAGGCACTCAGGTTTTCCGAGTCGGGTGATGGTGTCGATCTTGGTGGGGTTGGCTTCAATGCCTCGCTTGGAGACTACGTATCCCAGTAACTGTCTGGTGGGGATGCCGAAGGTGCACTTCCCTGGGTTCATCTTGATGTTGTACCTCCACAGATTTGCGAAGGTTTCGGCCAGGTTGGCGAGCAGGTCGTCCTAGCGGGTGCATTTTACCACCACGTCGTCGATGTAGATGTGAATGTTGCGGCCAATTTGGCTCGCGAGGCACTCCTACATGCATCTTTGGTTTGTGGCGCCGGCGTTCTTGAGGCCGAACGTCATGGCCGTGTAGCAGAAGGCGCCGAATGGCGTGATGAACGCCGTCTTCTCGTCATCCTCGACCTCCATCTTGATTTGATTGTAACGAGAGTAAGCGTCGAGGAAGCACAGCGACTCCGATCCCGCGGTCGAGTCGATGATCTGATCGATGTGCAGTAGGACGAACTCCTCCTTCGGGCAGGCACTGTTGAGGTTGGTGTAGTCGATGCACATTCTCCAAGTGTTGTTCTTTTTCAGGACCAGGACTGGGTTCGCTAGCTACTTGGAGTGTTTTATTGGCCGGATGAAACCTGAGGCCAACAAGCGTTGCACTTCTTTGGCGATTGCTCGGCGCCGCTCTTCATTGAAGGGCCGCAGCGACTGCTTTACCGGTCGCGCTTTGGGGTCGGCGTGTAGTTTGTGCTCAGCGAGTTCCCTCAGGACACCTGGCATGTTGGAAGGTTTCCATGCGAAGATGTCGCGGTTCTCACGGAGGAACTCGATGAGCGCACTTTCCTACGCGGTGCTAATGTGTGCCCTGATGGTTACCGTCTGGCTAGAGTCGCTCGGGACGAGCTCGACTATGCGGGTATGCATTGTTGCCTCGAACGTGGAGTTCGCGGCGGTTGGCTTCTTCAATATGGTGGGGTCGTCCTTGTTGATGTTGCCCGCGTATTTCGCGAGCTCCTCCGCGTAGTCAGTCTCCGCGGCGATGACAGCGTCGGTGAGATCAACGCCTTTGTCCTCGCATTCCACGGCCATATCAGGGTCGCCATGGACGGTGATGATGCCGCTCGGCCCTGGGAGCTTCATCATGTTGTACGCGTAGTAGGGGGTCGCCATGAATTTGGCAAATGTTTGGCGTCCCAGGACACAATGGTAGAGGCTGCGGAAGTTCACCAGCTCGAACTCGATTCGCTCGGTGCGGTAGTTTGCCGGTGTGCCGAAGATGATAGGTAACGTTAATTTTCTGATCGGGTATGCCTTCCGACCGGGGACGATACCGTGGAAGGTTGTCAGGGTCGGCTGGATTGCCGACTCCGGGAGTTGTAGCCTCTTGAACGTGTCCAGATACATGATGTTGATGGAGCTCCCGCCGTCCATCAATGTCTTGGGTAGCCAATAATCGGCCACATTGGGCCTGACTACTAGGGCGACTCGCCCTGGATACTCGATTCTGGGGGCATGGTCCTGGCGACTCGAAGTGATGCTCTGCTCGGACCAATTGAGGAAGCGTGGGATGTCGACCTGTGTCACCGCATTGACGGCGACTGCGCGGGCGAGCACCTTCCTCTCGCGCTGGTGCCGAGTCCGGTGAAGGTGTGTAGCGAGCCGACGGCGTTGCCGAAGCCGCTAGCGTTTCCGTTGTCCCGAGGTGGGTTGTTGTTGGGGTCTTCCCTTGCTCTCCTTGCCTTTTCGATCTCTTTGAGAGAGTGGCAGCCCGCGGTGGTGTGGGTGGCGGGTTTCCCCTCCCTGCTGTGGTAGACACAGGGCTGGTTGAGAAGGGCAGCGGGGTCAAATTTCGGCCTCGCCGCGTTGTTGGCGCGGTAGTTTCTGCTATCGCGGTAATTTCCTCCATCGTGGAGGTAGCTCTTTGGGTCGCGTTGGCCAAAGCCCGCGTTGGCGATGAAGTCGACTCGCCCGTCCGTGCGGCACTTGCCGGTGATGCGGGTGTTGCTGTAGCGCATGTCGCACTGTCGACCGCTGTCGTGGCTGCTGGTGCGGCCTCTCCCCCCAACTCGTCGTCGGAGTCTTGGTTGGTGTCCTCCTCCACGCAGCGCTTGGCGATCTCGAGGAGGTCGGGGATGTTTTCGAGCGTCCGGTAGACCCGCTTGATCTTAGCAACCAGGGGTTCATACCAGTATGTATTCTTAAAACAGTGTATTGTCGTGTCTGGGTGGATGCCGGAGGCATTGATCCATAGTACTTGCCACCTTTGAATCCAATGGTGGGTTGACTGACGTTGCCCTAGATGCACCGCTCCAGGTCTTCAATCATGGTGGCGTGGGTGTAGGAGCCCTCGAAGTGCCGGATGAAGGCATCCCGCATTTCCTCCTAGGAGTCGATGTTGTCGACAGGGAGGGTGTTGATCCATTGCCTGGTCGTGCCCTCCATAATCAGGGGGAGGTAGAGAGCAGCGAGCATGTCGGTGTGGCCGGCGATTCCCATCGCCATGAGGTATGTGTCCAGCCATACTGCTGGGTCGTATGTTGGATCGTACTTTTCGATCTCTTTGGGGGCCTTGAAGTTGGCGGGGGTACTTTCCCCCTATGATCATAGGCCCAAAGCATTGGGGGCCGACTCGGCTGAGCGAGCCCCTTGGTTAGGGGTCGCCGCGATTACTGAGGGTGTGCCTCAAGTCATTGGGCTGGCGCGCCCGCCAGGCCTAGTTGTTGACGATGTGTGTGTCGGCGTCGATTGGCTGCCCGTTGGCGGCGTCCGTGTTGTTCACCGGTCGCGGTTCGTTGGTGGAGAGTGCGGGGTTAGCGGCCCACGGCTGGTTTGCCAGTGGCTGCGGTGGTGGGCAGGTCACGACATTGGGGATAGTGGGGTGGCCACTCGAGGCCGCCCTGCTAGATGAGGAGCGGGAATACATCTTCCCCCGCGGGTCGACTCCCGCAGCTTGTTGCTTGATAGCCCTGGCGAGTAGGGCCTTGGCGTACTGGATCTACAGCACGCCGTCGCCTTGGACGTCGAGGTTGGTGACCACAGCATCGGCCGCGACGACGTTGTCCATCAGGGTGGAGTAGAGTGGGAGTCTGTTGGCATCGCGGGCTTGTGGCTAGATGATGATCCGCGGCTGGTCCGACGGGGGCGCGCGGCCAATGGGTGGTGGAGGGGCTCCGGTCGCCGGTGCGCCGGGTGGTGGTCTCGCAGGGTTGCTTCCGCCTGACAGCGCGTTGTCACAGTATTCACGCTCGGCCGCGCGTGTGGGGTCGCTTTCATCGTTGAAGTTCAGGACGCGGCCCTAGATGTTGGAGTTTAGGCGGGTCACGATGAGGCGCTGGTGATAGAGCGATAGCTCCCACGCTGTTTCCCGCTCGAGGCGGTATTTCTCGCGCTCGGCGAGCTTGTTGCGTTGCGCCTCCGCGAGTCGCAGGCGGGCTTCCTCCACCTCTATGGGCGTGGCAGTCGGCGGGATCGGCGTGGAGAACGGATCTGGTGGGGCGGCCGTGCTTCCCGCCATGTAGATCACATTAAAGAGATTGGATCTGGCGCGGAAGTCTTCAGGCGACTCCGAGCCAGAATTGGAGTCGAAGATCCCGCGGATGGAGGAGTCCTCGAAATCCTCGTGGTTGGAGACTCGCGTGATGGAGTCCTCTCGTGATGCCGTGGTGATAGATCCGTCGACCGAAGCAGGGGCCACGGTGTCAGCATCGTCGTTTAGGGCCTCATCGTTTGTGGCGGCATTGGTCTCAGCCGCGTTGCTGGCGGCCGAGTCATACTCGATGATGAGGCTCTTGATGGAGCGGACCTGCTCCTCCGAGAGCAGATCGCGGTGCGGCGGCGGTCCGCCAACCATCAGCGTCGCAGCTGGGTCGACCGCGCTAGTGAAGCCGACGAAGAGGTTGATGGAGCCGACCGACATCACCGCGCCGTGAGTGACCGGGCGTGACACCGGGATGTAGCTGCTGGGAAGGATCTGTGAGATCCCGCCGATGGCGATCATGCGGCCAGTGGAGAGCGGCCGATCGATCGGCGAATAGGGTCTCGCCGCAGAACTCAGGCCACTCCTGCTATGCCCCACGGTGGGCGCCACTTTCGTGGAAATGGCCACGGCAGTCGCTATAGTAGGCAGCAATTGATTGAATCGAGGTGAGAGCTGGCGGCCATCTGCGGTGCGAGATGGGTGGGGATGCACATGGGTTTACCTAGGTTCGACCCCTAGAGGATAAGGACCTACTACTGCTAGATTAGATTATTGGAGAGCGAGTTACAGGGGTGGCGAGTTCGGCGTCTAAGCAGTGAGTCGCTTGAGGAGGTGTATGATGGAACGTAAGTCCTGAGGATACCCTCAGGAGGTTTATATATGAGTCACCTTGCTAGGGTTTACAAGTTACAACCGAACAAGATATGGATTCCGAGGCTTTGACCTAATCCAACTACGCTTCTGGTACGCTTCTAGGCTTCCAGTCTCCAGTCGCTGGGCCTTCATCTTAGTCGCATTCCAGTCGCCGTCATGCAGGCCCACTCGTGAGACCTTTTGGCCCAACCGGAACGTCATGCTGGGTACACCCTAGTCAGCATATCCCCATCAGTAATCATATATGTACATGTTCTGTGAGAAATAAAAGTCTTGGTTACCTCAAGTTTTTTCTGAGAAGTTTTTACCATCTTATTTCCGAATGATCATGTCATAGTCGAAAATCCAAGAATACTTGAAAGTACTTTATGCTCATGTTGGTTCTGGTTTAGATTTCCGATTCTAAAAATGCTACCTTCAGGTATAACTCTAAAGTTTCTAGTCTATACTTTGGTTATTTGTATGATTGCCAGATGCGGGCATTTTCTGAGTAGTGAATTGTTGGTACTGGATGTCGGCTTTGTTTCCGAGTTTAAACTGGTTTAGCCATTGAGCTCCGTTGCTCGGCAAAGTTTCCGTGCAGAAAGTTTAGCCGGCTCACGAAAGGGACGAGGCAGAAAGACAGATAAACGATAAGTATAGACGAAAAAGTATAAGTGCTTATGCAAACATTTCAGGCACACAAAAATTTAAAGTCAAAAGTGCTGAATAGATTAAAACTTGGCACTAGCAAAAGTATCATACTGCATATTTACAGACCCATAATGTTTCTCAGAATAATACATTTGTTTCTAGTAATCTATGATGCAGGAGGAGAGGAAGGAGTTGTCGGCTCGCTGGATACATCGCCTTGATATTGTTCCGAGATGTCCACATCCGACATGGTGTGCATCGTCGGAAACTTCGGCTGCTTCTTCAGGAGGCAGAGGCGGCGTGTCCACGCGGGTGAAGAAGGAAGTGCCGTAGATGGTTAAATCAGCTACATGACATCCATATCCGGCGCAGGATTCCATGATTGCCTCGATGTCTTGCTCCTGTCCGTCTTCGTCCACCTTGTAGTACCCTCTGGTCACTTGCCAGATTTCCATCTTTCCATGGTGGCTCATGACCATGGTGAGAGCGTTTTGCACTGCGGTTCGCGCGTAGGACATGTTCCAGTCCCGGACAAGCTACAGCATCTCCTTTGCCTTGTCCCGCACATGAAAGTTGGACATGCTATGCATGTCCGGAACCTTGAGAGCTTTGCCAATATCATCAATAGATTGGCAGAAGTGATGAAGCAAATCACCGACTTGGGTAAGCCGGTGGGTGCGAGGCTCGGCAGAAGTGGAGTCCGTCAAGTTCAGAGGACCTATGCATATAACACAAAAACGGTTAAGTAAATCCGACATCGAAAGAGTCAAAGAATGTAGACAAGCCACAAAGACATAAATAATCCAAAGATAACGTCATCAACTTTGGTCTTCTCTTCCCGAAGACTCCGGAGTTCAGCCCGGAGTGCCTCAGAAAGGTCCCTCTCTCTCCAAAGCTCGTCGTTGAGATCCGAGATTTTGTTCTCGTTGAGTGCAATCTTGCGATCATCCTCCATGGTGGTCATGGAGGAGGATTCGAGAACTTGAGCTAGGCTCTTCTCATGATCCGCCTTAAGCTGTTCTAGCTCTTGGCAGAGATCCTTGTTTTCCACCACCAAGGTGTTCAAATTCTCGGCCTCTTCGATCATAGCACAAGACTGCTTTACCTGTGCTGTAAATCAAAAAGAACAACAGTTCAGCAAAAATTATTCAACTATGAAAAGACAAGACAAGGTTTGAGTCTCAGAATGTTTACCTTTGGCCTCATCCTTGGAAACCTTCAGCTCAGCATTTTCAAGTCGGAGAGCTTTGATCTCTCTCCGCTTGTTGTATATATCCTTCAACAAATCCTGGTTATATGAATTAACTTTCTGTAAGTCAGAATACCTAGAGTCAGAAGTCTACTGAAGACTCGGGCTAATATTGTTACTAATATCAGCACGAGCCTTGGGGGCTACACTAGTTCATTCTTTAGCATCCTAAGGAAGCATAAACCCGGATTGTATATCCAACTTCATGCTTGGGGGCTAGGGGATATGATATAAAATACAATAAAAAAACGTGAGTTGGAATTCCGACTTACATAATGTTCATGTCTGAGCTTGCTCAGGCACATGTTCACCTCAGTGTTGACCTTCTCGGTGAGGGTGAGTGGAATAACCGGAGGTGGTGGAAGCACACCAGGTCTTAATACCTCGTCGCGAAGGCGGACTTGTTCAAGAAGGTCGGAGTACTTGATGTCCTCCACTTCTTGTGCTTCTTCTTCGGTAGAGAGATTTCGGCTTTCCAGGCATTGCTAGGACAGCCGCTGGATTTCCTCCACAGATTTCCGAGACAGGCCAAATTTGGCAAGTCCCAGATTATTTAGGAGGTTCTCGGCGAAGGTCTCTACTGAGGGATCATTAACCGAAGAGGGTTCACCCTTATCTAAACCTGAGCCACCCATGGTGGCGTCAGTGTGCGACTCAAGGGTCGCTGGCCCCGTTGAAGTTGCCGGATCTTCTGCGACAACCGGCGATGGAGTAATCACCGGCGTTGCAGAAGGTTGAGGGGCAGGAGTCAGAGGAGCCACGACAGGAGAAGCCATAGTCAGCTTCGTCTGCCGTAGGGGTTTCGAAGAAGTTCCCTCCCCTTGCCCTTGATGAGTTGCTTAGCTCTGAGAATGTAATAGAATGGAAAACATTACATCTCGGAAGAAATTATGAGTAAAGTACAAAGGTGGAGGTTATGTTGAAAGTTACCTCTTCACAACTGGCATCTCCTTTGTGCTGACGGCCACTGTTAGAGCTTTGCGCTTCCTAGTCACAACGTCCGGCAGTGGGACCAGTTCCTCCTCCTGAGAAAACTCCAGAGGATATCCCTCGATAGGAGCAAATTCCGACTCTGGGAGGTCAGCAAGCTGAAAAGAAGATAATATCTCAGTGTTGCGAAATAGCTTAAAGGTGAAACACATAAAAAGGGTTTACTATTCAAAAGCTTACCGCTACTAAAGGGTCTTCCGCTGTGTGCATGTCCAGAGACACGCCCGGAATCTTTCTCTCAATCCGCTCCTTAATCAGCCATTTAATCTGGCTTATGTAGTCCTGTGGCTTTAGGGCCTTCGGGCTGATGCAGAGGGAGTCTTGTTTCGACACCATGATGGAATGCATCAGTCGGTCGCCGTGGTGCTGGAGAGGCTGGATCCGGCGTGCCACCCCGCACTGGACCAGGTCAGATCCTCTCAAGCCCTTGTGCTTCATCAGGTATTCGATCCACCTCTTGGTGAGGATCAGATCGTCACTGAGAGCCAGAGGAGCCTCGTCCCAAGACGCTTGGGCCATGGCAGCTCCATCGACGAAAGTCGGCAAAGCAGTAGCTTTGCCAGGAGCAGGAATATCCTTATGGTAAAAGAAGGTGGCCGGCACTGTTTGACCGACTCACTAGCTAAAATGCGAGGATAAACACGCTCGCGTCTAACTGAAAGGCTAATCGTGCCGGTAATGTAAGGATTACCGGCAGTGATGGAATTTCTCCGGACATGAAAATAAAACCGGAAAAAAGTGAGACTCGGCCTAATGCCGAGGTATCCCTCACACAACGCTGCATAAGAGCTCATCTCTAAGATGGAGTTGGTAGGAAGATGGTGAAGCTGAACGCCGTAGTGATCAATCACCTCGGAAAAGAATTCCGAGGGAGGGAAAGACAAACCTCTGTCGAGGTGGGTGCCGAAGTGTACTCGCTCGTCGGTGTGCGGGTTGGGGATGGTTTCGCCGAAACCGCTCCGCCATTCGCCAGCACGGAGGAGCCCTTCATTCTCCACGCCATGGAGCTTCTCGTTGTCGAGGAGACACGATATCCAAACCCCACGGTTGCTTTCTTTCTCCACCTCTGCCACCACCGCCGTCGCCGCTGCTGCGAAGCCAACCAAGCCGAACGATGAAGATGAAGCCATTTCTCTGGTGCGCCGTTGACGAGGGTTTAACTCATCAATGCCCATTGTTATGGACTTGGGTTTTGGAGAAGGAGGGAGCGCTGGGGACATCTATCGGCTAGCAAACAAGAACAAAGGGGACAAAGATTTACCCAGGTTCAGGTCTCGTAGAGGTCCCTACTCCTGCTTGTCTTCTCGTGGAATTATCGAAGGAATCAAAGGTTACAATGGTGCACAGATGCAATCTGGCGAGGGTGGTGTAAACTAGGGTTGCGTATGTCCTCCTCGCCGCCCCCTCCTAGCCTTTATATAGATAGGCTAGGTCCCGGGTAGCAGGTCGAGTCAGTTACAAATTAGGGTTTTCCCCTTCAAACTTTCTATCTTTAACTTCTTCTTGTTCTTCAAGCAATTGAGAGTCCGTAGCCCTTGAGTGTCTAGTAGAATCGCAGATTCGACTGGGGACTTCTTTGAAGTCTTTCGAATGCCTGAACGAGTGTATTTCGACTGCTTTATTTGTGTCATAGGGATTGTTGATGTACGTGCCTAATATAACCGAAGTATCGGTATCAGATAACCACCTTAGGGTGAAACAACGCAATCTACTCGAACTCGAGTCCCCGGACTCGACTCCGGAAAAGTGCTGGCGTAATTCGACTCAAGCCGCGGAGGTCTTACATGAGTCGAATTCCAGTTATATGGGTGTGAGCACTCGACGCGTCCGTCAAGGCATGTTCATCGTACCTGTAGGCACGGATACATTTCTGGTAGTGCGCAGCTAATGCGTTGCCAGGCCTTATTCAGGTCTTACCTTCACACTGTAAGCGCGGCTTCCGAATTTTACCATCGCGGAGACGATTCGGGTGACCCAGGAGACGCAGTGTCTTTGTAGGGGGAAAATATGAGGTGGTGTCACCATGAGTTTCGAGTGTGTATGTTATCAACACACAGTTTCCTGTATAAATACTCATAGGGTGCGCGACCAGCGCTCCCTATGGGAGTAGCCCCCGAGTGCCTGGTTGAGTCGAAGACTCAGGCAGGGACTAAAGAACTTTTGCGACTGCCTTCATCCTTTGTTTGCTTGTTTCAGTCGAATTTGTTTCCGGCGCTCCCTATGGGAGTAACCCATGTCCTCAGTCGAGTGGTTGGGTTTGCTTGTGATTGTCCGTATTCCTGTAAAAAGAAAACAAAATCATAGGGTGCGCGACCAGCGCTCGCTATGGGAGTAGCCCCCGAGTGCTTGGTGGAGTCAAAGACTCGAGCAAGGACTCAAATAGTCGAAGTTTTCCGCTCCGTAGCTTTGATGACGTCAGTGCTGACGCTTTCGTGACCTCAATTGCCCGCCTGAGCGAGTTTGACGGGACGTGACGAGGAGTGGATCCCACTATCTGACTTTGATTTGACTAGGCGTCGGTAATCTTTGTTTTAATTGCGCCTCCTCGATTTCCGCGCGTAATTGGAGTAGTGGAGGGACGGTCCGCGCTTCCACTCCTCCACGTGTCCAGCACGATGTTTGCCACGCGTCCAGTAGGGTTTTTCTGAGCCGTTGGATTGCATCTTCCAGGGGTTAAGTAGCGGCGTTGCGACGGTAATTTTCTCATCTGCTCTCATTCTTCCTTTGATGCCATCGCCATTGCCGCTGCTCCTCTGCTTTTCTCTGCGCCCGTTTCTTCCACGACGCTGGACCAGCTCCGCTCGTTTCCGAGCTACTTTCTTCGCTCGCATCGCCGTCACGCAATGGGGAAGAAGAAGGGAGGCGCTGCCGCTGATTCCGTGGCCACCATTGCCACGGCGAAGAAGAAGGGCGGCTCCGCCGCTGCGGGTACCAGCACCACCACCAGCGGGAAGAAGAAGGTCGCGGGCACCCGCGTCACAAATGGTGCGTGGCGCCCCTCCATCATCAAGGCGTCTGACCTCCGTCTTCTTCACCAAAACGGAGTACTATCCGCCGCAGTCGCCGACGCGCGCGTCCCCAGCGGTGAGACAATTCCTGCCCCCCCCCCGCTGGTTTTCGAGTGATGTTTTTAGCATTCATCATTCGCGGTCTCTCCTTGCCCCTTCACCCCTTTTTTAGGGGTCTCCTTTGTTTCTACGGTGTTCAGCTCCATCAGCTGTCCCCGAATTCTATCCTCCACATCTCTTGCTTCATCACTCTCTGCGAGTGCTGGCTCGGAATCGAGCCACACTTCGGCCTCTTCAAGCGCCTCTTTAAATTGAAGCGCCAATCTGCATCTGGCTCTTTAGTCTATGATGTAGGTGGTTGCGGAGTTCATGTCGACCCATCCGCCACCTACTTCGACATCAAGCTCATGGCGTCCGTCCAAGGATGGAGGGACAAATGGTTCTACATCCGCAATGAGAAGGCTAACGGTGAGCTCTTTGGACTCACGCCCTTCGATTCCGCGACGCCATGCAGGAGGATGCGCTCTTGGAAAAACGTAGTCATGCCTGGCGAGTCCGCGGAGACAGATGCGCTGTACATGCGCGTCTGTGACCTCGAGAGTCGCATAGGGAAAGAGGAGGGAGGCTGCGCTCTCATCCGTACTTGGCTGCGCCGTCGCGTCCAGCCCCTGCAAGCCAGGGTCCACCCCATGTTTTAGTGGGCTGGCATTGATGATGCCACTCGCGTGTCTGCCGATGGCATGTCCGCGAGTGAGGTGGACAAGAGGGTTCGGCTGGTCACCAAGTACACTGTCAAGGATGTACTCCCCAGTGAGCCAGTTATTCCTCCATTTGATGCTGCGAATCCTCCTCCTGAGGTATAGTTGTGCTACGCAGTAGCTAAATTTATCGATTGCTTCTCTGTTGTTTACTTGCTTTTTGCTGAATTTGTTGTCTGTATGCAGGATTGGGCGGTATCACCTTGTATGCCCCCTCTCCCTGAGGGGATTATTCCTCACGAGGCCTTGGAAGAGGACGAGTCAGAGTCGACCATCCCTTCTGATGCGGAGGAGGAAGCCCCCGAATCCGATAGTCCGGAAACTAGCAAGCGTTCGCGCACCAAGGATTCCGACGCGTCGTCTCCATCGACTACGGAAGGTACAAGTGTTGGTTTGGAGTCACCGATACCTGTGACGCTGCCACCTACGGAAGCTGAACATAATGCCCTATTGCGTGACGCTGCCACCTTGGAGAAGACACTCGTCGTGGCTGTGAAGGGTCGCGACGAAGCAATCGTGGCGTGTGACGAGGCGCGGAAGCGTGAAGAGGATCTACGTGCCTCCTTCGCATCCAGGGAGAAGTTGTTCGAAGAACAACTGTTCTCAATTGCCAAGGCTCTCTCAGGTACTTTGCTTGTGGACATTGTTATCTTTTTCTTCTTCGAATGTTTTTGCCGGTGGCGCTGATGTTTTTGTCCATGTGTGGATTTATGCAGAGATGCTGGCGATTTTTGCTTCAACCCGCAGGCCCTTCGTCGTGATGACGCTCTGGCGGGTGCACTGTCAGCAGTCGAAGACCGCAGCTCCGCCGTGCAGGACACGCTCGCCAAGGCCAAAAGCGTACTCAATCGCCTTCGGGAGGAGCTGATGCCCATGGCGGAACTAGTCGAAAATATAAACGAGCTGGTGGAGTCACTCGCTAGAGGTGTGCCTTCCAGCTTCAAGAATTCGCTCTGCGCGGCCGGCGGGTCCATGTCACTTGCCATGGTGCAGGCCCACGGAGTCGAGGTTGATCCTGCCGCGGTGTCGAAGGCGATGCCTGTTAACGCGGATGGCCAGCAGGTAGTCTTCGCTCCTTTCGCGGCTGCCTGTGGCAAATATGGGCCTCATCTCATAAATACTGTTGCGAACTACTCTAAGGAGCTCCAACGTGCCAAGGAGGCGGCGAAAACTTCGGCGTCAGGGGCTGGCGAAAAGTCAGTGGCGTCTGACACTGCCACAGATTTGATGAAGCCCCCGAAGTCGTCGAAGTCGAAGAAGCCAGTTGCTCCTTAGTTAGCTTTGTAATAGTTAATTAGTTTATGTCCTTCTTTTTAAGAACATGCCTGCTGGTGAGTGTATCTGTTGATACTTTCGCTAGTCTTGAATGCATCTGATCCTTTTGTCTTGGTGTTGATTTGGTCATCTTATTTGATTCTGTCTTGACTTGTGGTAGGGTACATCAAGTGATCCTTTAAGGGAAACTCAGGACTCGCCGACTCTTGATGATACCGTGGCACCGCCGTGTTCCAGGGTAGATGAGCTGTCCTTGCTGTCGCGACTGCGTGACCGCGTGAAGCAGCTGGAGCATGAGTTGCCCGTGCTCCACGGTAATGCGGATGTATGGAAGTCGAAGGCGGAAAAGGCCGCCGCCCGAGAGCAGTATCTTCTTGGCGAGGTGACGCAGCTGGGCGACCAATTCAAATGTTAGTTTGCTCGTTCTCGTCTTTTCCTTGTAGTCACTTGCAGTGGTACGTTGTACTCATGCTGTTGTTGCTGCTTCGTGTAGTTGTCAACACGCGTCATCCGCAGGAGGAGAAGGATAGAATTGTCATTCATCTGCATGATCTTACCCAGGAGCAACTTCAAGAGAGTGGATACTTCTGGGTAGATCATGATCGTGCGACTGTGCTAGCGACCCTGCAGGATCGTGCATCACGAGTGCTACTCTTTCTGAAGAAGTCGCAGTCATGCTTGAAGAACATTTATCGGGCGATGTTTCCGCTGGATGATACTCCATCAAGTCTGCTGGCCCTCCTTGCCAAGTTTCAAGATCTGACCGCGGTTCGCGAGTGCTTGAGGCAACAGTTGGTGGCTGGTGCCAAGGCTGCTCTATCAATGGTGCGACTGCACAGGCCTGACGTAGACGTTGCGGCAATTGCATCTGGTTCTGCCTGGAATATGGTGTCGCACTACCAGATGGTGGATCGCCCAGCAGAAGAGATCGTCGACTTCTTTGAGGAACAAACCAACGTTCTCCTGCTACAGTAGTAGTTCTGTTTGTATCCTGCACATAAGTGTACTTGTGTTGTAAAGTTTGTATAATTGTTGTGAATAATTTATTGTAGAATGTGCATAAAGAGCTTTGTTAGCATGAACTGCGTTGCACTATGCGAGTCCTTTTCGTTAGCCTGGCCATGTTTTATCTCAGTCCCTTGTCAACCTGTCAGGTGCGTTGTAGCTGGGTTGAGGTTGTGTTAAGGGTTTCGATTGATGTACCAGGTACTTAGGATATCGCGTTTTGGTTTGAAGAACAGATGTGTATAGGGTGGCGCAGCCCCCGAGTAGATAAATTGAAAAATAAAGGAGGACACAGAGTTTTGGGGCACTTAGATTTTATTTATTCGAAGAATAGTGCGAGGTACAATGTGTGGCTAAGTAGCCTTGGCTGAGTAGCCTTATTTGCAATGTTAAAGTAAAAACGACTAGGGGTAGAAGCGTCATAGCTGTGCGATGTTCCAGGGGTTGGAGTATGCGACTCCTGTCTCTAAATCTTGAAGGCGATAGGCGCCACCTGGGATTACTCCTGTAATCACGTACGGTCCTTCCCAGGGGGACTGGAGCTTGAGATGCCCCTGCTGCTTCAGTCGCAGGACCAGGTCGCCTTCGACGAAGGATCTGGGGCGAAACCTCCTACTGTGGTAGTTGCGCAGGTTTTGCTGGTAGATCGTTGATCTTTCCGCGGCGATTTCCCTTGCTTCATCAAGGAGGTCGATGGAGTCTTCGAGTGCGAGGGATGACTCTTGTTCGCTGTAAGCGACCACGCGCGGCGCCTTGTACTGTACCTCGGCGGGTAGCACTGCCTCTGCTCCGTGCACCATAAAGAATAGCGTGTAGCCCGTGGCGCTGTTTGGAGTTGTACGTAGGCTCCAGAGGACGGATTGAAGTTCGTCCGGCCAGCAACCCACGGCTTGTTCGAGTGGCCGGAGGAGTTGTTTCTTGATGCCACTACAGACGAGCCCGTTTGCCTTTTCCACCTGACCGTTGGTCTGTGGATGCACTACTGAGGCGTAGCTGATGTTGATCCCTAGGTTTTCGCAGAATTCTTGGAACTCCTTAGATGTGAAGTTCGTCCTGTTGTCGGTGATGATGCTGTGTGGCACTCCGAAGCGGTAGACGATGGACTTGAAGAATTTAACTGCGCTGTGCCCTGATTGGTTGGTTACTGGCATGGCCTCAATCCACCTGGTGAATTTGTCGACTGCGACCAAGAGGTAGACGTAGCCTCCTCGCGAGGACCTTGGAAGTTTGCCGACCATGTCAAGCCCCTATTGGGCGAAGGGCCAGGCCAATGGGATTGGCCGTAGCTCTGCGCCCGGTGCGTGCGGCTTGTCCACGAATCGCTGGCAAGCGTTGCATTTTTGGACGATATCCTTGGCGTCGCGCATGGCCGTAGGCCAGTAGAATCCAGCTCGTAGAGCTTTGGCAACGAGGGCGCGACTGCCGGCGTGGTGCCCGCAGGTCCCTTCATGGATGTCGAGGAGAACTGCTTTTCCATCGTCCATGGAGATGCATCGTTGGAGTACTCCTGTGATGCTACATTTATATAGTTCGCCGTTGATAACAGCGAATGCCTTGGATCGCCGCACGATGTGCCGTGAATCTGTCGGATCATCCGGTAGCCTCTTGCTGAGGAGGTACGTGATGTACGACTACGTCCAGGATTTTTCGATCATCATGACGCTCATTGTTCCTTCGAGTCTGGTGTCTAGCTCCAAGTCATCGAGTGCCATTGGCTCATTGGGTGGCGTAGCCCCCGAGCCCGTTGCTGCACTTGTTTTCTTCTCTGCGGCCTTTGGCTTGATGGAGCATTCGCAGATGCGCTCGAGAAATACCCCAGGTGGTATGGGGGCGCAGGTAGAGCCTATGTTGGCGAGTGCGTCCGCCTCTTCGTTGCTTTCGCGGCCTACGTCTTGCAGCTCGCAACTATCGAAGTCTCCTTCGAGTGTGTCATAGAGGTCGCGGTACGCGGTCATGTTGTCATTCAGTGCGTCGCACTCGTGCATCGTTTGGTTGACGACCAACTTGGAGTCGCCGTATATGATGAGCCTCTTAGCGCCGCAGGCTTTTGCCAGCCTCATCCCGTGCAACAGGGCCTCGTATTCAGCCTTGTTTTTGGAGGCTGTGAACTGTATTTGCAGGATATACTTTAGCTTGTCCCCTTGAGGTGATGTCAGTATGACACCTGCGCCGTCTCCGTCTTTCTGCTTAGACCCATCGAAGTGCATTGTCCAGAGGTAGGACATATCTGGCTTGTCCGGGAGCTGGTTCTCCATCCAGTGCACGAGGAAGTCAGGGAGAACTTGTGACTTCATTGCGTCGTGCTTTTCGTATGTGATGTCTCGTGGAGATAGTTCTATTCCCCAAAGCGCGACTCGTCCCATTGCATCGGGGTTATTGAGGATATGCCCCAACTTGTGCGTCGTTGACCACCACGATTGGGTGTTCCTAGAAGTAATGGTGCAGTCACCGGGCGGTCAAGAAGACGCCGTACGCCAGCTTCTGGTAGTGCGGGTACCGCTGTTTTGTTGGCATGAGGACCTCGCTAAGGTAGTATACTGGGCGTTGTACGCCGTGGACCTTTTTTTCCTCAGCTCGCTCGATGACGAGAACTGTGCTGACCACCTAGTTGGTGGTGGAGATGTACAACAACAGTGGTTCCCTTTCTCGTGGGGTCACCAGCACTGGCGAAGTGGAGAGCATGCGCTTGAGGTCTTCGAATGCTTCTTGCGCTTCAGCGGTCCACTCGAATTTTTCAGTTTTGCGGAGGAGCTAGTAGAAGGGCAACACCTTTTCACCCATTCGACTGATGAATCGACCGAGGGCCGCGATTCGTCCAGCCAGCTGTTGGACGCCTCTTATGTTTTTCGGCTTCTCCATGGCCAGTATGGCTTTTATATTCTTCGGGTTCGCCTCGATTCCCCTCGCGGAGATGAGGTACCCGAGTAGCTGCCCAGATGGTACGCTGAAGGCGCATTTGTCTGGATTGAGCTTGATCCAGTAGCACTCGAGGTTGGCGAAGGTTTCGTGCAAATCGTCGATTAGAGAGGCTTCCTTCTTGGTCTTGATTACTATGTTGTCGACATAGACTTGAATGTTGTGACCCAGTTGTTCCTTGAGGCAAGCCTGCATGCACCGCTGGTAGGTGGCTCCCGCATTCTTTAGCCCGAAGGGCATTGTGTTGTAGCAGAACACACTGAAGGGCATTGTAAACGCTGTTTTCTCTTGATCTTCCTCCTTCATTCAAATTTGATTATAGCCTGAGTAGGCGTCGAGGAAGCAGAGGCGCTCGCATCCCGTGGTGGAGTCGATGATCTGGTCGATCCGTGGCAACGGGAAGTGATCCTTTGGGCAATGCTTGTTCAGAGAGGTGAAGTCCACGCACATCCGCAGGATATCCGTGTTTTTTTGGTACCAGCACCGTGTTGGCGAGCCAAGTACTTTCTTTGATCTCGCGTATGAACTTGGCTTCGAGAAGTCTGTTGATCTCCATTCCAACTGCCTGCGCTCGTGGCTCAGACAATCGCCGAATTATTTGCTTGACTGGCCTTGCGTCGGGGTTGACGTTGAGTGCATGCTCGGCGAATTCCCTGGGAACTCCTGGCATGTCCGTAGGACACCAGGCGAAAATTTCCAAGTGCACACGGAGGAATTCGATGAGCACGAGTTCCTATGCGGGACTCAAGTTGTTGGCGATGAGGGTCATCTTGGCAGGATCCGATGGGTGGACTTGCACTTTCTTTGTGTGCACAGATGAGTCGAGGAGAGATCAGGTGAGCTTGGCCTGCTCAGGGGAGGCAGACTGTTGTCTGTCGTCTCCTTCAGTCACGCGAGCTCCTCCTGCATGCCGAAGGACTGGGAGATTCTGTTGAATTCCCTGTCGCAACTGTCAGATCGCTCGAAGCTCCCATTGATCGTGATGATGCCATTGGGACCTGGCATTTTCATCTGCAGGTAGGCGTAGTGGGGCACTACCATGAACCTAGCGAACGCGGTGCGCCCGAGGATGCAGTGGTACTATGAGGGCCAGTCGACAACCTCAAACTCGATGCGCTCACACCGGAAGTTCTTCGGCGTGCCGAAGATGATGTCAAGGTTGATTTTGCCCAGGGGTATATGCCTTTTCCCGGGACGATGCCGTGGAATGTTGTGTTCAAGGCCTCCAGGCAGGTTAGAGGGATCCTCATTGCTCGCAAGGTACTCGTGAATATAAGGTTGATGCCGCTTCCACCGTCCATGAAGACGCGGCATGTCAAATCCTCCGATTTGCGCCTCGAGTACGAGGGGGCAATGGCCTGGACGGGGTATCTGAGGCGGGTGGTCTCGTTTGTCGAAGGTGATGCAGGACTCGCTTCCACTGAGGTACTCAGTGGTAGATGGTGGCAAGTGCGTGGCCAAGTTGACTTGGCGAGTGATGGCCTTCTTTACCCTATTGGAGGGGCGTCCCTTTTGGACAATAACTATAGACAAAAACACCAGTACTTATGCAAACATTTCAGGCACAGAAACGTTTTAAGCCAAAAGTGCTAAATAGATATATAAAAACTTGGCACTAGCAAAAGTATCACACTACTTATTTACAGATCCATAATGTTTTTCAGAATAACACATTTGTTCTGATGATCTATGATGCAGGAGGAGAGGTAGGAGCTGCCGCCCAGCTAGATACATCAGCCACACCTTGATAACGATCCGAGATGTTCAAATCCGATGCGGTTTGATCATCGTTGGAAACTTCAGCCATTTATTCGGAAGGCGGGGGCGGCGTGTCCAGGCGGGTGAAGAAGGGAGTATCGTAGCTGGTCAAGTCAGCTACGTGACACCCATATCCGGTGCAGGAGTCCATGATGGCCTTGATGTTTTGCTCCTGTCCGTCTTCGTCCACAGTAGAATATCCTCTGGTCACTTGCCAGATATCCATGCTTCCATGGTGGCTCATGACCATTGTGAGAGTGTTCTGCACTAGTAACACTATGGGCCTATGTTGGTAAGTCTTCTAGGCCTTCCCGTAGCTGGACTGGACTCCGTCTTTTCTTCCTGACTGGGCCGCCCATTCAGCAAAGCTCTAACCCGAAGTGGGCCACCCTGGTTAGTGAGGAACGGTGAGGATACCCGGAAAGTATATCCCCAACAGCAGCCCCCGGAAGTCTCCAAGATCCAAAGTCGGATTCATCATCGTCTAGCTTAATCTTTGGCTTGCAGAATCTTGAAGGGTTCCTAAAACTTCAAAACAAAAGAAACGATCCAGGTCTCAAAAATAAGTCGAACCTATCAGTATGTTATTCGGATTTCCAGCCGGATATTCAAACTAAGCCAGGACTTGGTCTCTAACTTCATCTGACACTAGTCATGGTCAAGTCACGTCACTAACAGACATCTCCTGTCAGCACGACCGTTGGTGGGTCCGCCGTTCGCGGAACCGAGGCGTCGTTTCAATGCATGGGTGAAGATCGAGGCGGCGTAATCATCGCGTGGGGGCTTCCTAGTTCTTTCCACGACACGTGGCGTGTGTACTACGTCATTTGCACGAATCTTGGCGCGGTTCGGTGGTTATAAGGGGTGAGGATTCCCTCATCTCATCCTCTTCACCTGTTCCCATGCCGTTTCCTTCTCCTCCACATCTCCCACGCGCATAGAGCTCCCTAGCCTCCAGAAATTCCCAGCGCCGCCCAACCAAGGTCACCGGCGCACCAAGAAAATGGCTTCCACTTCATCTTCCGGCGCAGCAGCAACAGTGGCGACAGCAACGGCGGTGGAAAAGGAGAGCAATCATGGGGTCTAGATCCCGTGCGTCCTCGACGACGAGAAGCTCCGCGGCGTCGAAGAAGAAGGGCTCCTCCACGCCGGCGATTGGCGGAGCGGCTTCGGCGAAGTCATCCCCAACCCGTGCAACAGCGAGGGAGTGCACTTCGGCACCCACCTCGACAGAGGTTTCTCCTTTCCTCCCTCAGATTTCTTTTCGGAGGTGATTGATCATTGCAGTGTTCAACTTCACCATCTCCCCCCAAACTCTGTCTTAGAGATGAGCGCCTATGCGACTTTGTGTGATGGGTATCTCGGCATTAGGCCTAGTCTCACTATCTTCCGGTACTATTTCCATGTCCGGAGAAACTCTATCACTGCCGGTAATCCTTACATTACCGGTACAATTAGTCTTTCGGTTAGGCGTGAGCGCGTCTATCCTCAGATTTTAGCTAGTGAGTCGGTCAAACAATGGCCGACTACCTTTTTCTATCACAAGGATATTCCTGCTCCCGGCAAAGCTAGTGCTATGCCGACTTTCGTCGATGGAGCCGCCACGCCTCAACCATCTTGGGACAAGGCCCCTCTGGCTCTCAGTGACGATCTACTTCTCGCCAAGAGGCGGATTGAATATCTGATGAAGCACAAGGGCCTTAGAGGTTCTGAATTGGTCCAAGGCTAGGTGGCACACCGGATCTAGCCTCTCCAGCACCACGGTGACCGACTGATGTATTCCATCACGGCGTCGAAAAATGACTCACTACGCATAAGCCCCAAGGCCTTAAAGCCACAAGATTATATAAGCCAAATCAAATGGCTAATAAATGAGCGGATTGAGAGAAAGATTCCGGCTTTATCTCTGGACATCCATATAGCGGAAGACCCTGTAGTGCCAGTAAGCTTTAGCAGTAAACCCTTTTTATGTGTTTCACCTTTTAACTTATTTCGCAATACTAAGATATTATCTTCTTTTCAGCTTGCTGACCTCCCTGAGTCGGAACTGGCTCCTATCGAGGGATATCCTCCTGAGTTTTCTTAGGAGGAGGAATTGGTCCCACTGCTGGACGTTGTGCCCAAAAAGCGCAAAGCTCCGACAGTGGCTATCGGCACAAAGGAAGTGCCAGTTGTGAAGAGGTAACTTTCTACACAACTTACACCTTTGTACATTACTTCATGATTTCTTCTAAGATATAATGTTCTTCATTCTATTACTTTCTCAGAGCTAAGAAGCTCATCAAGGGCAAGGGGAAGGGGACTATCTCAAAGCCCTTGCATCAGACGAAGCTAACTATTGCTTCTCCTACCATGGCTGCTCCGACTCCTTCCCCTCAACCTTCTGCAGCACCGGTGATTACTCCCTCCCTGGTTGTTGCAGAAGATCTGGCTCCTTCAACAGGGCCAGCGATCCTTGAGTTGTAGACTAACGTCACCATGGGTGACTCAGGTTTTGATAAGGGTGAACCCTCTTCGGGTAAAGATCCCTTGACAGAAACCTTCGCCGAAAATCTCATGAACAATCCGGGACTTCCCAAATTTGGCTTGTCTCGGAGATCTGCGGAGGAAATCCAGCGGCTAGCCCGACAATGCCTAGAAAGCCGAAATCTTTCTGCCGAAGAAGAAGCACAAGAAGCGGAGGACATCAAGTACTCTAATCTTCTCGAACAAGTGCGCCTTCGCGACGATTTGAGAGCTGGTGTGCTTCCGCCACCTCCGGTTATTCCACTCACCCTCGTTGAGAAGGTTACTACTGAAGTGAACATTTGCCTGAGCAAACTCACACATGAACATCATGTAAGTCAGAATTCCAACTCATGTTTTTCTTTATTGTACTTTATATCATATCCTCTAGCCCCCAAGCATGAAGTTGGATCGACAACCCGGGTTTATGCTTCCTTAGGATGCCAAAGAATGAACTAGTGTAGCCCCCAAGGCTCGTGCTGGTATTAGCTACAATATTAGCCCGAGTCTTTAGTAGACTTCTGACTCTGGGTATTCTGACTTACAGAAAGTTAATTCATATAACCAGGAATTGTTGAAGAATATCTGCAACAAGCGAAGACAGATCAAGGCTCTCCGACTTGAAAATGCTGAACTAAAAGTGTCCAAGGATGAGGCCAAAGGTAAACTTTCCGAGACTCAAACCTTGTCTTGATTTTTTGTAGTCGAATATTTTTGTTGAACTGTTGTTCTTTTTGACTTACAGCACTAGCAAAGCAGTCCTATGCTATGATCGAAGAGGCTGAGAATCTGAAGACCTTGGTGGTGGAAAACAAGGATCTCCGCCAAGAGCTAGGCCAGCTTAAGGCGGATCATGAGAAGTGTATTGCTCAAGTTCTCGAATCCTCCTCCATGGCCACCATGGAGCGTGATCGCAAGATTGCACTCCATGAGAAGAAAATCTCGGATCTCAACGACGTGCTATTCAGAGAGAAGGACCTTTCCGAGGCGCTCCTGGCTGAACTCCAGAGCCTTCGTGAAGAGAAAACCAAAGTTGATGACGTCATCTTTGGTATGTTTCCATCTTTCTGACTTGTCTACATTCTTCGACTCTTTCGATGTCAGATTTACTTAACCGTTTTGCTTTATATGTATAGGTCCTCTGAACTTGACGGACTCCGCTTCTTCCGAGCCTCGCACCCACCGGCTTTCACAAGTCGGCGATCTTCTCCATGACTTCCACCAATCCATCGAGGATATTGGCGAAGCCCTCAAGGTTCCGAATATGCATAGCATGTCCGACTTTCAGGTGCGAGAGAAGGAAAAGGAGATGTCGCAGCTTGTCTAGGACTGGAACATGTCTTATGCGCGAACCGCAGCGCAAAGGCTCTCACCATGGTTATGAGCCACCTTGGAAACATGGAGATCTGGCAAGTAACCAGAGGGTACTGTAAGGTGGACGAAGACAGACAGGAGCAAGACATCAAGGCCATCATGGACTCCTGCGCCGGATATGGGTGTCATGTAGCTGACTTGACCAGCTACGGCACTCCCTTCTTCACCCGTGTGGACACGCCGCCTCAGCCTCCCGAAGAAGCAGCCGAAGTTTCCGACGATGAACAAACCATATCGGGTTTGGACATCTCGGATCGTTATCAGGGTGCAGCTGATGTGTCCAGCGAGCCGGCAGCTCCTACCTCTCCTCCTGCATCATAAGTTATCCAGAAAAAATAGACGGGTCTGTAAATATTTAGTATGATACTCTTGATAGTGCTAAGTTTTTATCTATTCAGCACTTTTGGTTTAAATTTTGTGTGCCTGAACTGTTTGCATAAGCACTTGTACTTTTCTGTCTGTACTTATCGTTTATCTAGCTTTCCGCCTCATCCCTTTCGTGAGCCGGCTAAACTTTCTGCATAGAAAGTTTGCCGAGCAACGGAGCTCAATTGCTAAACCAGTTTAAACTCGGAAACAAAGCCGGCTTCCAGTACCAACAATTCACTACTCGGAAAATACCCACATCCGGCAATCAGATAAATAACCAAAGTATAGAATAACCAAAGTATAGACTAGGATAAATAGATTTATACCCGAAGGTAGCAATTTTAGAATCGGAAATCTAAACCAGAATGAACATGAGCATAAAGTACTTTCAAGTATTCTGGGATTCTTGACCGTCACATGGTCATTCGGAAATAAGATGGTAAAAACTTCTCAGAAAAAACTTGAGGCAACCAAAACTTTTATTTCTTACAGAACATGTACACATATATGATTACAAAGAAGGATAAACTAAGAATAAAAGGGACGTAGCTGAGCAATATTCCATGGTCTGTCTAACTCATCCGGATTTGTACTGCCTCCAGCTCTCTTTCTCTTCTTAGTAGCAGGTCTTTCTTTGACTGGCCTCATATCAGTTAAGTAGTATGAACCATTGTGTAATACTCGACTAACCAAGAAGGGCCTTGAGAATACTGCGAAAGTTTGTGCTTTCTTTGTTGCACAAGCCGGAGAACCAAACCGCCCTTATTAAAGGATCTGTTTTTGACTCTCTGGCTATGATACTTGCGTAACTTCTACTGATAGGATGTTGATCTCATTTCAGCAACGACGCGAACTTCTTCGACTAAGTCGAGATCATTTTGTCGAGAAATCTCGGCATCCTCTTCAATATACGTGGCCACTCTAGGAGAAGTGTGAATCAAATCACTAGGAAGAACTGCTTCTGCGCCATAGACAAAGAAGAAAGGTGTGTATCCGGTTGACCTGTTCGGAGTTGTTCGTAAAGTCCATATTATAGAAGGTAATTCCTCTGCCCAAGCCCCCGGAGCACGTCGTAGTGGTGCTTCAAGTCTCGATTTTAGGCCTTGTAGGATTAAACCATTTTCTCTTTCGACTTGTCCATTAGCCTGCGGATGTGCGACTGATGCAATGTCAAGACGGATATTTTGTTTGTTGTAGAATTCGGCAAGTTCTCCCATAGAGAAATTACTCCCGTTGTCCGTGATAATACTATGTAGATAACCATACCAGATTATAACATCCTCGACAAATCTTTTGGCTGTTGCGACATCACAACTAGTGATGGGTTTAGCCTCAATCCATTTGGTGAATTTATCCACCATCACTAAGAGGTGAGTAAATCCACTTGGAGCTCGTTTGAACGGTCCCACCATATCAAGCCCCCAGACTACGAAAGGCCATGTTATAGGTATTATTCGCAGCTGATCAACCGGAACGTGAGCTTGTTTGGCATACTTTTGGGAGCCCTTGCATGTCTTAACCAGCCGTTCGGCATCTGCCTTGGCTGTAAGCCAGAAAAAACCGTGTCGGAAAGCTCTTGCCACTAAAGATTTGGCTGCAGCATGCTGACCACACTCGCCTTCGTGGATTTCTCTTAAGATTTCCACTCATTCTGCTGGAGATACGCAGCGCTGAAATACCACAGACACACTCCACTTATAGAGCTCACCACTAACTATAGTATAGCCTTTTGCTCGTCGGATGATCTGCTGGCTCAGAACTTTGTCTTTGGGTAATTTGCCATCTACCGGATAATCAAGGTAGGGTTGAGTCCAGCAGGGAATTACAGCCAGAACTGCTATTAGAGGTGTGTCAGATTTGGTCGGATATTCCTCGTCCACTTCCTTTATTGAGGGAACTTTGAGGTGCTCTAAAAAAGCGCCATCCGGGACCTCTTTCCGTGTAGAGCCTATTCTAGATAATGCATTTGCTTCCTCATTTTCTGCTCGCTGTTTCTATCATCTCTCCCAAATTAGTGACTTTGTCACACTTCAAGCGATGACGTAGTAAACCAATTGGGAGTCCTGCAATGAAAGCTTCAATCGCAGTTTGGTCATTTACTCCTTCACAGGAGTTGTTGGTGTCGATCCATCGTCCGAGATAATCCCAGCAAGTTTCTCCAGCTTTCTGGGTGCAACGCTGTAGATCTCCGACCATACAAGGCCTCCGGTATGTGCCTTCGAAATTCCGAAAGAATGCACTTTGCATGTCATACTAGTTGTGGATGGTGTTCTCCGGAAGTTCATTGAGCCATGATCATGTCATCTTCCGCAACATGAGTGCGAGATACCGGGTTACGACCAGGCTGTCTCCGCCTTTGGTGATGCAACAAGCTTGGAAGAAATCCTATAGCCAAGTGTTTGGTTGAGCTATGCCGTCGTAGGCTTGGATGTGTCTTATGATAGCAAATCCTTCCGGGAATTTTGTAGCTCTTATGCGTGGTCCGTAGCACTTTGGGCCCACATATATATCATCATTTTCATAGCGCCGCACTTCTATATTGGAGTTAATCCTATGCCTTGCGTCATTTGGAGACAAAGATTGTTGCCCTGAGTGACGGCTATGGATGCGGTGCCTTGGAGCCAGACTTCAGCTTCTGCCACCACCACGACGCTCTCCTTGGCCTCCTTGGGAGCCGTTGTGATGGCTACTTGGTGGAGAGGGTGGAGCATCTGGATTATTTCCGGCTGATCGCCGGCCTCTGTCCGGAGCGTCATTATTCTGGTTCCGGGTAGGGTCTTCATTGCGACGAGCCCCCTGCCGGCTTGTCTCGGCATGGTTTCCATCGTTCCTTCGTCCGTCACTCCCACCATGGTGGGGCTCAGCCGGACGGTTTGTGGGTTTAGGAGGTGGCATCCTTTGATGGTCCTCCTCCTGACGTTTCTCTTTGTCCTCTCCCCTATGATCATTCGACTCTCGTCGGGGAGGATTTCTCGGATACATCAATTGCTTCTTGCTCGGCAGCTGGAGCTACATTGTGCAAGTCACGTGCAAATCTATGATGCTGTCATGATGATCCGGTTCTTGAGTAGTTGTCTTCCCGTCGGTCGGAACGGTTATGCTGTTCCGGAACCTGTTGGGGCCTTATATCATTCCAACATTGGTCGGATTTGGAGACCAGTTTTCCGCTTCTGGATTTCTTGGCCCTTTGTTGTTCTAGAGCCTTGGTGAGTAGCTTGATGCCCAATCGAACCTGTTTTGGGCCTGGGTTATTCGACAGGATATCTCGAGCTGCGACAGTGTTCTGTACCGGTGTTGGATACACCAGATCTCCCTTGCTGTCGAGAAGGGGCATCCCTAGGTCTCCTTCGAAGAGAACCTTGTGTACTTCTGGGAATTGATCATCACGTGTGTGACGTTTCCAGGTCTTCTGATGCTGCCGAGAGATGTAATTCTCCGCGGTTTCCATGCGTTTCTTCTCCTCCTCGATGTTTTTGGCTTCATCTAGGAATACTTGACGACGCCCTTCTAGGGCCTAGGCCCTTTCATCCAGTTCTTCGGCAGTAAGCTCTGCAGCTGTAGGGATAGGTGTGGTTAATGCAGCATCAATGAGTTTACGCACACCTTCAGTGATCACGAGTCCATCCACCGATTCTTCTTTTGGCTCATCTGGGATAAGTGCTCCATCCGAGTCTTCTTCGTATTCCTCGGCAATCACTTCCTCTGCCAGGAGATCTTTTGCCGGGGTCTTGTTCTTCTTGTTCTTCTTCTTTGCCTGCTTGGCAGCATCGGTAGCAAAGATGGCTTTGGGTCCGTTTCCCAGAGTCAGGCTCTGATCGATACTTTCGGCCATTTGGTTCTCGGGACCATCTCCGAGTTCCATGTTGTCCTGCGCTTTGGGAGAGTTTTCTCCGGATCATTCGTCCATGTCTTCTCCTTTTGCAACAGCTGTGGAATTAAGCTCCTCTTCATATTCCACGGAGAACTTTTGGAAATCTGCCGATGTCATCGAGTCATCCGAGGATGCGGGTATGTCGGTGTTTTTTCCGATTGCCTCCAGCATCGGCGGAGCCGGATCCGGATCCAACGTATCCGACAAAGTGTGACGTGTGGGTCCTGAGGTAGTTGCGGCTTTCCTCGTGGGCTTCCTCGAAGATCCTGATGGTTTCAAGAACCTCATCCACGCTTGCATCTTGCAGTATCATGCGCCTCAACGTATGCCTCGGGAACGGTTGATCTGTTCTGGCGTTAGCAGAGACGGAACCTTGGTTGTTACTGTGCTCCTCCTGGATCTTGACCCCGGCCGACAAATTGATCTGGGATTTGACCTCCCTCGGGAGATCCACTCTAGTTTCGACTTGAACGGCAGGATAAGCTTCAGGCTTAGCTTTCTCCACTATCCCCGCAATTAGTGCGGGCTAGGTGGGATTAGGATTTTCCGAGAGCAGGAACTGTGCCGCCTCTGCGGACAAAGGGGACCCAGAAATTTCTTCTGCCTCTATCATCACCGCTGGGGTGGGTGGGACAGGTTCAGCGAAACCGGTGTAAACATTGATCTCGCCAAAATACATGATGGTGTAGGTGGTCACGGCTTCCCTAGCCGGAATCCAATTCTCTTCGAGAACGATGAGAGGGACGTCGCTGACGTAGAGGATGCGACCGACGGTGATAGTCTCGCCGATTTCGATTCTTGCAGATTCCGCTCGGAACGTAGATCCGAAGCTCACTTGCCCCACGGTGGGCGCCAACTGTCATCGGATTGATGACAAGTACGCCATGAGGGGGTCCTCGAGGAGTGCAAACGAGAGGGGTGTGAGACGTACGGTGTTCCGAGACGGTGAGCACACAAGTTTACCCAGTTCGAATTCGCCGGCTTTGGACGGATCCTACTCCTGCTAGCAATCCAATAATATGGCAGAGCCGGAATATGGGTTACAAGGGTTTGCCAGTGCGAGTTGAGATTGTAGACTATTGTGTTTCCCTAAAGGCTCTCCCTAGGACGACTTATATAGATATCCGGCCTAGGGTTTATAGGAGAGACCTATCCGGCTACGACTAAGAGTCAGATACAGAGTACATCTTCAACTACAAGTAACACTATGGGCCTATGTCGGTAAGTCTTCTTGGCCTTCCCGTAGCCGGACTGGACTCCGTCTTTTCTCCCTGACTGGGCCGCCCGTGAAGCAAAGCTCTAACCTGAAGTGGGCCAGCCTGGTTAGTGAGGAACTGTGAGGATACCCGGAAAGTATATCCCCAACAAGCAGGATTCTAAGTTGGTTCGATAACCTTGGTTTCATAACTGAGGGAAACATGCTGCTGTCCTCATCATACCTTCCTCTTGGGGTTCCCAACAATCTCAACGTATCCTGAGCCATCAAGCCTTTTTCTGGCGCCGTTGCCACGGAGTTAAGGACAGCTTCACAACGGAAGCCCCTCACAACTAATCTTTTTTTTGTTTTTTTTGGTTAGTTTATTTTTGCTTTGTTTGCTTATTTATTTTTATCAAAAACATAGAAAAATTAGTTGTACTTGTTTGCTTATTTTTATTAAAAATACAAAAAAATAGTTCCTACTAAAGTTGTTATTTTTGTTGGTCTGTTATTGTCTCGCTTTATCATGCTTTCTTTCAATGGTTGGTTTCTTTGAAACTAGATCGTATTGGCAAGGTGGGTTCACAGAAGAACAAAAATATTATGAGGAACACCACTTGTCACAAAAAGAGAGACACTTATGGGAACAAATTGATAAATTGTATACCATTGCTAGAAACGTTTGCTCTACTTATAATGTTACTTATTTCTTTGATAAATGTTGTTGCTGTAGGAGGTATAAACACCTCCCTTTTCAATGTGAGTATAATGATAATGTTACCATAGCTTCTTATGGTAAGGGTAATTATGACTTTGATGATGTGGAACAAATTGAAGAATTTATTGCTTGGAAGGGTGCATTAGAACTTGCTTATTTGCTTGAAAATACTCATGATGCACCTTATAAATATGAGTTTTATGATATACTTAAATTTTGCTTTGATAATTACAAGGAAGAAAATGGCTATATTCTTAAATATCTTAATAGATGCTCTCCACCAACGGAAGAGCCTAATGGCTTGCAGGAGCCTACGGATGAAGAAATTGCTGAAACTAGAAGCGCATTGGATGAAAAAGAGGAGGAGAGTGATGATCAAGAGGAGGAAGAATGGAGCAGCTACCCATGTCTACCTCCCAATAAGAGTAACTCTTTAACTAATACCTTATTTGATCACCCTCCATGCTTACCAAAGGAGGATGAGTGTGATATTTATATTGTTGAGTTTGTTCTTGATGCTACTGAAAATCATTATGAGAGAGGAAAATATGGTTGTTGGAATTCTCATGTTACTAAAACACCTCTCTTTATATTGAAAGTTCCAAAGTTGCTCTTGTTTTATCTACCCATTCCTATTACTATGTGCTTCTTTGATTTATTTTCTTACAAGATTCCTATGTATAGGAAGTGTGTTAGACTTAAATGTGTATCATATTTGCTCCTTGATGCTCTTTTTTGCTTCAATTCATATTTCTTATGTGGGCATCTTCTCAAATTACTGAGCCTAGCTCAAAGGCGTTAAAGAAAAGCACTATTGGGAGATAACCTAAATTATTTTTTACTTTCAATAAAAAAATTATTTTGTTGAGTCTTGGAAGTTATTGCCTTAGTAATAGCCTCTCCTTATCCTTTTTGTGTGGTTTTTGTGCCAAGAATAACCTCTAATAGGAGAGAAGTAAGACTTGGGAAAGTTGCTATCCCGAAACAGATTTTTGTGCTTCACTATAAAAAATCATGAACAATCCCTGTAAGTCGGATTGAGCGATACGTTTTTGTGCTTGTGCCCCAGGCTATTATCCAACTTTCATTATTTTAACACTTTTCGATTTGAGCAACATAAGGTTTTCAAAATAATTGGTTTTTACCTGCTGGTCTGTTTTGATAGATTTCTTCCATTATTTGCATTTGCATCTTAATCTCTTTCACTTTGAGTTCTCTTTGATCACTTGAGATTTTAGAAGGAATTGCTACAGTAGCTTGTGTTTTAATGGAAGATTTACTTGTGTTGAAACTAAACTCAAAGACTTATTATCTTGAATACACTAATGTTGCTAATGAAGATTGTGTGAAGTTTTGTATGAAGCAAATTTTCAAGTGTAGGGAAGAATAATGTGATGAGAAGAAGTATGGAAAAAAGCTCAAGTTTGGGGATGCCACCTGTGTCACCCCAAGAAATATTCAAGAAGTACAAGCGTCAAAGATTGGGGATGCCCAAGGCATCCCCTTCTTCATCAATAAAAATCTTAGGTTTTCTTCCAAACACTTCATTTTTATTGTTTCATGCACAATTGTGTTGTCCTTGGAGCGTCATCGTTTTTTTTTAGTTTTCTTTTGCTTAGTTTGCTTAAATAAATTGGTTGGACCCCCGCATTCATACATAGTTTCAAATACGTTGATTTGGATTGGAAAAGAGTAGGAAAGTTCAAGTTTAGAAGTGGTATAAAACGAGTCTTGTTTTGACTGTAGCATAGACTTTATCATGTTAGGTTTGATATTGCTTTGACTTTATGCTTAGTGATTATTGCTGTAGCATGACTTCTTCCAAACAATTGAGATTTCTTAATGTGCCTTGAAAGAATCATGCGTTGTTTTAGCATACAAAAGCATAATATTGTGGTATTCTCCTTTGATGCTTTATTTGGGTTGACTTGGCGCATTCTCACACCATGTTAAGACTATACCAGTCACCATAGCCTCTATAATCATTTAGTTTTCGACTTGTAATATCACTTTATGCTTTAATTCATGATGTTTTGTCGCATTGCATGATTATGGCCATTATTGCTCTCTTAGTTGGTGGCTCCCAGTCTTTTGCTAGCCTCCACATGTACCAAGTATGAGTTCCACTCATGCATCCAACTCCAAATAAAACCAAGTTATTCCAAATAGTCCACCATACCTACCTATTAGCATTATTGCTATTCTAAGTATATTCATGTTTTTATCTAACTTCCGAGTTAAACTTGTTATGCGAAAATTAGTGATTAAAGCTCTCACAACTTGATGGCACACTTTACTTTCTTGCACTTAATAAACTTGAACCATTGTTCCCATCTATGTTGCGTATATGCTTGCGCTTTATAAGTTGTGAATTAGCAGAACCATGTTACCATGGGGAACGCTTTCAACATTGCACATTATTTAGTTGATATCATGTTCTTTTGCTTATGGATCCCGGCGGTGTGAAATAAAAGGGGAGCTTGTAAGCTCATGGAGTTTGTATATGTGTTAGAGAAACGCCTGGGCGGCTAGCCTAAGCCATGCCCAATCATGGTGGAAACTTGCAGCATAACCATAGTGAGCAATCTGTGAAGCATCCTCAATAAAAACCTATGCAAATAGAAAATAAAAAGATCGCTGAGATGCTCATTGTCTATTGCCTTGTCATTTTGATATGGCATAGCTCCTATATCATGGGGCAAGGGGTACCCCGGCCCGTTGGCGATTCTCTATGATACACATGTACTTACAATGAAAAGAACTTTCTCGTGACTAAAGTTGAGTAGCATGAGGTTCGGTACTCGTAAGCAAGGGGCATGACATTTTCAACTTATAACTTGTCAAGCATATCCTCATATTTGTTCACTTTAACCTTAACCACCTAAAGATTCTTATGATAGGGGCAATGAGAGCTGAAAGCTAATAAGTACCATAATTTTTGGAAGCTCTTTATGAAACTTGAATCCCTGCTTCCTTCTATGAAGGGACTTTCTTTTTACTTTTTTTTTGAGTCTCCATCTTCTATCTTTATGCACCTATTGAGATAGCATAGTGGTCATTCTTAGTTTAATGTGCATTGTCCCAAAACTTGTTGATTGATTCATAAATTTGATATTGCATATTCTTAAATTATTTCTATCTAGTCACCCTTATGAACTTTGAAGGTGTCCTATGCATTTATGTTTTTCTATACCATCAGGACAAGCTGAATACCATTCTCATTATGTTTTCTATATGTGAAACAAAGAAACGTCTTTCAAAGCATTGTTATTCATGAATCTTTTGTTCGTATCTTTTCATGTTACAACATAGTTGCTCTGTCTTATTGTTAGAACTATATCTTTCATTTTGTGTTGAAGTGCTCTGAGCCTAGCCATCAATGTTTTACAAATACCTTGATCAAGATTGTGATGGTGCATGTGACCTCAAAAATTATTCTTTTATCACTTACCTACTCGAGGACGAGCAGAAGTTAAGCTTGGGGATGTTGATACGTCGTAAACGTATCTATATTTTTTGATGTTCCATGCTTGTATAGTATCTACTTTCTTATGATTAGTTCACACATTGGGGTATTTTTATATATTTTCTGGAACTAACCTATTAACAAGATGCCACAGTGCCAGTTGCTTGTTTTCTGCTGTTTTGGGTTTCAGAAAGATAGTAAGGAAATATTCTCGAAATTGGATTGGACAAAAGCCAAACTCAATATTTTACCAGAAGCAACACAGAGTCCGGAGGGGAGACAAAGTGGCGCACCAGGGTGGCCACACCTGGTGGCAGCGCGGCCCGGGGGCGCGCCACCAGGGGGTGTGGGGCCCCTGGTGCTCCACCAACCTTGCCCCTTCGCCTATAAAAGCCTCCCAAGACGAAAACCCTAAGTACCCGATCAGAGACCCAACCAGAAATCCACGAAAGAGTCTGTAGCCACCGCCATCTCGATCCCTAGATTGGGGGGATCCAAAGCTCTTCTCGGCTCCCTACCGGAGGCGAGAGATCACCATGGAGGTTTTCTTCATCAGCATGACTGCCTTAGTTGTGATGCGTGAGTAGTTCATCCTTGGACTACGGGTCCATGTAGTAGCTAGATGGTTGGTTCTTCTCCTTTGTGCTATCATGTTTATATCTTGTGAGCTCCGTTCATGATCAAGATCATCTATTTGTAATCTTACATGTTGTGTTTGTGGGGATTCGATGGATATTGAGATGCTATTTCATATTGATTATTGATTCTATCATGTCTATGTTATTTTTGATCTTGCATGCTTTCTGTTGCTAGTAACTATCCTGGCCAAGTAGATGCTTGCAACTCCAAGAGGGAGTATTTATGCTCGATAGTGGGTTTATGCCTCTAGTAATCTGGGGAAGTGACAGGAATCTCTAAGGTTGTAGATGTGTTGTTGCTACTAGGGAGAAAACAACAATCCTTTTTCCACAGGGCAATCGTATTGTTTACTTTACACACTTTGCTTAATGCAATTATCTGTTGCTTGTAACTTAATACTGGAGGGGTTTCGGATGATAACCTGAAGGTGGATTATTAGTCATAGATGCAGTTGGATTACGGTCTATGTATAATGTTGTAATGCCCAATCAAATCTCATAGAAGTCAAGATGATTTGTATATGCATTGTATGCTTTCTCTTGTTTGTCAATTGCCCCACTGTAATTTGCTCACCCAACATGTTATTTATCTTAAGGAGAATCACCTCTAGTGAACTATGGACCCCGGTCCATTCTTTTACGATTGATATACCATCTACTATTTACTGTTTACTATTTACTTTCTGCAAGCAATTGCTATCTTCCACACAATACGTTTAATCCTGTTTTTCAGCAAAACTGGTGAGATTGACAACCTCACAGTAAGTTGGGGCAAAGTTCAGTGGTTGTGTTGTCCAAGATTCCAAGTTGGTAGCAACACCTTGGGGTTGTTTCCTTGGTCCTACTTGTTCGATAACCTTGTTTTCATAACTAAGGGAAACTTGCTGCTATGCTCATCATACCTTCCTCTTGGGGTTCCCAATGAGCTCATCGTATCCCGAGCCATCATCGACACAAACCCTGGGTCCATCTCAGAGCCGACCAACTTAGTTGTTGGTAGCTTTGTGGGGTGCCCCCTGAAATAATTTATGAATCCAGTGAATGAATTATCGTGAGGCCTCATTGCTTTTTATTTGATTCTTCCCGAGGTTGATCGTGTGTGTTGCTATTTGTGCACCCTACAGGGTAAATCTTTTTGAAAGCCGTGTCTATGAATATGGATGACTTGGAGCACAATTTCTCGATCATAGACAAGCATAACTAAAGTACCGCCTTTAATTTGACTATGACATGACTAGTAAATAATGCAACACTCATGGAATGGTAAATAAAATTGCCAACGGATGGGATGTTCTTCCGCCTTCTCGTCGATAAGCGAGAAGGAGGGCGAGCAATGTTTATTTATGTTACTTATATCACTATTATTACTAATTAATGAGCGTCCGTCCATCTCTGGTTGGGCAGATGTTGTAGTGTGTCTCTATAGAACTATTTATCTATTACCTTTCGCTGCAATTGCGTCACCCCAGGTTGTTCCCCTTAGATGCATTAAGACTTGCTGAGTACCCCTAGGGTCTCACACAATACGTATTTGGTTCAGATGGACAGGTATACTCTCAGGAAGGTTACTGGGTCGAAGAGACTAATGATGGTGGCAACGACTGTCAGGTGTAGAGATTCCGGGGATGGAGATCCATGAGATCTATGGGCGGGATGTGCTTATTTTCAGGGCATCTTAGGCCAATTTGCTTGATATTCTGATGTGTGTTGTATGAGGACATATCCTAAACTATTATCTCTATCTAGGATATTTGGATCTTGCCATATGGCGTTGAATATTTCTATCTCTATTGTTTTTAGATGGTGTGGTTCTGATGTCTATTGTATGTCGCTGACATACATACTCATCTGTGTATGTTTTTGCTCGCTTTACCCATCGACTAGGCCGCTCGCTCTTGTCCCGATGTTTTTGAAAGTGGGTGGGATGGTTGGCCGGTACCGTGCCCTGCTCCATGAGGTGGGCCTACTGTGTGTGGCTACGCATCCTCACGGTAGTATGTCCTGTCCACTTTTTCTAGGATTGAGCTTAGAGCATAGGGTCGGAGGTATTACAAGGCGGAATATATATCTGCTTTAGAAGTAGTGGCGGAAGCAGTTTGGATGAGGGAGTTCATTTCTAAATTAGGTATGGTTCCAAGTGCTTTGGATCTAATGCTTTTCTATTGTGACAATAATTGGGCCATGGACAATGCTAAGGAACCAAGGTCTCACAAGAATTCCAAGAATATCAAGTGCCAATTCAACTCCATCCGGGACCATGTTAACACCCGGATTTTTAAGTCCAGATGCCTGTTATGTCGTACATTGCAATCCCAGGATTACCATTTTTGCGAGACATAACAGAAGTGGTACCACAGTACATCATCCATTACAAACCATAATAAAGGTCTTACAAATAAAAGATCTCATGATCCAGTCTTAATACAATCCAAGCAGTGGAAAGTAAACGTAGGGGGCCTTCATCTTCATGGTCACAGGCAATGCTGATGATGGGAGATGATCCTAGTTGTCATAGACCTCCTGCTGTCCATCTTCCGGGTAATCCTCCTCATAGTCTAGCCATGGGAATAGCCAGGGACAAAGCCATGAGTACTCTTTAAGTACCCGCAAACTAAAACTAGTATAGTAAAGGTAAAGCTAGTAGGAATCATAAGCTCTAGGTTTGTTTGCAAAAAGCCAGGTTTATTTCATAAAGCTTCAAGAGTAAAGACCTAACTTAGTTCTCTACATCACTTAAGTGGGAACTCAGATTACATGTCCACAGCCCTGTTATGGTCAAGTCAAAGTCATCTTTCAAGTCACAAGTCATTTTGAAAACATCTGACAACGGAACAGTATGGCCACTCCAACTATCCATAACCACGGACGCAGTTATTCGAATAGTTTGACACTCTGCAGAGGTGGTACACTTTCACCACAAGATTCTATACATTCGTCCAGGATAACCCTGAATCATCATACTTGTTATGTGGATAATCAATCTTAACCTTTCAATTACATACCCTAGTATAGGCACCTCCCATATGATTTTGGCCTCCCAACCCATGACCATCTGTCATCTTGGGTACTGCATAGGTGGACATTCAACACGAGGTAGCCTCATCTCAACCTCTTCCGCAAGGGAACCCATGCTAAGACATATAAACTTCGAGTCAAGCCCTACCCAACTCAGGTATTGTGGTTGTACGGTAAAATTGGAATGGTATCGCATCCGAACCCAACCATCAGTTTTTATTAAAGTGAAGGCTCATGCCTCAATAGTTTCATCATCATACCATTGTGTTTCACAACACATGTCAAAACATTTCAATAGAATGAATCTTCATTCCAAGGTTTTCATAATCATTTTCACCAAGTATTCTCATCTAAAGTGATCTAGTTTTATGCTTAGCACTAGCTACTAGTATTGAGGGTATCACTATTGGGGGTACTAGTAAGGTATAAATATCCAAGACTAATCCTATGATCTTGATAGGATCCAATCTAGTTTCCACTAATCACAATTCATTAACTAAGTAAGAAACTGTAGTAAAGGAAAAGTAAAGCTTGGAGTCAAACTGGAAATTGGTAAAGTTGTGTAACCATGTATGACTAGTGCATCTGGTATAAGGGGTTTGCATATATAGCATGCATAGCTCTAGCTTGCACTAGTAGCTTGCATTAGTGATGCCTTGCCTTGAGCAGTGCAGTTGTTGCAGTCGTTGAAGTTCTCCTCCTACTCCACGAATTATTCCTCCTCGTTGTAGCCCCGGTCGGTACTAGCGTCTATAAATACATTCAATGTACACAATCACCAAACAAGACTTCACTACTTCTATTTGGCACACAAGGGCTCATATTAGATGATCTAGCATCATCTTAATCATCATATGGAATATTCACATTTTCTTAATTTTCTTATTTTAGAAAATTAATTTCTTCTCATTTTAAATCCTTAAGATTTAATTTTCTCCAATTAAAATAGTGGATCATGTTGACACATGTCATAACCATCTATTCCAATACTTGGGAATGTGATTTAAAATGGTGATCATATATTACAAGATTTAATATTACTATTTAATAATATTAAAGTGACTAGAAATGCACATATAACATTCTTTTATTACTAAGCCATGTTTCATATTTATAACACCAAATATTTTTACATATTCAGGTAAAGCATGGCAAATGTGATTTTTGAGAGGTGGAATCATCTCAAAAACATTTTAGTTTATTTTAGAAAAATGTTTGAAGTGTCAAAAGTCTCTAGCTTGTTATTTTTGGTATAGGTGATCTATAATTCTAAATAGTTTGAATCCAACGGGAGTGATTAGATAATTTCAGTACGTTTCCAACAAAATTGGAATCATGCATTTTGGTTTCGTGAATCTTTTTGAATTGAATCTTGAATCTACTAACAGAATATGGTTTTAACTAAAATGGAAAATCTTATTTGAATAAACAGGCTCTGCGTGGGAAAATACATGGGCTGGCCCAACTGCACAGTGTTGGCGCAGCGGGCTGCTGATAGAACGGTCCCACGCGTCAGCGACTTAACTAAGATGAAATGGTATCTAGCAATCCTAGCCCTACGATTAGAACGGGATCTAACGGCTAAGGTTCATCGTCTATGTCGAACGGCTCGGGCGAGATTCTAACCCTAACGTGGCGGTGGGGGTCACTGGGGACTTACCGGGGCTCCAGCTAAGGTCGGCGATGGGGGCGAATGGGGTTGTCAACGACGACGGCTCGAGGCGCGGTCACGGCAGCTCCTGGGGTGGCCGCAATCAACAGCTTCCTTCCTCGACTATAGCAGCGAACTCCGGCCAAATTCTGCTGTTGTGGTGCTCGCCTTGCTCCGGGGAAAGGTCTAGGAGGTTTTTGAAGGATAGAGGAGTAGAATGGTGTGGAGATTGAGGTTTAGGTGGCCTCTATTTATACCCCAAGGGCAGAGGCAAGGCGGCATGGTCGGGCTCCTCCGATGACGTTGCTACAGGTCGCGTTCGTCACGGCGGAGGGCATGGATCGGTGCAGTGGACTATGGCGATCATTACACGAGTGATGGCATGGCAAGGGGTAGTCTCCATTGGTCGGGCGACGTCGGCGCTCTGTTCGGGTACGCAGGCGTTTGTCACTTGGTACGGTGGTCACGGGGTGCACGACGGCGAACGGTCATGTCTCGAAGATTACTGGTGCTACGGCGATCGTGGGTACAAGCGGAGAGAGCGAGGCACGACATGTGCATGCGAGGCTGCTGCGGCACTCGGTCGTGCTCTCGGCATGGCCAGTGATTAAATGGGCGCGGCTGGCCTGGCTCCTTCTTGCCTCGCCGTTGGTCAAGGGGTGGAATGGGGTGGCAGTGAGGTCACTGCTAGCTACTAGGGTTCATGGGCGTGGGTGGCGCGGCGTGCAGCCAGTGGTTCGTCCTCGACCGGCATGGCCGACTTGGTACGGGCGTGGCACTGGTCAATGTGGCCAGTGTTAGAATACATATCTTACACGTGTTTGTATAGATGTAGGATACGTATGCGTGTGTATTTCTTGTATATATGTCCGTTTTTATGAAACTGGGACTCCTTGTAATACTCTTATATAATGAGAAATACAAGGCCACCTAACATGTGGTTTCCCCAATCTTACATGGTATCAGATGCAAATCCCTAACCGGACATGCGCCTCCTCCCGCTTCCGCTGCCGCCACTGCAGCCGATCTCGGCGCCTCCGCCACCGCAGCTGATCTCGGGGCTCGGCCTCTACAAACCACCCACCTCTCCCCTTCTAGCCTCGTCGCCCCTCTGCAGTGGGTGACAATGCCGCACAGATCGCACATGCCACAAAGGAAAAAGGAGACCACGAGGCCCGAGAAGCTGCTGACGCCCAGTCGAAGCTTGCCCTCGCCACAGCCCCCTCCTCTAGCACGGGGGCCTTCTCGCTCACCTCGTTGCATGCCCAAGCCGTCGGCCTCCACTCCATCAAGGGGCACGTCCCCATTGAGCTGGCCCTCGACACCAGAGTTCATCGCCAATGGCGCACCTTCTTCCACGCCGCCCTCCGAAAGTATGCGCTACTCGACCATGTCGACGCCCCTGCTCTGTCCTCTACTCCAACGCCGCCACCGCCCCCAACTCTGGACGGGGAAATGGTAGCAAGGGAAAGAAAAAGAAGAAGGCCGCAACAGACACTGCCAAGGACACCGCCATCCTCCAAGCCGGCCCCGTTGTCACACCTCCGGCCGCCGCTCCATTTGTCAATTCACCATTGATAATCGTGTTTCCGTTGAATTTTTCCCTGTTGGTTTTTATGTGAAGGACCTTCTAACCAGGACCGAGATTCTCAAATGCAATAGTCCCGGAGCCCTCTACCCTGCCAGCACCTCCTCCCCCAGCCGCCCACACGCCTTCCTCATCGTCGACCCTGCTATGTGGCATTGCCGCCTTGGACACCCTAGACGACCGGTCATGGAGTCATTAGCTCGCTCCTGCATTATTCCTAGGGACAAAAATAAATCTAGTTTGTGTCAATCTTGTCAATTAGGTCGCCATGTTCGCCTACCTTTTTGTTCTACCAATCGTGTAACACATTCTCCGTTTCAACTTATACATTGTGATTGGTGGACATCTCCTGTTGAGAGTATTTCTAGCTTTAAGTTTTATCTCGTTTGTCTCGATCATTTCACTCAATACGCTTGGGTTTATCCTTTACGTGCCAAGTCAGAAGCATTCTCACACTTGTCGTCCCTCCACGCCTTAGCCCAAACTCAGCTTCATGCACCCTTGAAAGCCATCCAGTGTGACAATGGTCATGAGTTCGATAATTCCTCCCTACAATCGTTTGCCCAACGCCATGGAATAGCACTCCGCTTCTCATGTCCCTATACTTCACAACAAAACGGTAAAGCCGAGAGAATTATTCGGACCCTTAACGAAATCATTCACACCCTTCTAATTCAAGCTAGTATGCCGCCTCGCTTCTGGGCCGAGGCTCTCCATACAGCCGTGCTGTTGCACAATCGGCTGCCTTCCAAGGCCATCGTGGATTGCGTGCCTTTTTGAGCCCATCATGGTGTCGACCCTACATATGTCGGTCTTAGGGTCTTCGGATTCTTATGCTACCCCAACACCATCGCTGTTGCCCCACATAAACTTGCACCTCGCTCCGTCCTGTGTGTGTTCCTTGGGTATCCATCTCAACATCATGGCTATCGCTGCCTTGATCGTTCCACCCAAAATATTATCATCTCTTGCCATGTTGTGTTTGACGAGCCTGTCTTTCCCTTTGCCTCTAACACATCACCACTATCCTCTACTCCTTCTATGCAAAGTTATGACTTTCTGCAGGTTGAGCAGCCACGGCTGCTCGGTAGCCTGCCGCGGCTGCTCGGCAGCCTGCCACAGGCACTTCTCCTGCCGTGGAAGGATCTCCCGCCCCGTGAACGCCGCCTCGGGCCACCTCGCCTGGCCCGTCCTCGGCCAGATCGTCGCCTTCAGGATCGCCCTCGTCTGCTCCCTCGCTCGCCATATCTATGGATGATGGTGCCCCGGAGCCTTCTACGAGCTCGCCATCCACGACTTCAACCCCGCCTCCCGCCACGGATGCTCCTCGTGCTCTTCGTCCTCGAGCAGCACCGCCGCCATCATCTCACACCATGCTCACGCGTGCCAAACACGACATTGTGCAACCCAAGACGATTTTTGATCTTCATGTTGAAGGATTGTCTCCAATACCGCATATTGTGGTGCTCTCAAAGACCCCAACTGGCATGCTGCAATGATTGAAGAGTACAGTGCGCTCCTCTCAAACAACACTTGGGACTTGGTTGATCCTCCTCGCCGTGCTAACATTGTCACTGGCAAGTGGATCTTTCATCACAAGATGAAGTCTGATGGTTGTTGGAATGATACAAAGCTCGTTGGGTCCTCCGGGGTTTTACTCAGCGTGAAGGTATTGATTTTGGTGAGACTTTCAGCCGTGTGGTCAAGCCAGCCACCATACGCACGGTGTTATCACTTGCGCTCTCTAGTAATTGGGCGATTCATCAGCTTGATGTCAAGAACGCCTTCCTCAATGGTACACTCATCGAGACCGTGTATGCTCGACAGCCTTCCGGGTTTACTGATCCCAGATTTCCTGACAAGGTGTGTCGCCTCAAAAAATCTCTCTACGGTTTGAAGCAGGCACCTCGAGCATGGTTTCAGCGGTTTGCTTCATTCATGCTACTGTTGGTTTTGTTGGCTCCAAGTCCGATAGCTCCTTGTTTGTCTACCGGCGTGGCACTGACATGTCCTATCTCCTGCTCTATGTGGATGACATTATCCTGATAGCGTCTTCTCCGACTTTGTTGCATAGTTTAATTGCTTCTCTTCGTAAAGAGTTCAGCATGAAAGATATGGGTGGGCTTCACTTTTTTCTTGCATCTCAGTCAGGCGCACTAAGGACAGTTTGTTCCTCTCACAGGAGAAGTATGCATTGGAGCTTCTTGACAAAGCTGGTATGTTACAGTGTAAATCTATCTCCACTCCAGGTGATACAGCTTCTAAGCTTGCAGCTCAGTCTAGTGATCCTGTGGTCGATCCTACAGAATATCGCAGTATTGCAGGAGGTCTCCAATACCTCACTTTCACTTAGCCAGATATCTCCTATGCAGTATAGCAGATATGTCTTCATATGCATGATCCACGGGCTAATCACTTGCTCCTTGTGAAGCGTGTTCTATGCTACATGCGTGGCACCACTGACTATGGTCTCACTTTGTATCGAAGCACATCGAACAAATTGCTGGCCTACTCTGACGCTGACTAGGTAGGTTGTCCAGACACTCGACGGTCTACTTCCGGCTATTGTGTGTTCCTCGACACGAATTTGGTGTCTTGGTAAGCGGCAGCACACTGTTTCCCTATTGAGTGCGGAGGCCGAGTATCGGGCGGTAGCAAATGTGGTGGCTGAATCTTGTTGGCTTCGATAGCTATTTTTGGAGCTTCATCGACCGGTGTATGATACTTCAGTGGTCTTCTATGAAAATGTGAGCTATGTTTACATGACACAGAATCCAGTGCATCACCAGTGTACCAAGCATGTGGAGATTGATCTACACTTCTTCAGAGATCGCGTGACCACTGGCGAGGTTAAGGTGCTAGATGTTCCTAGTTCATCACAGTTCACGAACATCTTCAACAAAGGATTACCATCGCCTCTCACATTCATCGGCTACCCAGTTTCGACTTAGGGAGGGTGTTGGAATACATATCCTACACGTGTTTCTATAGATGTAGGATAAATATGCGTGTGTATTCCTTGTATATATGTCCGTGTTGTATGCAACCGGGACTCCTTGTAACCCTCTTATATAATGAGCAATACAAGGTCACCTAACGTGTGGTTTCCCCTATCTTACAACCAGTGATGACTCTCCTTTGCACGGCCAAGTACCAGGGATGATCACGGACAATTGAATGGCTTTATTGCAGAATAAAAGCTGAACAACTGATAGCCCCAAATAGTGTATAGTTGTTGAGATTGTACTGTGCCTGCCAAATGTTCGATCAAATGGCCGCATGAATTCATCTTTTGAATTTTCGGATGATTTTTGGTGAGTGATCTTGTTAGTTGCTTAGTAGTCTATGGTTGCTGGTATATGTCAAGGGGAATTCATTTGAGGGGGGTTTTGAAAAGTGGTGATCTATGCATATGAACTTGATTCAATTTTGTAATGTCTCTTAAATAGATTTGAAAATGGTTTCTGCCACTTTGTAAAGTTTGCTTGGATTCACTTGGAGTTGGTCTAGATGGGGTGAAAAGAATGGGAATTGTTTCTATTAGAAATCCTTTACTAGAAACACTCAAAGTGGTCTAGTGGATAAGTTTGGCCAAAATGACCATTTGGTCATATGATCAATATTTGATTTTCTTTTCATTTGATTCTATTTGTAAGTGATCTGGATGATGTTGTAAACCTTTTAAAAATAATCCTTAGCATTTGTGGCAATCAATCATGGCAATTGCAAGCATTCATATATTAATGGAATTCACACATGCACTCATATTAAGTTTAATAATAAAAGTTTTTGTTAACCCTGAACTTGGGTGATTAGAGCTTTCTAAGCTTGATTAATAATTTTTGGGATGTTACAACCCTTCCCTCCTTAAACAGAATCTCATCCCGAGATTCAGGAAAAACTAGGAACTAAAGAGATTTGGAAACTCAGTCATAATATAGTCTTCTCGTTCACAGGTCGCTTTTTCTTCGGTATGGTTACTCCATTGGATCTTGAGAAACTTGATACTTATGGTTAAGGTGGTTATGAATGCTTCTTCCAAGATACAGATAGGTACTTCATGATAAGTTAGATCTTTGTCGATATCTATGGCTCTGTGATCGATGTTCTTGAAAACTTCGGTCTTCTCCGTAACTTCTAAGCATTTGCGAAGTAACGAGATATGGAACACATTATGCACGGCTGACATCTCTTCAGGCAGTTGTAGTTGGTAAGATACTTATCCTCGGCGATTCAAAATCTTGAAGGGTCCAATATATCTGGGGGCTAGCTTTCCTTTCAGACGAAAATGTTGCATTCCCTTCAAGGGTGATACTTTGAGATACACAAAATCTCTGACATTGAAGGTCAGGCCTCGACGTCTTTTATCTGCATAACTCTTCTGTCTGGATTGAGCGGTCTTGAGGTGCTCACGGACTTTGTGAATCTTCTCTTCAGCTTCTCATAGAATGTCGGGTCCGAAGATCTGACTCTCTCCTACTTGCGACCAATTCAACGGGGTAAGACAGTTCCTTCCATACATAAATTCAAATGGGGCCATTTGCAAACTAGCTTGATAACTATTGTTGTAAGAGAATTCTGCGAAAGGCAGAGAATCTTCCCATTTAGATCCATATTCTAGCACACAAGCTCTGAACATATATTCTAAGATCTGGTTGACTCTTTCAGTTTGTCTGTAGGTTTGCGGGTGATAAGCTATCATGAAATTCAGTTTGGTTCCTATTCCTTCTTGGACTTTCTACCAAAATCTTGAGGTAAACTAGGTTCCTCGATATGATACTATGGTCTTGGGGGTTCCATTCCAACTGACTATTCTAGCGATATACAACTGTGCTAGCTTCAATCTTTGATAGGTTGTCTTGACAGGTATGAAATGGGCTACCTTTGATAGTCTATCCACTATGACCCAAATAGAATCATTTCCCCTACTAGATGTAGGGAAACCGGTGATAAAGTCCATTCCGACGGAATCCCATTTCCATTCCAGAATCTGCAATGGTTGTAAAAGTCCTGCGGGTCTCTGATGTTCCACCTTGACTCTTTGACATATATCACACCTCGCTATGTAGCTTCCGACTTCTCTCTTCATTTTGTGCCACCAAAATTGCTCCTTCAGATCATGATACATCTTCGTTCATCCCGGGTGGATAGAGTAAAGAGTATCATGAGCTTCCTGCATAATGACTTGTTTCAACTCTGAATCTGCTGGAACACATATACGTCCTTTGTACCAAAAAACTCCTTCTTCGTCTTCGGTGAATCTGGGTACTTTCCCTATTCCGATAAGACGCTTGATTCCATCAATACTTGCATTTCCTTTCTGGGCCTCGTTTATCTGAATAATCAAAGTGGATGGAAGTTCTATGCTAGCTAAGAATCCTTCGCTCACTAGCTCCACTCTGAAATTCTCCATCTCCTCATGCAGACTTGGTTGGGCTTCATTTATCATGGTGTTTAATCTACACGGTAATCTGCGAAGAGCATCCGCTACCACATTGGCTTTGCCGGGGTGATAGTGAATGTCAAGGTCATAATCCTTGATTAACTCAATTCATCTCCTTTGCCTCATATTTAGCTCCTTCTGGGTGAAGATATACTTCAGAATCTTGTGATCCGAATAAATCTCACAGCGATTACCCATAAGGTAATGACGCCATGTCTTCAAAGCTAACACTACGGCTGCTAGTTCGAGGTCATTGTGGGCTCCCCCGGATTATTCATTCGAGAAATCCCTGTTATGCATATTTCCACGTTCCCATGATCAGTGAGCCATGGAACATAACTGACAGGTACCATTACAACATCTGAAACATAACGAAATACAAGACTTACATAGATGACATTATGGCTACAACATCATTAGCAACGGAACATCGCCAAGCGCAGAGCCCAATCGTGCCTCAACCTATAGGCAGCTGACTAGGAAGACGGCCTAGCTCGCTGGACGTCACCTTAATCTCCTGAATGTCTAGCCAAGGAAATAGCCAGGGACACAGCCGTGAGTACTTTGAATGCACTCGCAAACCACCAGGATAAGTGAACAAAGGAAATGCAATTATGGCTGTGGGGAGATAGCTCTATCTGGGGTTGCTTTTGAAAAGCCTAAGCTAAGTTGGAAATTATGGCATCTCCATATCTTTGTTGAAAAAGAGTTTTGAAAACATGATCCTGTTTTATAAACCGAGACATCTCCATAACTTTGTTGAAAAAGAGTTTTGAAAACAGTTTTGTGGTTGAAAACCCTTTTTGAACATTTTAGACCCCTCGGGTCAAAACAAAGCCTTCGAACTCGGGTTCCCTCAGAACCTTCGTCCTCAACACCTTTACAATCGTCCTTGACCGTGGACACGACTATTCGAATAGGTTATACTCTGCAGAGTTTGCATACTTTACCCACAAGAATCAATACATCCGCCGGAATACATCCGCCGGATAATCAAACCTAACCTCTCGGTTGTCTACACTAGCAAAGGCATGCTTTTCCTATTGGGTTAATCTCCCTGGCAACGAGTATGTGGCTCCCAGCCATAGTCCTTCCTTCTATAGACGCGCATACCCAAGCCTCAACTTGGTGTATACCTCAAATTTGGTGACTCCACTTCCTTCCGTACTACCCAAGTCATACTGTCCGGGGGAGACCCAGTTGTTGCACCGGACTCCTGATTCTTCAGGCTCCTCTTGCTGAAGCAAGCGACAGGCGTCAGATCCTTGATCTGGGGGCGCCCGCCCAGAATTCCAGGGATTTCTCCCTATAAGCATCGTACAAGTTGCCTCGGCTAATACGGACAGACTACGAGTTAAGCCCCAGCAACCTAGGGTAATGTGGTTGCGTAGATAAAAATTGTTCCAGTAAAGGCGTAGAACATCCCATTAGATTCTCCTTTCTCCTCATCACCATTTATTTTGTTAAAACCTCCACTGGGAATGATGCCTCTTCCTAGGGTTTTACAAAGTCGTTTTGAAAACCTTTGGGGTGCGGAAATTCCCAAAACAATTTAGTTTTCTCAAAACCGGGGTTTCCAAAGAGGTAGGATGCTAACCATCGTACACCCGGTCTAAAGGTGATAAATGATGGGTTCATCGGGGTGGTGCCTCGAAGGACACGAAATCATAACTTTGAGGAGCCAAGTTACTACCGTAGTATTTGTAAAACAAGACATGCAGGTAGAGTATGCAATTTATAAATCGGATACAAAACAGGTAAAAGAGAGTAGGACATATAACAGAGTTCAGGAATGGTGGCTTGCCTGTGATCAGCAATAAGTCCCTGGACTTCTTCAGATGACCAAGAATACCCAAAAATATAATAATAAGAAATCATGTTCTTCTTGTCGTCACACACTCACACTATCGTCGTCATCGGGTACACATGCAAGAAGACAATACCACAATCAATACAAGGCATACAAGAATCAAACCATATAGCAAAAAAAATGAGAAATACTACTGGCCTTGGGAGGTTTTGGAGAAGTGGGATTCAGATGGTGGAATTTACAGAATTGCCACTGGGGTGTTTTCCCTTGGAAGATGGTTGTCAAGTCTAGATACAAAGAGCTTGGACAAGGGATCTGTGGTCAGTAGGTTACCAATGTGCAAAAGTGATATCCTCTGATAGGTCTTGTCAAGACAAAACCATCACTAGTGGTTTCACTTGATTATCAATTTTCTAGAATTAGTTATGCTTTTTATAGTGAATTAAACTCTAGTTTGAGGAAATAATTCACCGGATGGTGCAGGGCAACGCGGTCGACGACGGCCAGTAGATCGGTGGGCGGCCCGACGGCGGAGGCCCACGGGAAGCAGCTCACATGACGGCGGCCGAGAGCAACCTCGTCGGAGCTCAACGCCGACGATGGAGGAGTGGGTCCTGGGCAATAAGAAAAGCACGATTAAGTAGAGGAGAGCTAGGGAACTCATGGGCTGACATGTAGAGAGAATGGAGCAGAGGGGAGAGAGCCTTGCTTGATTTTTGAGAGGTGGCAGAGAGCTCCTCTCCTTCTTCCTTCGGACAACACAGAGCACGGAGGGGGTGTGGTGCTCGGGGGAGGCAAGTGGGAGTGAGGGGAAGCAAATGAGGGGCAGAGACAAGCTGGGGGTGGCCTGCTGGCTTTATACCAAGGATGGAGTGCTAGATGAGGTGTTTTACCAAATTAGACATGGGGGAGAGGGGATGCTGGCCAGGGATTGGTCCATGGGGAGGTGGGGGATGGGTAGGATGGTAATTTGGGTCGTGCTTGACCAGATAGTGGAGCTGTGGTGATTAATGGACAAGATACTTGTAAGAAATGGGTTTAACCCTCTCTCTTTTACTACTAGTACAAGGGCAAATGGGTAAATGTTGGGGTGGTGCTACAGTGCTGGTCGACCAGTGGGGTGTCCTAGTCCTGAGGGTGAGGATTGAGCAAGTTTTCAGGAAATTTGGAAATGATTTGAGTAGTGGTTGGCTTAATTGGCAAATTTGATCCAATTGATGGTTGTGAAGTAAGTCCACAAACTTGCATTGGACCAGAGAGGAAAATTGTACTGGTAGATAGATGAGGTAAAGGTAGACTCCTAGGATTTATTTGGGATTTTTAGGTGGAGTTTAAGTCCACTTAAATCCAATTACTCAAAAGGGATAGAAGTGATTTCTTGGTGATCACTTGATAAATTTCCATTGGTCAAGGATGGATTTTGCTGGGGAAGGGTCCCAAATGTGAATACACACTTAGTAGAATTTTCCCAAGATTTATTGGGGATTAAAAGTACATAAAACAATTATTATTCCAATTCAGCCATTTTAGAAAATGGGCAAAAAGAATTAATAAAGCTTCTCAAAAATATTTATTTTTGAGGTGGAAAGATAGGGTATGATTTGTGGGACTCACATGAGCTAAAAGTTGGGGAAGTGTTTTGGTAAAAACCAAACTTTTCTTTATGGAGGGAGTTTTGGAGATTTTGACTATTTAAGTAATTAAATAGTTTTGGGGCCACAATAATTATGGATAATTATTGATAAATATTGGTCATCAAGGTATATGAGATAGACAAGGTGTAGAAAGCATTTTCAACCTTGTGGAATGAAATTCCTACTAGAAAAGGATGGGAAACACTGAGTTGAAGATCTAGGGTGGTGTTATTGTTATACCACCAAAACATGCTTGTATCTTGGAGCTTAGATCTCACCTTGGTGCAAGGGATAGATGGGTAGGTAGATCAGGTCATATAGATGATCAAGGTAGGAGGAGTTTGAATAAATTGTATTTGAGGTGTTCTAGAAAGGATGGCAAACTTTGTTGAAATTAAAGTTGTCATGCAAAAAGTGTCATGAAGCTTTCTAAACCATGTGGGTTTAAGAAATATAGAGATCCACTTGGGGCAAGTGAAGTAGGTTCTGATAGACATCAATGGGTAGAACACAACCATGCAGAGAGTTGGTTCATATGAGGTTGTATGAGGGTGTGAGCTTCTAGCAAAGTAGGCATGATGGCTAGTTTTACAGGAAATGTTATTTTCTTGTCTACAAAACCATAATGGACAAGTAGGTTGGAGGAGGATCTATCCAGGGGCCAATGTGAGCCTTGGTATTCCTTAGGATGGTTAACATGATGGTGTAGGTGCATTTCCAAAATGCACATGGTTTGAGAAAAGGAGGCATTCCAAAAGGTGATGTTGGAACTGTTTCTAGACTTAGCCAAATTTGGCAGTTTTGAGGATTTTGACTAGAGTATGAGAGGGAATGTTCTTGGAGGAGTTGCAAGGTATCAGAGCTTTAACCAGTGGGTGATATTGAAGTGTAGAGTGAGTAGAAGAGTCCCATACCTGATATTGGTCTTAAGGACTTGGAAGCATCTAGAATGGAGATCCTCAGAATAGATCTGGTTGAGGGTTTTAGATAATCACCTAGTGGCTAGGGATCATAACAAGGTTTGCTTTCTTGCTTAGGAATTGATGATTGGGGAAACATCTTGAGCCTAGTGATGATCTCCTAAGGTATCTCATTCTACTTCCTAAGCAAACTAATCAATCAGCAGATCGAGGCAACTCATCAGACAACAGATCAAGCCAACTCATCTTATAAACCAATAACTACTCTAGGGTTACCATCAAGCTTAGCTTGAGATAAGGTCGGGCATTTTGAAGAGGTTGAGTTTTGAAGAAGATGAGGGTTCTTGTTATCTCTCCCAAGAGTAGAATTCGAAAGCTTTTGAACAAGAGTTTTGGGAAAACTAGAGGTAAGATTACTTGAGTGCCCTGTCTTGAAAACATAAGGAGATTGTATTATATATCTCTCCATGGTATTGTTAATAGAAGCTGCCAAAATAGTTTTGGTTACATAGGCATCTTGGCTCCTGTTTTGAAATGCCAGAACGTTTGAGAATATGTAAAGTAAGCCAAGATAGTTTTGGTAAATAGCTTTTGGCAACTTAGGTTGAGGTAAGGAGTATCCTAAGATACACTTCATAAGCACAAGTGCAAACAAACTACAAGCAAGCACTGCACCAAAACACAAGAAAAAGTTTTTGTTCCCCCTGATTTTGGCATTCTAGACAACTAATCATGGTTGCTGAAATTGGGATGTTACAGACCTTTCCCCCTTAAAAGAATCGCGTCCCGAGATTCCGGAGAGTACGGTTAGGGGATTTGTCTCGGAGTTAGTACCAGGTGTTTCTTGCGGGCTAACTTGCCGACCTTGTCTTCGAGCAGAAACATCTTGACAGCGAGGTTGCACTTCAATTTTCTTGAAACTCGGAGGTCGAGCTGGCGTCCACCATGGTTGCGGGGAGGGATCTTCCTTCTATAAGGGTCTACGGCGCTTCACTTAGGTGGGTTGTTGCATCCAAGTCTGTGACCAGTCTGGGCTCTGGGATCTATGTTTTCGGGTATCCGGTCGGGCAAAGAGATTTTCTATTTTGCGGGAAAGATGTAGTCTTTCCCCCTTAGGATTAGACTTGGGTAGGTTGGAGAGTTACAAATAGGGGACTTCCTAGGAGGGTGATAAAAGAGGGTTCTTAAGGTGGCGGACATCGACTTAAGAAAGGGTATCAACATAGGTGGCGGTCCAGGGGGACATGGACTAGTTTACTACAGGCTGCACTCGTCGACTTACGGGAAGTCATGGAGTGGGTGAAAGGGGTTCTCTCTATCTTTACTTCCAAGGGGCGCTGTCACCTAGGAAGGCGTGGGACATCTCCAGTCTTGAGCTGAGGGGCAGTGAGCGGTAAGGTGACCATCTTTTCTGAGGGAGGGGACCTTGGATGTCTTCGAGCTTCTCTGCCGAGGAAGTCTTGGCAGATTTTCTCTCTGGGCATTCTCGGCTGAAGTGACCGGGTAGACCACACGTGAAGCAGATGCCCATCCTTTGGTGTAATTGTTTTGATGCCTTGCCTTTGCTGGTACCGGGAGGTTGACGGGCTATGCTAATGAGGGGATATATTGGACATCTCATGGGGGCATGGTCTTATCCTTCACAGAGGAAACAAGTGATAAGTCGAGTTGAGCAAGCTTTGGGTGAATGGGGTTCTCCGTAGTTGGGGCAGTTGCTGGAGCATCTGTTGGCTTGGTGCCCTTCGTCTCCACAGCGGCTACATGCCTTCTTCGAGCTTCCGGTCTTCATGGCCATCCTGGGGGAGGTCTTGTTGGGGGCAGACGATTTGGGGTTGGGTCGGATGCAACGACTTGGGTAAAACACGCAAGAGGGAACAATTCAAGCAAGCATAGAAATCAAGGAATTCATTACATACCAACCAAATCCGCACCCGAGGATTCTAATAGTACTTAATCAACACAAAACGCGTTCAGGGACGATACACGACTCTACCCTATTGCTAAACAGGCGAGTACATCAACGCGGGTGATTACTCGGAGGGTGCATCAAGAGAGTCATGGCTAGCATTCGAGGTCTCCAACTACTGCAGATCCTCTGGGGTTTGCGGGATATTCAGCTCGTCTTCGGTGAAGGTGAGAGTGGTGCCTTCCCATGGTGCAGGGTTGGAGGCTGACTCATTCGGCATGGGTGACTGGACAATAGGGTGGTACTCATTGAGGAAGGAGAGTTCGTCATCAGTCCCGGGGTTCTCGTCTTCAGGGGTTGGAGGTACTTCAATGATCAGATTTCTTGCCAAGCGGGCATTGGTGGCCTGAAGACTCCTTTTGCGCTTACGGAGTAAGTTGATATCCATCTTTAGAAGAAGATTCTCGCGTCTGGCCTTGTCAAGATCTTCTTGAGAACGTTGGAGTAGGTATTCCATATTCTCGAGATGATTCCCAATGCAGCAGGTGAGGAAAGACTCAGTGAGGAGTCCATCTTCGTCTCTCTTTCCGAACAAGTGGTAGGGGGTATCCTTCAACTCATCTTCATGGATCTTGCAGAGGCGCGTCATGATCTCCTATATGGCTTGCACCACGCCATCTACCCAGTTGCCGTCGAGGAAGGTGAAGATTGTGGGCAAGGTGTCCTCATCGGGGGAAGGAATAACAGCCTTGATGACCCATTGCATCACATTGGTGTTACTACGAGGAAGTTCGGTTCCTTCAATAGTTGGCGCGGGTCGCTTGACTATCTTTAGTAGGTTGTGAAGTTGCTCTTCAAAGGGCCAGAAACTGTCTCCGACAATGATGCGCTCTGAGCGGAAAGAGGCCATCTACAACATTTTTGTGAGAGATGGGGTTAGGTTAGTGACAGTGTGCAGGATTTTAAGCTTATGAAATCATATTAATTTAAGTAGTTTTTCGAAATAGAGGGGGAGAAGACATAAGCACTTTTGCAAATAGTCATCTTTTCTCCTTTGCCTTTTTGGAAAATAGGTTTGTCATTTCCTATCTAACGTCCATGCTAACTAAGGTCTCCTACAGTCAGGATGGCTCTGATACCAAGTCTGTGGGCTCCCTGGGATTATTCATCCGAGAAATCCCTGTTATGCATATTTCCACGTTCTCATGATCAGTGAGCCGTGGAACATAACCGACAGGTACCATTACAACATCCGAAACATAACGAAATACAAGACTTACATATATGCCATTATAGCTACAACATCATTAGCAGCGGAACATCGCCAAGCACAGAGCCCAATCGTGCCTCAACCTACAGGCAGCTGACTGGGAGGACGGCCTAGCCTGTTGGACATCACCTTAATCTCTTGAAAGTCTGGCCAAGGAAATAGCCAGGGACACAGCCGTGAGTACTTTGAATGTACTCGCAAACCACCAGGATAAGTGAACAAAGGAAATGCAATTATGGCTGTGGCAAGATAGCTCTATCTGGGGTTGCTTTTGAAAAGGCTAAGCTAACTTGGAAATTATGGCATCTTCATATCTTTGTTGAAAAAGAGTTTTGAAAACATGCTTCTGTTTTATAAACCGAGACCTCTCCATAACTTTTTTGAAAAAGAGTTTTGAAAACAGTTTCATGGTTGAAAACCCTTTTCGAACATTTTAGACCCCTCGGGTCAAAACAAAGCCTTTGAACTCGGGTTCCCCCGGAACCTTCATCCTAAAAGTAGTTGTTTCCCAAACAAGCACAGTTTGGGTACTCCTAGTAAATACCTTTATAATCGTCCTTGACCGTGGACACGGCTATTCAAATAGGTTATACTCTGCAGAGTTTGCACACTTTACCCACAAGAATCAATACATCCGCCGGGATACAACCACGGCCCACTACCACTGTAGATGGGGGTCCGGATAATCAAACCTAACCTTTCACTTGTCTACACTAGCAAAGGCATGCTTTTCCTCTTGGGTTGATCTCCCCGACAACGAGTATGTGGCTCCCAGCCATAGTCCTTCCTTCCATACACGCGCATACCCAAGCCGCAACTTGGCGTATACCTTAAATTTGGTGACTCCACTTCCTTCCGTACTACCCAAGTCATACTGTCCGTGGGAGACCCAATTGTTGCATCGGACTCCTGATTGCTCAGGCTCACTCTTGCCGAAGCAAGCGACAGGCGTTAGATCCTTGATCTGGGGGCGCCCGCCCGGAATTCCAGGGATTTCTCCCTATAAGCATGGTAGAAGTTGCCTCGGCTAATAGGGACAAACTACGAGTTAAGCCCCAGCAACCTGGGGTAATGTGGTTGCGCGGATAAAAATTGTTCCAGTAAAGGCGTAGAACATCCCATCAGATTCTCCTTTCTCCTCATCACCATTTATTTTGTTAATACCTCCACTGGGAATGATGCCTCTTCCCAGGGTTTTACAAAGTCGTTTTGAAAACCTTTGAAGTGGGGAAATTCCCAAAACAGTTTAGTTTTCTCAAAACTGGGGTTTCCAAATAGGTAGGATGCTAACTGTCGTACTCCCGGTCTAAAGGGGATAAATGATGGGTTCATCGGGGTGGTGCCTCGAAGGACACGAAATCATAACTTGGAGGAGCCAAGTTACTACCTTAGTATTTGTAAAACAAGACATGCAGGTAGAGTATGCAATTTATAAAGCGGAAACAGAACAGGTAAAAGGGAGTAGGACATATATCAGAGTTCAGGAATGGTGGCTTGCCTGTGATCATCAATAAGTCCTTGGACTTCTTTAGATGACCAAGAATACCCAAAAGTATAATAATAAGAAATCCCGTTCTTCTTGTCGTCGGAGACTCACACTATCGTCGTCATTGGGTACACATGCAAGCAAACAATACCACAATCAATACAAGGCATACAAGCATCAAACTATACAGCAACCAAACTTGAGAAATACTAATGGACTTGGGAGGTTTTGGAGAAGTGGGATTCAGATGGTGGAATTTACAGAATTGCCACTAGGGTGTTTTCCCTTTGAAGATGGTTGTCAAGTCTAGATACAAAGAGCTTGGATTAGGGATCTGTGGTCAGTAGGTTACCAATGTCCAAAAGTGATATCCTATGATAGGTCTAGTCAATACAAAACCATCACAAGTGTTTTCACTTGATTATCAATTTTCTAGAATTAGTTATGCTTTTTATAGTGAATTAAACTCTAGTCTGAGGAAATAATTCACCAGAAAATTTCTGGAGCTCCAAAAATTATTTCCTTGGGTAGTTTGGTATTACTTACTGTACTGAACCACCTAGAGTTGGAATCAAGTCAAAAGATTTAACAGAATACCCTCAGGAACTTCCCAAATGCAGTTCTGTATGATTCTTCTCTTTTACACCAGATTAATTCTACAGAGGCTAATGAGTTGGTTCCAAGTGCATGGGTTAGGTGTTTAGAATAACTTTTTGTAGAAATTGTATTCACTCATTTTGGAGTTGGAAAACTCCTGGAGTGATTTATTCAGTGAAAATACCCATTACAGAAGTATTTAAATCACAAAAATTCAACCAGAGCTCAATAAATTATGAAATGTTGGGGTTTTGTTGATATTGGTGCTAGGGTGTATTGGGAGGTGGAATCTGGTGAAAACCCCATTTGGTTAGACCTAGGGAATTTATCTAAGATATGAAGTTGTTGTTTTTGTTATTTTTTCTATAGGCAGAGTATTGGTCAACTAGGCAGGGGACCTGTGCTGGATGATAGGTACCTCAAATACCTTCCAGTAGGATTTTGGTTCATCTCAATTGGAGATGTAGAACTCTCTGTGGTAATTATATAGTCTACCAGATACATTCTAGAAGAATAATTACTAGTAATTAGAGAAAAATAATTTGGCCCTTGGGTTGCCTCTACATGTTTGAGAAAACATCAGAGAACCACCAGAAAATTAGATCTAGGCATTTGGACTTGATTTACAATTTTATTTGGATTTAATCCTAGCAGAGACTTTTCTGGAATAATGGAGCTGCTAAAAGAAAAAGGAAAGGAGGTGCAACGGGCCGGATCTGGGGAGTTATTGGGCCGGTCGGGAGGGAAACGGACCACGACGCACGGGGCGACGCACGGGAGCCGGCGCTCGAACCTGCCAGGCGGGGCCCGACAGTCAGCGAGAGGGGGAGGCCGAAGGGGTGTCAGCCAGATCTGGCCATCCGTTCAAGTGGCGATCGATGGACCAGGGTCGTCGTCTACGCGAATAGAACGCCGGCGACGAAGCCCTAGGCAGCGGCGCCGGCGAGGGCATGGTGCTCACCAAAGGGCTCGGGGACGGTCGGGGATGGTGCAGGTAAACGCGGTCAACGACGGCGAGTAGATCGGTTGGCAGCACGACGGCGGAGGCCCACGGGAAGCAGCTCGTCGGAGCTCAACGCCGACGATGGAGGAGTGGGTCCTGGGCAAAAAGAAAAGCACGGTTAGGTAGAGGAGAGCTAGGGGAACTCGTGGGCTAACATGTAGAGAGAATGGAGCAGAGGGGAGAGAGCCTTGCTCGATTTTTTAGAGGAGGCCGAGAGCTCCTCTCCTTCTTCCTTCGGACAGCACAGAGCAGGGGAGGGGGTGTGGTGCTCGGGGGAGGCAAGTGGGAGTGAGGGGAAGCAAATGAGGGGCAGAGACAAGCTGGGGGTGGCCTGCTAGCTTTATACCAAGGATGGAGTGCTAGATGAGGTGTTTTACCAAATTAGACATGGGGGGAGGGGATGCTGGCCAGGGATTGGTCCATGGGGAGGTGGGGGATGGGTAGGATGGTAATTTGGGTCGTGCTTGACCAGATAGTGGAGCTGTGGTGATTAATGGACAAGATCCTTGTAAGAATTGGGTTTAACCCTCTCTCTTTTACTACTAGTACAAGGGCAAATGGGTAAATGTTGGGGTGGTGCTACAGTGCTGGTCGACGAGTGGGTTGTCCTAGTCCTGAGGGTGAGGATTGAGCAAGTTTTCAGGAAATTTGGAAATGATTTGAGTAGTGGTTGGCTTAATTGGCAAATTTGATCCAATTGATGGTTGTGAAGTAAGTCCACAAACTTGCATTGGACCAGAGAGGAAAATTGTACTGGTAGATAGATGAAGTAAAGGTAGACTCCTAGGATTTATTTGGGATTTTTAGGTGGAGTTTAAGTCCACTTAAATCCAATTACTCAAAAGGGATAGAAGTGATTTCTTGGTGATCACTTGATAAATTTCCATTGGGAAAGGATGTATTTTGCTGGGGAAGGGTCCCAAATGTGAATACACACTTAGTAGAATTTTCCCAAGATTTATTGGGGATTAAAAGTACATAAAACAATTATTATTCCAATTCAGCCATTTTAGAAAATGGGCAAAAAGAATTAATAAATCTTCTCAAAAATATTTATTTTTGAGGTGGAAAGATAGGGTATGATTTGTGGGACTCACATGAGCCAAAATTTGGGGAAGTGTTTTGGTAAAAACCAAACTTTCCTTTATGGAGGTAGTTTTGGAGATTTTGACTATTTAAGTAATTAAATAGTTTTGGGGCCACAATAATTATGGATAATTAATGATAAATATTGGTGATCAATGTAGGTGAGATAGACAAGGTGTAGCAAGCATTTGTAACCTTGTGGAATGAATTTCCAACTAGAAAAGGATGGGAAACACTGAGTTGAAGATCTAGGGTGGTGTTATTGTTATACCACCAAAACATGCTTGCATCTTGGAGCTTAGAGCTCACCTTGGTGCAAGGGATAGATGGGTAGGTAGATCAGGTCATATAGATGATCAAGGTAGGAGGAGTTTGAATTAATTATATTTCAGGTGTTCTAGAAAGGATGGCAAACTTTGTTGAAAGTAAGGCTGCCATGCAAAAAGTGTCATGAAGCTTTCTAAACCATGTGGGTTTAAGCAACACAGAGATCCACTTGGGGAAAGTGAAGTAGGTTCTGATAGACATCGATGGGTAGAACACAACCATGCAGAGAGTTGGTCCATAGGAGGTTGTATGATGGTGTGAGCTTCTAGCAAAGTAGGCATGATGACTAGTTTTGCAGGAAATGTTATTTTCTTGTCTACAAAACCATCATGGACAAGTGGGTTGCAGGAGGATCAATCCAGGGGCCAATGTGGACCTTGGTAGTCCTTAGTATGGTTAACAATATGGTTAAAGTGCATTTCCAAAATGCACATGGTTTGAGAAAAGGAGGCATTGCAAAAGGTGATGTTGGATCTGTTTCCAAACTCAAATTTGGCAGTTTTGAGGATTTTGACTAGAGTATGAGAGGGAATGTTCTTGGAGGAGTTGCAAGGTATCAGAGCTTTAACCAGTGGGTGATATTGAAGTGTAGAGTGAGTAGAAGAGGTCCATGCCTGATATTGGTCTTAAGGACTTGGAAACATCTAGAATCGAGATCCTCAGAATAGATCTGGTTGAGGGTTTTAGATAATCACCTAGTGGCTAGGGATCATAACAAGGTTTGCTTTCTTGCTTAGGGATTGATGATTGGGGAAACATCTTGAGCCTAGTGATGAGCTCCTGAGGTAGCTCATTCTACTTCCTAAGCAAACTAATGAATCAGCAGATCGAGGCAATTCATGAGACAGCAGATCAAGGCAACTCATCTTATAAACCAATAACTACTCTAGGGTTACCATCAAGCTTAGCTTGAGATAAGTTTGGGGCATTTTGAAGAGGTTGAGTTTTGAAGAAGATGAGGGTTCTTGGTATCTCTCCCAAGAGTAGAATTCGAAAGCTTTGAACAAGAGTTTTGGGAAAACTAGAGGTAAGATTAGTTGAGTGCCCTGTCTTGAAAACATAAAGAGATTGTATTATATATCTCTCCATAGTTTTGTTAATAGAAGCTACCAAAATAGTTTTGGTTACATAGGCATCTTGGCTCCTGTTTTGAAATGCCAGAACGTTTGAAAATATGTAAAGTAAGCCAAGATAGTTTTGGTAAATAGCTTTTGCCAACTGAGGTTGAGGTAAGGAGTGTCCTAAGATACACTTCATAAGCACAAGTGCAAACAAACTACAAGCAAGCACTGCACCAAAACACAAGAAAAAGTTTTTGTTCCCCCTGATTTTGGCATTCTGGACAACTAATCAGGGTTGCTGAAATTGGGATTCTTCAGTTGTCTTGACTGATATGATATGACTTTTCCTTATTGCATCAATACACATCTGAGACCAATCTTGGATGCGTCACAATACACATCAAAAGGCTTCTTGATATCAGACATGATCAAAATTGGGGCTAAAACTAATCTCTTCTTGAGGTCTTGAAAACTTGCTTCACATTTGTCAGTCCATTCAAACTTTTTATCTTTCTTCAACAACGGGGTCATCGGTCTTGCCATGCTCGAAAATCCTTCAACAAACTTGTGGTAGTATCCGGCTAATCCAAGAAATGCGCGGACTTCTGTTTGGGTGGTTGGGTCTTTCCATTCTTCAACATATTTGATCTTGGCGGGATCGACAGCGACTCCTCATGCCTATAGGATATGGCCTAGGAATCCTACTTCTTTTAACCAGAATTCACACTTGCTAAACTTGGCATATAACTGATTCTCTCTAAGGGTTCCAAGGATGGTTCTTAGATGTTTCTCATGGTCCTCTTTTGATTTGGGGTAGATCAGAATGTCATCGATAAAGACAACGACAAACTTATCCAGAAAGTTCATAAAAACCTTATTCATGAGTTTCATGAAATAAGCGAGGGCATTAGTTAAGACATGACATTGTACTGATACAATCCATATCTGTTGGTGAAGGCAGTCTTTGGGATATCTGTTTCACGGATCTTCAGTTGATGATAACCAGTTCTAAGGTCAATCTTAGAAAACACTCTGGCTCCAGTCAGTTGATCGAACAAGTCTTCTATCTTCGGCAAAGGGTACTTGTTCTTGATGGTGACGTCATTCAGCTTACGGCAATCCATACAAAGACGGTTGGTACCATCCTTCTTATCAACAGACAAAACGGGTGATCTCCATGGCGATGCACTTGGTTGAATCAGTCCTTTTCCCAGCATATCATCAAGTTGCTTCTTGAGCTCCACTAGTTCAGACGGGTTCATACTATAGGGTATCTGAGCTATGGGTCTAGTTCCAGGGATTAGTTCAATGATAAACTCGATATCCCGATCTACGGGCATACTAGGCAATTCATCTAGGAACATGTCGGGGTATTCACAGACTACTCTGACTTGGTCAATGGTGGGCTTGGCTAGACTCTTGTTGCACTTGAATTGGCGGGGAAAAGTCTCAGATACATGTTCTACTGATACTCCGGTGCTACTGGTCATGGTTTTTGTTTTGTTAGCACAGTCGATTAGTCCTTGATGTTTCGACACCCAATCCATCCCTAGGACTACTTCCAAACCTTTGGTTCCAAGTACTATTAGATTGACATAAAAATCTATCCCATGGATTCTGATAGGTACGGCCTTGCAAACTTTTCTAGCTTTTGTGGTCGAACAAGGGATTTGAACTATCATAACATGCTTCAGATTTGTTGGTTGAATCTTACTAGTGCATGCAAATTCTTCTGTAACAAACAAGTGCGATGCTTCAGAATCAAACAACACTCGGGCTAATACTGAGTTAACAGAAAACATACCCAGCACGACATCTGGTGCTTCTTGGGCTTCCTTAGCATTCAAGTGGAACAGACAGCCATTACGGTTGTGCGGTTTTCTAGGGCGAATCTCTTTTCAGGCTGGACACGGCATTGCTGTTGGGAAGGTGCATTCACATTAGTTGCTGCGGCAAGCTTCGTGGGGCACTCATTAGAGTAGTGACCCGTGACTCCGCATTCAATACAAGTTATCATTGACTTGTCTTTCCCTGCGACAGGCACAACATTGCTTCTATTCCTTGGGGAAGTATTGCTGTTGTTGTTGGACTTTGGCGATGCACGGTTGAAATTATTGGAGTTGACGGGGTTGTTGTTGTGGTATCCTCCGGGCCTTGGGTTTCCTCCTCCACGGTTGGGATAGTTCGGACGGTTCATTGGGGGTCTATTGTTTCTGGGTGCATATCCTGTAGATGGGTTGGGGCGATACTTCGGGGTCTGGTGGGGTCCTGGTTGATGCATAATTCGACGCTTGCGGTTCTCACTGGCCTGGTTGATCTTGCCTTCCATCTGGATTGCAGAATCCACTAAATCTTGAAGGTCATCAAAGGGAATGTTGACTAGCACTGTCTGCATCTCATCATGCAGACCATTCAGGAATCTTTCCTTCTTCTTGGCTTCGTTGTCAATCTCATTAGGTTCATATCTGGCTAGTGACAGAATTTTTTCACAGTACTCAACCACATTCATCCTTCCTTGCTTCAAGTCTCTGAATTCATCTCTCATCCTCTTGATTAGACCCGGGGGCACATGGGTCCTGCTGAACTTGAGTTTGAACTCCTCCCAAGTCATCATCTGACCTTCGTTCATTGTCCGGGTACTATTCCACCATGATCTGGGATAGCCGGACATATAGTGGGTGGCAAATAGCACCATTTCATTAGCATCAACTCCTGCAACTTCTAGATTGATCTCCATTGTTTGCAGCCAATCATCAGCATCTAAAGGCTCCCCAGACTTGCTAAACATGGGTGGGTTGGTATTCTGGAAGTTCTTAAGTTTGGATCCATGGTGATCTTGGTTTCCATGGCCTTTATCATTGTGGGCCATCTAGGCTATCTATTGAAGAGTGGCTAAGTTGGCTTGACGCTTAGCTCTACCAGCTTCTCGGTCAGAAACTAACATTTATAGAATCTGCAGCATTGAGTCCTGAGATGAACTGCTTCCTCTGGGATTTCCGCGAGTCATCTGAAGATTGAGATAGATAATGAGACAAGAGGGAAATTTCTAGGGTTCATAGGTTTGTTTAAATTTGACTCAGGTTTTGCAAACTAACAACTTCTTCTCATTCATTCATTTCAAACACACAATACAAACACACACAACAACAAGGAAAATAGATGGTTTAAGAACCATTCTGTGAAGCTACGATACAGCGGGACCGGGTACAACTCACACCTAGGATAGTGCTCAGGTGCGACTAATCATCATCAATGAAGTCACATCATCCTCATCAGTGTTGTCCTCCATGTCTTCGTCCTCTAGGTAGTCATAGTGATCACTGAGGTAAGAGTGAATATCCCCTGGATGTCTTCACCCTCCTCCTCCTGATGTTCCTCCAGCTAGATCTCCTGGTCGTGGACGGTCTCCTCCAAGGTGGCTATCTTCTGACAAAGACGGGCGATGATGCGACCTTTTTTCTCGCATTGGCAACAAAGTGACGTGCGCTCCTTGGCGAGGATGGCTACGGTTTGCTTTCTCTCAACAGCTTCAGCATTGCTCTGGTTGACGTGATCACGGGCATTGTCTAACTCATTCTGGGTCTCATGTAGCATGAAGTCCATGTGATCCACGTAGTGCTTCAACTCTGGATGGGCTGACATGGATAGAGGCTGTACCATTGAGTCACATCTTGCATAGTGAGCAAAACGGGTTCCGATGATATGGTTGATGTTCTGAGCACACAAGCGAGGAAGAGCTTCTTGTATAGCCCTGGCTAATCTGTCTAGCCAGTTGTTGTCCCGAATGCTGAACTGAATCTTGTCAGAAAGAGGTGGCTCCATTTTGCCTCTCAGGTCGGCAACAATTAGCAACTGTAGCTCCCCTCCAGCGTGGTCCTTGAGCTGTCCTCCGAAGAACTCCGGGTGCGGGCGTCCAAGATACTCTGAGAGCAAATCCAGATCCCTCTCAAAGATAAGATATCCTCCATTTCCCAACTGGTAAAACTTGGTGTATTTGACCTCCATCTATAAGAATTTAGGATAAGTTTGTCAAATTTTATGTAGAAATGTAAGAGTTTTGAGTAACAAGTGATTTCTTTTGGAAAGAATTTCAAGGATAAGAATGAGAATAGGTTTTTGTAAATACTCACTTTCTTTGTTTTGAAGCTAGGTTTTTCAAGCGTCCATTCTAACTAGGTCTCATATGGTCAGGATGGCTCTGATACCAACTTGTCAACACCCGGATTTTTAAGTCCAGATGTCTGTTATGCTGTACATCGCAATCCTAGGATTACCATTTTTGCGAGACATAACAGAAGTGGTACCACAATACATCATCCATTACAAACCATAATAAAGGTCTTACAAATAAAGGATCTCATGATCCAGTCTTAATACAATCAAAGTAGCGGAAAGTAAACGTAGGGGGGCTTCATCTTCATGATCACAGGCAATGTTGACGATGGGAGATGATCCTAGTTGTCATAGACCTCCTACTGTCCATCTTCCGGGTAATCCTCCTCATAGTCTGGCCATGGGAACAGCCAGGGACAAAGCCATGAGTACTCTTTAAGTACTCGCAAACTAACACTAGTATAAGTAAAGGTAAAGCTAGTAGGAATCATAAGCTCTAGGTTTGTTTGCAAAAAGCTAGGTTTATTTCATAAAGCTTCAAGAGTAAAAACCTAACTTAGTTCTCTACATCACTTAAGTGGGAACTCAGATTTCATGTCCACAACCCTATTGTGGTCAAGTCAAAGTCATATTTCAAGTCACAATTCATTTTGAAAACATCTCACAACAGAACAGTATGACCACTCCAACTGTCCATAACCGCGGAAGTGGCTATTCGAATAGTTTGACACTCTGAAGAGGTGGTACACTTTCACCACCAGATTTAATACATTCATTAGGGATAACCCTGAATCATCATACTTGGTATGTGGTAATCAATCTTAACCTTTCAATTACACACCCTAGTATAGGCACCTCCCCTATGAGTTTGGCCTCCCAACCATGACCATCTGTCATCTTGGGTACTGTATAGGTGGACATTCATCACGAGGTAGCCTCAGCTCAACCTCTTCCGCAAGGGAACCCATACTAAGACATATAAACTTCCAGTCAAGCCCTTGATACATTGCAAATGTATCTATAATTTTTGATGTTCCATGCTTGGTTTTATCCACTTTCTTGTGTTTTGTTCCAACTTTAGAGTACTTTTCATATGATTTCTTGGACTAACCTATTAACAAGAGCCACAGTGCCAGCTGCCTCTTTTCTGCTGTTTTTGGTTCCAAAAAAGTCAGAAAATGAATATTCTCAGAATTGGACGGGACAAAAGCCAAAGTGCCTATTTTTCCGGAAGTGATCAAGTGCCAGAATACGAGACGGAGAAGGGCCAGGGAGCCACCACACCACCTGGCCACGCGGCCAGGCCTGGCCCGTGCCAGGGGGTGGTGTGGCCGCTCCCGGAACCCCCTCGGCCTCTCCTTCCGCCTAAATATTGCCCTCGGGACGGAAACCCTAAGTACCCGATCAAAAATCCACGAAAGAGTCTGTAGCCGCCGTCATCTCCATCCCTAGATCGGGAGGGATCTGAAGCTCTTCCCGGCACCCTGCCAGAGAGGGGAATTCACCCTGGAGGCCTTCTTCCTCACCTTGCAAGCCGCCGGTGTGATGCGTGAGTAGTTCATCCTTGGACTACGGATCCATGTAGTAGCTAGATGGCTGGTTCTCCTGCTTTGTGCTTTCATGTCTAGATCTTGTGAGCTCCGTTCATGATCAAGATCATCTATTTGTAATTCTGCATGTTGTGTTTGCGGGGATCCGATGGATATTGAGATGCTATTTCAGATTGATTATTGATTCTATCATGTCTTTGTTATTTGAGATCTTGCATGCTTTCCGTTGTTAGTAGCTATCTTGGCCGAGTAGATGCTAGCAACTCTAGGAGTTAGTATTTATGCTCGATAGTGGGTTCATGCCTCTGGTAATCTGGGGAAGTGACAGAAATCTCTAAGGTACTAGATGTGATGTTGCTACTAGGGAGAAAACAACAATCCTTTGTTCATAGAACAATCGTATTGTTTACTTTACATGCAGTTTATAAAGCAATAATTTGTTGCTTGCAACTTAATACTGGAGGGGGTTCGGATGATAACCTGAAGGTGGATTATTAGTCATAGATGCAGTTGGATGGCGGTCTATGTATTATGTTGTAATACCCAATCAAGTCTCAAAGGAGTCAAGATGATTAGTATATGCATGTATTGCTTTCTTGGTGTTTGTCAATTGCCCCGCTGTAATTTGTTCACCCAGCATGTTATCTATCTAAGGAGAGCCACCTCTAGTGAATTATGGATCCTGGTCCTTTACTTTACATACAATCTACAATCTTTTACTGCTTTGTGTTTACTTTTTGCAAACTTTACTTATTTCCATTCGATACGTTTAATCCTTTGTTTTCCGCAAAACATGGTGAGATTGACAACCTCATCGCAAGTTGGGGACAAAGTTCTGTGGTTGTGTTGTGCAGGTCTCCACGTTGCTACTAGCACCGGTAGTGCGCCCTGCCAAAGCTCAGCTAGTAACACCTTTGAGGTGTTTCCTTGCTCCTACTGGTTCGATTAAACCTTGGTTTCATAACTGAGGGAAACTTGCTGTTGTTCTCATCATACCTTCCTCTTGGGGTTCCCAACGAGCTCTACATCAACCATGCACCAAGCACTTTTCTGGGCGCCGTGCATTGAGCCATCAGCCCTACCCAACTCAGGTATTGTGGTTGTACGGTAAAATTGGAATGGTATCACATCCGAACCCAACCATCAATTTTTATTAAAGTCAAGGCTCATGCCTCAATAGTTTCATCATCATACCATTGTGTTTCACAACACATGTCAAAACATTTCAATAGAATGAATCTTCATTCCAAGGTTTTCATAATCATTTTCACCAAGTATTCCCATCTAAAGTGATCCAGTTTTATGCTTAGCACTAGCCACTAGTATTGAGGGTATCACTGTTGGGGGTACTAGTAAGGTATAAATATCCAAGACTAATCCTATGATCTTGATAGGATCCAATCTAGTTTCCACTAATCACAATTCATTAACTAAGTAAGAACCTGTAGTAAAGGAAAAGTAAAGCTTGGAGTAAAACTGGGAATTGGTAAAGTTGTGTAACTAGGTATGCCTAGTGCATCTGGTATAAGGGGTTTGCATATATAGCATGCAAAGCTCTAGCTTGCACTGATAGCTTTATTAGTGATGGCTTGCCTTGAGGAGTGCAGTTGTTGCAGTCATTGAAGTTCTCCTCCTCGAAGTATTCCTCCTCATTATAGCCCGGGTCAGTACTAGCGTCTATAAATACATTCAATGTACACAATCACCAAACAACACTTCACTACTTCTATTTGGCACACAAGGGCTCATATTAGATGATCTAGCATCATGTTAATCATCATATGAAATATTCACAATTTCTTAATTTTCTAATTTTAGAAAAGTAATTTCTACTCATTTTAAATCCTTAAGGTTTAATATTATCCAATTAAAATAGTGGATCATGTTGACACATGTCATCACCATCTATTCCAATACTTGGGAATGTGATTTAAAATGGTGATCATATATTACAAGATTTAATATTACTATTTAATAATATTAAAGTGACTAGAAATGCCCATATAGCATTCTTTTATTACTAAGCCATGTTTCATATTTGTAAATCCAAATCTTTTTACATATTCATGTAGATCATGGCAAATGTGATTTTTGAGAGGTGGAATCATCTCAAAAACATTTATAGTTTATTTTAGAAAAATGTTTGAAGTGTCAAAAGTCTCTGTCTTGTTATTTTTGGTATATGTGATCTATAATTCTAAATAGTTTGAATCCAACAGGAGTGATTAGATAATTTCAGTACCTTTCCAACAAAATTGAAATCATGCATTTTGGTTCAGTGAGTCTCTTTGAATTGAATTTGGAATCTACTGATAGAATCTGGTTTTAACTAAAATGGAAAAATCTTATTTGAATCAATGGGCTCTACGCGGGAAACGACATGGGCTGGCCGAACTGCACATTGCTGGCATAGCGGGCTACTGACAGAACGGTCCCACGCATCAGCGACTTAACTAAGCCGAAACAGTATCTAGCAATCCTGGCCCTACGATTAGAACAAATCTAATGGCTGAGGTTCATCGTCTACGTCGAACGGATCCAGCGAGATTCTAACCCTAACGCGGTGGTGGGGGTCGCTAGGACTTACCCGGGCTCCAGCTAAGGTCGGCGATGGGGGTGAATGGGGTTGTCGACGATGGCGGCTCGAGTCGCGGTCACAACAGCTCCTGGGGTGGCCACAATCAACAGCTTCCTTCCTCGACTACAACGGCGAACTCTGGCCAAATTCCGGCGTCGTGGTGCTCGCCTTGGTCAGGAGAAAGTTTTGGGAGGTTTCTGAGGGATAGAGGAGTAGAATGGTTTGGATATTGAGGTCTGGGGTGGCCTCTATTTATACCCCAAGGGAAGAGGCAGGGCGGCATGGTCGGGCTCCTCCGGCGACGTTGCTACAGGTCGCATTCGTCACCGCGGAGGGCATGGGTCGGTGCAGTGGACTATGGCAATCATCATGTGAGTGACGGCACAACAAGGGGTGGTCTCCATTGGTCGGGCAACGTCGGCGCTCTGTTTGGGTACGCAGGCGCTTGTCACTTGGTATGGTTGTCACGGGGCGCGCGACGGTAAACGGTCTTGTTTGGGAGATTACTGGTGCTACGGCGATCGCGGGTACGAGCAGAGAGAGCGAGGCGCAGCGTGTGCATGCGAGGCAGCTGCGGCGCTCCGTCGTGCTCTCAGCATGGCCATGTATTGAATGGGCGCGGCTATTCTGGCTCCTTCTCGCCTCGCCGTTGGTCAAGGGGTGGACAGGGGGTGGTGGTGAGGTCACTGCTAGCTACTAGGGGTCATGGGCATGGGCGACGCGGCGTGCAGCGAGTGGTTCGTGCTCGACCGGCATGGCCGGCTCGGTACGGGCGTGGCACTGGCCAATGTAGCCAGTGATGCCTCTCCTTTGCACGACCAAGTACTAGGGATGATCATGGACAATTGAATGGCTTGATTGCAGAACAAAAGTTAGGCAATTGATAGCCCAAAATAGTGTATAGTTGTTGAGATTGTACTGTGCCTGCCAGGTATTCGATCAAATGGCCGCATGAATTCATCTTTTGAATTTTTGGATGATTTTTGGTGAGTGATCTTGTTAGTTGCTTAGTAGTCTATGGTTGCTGGGATATGTCAAGAGGAATTGATTTGAGGGGTTTTTGAAAAGTGGTGCTCTATGCATATGAACTTGATTCAATTTTGTAATGTCTCTTAAATAGATTTGAAAATGGTTTCTGCCACTTTGTAAAGTTTGCTTGGATTCACTTGGAGTTGGTCTAGCAATGGGTGAAAATAATGGGAACTGTTTCTGTTAGAAATCCTTTACTAGAAACACTCAAAGTCTAGTGGATAAGTTTGGCCAAAATGACCATTTGGTCATATGATCAATATTTGATTATCTTTTCATTTGATTCTATTTGTAAGTGATCTAGATGATGTTGTACACCTTTTTAAACTTATCCTTAGCATTTGTAACAATCAATCTTGGCAATTGCAAGCATTCATATATTAATGGAATTCACACATGCACTCATATTAAGTTTAATAATAAAAGTTTTTGTTAACCCTGAACTTGGGTGATTAGATCTTGCTAAGCTTGATTAATAATTTTTGGGATGTTACAGAACATGTCCAGGATGGCGATGTAGAGATTTGCAAAGTGCACATGGATCTGAACGTTGCCGACCCATTGACTAAAGCTGTCCCAAGGGCGAAACATGATCAACACCAGAAATCTATGGGTGTTAGATTCATCACTATGTAAACTAGATTCTTGACTGTAATGCAAGTGGGAGACTGAAAGCAATATGCCAGAGAGGCAATAATAAGTAGTTATTATCTTATTCCAAGTTTATAATAGATGTTTATCTCTCATGCTATAATTATGTTAACCGGAAACATCAATACACATGTGTTTAATAAATAAAGAAAAGGTTCCTATTAATGCCTCTCATTACACTAGCTTGTTGATTAATATATGATCAAGGTTTCCTAATCATGAAAACTGGATGTTGTTAGTGACAAGGTCATGTCATCGGAGAATGATGTGATAAACATTCACCCACAGTAGGTTTAGAAATACGTTCAAGTCTTCAAAGTTTATATTGGTATCTCACACGAAGTAACACTAATCCTAACACTGGAAGAGTACTTTGATCCCATCAAACGTCACATCAATCACTAACACTGGAAGAGTATTTTGATCCCATCAAACGTCACACCGTAATAGTGTGATTATAAAGATGTCGTTGGATACTTAGAAAGTGCTAGTTGAGGCTCGTGGATCAAGAGTAGGATTTGTCCATCTCGATGAGGGATAGATATACTCTATGCCCTCTCGGTCATATCACATTAACATCACTTGCAAGAACGTAACTGACTCACGAGAATGTTATATCACAGAATGAATAAAAGAGTAGTTGTCAGTAAGGAGATCAACCTAGGTATGTATGATACCAAATGATCAGATCTCAGACAAGTAAAATATCGCAAGACAAAAGGAATTGGTTACTACGAAAAAGTTTCACACGATCACTAGTTCATCGTTGAGTAAGTGGGAGTCGTTATGGATCTCTAGATCCTGCTGGTGATTATTGATCAGAGATAGTCTCAATTATGTCCACTTAGTTCACGAACCGTAGGGTGACACACTTAATGCTCGTCGACACATTTGAGTAGATACAGAATGCAGGAGAAAATACTGGACATCACAAAAACTGTTTTGATAAAACTATTAGAATAGTTTCGATGTATCAAAATATTGCAATGGAATAAATTGTTAATGTGTTTATTAAATGAAGTATTCATTAAATGAAGTACTCATTAAATTAAGTGTTCATTAAATTGAGTGGCATTAAACCAAGTGAATTAAAAGTGTTTTAATGGAAAGACCATTGGTTTTTGAGTGGAGATTTAATGGGAGATTTAATGGAAAGACCGTTAGTAATCAAGAGGGGAGGGGTGGGGGAACCATATAAGGCGCCGGCCAACCCCTTGGTGTGCCCCCTCTCCTATATAAGGAGGGGTAGATACCCTCTCCTCTTACTTCATTCCATTCCCTCTCATATTCCCTTTGGTTGGCATCTTCTCCCCCTTGCTAGCGGATCCACTATCACGGGTGCGGTGCTTAGGCGAAGCCCTGCTCAAGACCTTCTCCAGCACCACCACCATGTCGTAGTGCTGCTGGAGTTCTTGAGGATCCGCTGCTTCTGCTGCCTAAATGGACAAAGGGACGGAGGTCGTCATCATGCTGGACGTGTGACCGATTACGAAGGCATTGCCTATTTGTGGCGCTAATCGTCTTCATGTCCTTGAGGACGGACGAGTACATTCTATATCATCCCCGTTTGTCTGCGAGAGCATTATCCCGCTTTCGGTGTTCGAGGGTGAGTCCTTCTGAAACCATTACAAGTATCGCCTTGATTTGATCTTGGAAGTTGCAACCGTAGGAGTTTTGGTTTTCTGTGCAAAAAAACCCATCAAGTACATGGTCCACGCACTTGAAAATTTTGGGGGACCCGCGCTTTGGAGTTCCATCCACTCCGTGATGAAGTCAAGGAGGACCTGAGACACTATTGTTTTTCTCTTCTCATATGTGATGTCTTGAGGGATAACTTGATGCTCTAGAGAGAGACACATCCCATCGCTTCGGGGTTGTGGAGGATGTTGCAGAGAGGATCCTCATTCACCACCACTATCAGATGCTCGGAAAAGTAGTGGCAAAATTTTAACACTGTCATGGAGACACCATATGCAATCTTCTGATAATGTGGGTACCTTTCTTTGGACGGAGATAGTACCTCACTTAGGTAGTAGACCGACTGTTGGACACCATGTCTTTTCCCTTCTTCGGGTCGTTCGACGACCAGTACTATGCTGACCACCTGGTTGGTGGTGGATATGAATAGCAGTAGTGGTTCCTTTTCCTTGGGTGACACCTAGACAGGCGATGTCGAGAGTGTTTTCTTGAGGTTCTGAAAGGCTCGTTGGGCTTCGTCGGTCCACTTGAAGGTGTTAGATTTCTTTAGCAGTGCATAAATATGGCAGTGCTCTTTCTTCCATCCGAGCGATGAATCAACTTAGTGCTACCACGCGCCCAACTAGCTGCTGGATGCGTCATATATTCGTTGGTTTCTGCATCATTAGGATCGCCTGTCGGGCTTTTATTCGATTCCCCTGGCCGAGACGAGGTACCCAAGGAGTTGCCCAGCAGACTCCAAAGTAGAATTTTGTCGGATTGAGCTTGATGTAGTACCTATTGAGATTGTCGAATGTTTCGTGAAGATCATGAATAACGGTCAATTCTTTCCTTGATGTGATTATGAAATCGTTGATGTAGACTTCGACATTTCAAACGATTTGGTTACTGAGGCAATTTTACATTATCCGTTGGTATGTGGAACCCACGTTCTTCAGCTCGAACGACATTGTGGTGTAGCAGAATACACCGTAAGGTGTGATAAATGCTGTCTTATCTTGATCTTCAACTTTCATCCAGATTTGGTGGTACCCGGAATACGCGTCCAAGAAGGAAAGAGGCTCGCACCCCGCGGTTACATCAATGATTTGATCGATTCGCGGGAGCGGGAAGTGATCCTTTGGACAATGCTTATTCGGTGTCGTGAAGTCGATGCACATGCGGAGTTTATTTGTATTTTTCTTCGGGACACACACTGGGTGACATGGTCATGTCCCTTCGAGTGCCCACTATTGGTATATATGGTGTGGCCCAATGGAAGGCTCATTGAAGATATGCAAATATCCATGAATCCCATGATGATTCAATAGATACGAAGCCTACAAGGACACTGACTCCAAGCGAATAAGACAAGGAAAGTCCAAAACTAGACTACATAGAAAATCTAATTTGTAACCAACTCGTATTGGTACCTAAGACCAAGCCTCCCCATATATAAAGGCTAGGAGGGTCCAATGAGAAGGGCGCCCCAAAATAGATCTAGACAATCGCCATCAGATACACACGCCCCTATCTCTCTCTTAGCGAGATCGCGTCTAGACGACTCAACAAGTTTGTACTCTCCATTGATAATACAGACACACAAGCAGGAAGTACGGTTTCCTCTACGAGGACCTGAATCTGGGTAACTCGTCTCTCTTGTTTGTGTGTTAAGCCAACAAATTCACCAGCATTCTTCTTTCCTTATAACCCAAGTCCATAACAATTGGTATTGCCGAGGTCACCCCTCGTCAATTGGCGCTGTCTCTGGAAAACTTGGACGCTAGAGTCATGAATTCGGTGGCTCCCTCTTCACCAAGAAACAACTCGATGATCGGGAGCAGACAAATCTGTTTCAGCTCCATCGACTTTGGTGGCTCCAACCTTGATGATCTGCGACTCACATGTTCCATCAGCAACTTCAGCCAGGGCCTTCGTCATCATTAGGGCTATCGCGGTCGACTAATCAACCGACCGAGTATGAGAAACTCGACAACTGTCTTCAAAACAAATCAGATCATCTTCGTGGAGTCTATTTTTCTCCTAAAGGTATACACCACTAGTAGAAATCAGACCTTTGGTCCAGGGGTATTAGCCCCGGTTTGGCTACAAACTGGGACTAATGCCCCGGTCCAACGGCTAGAACTGGCCCAGGGGGGTGGCAGACACTAGCCCCGGTTCGAACGGGACCTTTAGCCTCGGGTCGTGTAATAAACCGGGGCTAAAGGGTTTCAGGCAGGCCGGGTCGGGCGTCACACCCTTTAGCCCCGGTTTGTTACACGACCCGGGGCTAAAGGTGGACCTTTATCCCCGGTTCTAGACACGAACCGGGGCTAAAGGTCTGGCTATATCTTGTTCTTCCCCTGCCCGAGCCACCATTCAAGCTGGTGGCTCTCCTCTCTCTCTCTCTTTCTTGCTTCAATCTCGAGTTCATGCCCTTTTTTTCCTCAAGATTTGTCTAGATTTTGTGGTGCCCCATCTATCCAAAGGTTCTAAAAGGTGAGCAACTTCATCCTTTGAACTCTCATTGCTATATTAGCTCATTTCATGCTCTATCTTATAGATGGATTTGTGGATTTAGTTTGGTAGTAATTTTTGCAGTGATAGCACGATATCAATGTTTAGATTCTATCTATCTTGTATTAATGTAAGAAACTCTAAGGTAAATATCACAATATGTGGATTGTTCTATCAATATATATCTTGTTTTGGTACATAGAGTCTCAAAAATTGATTTTTGAATCACACACATTCGTGAGTTCATCATTCTAACTAGCTAGCTGGGCAAAATATCCTTCTTCGTCTACCTGCGTTCAACAAACTGGAAAATTTGTAACAAAGATAGGGTTAATTCATAAAATCTTGATAAGAAGACATCACAATTCACATATTAGGGACTGCCTCTATGGCGAGCTCCTCGAAGATGTCTGAGGACGGGATCCTAAGACATCTTCGAGAAGCTCTGCCGTAGTGGTGTCCCTGGTCTCCCACACCATCTTTCGGTTTATATCTTCTCTAGCTAAATCCATATGCTAGTGGAGCTAACTAATTTCACTTATTAGAGAGTGCCTCTACGGCGAGCTCCTCGAAGATGTCTGAGGACGAGGTCCTAAGACATCTTCGAGATGCTCCGCCGTAGTGGTGTCCCTGGTCTCACACACCATCTTGTAGTTCTTCACAAGAATGCATACCTATTTATAGATTAAGCAGCACAACATAGTGTCGGGCACTGATGACATAATGTCGACACACTCACGCTGGCATAGTGCTGCCACCCACCCAAAATAGTGTTAGCATTTAATTTACTGGCTTAGTGCTTCCCACTGAGGACATAGTGTCGACATGTTGTCTCCACATCCACATTTAGTCCCGGTTGGTGCCTCCAACCGGGACTAAAGGTTCATCATATCTTTAGTCCCGGTTGCTGGTTTTAGATTAGTACTAATTAATTATGATTATGTTTGATGTACTTAATTAATTATATATCTTCGAGAAGCTCCACCGTAGTGGTGTCCCTGGTCTCACACACAATCTTGCAGTTCTTCACAAGAATGCATACCTATTTATAGATTAAGCAGCAAAACATAGTGTCGGGCATTGATGACATAATGTCGACACACTCACGCTGGCATAGTGCTGCCACCCAAAATAGTGTCGGCATTTAATTTACTGGCTTAGTGCTGCCCACTTAGGACATAGTGTCGACATGTTTTCTCCACATCCACATTTAGTCCCGTTTGGTGCCTCCAACAGGGATTAAAGGTTCATCATATCTTTAGTCCCGGTTGCTGGTTTTAGATTAGTACTAATTAATTATGATTATGTTTGATGTACTTAATTAATTATATATCTTCGAGAAGCTCCCCCGTAGTGGTGTCCCTGGTCTCACACACCATCTTGCAGTTCTTCACAAGAATGCATACCTATTTATAGATTAAGCAGCACAACATAGTGTCGGGCACTGATGACATAATGTCAACACACTCACGCTGGCATAGTGCTGCCACCCACACATAGTGTCGGCATTTAATTTACTGGCTTAGTTCTGCCCACTGAGGACATAGTGTCGACATGTTGTCTCCACATCCACATTTAGTCCCGGTTGGTGCCTCCAACCGGGACTAAAGGTTCATCATATCTTTAGTCCCGGTTACTGGTTGTAGATTAGTACTAATTAATTATGATTATGTTTGATGTACTTAATTAATTATATATCTTCGAGAAGCTCCGCCGTAGTGGTGTCCCTGGTCTCACACACCATCTTGCAGTTCTTCACAAGAATGCATACCTATTTATAGATTAAGCAGCACAACATAGTGTCAGGCATTGATGACATAATGTCGACACACTCACGCTGGCATAGTGCTGCCACCCAACCAAAATAGTGTCGGCATTTAATTTACTGGCTTAGTGCTGCCCACTGAGGACATAGTGTCGACATGTTGTCTCCACATCCACATTTAGTCCCGGTTGGTGCCTCCAACAGGGACTAAAGGTTCATCATATCTTTAGTCTCGGTTGCTAGTTTTAGATTAGTACTAATTAATTATGATTATGTTTGATGTACTTAATTAATTATATATCTTCGAGAAGCTCCGCCGTAGTGGTGTCCCTGGTCTCACACACCATCTTGCAGTTCTTCACAAGAATGCATACCTATTTATAGATTAAGCAGCACAACATAGTGTCGGGCACTGATGACATAATGTTGACACACTCACGCTGGCATAGTGCTGCCACCCACCCAAAATAGTGTCGGCATTTAATTTACTGGCTTAGTTCTGCCCACTGAGGACATAGTGTCGACATGTTGTCTCCACATCCACATTTAGTCCCGGTTGGTGCCTCCAACCGGGACTAAAGGTTCATCATATCTTTAGTCCCGGTTGCTGGTTTTAGATTAGTACGAATTAATTATGATTATGTTTGATGTACTTAATTAATTATATATTGCAGATGAGCCGGCAATAGATGTACGCTGACCGACTCTCTAACGAGTTCATTAAAGGCGTGCATTCTTTTCTTCTTGTGGCCGAGGCAAACAAGCGGAGTGGTTTTATGTCTTGTCCATGTGGTGTCTGTCGGAATCATAAAGAATACTCTTCCTCAAGAGTCCTTCACAGCCACCTGTTTCGGTCCGGTTTCATGACCGGCTACAATTGTTGGACCAAGCACGGAGAAAGAGGGGTTATGATGGAAGACAACGAAGAAGAAGAGAATGACAACGACTACCCTGAATATGATGGTACTACAATGGAAGACATTGTTGAAGAAAAATATGATGAACGGGCATTAGATCTGCCCGATGATGATCTTAGTCGGGCCATTGCTGATGCCCGGGAAGAATGCGTAACTGAAAGGGAGAGGTTGAAGTTCAAGAAGATGTTAGAGGATCACAAAAAATTGTTGTACCCAAATTGTGAAGATGGGCACAAAAAACTGGGTAGTACACTGGAATTGCTGCAATGGAAGGCAGAGAACGAACTGACCGACAAAGGATTTGAAAAGTTGCTGAGAATAATGAAGAAGTTGCTTTCAAAGGATAACGAACTGACCGCCAGTACCTATGAAGCAAAGAAGGTTGTCTGCCCTCTAGGATTAGAGGTGCAGAAGATACATGCATGCATTAATGACTACATACTATACCGCGGCGAGTACGAGAATTTGGATGCATGCCCAGTATGCACTACACTGTGGTATAAGATAAGACGAGATGACCCTGGTGATGTTGAGGGCGAGAGCCGCATGAAGAGGGTTCCTGCCAAGGTGATGTGGTATGCTCCTATAATACCACGGTTGAAACGTTTATTCAGGAACAAAGAGCATGCCAAGTTGTTGCGATGGCACATGGAAGACCGTAAGAAAGACGAGATGTTGAGACACCCCGTTGATGGGTCGCAGTGGAGAAAAATCGAGAAAGAGTTTCCGGACTTTGCAGGTGATGCGAGGAACTTATGGTTTGGTCTAAGTACAGATGGCATGAATCCTTTTGGGGAGCAGAGCTGCAGTCATAGCACCTGGCCTGTGACTCTGTGTATTTATAACCTTCCTCCTTGGTTGTGCATGAAGCGGAAGTTTATTATGATGCCAGTGCTCATCTAAGTCCCGAAGCAACCCGGCAACGACATTGATGTGTACCTAAGGCCATTAGTTGAAGAACCCTTACAGTTGTGGCACGGACAAGGTGTACGTGTGTGGGATGAGAACAAACATGTGGAATTTGACCTACGAGCGTTGTTGTTCATAACAATCAATGATTGGCCTGCTCTTAGTAACATTTCAGGACAGACAAACAAGGGATACAATGCGTGCACACACTGTTTAAACGATACTGAAAGTATATATTCGGATAAATGTAAGAAGAATGTGTACCCGGGGAATCGTAGTTTTCTTCCACCCTCGCACATCCTAAGAAAGAAAGGTAAACATTTCAATGGTGAGGCAGACAGCCGGTGTAAGCCTATCCGCCGTACTGGTGATGATGTATTTGACATGGTGAAGGATTTAAAAGTAATCTTTGGAAAGGGTCCTGGTAGACAATCTGTTCTGAAGGACGATGTCGGACATGCACCCATGTGGAAAAAGAAATATATATTTTGGGAGCTAACCTATTGGAAAGTCCTAGAGGTCCGCTCTGCAATTGACGTGATGTACCTGACGAAGAATCTTTGCGTGACGCTGCTAGGCTTCTTGGGCATGTATGGGAAGAGCAAAGATACACCTGAAGCACAGCAGGACCAACAACGTATAAAAGACCGAGACGGCATACATCCAGAGCTGTTTGAAGGTACTGCTAGCTACGCTCTTACCAAAGAAGAGAAGGAAATCTTCTTTGAAGTCCTTTACAGTATCAAGGTCCCGTCTGGTTTCTCGTCGAACATAAAGGGAATAATAAATATGGCAGAGAAAAAATTTCAAAACCTAAAGTCTCATGACTGCGACGTACTTATGACCCAGCTGCTTCCGATTGCATTGAGGGGACTCCTGCCGGAAAATGTTCGAGTACCCATTGTGAAGCTATGTGCGTTTCTCAATGCAATTTCTCGGAAGGTAATCAGTCTAGATAGTCTACTAAGGTTACAGAAAGATGTGGTCCAATGTCTTGTCAGCTTCGAGTTGGTGTTCCCACCATCCTTCTTCAATATTATGACTAACCTCCTAGTTCACCTAGTCGATGAGATTAACATTCTTGGTCCTGTATTTCTACACAATATGTTCCCCTTTGAGAGGTTCATGGGAGTGTTAAAGAAATATGTTCATAACCGTGCTAGGCCAGAAGGAAGCATCTCAAAGGGATATGGAACAGAGGAGATCATTGAGTTTTATGTTGACTTTATTCCTGACCTTAAGCCCATCGATGTTCCTGAATCACGACATGAGGGTAGAATTAGTGGAAAAGGCACGCTAGGAAAGAAAGCAAGGATATATATGGACGGACATTCTCTCACTAAAGCACACTACACAGTTCTGCAAAGTTCTACCTTGGTGGCTCCGTATATCGAGGAACACAAGAATATTGTACACTCCAACAACCCGGGGAAGCCTGGCTCTTGGATTAGAGATGAACATCTGAGGACTTTCGGCGGTTGGTTGCAGTCACATCTTATGAATGACATAAATGTTGGAGAGCAGTTGTACTTGTTGGCCAGGTCACCATCTTCGACTATATTGACTTTCCAAGGGTACGAGATAAATGGGAATAAATTTTACACGATCGCCCAAGATAAAAAGAGCACCAATCAAAACAGTGGTGTCCGATTTGATGCAATAGACGAGAATGGGCAAAAGGATACATATTATGGTTACATAGAGGAGATATGGGAACTTGACTATGGACCTTTTTTAAGGTTCCTTTGTTTCGGTGCAAATGGGTCAAGCTGACAGGAGGCGGGGTTGAGGTAGACAAGAAATACGGAATGACAACAGTGGATCTCAACAACCTTGCGTATAGAGATGAACCATTTGTCCTAGCCAATGATGTGGCTCAGGTTTTTTATGTGAAGGACATGTCTACCAAACCGAGAAAAAGGAAAGATAAGCAAAAGAATACAGCATCCGATGAGCCAAAGCGCCACATAGTTCTTTCAGGAAAAAGAAACATCGTGGGGGTGGAGGATAAGACAGACATGTCAGACGATTATGATAAGTTTCATGAAATTCCACCCTTCGCTGTGAAGGATGACCCAAGCATCCCGTTAAATAAGGAAGATGCTCCATGGTTACGGATTAGAAGAAAACCCTAACATGTGTGGATGTTGGTCATGTACAATATTATTAATCCTTTATTTTTAATGATCTTCTTATACGTATATGGATATGAACTTTCTCGATCTCAATAGGTAGTATTGCAACTTGTTGTGGCAGACATTTATTAATATTAAAACGTAAAAATTAGTCATAATCATATCTAGCCCTGTAGTACACAGTTTCTGGGTCGTCTTCGGAATCGTCATCGTCATCGTCGTCGCTCGTAGCACGCGGATGGATCCTCAGCCCTTCCTCGTAGCACGCGGATGGATCCTCCGGCCTCGGATTCACGACGCGCGGGGGAGGGGGCTCCCGGATGACGACCCTAGTACGTCCTAGGCCTTCACCACCACCACCATTCTTGTGGCTATGCTGCTGGTGAAAGTGCGGGAACCTCAGGCGAGGATGGTCTCCCATGGCGATGTAGCGCATCACACCGGCGATAGTCTGGTTCGCCCACCACAGGCGGCGACCAGCCTCGTTGTGGTTCACTAGGGGCGGGCCATCACCCTCGTACCTGGCGAGCTCCCTTTCACGCCGGTTTGCGAAGAAGGCATTCTAGGTGTCGAGGTTGTTGGGACCCCAATGGGGATCCATCCGCTGCTCCGGCGTGAGCTCGAGGTAGAAGTGGTTCGTGATGGCCGTCTGGCAGGCTGAACCTTGAGACATTGGAGGAACAGGAACCCCTCCAGCTCTCAGCATCCAGCTAGCGGGCAGCCGGTACCCCGGCTGGCATGGGTAGTTGGAGGCTCACAGCGCCTCGATCTCCTCGAGCGTCAGAAAAGCCCAGTAAGCGGTGTCCATTGTTGTGAGAGATAAGGTGTGGATGTGTCAATGGAAATGGCGGTCGGCCTAGATATAGAGGGAAATGGCGGGAGAACATGGCGGGAAGCAGGGGAAATGGCGGGAGAACATGGCGGGAAGCGGAGGAAATGGCGGGAAGCGGGGGAAATGGCGGGAGAACATTTCTACTATATTTTTGTGAATATTTTGCTATATTATATGTATTTTTCAATTTTTAAATAATAAACTATATTTTTATTATTTTTTGTGAACATTTCTACTAAATATAATACTTTTAGATAATAGATAATTTCATTTAAGTTGTATAATAAAGAATGATAATAGATTTAAATTATAGATCTTTTTTTTCTGAAAATTTTGATATATAATATATAATTTTCTGAAAACTATAAACCATTTTTGGGTTTGGCGCCAAAAATAACGGGGCTAAAGGGTTTTGGCGCGCGGGAAGTGCGGCGGGCCGAAAACACCTTTAGCCCCGGTTACAAACTGGGGCTAATGGGTGACCTTTAGCCCTGGTTTGTATTACAAACCGGGGCTAAAGGGGGGTGGTATACCACCCCCGCCCACGCCCCGGAGATCCTCACCAGTTTGTCTTCTCCGCGCCCACGCCGTCCGCAGTACCACCGCCCGCGCCTGTGAGAAGCCCCGCGCCGCCGCCGTGCCCCGCCCGCGCCAGTCTCTGCCCTGCGCCGCGCCGCCCCGCCGCGTCTCCGCGCCATCCCTCCGTGCCGCCCGTGCCGTCCCCTACATCTCCGCCAGCCCGCCTCCGCGCCGCCCGCCGCCGTCTGTGTCCCGTCTCCGGCCGCGCCGCCCGCACCGCCTCGCCGTCAGGTACGGTGATCGCCGCCTCGCCGTTAGTATTAGGTTAATTATGTTTTAATTTTGGTTTTTAGTAATTAGGTTAGTATTAATTAGGTTAGTATTAGTATTAGGTTTAATTATGTTTTAATTTTGGTTAGCAGTAATTAGGTTAGTATTAGGTTAGTATTAATTAGGTTAGTATTAGTATTAGTATTAGTATTACTATTAGTATTAGTATTTGGTATTAGTATTTGGTATTAGTATTTTTGTATTAGTATTAGTATTAATTAGTATTAGTATTACTATTAATTAGTATTAGTATTAGTATTTGTATTAATTAGTATTAGTATTAGTATTAGCTTAGTATTAGTATTAGGTTAATTGTATATGTTAGTATTATCTAGGGTTAGTTAGGGTTACTTAGTTAATTATGTTTTACGATTGTAAGTTATTGCTATTATTTAGTTATGTCGCGTCCATCTTGTCCGAGCCTACTGGACTCCACCGGGGATGTCCGAGTCTGGGCTCCGCCGGGTTGGCACTGGGAGGTGCTACCTGTCGGGACTCGTACCTTGGTGAGGAATCCGGGTATCATCGTCGACCCGGAGATTCTTTGGTGGCGTCCACGAGGTCCAGGAGCGGTGCAGAGGGAGCCAGCCCCCGAGGAGGTGGTACGTCGTCATATTAGGGAGGAGGACGAGCATGTAAGGCGATACATGTATCTTTTGGAGACTAGGTTCTCCAATATCTGGTAGGTTCACGGATCTCACCCGAGCTATTCTCCAGTAATGGTTCCTCTTCTGTGGCTGCAGAGCTCCCGTAGCACAGAACACGGCAGCCGCGTTCGCTAGTTTATCTTAATAATATACTTTATCTTATACTTTATCCTATAATGCACCCGAGCTATTCTTAGGTGATGTCTTAATAATGTACTTTATCTTATACTTTATCTTATAATGCACCCGAGCTATTCTCCGGTGATGTATTAATAATGTACTTTATCTTATACTTTATACTATAATGCACCCGAGCTATTCTCCAGCGATGTATTAATAATGTACTTTATCTTATATTATTGTAATTTATCTTAATCACTAAGTACTATATCCGAGTTGTCGCAGTTGTAATATTCTTTTACTTAATGCAATATTCTTTTTCTGTATTAGTTAAGTTATGGACGGTAGACAGAATGAAGAGGACCTTCTCAACATGATAGATGAGGGTACTGGGGGGTCTTATTATGATGGCTCTGAATATCTTAATTTGTCTGGAGGAGACGATAGTGGACCAAATAGTGGAGACGATGGTGCTGACCATCGTGGAGACCATGGTGAAGACACCATAATAATGACAAACTCCGTCAAGGTATATAAAGCCTTTATCGATGGTTCACTAGTATAGATGCACTAATTGATTCGTATATATGTACTGACGAATGTTTCTTCTCTTAGACCTCTGCTTCCGGCCAATCTTCTACAAATACAAGAGGCCTGACACACAAGTTGCCCGCTGATGTCCGTTTCAGCATTGACTTAGTCTCTCCACAGGGTCAACTGCTGGAGCCCAAAGAAGCTGTGAATGCATTTGCAAGTCAATGCAGAGTGATTGTTAGAGACAAATTCCCGATCACCACACGAAACTGGAACAAGCCAGGAAAGAAAAAGGATTCAGTTGGGGCTAGTTTTGTAGATGACAGAGCGAAAGATACAATGTGGAATTCTCTCATGACACATTTCACCCTACCTGTCTTGGAGACTGATGAGCTCACACAGCAAATGACGAGGAAAGTCAAGCACTTTGCTCTTAAGAAGATGGCCGAACTATTCAAGGAATGGAAAAAAAGATTGTACCACAAGTATGTCTTGAAGGAAACAACTCCTCCATTCGTTGGCCCACCAGAGTTACAGCAGGATAACTGGGCCGCCTTTGTGGATTAGAAGACCTCAGCACCAGCTAAGGCAATATCAGCAAAAAATAAGGAAAATGCAGCCAAAAAGAAATATCACCATCATATGGGCACAGGTGGCTACAGGAGTGCCATGCCTAAGTGGGATAAAGCTGAGGCTGACCTAGAGGCTAAAGGGGTCACTCCAGCTACGTCTAGTTGGCCCTTGAGGTCAAGAAATTGGGTACTCGGGCATGGGGCATCATTAGACCCAGAAATAGGCGAGATTATTGCAGCCGAAGAAATTTCTACACCCAAGAAAGAACTTGTTAAAGTGATCAAAGAGGTTGAAGAGGGAACATTTGTTCCCGACAGAGAGAATGATGAGCTGACAAATGCTCTCGGGAATCCTGAAAAGGCTGGACGAATAAGAGGGTTCGGACCTTCTTATCCATGGGTTATCGGGTTTCCCGAGCACCGTGACACATACAGAAGCCGATCGAGAAGAACAAAGCGGCAAAAAGAGGAGGATACGGAGCGGTTCGCGAGGTTTGAAGCCGCGCTGCAGGAGTATCGCCAAGAGCTTAATGAACTTAAAAGACTCCGACAGCAAGATCCTACACCGGACAGTACGGTCGGCCCATCGCAACGGAAAAGCAGCGTGGCTTCCACGGATGGCCACGGTAATGATGCAACGATGGATGTGTACCCCGTGGATGCAATTAAGGAGAAGACTAGTTGTGAGCTGCATGTTGAAATGAAGAATATATCCATAAAGGTGGCGGTCAGCTTTGCTTTACCTTCTGCACCGGGAGCGACCTACCATTGCAATCCGATTCCAGCTGGCTATGCTAGTGTCGGTGTGGATGAAATTCTACCTATGTGTCAGTCACTACAGCTTGACATCCCTGGAGGTGAAGGGGAGACGACACTGGGAGAAGTCACGAGTGGCTTCATTCTTTGGAAAAAAGAATACATCAAGTTTCCATGCTCGACACCAAGGCAACCGTCTCCTCCCATCAGTGCACCGTCTCCTCCAAGTCCACCTCCAAGTGCACCGTCTCCTCCTAGTAATAGTCCAATCCATGACCCCAACACGAGTCCATCTCAATTTACATAGCCGCCTCCACCCACTAAGGGGCAAAAGCGGAAGAATACCACCGCTCTGTCGAGTGATAACCAACGCCCGAAGCGACAGTTGTCGCCCCTCCCAAGAGTATCGCCAGTTCCTCCCAAGTGGGCTTACGCCCTGACCGATGAGGAGACCGATGCGGTCGTACGTGCCAAAGTGGATGCTCATTTTAAAAAGAAACAACCTGAGCCAGAGGTCCAAATAAAACCGGAAACCAAGGAGAAATTTAGGAAATTACTGACACAGCCATCCCAAGCTCAGTTAAATGCGCCAGATGACTATACACGATGTCTTCAGAAGACATTGAAACAAAAGAGATCAAGCGGTAGAGGAAGTAGCAAAAAAGAGGTTCCCTAGCAGGGGGAACAAGCAAAACAATCGAGTGGTAGCAGAAGCATCAGAACAGACATCCCTCAGCTGGGGAAACAAGCAAAACAATCGAGCAGTAGCCGAAGAACCAAAATAGATGTTCCCCAGCTGGGGAAACAAGCAAACCAATCTCTCCCCCCACTCCAGGTGAACATACCCAAACCTCAACAATATGAGGAAGAACCTATAGATCAGGAAACGGCTAGGATATTGGCCGAGCAATGTGGTTTGCCTATTCATGAAATTATTCACGGCGTTATGCCCAAGGCTGAGGTAGCACCCAAATTTGTTAACGGGGAGCCTCTGATCAGTTCTGAGAGGCTTCGGGATATGCCAACAGAAATGTGACGATTCCATGAATGGTACATGAAAGCATCAAAAGAACAGCGAAATTGGCTCATACTGAAAGTTCAAAAATCGCATTACTTCATTGAAGATGAGGTCCCTATTGAATTTACAGAATTATTTCAGTTATTCAATCTAAAGGAACTCGACAAAACTATCCTCAGTTCGTATTGTTTGTAAGTGATTACTTTATTTATGTAATTAGGTCGCTATCTCAGCTTTTTCAATTCATTGCCGGTAAGTATACTCACTATATTCTTTTGTACACTATATATAATGATGCAGAATGAAGATGCTCGATTGTAAAAGAAAGGTTATCAACGGATTTGGGTACATTGACCCACATCGAGTTCATGGGTCTATACTAAAGGATAAATCACTGGAGACCGAGCACAACTTGTTGCGGTTTCTCACGAAACAGCATTTCTGTAACAAAATACTATTTCCTTACCACGACGACAAGTGAGTTTTTGTACACATTAACTTTTGCTTACTCGATGTTCAGTGTAAATGAGTATGTAAACCTTGCGTAGATACCACTGGATTCTTCTAAGCATTTCACTTGACATGGGAAGAGTTCACATCATGGACTCACTAAACAAAGACATTGAAAACTACCGCATCATTATCGATGCGCTCCAGAGGCAATTTCAACCATTATCGCGCTATATCGGTTTCTTTCGTTCATTTTCTGGGATATCAAGTAGTTATTAACTCATAATTAATTTTCTTTGTCGGGTAGGGTTTGGACACAGTTCAAGAAACATGTCCGCGGTCAATAGCGTGGGGAGCTATTTTTTAAATCACTCTCGGTAAGTAGTACAAGCTAAGTCCGCGCATCTATTTAATTCTAGTTTATGTGCATTTATCATGCTAGCGTTATTATTTGATTGAATTCTATTCTTGTAAAGTGCGCGAGGCAGCCACAGGGAACTAATCTATGTGGATTCTACGTGTGCGAGTTCATTCGCATCAGTATTGAGAAGCCCTAGGAAAATGTTCGAGTAAGTAAACAATATATTCACCCTTTATTTTTATTACAAAAAATCGTGTTGAGTCTAATCCATACGATCTCCTTTTTACATAGTTGGACGCGATGCGGGACAAGCTCCTACCAGAGGACCGCCTAATAGCAATCCAAGAGGATTTTCTGCATTTTTTCTCGACGAGGTCATTGACCCACGCGGAGAATACTGTATAAGTAGACCCTAAAGCATCCATGTAATGATCTCCATGTAATCAAATAGACATGTTCTGGACCTTGTTGGGACTCCATATATGCTTGTAAGAGTAATTATATTATATATTGCGTTAATGTGGCCAAATACTGTGTAGTACGTTTTGTATGTATACGAAAACTTGTTTCTAATGAAAACACAGAATGAAAAATAATTGAACACAAAACACAAAATAAAAAGAAAAACACAAAACCCCAAAACCCCATCCCCTGCCGCGGCAGCCAAATAGCCCAAAATGCTGCCGCGGCAGGGAACCTTAGTCCCGGTTCATAACACGACCCGGGGCTAAATGTCGTGCCAGCCAGCGCGTCTAGCAGGTCACGTGGTTGCACCTCTAGCCCTGGTTTGTAACTGAACCGGGGCTAAAGTTTGGACCTTAGTCCCGTTTCTACAGCCCGGTTCAGAAACCGGGGCTAAAGGCCCTTACGAACCGGGGCAAATTGACCGGTTTCTACTAGTGCACGGTGGTAGATCAGTCGACTCAATAGTATCATCACAACCTGGCCGAGGAGAAGAGATCCACGTGGACCGATGAAGCACGTACATCAAACAAATCAATCCATCGCCAACAAACAAAGAAGCTGCGGACGTGATGATACAACCGAAGCACCTCGAGTGCATGAATTTTGCGTCCGGAAACTCTAATTGCATGTACTACATGGATTTTACGGCCGGAAGCTAATCACATGTACTGATACGTGTGAGATCAATTTTGGACCTCCGCTATTGCATGCCGAGTGAGGATTTACGTCAACGATCGGAGGCATGGAGCTTTCGAGTCCTTTTTATACCGGCATCGAATCACTTCGGCCCCACCAAATTTGGATCATACTATACATAGTGTTTCCATGTGGAGGATCTGTTAGTTAGATAAAAAAAGGTAGCCAGCTTCATTTCAAATTGATTTCCGCCTGGAAAGCTACGAACCAACTAAAAAATCTATCCGTACGGCGGATGGCTCCGCATTACGCACAGACCCACACAAGGGGATCGTCACATTTTCTGTAGATATATGCGATGTACTTACGAATGCATGCAGAGAAAAAACCAGAGGCCTCAGCTCCTACGCTAGATCAAGTCCCGAGCAGGCTTGTTATTTGATGAAAAGAAGCAAAGGGCATCGAACGATCCAGTGCATTCATTGGATTGACATAAAATAATCTTTTCCGCTCAAGCTTATTTTAATTATTATGATCATGTCAACTAATCGTGTTATATCTCTACAAGTAATAGGGAATCAAAGTCGCAATGGGCAATCCAAGAAACAACACCTGTCGACATACGGACGTGTGGTCAACTCATCGATTCTACTCGCAGTGGCATCGACTTAAAACTCGACCGAATCACTGCGTCTTCGGATGACAAAAATCCGACGACTCTGTTGTGTGACTCCATCCGAGGTCCGGCGATCCTTTCGCCGCCAGCTCCACGCTCAGGGGCTGCCCCGCGACCCGCTGCTACGTCGACTCTTTCCACTGGCGACTTGATGACCGTGTCGACTTCGTCCACCACATGACTCCATCGACCTGGACCACACGCCTGCTCCGGTGACTCTATCGATCACGCTAACTCTACAACTGGGGGTTGCGCTGATTCCGCCGTGCGACCTGATGCGGTATTCGGCTCCGATGATTTGGAGGCTCCAGCGACCCGCTGTGGTCTTCGGCTACGGTGACCCATCACCACCATCGGCTCTAGCAACCCGTTGTTGCCATCGGGTAAGCCGACCCGCTACAATCTACAGTTGCACCAACCCGTTGCCGCCATCCGCTACGGCGACCCACTGTCGTCATCGGCTCCGGCACCCTGCTGCCGCATCGACTTTGCCCGCCACGTGACCCATTGTCGTGTCGACTACGTCCGCTGTCGTATCGACTTCGTCCACAGAAAATACAAATAAAATTAAGTTTTCCTTTACTTAGAGCTGTTTTTTTTTAAACTCGCACTCGAAAAACTCGGGAGATGCGCCCTCTTTGAGTAACCTATGTGACATCAAATCGATGCACTCTAGTACCTCGTACGCGGCTTCTCGAGTAGCCGATTCTGGCTGAGCGTCTAATCCAACTTTGACCCAGTTGCAGCCCAATTGGTAGGCCGGCAAGGTACTGAGATCAAGGAGGTCAGGCTAACGAAAAGATCTCGCATATAGTGCAAAAGTGTCAAGTCCGATGGTACCAGATTTTTTTTTGACAAACCGAAAGGCCAATATTCTTTACAATATGCAAGTATTTTACAATTCTTTATGTTTTTGCAAGGATGTCGACTACATTGAGCTATTTCAGCGGGTGCTCCAACGGAGTCGACTAACTCCACCTACGTCAACTTACGTCAAGACCCAAGTCGAGTACCTCCTCGGATGAAGAAGATGTTATGAGCCTATTTTCGGTGCAAGCACCCAAACATAGTCTCGAGGGATACTCCCATTCACTGACCACACACATGATAAAATAATTCTCCAACAAAAACGATGATTATTACTTGCAATCAAGAACTAGAAGACCCGAGTCAAGTACCTCCTCAGATGAATAATATGCTCTGAGCCTATGCTCTAGTGCAAGCACCCGAACATAGCCTCGGGGGCTACTCCCATCAGAATCACTGGTCGTGCACCCGATAGAAAAAGCAAAATCCTTCTATAGAGTCCCTTTCTTTCATTCAGAAAAGGGTCGGTCACTTTTCTCGTTTGGGATCAAGAAGTGGAAGTCATCAAGGCACCCGCAGAGGGCATATCTCCCTTACCTCCACCCTAGGAAAACTTGAAGAAGGGCTTTTTGGAGCGGAGTCTGAAATACCACCCAAAAACAAGGAAAACTCCACAGGAAAAGTAGAGCTAGAGATGATTGATTGACCCTTGCACGTAGTCCCTTTTTCTTGGATCTGGAGCCACCAAACTACCTTGTGCTATTGCCCCGGGTCAGGAAAAAGAAAAAGTCCGGTCAGACACGTTGCAGGCACAACAGGGCCCGGGCTCGCCGCAGGGGCAAAAATCTGTGACTTTCTCTTTTCAATAGAAAGATAAGGTATTTAAGCAGTGTGTGTTTCGAGATACAATCAATCGAAAAGAATAAAACAATCCGAGTGGAGACCCACCTACAGAAATTGATCCATCAACGACTTTTTTTATAGTGGCAGGAAGTCTCCAACTCTTCGATATGCGCTAATCTGATTGAAATATGGAATATCTCTCCTTGTCGGGACAATTTGAGCAGAAGACTCACTGTTGGTCCAATGCTAGTGGAGGATTCAGACTGAGGACCCCCTGTGGCGGCAACAACTTATCTAGCAGCGAATACAAAGGAAGAAAGCAAAGACATGGCTTAGACTGAAGCTGAAAGGAACTTGATCACCCGAAGAAGATTTCTTTTCTTTGCTGATTCCTCACGTTTGAAGAACGAGTTGGTTGATTTGGTCTGTCCATGCTCGACTTCCTTTGAGCTATGAGAAATGTTTAGGGGAGCGCCTTCTTTTTTCTGGCCTTGGCTACAAAGATAAAAACATCGAGCTCTTAGATCACATCCGCTGCGATAACATGTCTGAATGTCATGTATATAACATGAAGATAAAACCCAGTGATACATCCTGTGAGCCTTGTAATCGCACACGAATGTGTTCTGCTAGTAATTTTACGTATCTACGATGCGATGAAAAATCCAGACGGACGCGTTGGGTACCGGAGACATAAAACTAAAACTCGTCAGTATTCGATAAGACCTTCGCGGCCCGAACTAAGTTACGCCAATATATACCAGGTTTGAGTCCGGGGACTTCAGATTGAGAAGGTTCACGATGTTTTTTCTGAAGAGCAATTAACTGGTTCCCGAACCGTCGGATGCACCAGACTCGTTATATGAAAATCCTCATGACAAAATTATTGAACTTACAATTAGCCTACTCAATAGAAAAAATTCCTCCTACAGAGTCGACACAAAAAACAAAGGCACAAGAAGATTAAAATTTGAGCCTCCGGTTGTATGCAAGCACCCGAACATAGACTCGTGGGCTACTCCCATTGGAAGCGCTATCCGAGCACCCAATAGAAAACAACAGAAGTCATCCAACGGAGTCGATAGAAAAATATCTACATCCACAAGATAGAAGGCATGAGTTGAGAATCTCCTCAAATGAAGATCATCTTCGAGCCTATGCTCGTCTACAAGTAGCCAACCATAGCCTTGGGGGCTACTCCCATCGGGAGCGCTGTTCGCACACCCGATAGAAAAAACAGAAATCCTCCAACAGGAGTCGACGAAAGAATCTATATCTACCTAATAATAAAGGGGTTAAGGTTTCTCTCTTGCTCCATCAATTTCCCTCGTCCGTCCATCGTCGTTAAGTTCTTATGTATCAGGTCTGGCCTCGCCTATTAGGCTGGTCTCCGAGCTTCGCTAGAAAAGAGTTTTGTACCATGTTGGTCTCCTGACTACGCTAGAAAAAAAGAGTCCCATCCTATATGCATTGCATGTGTACAGGCACGTTCCCCGTAAATGCTCAAATATATATGCACTCCTCGATCGAGGTATCTATTGGTCAAATCAACAACACAATCTTGCATAGTGATTCCTGAATCATTGAGCAATCTCCCCACCCAACTCATGAAGTAACTCTAGATCCCCGCGGAACGCATCTCCCTGATGGGGGAGTTCCAAGGGATCAACCTGGGGGCGACCCAACTGTTGGGGAAGGTCACCCTGCCCATCATGTTTGAGATGTTTGAGAACTTCCATACGGAGAAAATCACGTTCGATGTTGTGGATATCCTTTTGCCTTACAATGGCATATTGGGGCAGCCAGCCTTGGCTTAGTTCATGGTGGTCACCCACTATCCTACAACACCATGAAGATGCCGGCTACAAAGGGGGTCATCACCATCAAGGACGACCCTCAGGACGCGGTCTTTTGCGTGGAGCAGTCATACCGGGAGACTGTGACAGCGGTTTCCTAGGACTCGTGAGACCTCGATGTGTTGGGCGCTTCGGTCATGCAAAAGAGGCGCCTGACCGAGGACCATGGCCTCACCAAGAAGGTCCATCTGCTTGAAGGGGGAGGCTTCTCTATCACCATTGGAGCCTGCCTCACCGACAAATAGGAAAGTGCGATTGTCGCCTTCCTCCAGGAGAACACTAATGTGTTTGCCTACTGAGGGAGGTCATCGAGCACCGTATGGTAGTGAGCCCGGGAGCCCACCTGGTTAATCAGAAGGATCGAAGCCAACCCCGACAAGATCAAGGCCATCAACCAGATGGAAGCTCCGAAGCGAATCAAGGATGTCCAACGTCTAAATGGGTGCATCACCACCCTCAGACGCTTCATATCCCGGTTGGGAGATCTGGCTATAATACCTCGGACCCTACGCTCTAAGTTCAAACCTGGACGAACCAAAAGTGGACAGCACATACTACCGCGGGGCCGCGCAGCCACACACAGTAGGTCCACCTCGTCGAGCAGGTCATGATACCAGCCAACTATCCCACCCACTTTCAAGAATATCGGGACAAGAACGAGCGACATAGTCGACAGGTAAAGCAATCAAAAACATACACAAATGAGTATGTATGCCACCGATATACAATAGACATCAGAGCCACGCCATATGGCAAGATCCAAATATCCTAGATAGAGATAATAGTTTAGAATATATCCTCATATATCGCACATCAGAGTATCAAACGGAGGTGGAAAACAAGGTCCGAGTACGGACAAATAGCAAATTGGCATAAGATGCCCTAAAAATAAGCACATCCTGCCCACAGATCTCACCGATCTCCATCCCCAAAATCTCTACAACTGACAGTTGTTGCCACCATCATCAGTCTCTTTGGCCCAGTAACCTTCCTGAGAGTATACATGTCCATCTAAACCAAATATTTCTCGTGTGAGGCCCTAGGGGTACTCAGTAAGTCTTAATGCATCTAAAGGAAACAACCTGGGAGTGACGCAATTGCAGCGAAAGATAATAGCTAAATAATTCTATAGAGACACGCTATCCATCCACCCAACTAGAGATGGACGGACGCTCGTTATTTAGTAACAACTATTATGTAGGTAACCTAAATAAACATCGCTCGCCCTCCTTCTCGCTTACCAACGAGAAGGTGGAAGAACATCCCATCCGTTGGGAATTTTATTAACCATTCCATGAGTGTTGCACTATTTACTAGTCATGTCTTAGTCAAATTAAAGGCGGTACTTTATTTATGCTTGTATATGATCTAGAAATTGTGCTCCAAGTCGTCCATAACTGTGGACATGGCTTTCATAAAGATTTACCCTACAGGGGTGCACAAATAGCAACACACACACACATGATAAACCTCATGAAGAACCAAATAAAAAGCAATAAGGCCTCACGATAATTTATTCATGGGATTCATAAATTATTTAATGGGGCCACCCCACAAAGCTACCCACAATGAAGTTGGCCGACTCCGGAATGGACCCAGGGTTTGTGTCGATGGTTGTAAACGACTAGGAACCTAAAAGTATGACTGGGCTTGTCGATACCGCGGAAACGTGTCACGAGTCCTAAAAAGTATAGGTGCTCCACGCGCAATTGTAATAAAGCAGTAAAGCATGGCATAAGTACAAGATAATAATAAAGCCCCAAACTAGTTTGTGGCTCCAAGAAATAAAGTGTGAATCAAGCTCATGCGAAGGGGATCCATAAAGTCTCCCAAATGTGGATAGTGTGAATAGTCAAGGAACAGGAATCAATTACTTGCGGTCCTACAGGACACAAGTGATTGTCGACGAACCAAATAACAGCATTGCCCACCGGTGTCTCTTTTTTTAGTTATCCCATTGCTACTCAATTTAAGTTGTTTAGGTACCTCATTCTACAAAGACTCTCACAAATCCTACACATGCAATTCTATTACTCACATGGCCCAAACAACTAATGTAGTAATGGCTCATAGGATGGAGGAACAAGTTTTGGTGTGGTTTAAAAGTAAAGGCCATGCAGTATTTGGGATTCAATTTAATATAATCGTAACTCAATGATGCAAGAATAAGAGAGAAACATAGGTACTATATGTATACAAGCATGGGGAATTGCTTGCCTGTTGAATCAGCAATTGGGTAACCGGAATCCGGGTAGTACTCTTGGTTCTCCAAATAATTCCCTTAATCGACGTCTGTCTGGAATAAAAGCCAAACGAACAAAGGGCTATAATAAATAAAGTGCGCAATCATATGAATAAATACAACAAGCAAACAAGATATGCCATGATGGAATGATGCACAAATACATGGTATAACATAGCATGATATGGGTGAGGTGTGGAAACAATAATAAAGCACTTTATTTAATTATTTAGGCATGTTTTGCTCCCATAAACAGTTCTGAATATTTAATATTTATATGACGCATGTTTCAATCCATATCATGGAATACATAATCAGAACGGGTTCATCGCGCTGATCGATTTGGACATATTATTTATCGAATTTGGAATTACAGAATTAAAGTTATGAATATAATAAGAAAAGGCATTTAAATAATTTTAAAATTTTAAATTGCTCAAAGAATATTTTGGATGGCATATTTGAATTCCCAAAAATTTTATGATCAGAAAACATATATCATATGTATTATTTGATTTTGTGGATTTATAACAATATTTAAATTAAGTATAGTTAAATTAGGGTCAAAATCAAAGATTTGACTGTTTTCAATCAGTTCTGAAAATATTTGACTATAGATTTGAATTAACATTTAAAAACAAAACATATTTTATATAGACTTTGAATTCAAATTCAAAAGTATTTAAAAGTTGTGAATTTATTCATACGAGCACAAATGCCTGTGCGTTGCACCGGGATAAAAAACTGTATATGGTGTATACATGAGATCCTGGCCATTGACACTATGGATAGAGTTTTCCTTTGGGTTGCGCGCATGTTCTGCTTTGGTTTGTTTCTTTACCATGTTGTGCAGATGAACCAATCGTGTCGCCGCATTTTAGTCATACTCCGTGGTACTTGGAGGCCAGCAACCTTTTGTCGGAAGTGTCCACAACTCGGAGCTAATCATGCGCAACTAACTCATTAGTAGTTGGTGCCCTTGGTGATTCTTGGGTTGTCATGTGTAGCACCCCGGTAAAATCACTACTAGAAAATCGCTTGGTGTTTCTGTTTTGTGCATCATCATGACTGCATACTCATGTCATCATGTCATATTGCATTTGAGCATCATCATGTTTGCATGTATTGGATTGCCTAAAACTATTTTATAAAAGCCTCTCTTTGATTCCTAAATATCCCCTCCTTCATTTTGAATAATAAAACTCTGGTGTTTCCGGATATCTCTATTTGTCTAAAACTAATTGCAAACTCTTTTATAAAAAAACACAAACCAAACGTTTTAAATAAGACCAGTTGTACCGGGGGAGGCAGCCCAGCCTGTAGGCCAGACAACCTACAACCCCGGTTGGCCCAGCCGTTTCACCCCAACAAATATCTACCCAACCGAAACCAAACCCTAACCCTATTACCCCTGTCACACCCTAGCCTAATCTCCCCACAGCCGCCGCCACTCACCACCCCAACCCCCTGCGGCTGCACCCGACCCTGACCGCAACGCGCGCCCAGACCTGTGCGAGCCTGACCCTGTCGCGTCGCACGCGAGCTACCTACCCTGCTACGCAGCACCCCGCAACGCCCACGTCGCTCGCACGCAGCCACGACGTGCTCCACCCCGCAGTCAACCCCGCTTCCCTAGCCCACTCCCCACCTACCTCTCGTGACCCGACTCCCCCGCGATCCCCATCTCTCTCCTCTGTGCGCGACCCCCACCCCAACCCCGCTCGCTCGCCCTCTACCTCGCTAGCAACCGCCAGCAGCCTCCACCGCTTGGACCTCGCTGCCAGGTTCCCGAGTCGCCGCCGTCGTCCCCATCAACTCCGGCCCCTCCCACATCAGCCCCAGCCTCTCCCTTCTGCAGTCGAGTCGCCGCTTGCCGCCGAGCTCACCCGGCACCCTGCCGCAGGCGCGCCCACCGCCGACGCCCCGTGGTTCCTCTTCACCGGACGCACCTCCTGTGAGCCGCTGACGCCTGCCGTTCGCCGTCTTCCGGCCCGGCCGTGCCAGGGACCTCCCCTCCTCTATGACCCTGCTTGCTAGCACCGCTGTCTTCCTCCCGGCCGGCGAGCCCCCAGCCAAGCCTCTACTTCTGCGCTCCTCGCTGGACGTCGTGAGCCCGTGCTCGCCCGCCTCGCCGTTAGGCCGGTCGGCCTCAACTCTGACGGGATCCCCATCCTGCGGCCACGACGTCCTCTGCCCTCGTCTTCCCTGCGACCCTGCATCGTCCTAGTGCTCCACCCCCCATCCTCGATGCTACTCGCGTTTGGAGCCGTGCCACCGTCAAGCCTCCCGTTTCCCTCAGCGGCGCCCTCCCGTATTCGTGAACCGTCGCTGCCTTGGGTCGACCTGTGGCGCCCTTGGATGCATAGTGCCAGTTCTGTGGATGATGTGGTGCTGAAGTGGTGAAGTGTTCGGTGGATGCGTGTGCACCGGTTGTGATAGGGTGTATGTGTACCTATGTCTATGTAAGTAGAGATTCCTCGACCACCGGTGAACCGAGAAGTAGTGACTGCGTCAAGATGTGGTGATGTTCTGAAGATGGTGATGTCCAAGATCGAGACCGCCGTGACACCGAAACCAAGTCCGCCAACGATCATCGAGATGGAACGACAAGTTCTCTACTCCGGAAGACCTCAAGGCCTTCGACATGGACCGACAAGATCTACCTCACGGACGCCAAGACCCCCGGATCCATCACCTCGAGGTTGAACTGAACACCGATCCCCGTCGAACCCCGTCAACCGCAAGATCTTCAGAACCCTAATGAGATCCCGTTTCCGAGACCCCTATTTTTTATAATATGATATCTATCTTGTCGCATATTAAATTGTTCATGTCACATACATATCTTGTGGTTTGGGGGCATTATGCCGAGTCACGTCATAATTAAATATGGAGGCTATATGTAGGCGATTCTAGTCTTATATTGTCTCTATTTAAATTTCCGTAGCGAACCGATAACTTGTTTTGCCTTTTTCAGCCAACATTTAAATTGCGGGGTATCTAAACAACATAAACCATCTAATTAATTGTCGGGACCCCGGTTCCGCTTCATATTGCCTAATTGCATCGCATCTTTGCCATGTCATGCACCCTACCTGCATCATGTCCGATCTTCTGTCGTAGTATTAAATAGTGTATCCAATGTTTCTTCTAGTGCTTTGCTTCTTCATAGACTAGACCGATGAGTTGATGCGAGTGTCCATTTGATCTTCGGATGAACCTTCGGCAGTGTTTCCTAGGCGAGCATTCTCCCCTATCTATCTATTTTGCATTTATAGTCTTTATTTCCTCCTGTTGATCTATTGCTATTCGTGTCGTGATGCTTTAGTGTTCCGTACCAGATATACCGTGCAACCTTTATATTGCCTTGGACACCTCCTATTACCTATTGTTTGGTAGATAGATGGTCTTGCGAGTCGTAGTCGCTTGCTCAGGTGCGATCCCGTGTCGTGAAGTACCACATAGTTGTTGGAATGTTGTCATATGCTTTACGGTGGAGAGGATCATGACTTTAAGTACAACTATTAAATTGCTGGGATAACTAATGAAAGAGGCACCGGTGGGCAATATATGCTATTTGGTTTTTCATGTCCACTTGTGTCCTGTACGCCCCGAGTACTTGATACTTGTTCCTTGATTATTCGCACTATCCATATCCAGGAGACCCTATGGATCCCCCTTAGCCAGAGCTTGATTCATTTCTTATTTCTTGGGGCCACAAACTAGTTTGGGGCTTTATTACTATTCTGTACTTATGCCATGCTTTACTGCTTTATTTACGATTGTGCGTGGAGCACCTGTACTGTTTAGGAATTGCGGAGTGTTTTCGCGGTATCGATAAGCCCAGTCTCACTTTTGGGTTCCCAGTCGTTTACAGCCATTGGCGCAAACCTTGGGACCGTCTCGGAGCCGGCCAACTTCGTTGCTGGTAGCTTAATAGGGTGGCCCCCTGAAATATTTTATGAATCCTGTGATTTCTTCGTCCTGAAAGCCTCGTTGGATTTTGATTTGGTTTTTCCGAGGTTGATTGTGTGTGTGTGTTGCTATTTGTGCACCCCTGCAGGGTAAATCTTTCTGAAAACCGTGTCCACGGTTATGGACGACTTGGAGCACTATATCTCGATCATAGACAAGCATAACTAAAGTAGTGCTATAAATTTGACTTAATATGTGACTAGTAATCAGCTTCACTACAATGGAATGGATAATAAAAGTTCCAACAACTGGTGGAAATGGGGTGTATCGTGTCATGTTATACCTTCCTAGTAAGTATCGCAACTCCAATGGAATGAAATAAAAGTACCAACAATTGCTGGGTTTGGGATGTCACATGCTAATTGTATCTGACTAGTAAGTACTGCAACTACAACTGAATGGTTAACTAAAACTTCCCACTACTTATGCTATCAGGATGACTCATGCAATCTATATCTGACTAGTAAGTGCTTCAAATATAATGGAATGAATAAAACTGCCAACTGTGTGAGTTCCTCGGTTTGCCTTCCTCGTTTGGTCTCGAGGGGGAAATGCCAGGATGGTTACGTTCGGTGTTACTATCAGGTTGGATCTGAATAGGTATTTCTTATCCCTCTCTAATAGACGACAGTTGAATCGAGTCTCTATAAGTTGTTTAGTGCATGATGTGCTGCCGCTTCAGTCCACCATACCTATGTAGCTGCCGAATTCTAGCCTTGGCGTGTACTGGCCTCAGTACTGACCGCTCCCTTTTTCCTTTTCCCTTTGTCGGCACCCCTTTTGTTTTAGCAGGTATGAGATCGACGTCATTAGCAGGGTTACCCTTCCGGCTTGGCGTTGGAAGGGTTATGGACGCCATTGGTTATTCTTCAGAGCTCTTAGTCCAATTTGCTTCTTATCCATACTCAGATGTTGTATCATTTTCAGGGTGATTTGGATCTTTGTACTGTATATTTGTATTCTTGACTCAATGAGTCGTTGTTGTATATATATGTGTTGTGGGTTCCATCGTGCACTATTGTGTAATGGTATTACTTGGTTTTCCACCCACACGCAAGTGCCTGGTGGGCGTCCTTGAATCATTTCTATGCGGCTTTGGCGGGAATCGCTGAAATCTGCATAGGGCCGATTCGAGGGTGTTACAAAGTGGTAGCAGAGCTCAGCAGTTGTGATACCCCACTGGTCCAGCCTATAGGATAACCTAGCTAAGGGCCGATGTAGAGTGTCAAAACTATTTTGGAAAATCGGTTGGACAGATCTGATTAGGTCTTATTTACTCCTTACCCCTATGCTATTCTCGTCTTACCCCTGCGTGTTTTGAATCTATTCTTATCTTTTCTTCGAGTCCAGGATTTCTCGTGGTTGGGTTTTCGTCGTACCTTCAGGGTTTTGCTTCCTCTCTTTTATAACGGTGGTGCTACAATCATCTAATCTGCATCTTGTTTACTGTACCCTTCATCCAATCTTTTTGGTCCTTGAACTCTTTATCTGTATCTACACCTTGATGGATATCCGAATCGTTGAAAAACATATGAGAAGGGTGACCATTGATGAAGTTGGAGTATACCTTGAGCATGTGTTGTTCATGCCAATGAAACTATCGTGAAACCTAATCATTGTGTCTTTTCATACAACTTCTTGTGTATCTTCCGGTATTTTTCCAACATGACGACATCATCTACATCAGAAGATCCTACATCATTCTTTTGTGTCTGAACCCCGCTTGTCAAATCTTTAGTCTGAATTCCGAGAGTTGATTGCATAATTCTACTATCCATGTACAGAGTAATGTTTTGAGTGCGGGATGGAGTCGCGACCATACCACTACTCTTATCACTTGTCCATTGAATGGTGAATCGATGCCATATTTACTCCTTCCATGGAAGTTAGAGGTGGCCTTACTTTTCGATACCTTTATCTTCGTCTTTGTTTCTCCGCAGTGTTCTCTCAACGGACAATGAGCAACGACCCCTTGTTGGTGGTGTCTCAATTTCAAGATGGAGTAAGAATCTTTGTTAGTGGTCTCGTGAGGATATACACAAAGCGGGAAGATTCAGATCACCAACCTTCTTTCGGTACCATGAGGCGGATCTCGAGGGCGAGATCCATTGTTAGTGGTATCGAATTGTAGCACCCCGGTAAAATCACTACTAGAAAATCGCTTGGTGTTTCTGTTTTGTGCATCATCATGACTGCATACTCATGTCATCATGCCACATTGCATTTCAGCATCATCATGTTTGCATGCATTGGATCGCCTAAAACTATTTTATAAAAGCCCCTCTTTGATTCCTAAATATCCCCTCCATCATTTCAAATAATAAAACTCCGGTGTTTCCGGATATTTCTATTTGTCTAAAACTAATTGCAAACTCTTTTATAAAATAACACAAACCAAACGTTTTAAATAAGACCGGTTGTACCGGGGGAGGCAGCCCAGCCTGTAGGCCAGACCACCTACAACCCTGGTTGGCCCAGCCGTTTCACCCCAACAAATATCTACCCAACCGAAACCAAACCCTAACCCTATTACCCCTGTCACACCCTAGCCTAATCTCCCCACAGCCGCCGCCACTCACCACCCCAACCCCCTGCGGCTGCACCCGACCCTGACCGCAACGCGCGCCCAGACCTGTGCGAGCCTGACCCTGTCGCGTCGCACGCGAGCTACCTACCCTGCTACGCAGCACCCCGCCACGCCCACGTCGCTCGCACGCAGCCACGACGTGCTCCACCCCGCAGTCAACCCCGCTTCCCTAGCCCACTCCCCACCTACCTCTCGTGACCCGACTCCCCCGCGATCCCCATCTCTCTCCTCTGTGCGCGACCCCCACCCCAACCCCGCTCGCTCGCCCTCTACCTCGCTAGCAACCGCCAGCAGCCTCCACCGCTTGGACCTCGCTGCCAGGTTCCCGAGTCGCCGCCGTCGTCCCCATCAACTCCGGCCCCTCCCACATCAGCCCCAGCCTCTCCCTTCTGCAGTCGAGTCGCCGCTTGCCGCCGAGCTCACCCGGCACCCTGCCGCAGGCGCGCCCACCGCCGACGCCCCGTGGTTCCTCTTCACCGGACGCACCTCCTGTGAGCCGCTGACGCCTGCCGTTCGCCGTCTTCCGGCCCGGCCGTGCCAGGGACCTCCCCTCCTCTATGACCCTGCTTGCTAGCACCGCTGTCTTCCTCCCGGCCGACGAGCCCCCCGCCAAGCCTCTACTTCTGCGCTCCTCGCTGGACGTCGTGAGCCCGTGCTCGTCCGCCTCGCCGTTAGGCCGGTCGGCCTCAACTCCGACGGGATCCCCATCCTGCGGCCGCGACGTCCTCTGCCCTCGTCTTCCCTGCGACCATGCATCGTCCTAGTGCTCCACCCCCCATCCTCGATGCTACTCGCGTTTGGAACCGTGCCACCGTCAAGCCTCCCATTTCCCTCAACAGCGCCCTCCCGTATTCGTGAACTGTCGCTGCCTTGGGTCGACCTGTGGCGCCCTTGGATGCATAGTCCCAGTTCTGTGGATGATGTGGTGCTGAAGTGGTGAAGTGTTCGGTGGATGCGTGTGCACCGGTGGTGATAGGGTGTATGTGTACCTATGTCTATGTAAGTAGAGATTCCTCGACCACCGGTGAACCGAGAAGTGGTGACTGCGTCAAGATGTGGTGATGTTCTGAAGATGGTGATGTCCAAGATCGAGACCGCCGCGACACCGAAACCAAGTCCGCCAACGATCATCGAGATGGAACGACAAGTTCTCTACTCCGGAAGACCTCAAGGCCTTCGACACGGACCGACAAGATCTACCTCACGGATGCCAAGACCGCCGGATCCATCACCTCGAGGTTGTACTGAACAACGATCCCCGTCGAACCCCGTCAACCGCAAGATCTTCGGAACCCTAATGTGATCCCCTTTCCGAGACCCCTATTTTTTTATAATATGATATCTATCTTGTCGCATATTAAATTGTTCATGTCACATACATATCTTTTGGTTTGGGGGCATTATGCCGAGTCACGTCATAATTAAATATGGAGGCTATATGTAGGCGATTCTAATCTTATATTGTCTCTATTTAAATTTCCGCAACGAACCGATAACTTGTTTTGCCTTGTTCAGCCAACATTTAAATTGCGAGGTATCTAAACAACATAAACCATCTAATTAATTGTCGGGACCCCGGTTCCGCTTCATATTGCCTAATTGCATCGCATCTTTGCCATGTCATGCACCCTACCTGCATCATGTCCGATCTTCTGTCGTAGTATTAAATAATGTATCTAGTGTTTCTTCTAGTGCTTTGCTTCTTCATAGACTAGGCCGATGAGTTGATGCGAGTGTCCATTTGATCTTCGGATGAACCTTCGGCAGTGTTTCCTAGGCGAGCATTCTCCCCTATCTATCTATTTTGCATTTATAGACTTTATTTCCTCCTGTTGATCTATTGCTATTCGTGTCGTCATGCTTTAGTGTTCCGTACCATATATATTCCGTCCAACCTTTATATTGCCTTGGACACCTCCTATTACCTATTGTTTGGTTGATAGATGGTCTTGCGAGTCGTAGTCGCTTGCTCAGGTGCGATCCCGTGTCGTGAAGTACCACATAGTTGTTGGAATGTTGTCATATGCTTTACGGTGGAGAGGATCATGACTTTAAGTACAACTATTAAATTGCTGGGATAACTAATGAAAGAGGCACCGGTGGGCAATATATGCTATTTGGTTTTTCATGTCCACTTGTGTCCTGTAGGCCCCGAGTACTTGATACTTGTTCCTTGATTATTCGCACTATCCATATCCGGGAGACCCTATGGATCCCCCTTAGCCAGAGCTTGATTCATTTCTTATTTCTTGGGGCCACAAACTAGTTTGGGGCTTTATTACTATTCTGTACTTATGCCATGCTTTACTGCTTTATTTACGATTGTGCGTGGAGCACCTGTACTGTTTAGGAATTGGGGAGTGTTTTCGCGGTATCGATAAGCCCAGTCTCACTTTTGGGTTCCCAGTCGTTTACAACCATTGGCGCAAACCTTGGGACCGTCTCGGAGCCGGCCAACTTCGTTGCTGGTAGCTTAATAGGGTGGCCCCCTGAAATATTTTATGAATCCTGTGATTTCTTCGTCCTGAAAGCCTCGTTGGATTTTGATTTGGTTTTTCCGAGGTTGATTGTGTGTGTGTGTTGCTATTTGTGCACCCCTGCAGGGTAAATCTTTCTGAAAACCGTGTCCACGGTTATGGACGACTTGGAGCACTATATCTCGATCATAGACAAGCATAACTAAAGTAGTGCTATAAATTTGACTTAATATGTGACTAGTAATCAGCTTCACTACAATGGAATGGATAATAAAAGTGCCAACAACTGGTGGAAATGGGGTGTATCGTGTCATGTTATACCTTCCTAGTAAGTATCGCAACTCCAATGGAATGAAATAAAAGTACCAACAATTGCTGGGTTTGGGATGTCACATGCTAATTGTATCTGACTAGTAAGTACTACAACTACAACTGAATGGTTAACTAAAACTTCCCACTACTTATGCTATCAGGATGACTCATGCTATCTATATCTGACTAGTAAGTGCTTCAAATATAATGGAATGAATAAAACTGCCAACTGTGTGAGTTCCTCGGTTTGCCTTCCTCGTTTGGTCTCGAGGGGGAAATGCCAGGATGGTTACGTTCGGTGTTACTATCAGGTTGGATCTGAATAGGTCTTTCTTATCCCTCTCTAATAGCCAACAGTTGAATCGAGTCTCTATAAGTTGTTTAGTGCATGATGTGCTGCCGCTTCAGTCCACCATACCTATGTAGCCGCCGAATTCTAGCCTTGGCGTGTACTGGCCTCAGTACTGACCGCTCCCTTTTTCCTTTTCCCTTTGTCGGCACCCCTTTTGTTTTAGCAGGTATGAGATCGACGTCGTTAGCAGGGTTACCCTTCCGTCTTGGCCTTGGAAGGGTTATGGACGCCATTGGTTATTCTTCAGAGCTCTTAGTCCAATTTGCTTCTTATTCGTACTCGGATGTTGTATCATTTTCAGGGTGATTTGGATCTTTGTACTGTATATTTGTATTCTTGACTAAATGAGTCGTTGTTGTATATATATGTGTTGTGGGTTCCATCGTGCACTATTGTGTAATGGTATTACTTGGTTTTCCACCCACACGCAAGTACCTGGTGGGCGTCCTTCAATCGTTTCTATGCGGGTTTGGCGGGAATCGCCGAAATCTGCATAGGGCCGATTCGAGGGTGTTACAAAGTGGTAGCAGAGCTCAGCAGTTGCGATACCCCACTGGTCCAGCCTATAGGATAACCTAGCTAAGGGCCGATGTAGAGTGTCAAAACTATTTTGGAAAATCGGTTGGACAGATCTGATTAGGTCTTATTTACTCCTTACCCCTATGCTATTCTCCTCTTACCCCTGCGTGTTTTGAATCTATTCTTATCTTTTCTTCGAGTCCAGGATTTCTCGTGGTTGGGTTTTCGTCGTACCTTCAGGGTTTTGCTTCCTCTCTTTTATAACGGTGGTGCTACAATCATCTAATCTGCATCTTGTTTATTGTACCCTTCATCCAATCTTTTTGGTCCTTGAACTCTTTATCTGTATCTACACCTTGATGGATATCCGAATCGTTGAAAAACATATGAGAAGGGTGACCATTGGTGAAGTTGGAGTATACCTTGAGCATGTGTTGTTCATGCCAATGAAACTATCGTGAAACCTAATCATTGTGTCTTTTCATACAACTTCTTGTGTATCTTCCGGTATTTTTCCAACATGACGACATCATCTACATCAGAAGATCCTACATCATTCTTTTGTTTCTGAACCCCGCTTGTCAAGATCTTTAGTCTGAATTCCGAGAGTTGATTGCATAATTCTACTATCCATGTACAGAGTAATGTTTTGAGTGCGGGATGGAGTCGCGACCATACCACTACTCTTATCACTTGTCCATTGAATGGTGAATCGATGCCATATTTACTCCTTCCATGGAAGTTAGAGGTGGCCTTACTTTTCGATACCTTTATCTTCGTCTTTGTTTCTCCGGAGTGTTCTCTCAACGGACAATGAGCAATGACCCCTTGTTGGTGGTGTCTCGATTTCAAGATGGAGTAAGAATCTTTGTTAGTGGTCTCGTGAGGATATACTCAAAGCGGGAAGATTCAGATCACCAACCTTCTTTCGGTACCATGAGGCGGATCTCGAGGGCGAGATCCATTGTTAGTGGTATCGAATTGTAGCACCCCGGTAAAATCACTACTAGAAAATCTCTTGGTGTTTCTGTTTTGTGCATCATCATGACTGCATACTCATGTCATCATGCCACATTGCATTTGAGCATCATCATGTTTGCATGCATTGGATCGCCTAAAACTATTTTATAAAAGCCCCTCTTTGATTCCTAAATATCCCCTCCTTCATTTCAAATAATAAAACTCTGGTGTTTCCGGATATTTCTATTTGTCTAAAACTAATTGCAAACTCTTTTATAAAATAACACAAACCAAACGTTTTAAATAAGACCGGTTGTACCAGGGGAGGCAGCCCAGCCTGTAGGCCAGACCACCTACAACCCTGGTTGGCCCAGCCGTTTCAGCCCAACAAATATCTACCCAACCGAAACCAAACCCTAACCCTAGTTCCCCTGTCACACCCTAGCGTAATCTCCCCACAGCCGCCGCCACTCACCATACCAACCCCCTGCAGTTGCACCTAACCCTGATCGCAGCGCGCGCCCAGACCCACGTGAGTCTGACCCTGTCGCGTCTACCTACCCTACTACGTAGCACCCCGCCACGCCCACGTCGCTCACACGCAGCTGCGATGTGCTCCACCCCGTAGTCAACCACGCTCCCCTGGCCCACTCCCACCTAACGCTCGTGACCCGACGCCCCCATGATCGCCGTCTCTCTCCTCTGTGCGCGACCCCCACCCCGAACCCGCTCGCTCGCCCTCTACCTCGCCAGCAACCGCCAGCAGCCACCACCGCTTGGACCTCGCCATCAGGTTCTCGAGTCACCGCCGTTGTCCCTATCACCTCCGGCCCCTCCCACATCTGCCCCAGCCTCTCCCTTCTACAGCCGAGCCGCCGCCTGCTGCCGAGCTCACCTGGCGCCGTGCCGCAGGCGCGCCCACCGCTGACGCCCCACAGTTCCTCTTTGCCGGCTGCACCTCCTATGAGCCGCTGACGCCCGCCGTTCGCCATCCTCCGGCCCGGCCATGCCAGGGACCTCCCCTCCTCTGCGACCCTGCTTGCTAGCGCTGCTGTCTTCCTCCCGACCGGTGAGCCCCCCGTTAAGCCTCTGCTTCTACGCTCCTCGCTTGCCGTCGTGAGCCCGTGCTCGTCTGCCCCGCCGCCAGGCCGTTTGGCCTCGACTCTGATGGGATCCCCATCCCACTGCCGCGACGTCCTCTGCCCTCGTCTTCCTCGCGACCCCGCATCGGCCCGGTGCTCCACAACCATTGGCGCAAACCTTGGGTCCATCTCAGAGCCGGCCAACTTCGTTGCGGGTAGCTTAATGGGGTGGCCTCCTGAAATATTTTATGAATCCTATGATTTCTTTGTCGTGAAAGCCTCGTTGGGTTTTGATTTGGTTTTTCCGAGGTTGATTGTGTGTGTGTTGCTATTTGTGCATCCATGCAGGGTAAATCTTTATGAAAGCCGTGCATGCGGTTATGGATGACTTGGAGCACTGTATCTTGATCATAGACAAGCATAACTAAAGTAGTGCTATAAATTTGACTTAATATGTGACTAGTAATCAGCTTTACTACAATGGAATGGATAATAAAAGTGCCAACAACTAGTGGAACTGGGGTGTATCGTGTCATGTTATACCTGCCTAGTAAGTATCGCAACTCCAATGGAATAAAATAAAAGTACCAACAACTGTTGGGTTTGGGATGTCACATGCTAATTGTATCTGACTAGTAAGTACTGTAGCTACAACTGAATGGTTAACTAAAACTTCCCACTACTTATGCTATCAGGATGACTGATGCTATCTATATCTGACTAGTAAGTGGTTAAACTATAATGGAATGAATAAAACTGCCAACTATGTGAGTTCCTCGGTTTGACTTCCTCGTTTGGTCTCGAGGGGGAAATGCCTGGATGGTTTTGTTCGGTGTTACTATCAGGTTGGATCCGAATAGGTCTTTCTTATCCCTCTCTAATAGCCGACAGTTGAATCGAGTCTCTATAAGTTGTTTAGTGCATGATGCGCTGCCGCTTCAGTCCACCATACCTATGTAGGCTAGAGCCACCGAATTCTAGCCTTGCCGTGTACTGGCCTCAGTACTGACCGCTCCCTTTTTCCTTTGCCCTTTGTCGACACCCCTTTTGTTTTAGTAGGTATGTGATCGACATCGTTAGCAGGGTTACCCTTCCGGTTTGGCCTGGGCAGGGTTATGGATGCCATTGGTTATTCTTCAGGGCTCTTAGTCCAATTTGCTTCTTATCCATACTCGGATGTTGTATCATTTTGAAGGTGATTTGGATCTGTGTACTGTATATCTGAATTCTTGACTCAATGAGTCGTTGTTGTATATATACGTGTTGTGGGTTCCATCGTGAACTATTGTGTAATGGTATTACTTGGTTTTCTGCCTGCACGTAAGTGCCTGATGGGCGTCCTTGAATCGTTTCTATGCGGGTTTTGTGGGAATCGCTGAAATCTGCATAGGGCCGATTCGAGGGTGTTACATCATGGCTCTAGTTAGTCAAGTCATACTCAGGGATGGCACCCGCCGGGTTCGGGGTTGGGTCCGCCACCCCCATACCCGCTCTGTTTAATTACTCGGGTCTTATTTTTTACCAGACCCGCGATCCGTCCGGGTTCGGGGCCCCAACGGGTACCCGCCAGCGCGTGAGACGGGGACAACGTTGTCACATGCGGGAAGCAAATGATGGGATATTGGGATGAGGTTGATGGAAGTGGATGTTGTTGGGGATATACTTTCTGGGTATCCTCACAGTTCTTCACTGACCAGGGTGGCCCACTTCGGGTTAGAGCTTTGCTTCACGGGCGGCCTAGTCAGGGAGAAAGACGGAATTCAATCCGGCTACAGGAAAGGCCAGATGACTTACCGACTTAGGCCCATAATATTACTTGTAGTTCAAGATGTACTCTGTAACCGACTCTTAGTCATGGCCGGATAGATCTCTCCTATAAACCCTAGGCCGGATATCTATATAAGCCATCCTAGGGAGAGCCTTTAGGGCAACACCTCAATAGTCTACAATCTCAACTCGCACAGGCAAAACCCTTGTAACCCATATTCTGGCTCTGCCGTATTACTGGATTGCTAGCAGGAGTAGGATCCGTCCAAAGCCGGCAGATTCGAACCTGGGTAAACTTGTGTGCTCACCGTCCCAGAACATCATACGTCTCACACCCCTCTCTTCCGCACGCCTCGAGGACCCCCTCATGGCGTACTTGTCCTCAATCCGACGACAGTTGGCGCCCACCGTGGGGCAAGTGAGCTTCGGATCTGCGTTCCGTGCGGAATATGCAAGAATCCGAATCGGCGAGATTATCGCCGTCGGTCGCATCCTCTACGCCAATGATGTCCCTCTCATCGTTCTCGACGAGACATGGATTCCGGCTAGGGAGGTTGTGACTGCCTACACAATCATGTCTTTTGGCGAGATTGATGTTTACATCGGTTTCGCTGAACCTGCCCAACCCACCCCAGCGGTGATGATAGAGGTAGAAGAATCTTCTGGGTCCCCTTTGTCCGCGGAGGCTGCAGAGCTCCGGATCTCAGAAATCCCTAATCCCACCCAGCCCGCACCAGTTGCAGAGATAGTGGAGAAATCCGAGCCTGAAGACGACCTAGCGGTTCAAGTCGAATCGTGAGTGGATCTCCCTCGAGAGGCCGGATCCCAGATCAACCCACTCGTGGAAGTCAAAATTCAGGAGGAGCATAACAACGACACTGATTCCGGCTCCGATGACGCCGAGACAGACATGCCTTTCTTGAGGTATACACTCAGACGCATGATACTACAAGGCGAAAGCGCGGACGCAATCCTCGAGACCATTAAGAGTTTCGACATGGCTGATCGCGAAGGCCACAGGTACCTTAGGAAGCACACGTCGCACTTCGTCGGATACATGGGAACCGGATCCGGCTCTGCCGATGCTGGAGAAAACACCGACTCTGTGCTGGAGGCAATTGGAACAAACACCGACGTACCTGCATCCTCGGATGAATCGATGACGTCAGCAGATTTCCAAAAGTTCTCCGCGGAATATGAAGAGGACTACAACTCCAAAGCTGCAGAAGAAGGAGAAGCCATGGATGAAGGATCTGGGGAAAACTCTCCCAAAGCGTAGGATGACATGGACGTCGGAGATAATCCCGAGGTCTAGATGTCCGAAAGTACCAATCAGAGCTTGACTCCGGGGAACGGACCCAAAGCCGTCTTTGCTACCGGCACTGCCAAGAAGGCAAAGAAGAAGAACAAGAAAAACAAAACACCGGCAAAAGACCCTCTGACAGAGGAGGTGATTGCCGAGGAATACGAGGAAGACTCGGATGGAGCACTTATCCCAGAAGAGCCTAAAAATGAAGAATCAGTGGATGGACACGTGATCACCGAAGGTGCGCGTAAACTCATCGATGTTGCATTAACCACACCTATCCCTAAAGCCGCAGAACTTACTGCTGAAGAGCTAGACAAAAGGGCCCAAGCCCTAGAAGCGCGTCGTCAACAACTCCTCGATGAAGCCAAAAACATCGAGGTGGAGAAGAAACGCATGGCAACTAAGGACTACATGTCTCGGTTGCATCAGAAGACACGGAAGCGTCACACCGATGACGATCAATTCCCACATGTCCGTGCCGTCCTTTTCGGAGATGAGATGGGGAAGCCTCGGAAAGATAGCAAAGGAGATTGGGTATACCCAACCCTAGTACAGAATACCGTGGCGGCCCGAGAAATTTTATCGGCTAATCTAGGACCGGAGGAGATCCGGTTGTGTATCAAACTACTCAACAAGGGACTGGAGCAGCAAAAGGTCGCCCTGTCCGAAAGTCAAAAACTGGTCTCGGTTTCCGACCAATGTCGCACAGATCCGGCATGGGCTAACGTAAGACCCCATCGCGTCCGGGAGCAGTATCATCGCCCTGAACGCCGGGAAGACAATTATTCAAGAACCGGATCGCCAGGACAGCATCACAGAACTGCGCGTGACTGGAGCAACGTCGCCTCAGCGGCCAAAAAAGAGACCATTGCTACACTGACTCTGAGAAACCCTCCCCGGCGAGAGTCTAACGATCGAAGGGGAGAAGATAAAGACAAACGTCGGGAAGAGGATCGTCAAAAAATGCCACCTCCTAGACATACAAGCCGTCTGGCTGACCCTCATCGTAGTGGGAATGACGGACGAAGGAACGACGGAAACCATGCTGGCATGAGCCAGCAGGGGGCTCGTCGTAGTGAAGACCCTCCCCGGAGCCGGAACAATGACGCTCCGGACAGAGGCCGGCGATCAGCCGGAAACAATTCAGCTGCCCCACCCTCTCCACCAAGCAGTCATCACAATGGCTCCCAAGGGGGACAAGGAGGACGACGTGGCGGAGGAGGTGGTGGCAGAAGCCGAAGTCTGGCTCCAAGGCACCGCAGCCACAACCGACATTCGGGACGATCTCTATCCCCGAATGATGCAAGGCACAGGATCAACTCCAACATAGAGGCGCGGCGCTACGAAAACGATGATATCTACATGGGCCCAAGGTGCTTTGGACCATGCATCAGAGCTACAAGATTCCCGGAAGGATTTCCCATCTCAAGACATATCCAAGCCTATGATGGCATTGCTCGGCCAGATACCTAGCTTCAGGATTTTTTCCAAGCTTGCTGCATCGCTAAAGGCGGAAACAGCCTGGTCGCAATGAACTTCCGGAGAACACCATCCATATGTTGCGGAAGCCGGCACGATCATGGCGCAATGAACTTCCGGAGAACACCATCCATAACTAGTATGACATGCAAAGCGCGTTCTTTCGGAATTTCGAAGGCACATATCGGAGGCCCTATACGGTTGGAGACCTACAGCATTGCACCCAGAAAGCCAGAGAAACTTGTCGGGATTACCTGGGACGATGGATCGACACCAAGAACTCATGTGAAGGAGTAAATGATCAAACCGCGATTGAAGCTTTCATCGGAGGACTCCCAATTGGTCTACTACGTCACCGCTTGAAGTGTGACAAGGTCACTGATTTGGGAGAGATGATAGAAACAGCGAGCAAGTATGCAGATGCTGACGACGATGCAGAGGGATTACTCAACATCCTAGATGTGCCTCAGTTGGCAAGACAACCAAAGCAAAAAGCTCAGAAGCACAAAAATACGTCGGAAGAGAAACCCAGCACGGAAACAATGGTGGTTACTACTGTTTCTGGGTCTGGAGGACGAGGAGGACGCGGCGGAGGCCGCGGGCGTGGCCATGGGACTTCAAGGGTCCAAGGTAGAGGAGAACAGCAACCAGGCAAAACCTATTCTTGGGCCGACATTGCCAATAACCCATGTGTGCATCACCTAGACGCCAATGGGGGCTCATCCCACACCAACGCTGAATGCTGTTTCAATGATGACATCAAAAGAGATGACACCGCGGGCTACAAAGCTAAGTGGAAGAAGGGAAAGAAAAATCCCGAAAAGGACAAGGAGACCAAGGAAGATTTCGACATGGAGGAAGTTGATGCTTCAAATCCCAAGCCGGAAGGGAAGAAGACTTTTCCCACCAAGAAGGACAATTTACGTCACTTTCCTCAGATCTCAACCAGCAAAGGTCAAGAAAGCAGTTCTCCACGAGCTCAATGCAACAGTTCCGGCTATCCCCCAATATCTAGACTGGTCGGAAGTGGCAATCACATTTGACCGTGCTGATCATCCGCCTAAGTTACACAGGCGAGGAAAATACGCCTTAATCGTCAACCCACTTATTGACTGTTATGGTTTCTCAAGACACTCATGGACGGTGGTAGCAGCATCAATATTCTCTATGTCGAAACGCTACGCCGGATGAAGATCTCGGAAACCTGGCTCAACCATAGCTCTGTGCTCTTCCACGGAGTTGTCCCAGGAAGACAAGCTAATTCCCTGGGAGAGATTACTTTGGACGTTACCTTTGGAACACCATAGAACTATCGGACGGAGGCACTTTCCTTCGAAGTGGTTGCGTTCAAGAGCGCATACCATGCTATATTCGGGCGTTCGGCTTACTGGGATTTTATGGCCCGTCCGTGTTACATTTACAATATGATGAAAATTCCAGGTCCCAATGGCGTGATCACCATCAGGGGAGACCCGAACAAAGCGCGAGAGTGCGAGGATGGAAATGCCGCCTTTGCCAAAGCCGTGCTGCACGCCCAGGAGTACCAGGAGATCAAGAAGAGCATAGATCCGTCCGAGATGCCCGCAACGAAGAAGGAGGTGACAAAGCCAAATCCGGAGTTCAAGGCATCGGAAGAGACGAAGAAAGCACCATTGAAGGATGATGACCCGTCCAAGGTGACCCAGATAGGCGTAGGCCTAGGTAGCGCATAGGAAAGCGCGCTCGTCAAGTTCCTCCAAGCAAATCAAGATATCTTCAGATGGCAGCCATCTGACATGACCGGAGTACCTAGGGAACTTGCCGAGCACTCTCTAAATGTAAACCCGAACGCTAAAGCCGTCAAACTGTCCCTACGGTGGTTTGGCGATGAAAAGCATAAGGCAATAGCTAAGGAACTAGCACGACTCGAGTTAGCCGGATTCATAGAAGAGGTCATCCACACTAAGTGGTCGGCTAATCCTGTAATGGTCCCTAAAAAGGACACCACTGATTTAAGGATGTATGTTGATTATACTGCCTTGAACAAGGCTTGTCCAAAAGATCCGTTCGCTCTGCCTAGAATTGTCAAGTTATCGATTCTACGGCAGGCTCGGAACTCCTCTGTTTTCTCGACGCATATTCTGGTTATCACCAAATCTGGATGAAGGAATCTAACAAAGTCAAAACTTCATTCATAACCCCCTTCGGAACCTTCTGTTTTGTTACGATGCCCTACGGGCTGAAGAACGCAGGAGCTACGTACCAGCACACGATGCAGCGTTGCCTCCACGACCAACTTGGACGCAATGTTCATGCATACGTGGATGATATCTCGGTGATGTCCAAAAACAAGGAAACACTGATTTTCGACTTGGACAAGACATTTGCCAATCTACGAAAATACAATATCATGCTTAACCCGAAGAAATGCTTCTTTGGAATACCAGCCGGAAAATTGTTAGGTTTCATCGTGTCTCAAAGAGGCATAGAGTTGAACCGAGATAAAATCATGGCTATACTCAACATTTCTAGGCCAACTCGCCTGAAGGATGTATAAAGATTAACTGGTTGCACTGCTGCGGTCAGTCGATTTGTAAGCCGGCTTGGTGAAAGAGCCACACCATTATACAAACTCCTGAAAAAGACCAAGGATTTTGTTTGGACTAACGAAGCTGAAGCTGCACTACAAGATCTGAAGAGAGTACTCTCATCTGCTCCTATCCTTGCAGCGCCAGAACCTAAGGAACCGATGCTGCTCTACCTTACTTCGATAAATAAGGTCGTTAGTATCATCATGGTGGTGGAGAGACCAGAGAAAAATCAGCAACACCTGGTGCAGCGTCTGACTTACTTTGTCAGCAAGGTCTAGAATCAAAACAACGGTATCCGCACTATCAAAAGTTCGCTTACGGTGTTTTTCTAGCATCTCGTATGTTACGACACTACTTTCAGGAGCATCCAATTACTGTGGTGAGCACAACTCCCATGAGAGATATAATCAACAACAGTGACACCACATGACGCGTCGCCAAATGGGGCATAGAGCTTTCAGCTTTCGATATTGAGTATAAACCTCAGACAGCAATCAAATCCCAGATCCTTGCTCACTTTTCCGCTGATTGGATAGAGACGAAGGAGAACATGATCCTCCCTGAGTCGGAATATTGGACACTCTTTTTTGATGGGTCTAAGGCTCGAGGGGGCTCGGGGGCTGGCGTGGTGCTCAAATCACCCCAAGGAGATAAACTTTTATACGTGTTGCAGATCCACTTCACAGCAACAAACAATATTTCCGAGTATGAAGCACTGCTGCATGGAATCTAGATTGCTAAGGATATTGGCATCCGACGTTTGATGTGTTACGGAGATTCGGATCTTGTTGCTCAACAAGTGTCAGATATTTGTAATGCAAATAAACACATGGCAACATATAAAGTTGTCGTGGATGATCTATCTAAATCGTTCGAAGGGTTCGAAGTTCAACACATCCCTCGAGCAGAAAATGATGAAGCATACGCACTATCTTAGATAAGTTCTGCGAGGAAAGAGGTCCCGGATGGTGCTTTTTTAGAGCACCTCAAAGTTCCCTCAATAAAAGGAGTAGATGAGGAATATCCGACCAAATCCGACTCACCTTTGATAGAAGTTCTGGCTGTCATTCCCAGCTGGACTCAACCCTACCTCGATTATTTGGTAGATGGAAAATTACCCGAAGACGAGGTGCTGAGCCGGTAGATTATCCGACGAGCAAAATCCTACACTATTGTTAAAGGTGAGCTCCATAAACAGAGTGTTTCTGGGGTCTGTCAGTGCTGTGTATCTCCAGAAGAAGGAGTGGAAATCTTAAGAGAAATCCAGGAAGGCGAGTGTGGTCACCATGTTGCAGCCAAATCTTTAGTGGCAAAAGCTTTTAGACACGGATTTTTCTGGCTTACAACTCAGGAAGATGCCGAACGATTAGTCAAGACGTGCAAAGGCTGCAAAAAGTACGCCAAGCAAGCTCATGTTCCGGCTAATCAGCTGCGAACAATACCTATAACATGGCCCTTTGCGGTCTAGGGGCTTGATATGGTAGGACCCTTAAAACGAGCTCCAAGTGGATTTACTCACCTCTTAGTGATGGTGGATAAATTCACCAAATGGATTGAGGCTAAACATGTCACTAGTTGTGATGGCGCAACAGCCAAAATATTTGTCGAGGATGTTATAATCCGGTATGGTTATCCGCATAGCATTATCACGGACAACGGGAGTAACTTCTCTATGGGAGAATTGGCTGAATTGTGCAACGAACAAAATGTCCGACTTGACATTGCATCGGTCGCACATCCACAAGCTAACGGACAAGTCGAAAGAGCAAATGGTTTAATCCTACAAGGCCTAAAACCGAGACTCGGAGCACCACTACGACGTGTTGCGGGGGCTTGGGCAGAGGAATTAACCTCTATAATTTGGAGTTTACGAACAACTCCAAACAGGTAAATAGGATACATGCCTTTCTTCTTGGTCTATGGCGCAGAAGCAGTTCTTCCTAGTGATTTGATTCATACCTCTCCTAGAGTGGCCGCGTATATTGAAGAGGATGCCGAGGTTTCTCGACAAAATGATCTCGACCTAGTCGAAAAAGTTCGCGTCGTTGCTGAAATGAGATCTACAGCCTATCAGTAGAAGTTACGCAAGTATCATAGCCAGAGTGTAACATCCCAAAACTTCAATCCAAGCTTATCAAGATCAAATCAATCAAATTTGGGGTTAACAAAAACTTTTCTAAAGTTAATATGAAAGCATTCATATATGTGTGCATTTAATTTAGGAGTTGTTTGAATTGCCATGATTGAGTGATCCAATGCTTGTAACATGTTTCTTAGGTGATTTAAACATCATCTACATCATTCCCAAACTTTTCCTAAAGAAAATCAAATAAAAAAGAATTAAAGAGGAGGAATGGTCATTTTGGAAAATTTAACTCTCATGCCTACTTTGGCTATTCCTAGTACTCAAATTTTAACAGAAACAATTCTTGATCTTTGCACCCCTTGCTAGTACACATAATGAGGTACCAAGGCCCACCTTTGAATCTTCTAGAAACATTCTGTTACTTATTTTCAATTGCATTGGAAAATTGAATCTAATGCGTATGCATAGATCACCCCTATTTCAAAACCCATCCATTTGAGCTCCACTTTCAAACCCTTGCAACCAGAGACTGCCTAGCACTAGGGGAGATCACTCAAAAATTTTGAAATCAAAATTCAAAAAGAATTTTCATGCAGCCATTTCATCAAACACATGGCAGGAAGAATCAAACACAACTAGCTAGCTCACTATTTCTACAGGGTTTTGCCACCCAATTGACCACAAAACACTCCCTCTGTCTCCACTTGATCAAACCATGCCATTACCACCCCATCCCCTACACCCTAGTGGCAAGGCCAAGCCATACCGAGCACCAACTCGCCGGCCAACCTTTCCCTCACCCCAGCAGACCACCTCCCCCTCTCTCTCCATGTCTAGGAGGTAGCCAGCACCTCACCGCCACCCACTGTCCCCTGCCCGAGCCAAGCCCCGCAGTGGACCACCGAGGAGAGCCCGCGCCCAGTGCCACCGCACCATGCCGAGCGCATGCCAGAGCGCCGCACCTGGCACGCGTGCACAAGCCGCCGCTCGACCGCAGCCCGCTCCTACCGCTTCGCCACGACACAGGGAACACGAAGGACACGCCCGTTCGCCGCCCAACGCACCACAGCCACCGTTCACCGTGGACACCGCCGCTTCTGCCGCGCAGAGCGCCACCTCGCCCCGACCGCGTGCCACCGCCCCTACGGCCGCATTTAAGCTCTAGAGCATCGCCAGGGAACCGCCCATTGATCGCCACCCCCAGCCATGCCTCTACCTCGCCGTAGCCATGTCGCCACCATCGACCGCCCATCCCGCTCGGTCTCACCGTCGAGCCTATAAAAGGAGCCCTCCCCAGCCTCTTCTCTCCACACCATTCCACTCCCCTCACCTCTCTGAACCTCACCCACCTCTAGCCGGAGCAAGGCGAGCTCTCCCTCACCGGAATTGGAACCGGAGCAGCCGCGGTAGGAGGAGAAGGGCGTCGTTGATTTTGACCGCCCCAAGCTCCACCGCGACCACGCCTCGCCTTGCCGTCGTCTTCCATGTTGTTTGCCCGCCTCGCTGACCCCGCTGCAGATCTGGTACGCCCCCAGCAGACCCCCACCGAACCGCTAGGGTTTGAGCTCGCCGGCGACCTGTTCGTCGTCGACGACGACCCTCAGCCGTAGATCTAGCTTCTAATCGCACGGCCCACGGCGTGCGTACCGTTTCGTGTGTTAAGTGCCACTGACACGCGGGACCCCTCTGTCAGCTGAGCCCCGGGCCGCGGAGCGCCACTGGGCCGGCCCATTCCTTTTCCCGCGCTAGCCCACCGATTCAAATCTGGATTTTTCTTTTTTAGTTAAATCTAGTTTCTCTCCAGTATTTCAAAAATCAATTCTGTGAGTTTTACAAATCCAAATCGCATGAAACTAATTTTGCCTGAAAGGTATGGAAGTAATCTACGCAAGCCTGTTGGATTTAATTCAATTAGAGTTATAGATCTCTCCAAATAAAAATAAGAAGACAGCAGCATTTGCAACTTGCAACATTTTTATAAAATCAACGAAGTTAGCTTTTGAGTTGATTCCAACTCTAAAAAATAACATTTTACCATATCTACCCAAATATGTAATAATAGTAAGGTTTACATGCAGTGAATTTGGACTAGTACCAAAATAATGCTATATAGGCATTTCTAGTCACTTTAAATCATTAAATAAGGAACTTAAACCAAAGTAATATTCATCCAACCCTTAAATCGCATTCCCACATGTTAGAATATGTGGTGAGGACATGTGTCCACATGATCCCATATTTTGGTGGTGAATATTAAATTTTAGTTAATTTTTTTTCAATGAGTAGAAATTACTTTTCTAAAATAAAAAGAAGGAAACTTTTGATTTAAACTTGTGATGCTTGTGATGATAATAGATCATCAATTGTGTGTCTTAGAATGCTATCTAGCCTAGTTAAGTATTTTTTGGTGATTGTGCACTCCCTATGTATTTATAGACGATAGTACCGACCAAGCTCTAGAGGAGGAGGAGTTCTACCAAGAAGAAGAAGAAAACTTCAACCACTTCACCAACCAAGGCAAGCCACCATTAAGAATGCAAGCTACATTTAGCAAGCTAGAACTATCCAAGATTAACCTTTGCAAGTTAGCACTTGCAAGTGTAGTACTTAGCAAACTAGAATCAAACTAGATGGTTTAGCAAAGATTCCCTTAAGCATGCTTGGATCACACCCCCCTTATTTAACTAATAGTACCCCAAGTCCTAGTTACAAGTTTTACCCTTCTTAGGTTATACAAAGTTCTTTTCTTGTTATGAAGGTAGCATAAAAAGTATAAAACTTGACCTATTTAGAACCCTTTAGATGTCATTCTATGGCATGAGATTGAACCATCTTTTTCACCTTAGTGAACACTCTTAACCTAGTAGTTAGAGTAGATCAAAAACTTTAGTCACTTTAGATGGGAACACTTGGTGAAAATGAATTATGAAAACCTTGGAATGATGAGTCATTCTATTGAGATGTTTTGACATGTGTTGAGAAACACAAAGGATTGATGTTGATGAAAATGTTGAGGCATGAGCCTTAACCCTTTTATAAAACTGATGGTTGGATTCGGATGCGATACCATTCCAAATTTACCGTACAACCACATTACCTGAATTGGGTAAGGCTTAGCTAGAAATTTGTATGCATTAGTATTAGTTCCCTCACGGGAGAGGTTTAAGCTGAGGCTACGTCTCAATGTTGTCCACCTATGCAGTGCCCAAGATGACTGATGGTCATGGTTGGGAGGCCATGCTCATAGGAGAGGTGCTTATACTAGGGTGTGTAAAGGGAAGGTTATGTTTGATTATCTACATACTAAATATGATGATTCAGGGTTATCCCTGACAGATGTATCAAATCTTGTGGTGAAAGTGTACCACCTCTGTAGAGTGTCAAACTATTCGAATAGCCGCGCCTGCGGTTATGGACAGTTGGAATGGCCATACTGTTTCGTTGTCAGATGTTTTCTAAAGACTTTGAAAAGAATGATGAATCTCGACTTGACCACAACAGGGTTGTGTTTATGACAATAGTTTCCCCAACTTAAGTGATTTTAGAGTTTTATCTTATCTTTCTTTGCTTCAGAACTCAGCTTAGGTTTCAAACTTAACTTGATAGTTAAGCATAGAGTTAGCATTTTAACTTAGATTTATAATACTTGTTAGGGGTAGTTTGCGAGTACTTAACGAGTACTGATGGCTTTTGTCCCTGGCTATTATCATGGCCAGACTATGAAGGAGATTATCAAGATGATGGTCAGCAGGACGGCTATGATAACTAGGACTATCTGACTTCGGCAACATTGCCTGTGCCCCTGAAGATGGACACCACCGCTACGCTATCTTTTATTTCCGCTGCTTGTTGTATTAAGACTGGATCATGAGATCCTTATTTGTGTAAGAACCTTATGTATGGTTTGTAATGGATGATGTACTGTGATATCCAATCCGTTATGTCTCGCAAAAATGGTAATCCTGGGATTGCGAGGTATGGCATAACGGGCATCTGGGATTAAAAAACCGGGTGTTGACAAGTTGGTATCAGAGCCATCCTGACCATAGGAGACCCTAGTTAGAATGGACGTCAAACAAAAACTTAGTTTCCAAACCAAAGTGAGTATTTATGAAAAACTATCTCCTCTCTTACGCTTGTGGATTCTTTATCAAAAACTTCATGCTCCTCAAAAATTCTTACCCTACTACTTAAAATTTGACACACTTGATCACCTCACTAACTTCCTCATCCTTAATTCTTGTAGATAGAGACCCAGTTCAGCAAGTTTTACCAGTTGGGCAACGAAGGTCAGTTGATCTTCGAGAGGGATATGGATTCACTGTCGGAGTTACTGGGATGCCCGCACCCGAAGTTTCTTGGATCTCAACTTCCAGGACCCCCAGGAGGAGACCTACAGTGGCTAGTCACCGCAGATCTTAGAGGAAGCATTGAAGCACCAACTTCTGGAAGAATTCAGTTCTCCGTGAGAGAGAACAACTGGCTAGATGGATTAACCAGGGCAATGCATGAAGCTCTCGCACGTCTATGTGCCCTCAGCCTCAACAAGACCCAAGGAACTCGTTTTGCCCACTATGCAAGACGTGACTTCATGGGACTGCCAATGGAAATGCCGGGCCACCCCGAGTTGAGGCGTCAAGTGGAGAACCTTGACTTCTTGCTTCACGACAGACAACAGGAACTGGCCAATGCCAGAGAGTTAGCTAACCAGAACCGTGCCATTGTCGACCAGAAGGCCCAGACTTTCGCACTACTTGTCCAAGACCGTCAGTGTCTTCGCCGCCAGTGTGCCAAGAAGGATCGCACCATCGCCCGTCTTCGTAAGAAGGTGGCCGACCTCGAGAAGACTGTCAAGGAGCAGGAAGCTCAGCTTGCCACCAAGGAAAAAGAAGATGAGGGTGAAGACATCCAGGGAGACATGGATTCTTACCTCAGCAACGATGATGATTTTCAGGAGGAGGATGCCGTGGATTTCTACACTGATGATGAGGACTCCGACTTCATCGACGATGAGTAGATGCACTAGGGCACTGTCGTAGCATGAGATGTATCGATCTCAATGTATCTTAGCTTGCAGAATGGTTCTTCAAACCATCTATTTTACCTTTGGTTGTTGGGGTGTGTGTTGTATCGTGTGCTTGCTTGCATGAATGAAAATGAAGTTAGTTGAAAAACCTGAGTCTAACTCAAAGTTTTAGCTTTGAAAACCCAAAACCATGAACCTTAGAATTTCCCTCTTATCCCTATATCTATCTCAATCTTCAGATGACTCGTGGAAACCAAGGAGGGAGCAGCTCATCGCAGGACCCAATGCTACAGATCTTGCAGAATCTCATCGCAGACCGTGAAGCAAGCAGGGCAGAACGCCAAGCCAACTTAGCAACACTTCAACAGATCGCCCAGATGGCTCTCAACAACCAAGGGCATGGGAATCAGGACCACCATGGATCCAAACTCAAAAAATTCAGAACACAAATCCCCCAATCTTCAACCAATCTAAGAACCCACTAGATGCTGATGACTGGTTGCAGACCATGGAAAACAACCTCGAAGTTGCAGGAGTTGATGAAAATGAGAAAGTTCTATTCGCCACCCACTATCTGGCAGGAGATGCAAGAGCTTGGTGGAATAGCATCCGCAATATGAACCATGGTCAAGTGATGACCTGGGAAGCATTCAAAGTCAAGTTCAGCCGTACCCACGTGCCGCAGGGTCTAGTCAACCGAATGAAAGGTGAGTTCCGTGAATTGAAGCAATGAAGAATGACTGTGGTGGAGTACCGTGACAAATTCCTGTCACTTGCCAGATATGCACCTGATGAGATTAATACGGAGGCCAAGAAGAAGGAAAGATTCTTGAACGGACTGCATGATAAGATGCAGACTGTCCTTGTCAACATCCGTTTCCAGGATCTCGAAGAGCTAATCGACTCTGCCATCCAGATGGAAGGGAAGATTAACCAGGCAAACGACAACCCCAAGCGTCGTATGATGCAGCAGTCTGGATCCGACAGTCACCAGAAGTACCGTCCCAACCCTTCACCGGGATATGCACCAAGGAACAACCGACCCCCAAATTCTTGCCCAAGCTACGCCAACTGTAGCGGAGGCAATGTGAAGTCCGAAGGAAACAATCACAACTCCGGTAATACCAAAAATTTCAACCGTGCACCTCCCAAGAACCACAACAACAACAACACTGCACCTAGAACTGGCAGCAATGCTGTGCCTGTCGCAGTCAAGGACAAGTCTCAAATCACTTGTTTCGAGTGTGGAGTGAAGGGTCACTACTCCAATGAGTGTCCAAAGAAGACTGCCGCCAACCCTAATGTGAATGCCCCAGCTCATCAGCAGCGTCGTGTTCAGCCAGGAAGGAGATTTGCCCCAGGGAACCCTCACAACCGCAATGGCCGTCTCTTCCACATGAATGCAGAAGAAGCCCAGGAAGCGCCAGATGTAGTGCTGGGTATGTTTTCTATCAACTCAGTTTTAGCAAGAGTATTGTTTGACTCGGGAGCATCGCATTCATTTGTCACCGAAGAATTTGCATGCACTGGTAAGATTCGTCCAACCAAACTGAAGCATGTCATGATAGTTCAAATCCCCGGGTTCAACAACCAAAGCTAGAAAAGTTTGCAAAGCTGTACCTATCAGAATACATGGGATAGATTTTTATGCCAACCTAATTGTACTTGGAACCAAAGGTTTGGAAGTAGTACTAGGTATGGACTGGATGTCAAGGCATAAAGGATTGATAGACTGTGCTAAGAAAGCCATCACCATGACCAGTAGTTCTGGAGTCACAATAGAGCATATCTCTGAAACCTTACCCCGTCAATTCAAGTGCAACCAGAGTTTAGCCTTGCCCACCATTGACCAAGTCAGAGTAGTCTGTGAATACCCCGACGTATTCCCAGATGAATTGCCAGGTATGCCCCCGGATAGGGATATTGAGTTCATTATCGAACTAATCCCCGGAACTGGACCAATAGCCCAGAGACCCTATAGCATGAACCCATCAGAGTTAGTGGAACTGAAGAAGCAATTGGATGCTATGCTAGCCAAAGGTTTGATTCAACCAAGCGCATCGCCATGGAGATCACCAGTGTTATTTGTCGACAAGAAAGATGGAGGCAACCGTCTGTGCACAGACTACAGAAAATTAAATGATGTCACCATCAAGAACAAGTACCCCTTGCCAAAGATAGAGGATCTATTTGATCAGTTGACCGGAGCTTAGGTATTCTCAAAGATTGATCTTAGGACTGGTTATCACCAACTTAAGATTCGTGCAACGGATATTCTGAAGACCGCCTTTACTACTCGCTATGGTTTATACGAGTATACAATTATGTCTTTTGGATTAACCAATGCCCCTGCTTATTTCATGAATCTCATGAATAAGATCTTTATGAATTTCCTAGATAAGTTTGTAGTTGTGTTTATCGACGACATCCTTATCTACTCCAAGTCAGAAGAAGAACATGAGCAACATCTGAGAGTTATCCTAGAAACCCTGAGAGAGCATCAGTTATATGCCAAGTTCAGCAAGTGTGAATTTTGGCTGAAAGAAGTAGGATTCCTAGGACATATTGTGTCTGCCGGAGGAGTCTCTGTTGATCCCACAAAGATCAAACATGCTGAAGAATGGAAAGCCCCAACCACTCAAACCCAAGTCCGTGCCTTTCTCGGATTAGCGGGATATTACCGCAAGTTCGTAGAGGGATTCTCGAGCATAGCCCGGCCCATGACCCAATTGTTGAAAAAGGACAAGAAGTTTGAATGGACAGACAAATGTGAAGCCAGTTTCCAGGAGCTGAAGAAGAGATTGATATCAGCCCCAATTTTGGTCATGCCAGACATCAAGAAGCCATTTGATGTGTATTGCGACGCATCCAAGATTGGTCTAGGATGTGTATTGATGCAAGAAGGCAAATTCATCGCTTATCTATCTCGACAACTGAAGCAGCACGAGCAGAACTATCCGACCCATGATCTTGAACTAGCAGCTATTGTCCTAGCACTGAAGACAGGGCGTCATTATTTGATGGGAAATCGATGTGAGATTTACTCAGATCATAAGAGCTTTAAGTATATCTTCACTCAGAAGGAGCTGAATATGAGGCAAAGGAGATGGATAGAGTTAATCAAGGATTATGACCTTGACATTCACTATCACCCCAGCAAAGCCAATGTGGTAGCAGATGCTCTTAGCAGATTGCCGTGTAGGCTTAACACCATGATCAAGGAGAAGCAACCAAGTTTGTATGAAGAGTTGGAGCAATTCAGGACTGAATTAGTTAGCAAAGGATTCCTAGCTAGCATTGAACTTCAACCCACTTTGATTAGCCAAATCAAGGAAGCCCAGAAAGGGAATGAAAGTATCGACGGAATTAAACGTTGTATTGGTACAGGAAAGGTACCTGGATTCATCGAAGATGAAGAAGGAGTACTATGGTGCAAAGGACGTATCTGTGTTCCAGCAGATTCGGAGCTGAAGGAAGTTATCATGAAGGAGGCTCATGATACTCTTTATTCTATCCACCCTGGAGGAACAAAGATGTATCAGGATTTGAAGGAGCAATTTTGGTGGCACAATATGAAGAGAGAGATCGGAAGCTACATCACCAAGTGCGACATCTGTCAAAGAGTCAAAGCAGAGCATCAGAGACCTGTAGGATTGTTGTAGCCATTGTAGATTCCGGAATGGAAATGGGATTCCGTCGGAATGGACTTTATCACCGGCCTACCTACTTCTAGTAGGGGAAACGAATCAATCTGGGTCATAGTTGATAGATTGTCCAAGGTAGCCCACTTTATACCTATCAAGACAACATACCAGAGTGCAAAGTTAGCAGAGCTGTACATTGCTAGGATTGTTAGTCTGCATGGAACCCCCAAGACCATCGTATCAGATCAAGGAACCCAGTTTACCTCAAGATTTTGGCAGAAAGTACAGGAAGGTTTAGGAACCAAGTTGAATTTCAGTACCGCATATCACCCACAAACAGATGGACAGACTGAGAGAGTCAACCAAATCCTAGACGATATGTTTAGAGCGTGTGTATTGGAATATGGATCAAAATGGGAAGACTGCTTGCCTTTCGCAGAATTCTCATATAACAACAGTTATCAAGCTAGTTTGCAGATGGCACCATTTGAATTCCTCTACGAAAAAAAGTGTCGTACCCCTTTGAATTGGTCGCAAGTAGGAGAGAGTCAGATCTTCGGACCCGACATTCTCCGAGAAGCAGAAGAGAAAGTGCACAAAGTCCGTGAGCATCTCATGACCGCCCAATCCAGACAAAAGAGCTATGCTGACAAAAGAAGAAGAGACCTGACTTTCAATGTCGGAGATTTTTTATATCTCAAGGTTTCACCCTTGAAAGGAACTCAACGCTTTAGTCTGAAAGGAAAGTTAGCCCCCAGATATATCGGACCTTTCAAGATTCTGAACCACCAAGGAGAAGTATCATATCAGTTGGAACTGCCTGAAGATATGTCAGCCATCCACAATGTGTTCCATATCTCGTTACTTCGCAAATGCTTGGAAGTGCCTGAGAAGACTGAAGTTTTCAAAAACATCGATCACAGAGCTGTGGAAATCAACAACGACCTGACCTATCGGGAAGTACCCATCCGTATCTTACAAGAAGCCTACAAAACCACCAGGACCAGGAGTATCAAGTTTCTCAAGATTAAGTGGAGCAACCATACCGAGGAGGAAGCTACTTGGGAGCGAGAAGATTACATTAGGACGGAGTTCCCAGATCTCTTTAGTTCCTAGTTTTCTTTGCAAATCTCGGGACGAGATTTTTTTTAAGGGGGGAAGGTTTGTAACATCCCAAAACTTCAATCCAAGCTTATCAAGATCAAATCAATCAAATTTGGGGTTAACAAAAACTTTTCCAAAGTTAATATGAAAGCATTCATATATGTGTGCATTTAATTTAGGAGTTGTTTGAATTGCCGTGATTGAGTGATCCAATGCTTGTAAAATGTTTCTTAGGTGATTTAACATCATCTACATCATTCCCAAACTTTTCCTAAAGAAAATCAAATAAAAAAGAATTAAAGAGGAGGAATGGTCATTTTGGCAAATTTAACTCTCATGCCTAGTTTGGCTATTCCTAGTACTCAAATTTTAATAGAAAAAATTCTTGATCTTTGCACCCCTTGCTAGTACACATAATGAGGTACCAAGGCCCACCTTTGGATCTGCTAAAAACATTATGTTACTTATTTAAATTGCATTGGAAAATTGAATCTAATGCATATGCATAGATCACCCCTATTTCAAAACCCATCTATTTGAGCTCCACTTTCAAAACCCTTGCAACCAGAGACTGCCTAGCAATAGGGGAGATCACTCAAAAAATTTGAACTCAAAATTCAAAAAGAATTTTCATGTGGCCATTTCATCAAACACATGGCAGGTAGAATCAAACACAACTAGCTAGCTCACTATTTCTACAGGGTTTTGCCACCCAATTGACCACAAAACACTCCCTCTGTCTCCACTTGATCAAACCATGCCATTACCACCCCATCCCCTACACCCTAGTGGCAAGGCCAAGCCATGCCGAGCACCAACTCGCCGGCCAACCTTGCCCTCACCCCAGCATACCACCTCCCCTCTCTCTCCATGTCTAGGAGGTAGCCAGCACCACACCGCCACCCACTGTCCCCAGCCCAAGCCAAGCCCCGCAGTGGACCACCGAGGAGAGCCCACGCCCAGTGCCACCGCACCATGCTAAGCGCACGCCAGAGCGCCACACCTGGCACGCGTGCACAAGCCGCCGCTCGACCGCAGCCCGCACCTACCACTCCGCCACGACACAGGGAACACGACGGACACGCCCGTTCGCCGCCCAACGCACCAGAACCACTGCTCGCCGTGGACACTGCCACTTCTACCGCGCAGAGCGCCACCTCGCCCCGACCGCGTGCCACCGCCCCTACGGCCGCATTTAAGCTCTAGAGCACCGCCAGGGAACCGCCCATCGATCGCCACCCCCAGCCATGCCTCTACCTCGCCGTAGCCATGTCGCCACCGTGGACCGCCCATCCCGCTCGGTCTCACCGTCGAGCCTATAAAAGGAGCCCTCCCCATTCCACTCCCCTCACCTCTCTGAACCTCACCCACCTCTAGCCGGAGCAAGGAAAGCTCTGCCTCGCCGGAATTGGAGCCGGAGCAGCCGCGGTAGGAGGAGAAGGGCGCCGTTGATTTTGACTGCCCCAAGCTCCACCGCGACCACGCCTCGTCGTCGTCTTCCACGTTGTTTGCCCGCCTCGCCGACCCCGCTGGAGCCCTGGTATGCCCCCAGCAGACCCCCACCGAGCTGCTAGGGTTCGAGCTCGCCGGCGACCTGTTCGTCATCGACGACGACCTGTTCGTCATCGACGACGACCCTCAGCCGTAGATCTAGCTTCTAATCGCACGGCCCACAGCGCGCGTACCGTTTCGCGTTTTAAGTGCCGCTGACACGTGGGACCCCCCTGTCAGCTGAGCCCCGCGCCGCGGAGCGCCACTTGGCCGGCCCATTCCTTTTCCCGCGCTAGCCCACCGATTCAAATCTGGATTTTTCTTTTTTAGTTAAATCTAGTTTTTGTCCAGTATTTCAAAAATCAATTCTGTGAGTTTTACAAATCCAAATCGCATGAAACTAATTTTTCCTGAAAGGTATGGAAGAAATCTACCCAAGCCCGTTGGACTTAATTCAATTAGAATTATAGATCTCTCCTAATAAAAATAAGAAGACAGTAGCATTTGCAACTTGCAACATTTTTATAAAATCAACCAAGTTAGCTTTTGAGTTGATTCTAACTCTCAAAAATCACATTTTACCATATCTATCCAAATATGTAATAATATTAAGGTTTACATGCAGTGACTTTGGACTAGTACCAAAATAATGCTATATAGGCATTTCTAGTCACTTTAAATAATTAAATAAGGAACTTAAACAAAAGTAATATTGATCCAACCCTTAAATCTCATTCCCACATGTTAGAATATGTGGTGAGGACATGTGTCCACATGATCCCATATTTTGGTGGTGAATATTAAATTTTAGTTAATTTTTTTTAATGAGTAGAAATTACTTTTCTAAAATAAAAAGAAGGAAACTTTTGATTTTAACTTGTGATTCTTGTGATGATAATAGATCATAAATTGTGTGTGTTTGAATGCTATCTATCTAGTTAAGTATTGTTTGGTGATTGCGCACTCCCTATGTATTTATAGACGATAGTACCGACCAAGCTTTCGAGGAGGAGGAGTTCTACCAAGAAGAGGAAGAAGAAGAAGAAGAAAACTTCAACCACTGCACCAACCAAGGCAAGCCACCATTAACAATGCAAGCTACATTTAGCAAGCTAGCACTATCCAAGATTAACCTTTGCAAGTTAGCACTTGCAAGTGTAGTACTTAGCAAACTAGAATCAAACTAGATGGTTTAGCAAAGATGCCTTAAGCATGCTTGGATCACACCCCCCCTTATTTAGAACCCTTTAGATGTCATTCTATGGCATGAGATTGAACCCATCTTTTTCACCTTAGTGAACACTCTTAACCTAGTAGTTAGAGTAGATCAAAAACTTTAGTCACTTTAGATGGGAACACTTGGTGAAAATGAATTATGAAAACCTTGGAATGATGAGTCATTCTATTGGGATGTTTTGACATGTGTTGAGAAACACAAAGGATTGATGTTGATGAAAATGTTGAGGCATGAGCCTTAACCCTTTTATAAAACTGATGGTTGGATTTGGATGCGATACCATTCCAAATTTACCGTACAACCACATTACCTGAATTGGGTAAGGCTTAGCTGGAAATTTATATGCATTAGTATTAGTTCCCTCACAGGAGAGGTTTGAGCTGAGGCTACCTCTCAATGTTGTACACCTATGCACTGCCCAAGATGACTCATGGTCATGGTTGGGAGGCCATGCTCATAGGAGAGGTGCTTATACTAGGGTGAGTAAAGGGAAGGTTATGTTTGATTATCTGCATACTAAGTATGATGATTCAGGGTTATCCCTGACAGATGTATCAAATCTTGTGGTGAAAGTGTACCACCTCTACAGAGTGTCAAACTATTCGAATAGCCGCGGCCGCGGTTATGGACAGTTGGAATGGCCATACCGTTTCGTTGTCAGATGTTTTCTAAAGACTTTTAAAAGAATGATGAATCTCGACTTGACCAGAACAGGGTTGTGTTTATGACAATAGTTTCCCCAACTTAAGTGATTTTAGAGTTTTATCTTATCTTTCTTTGCTTCAGAACTCAGCTTAGGTTTCAAACTTAACTTGATAGTTAAGCATAGAGTTAGCATTTTAACTTAGATTTATAATACTTGTTAGTGGTAGTTTGCGAGTACTTAAAGAGTACTCATGGCTTTTGTCCCTGGCTATTATCATGGCCAGACTATGAAGGAGATTATCAAGATGATGGTCAGCAGGATGGCTATGATAACTAGGACTATCTGCCTTCGTCAGCATTGCCTGTGCCCCTGAAGATGGACCCCACCGCTACGCTATCTTTTATTTCCGCTGCTTGTTGTATTAAGACTGGATCAGGAGATCCTTATTTGTGTAAGAACCTTATGTATGGTTTGTAATGGATGATGTACTGTGATATCCAATCCGTTATGTCTCGGAAAAATGGTAATCCTAGGATTGCGAGGTATGGCATAACGGGCATCTGGGATTAAAAAACTGGGTGTTGACACAGAGAGTCCGAAATAGATCTTTCAATAAAGGTGATTTGGTTCTCCGGCTTGTGCAACAAAGAAAGCACAAACTTTCCCCTGTATGGGAAGGGCCCTTTTTAGTTAGTCGAGTATTGCACAATGGATCGTACTACTTAACTGATATCAGGCCAGTCAAAGCAAGACCTGCTACTAAGAAGAGAAAGAGAGCTGGAGGCAGTACAAATCAGGAAGAGTTAGACAGACCGTGGAATATTGCTTAGCTACGTCCCTTTTATTCTTAGTTTATCCTTCTTTATAATCATACATATGTACATGTTCTGTGAGAAATAAAAGTTTTGGTTGCCTCAAGATTTTTCTGAGATTTTTTACCATCTTATTTCCGAATGATCATGTCATAGTCGAAAATCCCAGAATGCTTGAAAGTACATTATGCTCATGTTCGTTCTGGTTTAGATTTCCGATTCTGAATTTTGCTACCTTCGGGTATAACTCTAAAATTTCTAGTCTTTACTTTGGTTATTTGTCTGATTGCTGGATGCGGGCATTTTCCGAGTAGTGAATTGTTGGTACTGGAAGCCGACTTTTTTTCCGAGTTTAAAATGGTTTAGCAATTGAGCTCCGTTGCTCAGCAAAGTTTCCGGCGGAAGGTTTAGCCGGCTCACGAAAGGGACGAGGCGGAAAGCCAGATAAATGATAAATATAGATGGAAAAAATACAAGTGCTTATGTAAACATTTCAGGCACACATAAAAAAAACTCAAAGCCAAAAAGTGCTGAATAGATCAAAACCTTAGCACTAGCAAAGTTAAAATACTGCATATTTACAGACGCATCATGTTTTTCTGGAATAATACAAAAATTTCTGATCTATGATGCAGGAGGAGATGAAGGAGCTGTGGCTCGCTGGATACGTCGCCTTGATATCGTTCCGAGATGTCCTCATCCGAGGTGGTGCGTTCATCGTCGGAAATTTCTGTTGTTTCTTCTTGAGGCGGAGGCAGAGTGTCCACGCGGTTGAAGAATGGAGTATCTTAGCTGGTCAAGTCAGCTACATGACACCCATATCCAGCACAGGAGTCCATATGGCCTTGATGTCCTGCTCCTGGCCATCTTCATCCACTGTAGAGTACCCTCTAGTCACGTGCCATATCTCCATGTTTCCATGGTGGCTCATGACCATGGTGAGAGCGTTCTGCGCTGCTGATCGCGCGTAGGACATGTTCCAATCCTGGACGAGCTGCGGCATCTCCTTTGCCTTGTCCCGCACCTGAAAATCTGACATGCTGTGCATGTCCGAAATCTTGAGAGCTTCGCCGATGTCCTCAAGGGATTGGCGGAAGTCATGAAGCAGGTCACCGACTTGGGTAAGCCGGTGGGTGCGAGGCTCGGTGGAAGAAGAGTCTGTCAAATTCATAGGACTTATATACAAAACAAGTTAAGAAATATCTGACATTGAAGAAAGTCGAAGAAAAAGATAAGTCAGACAGATGGAACGTACCGAAAATGACGTTGTCAATTTTGGTCTTCTCCTCCCGGAGACTCTGGAGTTCAGTCCGGAGCGCCTGGGAAAGGTCCGTCTCTCTGTTAAGCTCATTCTTGAGGTCCGAGATTGTTTTATCTTGAGCAGAAATCTTGCGATCATGCTCATCAGTGGCCATGGAGGAGGATTCAAGGATTTGAGCAATGCTCTTTTCATGATCTGCCTTGAGCTTATCCAGCTCTTGACGAAGGTCCTTGTTCTCCACCACCAGGGTTTTTAGGTTCTCGGCCTCTTCGATCATGGCGTAGGATTGTTTCACCAGCGCTGTAAGTCAAAAAGAACAACAGTTCAGAAAAATCGACATTGAAAATAACAAAGACAAGGTTTGATTATTGGAATGTTTACCTTCGGCCTCATCCTTGACAACATTAAGTTCAGCATTTTTAAGCCGGAGAGCTTTGATCTCTCTCTTCTTATCGCAGACATTTTTTAGTAAATCCTGGTTATAGGAACATACTTTCTATAAGTCAGAATACCCAAAGTCATAAAGCTACTTAAGACTCGGGATAATATTTTTGCTAATATCAGCACGAGCCTTGGGGGCTACACTAGTTCGTTCTTTGGCATCCTAATGAAGCATAAACCCGGATTATATATCCTACTACATGCTTGGGGGCTAGAGGATATGATATAAAGGAATGGAAAAAACAGGAGTTGGAATTCTGACTTACATATTGTTCGCGGCTGAGTTTATCCAAACCCGCTTTCACTTCAGCGGCCACCTTTTCGGTGAGAGTCTGAGGAATCACTTGGGCTGTTGGAAGCTCACCAGTCCTAATCCTCTCATCGCGAAGGCGCACCTAGGCGAGAAGGTCAGAGAACATGACGTCCTATTCTTCTTTGGCTTCTTCTTCAGCAGATAAAGTACTTTTCTCCAGGCATTGCCTGGCGAGCCGCTGGATTTCTTCAGCAGATCTCCGAGACAGGCCAAACTTGGCAAGTCCCGGATTGCTGATAAGGTTTTCGGCGAATGTTTGTGCCGAGGGATCATTACCCAAAGAGGGTTCACCCTTATCTAGATCTGACTCACCCATGGTGATGTCAGTGTGCGATTCAAGGATCGCGGGCTCTGTTGAAGGAGCCGGATCTTCTGCGACGACCGGGGAAGGAATGGTCGCCGACGTTGCAGAAGGTTGAGGGGCAGGAGTCGGAGGAGCTACGGCAGGGGAAGCTATGGTGAGCTTCGTCTGTCGTAGGGGCTTCGAAGAAATTCCCTTCCCCTTGCCCTTGATGAGCAGTTTTGCTCTGAGAATGTAGTAAAGTCGGAAACATTACATCTCGGAAAGAAATTTGAGTAAAGTACAAAGGCGGAAGTTGTGAATAAAAGTTACCTCTTTACGACAGGCACCTCGAATATTGAAACACATAAAAAGTGTACTGATGGAAGCTTACCAGCACTACGGGGTTTTCCGTCATATGCATATCCAGAGAAACCTCCTGGATTCTCCTCTCGATCCGCTCCCGGATCAGCCACTTGATCTGGCTTATGTAGCCTTGAGTGGTGTAGGATTTGGGGCTGATGCGGAGGGAGTCTTTCTTGGATGACGTGATGGAGTGCATCAGTCGATCCCGATGGTACTGAAGGGGCTGGATCCGGCGTGAGACCCAGCATAGGACCAAATCAGATCCCTTCAGTCCCTTGTGTTTGATCAAGTATTAGATCCACCTCTTAGTGAGGATCAGATTGTCGGTGAGAGCCGGAGCAGCCTCGTCCCAAGAAGGTTGGGCCGTGGCAGCTCCGTCAAGAAAAGCCGGCAAAGCAGTGGCTTTGCCGGGAGCCAGAATATCCCTATGATAGAAAAACGTGGCTGGCCATTGTTTGCCTGAGTCACTAGCTAGAATTTTGGGATACGTGCGCTCGCGTCTAAGTGAAAAACTAATAGTGTCGGTGATGTAAGGAACACCGGTGGTAATGGAGTTTCTCTGGACATGAAAATATTACTGGAAAAGAGTCAAACTCAGCCTAATGCCGAGAAAGCCCTCACACAACGAAGCGTACACGCTCATCTCTAAGAGAGAGTTGGGAGGAAGATGATGGAGTTGAACTCCGTAATGATCAATCACCTCGGAGAAGAACTCCGAGGGAGGAAACGACAAACCTCTGTCGAGGTAGGTGCCAAAGTGGACCCGCTCGCCGTCGTGCTAGTTAGGGACGGTTTCCTTGAAGCTGCTCCGCCAGTCGCCAGCGGCAAGGAGCCCTTCCTTCTCCACATTCTTGAGACCCTCGTCATTGAGCGCGTAGGGAATCCAGATCCCGCGAAAGCTCTCTTTCTCCGCCACCGCTTCCGTCGTCGCCACCGCCGCCGCTGCCGCCAAGCCTGAGGAAGAAGATGAAGCCATTTCTCCGGTGAAGCAGTTGACCTAAAAGGGGCGGCGCTGGGAGTTCTGTGGGGGAGGAACGGGGGAGCTCTGTGCATGCAGGGAGATTGGGAGGAGAGGAAAAGGCAAAGGACTGGTGGAAGGAGAAGGAGAAAATCCTAAACCCTTATATCCACCTAACTGCGCCATGATTCGTGCAAATGCTATAGTGTAACTGCCACGCGTCGTGGAAGGAACTGGGAAGGACCCAAGCAATGATTGCGTCGCCTCGATCTCCATGCACGCATTGAAACGGCGCCTCGGTTCCGCGAACCACGGACCCACCAACGGTCGTGCTGACGGAATGCCTGGCAGATGACATGACTTGACCATGACTTGTGTCAGGTGGCGTTAGAAACCAAGTTCCGGCTTAGTTTGAAATCAAGCTAGAAAATCCGAGTAACCTGTTGATAGGTCCGACTTATTTTTTAAGACCCGGATCGTATTTTTTGTTGTGAAGTTTCAGGAACCCTTCAAGATTCTGCAAGCCGAAGGTCAAGCAAGACGATGATGAATCCGACTTTGGATCTTGGACGCCTCCGGGGGCTGCTGTTGGGGATATACTTTCCGGGAATCCTCACAGTTCTTCACTAACCAGGGTGGCCCAGTTTGGGTTAGAGCTTTGCTTCACGGGAGACCTAGTCAGGGAGAAAGACGGAATCCAATCCGGCTATGGGAAGGCCCAGAAGACTTACCGACTTAGGCCCATAATGTTACTTGTAGTTCAAGATGTACTCTATAACCGACTCTTAGTCGTAGCCGGATAGATCTATCCTGTAAACCCTAGGCCGGATATCTATATAAGCTGTCCTAGGGAGAGCCTTTACGGCAACACCACAATAGTCTACAATCTCAACTCGCACAGGCGAAACCCTTGTAACCATTATTCCGGCTCTACCGTATTACTGGATTGCTAGCAGGAGTAGGATCCGTCCAAAGCCGGTGGATTCGAACCTGGGTAAACTTGTGTGCTCACCGTCCCGGAACACTGTACGTCTCACACCCCTCTCTTTCGCACGCCTCGAGGACCCCCACATGGCGTACTTGTCCTCCATCTAACGACAGATGTGTGCATGTGTGTGTTGTCTCTAGGACTCCATAGTCCATTGCGTGCATGTGTTCTGTGTTGTGTGCGTGCGTGGCTGCGTGGGACGTTGATGGCTCAATGCACGGCGCCCAGAAAGGTGTTGGTGCATGGGTGATGTAGAGCTCGTTGGGAACCCCAAGAGTAAGGTATGATGAGCACAGCAGCAAGTTTCCCTCAGTTATCAAACTAAGGTTTAATCGAACCAGTAGGAGCAAGGAAACACCCCAAAGGTGTTGCTAGCTGAGCCTTGGCAGGGCACACTACCGGTGCTAGTAGCAACGTGGAGACCTGCACAACACAACCACAGAACTTTGTCCCCAACTTGCGATGAGGTTGTTAATCTCACCGTGTTTTGTGGAAAACAAAGGATTAAACGTATCGAATGGAAAGAACTAAAAGTTTGCAGAAAGTAAACACAAAATAGTAAAAGATTGTAGATTGAATATAAAATACAAGGACCGGGATCCATAGTTCACTAGAGGTGGCTCTCCTTAAGATAGATAACATACTGGGTGAACAAATTACAGCGGGGAAATTGACAAACATCGAGAAAGCAATACATGCATATACTAATCATCTTGACTCCTTTGAGACTTGATTGGGCATTACAACATTATACATAGACCGCCATCCAACTGCATCTATGACTAATAATCCACCTTCAGGTTATCATCCGAACGCCCTCTAGTATTAAGTTGCAAGCAATAGATTATTGCTTTACGAACTGCATGTAAAGTAAACAATACGATTATTCTATGAACAAAGGATTGTTGTTGTCTCCCTAGTAGCAATAGCACATCTAGTACCTTAGAGATTTCTGTCACTTCCCCAGATTACGAGAGGCATGAACCCATTATCGAGAATAAATACTAACTCTTGGAGTTGCTAGCATCTACTTGGCCAAGATAGCTACTAACAACGGAAAGCATGCAATATCACAAATAACAAAGACATGATAGAATCAATAATCAATCTGAAATAGCATCTCAATATCCATCGGATCCCTGCAAACACAACATGCACAATTACAAATACATGATCTTGATCATGAACGGAGCTCACAAGATCTGGACATGAAAGCACAAAGGAGGAGAACCAGCCATCTAGCTACTACATGGATCCGTAGTCCAAGGATGAACTACTCACGCATCACACCGGAGGCTTGCATGGTGATGAAGAAGACCTCCAGGGTTAATTCCCCTCTCCAGTAGGCTGCCGGGAAGAGCTTCAGATCCCTCCCGATCTAGGGATGGAGATGATGGCGGCTACAGACTCTTTTGTGGATTTTTTATCGGGTCCTTAGTGTTTTCATCCCGAGGGCATCTTATAGTCGGAAGGGGAGGCCGAGGGGGTGCCAGGGCTAGCCTCACCACCCCCTGGCGCGGGCCAGGCTGGGCCGCGCGGCCAGGTGGTGTGGTGGCCGCCTGGCCCCTCTCTGTCTCGTATTTGGGCACTTCATGACTTCCGAAAAAATAGGCACTTTGGCTTTTGTCCCGTCCAATTCCGAGAATATTCATTTTCTGACTTTCTTGGAACCAAAAATAGTAGAAAACAGGCAGCTGGCACTGTGGCTCTCATTAATAGGTTAGTCCAAGAAATCATATGAAAAGTACTCCAAAGTTGGAACAAAACACAAGAAAGTGGATAAAACCAAGCATGGAACATCAAAAATTATAGATACATTTGCAATGTATCAGACGTGTGGTTAGACATATGATTATTAGGGACGGGATTAAGTCTTAGAGCGGTCTACGGGTCTACGGGTACGGGTTTTCCACCCCCAGACCCGCCTCGTTAGACTTGACGGGTCTAACTTTTTACCAAAACCCTCCTTTTTTAAGGCGGGTACCCGTCGGGTTTGCGGGCTTCAGGGCCCCATTGCCATCCCTAGTCATACTCGACTTTTAATCATCAACTCGTGAACCCCATGGCATAATATTGAGGTGGTTAGATTGCGAATTTTTCTTGTTTATACTCCATTGATCTTGCAAATGTATATAAATAGATTAGACTCAGAGTAATGGATCATGATGGGACTAAATCTAAAGCTTTCACCTCACTTGTGGATAGGAGTAAAGGATCCGTGAAATACTGCAAGGCATATGCCAATGCCTAACATATTCAGTCGAGACCAGCTGAAGAAAAAACAATGACCATGTAACAAGTCCATTGCTTATGGTTTACGTTTTCATTTCGAGTGTGTACAGCACACAACTAGAATTTTTCTATAGGAGAAACCATCGGACCTAACAACAGTTGTGTTAGCTTTGCGACAAGTAAATAACGAAGAACGGAAATAAAATTGCAGCAAGGGGGACACATATTTAACGTGGAAAACCCTCTCCAACAAAGAGAGGAGAAAAACCACGGGCGCCAGCTAGCAAATCTTCACTATAACGTGAAGTGTTTACACAACGCTGTCGATTTCACAGATGCAACTTATCCCAGCCGGCGGCTTACAAGAGGTATATATAGCGGTGGTAACCTAGGTCATCAACGATCCCAAGCCTCCCGGTGACGGGCCTCGCTCCGCTCTGTCAGAAGTTAGCCTCCTTAATAGAATTTGGATCATACTTCAACAAGTTGGGCCCACCAATTCTTCCTAGCCAGGCACAGTATCGGCATAACGGTGTGTCTAACTTGATTTTATGCAGAAAATGCCCCGCCGCCACTCTTGAAAGCATTAACACAAATATGTGCAAGGCACACATTAACATAAGATGAAACACGCCTTCCACTTGTCTTCCTCGTTTGAGCTAATCCCAATCTGAGGCCCAACTCGATCCCCTCCCCTCTCTCATCATGGGCGTGCGCTGCCGCCATACCCATGTCCCCTCGAGCACCTCCAGCAGCACCCTGCCGCTAGCTCCACCCCGCAGCCAACGCCACCTCGCTTCCCACTTCCCCGACCAGGCTCTCCCCCTCACGTGGTTGTCTCCATCGACCCCCGCCACCAGTCAAGCACGCAGTCGCGCTGAACGAGCTACTCACCTCGACCCTGTAGTGTGGTTGGCCCTCCTCTGCTACACACGCTTGGCTAGCGCCGCTGGCTTCCTTCCGAGCTAGACCTTGCCAACATGCTCCACCAAGATGATTGAGGCCATGCATCCCAACCTCCTCTCCGACATGCTCGGCCAACACGGGCGACGCCCTACAGCCTGACCTCCTCGCCATGATCCAGCCGTTCGGTCCCCACTGCTGCTTTGCTTCTATCCAAGAGCATGTGGAAGATGTCGTGCAGCTCATGCGCGCCTCCCGTTTTCGGCTGCACGAGCGAGTATGATGCTACATGCCCAATAATTCACCTCGAGTAACTCGATTTATCCACCGGAGGCCTTGTTCAACGATGTAGGGAGTGAATCGAGCGATCTTGGGCGTGCGCTATGGAGATAAGAGACTCAGGTGAGGTTCTTCATCCCAAGCCTCCCGGCGATGGGCCTCGCTCCGCTTCGTCAGAAGTTAGCCTCCTTAATAGAATTTGGATCATACTTCCACAAACTCCACCTTGAGACAAATTCCTTTTTGTAGCATCAACATCAATCATCTCCCTGAACAAACAAAGAAAACACCTTCGGCGCCAACAGCCACTTGGGCTATGCAGTTATACCAACTAAGCTTGAGCATAGCTCAAACTTAGCAACAGGAACAAGCTTTGTCATCATATAAGCAGGATTGTCATGAGTGCTTATCTTGCATACCTTCAGAGTACCTTGTGCAACAACATCACAAACATAATGGTACTTGATATCAATGTGCTTTTTTCTCTCATGGAACATCTGACCCTTAGTAAGGTAAATAACACTTTGACTGTCACAAAACAGGTTAATGTAAGAATCATCCTGACAAAGCTCAGCATATAAACCTTTCAACCAAACAGAGTCTTTGCAAGCTTCAGCAACAACCATATATTCTGCTTCGGTTGTAGATAGATCAACAACTGGTTGCAGCGTTGCCTTCCAACTCACAGCACATCCACCTACCGCAAACACATAACCTGTGAGGGACCTCCACTTATCCAAGTCGGCAGCAAAATCTGAATTCACATAGCCTGTGAGTCCCTCACCAGTCTTGCCAAACTTCAAGCAAGCATTGGATGTGCCACGAAGGTACCTGAAAAATGCACTGAACAACTTTCCAATGTTCTTTACCAGGATTAGCCATGTAACGACTCACCAAACTCATACCATATGATAAATCAGGGCGAGAACAAACCATGGCATCCATCAAGGAACCAACAACACTAGAATAAGGAACTCGAGACATGTACTTGATATCTTCATCAGAGCTAGGACATTGCAATGCTGACAATTGAAAGTGAGGAGCAACAGGAGTACTAATAGACTTTGCATCATGCATATTAAAATGTTGAAGAACTTTATCAACTTATCATTGCTGACTAAGAAATAGCAACCTAGATTTTTTGTCCCGTTTAATTTCCATACCTAGGTTTTTCTTAGCAGCACCAAGATCTTTCATCTCAAATTCACTACTTAGGTGTGCCTTCAAAGTAGTGATTTATTTCATGCTCTTGGCAGCAATTAACATATCATCAACATATAACAGCAAGTAAATAGGTGATCCATTAACAAACTTTATGTAAACACAACTATCAAACTAAGACCTCTTAAAACCTTGTGAGATCATAAATGAATCAAACCTTTTATACCACTGTCATGGAGATTGCTTCAAATAATAAAGCGATCTCTTCAATTTGCACACAAAATCCTCTTTTCCAAGAACTATGAACCCTTCAGGTTGGTCCATTTAAATCTCCTCCTCCAGTTCACCATGCAGAAAAGTAGTCTTTAAATCTAGCTGCTCAAGCTCAAGATCATGCATAGCAACAATACCAAAGAAAGCATGAATAGAGCTATGCTTCACAACCGGTGAGAAAACAGCATTATGGTCAATACCTGGAATCTGGCTGAAACATTTTGCTACTAACCTTGCCTTAAACCTTGGAGGCTCATTAGGAGACAAACCTTCCTTTCTCTAGTATATCCACTTACAGCGGATGGCCTTGTTCTATTTAGGCAAGCGCAAAACTTCCCATGTGCCATTCTTATCAAGCGATTGCATCTCTTGTTGCATAGCAGAAACCCACTTCTCGCGATCAACGGATGCAACAGCTTCATTGTATGTAGCAGGTTCAGAATCATGCTCCTCCTGTTCAGCACAACTCAAAGCATAATGAGCAAGGTTACATTCTTCAATTAAACGACGAGGTGGAACTATGTTACCCCTCGGTCTATCAGTAGCAATAGATTCCCGTGGCTGCTGAAAAACAGTAGGTGAGTGTTGAACAACATCATCATCAATATTTTCCTCATGCGCATCATCAACAACATCATTATTATTAATAGTTTTCTACAGGTGCTCCACCTGCATACTAACTCCCTCCTCTCTAATAGCAACAGGAGAGGGATCCGATGGCAAGCTGTCATGATACGTAACGGATTCATTGAAAACAACGTTCCTACTCAACAAAATCTTTTTAGTTTTCAGGATTCCATAGTTTATATGCCTTAAGTCCTGAACTATAACCAAAGAATATGCACTTGACAGCTCTAGGCTCCAACTTTCCATTATCAACATGAGCATAAGCAGTGCAACCAAAAACTCTCAACTGTATATAATCAGCAGGCGAACCTGACCATATCTCAATGGGAGTTTTTTCTCAAGTGGAATAGAAGGTGACCTGTTGATGAGGTAGCACGCTATGTTGGCTGCTTTAGCCCAGAAACGTCTATGCATACCTGCATTGGACAACATACAACGAGCCCTCGAGATGATGGTTCTGTTCATGCGCTCAACCACGCCATTCTGCTGAGAAGTGTAAGGGATGGTGTGGTGCCTGATCATACCATCATTACTGCAAAACTCCTCAAACTCATTAGAACAGAATTCCATAACATTGTCAGTACGTAGTACCTTTACCTTCTTTTTAGTTTGCTTTTCTACAATAACTTTCCACCTCTTCAAAGCTTCAAAAATATCAGATTTATGTTTCAGAAAATATGGCCACACTTTTCTTGAGTAGTCATCAATAATAGTAAGCATGTAATTAGCACCACCAATAGAAGTCTTACGGGAAGGTCCCCATATATTAGCATGCACATAATCTAATATGCCTTTGGTGGTATGAACGGAAGCATTGAATTTAACTCTTTTATGCTTACCAAATACGCAGTGCTCACATAACTCAAACTTACCCAAGTTACAACCATCAATCAGCTCTCTCTTGACCAACTCTGCCATGCCATGTTCGCTCAGATGCCCAAGACGCATATTGCCATAGATTTGTTTTACCACAATCATCAGAATCATTAGAAGTAACAGCAGCAACAATACCAGGCAAAGTGCTTCCTCTAATAACATATAACTTAGCAGAATTCATATCACCTATCATGTGAATAAGATAAACTTTTGATACCTTTGTAGGGGTTCCGCGTACGAAAACAATAAATATTACCCTACGCCCCTAAACCCCTGATGCTTGCCAGGACCTATTCATTAGTAATACAATAACGGCAGGGGCTTTTCGCAAACTTACCCTTGAAGACCGAAAAGCGTTCTCAACGCTCAGGAGAGCATAGTTGATGTAGACGAGCCGAAGCCAACCTCAACGTCATGATGAAGTCCTTGCGCTCATGCGGCTCAACAACTTGAGTGCCTCAAGTGTGACACCTCGCGGGAGTTACACACATCCGGTGCCTGACGATGACTCCCGCTTCCCTGATCGACAAGCAGTTGCGGAAGTAGAGCTCCTGGATCCGAATCCCGCAGCGCGACGGCGCTCCGCGGTGAAGATGTCTCTCGTTCGCGCATACCAAACTTGGGACCACGGTCACGAGAGAGATAGAGAGAGAGAGAGAAAATATCAGGTGGAGGTCTTCCCAAAAGCGAGAGGACCTTTATTGAATATTGCGTGTATTTATCTGGCCAAATACCCCCACTATATATAGGGGGAGGGGAGGTACTATCTACCCCAAAGTCCTGGGGTGGGACTAAAGGAGAGGAGAGGGGGAGGGGGTGATGCCGCCGGCCACCCCATGGGCCCTATGCGGGGGCGCTGGCCCACTAGGGCGCAAGCCTCCCCTCTTGGCCCTTCTCCCTCTTGCCTTTTCCCTAATGGGCCCTCTTCCCTCCGGAATTGGCCCATTAAGCTTTTGACCTTTTCAATTGATTTTCTCTTTATTAAATAATTATGAATAAATGATTAAATCAATATTTAACATTCATTCACATATTTTTCAACCTCCATGGCTATGGAACACCTTCCACCTCCACTCCGGACATCCTCCGGACATATCGAAACCCTTCCGCTTTTCTCTCTTCTATTCTTCGGCGATTCTTCCGATCCTATAAACACTCTCTAAGCATCATCAAACCCTTAAGCGTGATATCCTACGGTCCGGGAACACTCTAGACATGGTTGGGACACTCCCGGACCAATGATCGACAGAGGGACCTGGATGGCCATGTGACCCCTGTGCGTTCCACGAAAATATTTCGTCGTTTGAACCGGGACAGTCGTGTCTTGTTCCCTTTGTCCAGGAAGATACTTGCATTGCCCGATATCTGATCAATGACATCACCATGTCGTGTTCAATCTCGGTACCGAACAATGCTACTTGACTCGTTCCGACAAGTGATATCCATGTGATCAAATCACACGCTGCCTAGCTATTGGATATAACATCTCCGAGTGGGCCCTTGAGTATCTTTCCATCACGTGGACGGACCAATCCCGCTCTTGACATATATTGCCTCTACGGTTTCCTCTGAGTACCTGAAAACACCTTTATAACCACCGTATTTCCAGATGGCGCTTGATGCTATCTAAGCACTCTCGGGAGACAGTGATTTATATAGCCTCACGGTCTAAGGAATAGTCTACGAGGATCCATTTCTAATCATCGTAACTTGAACTTCGTGACATGATCCGGTCATGATTTTTAGGTTAGGTATTGGTTCATCATCTCATTCTTAGAATAGATGACTCCATTTCCAACTGGCATAAATGCCACATGATCAGGAAACTTGATCATCTGTTGACCAATGAACCAGTGACTAGAGTTTCACAGGGAACCCCTTGGTTGTTTATATATCACACGTGTATTGATGTTTCCACTCAACACATTTATAGCATGATATAAAAATTAATTATAAACTTTATGAAATATGATAATAGTCCTTATAACTATTTATCTCTACGGCATATTTCCAACAGTCTCCGACTTGCACTAGAGTACAAATAAACTAGCTACATTTGTTCTTATCTAGGTCAATGGGCTGATCCAAATCCATCCTGTTGAGTATGTAGTCGACCACGTCATTCTCGCTAAGGAGAACGTGGAGACGCGCAACCCATATAGAGAAGTTTGATCCATCTAATCTGCGCTTCTCTCCTTCTAACCAATCAATCATCAACAGGAAATGTGGCATTGGGGAGAACATTTCTACATTTACAATTTCAAAAGGAATTTAGACTAAGTTTATAATTATATGAGTTAATAATAAATCCACTCAGAAACACCTATTAATAGAAGGGTTCCTAGTGATAAAACAACCCCTTTCAGCCACATCTCTCCCGATCATCACGGCCATCAATGTGGGTTCAAGGGTGGACGCTAAACGTCGGTCACATCGTTCATGCGACTCGTGCTTTATCTTTCGACCATCCGTGTTCCGAGGCCATGTCTGTACATGCTAGGCTTGCCAACTCAACCTTAGTGTATTCGCTGTGCAACATGGATTACATCCACTGTATGCGAACATAGATATGTCTGACACCCGATCATCACGGCTTGCCTCATACCGAAGAACTTTCTTGGTGGTGCACACTAAGGGGGAACACACTCATTGGTAATTTTAATAGGGATCATCTTATTAGTCTACCGTCGAGTATCTAATACTAGCACACAATAAGATATACAAACAATAACACTGAATGTAAATGCGATGTGATATGGTCCTTCACGTCGTGATCTCCATCCGTCATCACCAGATTCCGGTGCCAGGGTTCCGACGCCATAGACACCAGGGTACCGGTGTCTTTTCGGCGTGGTAGTCCGTCAGCTCCGTGACTATCTACTACTACGTAACATAAGGTAATCACTTTACCTTTCCCACAACCATATCACAAAGCAACGCCCCCCTGCAAAACAAAGTTAGATGCCTCTACTTTATCTTTGCATGTTTTTACATGGCTGAATGGGCTTTCGCACAAGAACCGTTCTTCCCTACGAACCTTCAGCACAACGTTGATCAAGTAATTGTCTATACTATACCCCTTTCGGGGCCCTCCGTTGCAAATGGCATACCAACTAATGCTAGAGAGACAGACAGCCCCCCTAAGCCACTTTATATGGTACAAGCCGTATGTCAAGCGTGGACCAGTCTCACGAATGAACGCATAAACTCGGTTGGGAGCCGCTTCATCAAGGATTACTACAGTATACACAAGTAAACGTCGGAGGGTAACAACTAAAAGATCAACGCCCACACGCTACATCTCGTGTGTTCTACCCGTACTAGCATTACTATGCATAGATCTAGCTCTGATACCACTGTAGGTGTTCCGAATATGAAAACAATGAATTTTACCCTATGCCCTTGAACCCCTGATGCTTGCCAGGACCTATCTATTAGTAATACAGTAACGCGAGGGGATTTTCATGAACTTACCCTTGAAGACCAAAAAGCATTGTCAACGCTCAGGAGAGTGTGGTTGATGTAGACGAGCCGAAGCCGACCTCAAGGTCGTGATGAAGTCCTTGCGCTCCTATGGCTCAACAACTTGAGTTCCTCAAGTGTGACACCTAGCGGGGTGTTACACATGTCCGGTGCCTGACGATGACTCCCACTTCCCCGATCCAGCGGCAGTTGCGGAAGTAGAGCTCCTAGATCCGTATCCCGCGGCGCGACGGCGCTCCGCGGTGAAGATGTCTCTCGTTCGCGCAGTCCGAACTTGGGACCACGGTCACGAGATATTGAGAGAGAATATAAATCGGAGGTCTTCCGAAAAGTGATAAGACCTTTATTGAATATTGCGTGTATTTATCTGGCCAAATACCCCCACTATATATAGGGGGAGGGGAGGTACTACCTCCCTCAAAGTCCCAGGGTGGGACTAAAGGAGAGGAGAGGGGGAGGGGGTGGCGCCGCCGGCAACCCCATGGGCCCTGCATGGGGGGCTTTCCCACTAGGGCGCCGGCCTCCCCTCTTGGCCCCTCTCCCTCTTGCCTTTTCCCTAATGGGCCCTCTTCCCTCCGGAATTGGCCCATTAGGCCTTTGACCTTTTAAATTGATTTTCTCTTTATTAAATAATTATCAATAAATGATTAAATGAATATTTAACATTCATTCACATATTATTCAACCTCCGTGGCTATGGAACACCTTCCACCTCCACTCCGGACATCCTCCGGACTTACCGAAACCCTTCCGGTTTCTCTCTTCTATTCTTCGGTGATTCTTCTAATCCTATAAACACTCTCTAAGCATCATCAAACCCTTAAGCGTGATATCCTACGGTTCAGGAACACTCCAGACATGGTCGGGACACTCCCGGACCAATGATCGACAGAGGGACCTGGATGGCCATGTGACCCCTGTGCGTTCCACGAAGATCTTTCGTCGTTTGAACTGGGATAGTCGTGTCTTATTCCCTTTGTCTCTCGATACTTGCATTGCCCGATATCTGATCAATGACATCACCATGTCGTGTTGAATCTCGTTACCGAACAATACTACTTGACTCGTTCCGACAAGTGATATCCCTGTGATCAAATCACACGATGCACATCTATTGGATATAACTTCTCCGAGTGGGCCCTTGAGTATCTTTCCGTCACGTGGACAGACAAATCCCGCTCTTGACATATATTGCCTCTACGGTTTCCTCCGAGTACCTGAACACACCTTTTTAACCACCGTATTACCAGATGGCGCTTGATGCTATCTAATCACTCTCAGGAGACAGTGATTGATATAGCCTCACGGTCTAAGGAATAGTCTACGAGGATCCATTTCTAATCATCGTAACTTGAACTTCGTGACATGATCGGGTCACGATATTTAGGTTGGGTATTGGTTCATCATCTCATTCTCAGAATGAGATGACTCCATTTCCAACTGGCATAAATGCCACATGATCAGGAAACTTTATCATCTGTTGACCAATGTACCAGTGACTAGAGTTTCACTGGGAACCCCTTAGTTGTTTATATATCACACGTATATTGATGTTTCCACTCAACACAGTTATAGCATGATATAAAAATTAATCATAAACTTTATGAAATATGATAATAGTCCTTATAACTATTTCTCTGTAGGGCATATTTCCAACAATCTTTAATAATCTACGCCCACTGGCATACTTGTATCCATCAACGTCCATGGTACTCATGGAGATCAAATTTTTGGCCATACTTAGTATGTGGTTCACCTCATTCGACGTACGCATCACGCCATCATGTGTCTCGATCTTAACAGTCCAACTCTAACAATATGACATGGGTTGTAATTCCCCACAGGTACAAAATCTCCAGTCTATATTGACTCATATGAACTGAACCAATATTTGTTACAGCAAATATGAAACGAACATGCAGTATCAAGTATCCATTCATCATCACGAGAAGCAAAAGCAGCAAAAACGGCTAAACATTAACCGTCAGAACTATCACCTGAAACAACAACAGCCTTATCAGTACCTTGATCCTTATCTTTTGGTTGGTAAGTTTTGTTCCTTTTCTCCTTATTTTGCAGCTTCCAACAATCATCAATAACATGATTAGATTTCTTACAATACCTGCAGAACTTGTCCTTTCCCTTGGACTTCGAACGACTTCTGCCATCTTTGCTCTTATCTTGGTTGCCATAGTTGTCAGAACTCTGCTCGGTCCTGCCACGAACCTGTAGAGCTTCAGCCTTGGAAGACGCCCCATCTGCCTACACCATAGTTTTCATCTTTTCCCTCTGTTTGAGGGCATCTTGTACTTCATCAAGGGTTATTTTATCATAGCTCAAAAACATTGTATCACGAAAGTGTGTATAAGAACTAGGCAGCAAGCATAAGAGTAATAGAGCTAGATCCTCATCATCATATTTTACTTCCATAGATTGCAAATTAGAAATAATCTCTCTGAAAAGAGATAAGTGATTCATTACCGATCCACCTTCCTGCAATCTATGCAAGAACAACTTCATCTTCACATGCATCTTACTGGTTAGATCCTTTGACATGCAGATCGATTCCAGTTTCCCCAAAGAGCAGCAGCATATTTCTCTGCCAAAACTTCCTGCAAAGTATTATTGGACAGATGAAGTTGAATAATAGACAAAGCCTTACGGTCTTTCCGCTTCTCTTCGTCAGACCAGCTCTTAGCATCCTTTTTCCTGAAACCTTCCAGCGCTTCATTCAGATCTGAAGTTTAAGCGAGAATCGCCCGCATCTTCACCTGCCACAAGCAGAATCTTGTGGCGTAATCCAGCTGCGGTAGATCGAACTTTAGTGACGACATGTCGCAAACCCTAGATTAGAACCTAGGGCTCTGATACCACTTGTTAGCTTTGCGAAAAGTAAAGAACGAAGAACGAAAATAAAATTGCAGCAAGGGGGACACATATGTAACGTGGAAAACCCTCTCCAACAAAGAGAGGAGAAAAACCACGGGCGCCAGCCAGCAAATCTTCACTATAACATGAAGTGTTTACACAACGCCGGGGATTTCACAGATGCAACTTATCCCAGCCGACGGCTTACAAGAGGTGTATATAGCGGTGGTAACCTAGGTCATCAACGATCCCAAGCCTCCCGGTGACGGGCCTCGCTCCGCTCTGTCAAAAGTTAGCCTCCTTAATAGAATTTGGATCATACTTCAACAAGTTGGGCCCACCAATTCTTCCTAGCCAGGCACAGTATCGGCATAACGGTGTGTCTAACTTGATTTTATGCAGAAAATGCCCCGCCGCCACTCTTGAAAGCATTACCACAAATATGTGCAAGGCACACATTAACACAAGATGCAACACGCCTTCCACTTGTCTTCCTCGTTTGATCTAATCCCAATCTGAGGCCCAACTCGATCCCCTCCCCTCTCTCATCATGGGCGTGCGCTGCCGCCATACCCATGTCCCCTCGAGCACCTCCAGCAGCACCCTGCCGCTAGCTCCACCCCACCGCCAACGCCACCTCGCATCCCACTTCCCCGACCAAGCTCTCCCCCTCACGCGGCTGTCTCCCTCGACCCCTGCCGCCAGTCATGCACGCAGTCGCGCTGAACGAGCTACTCACCTCGACCCTATAGTGTGGTCGGCCCTACTCTTCTACACACGCTTGGCTAGCGCCTCCGGCTTCCTTTCGAGCTGGACCTCGCCAACGTGATCCACCAATATGATTGCCGCCATGCATCCCAACCTCCTCGCCGACATGCTCAGCCAACACGGGCGACGCCCTATAGCCTGACCTCCTCACCATGCTCCAGCCACTCGGTCCCCACTACTGCTTTGCTTCTATCCAAGAGCGCGTGGAAGATGTCGTGCAGCTCATGCGCGCCTCCCATGTCCGGCTTCACGGGTGAGTACGATGCTACATGCCCAATAATTCACCTCGAGTAACTTGATTTATCCACCGGAGGCCTCGTTCACCGATGTAGGGCGTGAATTGAGCAATGTTGTGCGTGCGCTATGGGGATAAGAGACTCAGGTGAGGTTCTTCAGGGTGGGATAAATATCTAACGAACCAGTATAATTCCACTGTAGTATTATGTGTTTTAGTGGGAGGGTAAAACCGTCAAAAAAGCTGGTTGACAAAAGCGTTGCTTCCTTTATTATTAGGTATAGATTTATTCATATTCTTATTTTTTTATTTTAGAAAAACATCGAAACTTTTCTCACTCGGTGACACTTACCCATAGTCACGGACAAGTGGGCTAGAGGGTGACACAGGGCCACATGTGTGCGCGTGGGCAACTGGACGGTGACACATGGAGAAGTGGGGGCTGCGGTGAGACGAATTGGAAAGTTCAGGGGTCTAAAAAGAAAACCTTCCGGTTGGATTGGTTTTAGACCGACGAAGCTAAAACTCGTTTTGGGAAAATAGATAGCTGGAGCCAACTTCGGGCGAAGATTGGGAGCTCATTTCTTGACGGAGCGGGGCGTGGTTTGATTCCAGAGCTAGAGGGGACATTCTACTACACTTTTCATTCATCATGTTTCATCAGAGGAAGACTAGATTGCTCGCAAAACTTCCGAGAATAGGGAGGAAAAGCAAGGGTTTAAACTGACAAACGAGACATGTTTTAAAAGAGGAAACTATTAACTTCGCCGGAGGATTTCGTGAGCTATAGGTGTCGGATTGAGGCGTGGGCAGTCGCGTTAGAGGACTAGTATATCCCTCTATCCAAGCGTCTGATGACCGGAGACGGATGCTAACTGACGCGACTAGGAGTTGAACGATAATAGTGATGTTGTGCAAGGTGATATGCTGTGGATGTCTTCGCGTGCTGTTTGCAGAGCGCGGCGAGCGCGGCGACTAGGATGCTACTGGCGGGCGCAGCGGCGTCGAGCGGCTACGACGGCAAGGGCTAACGAGCGGCAGGGACGCTTCGGTGGGGATGCACGGTCAGAGAGGGAGGGGTTGGAGGGCATGCTCACCTTGTGCGCGTGCGTGGCCGAGCCAGGCCGAGCGAGGGACGGAAGCGAGTAGGGAACGACATCTGTGGTGATCGCAGGGTGCGTTGGGACAGCGAGGCATGAGCGTCGGGGTGCTGGTACTTCTGGGCGCCGGCCTTTGCGTCCTAGAGCTCAAGCAGGACCTTGGCTCATGGAGGATGGCCGGGGCACGACGACAACGATGATGGCGGTGGCGGAACCATGGAGGCGGCTAGGGTTTTATTGAGAGGGGAAGGAGAAGAGGCTGGGTTGCGATGGGGAGCTGCTGCTTTGTCGCTTTAAGCAGAGAGGAGGTAGGAGGTAGGACTACTCGATCTAGAGATCTGCATCGTTGAAGAGGTGCAGCATGGGCTTGCTTTATGCCGGGGATAAGGAAAAGGTGAGGGGGAGAGGGCATGCGATGGGAATGGGGTGGCAGGCTCGCACGTGATAAAGAAGAAGGAAGAGAAACAGTAGGAGGGGAGGTTTGTCCACTGCTGGACTTGGTTGAACTGGACCAGATCAGGAGGGGAAGAGGGAGAGTTAGCTCTGGTAGGTGGCTTTAGCCTGCACTTGGGCGCACCAGGGAGGGTGGTGTCGGGGGCTACCAGGTTAGATAGAGGAGGGAGCTGCACTGGTTGGGTTAGAGCTAGCTAGGTAGTTTAAGGTTTAGAGAGGTGTAATCTTCCATGGGCCATGCATGTATGACATGCATGCCTTAGGTGGTGGTGGAAACAACTACCTTTCCTTAGCATTAAATATACCAAGTTTTGAAATCCATTCAAGCTTCCTCTTATGATCATATTTGGAGAAGGGTAGAGGTGAAGTAAGAAGGCCATGTATAGTGTGTATTAGTCACTATGTATCATATGGCCTCATTAAAACAAATTCACTCCTACTCTTGAATAAGACCATAGGAAGGAACTAAAAGGAATTCTACACTACAAGGAATGCAAAGGTGGCAAGATTAGCACCCACATTAATATTGTGAAAACAATATTACATCAAGTAGGGAGGCATGGAATCTCAATATAGAGTCCATCTTATTTATTATGAACTAGATTTAAATACCAAAAGAAATGCAATAGCTCATTTATAACTAGGATGGTGGAATTATAAGGTGGCGGAGTCAATAAAAGATATGCCCACAACTCAAATTGGGCATTAAGAAGTATATCAATATGTAAATACAATATATCAAGAGGCAAATGCAAGTAATACAATATAATGCCTATGGGATAAGAACCAAATAGAAGGATTTTTATATGATGCCCAAATGCAAGGTGGCATGGTGACATGAGCATGATATAATGATGATGCAATTAATTATATAGACTAGGCAAGTAGCATTGCAATTGTTAGACAATTGGGATGCTACACGGGCCCTCCCCTTCTTCAAACTATTGAAGAAGGATGGGCCGATAGAATGGACATCGGAGGCAGAGGCTGCATTCCAGGATCTGAAATGCTCCCTCTCCTCCCCTCCTGTCCTCGTGCCTCCTACACCTAGGGAGCCACTACAACTACCCAGGTGGTCAGCAAAGTGCTCGTCACGGAGAGGGAAGAAGATGACGCCTGTGTCATTGCCAAGGGCCCCGGTCAGTAGACTGAGCTAGGCACACCTCCTGGACTCTTGGAGTCGGGAAGCGACCCTGGATGCCTGGAGGCGCCTCTTCATGATCTCGACAAGGCGGAGCCGTGGAGGGAGATGATTCAGGAGTCATCACTAGGGGCCTCAGTTTAAGGACCGAGCTAGGCACATCTCCAGAACTTTGGGAGATAGGAAGCACCCTAGATGCCCAAAAGCGCCCCTCCCAGGCCCCACAACTCATGTGATGAGGACCAATGGGATCCCCAGAAAAAACGTACGGTGTAGCGTCCCGTGTATTTCGTTAGCAGCATGTTGTGTAATGCACATGTTTGCTACCCTACCTTATAGAAGGTCCTGCCTAGTATCCTCATCGCATCGAGGAAGCTTTGTCACTACTTTGAGGCCCACCAGATCACTATAGTTACGAAGCACTCGTTGGAGCACATGCTGCACAACCGAGAAGCTACCACACGGGTGGTGGAGTGGGACATGGAGCTATCCGGCTTCGACCTCCACTTTGCCCAGACCCGGACCATCAAAAGTGTGGCCCTATCCGATTTCATCGCAGAATGGACCCCGACTCCAGAAGACGAGGAGGAAACCTTGTCCTCCCTGCCAGGAAACATCGACGAGCTTGACTGGATCATGTACTTGGACGGTTCATACTCCCTCGGTGGCTGGCATGCTTCTCGTGTTACCGACAAGAGACCATCTGAAGTACGTGGTCCAAATGCTCTACAATGGAGAACATTCGACCAACAACACCGCCGAGTACAAAGGCATTCTCATGAACTCCGGATTGCAAAAGATCTTGGGATCAAGCGTCTAATAGTCCGTGGAGACTCTCAGCTAATGGCGCCCTACATGGAGGAAGTTAGATAGCTGTAGCAGCACTTTGATGCACTCCAGATGGAGCACATCCCTCTTAGCTCCAATACCATCGCTGAGGAGCTCTCGAAGATCGCGTATTCTAGGGTATGCATACCCCGGAAGTCATGGTGGAGCGGCTGCTAAATCCGTCCGTCAATATCCCTCGAGATCAAGTCGGCAAGAACCCCTGGGGTGAGCCCTCGGGCACACCCATCGTCTGCGAAGAGATCGTTGCGGAGCTGTGTGCCCCCGAGGGCGGATAGGCGAGGATCCAGCCAACCAGTGAAGAATCCTGGGGCAAGCCCTAGGCCACACCCATCATATGCGAAGTGATGGGTGCGGAACTATGTGTCGCCAGGAGCAACAACACCATAACAAGTACCATACACCGGGGTGAGCCCTCGACTACACCTATCGTATGCAAAGTGATGGATGCGGAGCTGTGTGCCCCCGGAAGCAAAGGCACCATAGCCCAAAGAAGACCCCGGGGTGAGCCCTCGTCCACACCCATCGTATGAGAAGTGATGGCCACGGATATGTGTGCCCTAGGATCCAAGACAATGGAACTCATCGATCCCGCGAGGATTCCTAGGGAGAGCGCTCAGCCACACCCGTCGTATGCGAAGCGATCAGTGTGGAGTTGTGTGTCCCCGGGAACAAAGATGTGGAAAGCAAGCAAACCTACAAGAAGCGCCGCGGCGAGCCCTCGGCCACACCCCTCATATGCGATTCGTCGGGTGCAGAGCTATGTGCCACCGGGAACGAAGACTCGGGAATCCTTCCCGGCAAGAACGCCGACCTAACGGAGGAGATGCCTAGGCTACCCTGGGCTTCAGACATAATAAGGTACCTCCGAACCTAGGAGCTCCCCGCTAACCACGCCGATGCCGATAAATTATTCCGACAAGCCAAGATGTATACCTTAATAGATGGATACCTCTACCAAAAGCATGAATCTGGCAACTTGCTCCGCAACATCTCTCAGGAAGAAGGGCACAAGCTACTCGCCGAGATCCACGAGGGAGAGTGCTCGAGTCACCTCGCCTCCCAGACTTTGGAAGGGAAAGCATTCTGTCGAGGGTTCTACTGGCCAACGGTGCTATCGGATGCCGAATACTTTGTCAGAACCTGCGACGCTTGCCAGTTCCATGCCAAGGAAATACACCAACCAGCTCAAACTCTTCAAACTATACCCCTATCATGGACATTTGTCATGTGGGGGGTACCAATATATGTTCATCGCCATCAACAAGTTCACCAAGTGGCCTGAAGTGGAGCACGTGTGGACCGTCCCTGCTCAGGCCACCATCAAGTTCATCTGGGGCATCATGTGTTGCTTCGGCGTTCCCCACCAGATCATCACCAACAATGGATCACAGCACCTTTCTTGCCTATTGTGACACCCTCGGCACCAAGGTCTATTTCGCCTCGGTGGCCCACCCCAGGAGCAACGGGCAAGTAGAGAGCCTCAATACGGAGGTGCTATGCAGGCTCTAGACCTAGACCTTCGATCGATTGAAAGCCAGTGCGCGGGGCTAGATTGAACAAATCATGGCCGTCCTCTGGTCTATTGAGATCACCCCGAGTAGGGCCACGGGAGAAACCCCTTTCTCCTTGGTCTACTGAGCAGAGGCCGTGCTGCCTACCGAGATAAATTATGGTTCCCCCGGGTGGGAGCTTACCATGAGGCCGCCTAGGGGGACGCCACATCGACGACATCAACTTCCTTGAAGAGGCTCGCAACCTAGCGGCTATGTACGTGGATCATTATTAGCAGAGCTTGCGGTGCTATCACAATCACTAGATCCGGACTTGAACCATTCAAGAAGGTGAATTTGTCCTTTGCTGGGCTCGTCCCGGGAAGGGCAGTAACGAGTTACAACCCAAATGGGAGGGCCCTTACTAAGTAGTACAAGTCTCCAGGCCTAGAGAGGTCCACCTAGAGATCGAAGATGGTAGTCTCGTGGACAACTCGTGGAATATCGAGCAACACACGAATACCATATTTGCAGGTTCTACCCGTAAGATGCTCCAGAAATAAGGCTAGCGCTGCTTAGGCAGCGCGTGAGTCCAGGCGGGATCACCAGCGCGTCTCGCCCACCGCAATGATGGAACACGCCGTCAGAGAAGTGGGCACAGTTATAAGGTTGTTTGCTGTTTGCGCAACATGTGAGTCCAGGCGGGATCACCCGGCATGTTTCACCTACTGTAACGATGGACGCACCATCAGTGCAATGGGGACATTTAGATAAGGCTACGTGCTGCTCATGCAGTGCGTGAGTCCAGGCGGCATCACCCTGCGTGTCTTCCTCACTGCGATGATGGATGCGCCATCAGAGGAGTGGGCACACCCGGGCTTTCCCACGGTTGGTTGCTGGCGGTGATTGAATCCCCGAAGAGCATAAATGCTTGGGTGCTGCCCCCAAGCACCCCAAAGTGATGCACTAAGGATTTCCTAGTCGATGAACAAACACAAATTTGTCCTTTGGGCCCTCTCCCATCCGGGTGCTAGCCGCTAGCAAGGAAATGCAGCATGAAGCAATTTGGGGGTGACCAAGGAGTGAACCTTGTCACCCCCGGAGCACCAGCAACAGAAAATACTTAGGAGACAAGAAGGCAACAATGCCAAATAAGTGCCCTCTTTTATTTTGAGATAATATAAATAGAATTATAGCCGGACAATGTAAAGCAGAGCGCATCTCCTAAAAGCTTAGATGATGTATCACTTGCTAAAACCTATGCAAGTCCAACCTACTCGCTAGGCGAGGGGTCTCGAGCAAGAATCCAGGCGGGGGCTCCGCGGGGTCAGAGCCCCTCCTCGTGGAAGTAGTCAACACGGCATTGGTTGGCACAAAACACCTTGACGGAAAACGTCTCAACCCCGTCGAACGTGACTACGAGAATGTCTCCCCGCTGGAGGGAGTGGGTCTCGGGGAAGCGGGTCCACCCCCTCCCAAGACACATGCTTCCACCCTCTTTAGAGAAGACGCGGGCCTACCAGATGGTGTTGTAGCACTCGGTGGGCTGAAGCATCAGCCGGCAAGGGTGGCGGCAGCTGCCAAAGGACCAAGTGAAGACATCGGGAAGACGCATCGTCCCCGCGTTCTCTCGTGTTGGAAATATGCCCTAGAGACAAATAGTAATAAGGATTATTATCATATTTCATAAAGTTTATGATTAATTTTTATATCATGCTATAACTGTATTGAAAGGAAACGTCAATACACGTGTGATATATAAACAATCAGGGGTTCCCGGTGATACACTAGTTACTGGTTCATTGGTCAACAGATGATCAAGATTTCCTGATCTTGTGGCATTTATGCCAGTTGGAAATGGAGTCACCTCATTCTAAGAATGAGATGATGAACTAATACCCAACATAAACATCTTGACTCGATCATGTTATGAAGTTCAGGTTACAATGATTAGAATATACCTAGTGGATTGTTTCTTAGACCGTGAGGCTATATCAATCACTGTCTCCCGAGGGCACATTGATAGCATCAAACGTCACACGGTTAAACGATGATCATAAAGGTGTGTTCAGGCATTCAGAGGAACAGTAGAGGCATTATACGTCAAGAGCGGAATTTGTCCATCCGCGTGACAGAAATATACTCGAGGGCCCACTCGGAGAAGTTATATCCAATAGATGCGCATCGTGCGATTTGATCACAGGGATATCATTTGTCGGAACAACTCAAGTAGCATTTGTTCGTAACGAGATTGAACCCGACATGGCGATGTCATTGATCAGATCTCGGAGAATGCAAGTATCGAGAGACAAAAGGAACATGACACGACGTTTATGGTTCAAACGATGAAAGATTTCGTGGAATGCACAGGGGTCACATGGCCATCCAAGTCCCTCTATTTATAATTGGTCTGGGAGAGTCCCGACCATGTTTGGAGTGTTCCTGAACCATGGGGTATCACGCTTAAGGGCTTGGTGATTCTTAGAGAGTGTTTATAGGATCGGTAAAATCATAGAAGAAAGAGAAGAGAGAAAACAGGAAGGATTTCAGTAAGTCCGAAGGATGGCCAGAGTGGAGGTGGAACGTGTTTCATAACCGCAAAGATTGAATAATTTGTGAATGAATTTTAAATATTGATTTAATCAGTTATTTCATAAAGAGAAAACCAATTAAATGGTCAACAGGCTTAATGGGCCAAATCCCGAAGGGGAAAGGGCCCAAGAGGGGGACACATCCCTTGGAGGGGTTAAGGGGGGTGGCCGGCGCCCCTAGTGGGCCAGCCTCCCACGTGGGGCCCATGGTGGGGTGGCCGGTGGCACCTCCAACACCTCCTCCCTTGTTTAGTCCCACCCCGGGACTTTGAGGGAGGGAGTGCCTCCTCTCCCCCTATATATAGTGGGGTATTTCGACCAAATAATACAACACAATATTCAATAAAGGTTTCCTCACGTTTGGGGAGACCTCCAATTGATATTCTCTGTCTCTCTCTGGTGATGTGGTCCCAAGTTTGGACAGCGCGAACGAGAGACATCTTCACCACGGAGCGCCGTCGCACTGCGGGATTCGGATCCAGGAGCTCTACTTCCGCAACTGCTGCTGGATCGGGGAAGCAGGAGTCATCGCCAGGCACCGGATGCATGTAACTCCCTCCGAGGAGCAACATTTGAGGCACTAGAAGTCGTTGGAGCGATAGGAGGGTGAGGACTTCATCACGACCTTGAGGTTGGCTAGATCAACCACACTCTCCCGAGCGTTGACAATTCTTTTCGGTCTTCAAGGGTAACTTCGCGAAAAGCCCCTACCGTTACTGCATTACTAATAGATAGGTCCTAGAAACAAAGTGGTTCAGGGGCGTAGGGTAAAATTTTATTGTTTTCATACGCGAACCCCTTGATCTCGATGCACCCTCACGTAAAACATGAAGCAGGAAATGTCTGGCCATGAGTCCTGAGGAGCTGCCGCCATGGGGGAACAATCCCTCTCCAAGAGACGACCACGTCATGACCTCGCTGTCCTCTCCATCTATCTGCCTCGCCACCGCTCAGTGGAAGCCAACCTTCCTGCGCCAACATGAGCAGCCTTCTCGATGCTAGCACACAGTTAGCAAGGTGGAAGGTGGCCATACTTCTATAGAGAGCGAGTAATAAGAAGGGAGAGAAGATGAGAATTGGATGCGACCTCCTCCCCCGAGGCCGTTTAGATAGGCTAAGGAGATGAAGAAACCAAGAGCAACACCGAAGACTCAAGTTACTGTAAGGACAGTCCCTTGGATTCCTATGGGCAGCAGAACTGAGGCGTCAAGATCTTCATCAGAATATGTAGGCCGAGTCCCAAGAAAACTCTGAGGGTAGCCCCCTCGGTCCGATGCCCTGGACGGGTGAGGTACCGCCCCGGGTCACAAACCACGTGGAACAGCACCTCGCATGGGGGTTACTGTTAGTTCTGTGCTCTCCACGGGTCACTAAACTACGTGCTCCGGAACGGGCGTCCCGCAGAGTGCCCAGCCGGGAGGTCCGGGGAGCTCTCCCCGGATAGGTCTGTAAATCTGCCTCTCGGCTCGGAAGGATTCCCGAAGACAAAGGTAGCTGGTCTGCGGTGTCTGATCCAATACAAAATGCGGTGTCTTGCAGGACAATGCTTCGCCCTAGGACAGCGCTCGCCTGACTCGTGGACGTCATGCACATGACGCCTTGCCGTGTGGCCACTTGAGGACTCAACTGGGACGCCTACCCGGGTCCCTCCGACAGCCTCGTCTGGGATAAGCCACCCGGAGAGAAGAACCAGACCAAGTCAAGGCCGATGCTAGTCTTCCACCGCCCATTAAGCAACACACGACGCAGAGGCAGGACTGCTAGGCCATGTTGCAAGTTAAGACCATCGCATGGGTAATCCCTCACGCCTTGTGTGTTCTGACCCCTATGGTGTCCCCTTAGCCATATAAAATGAGGACCAGGCCGAATGAGAGAGGGGAGGAGGATAGTTGGCTGAAAGTAGAGAACTACCTGGGAGAAGGAACCCAATGTAGTCCAATGATAATCAGATAGTAGACAATTGCAGGACGTAGGGATCTGCTCACTACGAACCTGAACCTGGGTAAAAAACCTCATGTCTCTCTCTGTGATTGTGTTCATCTAACTCGCCGATTGAGCTCGCTAGATGTTCTGCCCTGGCCTAACATGAAAGGGGAACACAGACCCCCGGTATCAAAAATCAAGACACAATAGGCTTCTTGTGGGTCGTATGGGCCATGGTTCAGATACGTACCAGGTATACCAATTATAGGAACCTAGTAAGTCATACCCATGTCAGTAAGTTCTACGTAGGAGATGCTGGATATGCATGCTAGCCTAGGATTCTTCCACCCTTTAGGAAAACCAGGTACCATCTGAATGAATTCTCTTCAAGGAACATACCAGAAACTCCTATGGAGTCACCATAGAGAGAGCATTTGCTGCTCTGAATATTAGATTCAAGATCCTTAACCAGAAGCCATTCCATTCTTTTCCTACCCAAGTTAAGCTAGTACTTTCCTATTGCATACTGCACAACTGGATCTTGGGGTGGGGTCTTAATGAACACAAGCCTGATGAGGCTAGTGTGATTTATGATGAGGTTGAAATTGGCCATGGTGTGGAACTAGGAGACACTAAAGCTTGGAAGAACAAGAGGATGGAATGGTCATAGGCAATGTGGGATAACAGATTAGGTGCCTCATGGCAACAACTCTATGTATACCAACTTGTTGGGACTCCAAGTGCAAAGTGTTGTAGCAACCATCTTTTACCAACAACGATGACTCGAGGGTTTATATTGAACTATGAGGGAATCGATAAAAACCTCTTTCCTTGTCCTCTTCTAGCAACCTACAAAACAAATTATTTGTCTTGTGTCCCCAATTCCACCATGTGGTTCTAAAGCACAAGGTTTCGTATTAGTGAAATTTAAATAAACTTGTAAAACAATAAAGGTAAACACAATCTATAACTAGACAAGAAAGTAAAAATAATAAGGTAAAGGTCTCTTTGGATTTTGTTTGTGTTTGCTAATAGTAAAGTGTTTTTTTGTAGATTCGAATTTAACTAATGCATAAAATATAAAACACAATAAAAATGATGGAAAATGGTTTCTTATAATAAAAAGAGGACCAGGGTTCATGGGTTCACTTGTATATTCTCTCATAAGGTGTAACGGACAAAAAACAATTCATAAGCAATATAATATTGATGAAACTTCATTATTTCTATGATAAACATTCATGTGGGCATCACGTTCTATTTTAAAGGTGATGCAACACATCTGACTTATACTTATCTAGGAAGGAAAAACTCCATGCAATCTAAAATTAAGAATAAATATAGTATAGCCTTTGGTACTTTGATATGATGTTTGAATATAAAATGTGCCACCTTGAGAAAAAAAGATCATCTTGGCTATCACTAGATGATACTATAAGACATGCATTCACCTAATCCCTAGTGAGGTAATAAAAGAAAGGTAAAAAACATAGTGGATCTCAAAAAATTTCTATCACTATCCAATCTCCACCATGTTACTCCAATTAATACAGACGCTCCCCACACATCCCCTCTCATACATGTTGGATCAAATCAATTACTTAAGAATAGGGTACATAATATTCATCTACTAATACATCTTACACATAATAAAATTCCAATCTCATATATCAACTCACAGAATAAAGATCCACCACATAGGAATTACATAGATGACTAGAATCATGTTGGGCAGCTCATATGGTACTAAAAATATGATAGTTCAAGAGAGAAATAGATCAAGCTACTGTCACAAACCCGTAGTCCAGAGGCGGACTACTCCCCCTTCATCATGAAGATGATGATGGAAATGTTAGAGAGGGTCGAGATCCCACCGACGGCAGCTCCAGCGGGTTTCCCCTCCAATCTTTACTGTTCCTGTCTCTATTTTGGTGTTTCTATGTTTGTACCCCGCCTCCTATGAGGAAGCATTATGGGGCATTTTTATAGGAATTTTAGGTTAGGACATCGAATTAGGGGTGAAGATGGATGGTTGGCAATGCTCGAGGTGGAAACGTGCATGGGTGTTATGCTACTCGGGCAACGCCACTTATCCTCTTTTGGGCTTCTAGGCCTCGCTCACGAGATCCAAGTTCTCCGGGTCATCGTCTTTGCAAAAAAAATCCTCAAAAAATGAAAGGTCAATTTGTCTTTGTTTAGATCCCTAAAAGATAAAAATCAAAGACAAGGGATTCCTGTTCCACGGAGTTATAACCAAAATAAAAGGGATCATTATTAAATCCCCATAAATCAAAATAAAACATGGATATAACATTATATAAGTTGCCAATATGGAGGAATATGTTTCAATAAACTAAAAAGTCCATGTATGCATTTTACATGCATCAACGACAAGATGTGAAGAATCCGAAGAAGAAGATAAGAAGAAGTTATTCCTGAAGTTTAACTCGTGTTCTATTTAGTGTCATGAACATGAAACCATAATTCATAGTAGCAAGGGAATGTTTTGTAATTGATACCCGTAGTATGTATGTATGGACTGCTGAACTGCCATGATCTATCGCTATGTGTGAGGGTGGTGATGTTTCTTACGATCACCACCACAGTTAGAGGTGATCACAAAGATTCTCCTGAATGTTACCAAACAAGTTCACTTCCATTGCTAGCATAGCCTCTAGCGTACAACCAAACAAACACCAGGTCAAAAACTATCCAAGTAATGTGATGCGACGTACCAAACAAACAACAAAACATGACCCAAAGTCCGTTTTCATGTGGCCTTCTGATGACTACAAGTGAACAAATCAACTGTAGCTAGTTTCGAAGTAAAGATATCGAACCCACAGAGAGCTATTCGTAAAGTTCTTTATGCCCCTCATTACTCTCTACAAAATGATACTTATAAGCTTCCTTTGATCTCAAGTAAAGGGTGTTTGAAAGGTTTATGGTTGTTTACAGAAAAGTAATTAAAACAAGTCAAAACAAGTAACAAGTTTGTATGAAAGCGTGGTTGAACTCAATAGGTCTAAAACATTCTCTAGGATGTAGGATACACCACTAGAATAGTATTAATGTTATATGTAATCAAGATAACATACTCCTTGTGTCATGATATGTGTGGAGAGAGCTCCATAAAAAGATGTTCACTACAAGGCTCATAGGAAGCCACTTTGTTGAGGCAAGAGTGAGGTCACCTCTAAATAACCAGAGTGATGTTTGAGTGCAGTCACCCATACAAACCAACACCATTAAGGGTCTCCCCGCGGAAATCGTATTTAGCTTAGGGAGTCCCTCTTTAATCTTCCTTTGACCGTGTAGGTTACAAATCAGCACCAATCTGTCACGGGGCCATTCTGGGTATGCTTCCAATACACATCCAAAGGATTTCTCCCTCCCATTAGTCCCGAGGGAAAATGATATGCGGCCGACTACACATACCATCTAAAGAGAGAGATCAAACAGAAATCAAAATTATATCATAGACGGGCAAGTCATATGGAGACAAGAATAGATCATCTTTATTATGAATTCATAATGGTGCTAGGGTTTCTCCATCTCCCCAACAACAAGGGAACTACTCACTCATGGAAGCAATCAACAACATCATCATAATCAAATGAATGGATAAAAGTATGGAGGAAGATCTAATGCAAACCACAATTGAATCTTGAATTACATCTAGATCTAATAGATGAAAGATGGGGATAATGGTGGTAATGGAAATGCAGCGATTGATGATGAAAGGGATGATGCGTTGTCCTCCAATGTTCCATGAAGCAGCTCGGATTTTCCCTAACCAATTTCCTCCTTCAGATCCCTTTTAGATGTGGTCTTCGCCAGGAGAAAGTATTTGACAAGGCGGTCACGATGTCACTTGGTACGGGCGGGCTCCTTCCGTACCACGAATCGTTATCGGTGCTGATGCCTCCTCCTTGCTTGGTATTCTCCCAGGTGCGAAGGTAAATCCATAAAATGACTTTTATCACTTAGAAATATCATATAGTTACACAATATGATAGTTTCAATTGATATGTTCATATAAGACTCAATGAGTTGAAATCATGTTGAAAAAAGAAGAAAATAGTGCATGTAGACATAGTGAAATAGAAAGATCCCTACTATATTTATGCAAAAACAAAAGGTAAAACTGCTTCAATTTTGGACTCATCAACACCCCCAAGCTATGCTATTGCTTGTCCCTGAGCAATATGGTGGCTTATGAAAAAGATCATCATGTTCATGAGACACGAGTCATTACAATAAATGAGGTACAAATTGAAACAGGAATACAACATCGAATGTAGAGATACTTCGGGGGTATTACCATGCCCTTACATATTACATAACTTAGAGTCTTCCACACCTTTTCTAGTATTAATGAAATCATAAGAAGCTGCTAGTGATTGAACATATCATATAATCACAAAGTTTAGAGATATAGGACACTAAGTTTAGTAATGAAGATTCATGATCATTCTTTTTCTTCTATGTTTGATTCTTTTGGTAGCTACTCTTTTCTTTTTCTTTTGACAACTATAGGTCTATATTTTTACATGTTCCCTTTTCTCTTTTTCTTTCAGCACAACTATTTGATAATACTCACTACTTCAATGGCTTTCAAAAACTCTTAATTATAATATGCTACCACAATTATTCTTCTCATAACTTAATCAATACTTTCGTTAATGTGGAAGTCCCTAAAATCATGACAGATGTACAAGTATTATAACACTCAACCTATTTCAATCATATAATATAGTCATGAATCAAACACAACTTGAGTTATCATAAAGTCAACTCAAAGGATATAAATCTTCTCTTGAACAAAAGGGAGCTCGAAGTTGATGCAACTAATGAAAATTAGGGAAATAAAGTCTAACATGCGTGTAGAAAAGTAAACATGCTAAAACTATAAGATAGATTACAAGGTTATCATAGATCGCCCCAAGCTTGGAATCAAGCCGGGTGGATCAAATAGTCCCTTGCGATTATTTGGTACCATGGTGTGCCCTTCTAGTTTGTAGTGGGAGAAACTCTGGAATCACGAAGACTTGCATGGATCCTCTTATTTGAAGTCTCCAAGATCAAGATCCGGATCCGGCATTGTTCATAACTTTCTCCAACTATTCAACAAGAGCCTTATACATCTATATTGTTTGCTTATGTGTGTTAATGGGTCAAAGGATGATTTGAGGTTCACTTCTAGCCCTTTCATTATCTTTAGATCCATCTGGTCCAGATAACGACGCAATAGTTCAATATGTTTAGAAGATCCTGGAGATTTTACCTCGATCTTCTTAATGCGGCGGTCCAGCTTGTCTAGGGAGGCTTGGATATCCTCCCCTTTTTTCTTAATTTTCTTCAAGAAAACTTCCCATATCCTTCTAGATAAAGTTGAACCTCGTCGAAGTCGCCTTTATTGTTTCCAGATGACAAGGCTAAACACCTTACACCCATCCTTTATTGTTTCCATCAGCTTGAATCCATCTGTGTCTTCTTACTCTTTCTCTTCTGGAATAGCATCTTTGTCTTCCTCCGTAACCCTCGAGGATGATCCATAGAGATCTTCCTTCTCTTGCAGGATACCACATGTGAAGTACATGGTTCCAATGCTCTCATGAGGAAGAAGTAATGTGGAGAAGATTTGCATTGTCAATACAAGGATATAGCCCTTCTAGAAGACTTGTAATGGGCTAGAAACAGGGTAGAATTCGTACTGAGAGGAAAAGGGTTTCCCAAGAAAAGAATCCTAACAAATATGGAAACAAATAAGTGCAAAAGTAGGAAATTTGGGTCGTAACGACCAACTGGTACAGGTGGACTATTGGGTTCACAATATAGAAAACAAAAATTTTCCTACGATGTGAACAACTAATCACCAAGATCTATCCACCTTGATACAATCAATGGGTGGATATACATCCATAGAGAACATACCGTTGAAGAGCGACCAAGCATTACGAGGTTGTACGCGTGGATGATGTAGTCGTACACTTGCTGATCTCAAGATCGTGATAAAGTCTAGTGAGTCTAGCAGGTCCAGCACTAGCAAGTCCAGCACCGCAAAGCAGCTGTCCATGCGTGATCGCACACACGTCCGATACCCTGACAACCTCCGAGTCCTCTCTCTAGCAAAGCAGCGGAAGCAGCAAATCCTTCCAGAAAAAGCACCAGGAAGATGTATCTTGCCAATACGAGACCATGGGAATTGCTAGAGGTGGAAGAGAACCATCATGAGGACGTGGTGCAAGAGGAGAGGAGCCATGGGGATCCTTTTATAGGGGATGGGGCGTAGCCCCATGGCCATGGCTAGCTGTCCATGGTGGGTGCCCCCAAGTCTCCCTCATTCATGTGTGTATAGCTCCCACTAAGCCCACTCACATGAATTTCAACTCCACTCACTTGCATTTAATGTCCACTAAATTAAATGCATTTTGCTCTTTAAATAAAACACTTTTATTTATTTTATTCAGAATTTTGTTAATTAATTTAAATAACATTCATAGAAAACCCCTTGTAACATTTCAATATCACATGCAGAACCTGTTTATGCAATTTCACCCGAAACAATTCCGGTTTCCATCAAAATGATTCCAGCACTTTCATAATCTTTCTGTGGTATATTATTTTCTCCAAATGGTGCCGGTATCCCTTAAGAGTCTCACCATACGATTCGTGAATAATGCAGAAATGATCGAGACCCCTCTCCGGTCAATAATCAGCAGCGGGACCTGGAGATCCGTACTGACTGCCCCAAATTCAACGATTACTCTACTGGTCGTGTGAACCTTTAATGTTTGTAACTAAATCCCTTTGTCTCACGATATATTACATGTCCAAGATTCGATCATCAGTATCTCCATACCTAGTTTGATCTCATTACCGACAAGCACTCTTTTCTCGTTCCTGTGATATAACATTCTAGTGATCACATCACTTGCTTGCAAGCTATCTTGATATCACCGAGAGGGTCAAGAGTATATCTATCCATCATCGGGATGGACAAATCCCACTCTTGATCCATGAGCCTCTACATAACACCTTCAGAGTATCTGAACCCACCTTTATTATCACCTTGTTACGGTGTGATGTTGGATTTATCAAGTTACCCTTCTAGTGTTAGTGATTGAGATGATCTCATGGTCTAAGGACTAGAATTACTCCGTATGATGTTTATATCAATTTAAACACAGTGACTTTGATCGTATTGCTATACTTGGGATGAAAGTTCATCACATCATTCCACCAATGTTGTGACCTCGTTATTAACAACATCCAATGTCCATGATCAGGAAACCTTGATCATCTTGTTAATCAACAAGCTAGTTTATATGAGAGGCATAACTAGGAACTCTTTATTTGTTGATTAAACACACATGTATTAAAATTTCCAATTAATACAATTGTAGCATGCAAAATAAACATTTATCATAAATATGGAATAAGATAATAACCACTTTATTATTGCTTCTCGGGAATATTCCGTTCAGTCTCCCACTTGCACTAGAGTCAATAATATAGTTTTGAAAACTTGTGCATTCAACACCTATGACTTTCTAGTGTTGTATATAAGTGTTTGCTAGTGGTTAACATAATCTCCAGATCTGACAATTTTAGGTCTGTGTGTATTTGCATGTCTTTCCGTCTCTATGCATCACTCATTCTCTAATGAGATGGCATTGCATAAATTGAGTCCTTTGGTGAGACCTTTTAGTTCCTTTGGGTTAAAACATGTTGACAGCATTGTCGTACAATATATATTTGTAGTATTATCCCACTGTGAACCACACCTAGTTTGATAACAAACTACTTAACCAAATTCCCTCATTTGCTACTAGTATAACAGTCATATACTTAGCCCTTTTATTGTCGTATCTGTCACAATGTCTTAACTTTGGAACTCATCCAAATCCATCATGGAACCTCCTTTCCATTACATTGTGCCACCCGTAGTTTAAATTGAGATAAATTTAATTTGTATCTTGTGACAAACTAGTATCAATGTAACACTTTACAATGAACTACTTTTAATTATTTGTCACTTATACATGATATATTCTTAGTTCTTCCAAACCTCATAAGAATATCTTTACTATAGTCCAATGATCATCTTATGAATCATTTTGGTATATGTTCACAACATTTAGAGCATAGGACATATCTGGATATGTACATATCATGGTATAAATGATTGATCAAAATATTCATGTCATTTCACTCACCAAGTGTTAATACATTTGAATCTCGTTCCACTTTCCAAGTGTCAATACACTTGAACCTTAATTCAATCATTTCCATGCGGCAAGAGCCTTTCTTTCCATTTCCATAATGAACCTTTTAAATATTTCATATATGTACGTTTGGCACAACCATATTAGCGCCTCAATCTATCCATATCGACATTTATGCCAAATATTCCAGTTTTGCCTAAGTGTTTCATCGAAATCCAATTTTAATGAAATTCTTAACCCGTGTCAATAAAAGATACATCATTTACAATCAACAATATGTCCTCTACATAATGTATAAAAATATGTCTTAGCACTTTCACTTAATTTTTTGCAAATGCAAGCATCTTCATCGGCTCTGATAAAATTAAACACTTTTAAAATTTTCATCACGGTGAAGATTCCAACTCCTCTATGCTCACTTAAACCATTGAAGTTTGCATGCTCTTTTAGCATCCACTGAATTAACAAAACCCTTTGAACCGTGTCACGTACACGTCCTAGGTAACCATTCTATTAGAAGAACATTGTTTTGTTTATTCAACTACCATATACCAAATCATATGTAGTGGTTGCTACATTAATCCGTCAAGACTAAATATCACTATGAAAGATCAAATCTTGTCATAGTCAACTCCTTGAACATTGTCATAAACTCCTTTTTGACATGTCGACTATTTCATAGATGTGAAACATCCATGTCTATTTCTTTATATATCCAAACACGACTAATATTCTTCATGCCTTTCCGGAAGGACTTCCAAGTTCAAAAACTTGATTTCTCGTGTATGGAAACTATCATGAATTTTATGACTGCTAGTCATTTTATGGAGTTAGGGTCCATCATCGCTTCTTTGCATGTAGTCAATTCATCATTGTCAAACTAATAACGACTTGTGTTTCAGTTCTAACTATTTGATTCTTTCCTGACCCACACGATTACATAGGAACTCTAATCTCCGAGATCACAACCTTTGTAATCACGGGAGCCATGAGCATTGTGGCCGCCACTGGAACACTTTCCGGCGCTGCGCTACTTAGCACATATTACTAAGGTTCAATAACCTTATCAAAGTTCTATTATCCTCCCACTTAACTTTTCACGAAAATTCCTTCTCAAGAAACTTCACATTCGAAGCGACAAACTCTTTTGTCCTTGGTATTATGGAGGAATACCCAACAAATTCTTTGGGATAACCTACAAAGACATGCTTATTAGACTTTGCATGTAAATATTTTACTTATGCATAACATACCAAAATTTAAGAAAAGACAAGTCAGGTTTTATCCCAAACCATAACCTTTATGGTGTCATTTCAACGGAACACGATGGTGCTCTTTTCAGTGTAAAAGCGATTGTCTCTAAATCGTTAATCCTTAAAATATAATGGCAGTTTTATAAATGACACATTTGGTCGTACCATGTCAAACAAGGTTCGATTTGATCTCTCGAACATACCATACTCCTATGGTTTATCGAAAATGCAAATCCATAGAACAATTCCTCAAATCTTAGGTGTTTTGCTAAACATGTAAATCAAATATCTTCCTTAATGATTGAATTATAAATTCTTTATTTTCATGTTACAATGATTTTCCACTTCATCTTGAAAGTGTTGGAACAATTTTCAAATGTTTCATACTTCTTCCTTATTAAGTAAATATATAGATATATTCACTCAAATATTTGAAGAAAGCATATGAGGTCAAAAGATCCACCACACATGGCTACATATAATGGACTATATACATCAACATGCACAATGTCCAATAAGTTAGTCATATGTTCCTCTTTGGCCTATGAACAGAGTTTCAATTATCTCGAGGAAAGTCTCACATGCATCATTTAATCAAAATCAAAGACTCCCCAAAATCCATCAACATGGAGTCTCTTCATGTTTTCTTTCCAATATAATTTAAAAGGCGATGCCACTTTGTAAGTTATCTTTCAATCATTTGTCTTGCGACATTTTAGCATTAGTTTAATGGACGTGATTTCTCCAACTAGACTTGTAAAAGTTCATCCATCTTCTATGGAATACGGTAATTATTTGAACAACCATTGTTCTCATAATACCGAAACAAAATAACAATTATTTAAACAATTCTTGATGGCAAGCTTTGATGTCAACGATGAAACACAATACCACTTTTTTTTGATAAACATCATCACATAGACTTTTGCTAGTTAATTAGGCCATTGTAGTTCATGAATTGCGTTGTTCTGTATGACATTTCACACCAACCAATTCAGTATCCAATACCCAATAACCACATTGTTTAACAAGCAAAGAATACAACCATAACGTGTATATCATCTATATACCTTAGGTTGACATTTCCAGTCTTTTCTTTTCTGCCAAATATTTTATAGATTCTCTTTCAGCATTTCCTTTTCCTTTTAAAGAATCTATCAACATAAAATAGTGGTGCCATACACATCACACATAGTCCAAAGCGTGAATAGTCAAATACAAATACATTTGGACTTACACTTTGAAGTTGATCACCATCATCAAATATTTAGCGTTCTTTCAAAAATCCATTCTTTAGTAATCTTTTAGTGTAGTAAACATTTTACCTACATATTCTGTTCATCCTTATCATGACAACTTTCATGATCAAGCTACTATATCCTCTAAGGACGAATTGCGAGTATAATGTCAGTTCCCAAAACCTTTTTGGGAGATTAGGACGTCTCGTGTCTACAACCTTCGCAAATTCTCATACAATATGAGAACATGTATTTTCCCAAATTATACTCTATCATATTGCAACCATAAACATTGTTTCAGATATCTCAATATCTTTCACACATGATGGTTTCTGAAATAATTCTTTCAGCTCCTAGATAACTTCAATATTAAAACAAATTTTTGAATATCAAGAATCATATAGGAAAACATGATACTTTAGATACTAACACTAGAATTGTTATTCTTGATTTAATACTATTTATTAAACTTCATGGAGTAAATAGAGTTTGATGAACATTTGCAATAGGAATTCTAAGCTTTAAATTGACACTTAAAACAATATGATACCAGTTCGTAAAGTAAATATCCAGAATTCTATAGTTCTATTATCTCTATTAAAACTAAGCATAAGGTAGTAAACGGATGCCAATGACTACAACAAACTATGCAAATTCACTTCAATTTAATGTTTATGATAAATTGAGTTCGACTAATCCAAATTACAAATGAACTCCCACTCAAAACCAACATCCCTTGAGTTGTTTTGGTGATTACATGAACCAAATCCACTACACCAAGTTCGATCATCACGTGAGTCGGTGTAGCTTCAAAGGCAGGCATCTACATGGGCATCATATCTACCATATGACTCGTGCTTAACCTTTTGGTCCATGTTCCAAGGCAATGTCTGTACATGCTAGGCTCGCCAAGTAAGAACCTTAGTACTTGCGTGTGTAAAATTGTCTTACACCTATTGTATGAAAGTGTACAGTCAAGTACACCTGATCAGCACGTGATGTCTCGAAACGATAAACTTTCTTAATGGTGCATACTTAAGAAAGAACACATTTTATCTTGATATCTAAATGAGGGATCATCTTATAATTCAACTAAAACTCCAAACAAGCATTATAAGATGCAAACAAAACATCATATGCATAAAGTGAAATTATATGGTTCTTGCACTTGATCACTGTCATGTGCATCGTGGTATGAGCTTTATCATTGCTTTATGTGTAAGACCAAGGTGTATGGACCTTACACGTTAGGTATGCTATAATTTCCAAGAGTATCAACTATACTTCAAATTACAACATTACCATATCATGAGACTAGCCCACGAAAATTCTAAACTAGATGCTTCTAATTTATCAATTGCAAGTTTTATGTGGCTAAGGCTTTCAAAGATAGAACCGGTCTTACCTATGAACATGGAACCACAACAATGATAACCAAATTATTAGCAACTCGTTGTAAATCAGATATTGACTATAGTAGGAGAGACAGACACCCGCTAGCCACTTATGCAAAACTAGTTGCATGTTAAGAGTGGAACATGCCTCATGTGCAAGGACATGTAAAGTTAGTCCGGGCCGCTTCATCCCACTATGCCACCAATATAAAAAATACATAGAAAATGCAATAACATGATCATCAACGCCCACATACACATATGTGTTCAACCCATGCAAAGCATCTACGCATAGATCAGGCTCTGATACCACTGTTGGGTTCACAGCATAGAAAACAAAAAATTTCCTATGATGTGAACAACTAACACCAAGATCTATCTACCTTGATACAATTAATGGGTGGATATACATCCATAGAGAACATACCCTTGAAGAGCGACAAAGCATTACGAGGTTTGTACTCGTGAATGATGTAGTCGTACACTTGCCGATCTCAAGATCGTGACAAAAAAAATTTTGATACCCTTGAAGCAGCGGTGCATCCGTGATCGCCCACACATCCGGTATCCCATCATCCTCTAAGTCCTCGCTCTAGCAAAGCAGCGGAAGCAGCAAATCCTTCCAGAAAAAGCCACCGGGAACATGAATCTCGCTAATCCGAGACCATGGGGAATTGCTAGAGGGGGAAGAGAACCTTCACGAGGAGGTGTTTGATACCTTCGATCTGGATTACGGATGTAGTGTAGATTCTTTTTCCCTAGTAGACCTAGGTTATCGAATCCTCGGGAAGCGAATGCGTAGTGAGGTTACTTTAACGGACCTTCGAGAGTTTTAGAACTCCTTTTGTGTTTTTACCGAACCAATAGCTTGCATCTTTTTGTTGTTGTCGATGATGGAGAGAGAGAGGGCCTAGGGCATTTTCTTTCACCTATAGCTGTGCAAAACATCTGATGGGAATAAAAGATAGAAATAAAGTATGCATGTACTTGTTAGAGGAAGATAAATTATATGTGGGCAATGGATCCATAATTGCTATTGCCTCCGCAACCACTTATAGCAATAACCTACTGGTCTCATCCGTAGAAGAAAGAGAACTAATGATATGCATAGTGATGTCACCGTTAATCCCAAGTAAATCCCTCACATACAGCCGTACTACCCCTTCTGTCACTAGGGTTCCCAACATGCAGATCAGTCATTACTCATACTCCCTATACCTGGATCAACCCTCGGGGTCTTGGGTACCTGACAAGTCCTTGGATTGAGGCAAGAGAGGATACAATAATCATCATGTCATAGAAACTAATACATGATCCCATCTATGATAAATAACATGCACAATTGCTACATGGCTAGGCCAAAGCCCTTAGCCCATGGAGAATTACTCACACATAGTGATGAGATCAACAATCACAAACATTCTAATGAAAATCATAAGATTTATAGAAATATTCTTACAATGTCGCCAATCGGAGTAGAGATCTACTATTACAAGTGGTGTAATATGGCTATGGAGATGGAGAAGGGTTTTGAGATATGGAGGCAGCTGGAAATCCGTGGCAGAGACTTTTTGGCGAGTTCTGGCTTGTTTTCTCGTTGCCCGAGGATTCTTTATATAGGGGTCCCTTCTTGAAATCTGTTCTTTTGACCTAACGGTGGTGGCGCCAACTATACGACCGGAGCTATATGGCCGGAATTTTGCTCTGGTCGTATAGCTAGTCGTTAAAGTGTCTGCCTCCATCTTACGGCTCCTAGTTTCTTCTAGTAGATGGAAATCTCGTATCTTTGACTTTAATGTAGTGATTCCCTCCTTTAAACGACATTATCTGTGTAGGAAAAATATAAACGAAAGGAGTGCATACCCCTCTGAATATTAGCACTAGTGGCAAGGTTTAGAGAGATATTTCATAAAAATTGTGAACAATATCCAGTTTAAATGTGGACGTAGATGGTTTAAACGAGATAGTGATCTTACTCATGATTAGTAGTCTCATGTTTCCTCCACTTCATAAATCTGAAAAACTTCAACATAGATAGAGTAATGGCAAGCATATCATATGGGTCTCATGCATCCTTATAGTGCAGCAAAATTATTGTAAACATGGATGATTCAAATGAGTAAACTTTATTCCATGTCAAGTAATCAACTCATAGGCTTGCCTTTGAATAAATAAAGTATATTCACATAACTTAAGAGTGTGAGAGTTGTCATGAAAAGCATATACACTAGAGTATCTCAATTCTCCCACATCATTAAATCAAGACTTTTCAAACACTACTTTTCTATTCATTGTCCTTCAATAATTTCACTTTTTAAGTAATTGAGAGCATGCAAAAGATTTTTATTAGTTTATCGGGCTCGGGCTGTGATGGATACTCGTGTCATCACTAATGTTTTTGTTCCTTTTGCATAATGATTACTCATAATAGTCAGAGGAGTGATTCCATCATGATTACAGCTACCCGGGAGTGTCAAGAATCTTACCCACTATAGCATTGCTACTATAAGTTTTTAATCAACTCATAGCCAAAATCTAGGAGTTTCCTCCATGAAGATCGTTCGTAGGCCAGCGGAGTTGTTGGCATCCCATGAAGTTTGACACGCGTAAAGCTATATCATTCTTATGATTAACAAGTCAAACTTTGGCATGCTCACAAAAACCGCTAAACATTAATTCAATCGAACAAATCCTTTCAAAGAGAGCTATCAAGTCAATCAACATTTTCAGTGGTGTCGAGTGTCTCTAGAAATAAGCCTTCAAGACTAAGCACTACAACACCCAAGCCTTCAATTGTGAGACTTTTTCTTATTGAAATTGTTTAGCAATTTTTAGGCAAGACTTGGTTAACTACGAGATCTAGAATAAAATGTACCTAGTTAAATACCCATGCAAACGAAAATCTTACTACAATACGAAGACTCACTTCACCAATAGAATATATCATCACTTACTACTAACTAGCATGGATTTCTCAAACATCAAAAGTAGGAAGTCATAAGGCATACCTCTCATGTTTGGTTCCACTTCTCTCTTCCTTTTTTATTTGTTTCTTGGAAACTCGAAGTCGATCACTCTCCTGCAAATATATGAAGACCTCAAGGTGGAAAGAAAAGAAAGAGGGAAAATAAGAAAAAATGGAGAAATCTTTTTGTGGTTTTTAAGAGAGGAACTTCAAAGAATAGAAAATTGGCGGCAAAGCTCAGCTAAAAATTTTCGAAAGCGAATAGAAAGAACTAAAAATAAGGTGTTGGGGAAACCAACACGAGTGGTTATAAACTCAAATAAAAATGCAACCTCTAAATAAAAGAAAATAAACGCCAAATAAAGATACATGAGGAAACTTCCCCAAGCTTAGGCTCTTGCAAGCCCTTCAAATCATTGCGGTGGTGGGAAAAAGTCATTACTCCAATTTGAAAATTGAGTTGAGAGGTTACTAGTTGATTCTCGGAGGTTCAAAGAGAGGCTATGCCCCTCTCCACAGTCCCTCCAAGTCCTTGAAAATCTTGGTATGTGGCGAACCTGGTTTGTGGATGCTCCTCTTGGTAAGGAACTTATTTCTCCTCCTCTTGGTCCTCATCCTCTTCCGAAATCTCTTCCTCGGGTTGGGGTTGCTCAACCTACAAGTCATATAGCAAACGTCCTTCCTTGATAGAGAAAATACCATTAGGCATAGGAGCGGGGTATAGACGCCCAGCTCCAGCAATATGCAGATAATAAACACCGCCTCTCCTAGTGAGCATTCCACAAGCTCTCAAGGTGGAGAAACCAACACGTGTCTCACCTAGCACGAGTTGCAACTCACCTAGATCGATGTCTAGGGCAGTGGCAAGCATGGTGATGACACCTCCTCCTATGATTGGCCCTTGGCTATGGGAGGCTTGGTACTCCAGGTAGCGCACAAGTATGGTGCCCAAGTTGAGTGACAGGTTGCAGTTGATGTAAGCAGCATTTGCAAGGACTAGGATGTCCTCCTCGTTGAGTCTCCTGAACTCATTACGTGCCTGCAAGGTGTTAGCAATAACATAGAACAAATAGAGAATTGCAGGATGTTGAATATTCTTCCCCTTGTTCACTCTAGTAGTGAAGCTCATTCCATTATAGTATTGTTCGGGTGATGGATTTAAGCTAGTAAAGGATGCGGGTAAAGCATGAACATCATTGTTTGGCAAGTTAAAGCACGCGCACCGTTCATCTAATGTTAAGGTGTATTTGTTGTTCATTAGACGGAAATAAATATTGTCCTCTCCTTGCCATTGTTTAACGGTGCTTTGCAACGAACTTATTAATTCAATGGTTAAGCAGCGATAAGTAGGTACATAATTGTACACAATGTTTTGCAAGCCAGCTCTATTGCAAAGTAAATTAAAGTAATCAGAAATACCAAGTTGGTTCAATATAATGGGGCAAGCCCACTTGGTGGCCTTCGCTTCACGGTTTTTGATCCCGTTGAAGCATTCACGATGGGCCTCATCCCTGAACTATATCCCCATGCGTTCCTGATCGGCAACCCAAGAAGCGCTAGCGATGGCACGAGCACAAGTTTGGATCCTTGTGTTTATCATCTAAAATATTGAAGAAAGGCAAAAATAAAAAAGTTTGATCCAACAACAGTAAATACAATATATTCCTCATCATAGCACACTAAGAATCTCCTAAAGATAATAATCTAGGCGAGAAAATCATAGCAATTAGTTCATAGTAATTACCCTATATTGATAATGACAATAGATCGAACATTAATTTACAAGAAGTAATTGGAGGGTCGGAGAGAAACATACCGTAGATCACTCATCTATGAGGAAATTGAACGAAATTGAGTGGCGATGAAGATCTCTTGAGGTTTTGAGAGAGTTTGGAGGTAGAAGAGAGAGAAAAGGATTGAAGTTTTGGAGTTGGAGGTACCTTCCCGTGCGATTTTGTGGTCGGACGCAACTATACGTGCGGAACATGTGTTCCTGCCGTTTAGTTGGCGTTCTATCAAAATATTACAGTTTCCTCCTGGCGGCGCATCTATACGGATGCAACTATACGGCCGGAACAAAATGTTCCCGCCGTATACTTGGTCATTAAATTGTTTGTCCCTGCGAAAGAAAATATATAAAGGCATCGATATCTATATGACCGGAATTTTTATTCCTGCCGTATAGTTAGTTGTTAAACTCCTAGTACATATGAAAATAAAATTGTCGAAGGCAAAGATATCTATACGGCCGGAATTTTTATTCCCACTCTATAGTTGGTCGTTAAACTCTCTATACATTAAAAAAATTGTACGGAGGCAAAGATATCTATACGGCCGGAACTATATGGCCAAAATTTGTATTCCCGCCGTATAGTTGGTCGTTAAACTCCCAGTACATATGAAACAAAAATTGTCGATGGCAAATGTATCTATACGGCTAGAATTTTTATTCGCACCGTATAGTTGGTCGTTAATCTCTATGCATGCATCAAAAAATTCTATTTCCTCGAGAATTACTTCTTTTCTGGTAACTTAGTGATATACCTTGTTTATGAAAGAAAATTGACAGTAAATATTGTCGACCAACAATAACATGAATAAAGCAGAATTTCAAGTACTACCGAACTTCTTCTCCTCAAATAAAGTTTTCTAGCACTCTTTATTAAACATGAACTTAAACTAAAACTAAAAACTTAACTCAAACCTTTATTTCACATGGGTTGCCTCCCATGGAGCGCTGTTTTATGGTTAATATCTTGACCTTAATGATTCTCACTTGGGCCAGATGAGTGGAACACCCACTCCAAAGTAATTGGCTTTCAAAGTGATGGCCTCCTTCTCATCTGGCTTTCTTTTTCCTGGGGAAATGGATAACAAAAGGATCCCGCGAAGGCAATTGCAACTTCACGTTCCCTTCACGAAGGTTAATTAAATCATTTATAGTTCTCAAGAAAAGACAACCAAGTATTATAGGAGCAACAATATCTTCAGGCATGTCAACAATAACAAAGTCAATTAGTGCATGGCAGCCTTTGATGTAAACTAAAGTGTTCTGTTAGATGCAATTTTAACTCAGTAATTTCAAAGTATCCAAGATTTAACTTGTTAAAAAGACTTTTTGGAATTCTTGAGACATTTCCACCTAGATCACAAAGTGCAGCTATCTCATTGGTTCCAATCTTTATCTTAATAGTAGGCTCAAATATGTCATCTAGTTTAACAGGTAACTTTTCACTGAGTTTCTTGTATTCCTCTTCAAGCTCGCGTACCTTAATTGCTACTTGATCAACAAAGGGTTGATACATGGCTTCATCGTTACCTTCACTTACCGAAATTTTGACGTTGATCCACTTTAGGAGGGGCATTACTATAATCAAGTTCTTCAGACTCCTCCCTTTGGATCCTCATCATTTTGAGTTCTTCAACAGGATTGGGCTTAGCTTTACCTGCAAATTTAGCTAGAATGAGAGTTTGACTCTCGTTCTTTCTTGGAGGGCCTACAAATCATTTCTCAAACTAATAGCTTGGTTAGATAATTTACCAAACATGGAATCATGGTTCTCCGTTACTTTAACAAGAATATTGTTTTGTTCATCTTGCGAGTCTATTAAAGACTTAAGTGTTTCTTGGAGACTACCATTACTCGTTCACATATTATTATTAGAATTACCTGCAGGACTAGAATAATGTTTCTGAAAGTTAGGATTGTGACTCTTCTTCCAAGCAGGGTTATAATCATTACAAGCTACAAATTCTATTTCTTCAATATTTGTTTTAGGGGTGGCTCTGTCCTGGGTTTACTTACCTTTTACGGCTAGTATGAGCTCATCCAACTTAGCATTGAGTTCTTCATTTTCTTTTGGTGAAATAGCATTCACCTTCTTCGTGTTTGATCTTTCCACATGCCATTGGGCATGGTTGTCTTGCATATTATCTAATAGCTGCTTTGCTTCGGTAATATGTTTCTAAGGCATTCTTTCATCCTCTCCCATGCAAGCGCTAGTGGCTCACACTCTTCCTGTCTAAAACCAGTAAATTAGATCAGAGTTGCATAGTCTTTGCAGGTGGAAAAAATTTAGTCACAAATAAAGAAGTACATCCCACCCATGATGTAATAGTATTTCTAGGCAAAGATAACAACCATTCTTTTGCTCTCCCTCTTAGAGAGAAAGGAAATAGACGTAATTTGACTGCATCAGGGTCAACATCTTTCATACGCATCATATCACATATTTTAGTGAAAGTATTTAAGTGCATACCTACATCTTCAACATCAGAGCCTCCAAATTGATTCTATTGAACCAAACTTAAATAATGGGGCTTAATTTCATAGTCATCAGCAACAATTGCTGGCTGAGTAATAGGTGTACGCATATAATCATTGTTGGGAGTAGCAAACTCCCCAAGCTTCTCTTCCCATATTTTCTATGTTTTTGGGTTTTCTTAATCAAAGAATTATAATAGTAAAAACTAGGATTTTAAAGGCTAACTAATTTTTTTGGTTTATCAAATAAAAACTGAAAGCAAACTAACAAAATTAAAAATAAGAATTAAAACTAGCAAGTACCCTAATAACCTCACTAGGGTAGCTATTGCTTCCCCGGCAATGGCACTAGAAAAAGGGTTGATACCTTCGATCCGGATTACGGATGTAGTGTAGATTCTTTTTCCTACTAGACCTAGGTTATCGAATCCTCGGGAAGCGAATGCGTAGTGAGGTTACTTTAACGTACCTTCGAGAGTTTTAGAATTCCTTTTGTGTTTTTACCGGACCAATAGCTTACGTCTTTTTGTTGTTATCGATGATGGAAAGAGAGAGAGGGCCTAGGGCGTTTGGTTTCACCTGTAGCTGTGCAAAACATCTGATGGGAATAAAAGATAGATATAAATTATGCATGTACTTGTTAGAGCAAGATAAATTATATGTGGGCAGTGCATCCATAATTTCTATTGCCTCTACAACCGCTTATATCAATAACATACTAGTTTCATCTGTAGAAAAAAGTGAACTAATGATATGCATAGTGATGTCACCATTAATCCCATGTAAATCCCTCAGATACAGTCGTACTACCCCTTTTGTCACTAGGGTTCCCAACCTACAGATCAGTCATTACTCATACTCCCTATACCTGGATCAACCCTCGGGGTCTTGGGTACCTGACAAGTCCTTGGATTAAGGCACGAGAGGATACAATAATCATCACATCATAGAAACTAATACATGATCCCATCTATGATAAATAACATGCACAATTGCTATATGGCTAGGCCAAAGCCCTTAGCCCAAGGAGAATTACTCACACATAGAGATGAGATCAACAATCACAAACATTGTAATGAAAATCATAAGATTGATAGAAATAATCTTACAATGTCGCCAATCAGAGAAGAGATCTACTATTAAAAGTGGTGGAATATGGCTATGGAGATGGAGAAGGGTTTTGAGATCTGGAGGCGGCTGGAGATCTGTGGTAGAGACTTTTTGGCGAGGTCTAGCTTGTTTTATCGTTACCTGATGCTTGCTTATATAGGGGACCCTTCACAAAAGTTGTTCTGTTTGACCTAATGGTGGCGGCGCCAACTATACGACCGGAGTTATACGGCCCGGATTTTGCTCCGGTCGTATAGTTGGTCGTTAAAGCGTCTTCCTCCGTCATGGCTCCTGGTTTCTTCTGGTAGTTGGAAATCTCGTATCTTTGACTTTAATGTAGTGATTACCTCCTTTAAACGACGTTATCTGCGCAGGAAAAATATAAAAGAAAGGAGTGCATACCCCTCTGAATATTAGAATTATTGGCAGGATCTAGAGAGATATTTCATCAAAATTGTGAACAATATCCAATTTAAATGTGGACGTGGATGGCTATATTTCAGAGCCATCAGTGGTGCAAGAGGAGAGCAGCCATGGGGCTCCTTCTATAGGGGATGGGGCGCAGCCCAATGGCCATGGCTGGCCGGCCATGGTCGGTGCCCCCACCTCTCCCTCATTCATGTGGGTGGAGCTTCCACTAAGCCCACACACATCAATTTCAACTCCACTCACTTGCATTTAATGTCGACTAAATTAAATGCATTCTTCTATTTAAATAAAACACTTTTATTTATTTCATTCAGAATTTGGTCATTACTATAATTAACAACTTTCACACAAAACCCCTTGCAACATTTCAATATCACATGCGGAACTAGTTTCTACAATTTCACGCGAAACAATTTTGGTTTCCATCCAAATGATTCTAGCGCTTTCATAATCTTTCTCTATTATCTTATTTTCTCCAAATGGTGTTGGTATCTCTTAAGCGTGTCACCCAGCGGTTCACAAATAATGCAGACATGATCGAGACCCCTCTCCGATAAAAAATCAGCAGCAGGTCCTGGAGATCCATACTGACTCCCACACATTCAACGATGACTCTAGTGATCGTGTGAACCTTTAACATTTGTAGCTAAATCCCTTTGTCGCATGATATATTATATGTCCGAGATTTGATCATCGGTATCTCCATACCTAGTTTGATCCCATTACCGACATGCACTCTTTTCTCGTTCCCGTGATATACCATTCTAGTGATCGCATCACTTACTTGGAAGCTATCTCAATGTGATATCACTAGGAGGGCCTAGAGTATATCTATCTGTCATCAGGATGGAAAAATCCCACTCTTGATCTATGAGCCTCTACATAACACCTTCAGTGTATCTGAACCCACCTTTTGTTGGAAATATGCCCTTGAGACAAATAATAATAAGGATTATATCATATTTCATAAAGTTACGATTAAGTTTTATATCATGCTATAACTGTATTGAAAGGAAACATGAATACACGTGTCATATTAAAACAACCAGGGGTTCCCGGTGAAACTCTAGTCACTGGTTCATTGGTCAACAAATGATCAAGGTTTCCTAATCATGTGGAATTTATGCTAGTTGGAAATGGAGTCAACTCATTCTTAGAATGACATGTTGAACCAATACCCAACCTAAACATCGTGTCTCGATCATGTCACGAAGTTCAAGTTACAATGATTAGAATAGATCTCGAAGACTATTCCTTAGACCGTCGGGCTATATCAATCACTGTCTCCCGAGAATGCTTAGATAGCATCAAATGTCACTTATGAAAGATTGATCATAAAGGTGTGTTCAGGTATTTGGAGGAACCATAGAGGCAATATATGTCAAGAGTGGGATTTGTCCATCCGCATGACCGAAAGATCCTCAAGGGCCCACTCAGAGAAGTTGTATCCAATAGATGCATAGCGTGTGATTTGATCACAGGGATATCACTTGTCGAAACGAGTCAAGTAGCATTGTTCGGTAACAAGATTGAACACGACATGGTGATGTCATTGATCAGATCTCGGGCAATGCAAGGAATAAAACGTGATTATCCTAGTTCAAACGACAAAAGATCTTCATGGAATGTAGAGGGGTCACATGGCCATCCAGGTCCCTCTGTCGATCATTGGTCTAGGATTGTCCTGACCATGTCTAGAGTGTTCCCTAACTGTAGGGTATCACGCTTAAGGGGTTGATGATGCTTAGAGAGTGTTTACAAGATTGATATAATCACAGAAGAAGAGAAGAGAGGAAACCAAAAGGGTTTCGGTAAGTCTGGAGGATGTCCAGAGTGGAGGTGGAAGGTGTTCCATAGCCACGGAGATTGAATAATATATGAATGAATGTTATATATTGATTTAATCACTTATTCATAATTATTTAATAAAAGAAAAATCATTTAAAGGTCAAAAAGGCTTAATGGGCTAATTTCGGAGGGAGAAGGGCCCATAAGGGAAAGGCAAGAGGAGACAAGGGGGAAGGGGTGGCCGGCTGGGCCTATACCCCCCCCCCCCCCCCGGGTAGGGCCCACTACGACTAGTCGGCAGGTGCCCCCTGTCCCCTCCTTTAGTCCCACCCCAGGACTTTGGGGGAGGTAGTACCCCCCTTCCCCTATATATAATGGGCTATTTTGACCATAAAATACACACAATATTCAATAAAAGGTTTCGTCACTTTTGGGGAGACCTCCAATTGATATTTATCTCTCTCTCTCTCCCGTGACCGTGGTCCCAAGTTCTTCACCGCGGAGCATCGTCGCACGAACGAGAGACATCTTCACCGCGGAGCACCATCGCACTACAGGATTCGGATCTAGGAGCTCTACTTCCGCAACTACTGCTGGATCAGGGAAGCGGGAGTAATCGCCAGGCACCGGATGTGTTTAAATCCCTGCGAGGTGTCACACTTGAGGCACTAGGAGTCGTCGGAGCCGTCGGAGCTCGAGGACTTCAACACGGCATTGAGGTCAGCTTCAGATCGTCTACATCAACCACGCTATCCCTAGCGTTGATAACAATTTTCGGTCTTCAAAGGTAAGTTCGCGAAAAGTCCCTCCCGGTACTGCATTACTAATAGATAGGTCCTGGAAGCATCAGGGGTTCAGGGGCGTAGGGTAAAATTTTATTGTTTTCATACGCAAACCCCTATAGTGGTATCAAAGCTAGATCTATGTGTAGTAATGCTAGTACGGGTAGAACACACGAGATGTAGCGTGTGGGCATTGATCTTTCAGTTGTTACCCTCCCACGTTTACTTGTGTATACCACAGTAATGCTTGATGAAGCGGCCCCCAACCGACTTTACATGTGCATTCGCGAGACTGGTCCATGCTTGACATACGGCTTGTACCATATAAAGTGGCTTTGGGGGGTGTCTGTCTCTCTCGCATTAGTTGGCATGCCATTTGCAACGGAGGCCCCCGAAAGGGGTATAGTATAGACAACTACTTAATCAACGTTGTGGTGAAAGTTCGTAGGTAAGAATGGTTCTTGTCCGAAAGCCCATTTGGCCACGTAAAACATGCAAAGATAAAGTAGAGGCGTCTAACTTTTCTTTGCAGGGGGTGTTGATTTTTGATATGGTTGTGGCAAATGTAAAGTGATTACCCTATGTTACGAAGTAGTAGTAGATAGTCACGGAGGTGATGGACTACCACACTAGTAAGGTATTGGTACCCTGGTGTCTACGGTGTCGGAACCCTGGCGACAGAATCCGGTGACTCCGGATGCAGATCACGACCTAAAGGACCATATCACATCGCATTTACATTCAATGTTATTGTTTCTATATCTTATTGTGTGCTAGTATTAGATACACGATGGTAGCCTAATAAGATGATCCTTATTAAAAATTACCAATGATTGTGTTCCCCCTTAGTGTGCACCACCAAGAAAGTTCTTCGGTATGAGGCAGCACAATGATGATTGGGTCTCAGACATATCTACGGTTGCATACAACAGGTGTAAGCCATGTTGCACAACGAATATACTAAGGTTGAGTTGGCGAGCCTAGCATGTGTAGACATGGCGTCGGAACACGGATGGTCGAAAGATCAAGCACGAGTTGCATGAATGATGTGACCAACGTTTAGCGTCCAACCTAGAACCCACATTGACGAGGGTTTAACTCATCAATGCCCATTGTTATGGACCTGGGTTTTGGAGAAGGAGGGAGCGCTGGAAATCTCGGTACGGCTAGCAAACAAGCACACAGGGATGCAAGGTTTACCCAGGTTCAGGCCTCGTAGAGGACCCTACTCCTGCTTGTCTTCTCTTGATTGATGATGATCTGAAGGATTACAATGTCGCCGATGGCGGTGTATGCGCAGATTGGATCTGGCGTATGGGAGATAGTAGATCTATCTATTGGGGGAGTCGCGATGTCTAGATCTATTGTGGTGTAGCGTGTCTTAGGTTGTGTCCTCCTCGTTGGACCCTCCTAGCCTTTATATATGGGGAGGCTAGGTCTCAGGTACCAATACGAGTTGGTTACAAAAAGATTACAAATCTAGTCTTGAGCTTTCCTTGTCTTGTACGTTGGGAGTCCGTGTCCATATGGGCTTCATACTAGTCGAACCGTCATAGGCGTCATGGACCTTGGCAATTTGTCGAGTGCGCCTTCCGTCGAGCCGCACCAGGTAGGCTGTAGTTGAGTGCCTATTGGGCATACCCATGTTAGTAGCCCCCGAGTGTCCATGCGAATCGTAGATTCGGATGGAGACTCAGAATTCTTGATCTTCGTATTAGGATGTCGGAGTCAACAATTGTATCGAGTGCGAAGTAGTTGCCCGGAAATTCATCGGGTCAGTTGAATTTATAGTAGCTCGTAGGGATGATGGTAAACGTGCCTAGTGCGCTCGATGGATCGGGACCAGTTAATTGCTCTAGGGAAAAAACAACGCTACCTACTCAAACTCGAGTCCCCGGACTCGAATTCAGAAATTGCTGGCGTAATTTGACTCATGCCGCGGAGGTCTTATAGAGTTCGAATCCCAGTGTATAAGTGTGAGCACTCGACGCGTCTGTCAAGGCATATTCATCGTACCTGCAGGCACGGATATATCTCTGATAGTGCGCAGCAGATGCATTGCCAGGCCTTATTCAGGTCTTATCTTTACGCTGTAAGCGTGGCATCCAAATTTTTTTCATCGCGGAGATGATTCGGGTGGCCCAGGAGACGTAATCTCTTTGTAGGGAAAATATGAGGCGGAGTCGCCATAGCCTTCGAGTGTGGATGTTATCGACACAGTACGATGTACGAGGAAGAAAATAATCATAGGGTGCGCGGCCAGCGCTCCCTATGGGAGTAGCCCCCGAGTGCCTGGTTGAGTCGCAGACCCAAGCAGGGACTAAATAACTTTTGCGACTGCTGTTGTCTTTTGTTGCTTGTTTTAGTCGAAGATTCAGGCAGGGACTAAATAAATTTTGCGACTGCTATCGTATTTTGTTGCTTGTTTCAGTCGAAGATTCAGGCAGGGAGTAAATAACTTTTGCGACTGCTGTCGTCTTTTGTTGCTTGTTTCAGTTGAATATGCTTTCAGCGCTCCCTATGGGAGTAACCGGAAGTCCACAATCGAATCGTAGATTCGAGTAAAGGGTTTTCATGATGCTTGGATATTTCCACAAATTTCTTCGGGTGCGCGGCCAGCGCTCCCTATGGGAGTAGCCCCCGAGTCCTTAGTCGAATCGTGGATTCGAGTGAGGACTCAGAGCGTGTCACTCGAGGATCTTGTATATGCACCACCAGCGCTTCAGTTTGGAGTAGCCCCCGAATGTCTGGCGGAGTCGCAGACTCGGGCAGAGACTCGAGTCTTGTATCTTTGTAGATGTAGTCGGCAATCATGCGAGAAGAAAACATGGGTGAGTCGACGATGCAGATGGAGTCGATGCAGTCACTTTTGTCGGGTGCGTGGCCAACGTCGCATGTGTGTAGCATCAAGCGATGCAACCATCCCAGGAGGGACTCGACTCGGGTCTTGAGTGTATGTCATAGCCAGTTGTTTTGTCGACTCCTGTTGGAGGACCCGGTAGAATAGCTCGACGCAGTCGACATCCTTGTGAGCTGCATAAAACATTAAAAATTGTGAAGTACTTGTATCTTGTAAAGAATATCTGCATGTTGGTTTGTAAAGTAAAATTCTGGTGCCAATTGCACGGTATGCTAGGCCTTTTTGTTAGCCTGATTACCCTTAGTCTCAGTTCCTTGCCGAGGCACTCGGAGTTCAAGGATTCGAGGATCGGGCAAAATCAGCAACTCGGGCTGTCGCGTATGAGGTGCTCGAGTGCGTGGAGTCGATGGCACATTAGGTTACTCGAAGAGGGTGCAGCCCCCGAGTGTTTCGAGTGCGAGTTAAAATAAATCAGCTCTAATTAGAGAGAAAACTTAGCTTTATTGGTACTTGCCATGGTGAACGAGTCGCAAGATCCGATGCGATCGATGGATCACGGGAGTCGAAGATAGTAGCGGCTCGCGGTGGCGGGAGTCGAGGGAGCCCTCGAGTCACCCGATCTGAAGAACGCATCAGGTCGTTGAAGTTGAAGACCGCGGTGGGTCGTCAGAGTCTAAGTACGCGGCGGGTCGCTGTAGAGGAGGGAGCCCCCGAGTCGCTAGAGCTGAAGATCGCAGCGGGTCTCCGGAGTCGAAGATCGCACCTGGTCACCGATGCCGAAGGCGGTAATGGGCCTCATGGCGGAGTCGAAGACACAGCAGGTTGGCGAAGTCGAAGACCGCAGCGCGTCGCCGCAGCCGAAGACCGTAGCAGGTCGCATGATGGAGTCGAAGACTCAGTAGGTCGGCAGAGTCGAAGACCGCAGCGCGTCGCCGCAGCCGAAGACCGCAGCAAGTTGCGTGATGGAGTCGAAAACTCAATAGGTCGACGGAGTCGAAGACCGCAGCGCGTCACCGTAGCCGAAGATCGCAGCAAGTTGCGTGATGGAGTCGAAAACTCAATAGGTCAGCGGAGTCGAAGGAGCCCTTGAGTCGGTGGAGCCGAAGATCGCAGCGGATCTCCGGAGTCAAAGACCACACGGGTCGCCGAAGTGGAGGGAGCCCCCGAGCCCCCGGCTCGATGGAGTCGAAGATCGTAGCGAATCACTAGAGTCGAAGACTAGAGTTGATGTGGTAGCTAGTCACGCAACGGACGTAGTCGACGCGGCGGATCGGAGTCGCGTGGTGATGAGAAATTTTCGTATATGAAGACTGTAACGGGCCACAACAGTCGAAGACCATATCGGGTCACCTCACCCGAAGACCGCAGCTGAAGACCGCAGTAAGTCGCATGGTGATGACAAATTTCCGCATCCAAAGACCGCAGCAAGTCGCATGATGGAGTCGAAGACTCAGTAGGTCGACGGAGTCAAAGACTCAGCGGGTCGCCGCCGCCGATGGCGGCCACGGGTCGCGGTTGCGGAAGCCGATGCGACCGGTAGGTCAGACGGAGTCGATGTGTTGGAGGGGAGTCGATGTGACGGCGAATGGCATGGTGGACGAGTAGTCATGTGGTGGACGTGTGATCGAAGTCGACGGAGTCGCGCGACAGACGGAGTCGACGTGGCGGACGAGTACTCAACGCGGCGGACAAGGGTCGACGCGGCGGAGTTGGTGCAGCAGTGATGAAGTAGAAGCCCTGAATTTCTTCTTTTGCTTTTGTTTTTCAGGAATCTACGTCTTGGTCTTGATCTAGCAATAAAACTTGTAGGTCTTTTTTTTTCTTCTTTGTCCTTTGATTGAATCACGTGAAGTAGTACGTAGTACTTGACCTTATTATTTGAATAACCTGCCATGCAACGTAGTAGTTGATTCGGATGTTGCTTTCCTTTTGCAGTTCAGACTGGTCTGTCGTGTCCAAGTCTCAATCAACTTAGTTTTGCAAAAACACAAGCAGCCTGGTGACGACGTCCAATATTAGTACGACTCGGTGCCGTGAGTTGCTGGATCACGGAGAAGCTTTTGACGCGACTGCCAATTGACGTGGCTTCCGTTCTCACGATAACGTTATTTTGCACCAAGCGACTTGAAAGGCGATGCTACTACCCTGCGGATAGTTGAATTGCGAACTTTTATGACAGTGTTGGCGAATAATGCGACATGACCCCATCGTTGATGGAGTCAAAGGCCGGGTACGCGACCGACAAGCAGATGGCGAAGTCGAAATATTTTTCGAGTTGTCCACGCAGCCCGATAACTCGCCCATCTCTTATATTGCTATCTTTTAGTCATACGCGTATGTGCATACGAGCTTGGTCTAGCTAGCAATTTGATCAATCCCTTTTCCTTTTCTTATGCTTGATCTGGTCCGCGTGAGTACGTGTAGACTTCTGTATGGAATTCTTCTCCTCTCGAACTTTGATCCGTCTGCCTGTCGCACGGGTGCTTGCTGCCTTTTTGAATTGCCGTGAAGATTTTTTTCTCTCGTCGTGAAGACGAGATGCACATGGCGAATCTGTTGATGAAGAAGCTGAGCATGCCGATGTTGACGAATCGAACGCATGTGATCCGACCACCGCTTGATGATGAGGGAGCCGAGGTGGATCTTCTCGCCGGGAGTCGATGAATCGCAGATCACTAGTAATGGGGCCATCAAGATCGCAACATCAGCGCTCCCAGTTTCGACAGACGGCGCCAATTGACGAGAGTTTAACTCATCAGTGCCCATTGTTATGGAGTTGGGTTTTGGAGAAGGAGGGAGCGCTGGAAATCTCGGTACGGCTAGCAAACAAGCACACAGGGACGCAAGGTTTACCCAGGTTCAGGCCTCATAGAGGACCCTACTCCTGCTTGTCTGCTCTTGAGTGATGATGATCCGAAGGATTACAATGTCGCCGATGGCGGTGTATGCGCAGATTGGATCTGGCGTATGGGAGATCGTAGATCTATCTATAGGGGGAGTCGCGATGTCTAGATCTATTGTGGTGTAGCGTGTCTTAGGTTGTGTCCTCCTCGTTGGACCCTCCTAGCCTTTATATATGGGGAGGCTGGGTCTCAGGTACCAATACGAGTTGGTTACAAAAAGATTACAACTCTAGTCTTGAGCTTTCCTTGTCTTGTACGTTGGGAGTCTGTGTCCATATGGGCTTCATACTAGTCGAACCGTCATAGGCGTCATGGACCTGGGCAATTTGTCGAGTGCGCCTTCCGTCGAGCCGCATCAAGTAGGCTGTAGTTGAGTGCCTATTGGGCATACCCATGTCACACATTGATGGCCGTGATGATCGGGGGAGATGTGGGGAACAGGAGTCGTGTTATCACTAGAACCCTTCAGGCGATAGGTGTTTCTTAGTAGAGTTATTATATTAACACATTTAATTATAAACTTAGTATAAATTCCTTTTTGCAATAATAAATGTAGAGATGGCTCATCGTGAAGCTTACTTTGCCATTGAGGAGTGGGTAGTTGGTGAGAAACTTAGACTTGATGGATCCAAATTTCCTAGTTGGCTTGTGCGCATGAATGATCTCCTTACTAGGAGTCATGTGCTCGCCTTGCTCCGGGGAGAAGTGTGGGCGGGTCAGTGAGGAGTGCGGAGTGTGTTGGTGTGGAGAAATGAGGCGGAGAGGTCCTCTATTTATAGACCGATGAGGGGACCGAGCGGGATGGGCTGGTGTCTCCGGCGAGGGTAGTACAGCTTGCTATCGCTGTGGCTGTCGGTAGAGGGCGGTACGGTGTTCCCTCGCGGTCATCACGGGCATAAGGGCACGACACAGGGCGGCGTGGAATGGTCGGGCGCGAGCGATGCTCTGCGCGGGAGCCGCGGTGTTCGAGACAGCGCACGAGTGCTACGGGTCGCACGGCGGCTAACGAGGGTGTCTGGGAGGTGGCTGTGATCATGGCAGGTGTGTGCACGCGAGGTGAGGGCTAGGCGTGGTCTGTGCGAAATGTTCGGGTGCGGCGCTCTGGCGTGCTCTCGGCACGGTGCAGAGACACTTGGAATGGCGCTGCTTGGGTGGTCCAGGGCTCTCTTGCGGTCGAGGGCTGGACAGGGGGTGGCGGTGGATGGTTGCCTGTCTGCTGCGCATCGTGGGAGAGGGTGGCGTGGTCTCTGGCGCTCTGTCCATGGTCGGCTGGCGATGACCATTTTCGGGTGGCGCTTCACTAGTGCAAATGGCCAAGGGGGAGTGTGTCTGGTGCTGCTAAAGGCTGGGGGATAGGGGGAGTGCATTGGGGGCATTTGGTCTAGTGATCAATGCCCCAAACAGTGAAGTTAGGCAGGATTAGATTAGTGTCTGCCAGATGTTTGATCAAATGGCCAAAAGAAATTAAGTTTGAAATTTTTGAATGAAAATTGGTGAGTGTCTTGATCTTGTGCTTGGTAGTCTTTGGTTGCTTGGGTTTGTCAAGGTGAATTGATTTGGATGGTTTTTGTAAAATCGTGATCTTACCATATGAACTTGATTCAAATTTGAACTGTCGATTAAATGGATTTGAAAATAGTTTTGGTGAGTTTGTAAAGGTGGGCCTTGGTCCATTTTTACTTGGTCTAGCATGGGGTGTAAAGAAGTGGAATTGTTTCTATTAGAAATTCTTTTCTAGGAACACTCAAAGTGGCCTAGTGGTTAACTTTGGTCAAAATGACCATTTTCTCATATCTTTCATATTTGATTTCTTTTTCTTTTGAAATTGTTTGTAATTGTCCTAGAGGATGTAGTATTCATCCATAAACCATTTCTTATCATTTGTAGCAATCAAACATGGCAATTTCACTCAATCCTATTCTAATGCAAAACACACATGCATTCATATTCAAATTAGAAATAAAAGTTTTCGTTAACCCTAAAATTGGGTGATTTGAACTTGATAATCTTGATTAATATTTTTGGGGTGTTACACCGTAGGAGGAAAATATTAAGGAGGTGCACAACTCCCAACATCAATATGAATACAATTAACACATACACATAATGATGTATAACATAATAATCTCTATCTCATCTCAATCATATGCTAGGGTTTCTCTATCTCCCCAAGAACTAGAGATCTACTCAGACATGGAGGCAATCAACATCATGGGAATGGTGATGGAAACAATCATAGATGAATGGTACTTGTATAAATCCACAACGAGTATAGATATTACAACAAGATCTAGATGGATGAGATGAGATGGATGAGATGGTGATGGTGCATCGGTTGATGAAGATGGAAATCGATGCCTTGGCCTCCCAAATCAGCGTAGGGCGAAGTTGGATCCCTTGGGCAAGTTCCCCCCCAAATTCCTTCCGGAGGTGAGGTTTTCATGTTTTCTGGTTGTTCTGTATGTCGTCTCTCTGATCCAGTTGCACGGGGTGATACTTTTTGAAGAGGCGGAGGCGGCGTCAACTATACGACTAGAACTATACGGCCGGGAAAAGTATTCCGGTCGTATAGTTGGTCGTTGAACCGTCTTTGTGCCTTGACTGCTTCGGGTTTTCTTCTAGTATTATTGATATTTCCCAAATAAGTGATTTACGTTGTTTTTGACTCGTTTTCTCCCCAATACAACTGCTCCAAGAATTGTGTCCATTGGATCCATAATCTGTCCTGATCTTGGTAAAAGCAGACATAAAATGTGCACGCGAGCGCCGTAAAATACCAAGATCCTACATCCATGATGAAAATTAATAATATGAAACATGATGCAAATATGCACTCATCAACTTCCCCAAGCTTAGACTTTTGCTCGTCCCGAGCAAGTTTAGCTTAATGGATGTGATACCCATATTCATGAAGCCGAGTCGATAAATAAATGAGGTAATTGTAGCATGTGTTTATCATATATGATACATAGAAATAAGTTCATGATTATTACCTTACTTGAACCATCTGAATAGTATTAGTAGGCTTCCACACCTTAGTGATCAACAATTCACAAAAATGAATCTCAACATAATGTAAAAGTATCCGGTTCAACCGAATGAATTAGCCAGGTACTCCCAAGTGTTTTAGTATTAACATATTCACTTGGAATTCAAAATCTCAAAAGTGTCTCTTTGTCGTACTACAATATAGTGGTGTATGCCTATTTGCTCTTTGCACATTCACTCTTTTTATTCTTTCTTTTCTTCTCTTTTGTTTATAAGCTCATACTTTTGTTTAATTGCTGTGCAAAGGAGCTAGCCATACATTCCACTTCATGTAGGAATTCAAAGTTTAATAATCTCAATGATCAAATTCCAATTGTATATGAAGCATTTTTATGACTCGAAGATTCAACCTCGACTTGTTCTCACTCTATTTGATAGCACTTTTATTTTCCCTTGTTCAAGGTTCTGCATAGATAATTTTCTTTGTAAATCAAACCTTAGACTTACAACATGTGGATCAAATTATCTTTATATGCTCCATTAATACCAATGGTGTGGAAGACTCCTACTGCTATCATCAAGTGCAAGTAAAATTATACTCAAGCCATTCATATATCTAATAAGACAAATACAAACTTATAATCGCTCCATATATAATAGTAAACTCAAAATTTTATAAAATGGATTGACTATTCCTAAAGGGAATTCTAATGATGCAAACTTTATTTCTAGTTTGAACTAATCCAAAACAAAATAGTGATATAAAACTTGTAAGATAGATTACAAGGTCTTTAAAGATCTCCCCAAGCTTGGAATCAAACCAGGCGGGATCAAATAACTCCTTGTTGGTACCTATTCCTCCTCCTCAGTAGGAAGAGTGTTGCCCACTTCTTTGGTGTTTCCATCTTTAACTATGCTGGCAAAGCGGATGCTGAGCTCGGCCATGTCGTATTGAAGCTTCAACATTTTCCTCTTGAGGAATTTCTTCTCATCTGTCAACTCAAAGACAGTTTTAATCAAGAAACCAACTCTACCATCGATGTCATCGACCCTCTTTTCAAGGTCTTTGCTCATCATCTAGTAGGAGTCAATTCCTTCTCCAATTGTTTCATCAAATGCCGTCAAAGCTTTTTCCATCTCATAGATCTTATCATGAATCTCATCTTGCCGCACCTTCTTAGGTTTAAGAGGTGATGGAACAAGAGGAGGTTTATAATAGGATCCTATGTTCTGACGATAGGGATTTGGGACATACTCATCCTTCTTCTTTCCCCGCTCAGCTTGCCTCATCATCTCCATTCATTGCGGGAACATTTCCTCCCAATTTGGGAGAGGCTTGATCTCTGGGTTGGATGATGATGATGACCCTTTAGGTTCTACTTCTTCGATCCTCTTCACGGGTTTCTCTTGTTTCTTCTTCCAGATCTTGTTTACATGCAAGGGCTGCATGGCTTTGCTGCACGGATGTTGTTAGAGGGCCTTGTTTAGGGATGGCGAGGATTTTCCGAGGCTGGAGGATGTAGCTCTTCGAAAACTTAATGAAAAAGGTTAGATGCGATCAGCTTTAAAAGGGGAGGTCAAAAACCCTAGCCGCATTTCGTAAAGAGCAACTATACAGGAGCGGCCCATATAGATCCCGTCGTATAGTTATGAACCGACTATATATTATATCTACGGCAGAACCAACTATACGGCTAGAACTATACGGGCGGGCATTCTTTATTCATGCTGTATAGTTGGTCGTTAAACTCTCTGTACTCTAAATAATTTTTTTGGAGATGGGTCGATATCTATAGGACCGCAACTGTAACATCCCAATTTCAGCAACCCTGATTAGTCATCCAGAATGCAAAAATTAGGGGGAACAAAAACTTTTTCTTACTAAGTGTTGTAGTGTCTGCTTGTTATTTGCTTATGCTTATGCATCTGAATGTATAACATATGATATATTCCCAACCTAACCATCAATTGAAAAAAACTAGTTAACAGAACTGTCTTGCCTCATTTTACATATTCCCAAATGTTCTGGCATTTCAAAAGCTTGAGCCAAGGTGCCTTTGCAACCCTAACAATTTTAGTAGGTTCTGTTGACAAAATTATGGAGATCTATATGATATAATCTCCTTATGTTTTCAAGACAGACTTTCCACTTCTCTTACCTCTAGTTTTCTCTAAAAACCTTTTATAAAGCTTTTGATTTCTACTATTGGTAGAGATACCAAGGACCCTCGCCTCATTCAAACGCCAACAATTCAAAATACCCAACCTTACCTCAAGATAGGTTTGATGGTAACCCTAGTAATAGCCTGAGTTGCTTGTTAAGATGAATCGCCTTGATCTGCTATCTGATGAATTGCCTTGATCTATTGTCTGACTTGTTTGCTTAGGAATTAGTATGATCTACCCAAGGAGCTCATAATCTAGCATCTATCTAATCCAAGAGTGCCAACCCTAAACCAGTTAATCAAGCTGGATCTGATCTCTAGCCACTAGGTGCTCACCTAAAACCCTTAACCAGATCAATTCTGAACTAATCCATTCTAGAAGTTTCCAAGTCAATGAAGACCAATATCAAGCATTGGACTTTCCTCCTCAATATATGATTCATCACCATCTACTTGATGATGATTTTCAGCCTTGCATCCTCTCAAAATCATCACCTCTTATATTCTAGTCAAAATCCTCAAAACTGCAAATTTTTGCCAAGTCTAGAAAACTGTTTCAACATCACTTCTAGAATGCCCCTCTTCCTCAACCCATGTGCATTTTTGGTAATTCACTTGAACCATATTGTAGACCATCATAAGAACTACCAAGGCCCACTCTTGAACTCGGATAGATCACCTTTTAAACCACTTGTTCTTTATGGTTTTGTAGGCAAGAAAATAACTTTTTCTGTAAATCTTATCAACTAGCCTCCTTGGTCAGAAGCTCACACCTTCATCCTATACTCTTTGGACCAAATATTTGCATGGTTGTGTTGTACTCATAAAGAGATCTAGAAATACATATCTCACTTGTTCCAAATGGATCTTTGTTCTTCAAAAACCCATGATGACCCACAAGTATAGGGGGTGTATCGCAGTATTTTCGAGGGAAGTGAAACCCAATTTATTGATTCGACATAAGGGGGACCAAAGAATATTTATAAGCCTTAACAACCGAGTTGTCAATTCAGCTGCACCTGGAAACAATCTTGCTCACAGCAGTTTATCAGTAGTAATAGTTTTGTAATAGGAATAGTAAAGTAGCAGCAGTAGTAAAGTAAAGACAGTAGTAACAATAGCAGTAAACAGTAGGATTCGAGTGCGGTAGGCATAGGGATGGATGGACGGGCGTTGCATGGACAAGACAATTCACATAGCAATTAGAACATAGGGCAATGGCAGATAAATAAGATAAAGCATCCAAGTACTAGATAATCCTAGGCATGTGTTCCATATATAGTCATACGTGCTCGCAATGAGAACTTGCACAACATCTTTTGTCCTGCCAGCCCGTTTGCAGCAAGGGCCTCAAGGGAACTACTGGCAATTAAGGTTCTCCTTTTAATAGAGCACCGAAGCAAAGCATTAACACTCCGTGAACACATGTGATCCTCACATCAAAGCCATTCCCTCCGGTTATCCCGATTTCGGTCACTTCGGGGCCATTGGTTCCGGACAATAACATGTGTATTCAACTTGTAGGTAAGACCATAAACAATACTATCATAATGAATCAATAACATGTTCAACTCTGAAATCATGGCACTCAGGCCCTAGTGACAAGAATTAAGCATAACAAGTCGCAACAAAGTTATAAAGCACTAATAAAAGATACTAGGCACCATGCCCTAACAATCTGATGCCATTACATGAATGATCTCATCCAATCCCTACCATCCCTATAGTGTACAGCGGGGGATTACTCACTCATAGATGGGGGAAACATGGATGGTCGATGGATAAGCGATGGTGATGATGATGGCGATGATCTCCTCCAATTCCCCGTCCCGGCAGGGTGCCAGAACGGAGTTTCTATTGCTGTTTCGTGGAATCTGGTGGTGGTGGCAGAGCGGAACTCCTTCTGGAAAAACATCGACCCCCCCAGAGTTTTTAGGTCCGAAGGCTTCTTATTGGCGAAGAGGGAGACCGAGGGGGTGCCTGGGGGGGCCCACACCACCCCCTGGCATGGCCTGGCCTGGCCCGCATCACCAGGTGGTGTGGCCACCCCTGGCTCTTCTCTGCCTCGTATTCTGGCTCCTAGAGTCTTCGGGTGAAATAGGATTTTTGGCATATTTTCCGGGATTTTTCCTGATAGTTGATTTTCTGCACAAAAAGTAGACACCAAGGCAATTCTGCTGAAAACATCGTTAGTCCGCGTTAGTTGCATCCAAATCACACAAGTTTAGAGGAGAAACAATAGCAGAAGTGTTCGGGAAAGTAGATACGTTTTGGACGTATCAACTCCCCCCAAGCTTAGCTTATTGCTTGTCCTCAAGCAATTCAGTTGAAAACTGAGTGCGATAACAGAACTTTCACGAACACACTTGCTTTATATGATGTAAATATTCTCAGCAATGTGATCAACTACTTAGACAGTTCATAATAAAGAGTATGCAACTAAGTTTACTTAATAGGCATTGCAAGCTATGAAGATATTCCAACTCAAAAATAATAAGTAGCATGAAGCATAAACATAAGCAACATTACAATGCTCATAAAAAGGTATGATAGAGTGGTATCTCGCTTGCCTTTGATTATGAATGTCAAGGCACCTCTGAAGTTCAAGTGATGACTAGAAGTAAAGATATCAAAGATATAAGCATCAAAGTCATAACACAAATAATCAAGTAATGGGACAAGCACAAAGAATGACAACTACGCTCTCAAGAAGGTGCTCAAAGAATATATGGAGACTCAACAAGTAAAGGAAATTTTTTTGAATAATTTTGAAAGGCTTCCAATGCTTAAAGTATGATACTCATTAGCTTTGAGCTCTCACTGCCCCTATCATAAGCATCTTTAATGTGGTTAAGGTGAAAGTGAGGTCCAATCTTAGTTATATGCTTGACAGACTATAAACTGAAAATCCTATGTCCCTTGAGTACGAGGGCCGCTCCTCATGCTACTCAACTTTAGTTATCGGTAAGTTCTTGTCATCGTAAATATGTGCATATCATAGAGAACCGCCAACGGGGTACCCCTTGCCCGATGATACGGAAGAATCCCCATATCAAAATGACAAGGCAAGAAGACAATGAGTATCTCAGCAATCTTCTTATTTACCATGGGAAAATGGTGCTTCTTTCTCTCTTTCCTCTTTTCATAAATCTCTTTTTTTCTTTTTCTCAATAGCTATCTCTCTTTTTTTATAAGAAGAATGCTTCATAGATATCATTATGGTTACGCTGCAGGTTTGCACCATGTCAGCATGGATTAAACCAGCGGCCCCGGCGTTTCTCTAACACACATACATAACTACATGGACTTACAAGCTCCCCTTTTATTTAAAACTGACGACATCCGCAAACAAAAGAGCAAGGTATCTTAAAATTGTTGAAAGCGTTCCCCGTGACAACACGATTCTGCTAATCCCCAGCCTATAATTTGCAAGCATATAACTTTGATGGAGAGTCACAATGGTTCAGATTTATTAAGTGCAGGAAATAAAGTGTGCCGTCAAGTTCGTGAGAGCTTTACTAACTAACTTTCTCATAACAAGCAAACATTTTATTCGGAAGAAAACAAGGCATATTGAATATGCACGGAAGTAGCAAATGATGCTAATAGGTAGGTATGGTGGACACTTTGGCAATATTTGGTTTAAGGGAGTTGGAAACATGAGTAAAACACTCAGTGGAAGTGAAGGCTAGCAATAGTAAGGGAGCGACAAACAAGAGAGCAATAGCTGTCATAATCATGCTTGCAACAAAACAGGACTACTCATGGCATGATGGTGATTCAAGATCCTCAAGGAAAAATAATTCATCGAGGGTTAACTGATTATTTCAGTCATGTGTATACATGAGCATGTGCCAAGTCAATTCAAATGAAACATTCAGAGGAGGATACCACAGAGTCATACCAAGTTATGAATAGAATAATGCAAGCAAACATCGATAAGACATGCTACAAACTATTAGCAAGCTCGAGCTAATCATACGAAAGCAAGAACTACTAAGCATCCAAAGATAACATACACCTTACACGAACAGACTAAGCATGCCCACAGTGCTGAGTATATGTACAAAAATGAAAACAAATAGAGTTCGTTACCAGCCTCTTACCACGCCTCAAGTTGTCATTAATCCTCATTATTGCTCTTCACTTGTGTGGCTTGAATAATAATATGAAACCAATATCCACAGAGGACTGACAAATATCCACTGAGGAATGATGAACCCTATAGCAAACTCACAAAACCAAAGAAGAACGACAAATATTTTTGGTGTTTTCAATTTTTTAAACAAGAACCAAAGGGGAAAAAAAGCAAAATATTTTTGGGTTTTTCGAATAGTTCAAACAAAGCAAAAAGAGAAAAACAAACCAAGGAAAAAAGAAGTAGAAGCAAACCAAAGAGAAGCAACAGAAATATTTTTGGTCTTTTTGTGTTTTAGAAAGCAAATCAAAGAGAGAACGAAAACTAAAAAGAGAGTGAAACATGAATATACAAAGTATCGACGCAACATGATATGGAGATGAGTGTGATGCCAGCGTACCTCCCCCCAAGCTTAGGCTTTTGGCCTAAGTGGGTATCAATCCATGGGTTCCAAGCAGGCAGATCTTGATAAGAATGGTCGTAGTTGGGCCCATGGGAAGAAGAAGAAGCTCCCCAATCATAAGCAGGCTGCTGATATGAAGAATCTCCCTCATTCGAGGGCTGGATCGAATCATCCGTTACCTCCCTTCTAGTGTCCTTCTCCTGTTGGGAGAGCTCTCCCAAGTATGTGTCAAGCTCCTCCTCAGTGAGGGACAATCCTTCCCTGTTACCAAGGTTAAACAAAACAGGTGCAGGCAAAAGAACAACACGCTCGGACTTGCTCTTTCTCCAACCAGCTTTGAGAAAGGTTATTTCATAAGATAACTCACTCATACTAGCCCACGAGGAAACAAATTTATGCTGTATCATGAAATTAAGATCAAGCCTCTCTATGGGAAACTTTAGGTCTAGATGATGAGGCACTAAACCATGCAATGCTAGTAAACAAGAAGCAATGAGGCCTCCACAAATTCCACCTTTCTCATGGTTAGCAGCAAGACGGAAAGCTATCAAAGCCCCTAAGTTGTAAGACCTATCTCGTTTAAGAGCAGCAAAGATAAATGCTATATCATATGAAGATAACTTATTGGCAGTTTTCCTAGCAAGAACACACTTGGCAACAAAGTAGGCAAAGTAATGATTAGAGGGAAGGTGAATGTTACAGATTTTCCCATTCTCTTTCGAGAAGCTGCTCCCTTGGCAAATTTCTGCGTATAAATCCATGAGTGGTTTAGGTCACTCCTTAATCCTTCTGCATGATCCCCATTGAGGTACCTTAATAGCTGCACAAAAATCGTCAACAGAAAGATCGACAGCAATATTGTAAATTTTGTAATGGACCATGGGGTTAGGCAAAGAGTAACTAAATTGGAAGTCCTGCACCACAAACATGGTTAGCTTCACAAATTGACAAGGTTCATCTTCCAAAAAGTGCTCTAACCCTGCATTAGAAACCAAAGTGTGGAAGTCTTGGAGAATTCCTGCAATTCTCATGAACTCAAAACATGGGTAAATGGAGGGAAAAACTTCCTCCTCCTGGTGGACCTTCATGATCTCAGGCACCCATAGTTCATGTTGGTTTAGGTGGTGCTCACTCATCTTCTATTCTGAAATTTAAACACCTATTAAACAAGTGATTGCAAAGTGAATATAATGAAGGATTCTACTCATAGGGACTTGTAAGAGGTCTAAACATGCATCAAAACTATATCTCTAAGCATCAAACAAGCTTACAAACTCTCATAACCTATCACCTACAGAAGCAAAATATTGAAGATATAATCCACCAAACACAAATCTACTTGGACAAGGAGAGGAGTCACATACTAAGGAACTAGTGCTCCAAATTTCAGCAAGAAAGATGGGCTGAGCAAGGAGATCAAAAAAATCGAGAGCAAGCACAGCAAGAACGCGATTTTGAGCAATGAACTGGAGCTTTCTCGGGAGAGAGAAGAAAGTGGCAGGTGAGAGAGTTAGTGGGGGGGCAGGGGTGGCCCACACCAGGGCATGGCGCCACCCAGGGCAGGCCACGCCACCAGGTGGTGTGCCTGCCTGGTGGGTCCCCCTGGTACCTCCCAGGTACTCCTCTGCCCCTTTTTTCACGTAAAAATTTAATATGAATTTTCTGGAATTTTTCGAGACACTTTATTTTTGGGCATTTTCAGGCATAGAAGAATGATTTTCTGATAGACAGTTTTTTTTGGAAACATGATGCAAGGACAAAACAAAGCTAGAACTACACAAGTTCTAAGACACTCTAACATGCAAGCAACTAACAACAAAAATGAAACTAAACGAAAGCAAAAACTAAAATGGATAGAATAGAAGTACACGGAAATAATCATAGTGAAAACATTTTTTTGTTCAATGAAATCCTTTTGTTAACAAGGTTGATCAGGTGTTGCTACCAAAACAATTCCATATGAGAAAAAACTTTGTATTCCACTAATGATTATGTTAAATCAACCTTGATAGCAATGGTCCCAATCATAATAGTTTCAAATTTTTCTCTTGGTATGGGACAATATATTTCTCCAACTTGAATGCCCTCAACATGTTCAATTGAATTCAAACCATAAGTTCTTTCAACCTTCTTGGGGAAATAGACAATATGTTCCTCGTCATTCACATTGAAAGTCACCTTTCCTTGATTACAATTAATAACAGCTCCTACAGTATTAATAAAAGGTCTCCCAAGAATAATAGACATATTATCATCTTCAGCCATTTCAGGCACAACAAAACAGTTAATATCAAGAAATTATGAGCCACTTGAACAGGTACATCCTCACATATACCAACATGAATAGTGGTAGATTTATCAGCCATTTGCAAAGATATATCAGTTGGTATGAATTTTTCTAGTTGAAGCGTCTTATAGAGAGAGAAAGGCATAACACTGACTCCATCTCCCAAATCACACAAAGTAGTTCTAACATAACTATTCTTAATAGAGAAAGGGATAGTTGGAATCCCTGGGTCTCCAAGTTTCTTAGGAACCTTACCATTGAAGTAATAATTAGAAAGTAAAGTAGAAATTTCTTCATTAGGGATCTTCCTTTTATTTGAGACAATATCCTTCATATACTTTGAGTAAGGAGGCAATTTAATAGCATAAGTCAAAGGAATTTCCAAGAATAAAGGTTTCATCCACTCACAAAACTTATTATAGTGTTCATCTTCCTTTGACTTGTGTTTCTTATCAGGGAAAGGCATAGGTTTTTGGACCCAAGGTTCTCTTTCACTACCATGTCTTTGGTGTATTTAGTATTCTTAGTGTGGTTTTCAGGTTCTTCCTCAACTTTCTCTTCATTAGGAGCTTCATTTCCTTCATTACCACTTTCAGTTTCAGCATTAGAGATAGATATACTATTAGGATCTAAAGGAGGTTCAGAGGGTTCTACAATAGTTTTATGTTTCTTTTTCCTTTTCTTACGAGTAGAACCACTATTTTCAACTTGTTGAGAATCCTGCTCAATTCTTTTGGGATGCCCCTCAGGATATAGAGGATCCTGGGTAGCAGCGACACTTCTAGTTCTAATTTCATAAGCACGTTTTTATTTTGCAACATTAACTAGCAAGTCGTTTTGCACTTTAACGAGTTGATCTATTTGAGTTTGAACCATTTAAAAGTGTTTAACTATCATTTTAACATCATTAGTGGTTCTTTCCACAATATCTTTCAACTCAACAATAGATCTAGTGTTTTCCATTAGATGATTTTGCACCCTTTTATTAAAATTATCTTCCTTAACAATAAAGATATTGAATTCTTCTAAGCATTGATCAGGAGGTTTAGAGTAAGGGATATCACCTTCATCAAAGTGTTGGAGAGAGTGTACCTCAATAGTGGGTGAGTAGGGAATAGGCTTACATAATTCTTCTATAGGAGGTAAATTCTTGACATCTGCAGCTTTAATTCCCTTCTCCTTAAGACATTTCTTAGCTTCCTTCATCACTTCAGCATTTAATTCCATAACTCCCCCCTTCTTTGATGTTGGAATAGGCACAGGAATAGTAGGTTCAGGTACAATTACTTCAGGTATAGCTGGTTCAGGAGGATTCTAATCTTCATAGTTCTTGCTTATTTTAGCCATTAATTCCTTAGCTTCCTTAGGAGTCCTATTCCTGAAAACACAATCAGCACAACTATCTAGGTATGTCCTAGATTCTTCGGTTAGTCCATTATAAAATATATCAAGAAGGTCATTCTTAGGTAATGGACTTCTAGCTTGTGCATGAATCAAAGAACAAAACCTTGCCCAAGAATTAGGCAATACCTCTTTTTCTCCTTGTTTAAAATCAAAAAGTTATTGCAAAATAGCATGTCTAGCACTAGGAGGAAAATATTTCTGCAGGAAAGTACTAATCAAGCACTCAGGGCTATCAATAGATCCAGGAGGTAAATTACTAAACCAAGTTTTAGCTTCTCCTTTTAATGAAAAGGGGAAAATCTTAGCAACAAAGTAAGTTCGCATCTTAATATCATCAGAAAACAAGCCACTCATGGTAGAAAGTTCATTTATATGTGCTACTTCACTTTCATTCTTAGTTCCACAAAAAGGTTCTTTCTCGACAATAGCTATGTAAGATAGATCGAGAGAGAAATCATAATCTTCATCTATAGTGTTTATGGGAGAAGCAACAAACTTAGCAATAGGAGACAATTTGGGTCTAATAGTACGCCTCTCAAGGAGACTCTTAGAAGCGCTCCTATCATGGGTGTTTTTACATTCTTTAATAAATTCATCGGTCATCTCAACATAACCATCTTCAATATCATAACTTTCACTAGACTCACGTGAACTAACAGGTGTGGTAGTGTCTTCATTAGGAGTTTCGGTATTTCCAGCTATAGTTCTAGCAATCGGAGCATCTAGGAAAGGACCTAATGAACCACTCTTATCAAGCACAGTAGAAGCAGCATCACAAGCATCAGAAGTTTCAGATTCAGCAGTAGTAGCAGTGTGTGTAGCATGTGTATGTGGTGGTGTAACGAGCTTACTTAAAACAGATGGTGAATCAAGAGCAGCAGAGGTGTTCAGAACCGTACCTCTTCTTGTAGTGGATGGTAAAATAGGAAACTTGCCATCACGAGACTTACCCATGATGGATGGATAGCAGCGAACAATAGAGAATCCAAGTGAACTTGATAAATAAAGCTATGCTCCCCGGCAACGGCGCCAGAAAATAGTCTTGATGACCCACAAGTATAGGGGGTGTATCGCAGTATTTTCAAGGGAAGTGAAACCCAATTTATTGATTTGACACAAGGGGAGCCAAAGAATATTTATAAGCCTTACAAACTGAGTTGTCAATTCAGCTGCACCTAGAAACAATCTTGCTCACAGCAGTTTATCAGTAGCAACAGTTTTGTAATAGGAATAGTAAAGTAGCAGCAGTAGTAAAGTAAAGACATGAGTAACAATAGCAGTAAACATTAGGATTCGAGTGCGGTAGGCATAGGGATGGATGGACGGGCATTGCATGGACAAGACAATTCACATAGCAATCATAACACAGGGCAATTGCAGATAAATAAGATAAAGCATCCAAGTACTAGATAATCCTAGGCATGTGTTCCATATATAGTCATACGTGCTCGCAATGAGAACTTGCACAACATCTTTTGTCTTGCCAGCCCGTTTGCAGCAGGGCCTCAAGGGAACTACTGGCAATTAAGGTGCTCCTTTTAATAGAGCACCGGAGCAAAGCATTAACACTCCGTGAACACATGTGATCCTCACATCAAAGCCATTCCCTCCGGTTATCCTGATTTTTGTCACTTCAGGGCCATTGGTTACGGACAACAACGTGTGTATACAACTTGTAGGTAAGACCATAGAAAATTCTATCATAATGAATCAATAACATGTTCAGATCTGAAATCATGGCACTCAGGCCCTAGTGACAAGAATTAAGCATAACAAGTCGCAACAAAGTCATAAAGCACTAATAAAAGATACTAGGCACCATGCCCTAACAATCTGATGCCATTACATGAACTATCTCATCCAATCCCTACCATCCCCATAGCCTACAATGGGGGATTACTCACTCATATATGGGGGAAACATGGATGGTCAATGGAGATGCGATGGTGATGATGATGGCAATGATCTCCTCCAATTCCCCGTCCCGGCAGGGTGCTAGAACAGAGTTTCTGGTGCTTTTTCATGTAATCTGGTGGTGGCGGCGGAGCGGAACTCCTTATGGAAAAACGTCAAACCCCCCGGAGTTTTTAGGTCAGAAGGCTTCTTATAGGCGAAGAGGGAGACCGATGCGGTGCCTGGGGGGCCCACACCACCCCCTGGCGCGGCCTGGCCTAGCCCGCGCCACCAGGTGGTGTGGCCACCCCTGGATCTTCTGCATCTTTTATTCTGGCTCCTGGAGTCTTCGGGTGAAATAGGATTTTTGGCATATTTTCCGGGATTTTTCGTGATAGTTGATTTTCTGCACAAAAAGTAGACACCAAGGAAATTCTGCTGAAAATAGCGTAAGTCCGCGTTAGTTGCATCCAAATCACACAAGTTTAGAGGAGAAACAATAGCAAAAGTGTTCGGGAAAGTAGATACGTTTTGGACATATCAACCCACAAGGTTTTAAAGCCTACTTGACAATCTGTTTTGGCACCATTATTTTATTCAGAGTTTGAAATCAATTCCTAGAGCACTCAAGCCCGATTAAGCTCAAATTCTTGTACCATGGTTATCTAGTCAACTTTTTCTATCCATCCATCTAACCCATGCCCCAAGGGGAGATCTGAGCTCCAAGATCCAACAAGGTTTTGAGGGTAATAAAATAACATTACCCTAGATCCTTAATCTCATGTTTTCCACCAAAATCAACTTTGATTATCAACACCCAAGGTTGAAAATGCTATCCACACCTTGTGTACCTCATCTAACTTGATTATAAAGATTTATCAAATATTACCCATAATTATTGGGGCTCAAAAACTATTTAATTCATTTAATGGGAAAAACCTCCAAAACTCCTTCCATAAAGGAAAGTTTGGATTTTGCCAAATCACTTCTCCAAATTTAGGCTCATATGAGGCTTATGTATCATACCTTATCTTCCCACTTCAAAAATAAATATTTGTGAACAGTTTTAATAATTCTTTTGCCTCTATTCTTAAATGGTAGAAACAAGAAAATAAATATCTTAAATACTTTTGTTCTTCAATACATCTTTGCGAAAATTATCCAATATGGGTATCCATATTTGGGACCATATCAAGCCAAAAACCATCCTTCTCCAATTCAAACATATCAAATCACATCCTGAAAACCATTTCTGCACTATTTGAATATGTGATATGAAGTGGACCAAATTGCATCCAATTATTCCCTAATAATTCATGGAGATGTACCTGGGCCATATCCACCTACCAACATCCTCACCTTAGCTTTCCAAGATCAAAAATCATGAGGTTCTTCATGATCATCAAAATGGCCAAAAATGGAGATATTCAAAACAATGATACAAAGTTAAATCAAAACCTTCTCAAACTTGTTCAATACTTCTCCACAATAACCATCACTCCTCCTCTGGTCGAAATCATTGTATCACCACTATAGCTCTTCCCTAGACCTTGTCTCTTATGTTTGGAGGATAAGTAAAGAGAGAGAGACAAGAACCACGTGGCATAGCTATTAAAAAACTTCCAGCAGCAACCCTACTCCCCTCTGTCCTGCTTCACGACCAGAACACACCAGCTTGACCCACTCCATCGCCCTTGTTGCCCTATACCTGGCCATCACCCCTCTAAAGCTTACACATGGACAAAGTCCACCATACACCCCTCCTCTCAAGTATACAAGCCCCCAGACCACCCTGCTACTCCTGGCACTCTCTTTTTCCCTCCCACAATTCCTCTTCTCCACCATAGAGCACCCCATCCCCCTCCTCTGTTCTCTTTCGTTGTGGACAAAGGAGAGATCTCCTCTCGGCCTCCTTAGAAGAGGTGAAGATGTCAGACAACCTCGACCTCCCCAGACCCCCTCCTTTGCTCGGTTGCACTTACCTGCATCTTATCTACTCCCCTGTTCCTTCCTTTTCCTCCCAGGTACACCGGAGCCGCCTCTGCATGTGAATGTCTGAGAAGAGCCTCTTCAGTGAGCTCGACTATCTAGGGCCCTATATCCCATGCATGCAGTACTCTGGCACTCCCAGACATCAACGCATATTAGCAGGATCCACTCTGCTAGCATGCATGCCTCCCCAAGCCTTCTCCGGCGAGCTCCCAAAGTTAGCCGTGTCGTGGATGCGAGCGAACCATCTCTGCACCTAAACCCACCATGTCGAGCCTCCCTGAGGTCATCAAGGAATGCCGCGTCGCCTCAGTCACTCCCCTGTCGTCCTCTTCCCTCTGGTAAGCCTCCATGCTCTCCTCCGTAGCTGCTAGGATTTCATCCCTGTTCTCCTGCGGCGGAAGGTAGGAGACGGCCGGGAGCTTTCCATCCCCACTTCATCGGATGGCCACTGAGCCTCCTTACGCCTTCGCCCCTCCACCTCTAGCATGCGGTCCTCGGCTGGCAGCTTCAAAGGCCGCCTCCAGCGCGCGTCGTCGTGCAAAGTGGGTCGAGTCCTCCCAAGCGGCCCGTTTCCGTCCAAATCCGGCACAATAACCTCTTTCTCCCTTTTTCTTTTAAAAATTCTTCCCAGATCTAGTTATCTAGCTGTTGGGATTAATTACCTAATAAATTGGAAAATGGTAGAATAGGCCCAGATAAAGTTTTTCACATGCACCCACAGATTTTCACTAACATGCAATACCAAAGTTGTGACCAAATACTATATTCACATTTGCTGGTAATTAAATTACCAAAGTGTATCCATTTCACTAAATAAGTCTTTTTGGGAATTTGGTAAACCCAAATTAGTTGAACCCAATGTTTCATGAAAGGTATTCTCAGCACCCTTCACATGGTTCCGGAATCATGCCAATTGGACCTATATTTGAATAGTAATAAAAATAACAAAAACCATTCTTATTTTACATTAGCAATTTCTCTAAACCAAACCATGGTATGTATATACCTACCTTAAATTCTCAGTGATGGGGTATCCCCATACCTAACTAAAAGTAGGAGCTCACTATTTATTGAGACTCTGTTGAATTTAATGAATTAAATACTTCTATATATGGTTTTATCACTAGATAATTCATTTCAGAAGTTTTACTAGTCCAAAATAGTGATTCAAATATCTACTGGAAGGTATTTGGAATACCTATCCACTATAATTAGTCGCATGTCATTTGGACATATGCAATAAATATGGTTAAAAAGACAAACTAACTACCGAACTGACTTTGGGAATTTCCCAACGGCATTATGCTAATTATATGGAAGTGATTCCAACTCTCAAAAATCACAAATTTACATATATACAAAACATTCTGAGGGAAAATTTATTTGAGCTACAGATATTTTATGGTGAATTATTCACCTAAACTAGAGTTTTTCCCACTAAAATAAGCATAACTAATTAAGGAAAATTGATAAAATTATGAAACAACTTTTGTTGGTCTTATTATTTTAAATCTGATCTGATGCTATCATCTTTGTACATTGATATCATACATACCCAATCCTTAGTTCAAAACCCCTTCATTAGGTAGTATGTGACAACTAAATCCTAAAGGAAATACACAAAGGCAATTAAAGTATTTCCAAATGATACTATCTCAATCTATCAAAACCTACTGAAGTGAGTAAGGTGTTGGATGTTTGTTTGTGGTATGGTATTGGTGATTGTATGCCTTGTATTGATTGTGCCCTTTGTTTTCTTGCATGTGATCCATATCGATGATAGATGTGATTATATCGGAGACCAGAAGAAGATGGTTATTATTGGTTATTATGGTATTCTAAGAAGAAGTCTAGGGACATATGTTGCCAGTTTGCTGATGTCAAGCAAGCCACCTTCTTGCTCATAAGCCTTGTCCTATGTTTTACTTATGCATGTTTTACTTGAGGGACATATGTTGCCAGTTTGTTGATCTCAAGCAAGCCACCTTCTTGCTCATAAGCCTTGTCCTATGTTTTACTTATGCATGTTTTACTTGCTTGATTATGAAAACTGCATCGCTTTAATATATGATGATCTGTATCGGGTAGTGGCTTGGATCCTCCAAACCATTACATATTTGTACTAATAAGTACAACCACTTTTATGACACCTACTTTCCCCTAGTTTTGTAACTGGTGTATAACATCATACCCCTTAGAGACCTTGTTTTAGCCGAGCAAAACTATAGGATGGGAAGTCCCCCGAAAAAGTTTTACAAAATGTTTATGGCAAAACCTTAGTGATTTTTGACCTACCAAGAGAGATTTAACAAAGAAAAATGTTTTGGTTTTTCAAATGATGCTAGAAAGGAGGAGGAGAAAATGTTTACAAAAACGCACCCGGTTGTTTTGCACCTTTAGCTATAACAACTAAACTCGTGCAACCACATTACCCCAGAATGGGACGGAGCTTAACTCAAGGTAGTTCGCTCTGATAAGGGAATTCCCATTGCTACATATGGGGGATCATCTACCTTAAAATCTGGGCTTACCTTTACAGAAAGGGTCAACTGTTATGTAGTCACCTGGAGGAAGCAGATTCACCCATGCGAGTGACCAGGCAAACTATGAGCCCTTCATTGAAAGTGCCCCCTCTAGGTCTGAGTGGGGTGCTCTGGTTGGTCCGTGGATCCAGACGTCCCGGTCTTGAGGGGAAGAACTCATATGGTAGGCCCGTGGTGGAGTGGACTTTCTGAGGGTTATGTTTCATTATCCGAATCCCGCATACTAGTGTATGATGATTCGTGGTGAACCGTGGCGGATGTATCGAATCTTGTGGGTAAAGTGTACAACCTCTGCAGAGTGTAAATCTATTCGAATAGCTGTGTCCGCGGTTATGGACGGTTGGAAAAACTACTGTAGAGCGGTGTTGGTTTCGTTTTCAAAAAGGATTTTAGAAAAACAAAATCTTTGGAAATGATTTGACCCTAGAATGGTCGGAAGGGAAGGAAAGTAGTTGGTCACGAGATGACCAGAAGGAAGAAACAAATGGGTGACCCAGTCCTAGTGTTTTCCAAAACATTTTCAAAAAGGTTTCCAAAATGTTTTACAAAAGTTTTCAACAAAGATATGTCAATGCTATATCTACAAGAGAAACTATTTGAGAAAAGAGTCTCTCTTGGACCCCTCCTACTACCATAGCCATATTACATATCCTCTTGTTATTATTACTCTCCTAAGGTCGTTTGCGAGTACACTCAAAGTACTCACTGGCATTGTCCCTGTCTATTAACTTGGTTAGGTATTGAGAAGAAGGTGAAGTTGACGACTATGCGAGCTAGGACGTTCTCCTAGTCGGTTGCCTGTAGGTTAAGGCATGGCTCGGGCTCTACGCTTGATGAAGTTCCGCTGATGTTGAGTTGATGTAGCCATAATGGCATGTAAGGTATGACATGTATCCTCTTAAGTATTGGATGTTTACTTTGATACTTGTCGGTTATGCGCCACGACTAACTGATCATGGGATTCTCAGAGGTTTAATCCGGGGGCCCCACAACAACTATATGGGCAGAATTTTTATTCTCGCCATATAGTTGGTCGTTAAACAATTAGTACTCAGGAAATAGTTTCGTCAAAGGCATCGATATCTATACGACGAAAACTATACGGGCAGGATTTTAATCCATGTTGTATAGTTGGTCGTTAAACTATCAGTACCTTTCGTGGACGGAAGGGGTGATGTCGAAACAACTATACGACCGTAGCTATATGGCAAGAATTTTTGTTCCCGCTGTATAGTTGGTCGTTAAACCTTTTGTGTCCACCAAAAATTTCCTGCTTCTCCAAGAATTCTTTATAATTCTGAAAGTTAAAGAAATATCAAGTTTTGATAGAAAAATAAAAGTTTAAATTTTCGACCAATTTTGGCCCTATCAATCTTCCTTCTTCTATGACTAGAGTTTCAAAATGTCCATATTATAACACAAGCTTATAAAAACTTTTAAAACTTACTCAAGCATTTACCTATCATGGGTTGCCTCTCATGAAGTGCTCTTTTATGGTCAATAGTTTGACCGTAGTGTTGATTATTTCATCTGGAGTCCATTTTCTTGAAGCTGCCATCCCTTTCATATTTTTGCTCAATCTACTCTTCTGGGGTGATCACTTCTATGGTCATTGCACTTATATCTTCTTTTGCTCGATAATGCTTCAACATTGTCCATTCACTACCCATGCAAGAGAGGGTGTCTTTCCCTTGAGCTTCACTGCTCCCGATGAATAAGCTTCTTCAACTATATAAGGTCCTTCCCACTTTGATCTGAGCTTGCCTGGAAACAACTTAACACGAGAATTATAGAGCAACAGTTTGTCTCTACTTTTAAAGACCTTATTCTCTATTTTTCTATCCTGCCATCTTTTCACTTTTTCCTTAAACAACCTAGCATTTTCAAAGGCCTCACTTCTAAACTCATCTAAAACATTAATATCTAATAGACGCTTCTCTCCTGCTGCTTTAAGATCATAATTTAGGTTCTTGATTTCCCAAAAAGCTTTGTGTTCCAATCCTAAAGGTAAATGGCATGCCTTACCGTACACCATCTTATAAGGTGTCATACCCATTGGATCTTTAAACACAGTACGATATTCCCATAGAGTATCATTTAGCTTGTATGACCAATCTTTCCTTGATTTGTCCACCGTCTTCTCGAGTATGGTCTTTATCTCTATTAGAGAGTTCCACTTGACCACTTGTTTTAGGATGATATGGTGAAGCAACATGGTGAGATACTCTGTATTTGCTAAGGATTTTCCGGAAAGTCCCTTTCATAAAATGAGAACCACTGTCAGTGATTAAAAATCTAGGAACTCCAAACCTGGGGAATATGATATCCTTGATCATCTTCATGGAGGTGGCTGCATCTGCATGACCTGTTGGAATAGCTTCAACCCATTTGGTAACATAATCAACATCAACAAGAATATGAGTATAACCATTTGATTCAATAAAAGGTCCCATGTAAGCCATTCCCCATACATTAAAGGGTTCTATTATGAGACTATAATTCATTGCCATTTCTTGTCTCCTACCTATATTACCTATTCCTTGGTAAGCATCGCAGTATTCCACATACCAGTGTGCGTCCTTCAGCAAGGTGGGCCAATAGAATCCGGATTGAAGTACCATTGTTGCAGTTCACTTACCTGCAAGATGTCCTCCATACGAACTGTCATGGCAAGCTTTCAATATTGCATTTCATGGTTAGGGACACACTTCTGAATCATTCCGTCAGGTCCATGATGATGTATATATGGGTCATCGCAAAAGTAATATTTCAGATCATTAAAGAATTTCAATCTTTGATTTCTTGTCATACTAGGAGGTATAAATTTTTGTGGGCTCCCCGGATCAACCATCCGAGAAATCTCTGTTATGCATATATCCACGTTCCCATGATCAGTTAGTCGTGGAACATAACCGAAAAGTATCATTACAGCATCCGAAAAATAACGAATTTACAAGACTCACATAAATGCCATTATGGCTACATCATCTTTAGCAGCGGAACAACATCACGCGCAGAGCCCAATCGTGCCTCAACCTATAGGCGACTGACTGGGAAGACGGCCTAGCTCGCTGGACGTCACCTTAATCTTCCGATGTTGAACCTCTGAAAGTCTGGCCAAGTAAATAGCCAGGGACAAAGCCATGAGTACTTTCTGAATGTACTCGCAAACCACCAGGATAAATGATATAAGGAAAATGCAATTCTGGTTGTGGCGAGATAGCTCTATCTGGGGTTGTTTCTGAACAGCCTAGACTACCTCTTGTAGTTATGGCATCTCCATATCTTTGTTGAAAAAGAGTTTTGAAACATGCCTCTATTTTATAATCCAATACATCTCCATATCTTTGTTGAAAAAGAGTTTTGAAAACAGTGTTGGGGTAGAAACCCTTTTTAAACCTCTTCGATCACCTCTGGTCAAACATGACTTTTAAACTCAAGTTCCCCCGGAACCTTCATACTTTCATCCAACCTTTCCAAACAAATACCGTTTGGGTACTCCTAGCCATCACATTTACAACCGTCCTTGACCATGGACACGGCTATTCGAATAGATTATACTCTGCAGAGTTTCCACACTTTCCCCACAAGAATCAATACATCCGCCGGGATACAACCACGGCCCACTACCACTGTAGATGGGGGTCCGGATAATCAAACCTAACCTTTCGTTTGTCGACCCTAGCAAAGGCTGCTTTTCCTTTTGGGTTTGTTCTCCCCGACAACGAGTATGTGGCTCCCAGCCATAGTCATGCCTTCCGTACACGCGTATACCTAAGCCGCAACTTGGCGTATACCTTAACTTGGTGACTCCACTTCCTTCCGTACCACCTAGTCATACCGTCCGCGGGAGACCCAATTGTTGCACCGGCACTCGTGCCAAGACAGGCTCACTCTTGCCGAAGCAAGCTACAGGCTCCAGATCTTAGATATTTTAGCGCCTGCCCGGAATTCAAGGGATCTCTCCGTATAAGCATGGTACAAGCTACCTCGGCTAATGTAGACAAACTACGAGTTAATCCCCAGCACCTGGGGTAATGTGATTGCATTGATAAAATTGTTCTGGTAAAGGCGTAGAACATACCTTCACTTTCTCATTTCTCATCATCATCATTTCTTTTGCTAGAACATCCACTGGGAATGATGGCCCTTCCCAAGGGTTTTACAAAATAGTTTTTGAAACATTTGTAGTAGGGTAAATCCCAAAATAGTTCATTATCTCAAAGCCGGGGCTTTCAAAGAGGTAGGATGCTAACCATCATACTCTCGGTCTAAAGGGGGTAACATGGTAGGTATGATAGGGTGGTGCCACGAGGGGCACAAGGTCATAACTTGGAGGAGCCAAGTTATTAGCGTAGTATTTATAAAATAAGACATGCAGATAAATAATGCAATTTATAAAGGAGATACAAGGCAGGTATTAGAAGAATAGGACAAGTATCAGAATTCGGGAAAGGTGGATTGCCTGTGATCAGCAATGAGTCCCTAGACTTCCTTAGATAACCAAGAATACCCAACAATTAATAATAAGAAGTCCCTTCCTTCTTGTCGTCAAACACTCACACTATCGCCGTCATCGGGTATACATGCAAGAAGACAATACCACAATCAATACAAGGCAAACATGCATCCAACCATACATCAAACAACATAAGGGAAATTACTTAACTTAGTAGTTTTCGGAGGAGATGGGTATTGATAGTGGAAATACTAGATTTTCATATAGGTGTTTTTCCCTTGGAAGATAGTTGTCTAGGATATAAACCAAGGTATTGTGGTGGAGAATTGAGGTTTGTAGGATATCAAGGTGCATCAATGGTATCCTCAGATAGGTCTTGAGAAAACAAGACCAACACAAGTGGTTTCACTAGATTATCAATTACCTAGATTTAGTTATGCTTTTTATAGTGGAATAAACTCTAGTGATTAAGTAGTGTTTATCTGGAGGCCCAAAAATTATTTCCTTGAGTGCTTAATTAGTGTTTGATATACTGAACCACATAGAGTTGTAATCAAGTCTAAACAATTACCAGAATGCCCTCAGGAAATTCCCAAAGGCAGTTATGTCTGGTTTTTCTCTTTTTCACCAGATTAATTCTATAGAAGCTCTGGAGTTGATTCCAAGGGCATGTGGTAGAAATTTAGAATACCTTTATGTAGGTATTGGATTAACTCTTTTTGAAGTTGTCAAACTCCTCGAGTCATTTATTTAGTGAACAATGGGTACACATAATAGATTAATTCACTAAAATTCAACCAGAGCTCAATAAAATCTGAGCTGCTGGGGTTTGGTAGATTCTGATATTAGGGTGTACTGGGAGGTGGAACCAGGTCAATACCACATATGGTTTGACCTAGAGAAATTACCAAAGGCAGATAATGGCTGTTTTTATTATTTTTGCTAAGGGCACACTACTGTTCACCTTGGCATCATACCTATGCTAGATGGCAGGTATTTCATATACCTTCCAGCAGAGCCTTGGTTCTCCTCAAATGGAGATATAAAACTGTCTGTGGAAATTATTTAGTGCATAGGACCATTTTTCAGTGGATTAATTTCCAAGGAATAGAAAAATTACTTTTGGAAAGGGACCAGTTCTGCATGTTGCATAAAACATGAAGGAACCCTTAGAAATTTGGACTAGACAAAATATTGGGATTTCCATTTTTATTTGGATTTAATCCTAGCAGGAGATTTTTTGGAATTAATTGATCTGCTAAAAAGAAAAGGAGGAAATGCGGCAGTGGGCCGGATCTGGCGACCGTGAGCCGTCCAGCAACGAAGTCGGCCCACCCGGCTTCTCTCAGCGCAGGAGGAGATGGTTTCGAACCTGACGAGCGGGGCCCGTCTACTAGTGGGGGTGGAAGGGCGGACGGTTCTGGAGGGACGAGGGTCATTCGTTTAAAGGGCGATGGACGACCCTGGCTCGTCCTCTTCCTCTCGACGCCGGTGGCGGGAGCTAACCCAAGCTGAGGGAGAAATGCGGCAAGGAGGCTCACCGGGGTGCGGGAGGGCTGTCGGGGATGTGCTGGGGCGACGCGGTGACCGGAGACGACCTTGGTGAGGGGCGGAAGGGCCCCATTTGATGCAGAGGGCGATGGCTCCGAGCTCGTCTACGGCGGCGCCTGGGAGGAATCTATAAGAAAGGAGAGGCCAGGTCAGATGCTGGGGAAGGAGGGGAGCTCGTCCAAGTATCATGCAGAGGAAGAAGCAGAGGGGAGTGGAGGTCTTGCTCGATTTTTGTAGAGGACCCGAGGCTCTTCTTCCTCCTTATCTTGAGCAGAACTAAGCCAGGGAGGAGGAGAGGGGGCTCGTGGGAAGTAAGTGGAGTGGTAAGGGGAGAAATGAGGGCCATGGGCTGGCTGAGGGTGGCCTCTGCCCTTTATACCAAGGAGGAGAGGTAGATGGTGAGAATGTCTCTTTTGGAGATGGGGGAGGGGGAATGCTGGCCAGGGATTGGATGAGAGGGCGGTGGGGAGGGGTAAGAATGGGTTTTGGTCGGGCTGAGAGAGTTGTGCCAGCTGGGTAATTAATTGTGGCAACTCTTGTAAGATTTGGGGTTGTCTCTCTCTCTCTACTAGTACAAGGGTAAAATGGGCAAGGGTAGGGGTGGAGCTACAATGCTCATGACCAGGGGAGTGTCCTGGTGCTGAGGAGCTGCATTGAGCAAGTGTTGATGAGAGTTGGAGGTGGTTTGAGTAGTGGTTTGAGTAGTGGCCTCTGCCCTTTATACCAACGAGTATTGAAATTACAACAAGATCAACATGGATGAGATGAGATGGATGGAGATGGTGATGGTGCAGCGGTTGATGAAGATGGAGATCGATGCCTTGGCCTCCCAGATCTGCGTAGGGTGAATATGGATCCCTTGGGCAAGTTCCCTGTCTAGATGGCTTCTAGAGGTGAGGTTTTTGCAATTTCTCGTTGTTCTATATGTCGTCTCTCTGATCCAGTTGCACAGGGTGAAACTATTTGAAGAGGCGGAGGTAGCGCCAACTATACGACCAGAACCATACGGCTGGAAAAAGTATTCTGGTCGTATAGTTGGTTGTTGAACCGTCTGTGTACCTCGACTGCTTTGGATTTTCTTCTGGTATTATTGATATTTCCAAAATAAGCAATTTACGTTGTTTTTTACTCCTTTTCTCACCAATAAAACTGCTCCAAGAATTGTGTCCATTGGATCCATCATATGTCCTGATCCTGGTTGAAACAGACATAAAATGTGCGCGCGAGCACCGTAAAATACCAAGATCATACATCTACAATGCAAAATAATAATATAAAACATGATGCAAATATGCACTCATCATGATGCATACACAAAGATGTTATCATATGATGATAAAGTATTAATGTCAATCAAGGTGATATTAGTAAGTTGCAAAGGATTTGGGACTGTAAAGTACAGACCCAAGACTCAACCTCTTCCGTGAGCAAGCATGTTCAAGGTACCGGGATATATGGTGCCAATGATTAAGAACAAATGCAGCTAGTTTATTTGTACTCTAGTGCAAGTGGGAGACTGTTGAAAATATGACAAATAATAATAAGGATTATTATCATATTTCATAAAGTTTATGATTATTTTTATATCATGCTATAACTGTATTGAAAGGAAACGTCAATACACGTGTGATATTTAAACAACCAGGGGTTCCCGGTGAAACTCTAGTCACTGGTTCATTGGTCAAGAGATGATCAAGGTTTCCTGATCATGTGGCATTTATGCTAGTTGGAAATAGAGTCAACTCATTATGAGAATGAGATGATGAACCAACACCCAACCTAAACATCATGACCTGATCATGTCATGAAGTTCAAGTTACGATGATTAGAATAGACCTCGTAGACTATTCCTTAGACCGTGAGACTATATCAATCACTATCTCTTGAGAATGCTTAGATAGCATCAAACGTCACTTATGACAGAGTGATCATAAAGGTGTGTTCATGTATTCGGAGGAACCGTAGAGGCAATATATGTCAAGAGCGAGATTTGTCCATCCGCCTGATGGAAAGATACTCAAGGGCCCACTAGGAGAAGTTGTATCCAATAGTTGTGAAGCGTGTGATTTGATCACAGGGATATCACTTGTCGAAACGAGTCAAGTAACATTGTTTGTTAACGATATTGAAGATGTCATGGTGATGTCATTGATCAGATCTCGGGCAATGCAAGTATCAAGAGGCAAAAGGAATAAGACATGACTGTCCCGGTTCAAATGAGGAAAGATCTTCGTGGAATGCACAGGGGTCACAAGGTCATCCAGGTCCCTCTATCGATCATTGGTCCAGGAGTTTCCTTACCATATCTGGAGTGTTCCCCAACCATAGGGTATCACGCTTAAGGGATTGATGCTACTTAGAGAGTGCTTACAAGATCAATAAAATCACCGAATAAGAGAAGAGAGAAAACCGAAAGGGTTTTGGTAAGTCCGGAGGATGTCCGGAGTGGAGGTGTTCCATAGCCATGGAGATTGAATAATATGTTAACTATTGTTAACTATTGATTTAATCATTTATTCATATTTATTTAATAAAAGAATAATCATTTAAAGGTCAAAAAGGCTTAATGGGCCAATTCCGGAGGGAGAAGGGCCCATGAGGGAAAGGCAAGAGGAGAGAAGGGGAAGGGAGTGGCCGGATGGGCCTAGCCCCCCCTGCGCAGGGCTCACCAGGGCGGGTCGGCGGGTGCCCCCCCTGTCCCCTCGTTTAGTCCCACCCCGGGACTTTGGGGGAGATAGTACCTCCCCTTCCCCTATATATAGTGGGCTATTTTAACTAGAAAATACACACAATATTCAATAAAAGGTTTCATCACTTTTGGGGAGACCTCCAATTGATATTTCTCTCTCTCTCTGTCTTTCTCTCTCTCCCGTGACCGTGGTCCCAAGTTTGGACTGCGCGAACGAGAGATATCTTCACCACGGAGCATCGTCGCGCTGCGGGATTTGGATCCAGGAGCTCTACTTCCACAACTGCTACTGGATCAAGGAAGGGGGAGTCATTGCCAGACACCGGATGTGTGTAACTCCCCACGAGGTGTCAAAACTTTCCATAGGCATCAATGGCATAGATTATGGAATAGAATATGACACAGAAACATAAGACTTAGAGGCTAGGACTTATACATGAGAAACTAGAATAAGTTAGATAAGCCAAGCAACATAGAACTTTACTAAATAAGTTGTTGAGCTCAAATGGTACTAAATGTAGTGGTTCCATTGATCTTAAAGCTAGTTAGTTTTAATTTAAATTCAAATGTGAATCCTAATTGGATCAAGGAGGATCTCAAAGATTTTTACACTATTGTCTTGTGATATGAATAAATGAGAATTTTGACCCACTATGTTTCTATTATACCATTCTGAGGGATGTAATATTTACTACATCGTGTTTCTTGAGTGTTATGTCAATGACTTGCACACTACAAGTTGCGGGGATGTGTTGGGCACCGTCGCCGCCTACCGCACAAACCCTTATGAGACAAAGGAAATTGAATGACAAAATTCAAGTACGTCTCTCCAAAGGAATGATCTGAGAAAGCCTAAGCATATGCATGGTTCATGTGATTCTTGTTCCAAATATGAATGATACTTTATGCATCTTATTTATTACCTTCCCATAAATTCCATTACGGTGTGCTATCATCATCCCATACCTAGACTCGACGATTTTCTTGATGAGCTTAGCGGAGCCACTATATTTTTGTAAATTGATATTTGTAGTGGTTACCACCAAATCCGCATGTTTATTGATGATGAATGGAAACCATATTCAAGACCAATCTTGGTTCTATGAGTGGTTGGTTATGACATTTGTATTATCGAATGCTCCATCTTTCATGAGATCGGTGAACCATGCTTTATGCTCTCTTGTTGGAGAATGTGTTTTGGTGTATGATGACTGCAAGTGCACAGACCAATTGTAGCTAGTTTTGAAGTAAAGATATCAAACCCACAGAGAGCTATTGGTAAAGGTCTTTATGCCCCTCGTTACTATTCACTAGAGAGTACTTGTAAGTTATCTTTAATTCCAAGTAAAGGGTGTGTAAAGAGTGTGTTTGATTAAGTGCCAAAGTAAACAAGAATAAAGTAAATAACAAAAGTAAACTAAAGCAAGAGAGTATCTATGAAGTGTAGTGTAATATGATTGAGGGGTTCTTAAGGAGTGTAGGATTCACCACTAGCATGGAATAATTATGAATGATTAGAATAACTTATTCCTTATGTCCTGACATGTGTGGAGAGAGCTCCATAATAAGATGTTCACTACAAGGCTCGTAGGAAGCCACTTTGTTAAGCCAATAGTGATGTCACCTCTAAATAACCACTGCGGTGTCTGAGAGTAGTCACCCATACAAACCACCGCAATTAAGGATTGCCCTGTGGATATCGCAATTAGCTTAGGGAGTCTCTCTTTAATCCTCCTTTGACCGTGTAGGTTACGAGCCAGCGCCAATATGTCACGAGGCATTCTGGGTACGCTTCTAAGACACGTCCAAAGGATTTCTCCCACCCTTTAGTCCCAAGGGCAAATGATATGTTGTCGACTTTCACATATCATCTAAAGAGAGAGATCAAACAGAATTCATAGATCAATGGATCTTTTTACACAAGTAATAGATCATCTTTATTTCAATGCATAATAATACTAGGGTTTCACCATCTCTCACCAAGAACAAGGCAACTACTCATACATGAAGGGGATCAACATGATGGTAATTGTATGGATGCAATATGAAGATACAATTGAATACAAGTGCAAATCCACAATAGAGATTGGACTACAACAAATTGAACAAAGGGGATTGATGTGAATACGATGTTGATGAAGATGGCGATGAAGATTGATGCGTAGCCCTTCAAGATGCAGTCTCCTATATCCCTTGAGTGCTATGGTGATGTAGATCTTGTGGGCGGCAGCTATGGAGGCAGCAGAGCGGTAGGGCTCCGCCCCTTAGGCGTGTGTGGACTCTCTCGCCTTCATCTAGGGTTTTCCCTTCTTTAAATAGGCATTTGGAGGTCAGTTTCGTGATCCAACAAAGCTAGGGGCCGAATATGCACATTGGGCCTTCACAAATGTTGTTCCGTTTGACGAAATGAAGCCGTCGGAGGGCGGTACGGCCATACAGTATGGGCGGGCTCCGCCCGTACCAGTGGCCATTATCCCTGTGGTACTCCGTACTATTTTGGCCGCCATTTCTTCATACAAACTCCGATTGAGGTGTTCTTTGTCTCATTGGATTCGTATGGACGAGAGATACAACACCATCACCTTGGATATTAATTTGAAGTTGATGGAAAAATTCACTTCTTCCTCCCCTCAAATGGCTAAGTCTGGTGCCTGCAACTCCTCCATATTGAATCCTCTTTGCTCCTTTTATCCATGATTCTCCATAGCACCTACACACAAATCAAAGACAAGAAAAAGGTAATAAAATCCTAATAAAACTACTAGTTGTGCAAAGCCCACGTGAAAATAAATGAGAACTAGTAATCATACATAATAGGCATAGTTATAGATAGATGTAGCATGTAATGAGTGACAATATAAATAATTTATATACTTAAATATGCATCAATTTCAGACTCATCAGTGTATTTTGATGATATTGTCATTTATAGAAAATCACTCAAAGAACATGTTCCACATGTGAAAGAAGTTTTGCAAATTCTTCGCAATGAAAAGCTTTATGCTAATATTCCCAAATGTTCATTTTCTCATGACAAGTTGATTTCCTTGGTTTCGTTGATTATTTGAGTGAGATAGAAGTGATAACTCAAAATTTGAAGCTACTTGAAATTGGCCAACACCGACCATGGTAGGACAAGTTTGAAGTTTCCACGATTAAGCCAGTCTCTATTGTCACTTTATGAAGGATTTCTCTACCATCATTTGCCCCCTCATGTGGTTGAAAAATAAGATATACCTTTCATGTGGGGGAAAAGCACAACAACTTGATTCTGATGAACTTAAAGCGAGGTTAACTGACGCTCCTATACTTGTTTGAGCAGATTTCTTGAAAACTTTTGAGACTGAATGCGGTGCAAATAACAATGACATCGAAGGCGTACTCATGCAAAATGGATGCCTCGTCTCTTACCATAATGAGAAGTTGGATGATGTTCGCCTCAACTATCCCATTTATGACAAGGAGTTATTTGCTATGGTTCATGTTTTACAAGTTTGGCAACACTATCTTTGGCCCAAGGAATTCATAATCCATTTATACCATAAGTCATTGAAATATTTGAAGGGTCAAGCCAACTTGAGTAAACAACATGCTAAGTGGGTAGCATGGAATATTTCTCTTATATTATGAAATACAAAAATGCTAAAGATAACTTTGTAGCGGATGATATTTCACAATAATACACTTCTATTTACACGCCTTGACATAAATTATTGGGTCTTGATGTCAATAATGATTTATATCCTTCCGATTCTTTCTTCTACCCAATTTTTCAAAGTATTCCATTGAAAAGGGAATTGATGAATTATATTTGCACAAAGTACTTATCTTCAAACAAAACAAAATTTGTATCCCGAAGTCTTCTCTTTACATTTTTCTACTCCAAGAATCTCATTGAGGAGGCTTAATGGGTCACTTTGGTCATGACAAGACATATTCTATGCTCTCAACATACTAATTTTGGCCCAAGATGAAGAAAGACGTGGAACGACACATCCAATGGTGTACTACATGTTTACAAGCTAAGTCCAAAATCTAATCCCTTTGGTCTTTACACACCATTCCCTATTCCGCATGCACCATGGTCCGATAGCATGAATTTTTTGTCTTAGGATTGCCTAGATCAAAGCGTGGACATGATTACATCTTTTTTGTCATTGATAGATTCTCTAAAATGGCTCATATTTTTTGTCCAAATATAATCCCTTTCCTTTACACACCATTGCCTATTTGTTTTTCCAGGGAATGTGTCCATCTACATGGTGAGCCCAAGGCATGCAATTATCTCCGATCTAGACATAAAATTCATGAGCTATCTATTGGAGACACTTATGGTCAAGCTAGGCGTCTGGTTGCTATTCTCCTCCACTTCATGCCCACAAACTGACGGTCAAATCAAAGTGGTCAATGGAAGTCTAAGAACTCTCCTACGAGTGTTGATAAAGAAGAACCTCAAGAATTGGGAAGAGTGCATTCCACATGCGGAGTTTGCATACCACCGCACGAATCACTCCTCAACCTTGAAGATCCCATTCAAGATCATCTATGGCTTTGATCCTTCAACCAAACTTGACCAACTACCAATTCTTCTACATGAGCGCATTAACATGGACATCGATAAGCATGTCGAATCCATAAAGAAACTACATCAAGTGACAAGAACTATAGTCAAGCAACAAGTTCTATGTCAAGCTACATGACTCAACAAAAACAAGAAAGAAATGATCTTTCAAGAAGGCTATCCTATATGGATACACCTCCGTAATGATAGGTCCCTCGAGAGAAGAACTCCAAACCTAAACCTCGTGGAGGTGTGATGGCTGTGAAAATAGCCATCTTTTTCCATGTTTAAATCACATTTTTAGTCAAACAAATGACCAAGAGTCTCTCTGGCCTTGCTACTAATGACTAATTATTGCACATATATGCAATCCTTTTTTTAAATTGTGTTCTAAAGGAAATCACAATTTTAAGACGAAATCAGGAGCTATTAATGAAGATTATGAGGTTGTCTCTTCACAACCAAGCAAAGCTGGGTCGAAACCTAGCCTCCAGAGGGTTTAACGACCAATGGTACGGGCAGGGTCCACCCGTACCGCTCGCCCGTACTAGGTGGTAGCGGCTCCATCAAGTCAAACCCTACAATAGCAACATCACTTTTTAAGGCTTTGATTTGTGTTTTCACTTAATAATTGTTGTAGCCCAGTATTTTGTGGTATAACTGTTGGGTCAAAATACTATTGCTATGTGTATGACCCACAGGGGATCTAGTATATTTGGATGTGCTGGCCACAAATTTTATCTTTGTTAAATCATTACGCATGAATATGCGTATTACTGTCTTTATCCCATATGATGTGCAACTGCAGGTGGATCTTCAACCCTGATCTATCTCTATCCATTGCAACAAACAATGTTCTAAAAGTAAACTAGAAAGGTCTAGTAAACAAAGGTAAAACAAAAAACAAAAAAGTCTTGTAGATGTGTCTCATTTAATTTCTATTTAGCATTATTTCCCAAGGTTCAACTAAACCTAGGTCTTCTAGGGAAAAAGCTACTTGGAGCCGATAAATCCCCATAGGCCTGATCCGTTTTCCCTCTCTGCCTCAAACTCAAAGAACAAACAACGTGAGCCGGTTTTTCTTGCTAGCTCAAAGAACGGAACCCTCAGACGGTCGTTAACAACAACCATCTACAACAATTTTTGTCTAGACACGGATGTATTTACTAACCAATTCCTAAATGATTTGATACCTGCAATGGCTCTTACTCATGACCACCTCCATTGCTTCTCCGACCAGAGACTGTTTATTTTAGCCACCGCCTCCATTGTTACCCGCTCTGAGGAGGCTTGTTTTCACGTCCGTTTCCATTAAATTTCCACTCTGAGTCGGCCTTTTTTACCGTCTCTAATAATTTTTCGCTCTGAGATGGTTTTTATTTTAAGGAGGTTCAGAAAAGAGGCTGTCTCCACTTGTTATTTCATATTTTAAATAATATGCAATATGATATAATTCAAAATCATTATGAACGGACATTTGAAAAACAGTACATGATTCACCAACCATAAATTTATACAAAGATTAGCTAAAGCACTAATCAGCATGCATGCACATATATTATAAGAATCCAAGATTATAACAACTAATTACCCATATGTATATACTAATTTGGTTCCACAACTTAGCAATATATAGTTGGTTCCTCAACTTAGCCATACTACTGATTGAAGTCGATATATGCTAAGAAGTCTAGCTAACATCCTAGAATAGGTTCAATCAAAACATGGAGCCCTCCATCTTTTCTTTTAGTGAAGCAAAACATGACAATTCTATTCTCCTTTAAAAACTTTAACCTCTTCACAAGATTGTCCCATCCAGTTGTCAAGATAGCATCATTTTACCTAGATGTCATTTTCATATTCAGAATATTTGGCTTTGTGTTTCTCATGCACCAATTGCAAACATGTACATCAATAGGTTGATCAAGGAGATTCTTGAAGTAGCTCTCTGTGAACTCAGCTCCCAATGTCTGTGGAAGTACAAAGAAATGAAGTTTAGCATGAGTGCAATTATTTAAGTAATTATATATCATATGCTTGTTTATGGTCAAATAGCATTCAAATTACCATTTTTCACTTATTCTCCACGATAGATGAATGGGTCATCTTGTAGATATAGTACTTGATAGCTGGTGGACATTTGGGATCACAAAAATCTATTAGCCCAGAGACATGCATTTCATTCAGATACCTCGAGTTTCCAAAGAGGCACTGCTTATCAAAATCTCTGCCCCCCCCCCTACAAATTGGGTCCTGATGCAACACATAGATATTACATTGGGGTCACATGGAATATTCATATATACCACTAAACTCAGAAATTTTGATGCTCTTCATGTATACCTCTAAACAGAGGCTTTGTCTCTTCACTTGATTACAATGTGTTGTCATCGCTAGATAGCACACTTGCATCATCATTTTTTATTCCCATCTATTGAATAGATAGATTTTTTTAATTATCATGGTGTAAAATTCAAAAACAATCTACGAGGAATCTGTAAAACTAGAAAACTGAAATTGAAGAACATGGAGGAGTGGCATGTTTGTACTAGTGATGGCCACACACATATGACATACTTCTACACATGTTGCTAATATGAACAGAACCAAGTACCATGCATATAACATTTAGTTCTAAGCAAAGTTAACCTCCTGAATTTTTCCAAATGAATATTGTCCTAATGCTAATACTACAGATCAAACAATCATGCCATTATTCGATAACAATTTCAATATGCAATATGAACTAGGGTTTCACATAAACTTGCACAAAGAGGGAAAATGCTATGGATTTTTCGGATGACATTGAGGGGATTGAGGGAGCATTACCCGAGGAAGTAGCTCAGGAGATGGACGTGACGGCGCTTCCTCACCCAGTGGACGGAGGGGGCGGTGGCTGTGGGGAGGACCGGAAGGGAACTGGCAATGGCTCAGAGGAGAGGCAGGGGAGGGCACATATGTACCTAGACAACGTCCACACTTGTAGAAAACTCCTTATCGATGGGATTGATACCCAGTGGTGCATGGTCAGATATGTGCACCACGGGTAAATAAATGTGGCGCACCTAGAGGGCACGCGCCACGCATAACACAACTACCCGTGGCGTATGATAGTAACATGCGCCACGGATACGTCTAGGGCATCCATATCTGCCACTTATGGATGGCCCTTGACATATCCGTGGCGCATATGAAGGCTATGCGCCACAGATAGTTGGGTTATCTGTGGCGCACCCCACGGACATATGCCATGGATATGTCTGTGCCATCCATAAGGGGCAGATACAGATGGTGTCGCACATATCCATGGCGCATGGCACAAGGATGCGCCATAGGTAGTCCAGTTATCCATGGTGCATCAAGTATCCATGCGCCACATATATGTTAGCCACCATCTATATATGCCACCATCTTTTCCACTTGGTGCACTTTACCCACCTACCTCCACTCACTTTCCCCTCTAGCCTAAGACCAGATATGGTCGTGTTCTTCCTCCTCCCTACCTTATTTATCCCATGAATTAAATCATTTAGCTTGCTAAATCTATTTTGGCTAGTAGATTTGTAAAAGGAAGTCTCTCCAAACTTGTAGATCTACTAAACCACTAATTTGCTTTCCTCCTACATTTTTAATAGGTGACACTACAAGGAATGTGCTAACCGGTGACCCCAAATATTGGTCATAGAAAGGTCACAGGTCATAGTAATCCATTTATGACCTTTCTATGACCAAAAAAAGTAGGTCACATACCGAGGGTCACTATAGATAGCTAACGACCTTTTTTTAATTGGTCATGGGCAGTTATGACCAAAATAGATGGTCGTGGAACCTATGACCAAAAATTGGTCATGGGCTACCTTCCATGTCCACGTAAGATCCTACGTGGCCGATCCTACGTGGAAAATCCATGACCAAATCAGATAGGCATTGATCAAATTTAGGCCCATCCAGTTAGGTTCTTTACATGGGCCAAGCCCAGCAATTTCAGCTTTTTGGTTTCTAAACCCTAGCTTTTATTGTCCATTTATTTCATGCGCCAAGTCCGAAACTTCAGCACATATAATTTTGTCTGTGCAATTTTCTTTTGCCCAACATTTTCATTTTTGCAAATTTAATTGACCATAGGTCCCACATGTCAAAAGATTGGTCCCACATGTCAGTGATAGTTTCCTACTAGTCCTAGTCCCACATGTCAAGTATACGTTCCACACAAATCCAACTCGTTAGTTTTCCATTTATGCAATAACCAGTAATCTGATGCAAACAGAGCAACTCAGAATATTTCATATAATAGCCAAACAAGGAAATCAAAATACAATTAAAATTTACAAAATATGTCTTGCTACTGCTAGAGCAACACCCTTCTGATCGTGATCCAACTAGCTCGCTCCTGATCCCATCGGACCCGTTTGTGATCCCAGCTAGCTAGCTCGCCAACCACTTGCCCTGCACTACGCAGCCACCGATGATCTCCCTAGCATAGGGTTGCTACCCCTCTATTTAACGCGCAGCAACTCCTCGTGCTCCTCCATAGAATCATCGGAGGTTGCACCTCTTGGCAGCATGGCGCTAGGCACGACAAGGTGGAGGCTGTAGCTAGAATGGAGAAGCCGAATACTATCTCGGGCTAGCAGCAACTACGATATCTGCAGAGACAACGAGTGGAAAATATCAGACTGAGGCACATACAACTACAACTTCTAGAAATAGTAGATCATGGAGGTGGAGGCAGAAATACCATTAGGTTTTGGCGTCCTTCTCCTCGTAGCCAATGGATCCAAGCTAGGCCTTGGCACACATCTTGTATATTTGTTCAGAGGAAAACATGATCAGGGAAAAGGTTGCTTGCTTCGAATCATGTTTAGGCCCTACCCAACAATCATCTACAGCAAAAACTATTGGGTCCGCAGCATAGAAAACAAAAAACTTCCTACGATAAGAACTATACGCGAAGATCTATCTACTAGATACAGAGCCACGGGTGGACGTACATCCATGGAGAACTTACCCTCGAAGACAACGAGTTTTGTTAACGAGTAGGAACTCGTGGTTGATGTAGTCGTATGCTTACCGATCTCAAGATCGTGTGGAAGTCCGACAGGTCCAGCAGCTCCAGCACCATCAGGTCCAGCACCATCAAGTCCAGCACCGCAAAGTAGCGGTGCATCCGTGATCGCACACACGTTCGGTACACCGAACAACCTCCGTCTCCTCGCTCCAGCGATGCAGCGGAAGCAGCAACTCCTTTCCAGATAAAGCCACCGGGAACATGTATCTCGCTAATCCGAGACCATGGGGAATAACTAGAGGGAGAAGAGAACCTTCACGAGGAGATGGTGCAAGATGAGAGGAGGGAGTGGGGGGCCTTTTATAGGGAGAGGGGGGAAGCCCCTCACCATGGCCGGCGTCCAAGGGAGGTGCCCCCACCTCTTCCACATTCATGTGGGTGGAGCTCCCACTCACATAATTAGCCACCCACTCAAAATTCCACTCACCTCCATTAAATTTCCACCAAATTTAATGCAAGTTCTCATTAAATAAAACACTTTTATTTATTTTATTCAGAATTTTGTCAATTACATTAATTAACAAACATTCACATAAAACCCCCTGCAACATTTCAATATCACATGCAGAACCAGTTTCTGCAATTTCACCCGAAACGATTCCGGTTTCCATCGAAATGATTTCAGCGCTTTCTTAAATATTTATCTGAAACATATTTGCTCCAAATGGTGTCGGTATCCCTTAAGTGTGTCACCCTATGGTTCGTGAATAATGTAGACATGATCGAGACCCCTCTCCGATCAATAATCAGCAGCGGGACCTAGAGATCCGTACTGACTCCCACATATTCAACGATGGCTCTTGTGATCGTGTGAACCTTTAACGTCGTAACTAAATCCCTTTGTCTCGCGATATATTACATGTCCGAGATTCGATCATCGGTATCCAAATACCTAGTTTGATCTCGTTACCGACATGCACTCTTTTCTTGTTCCCGTGATATAACATTCTAGTGATCACATCACTTTCTTGCAAGCTATTTCCATGTGATATCACCGAGAGGGCCCAGAGTATATCTATCCGTCATCGGGATGGAAAAATCCCACTCTTGATCCATGAGCCTCAACATAACACCTTCGTAGCACTGAACCCACCTTTATAGTCACCCTGTTACGTTGTGACATTTGATGTTATCAAGATAATCTTCCGGTGTTAGCAATTAACATGATCTCATGGTCTAAGGACTAACATTACTTCGTATGATGTTATAGAAATATAAACATAATGACTCTGATCGTAATGCTATACTTCGGATGAATGTTCATCACATCATTCCACCAATGTTGTGACCTCGTTATTAACGACATCCAATGTCCATGATCAGGAAACCTTGATCATCTTGTTAATCAACGAGCTAGTTTATAAGAGAGGCATAACTAGGAAATTTCCTTTTGTTTATTAAACACACATGTATTAACGTTTCCAAATTAATACAATTATAGCATGCAAAATAAACATTTATCATAAACAAGGAATAAGATAATAACCACTTTATTATTGCCTCTCAGGCATATTCCCTTCAGTCTCCCACTTGCACTAGAGTCAATAATCTAGTTTGAAAAACTTTGCGTATTGAACACCTATGGCTTTCTGGTGTTGCATATACGCGATTTCTAGTGGCTCATAATCTCCGGCTCTGACAGTTTCAGTTCCGTGTGTATTTGCATGTCTTTGCGTCTCTACGCATCACTCATTCTCAAATGAGATGGCATTGTATAAATTTGGTCCTTTGGTAGACCTTTAGTTTGTTCGGGTTAAAATATGTTGATACTATTGTCACACAATATATCTTCATAGTATTAGCCCACTTTGAAACACACCTAGTTTGATAACAAACTACTTAACACAAATGCCCTCCTAGCCCACAATATACTTAGCCTTTTGTTGTAGTATCCGTCACAATGTCTCAACTTTGGAACTCATCCAAATCCATCATGGAACATCCTTTCAATTACATTGTGCCACCCATAGTCTAAATTGAGATAAATTTAATTTGTATCTTGTGACAAAACTAGTATCAAGGTAACACTTTACAATGAACTACCTTTAACTATTTGTCACTTATACATTATATATTCTTAGTTCTTCCAAAAGCTCATAAGAATATCTTTACTATTGTCCAATGATCATCTTATGAATCATTCTGGTATATGCTCATAACATTTAGAGCATAGGACATTATGGATATATACATATCATGGTATAATCGATCAAAATCTTCATGTGATTTTGACTCACCAAGTGTTGAAACACTTGAATTTTGATACAATCCTTTCCATGCAGCAAGAACCTTTCTTGTTGTTTCCATATTGAACCCTTTCAATATCTCATATATGTATGTCTGGCACAACCATATTAGCGCCTTAATCTATCCATATAGATATTGATGCCTAATATTCTGGGTTTGCCCAAGTCTTTCATCGAAAACTTATTTTAATGAAATCCTAAACTTGTGTCAATTCAAGATACATCATTTTCAATCAACAATATGTCCTCTACATAATGTATCATAAATATGTCTCAGCGCTCCCACTTAATTTCTTGCAAATGCAAGCATCTTCATCATCTCCGATGAATTTAAACTCTTTTAATAGTTTCATCATGGTGAAGATTCCAACTCCGCTATGCTTACTTCAACTATAGAAGTTTACATGCCCTTTTAGCACCCTTTGAATTAACAAAACCCTTCGGACCATATCATGTACATGTCCTAGGTAACCATTCTATTATAAGAACCTTGTTTTCTTTATTCATCTACTATATACCAAATTATATGTAGTGGTTGCTACATTAATCCGTCAAGACTAAATATCGCTATGAAAGATCAAATCTTGTCATAGTCAACTCCTTGAACATTGCCGTAAACTTCTTTTCGACATGTCGACTATTTCATAGATGTCAAACATCCATCTCTATTTCTTTATAGATCCAAACACGACCTATAGGCTTCACGCCTTTTCGGAGGGTCTTCTAAGTTCAGAAACTTGATTTCTTGTGTATGGATACTATTACGGATTCTATGACTTCTAGTCATTTTATGGAGTCAGGGTCCATCATCGCTTCTTTGCATGCAGTCGGTTCATCATTGTCAAAACAATAACGACTTTTGTTTCAAATCTTACTATTTGATTCTTACCGACCCACATGGTTCAATAAGAACTCTAATCTCCAAGATCATACCCTTTGTAATCACGGGAGCCATGAGCATTGTGGCCGCCACCGGGACACATTCCGGCGCTGCGCTACTCAGCACATATAGCTAAGGTTCAACAACCTTATCAAAGTTCTATTGTCCTCCCACTTAACTTTTCACGAAAAATTCCTTCTCAAGAAACTTGACGTTCTAAGCGACAAACTTTTTTGTCCTCGGTGTTATGGAGGAATTCCCAACAAATTCTTTGGGATAACCTACAAAGACATGCTTATCTGACTTTGGTTGTAAACATTTTACTTATGCATAACATACCAAAATTTAAGAAAAGATAATACGGGTTTTATCCCAAACCATAACTCATATGGTGTCATTTCAACGAATCACGATGGTGCTCTTTTTAGTGTAAAAGCGGCAATCTCTAAAGCTTTAACCTTTAAAACATAATGGCAATTTTATAAATGACACCTTTGATCTTACCATGTCAAACAAGGTTTGATTTGATCTCTCGAACATACCATACTCCTGTGGTTTATCGGGAAATGCAAATTCATGGAACAATTCCTAAAATGTTAGGTGTTTTGCTAAACCTGTAACTCAAATATCTTCCTTTATGATCAAATCATAAACTCTTTTATTTTCTTGTTACAATGATATTTCACTTCATCTTGAAAGTCTTTGAACAATTTTCAAATGTTTCATACTTCTTCCCTATTAAGTAAATATATAAATATATTCACTCAAATTTCCGGAGAAAGCATATGAAGCAAAAAGATCCATCGCATATGGCTACACATAATGGACTATATACATCAACATGCATAATATCCAATAAGTTAGTCATCCATTCCTCTTTGGTCTATGGACAGAGTTTCCATTATCTCGAGGGAAGTTTCACAAGCATCAATTGATCAAAATCAAAAGACTCCAAAAATCCATCAAGATGGAGTTTCTTCATGTTTACTTTCCATTATAATTCAAACAGCGATGTCACTTCATAAGTGATCTTCCAATCATTTGTCTTACGACATTTTAGCAATAATATTTATGGATGTGATTTCTCCAACTAGACTTGTAAAAGTTCATCCATCCTTTATGGAATACAGTAATTATTTGAACAACCATTGTTCTCATAATACCGAAACAAAATAACAATTATTAAAACAAATCTTGAAGGCTAGGTTTGATGACAACGAAAAACACAATAACACTTTATTTGTTTTCGATGAACATCATCACTCATTCTCTTGCTAGTTACTTAGGACATTGTAGTTCATGAATTGCGTTGTCCTGTATGACACTTCATACCAACCAATTCGGTATCCAATACCGGTATCCAATACCTAAGAACCACATTGTTTAACAAGCAAGGAATATAGCTATAACATGTATATCTTCTATATACCCAAGTTGGACATCTCCAACCTTTTATTTTATGCCAAATATTTTATAGATTCTCTTTCAGCAATTCCTTTTCTTTTAAAATAATCTATCAACATCAATAGTGGTGTCATCAACATGACACATGGTACAAAGCGTATATAGTCAACTACTAATACCTTTGGACTTGCACTTTGAAGTGGATCACCATCATCAAATGTTTGGTGTTCTTTCAAAAATCCATTCTTTAGTAATCTATTAGTGTAGTAAACATTTTACTTATCATGACAACTTTCATGATCAAGCTACTATAGCTTATAAGGAAGAATCGCGAGTATAATGTTAGTTCCCAACACCTTTTTGGGAGATCCAGATGCCTAGCATCTCCATCCTTCACAAATTCTCATACAATATGAGAACATGTATTTTGCTAAATTATACTCTATCATAATGCAACCAAAAACATTGTTTTAGATATCACAATATCTTCCACACATGATGGTTCCTGAAACAATTCTTTCAGCTCCTAGATAACCTTGATATTAAAACAATTTTTGAATATCAATAATCATGGAGGCAAACATGATACTTTAGATACTAACATTGGAATTCTTACTCTTTATTTAATACTACTTATTAAACTTCATGGAGTAAATAGAGTTTGCTGAAATTTTGCAATAGGACTTATAAACTTTAAATTGACATTCAAAACAATACGATACCAATTCGTAAAGTAAATATCCAGAATTCTATAGTTCTATTATCTCAAATAAAACTAAATATAAGGTAGTGAACAGATGCCAATGACTACAACAAATTATGCAAATTCACTTCGATTTAGTTTATGACAAATAGAGTTCGACTAATCCAAATTAGAAATGAACTCCCACTCAAAAACGACATCCCTCGTGTCTTTTTGGTGATTACATGAACCAAATCCACTACACCAAGTCCGATCATCACGTGAGTTGATGTAGCTTCAAAGGCGAGCATCTATATGGGAATCATATCAACTATATGACTCATGCTTAACCTTTCGGTTCGTGTTCCGAGGCCATGTCTGTACATGCTAGGCTCGTCAAGTAAGAACCTTAGTATTCGCGTGTGTAAAATTGTCTTACACCCGTTGTATGAAAGCGTAGAGTCGAGAACACCCGATCATCACGTGATGCCTCAAAACACGATGCATAAAACGGTGCATACTTAAGGAAGAACACATTTTTATCTTGATATCTAAATGAGGGATCATCTTACAATGCTACAGAAAGCGCCAAACTAGCAGTATAAGATGCTAACATCTAATGTGTAAAGTGAGATGATATGGTCCATGCATTTGATCTCTATCACTTGCATCGTGGTATGATCTCTATCATTCCTTTGTGTGTAAGGCCAAGGTCTATGGAACTTACACGTTGAGTGTGTTGTAAGAGTATCTATCATACATCTACTTACAACAATACCATATCAAGACACTAGCCCAGCAACGATCTAAACTAGACGCCTCTAATTTATCAATTGCAAGTTTTACGTGGCTTAGGGCTTTCGAAGATACAACCGTTCTTACCTACGAACATGAACCACAACGAGGATAACCAAGTTATCAGCAACTCGTTGTAAATCAGATATTGACTATAGTAGGAGAGACAGACACCCGCCAGCCACTTATGCAAAACAAGTTGCATGTCAGTCGTGGAACCGGTCTCATGTACGATGACATGTAAGGTTGGTCCGGGCCGCTTCATCCCACTATGCCACCAATATCCAAAATACATAGAAGATACAATAACATGATCATCATCGCCCACATATCAACATATGTGTACTACCCGTGCTAAGAACCTATGCATAGATCAGGCTTTGATACCACCGTTGGGTCCGCAGCATAGAAAACAAAAAACTTCCTACGATGAGAACTATACGCCAAGATCTATCTACTAGATACAGAGAAACGGGTGGACGTACATCCATGGAGAACTTACCCTCGAAGACAACGAGTTTTGTTAACGAGTAGGAACTCGTGGTTGATGTAGTCGTATGCTTGCCGATCTCAAGATCGTGTGGAAGTCCGACAGGTCCAGCAGCTCCAGCACCATCAGGTCCAGCACCATCAAGTCCAGCACCGCAAAGTAGCGGTGCATCCGTGATCGCACACACGTTCGGTTCACCGAACAACCTCCACCTCCTCGCTCCAGCGATGGAGCGGAAGAAGCAACTCCTTTCCAGATAAAGCCACCGGGAACATGTATCTCGCTAATCCGAGACCATGGGAAATAACTAGAGGGAGAAGAGAACCTTCAAGAGGAGGTGGTGCAAGATGAGAGGAGGGAGTGGGGGGCCTTTTATAGCGAGAGGGGGGGCAGCCCCTCACCATGGCCGGCGGCCAAGGGAGGTGCCCCCACCTTTTCCACATTCATGTGGGTGGAGCTCCCACTCACATAATTAGCCACCCACTCAAAATTCCACTCACCTCCATTAAATTTCCACCAAATTTAATGCAAGTTCTCATTAAATAAAACACTTTTATTTATTTTATTCAGAATTTTGTCAATTATATTAATTAACAAACATTCACATAAAACCCCCTGCAACATTTCAATATCACATGCAGAACCAGTTTCTGCAATTTCACCCGAAACGATTCCGGTTTCCATCGAAATGATTTCAGCGCTTTCTTAAATCTTTATCTGAAACATATTTGCTCCAAATAGTGTCGGTATCCCTTAAGTGTGTCACCCTACGGTTCGTGAATAATGTAGACATGATCGAGACCCCTCTCCGATCAATAATCAGCAGCGGGACCTGGAGATCCGTACTGACTCCCACATATTCAACGATGACTCTTGTGATCGTGTGAACCTTTAACGTCGTAACTAAATCCCTTTGTCTCGCGATATATTACATGTCCGAGATTCGATCATCGGTATCCAAATACCTAGTTTGATCTCGTTACCGACATGCACTCTTTTCTCGTTCCCGTGATATAACATTCTAGTGATCACATCACTTGCTTGCAAGCTATTTCAATGTGATATCACCGAGAGGGCCCAGAGTATATCTATCCGTCATCGGGATGGACAAATCCCACTCTTGATCCATGAGCCTCAACATAACACCTTCGTAGCACTGAACCCACCATTATAGTCACCCTGTTACGGTGTGACGTTTGATGTTATCAAGATACTCTTCCGGTGTTAGCAATTAACATGATCTCATGGTCTAAGGAGTAAGATTACTTCGTATGATGTTATAGCAATATAAACATAATGAATCTGATCGTAATGCTATACTTCGGATGAATGTTCATCACATCATTCCACCAATGTTGTGACCTCGTTATTAACGACATCCAATGTCCATGATCAGGAAACCTTAATCATCTTGTTAATCAACGAGCTAGTTTATAAGAGAGTCATAACTAGGAACTTTCCTTTTGTTTATTAAACACACATGTATTAACGTTTGCAAATTAATACAATTATAGCATGCAAAATAAAAATTTATCATAAACAAGGAATAAGATAATAACCACTTTATTATTGCCTCTCGGGCATATTCCCTTCAAAAACATGCTTAAGTGTTCCTTATCCACTCATAGTAAATCAATTTTATATTCACGGATACAAAAGCAGAGCATATAGAAATACTAAGTAATTAAGAAAGGATATGCCAGGGTACCAAAAATGATAAAGAAGGGCATATGGGAGTGTAGCATCAACGCACCAAGATTGACGTATGTGTACCCGGTAGCTGCGACCCGGTGGAAACAAGCGCATCAACTTCTCAATCAGATAGATAGACAGAGGAATTAATGAACAAGAGAACAAAACAAAGAAGAGTTTATTACTGTAATATATATTGATATTAAAGAACAATTAAACATCTCCAGGGACTAAGAGGCATTAAGTGAACAGAGCAAAGAGAGTATCAGCTAGTAGTACCGGTCTCCTTGATGACAACCTCGCCATTTTTGTCGCATGCGAAGTGATTCCAGTTGTTCCATCTGCGAATCAACATGACATAGAGAGATTAGCCGATTAGAACATGGTATTTAAGGATTAAGCTAAGTTGCACTACACTTAAAGCAGCAGCGGGTTACCCCATGGTTGGAGTCCAAACGAGGCCATTGGCCAGCATGATCCTCTAGTGCGCCTCTCCCACAGGCACCACCCTGCACTCCCACACCGAGGCAGCGAAGCCAGCAGCAGTAGCACCAGCAATCAGAAGACATCCAACGTTACATGTCCATGAAATTAGAATTCGTGTTACATCATTGATGCATCAACTGGGTTCTACTGGCAAGAACCAACACTATCAACTAACATATATATCCAAGAAATACACTAACAAAAAGCAAGCAGCTGTTTTTGAATGACTCACCAACACACTAAGCAACAACAGCAAGAAACAACAAGTAGTAACATAAAGAGCTTGTAAAAAGAATCAGCTTGTATCTAGCATGGCAACAACATTGAAGACGCGCCTTGCACTTACAATCCTTAATCCTAGTGAAGTAAAACAAAATCATCAAAGAGTTTGCAAAAACTTCAGCAATAAACAATGGATCAGTATCAATAAGTAGATAATTGAACAACCATTAAGTATACCAAGATTCAGGTGAACTAGATCTTTGCAGTAAGAGAAACACAACCGCATATCGTTTCATAGAAGTGAGAGCAAACACAACCTGTATTCAGAAAACTAAGAGTGCAATCAAATATATGGAGTTTCTACTTGCGAGTTCTACAGAACAACAAACACAAGCATTTATGTTCACTACTTAATTATGGTGGAACAGAAAACACAGGTTCAGAGCAGCAATTTGCATGGGGAATACTCAATACATGCAGTAAAAATTCTTAGAGTGCTTACTTTTCACAACTTCATGTATTTTTTGCCACATAATTGGCCTATACATGAACACAATGTGAGACCTGAGCCTGTACGTGTACACTCTTGGTCAGACCAACTCCTTCCACTACCAACTAAGCTAGATAAAGGGCTGCTGATAGCAGCTAAGGACATAGAGATATTCTGAGAGAGAAAAAGGTAATGGTAGACCAAAAGAAAAAGTCTTGCATATTCTTTTTAGCGATCAGTTTACTTTTAATCGAATCCCTTTGCTTGAGTATATCAAAGGGATGCAACTACATATGCACTAGCCAAGTGCATGCCTTCTATAAGAGCATTCTCTTATGTTGCTACTTGCGGAGAACCCATGTGTTCACTTAAATTTTTGCATGATCTTCCAAACCATGATATGCTTTTGTTAAACAAGTAGATTTGGCTCCTTGCTTTCTTGAAATAAGGAAAAGTAGATACATCACAGATAATTGTGGATATCAAATACTGAATGAATAGAGTCTACTACAATACTAGGTTTGGTTGTTCAGTACTGAATGAATAGATTTATCAGTATTAAGCAACAAACAGACTCTACTGAATCAAATATGATTTCACATCATGAGGACCACACCTAATGGTAGCCAAGAAATGCTTACGCGCCAATGCGGATAAACAAAAAATAGCTTTTACAGAGATCTATTACAAACACCTCAAAAGTACAATGTCACCTCCAATATGAAGAGCGGTACTTGAATTCTACATTAATAAGAGAATATGGACTAATCACCATGCCGTAGTTGTAGAGGTTGAGCACAGTGATGGAGCGCCAGTGGTCGGCAGGCATGGGCACGCCTGTGGCCCCGCCTCCAGGTGACCCGCATCTCAACCTCCACCCCTTCCCGTCCTTGGCCTACTTCAGATTGACAAAGATAACGTCGTGGGGCAGGGGCAGGGCGACCATGAGCTGGGACTGGAGCCGCAACACCACTTGGTCCTAGTTTATGTTGATGGACCAGTGGACCTTGATGCAGCAGCCGAGGTCACTGTTTGTTGTGGTGGTGGGCGAGATGACGCACTAGAAGCCACGGCGGAGGGGGACTACGGAAGCGGGGGCGAAGAGGGGTCGAGGGTGAGATGGAAGATCTCAGTGTTGCACCTTTAGACCAGGACCCACGATGATAGGGCGGGCATCACCGCATTAAATGGAAGCGCTGGGGTTCGGATTAGGAGGGAGCCTTTCCGGTCTAGGGCTCATGGTGTGCACGACGGTTTTTAGTGCTGGGCAGTGCAGAGGGTGGTGGTGGTAGCGTTGTGGATCTGTGGGAAGATGGATGAATCAGTGAGAGGAAGATGGGTGAATCGGCAAGAGAAAGATGCCCTAAGGAATCCTGGTGACCTCTCATGGCTGAGGAGGATGCGGCGGCATGGGAGGCATAGGATCTAGCAGTGGCCGGGATATGTGGCGTGGGAGGCATAGGATCTGGCGGCGGCAGCATGGGAGGAGACGAAGTACGGGACGACGCGGCCTGGCAGCGCGGGGATGAGATGGGGACGAGGTGGGTTGCACAAATGATAGTGTTGGAGAGTGGATCGAGGGACAAATTCATATGTGCACGTGCAGTCCGCTGCTTCTACTTGCGTGATTCCTCTCCCCTTTTGTTGACCTGAAGGGCATTGGATTGATGAGCCACGAACGGGTCAGATCCTATCTCTTGGGGCGATCCGCAGAGATGGGTTCCTGCGATCTAATTGGCTAGAGACTGATATGCTACCAAAAACAGGTGTTTTGTCAAGCAACGACCAAATAAAAGTTTCAAAATACTACCATCATATTTTTCAAAAATACTAGACCATATTAGATGGACAAGTTACCAACAAGGGTATCTCAAACCTTTTTATCCACCCCTCACGAAAAAGACAAATGTCTACCGAATCGGTAGGAAGTGGGTCCGACTTGAATTACAGGTACATGATATAATTCTCATGTTTTTTTGCAAAAATCATTTTCAGGCTAACAATATGTTGTTTTATCATAGATGCACCGAAAATTTAGCGAGGCTCACCCCAAGCTCAGAACCTTTGTGCCCGCCGTTTTGATTATAGTTTGAAACGAGCATAAGAAATTCAAAAACGCTTCAAACATGGTAAATCCTTCGTGTGGTGTCATATTATGTGACATATTTTCAAGGAAAAATATCAAACTTGGTATATTGATTGCATCTTGAAAAAACCTTCACACAAATGACCTATCATGTTCGAAGTTTCATGGCTTTCAGGTCAAACGACCAATATTATGGCCAAAATCACTGCATTGTTTGTGATATTGTACCTCTGTTGTGCACGCATCTGCATATTGGGATGGAGAACCATGTTGTAGGAGGAAGTTTTCCTTTTCGTCACAGAGAAAATATATTTTCTATTTTCTAAATGCTAAAAACGGGGTGTTTTGTGAAGTAACCACCAAAATTATAATTCAAGATGATACCACCATATTTTTCAAAAATACTATACCATCGCACATGGACAATATCCCAATAGGGGTATCTGAAACCTTTTTGTCCACCCCTGGCAAAAACACAAATTCCCCTCAAATCTGTAGGAAGTGTGTCCTATTTAAACTATAGGTACATGATATAATGCTCATGCTTTTTTGCAAAAATCATTTTGAGGATCACAATATGTTGTTTTATTATATATCCACTAAAATTTTAGCTAGGCTCACCCCCTAATTAAGAACCTTCATGCCCGCCATTTTGACCATAGTTTAAAACGGGCATAAGAAATTAAAAAACGGTTCAAAAAAGGTAAATCCCTCACGTGGTGTCATATTATGTGACATATTTTCAAGTAAAAATACCAAACTTGGTATATTTATTGCATCTTGAAAAAACCTTCACACAAATGACCTATCGAGTTTGAGGTTTCATGGCTTTCAGGTCAAACGACCAGTATTATGGCCAACATTGCGGCATAGTTTGTGATAACTTGCTCATATTGTGCATGCATGTGCATCTTGGGATGACAAACAATGTTGTAGGAGGAAGTTTTCCTTTTCGTCGCACAGAAAATGCATTTTCCATTTTCTAAATAACAAAACTGGGCGTTTTGTGAAGCAACCACCAAAGTTATAATTCAAAATTATACCACCATATTTTTCAAAAATTCTATACCACCTCAGATGGACAATGTCCCAATCAGGGTATCTGAAACTTTTTTGTCCACCCGTGGCAAAAAAGACAAATTCCTGCCGAATCGGTAGGAAGTGCGTCCAATTTAAACTACAGGTACATGATATAATGCTCATGATTTTTTGCAAAAATCATTTTGAGGCTCACAATATGTTGTTTTATCATAGATCCACTCAAAGTTTAGCCAGGATCACCCCCTAGCTAAGAATTTTCATGCCCGCCGTTTTGACCATAGTTTGAAAAAGACATAAAAAATTCAAAAACGGTTCAAACAAGGTAAATCCTTCGCGTGGTGTCATATTATGTGAAATAGTTGCAAAGAAAAATACCAAACTTCCTATATTGGTTGCATCTTTAAAACACCTTCATACAAATGACCTATCTTGTTCGAGGTTTCATGGCTTTCAGGTCAAACGACCGATTTTATGGCCAGAATCGCGGCATAGTATTTGATAATATGCTTATATTGTTCATGCATGTGCATCTTGGGGATGACGAACACTATTGCAGGAGGGAGTTTTCCTTTTTGTCGCATAGAAAATGCATTTTCCATTTTCTGAATGCCAAAAACGGGGCGTTTTGTAAAGGAACCACCAAAGTTTTAAATCAAAATTCTACCACCATATTTTTCAAAAAGAATAGACCACCTAACATGGACAATGTCTCAACTGAGTTATCTAAAAACTTTTTATCCACCCCTAGCAAAAAGATAAATTCTTGCCGAATCCTTAGGAAGTGGGTCCGATTTGAACTACATGTACATGATTTAACGCTCATGATTTTTTACAAAAATCATTTTTAGTCTCACAATATGCTGTTTTATCATAGATCCACTGAAATGTTTGCCAGGACCACCCCCTAGCTAAGAATCTTTGAGCCCGCTATTTTGACCATAGTTTGAAATGGGCATAAGAAATTCAAAAACGGTTCAAACAAGGTAAATCCTTCGCGCAGTGTCATATTATGTGACATAGTTGCAAGAAAAAATACCAAACTTGGTATATTGGTTGCACCTTGAAAAAACCTTCACACAAATGACCTATCTTGTTCGAGGTTTCATGGCTTTTAGGTCAAACGACCGATGTTATAGCCAGACTCGCGTCATAGTTTATCATAATGTGCTCATATTGTGCATGCATATGCATCTTGGGATGACGAGTAATGTTGCAGGAGGAAGTTTTCCTTTTCGTCGCATAGAACATACATTTTCCATTTTCTGAATGTCAAAAACGGAGCGTTTTGTGAAGCAACCACCAAAGTTTTAATCCAAAATGCTACCACCATATTTTTGAAAAATACTAGACTACCTCACATGGACAATGTCCCAACCGGGGTCTAAAACCTTTTTGGCCACCCCTGGAGAAAAAGAAAAATCTCTGCCGAAACGGTAGGAAGTGGGTCCGATTTGAACTACATGTACATGATTTAACACTCATGATTTTTTACAAAAATCATTTTTAGTCTCACAATATAATGTTTTTTAGAGATCCAATGCAATTTTGGCGAGGCTCGGTGCCTAGACGATTTTTTATAATTTCAAATCCCTGTTGTCAAAACCATGATTCAAAATCTCTGTTCACACCTATTAAGGTTTTATATTTTTTTATATAAAAATATATCCACGTATTTTTCCTGAAAATAAAAGTGTTCCATAATGTCCTAAAAATATTCTATAAAAATTTAAAAGTTTTATGAATTTTGTTAGACTCAATTTGAAGTGATGAATAAAAATATACAAAAAAATTAGAAAAATATAAAGAAAAAATAGCAACCGGGCAAACCCACCAGCAAGACAGCCAGCCCAGCAAGTTGTACGCGCTGGCACGCCAGCATCAGCCCAAAGGCTAGTCCAAGAGCAGGCCGAGCATCCTCAGGTCGGGGGCCGGCTCCTCTCGAGGCCCAAGCCCACTAGCCGAAAAGCACTCTGACACTTATACTCTGCGAGTGCTTGTTTTTCAGTGAAAGAAGGAGTGTTATAGTGGTAAGGTCCATAGAGGATGGATTGATGACGCAGGTTCGATTCCCAACTCCACGGCCAGCTTCTTTTTTTGTTGTTTAATTCCCGTCGAGCGATCAACCTATCTGTTCATTTCTGTTCAGCATGGAGACACGTGGATAATAATTGATACGTTGATATAAGTAGGCAAAAATTTGACACGTGAACATGACATGTAGGCAAAATATTGACACGGACATGACATGTAGGTGAAAAAATTAAAACATAAAAAAATTGACACGTGAATATAATACGTAGGAAAAAATAGACATGTGGATATGACACGTAGGTGAAATTGATTAGTTAGCAGTTTGTTCGTTTCAACAAATCATGTATTAACAATAACGACCATTTAAATTTATCGTATTGGCCTAAAATTAAGGTCATAGACCAGTGTTATCTATGTTATGACCTACTGGTGTAATCAAGTTATGACCTTTCTGTCATAAAAGGTCGTGGTTTTTCAAGGTTTTGACCCTGCCAAATGGCCTACGACCATTTGGTTTAAAATGATCATAGATCTAAGACCAAAAAACTCATGGTCATTAATAAAAGGTCACTAGCAGACACATTCCTTGTAGTATTAGTAGATGCATGGAAGGACATGCATGTTTGTGTATGTGATGAAGGTTGTGATCATGTGGGCGAGATGTTGTTGCGTGTTGTATGCATGTTTATGTATATGATGAAGCTTTTGTTATTCTTCTGGCATGTTGTATGCATATTTGCTGAAATGTTGATTCATTTCTATTTTGGCAAATATTTTGCACTACGTGTATGTCCTATTTTTAGAAAAGGTCATGTTGAATTTTTCTGCCGACCATGCATGTATGTCTGTGTATGTTCTAAAATATTCTCTTTCTCTATATCGCGCAGACGATCATGGTCATCAAGATGAGTGAAAGCCTCATGGCTATATATTTGAAAGGCACGATGGCCGAAATGATCTAGAGCAACATGACCCAGATAAGATGTCCATGTTGCAAATGCACTCAGGAGGTTAATGGACCCTTATTCCGGAGTATTGCAGAACCACCTTCTCATGCATGGTTTCATGCCTATCTTTACTAATTGGATTAGTGAAGAAGATGATGCAAACGTTCATGGGACAACATGAAATGAGGAAGGGCGGTAGGAAAATAACAAATAGGGTGTGCGAGAAGGCGAAGAGTCTCTCAGACATGATCATCACGACGGATATGCTGGACATGATTATCAAGGAGATGTCGGACATGATCATCATGAAGGAGATGCGGGGGAATATGATGGAGAATATGCGGACACGCAGACACTACAAACAGCCTTGCAGGACCCTCATGTATAAGAACTACTCCTCAAGGAGACGAGCAACACCAAAGCTGCCGCCAGAGAAAAAAGCCAAGATGGCGCAACTAGAGATAGATGGGGGTACTCTTTTGTACGAAGGATGTCGGCCCGAGGATACCCACTTGAATGTCTGGAGTTGAAGGCGAAACACAAATGGACAAACACAAGCTTCAACAATATGATTAGATTCTGGCACGATCGTCTTCCCAAGGGGAACACTTTTCCAACAAGTATCAAGAAGGCAAAGAAAGTCGTGTGCCCTCTCGATCTACCGCATGTTAAATACCACCCCTACATCAATGATTGTATCATTTATCGAAACAAGTACGTGGAGAGAACCACATCTCCAGTGTGCAGCCATGCACGATACAAGAGAGGGAAGAAATCTCCTCTAAAAGTGGAATGGTACTTTCCGATCACTTCTCGTCTATAGCGGTATTTCATAGACCCTAAGGAAGCAAAGCTCATGCGCTGGCACGCGGAAAGGAAGAAGTCCGAAGATGATCCGGATAAGGACAAGATGCTAACACACCCTTCGAATGCTTGCCAGTGGAATGCAATGGACATTGAGTTCCTATTTTTCGTAGACGATGCAAGCAAAGTCAGCCTTGGTATGAGCACTAATGGATTAAATCAATTTGGCAACCAGAGGAGCACACATTGCACCTGACCCTTGTTTGAATGGCTATACAGCCTCCCCCATGGCTAGACACATAGAGGAGGTACATACACATGAGAATTCTTATTCAGGGGCCAAAACAACCAGATATCAATATCCATCGGTATCTCGGGATATTAAAAGAGAAGCTAGACATGTTGTGGGAGATGCTAGCGAATACGTGGGATGCCCTTTCAGGAGAATATTTTCCTCTTAGAATCTTGTTGCTCACAACAGTGCAAGACTATCCTGGTCACACGTATGTCTCGTTCCAGGTGAACCATGGACACTATGCATGTGTCAAGTGCATGTATCATATGTTGCATCTCCGACTAGAAAAGGATCTTATGTCTTCGAAAATCGTTTACCAAGGGACTCGAAGGTGGCTTCGCACACATGACTCGTGGAGAAAAAGTGGATATTTGTTCTATGGTAAAGCCGAGCACGGAATAGTCCCATGTCCAAGGAGCTGCAAAGAAATCGATGATTTTCCGAAAAATTGGAAAGAGTGCCCTGAGCCAGGAAATAAGCGCAACAGGTTGAAACCCGTGCCAAGTCCCATCCAGATACAAGCACAGCCAAGGGCTTTCTGACCTACAAGTGCATCTCTTTCCGCCAGAATTATATAGGCACCGACGAGGACCCTGTTGGTCTGCTAGGAAAAAATAAGCACCTTGGGAAGCTAGCTGGATCTGGTCACCATGAGATTCACCGCGAAATGCATGTCGACCACACTGGTCGATGCGCTAACTCTGATAGGGCAAACCAAGTTGCGCTACAACACATAGAATTGGTCGACCCTTGGTGTATAGAGCACAGAAGCTTTATTGAGAACAAGTACAACAACCTAGGACAGATGAGGATGGAGGGAGAAATAATCAGAGAGCACAACTTCATCTTCACGTAGTGTTTCAAGGAGAAGCTACTGAACAATCCCCCGCGGAGTCCTTGTACGGAATAGGAGAAACTCATATTCACATTGTCACAGTGCCCCGCACACAACCTTAGGACCTATTAGGCATATGACATCAACGGAAACACATTCTACACCGAGGAGAAGGACAAGAACATCGAATATCAGAATGAAGGAGCAACAATGGAATTCTTCACTAGTGAGTTGACTACCGTCAAGGAAAAATACATCGAGGATATCTGGGATCTCGACTACTATGGAGAAAAGATTCTGATGTTCCATGTCAGATGGGCCAATAAAATTGAAAAAGAAAATCAGTATTTCACAACGATGGTTATACATAAAGCCAAAACAATAACAACCTACGCGAACGTCACCGCTAAAAATGAGTTGTGGGTATTGGCTAGCCAAGTGGACCAATGCTATTTCATTAATGATCTGGCAAAGCTTAGTTGTGTTTTCATGAGGAGAGAAAAAAAAGAGCATCGTCGAAATAGACGGAGTAGCCAATGAGCAAGACTTCGACAAGTACGATGACCTGAAGTTGGAAGAGAACATCGATATACCTAGGGAAAAAAATTTCATTTGCGTAAAAATTTCGCTGACTCACGAAATATATGAAATCTCCGAAATTTCATAAAAAAAATCATGCAAAAAAAGAAATTTTATTTGAATTTGAATACATTCGAACTCATATTAATGGATATAATCAAATATACTATCTAACATACAGAGAAGTTGTGCTGTCATAGTGGTTCATACACAGTTATAATTCAATATAGTGTCCAGGTTCGAATCTTGGCATAGTCCAATATTTAGCATTTTTTGCTTTATTTTAGCAGAAAAGTGAAACTAAAACAAAAATTAAAATTTCTTAAAATCGAACTCAAGACCACAAGATGTAAACCGGGGGTCCTAACCACCATAGTAGACAGTTTCCTGATTGACAAATTTTATTTTGTACCTTTTTTACTAGAGAAGTTCAAATGGCACGAAGCGAAATGAATGAAATTTCGCAAAATTTTAAACCCTGGATATACCTACTACTTTGACAAGAAGAAGAAGGACCGCCATATCGGCTAAAGGTTGTTTGTTCATCAGAAGAAGTCAACAGATTTCTGGGCTAAATTATTCAACCACGATGAACAAGGGCAAGAAGATTGTGAGGGCAGGAAGATTGTGAAACACTAGCACCGTGTGTGTACGGGTAAAACATACATTATATTCGTGTTAAATGAATATATAATGATCTTGACTTTATATTGCTAAAAATATTGGAGTTGGTATTTTTATAAAATACTAGACAAATTATAATAGCCAAATAGTATTTTTTTAGGGATTTCTATTTTCTTGCCACTGTTTTGAGTTGTACTCAGTTTTCCCCAGCCGCTTAAATTTTCCTCACTTTTCCCCTCACTCTATTCTAAATCCCGCAGGCACTCGGACAGAGGGATGTTCTTTAGGTAAAAGGCTTGAACATTACATGCTGAACGGTGGGACCGCGTTGGGGCAGGTCCTGCCGTGGCTGTTACGTGCTGACGGGTGGGGCCATGATACATGTCGGGCCAGCCATCCATCTCTCACTGACTTGTGGGCCATTTTTTCCTGATTGTGTGGCTGGTGCAGCCAGTGAAAATGGGGTCGTTTTGTGGGGCCATCGAAGCCAATGAACGATGGGGCCGCCATGTGGGGCCATTCTATGGGGCCATCAAAGTCAATGACTGATGGGGACGTCATGTGGGGTGATACCTTCGATCCGGATTACGGATATAGTGTAGCTTCTTTTTCCCTAGTAGACCTAGGTTATCGAATCCTCGGGAAGCGAATGCGTAGTGAAGTTACTTTAACGGACCTTCGAGAGTTTTAGAATTCCTTTTGTGTTTTCACCGAACCAATATCTTGTGTATTTTTATTATTGTCGATGATGGAGAGAGATGGCCTAGGGCGTTTGGTTTCACCTATAGCTTTGCAAAACATGTGATGGGAATAAAAGATAGAAATAAAGTATGCATGTACTTGTTAGAGAAAGATAAATTATATGTGGGAAGTGCATCCATATTTGTTGTTGCCTCCGCAACTGCTTATAGCAATAACCTACTAGTCTCATCCATGGAAAAAAGAGAACTAATGATATGCATAGTGATGTCACCGTTAATTCCAAGTAAATCCCTCACATACAGTTGTACTACCCGTTTTGTCACTCGGGTTCCCAACCTGCAGATCAGTCATTACTCATACTCCCTATACCTGGATCAACCCTCGGGGTCTTGTGTCAATACCCAGATTTTTAATCCCAGATGCCTGTTATGCCATACATCGCAATCCCAGGATTACCATTTTTGCGAGACATAACATATTGGATATCACAGTACATCATCCATTACAAACCATAATAAGGTCTTACACGAATAAAGGATCTCATGATCTAGTCTTAATACAACAAGCACCGGAATAAAGTACCAAGCGTAGCGGTGGGGTCCATCTTCAGGGGCACAGGCAATGCTGACAATGGAAGATAGTCCTAGTTATCATAGCCGTCCTGCTGTCCTACATCTTGGTAGTCTCCTTCATAGTCTGGCCATAGGAATAACCAGGGACTAAAAGCCATGAGTACTCCTTAAGTACTCGCAAACTATCACTAGCAAGTAAGGTAGTCCTAGTAGGAATGCTAATTCTAAGTTTATTTATAAAGTTAAGTTTGAAACCTAAGCTGAGTTCAGAAACAAAGAAAGATAAAATAAAGTTTGAAATCACCTAGGTGGGAACTTAATTGTCATAGTCACAACTCTGTTGTGGTCAAGTCATGTCACAATTCATTTCATAAGTTGTTTTGAAAACATCTAACAACGGAACAGTATGGCCACTCCAACTGTCCATAACCGCGGACTCGGCTATTCGAATAGTTTGACACTCTGCAGAGGTGGTACACTTTCACCACGAGATTCGATACATCTGTTAGGGATAACCCTGAAACATCATACTTAGTATGCAGATAATCAAACATAACCTTTCCTTTACACACCCTAGTATAAGAACCTCTCCTATGAGCATGGCCTCCCAACCATGACCATCTGTCATCTTGGACACTGCATAGGTGGACAACATTGAGAGGTAGCCTCAACTCAAACCTCTCAAGCGAGGGAACTAATACTAATGCATATAAACTTTTGGCTAAGCCTTACCCAATTCAGGTATTGTGGTTGTACGGTAGAATTGGAATGGTATCGCATCCAAACCAAACCATCAGTTTTGTAAAAGGCTAAGGCTCATGCCCCAACATTTTCATCGTCATAAACCATTTGTGTTTCTCAACACATGTCAAAACATCTCAATAGAATGACTCATCATTTCAAGGTTTTCACAAGTCATTTTCACCAAGTATTCCCATCTAAAGTGAATCAAGTTTTTGTTTAACTCTAAACTACTAAGTTAAGAGTGTTCACTAAAGTGGGATGCTAATCTCAATCTCATGCCATAGAATGACATCTAAATCTAACTAGATATGTCAAGTTTTATACTTTTTATGCTACCTTCAAACAAGTAAAGGATTTTGGTAATGTAAAGGAAGTAAAGCTTGTAAATAGAATTTGGAGTAGGTGTAAGTAAAAGGGCATAACCAAAGCATGCCTAATGCATTTACTTAGGTTATCTAGTTTGCAAGGTCTAGCTTGCATTGTTAATGATGGCTTTCCTTGGTTGGTGCAATGGTTGAAGTTTTCTTCCTCCTCCTCTTGGTAGAACTCCTCCTCGAAAGCTTGGTCGGTACTATCGTTTATAAATACATACGGGATACACAATCACCAAACAAAGCTTAACTAGTCTACTTAGCACACTAAGGCACACATTTGATGATCTATTATCATCACAAGCATCACAAGGTTTAATTAACTAGCTTCCTTCTTTTTATTTGAGAAAAGTAATTTCTACTTATTGAAATTAAGTAAGATTTAATATTCTCCAATTAAAATATGGGATCATATGGACACATGTCATCACCACATATTCTAACATATGGGAATGTGATTTAAATGTTGGATCACATTATAATAAGTTTAAGTTGAATATTTAATGATTTAAACTGACTAGAAATGCCTATATAGCATTATTTTGGTAGTAGTCCAAAGTCACTACATGCAAACTTTAATATTATTACATATTAAGATAGTTATGGTTAAATTTTATTTTTGAGAGTTGGAATCAACTCAAAAGCTATTATAGTTGATTTTATAAAAATGTTTGAATGTGCAAATGCTTCTGTCTTGTTATTTTTACTAGGAGAGATCTCTAACTCTAAATGATTTAAATCCAACGGGCTTGGATAGAGATTTTGGTTACCTTTCCAACAAAATTGGAATCACTTCATTTGGATTTGTAAAACTCTTTGAATCGATTTTTGAACCAAGGGACGGAATGGATTTTAATTCTAAATAGAAAAACCTAATTTGAATTAACTAGGTCAGCGCGGGAAACTAAGTGGGCCAGCCCAGTTACGCTCAGTGGCGCAGAGGGCGACTGACAGGCTGGTCCCGCATGTGAGTGGCACTTAAAACCCAAAGCGGTATAGGGCGATCTGGGCCACACGATTAGAACACTAATCGATGGTCCACGGTCGTCGTCGACGACGGACTAGTCGCCGGCGAGACCGAACCCTAAGCGGCCGGTGGGGGTCTACTTGGGACGTACCAGGGCTCCAGCTAGTGCGGCAAGGCGGGAAAATGAACTGGACTGCGACAGCGAGCTCAGGCGAAGTCGCGGCAGGGGCTGAGGTGGATGAAATTGACGACCACGTCTCCTCCTCTGCGGTGGCTACTTCTGGCAGAATTCTAGCGATGTGCTGCTCGAGCGGCTCCGGCGAGAGATGGGAAATGGTTAGTGGAGAGAGGGGAGTGGAATGGTGTGAAGAAATGGTGCGGGGGAGGCCTCCTTATATAGGCTCGATGGTGAGGCAGTGAGGTATGTGCACGGCTTGTTGGTGACGGCGAAACAGGGAGCTACTGGTGTGGACGAGGTAGGCGGACAGTGGGCGGTCTGCTGGCGTTCAGCTATGGCGCAATGGCGCTGCAAGGCGTGGTGCCTAACGGTCGGGGGCTTCACGTGCTCTTGGGGACAAAGGCGGTTCTCGACGGTGGTCATGGTGACTGTGGATCGCGCGGCGGTGCACACCCGTGTCTGGCAGGTTGCTGGGTTCAAGGCGGAGCGGCGTGCACGATTTGGTGTCGAGGCGTGGTTTGTGGTGTGCTGGCGGTGATCGCGCTCTGGCGCGCTCTTGCTGCAAGCAGAGAGAAAGGGCGGCGAGGCTGTGGGCTGGTCCAGTGGCTATAAGCGGTCGTGGGGTGGACCGTGGGCGGCGGTGAGGTGGTGCCTTGCTTCCTGGAGCGTCGGATAAGGGCTGGTGGTCGCCTGTGGCTTGTGCACGCTTGGCTGGCGATCATGGCATCGAGGCGGCATGGCACTCGCGCCAGGGGCTAGGGATAGGGGTGGTTTTGGTCTGGTTGGGCCTGGGGGAGACCAAGGTGATCAATGCACACCAATTGGCTCGACAAGAATTGCTCCAAAACATTAATAGTTAGGCCACAAATTCTCTGTCTGCCACCTGTTCGATCAAATGGCCGCATGAGAGAAAGTTTTGAATTTTTGAAAGATTTTTGGTGGAGTGATGGAACTTATGCTTGAGCATCTAGGTTTGCTCGGGATTTTGAAATGGAGTTCATTTGAGTGGTTTTTGAATTAGTGTGATCTTGATACATACACTAGATTCAATTTTCAAATGTCATTTAAAATTAGAGTTTGAATGTTTTTGGGAGATCACAAAGTGGGCGTTGGCACATCACTACTTTTTCTAGCAAGGGGTTTAAGGAACCATAATTGTCTCTGTTGGCATTTGAGTCATAGGAACACCCAAAGTGTCCTAGTTAGTTAAAATGGCACAAATGACCATTTGCTTATTTTATTCTTTTTGATTTCTTTTTCTTTGGGATTTGTTTGGGAATGATCTAGATGATGTGTAATTCACCTTAGAATCATTTTACAACCAATGGATCACTCGAACATGGCAATTCAAAACAACTCGTAATTTAAATGCACACACATATGAATGCTTAATTATTTTAAATGGAAAAGTTTTTGTTAACCCCAAATTGGGTAGATTTTATCTTGATTAACTTTGGATTAAGTTTTGGGATGTTACAAACCTTCCCCCCTTAAACAAAATCTCGTCCCGGGATTTACGAAAGAAAACTAGGAACTAAAGAGATCGGGGAACTCTGTCCTAATGTAATCTTCTAGCTCCCAAGTGGCTTCTTCTTCAGTATGGTTGCTCCATTGAATCTTGAGAAATTTGATACTCCTGGTCCTGGTGGCTTGATGTCTACGCACTTCTATTCTTGTAGAATGTTGTTGGACCTCCAAGTGCAGAGGTTTGTAGAACAGCAGCAAGTTTTCCCTTAAGTGGATCACCCAAGGTTTATCGAACTCGGGGAGGAAGTGGTCAAAGGTATCCCCTCTCAAGCAACCCTGCAATCAAGATACAAGAAGTCTCTTGTGTCCCCAACACACCCAATGCACTTATCAGGTGTATAGGTGCATTAGTTCGGCCAAGAGATAGTGAAATACAAGTGGTATGGATATAAGACAACGGTGCTAGAAAATACTTTGATGGCATGGAAGAGACTAAAGGCAAGCTGAAATAAAGATGGAAGCAAGCAAACATATAACAGATCTAGTAGCAAACGATGCTTCAATGCTTAGAAACAAGGACTAGGGATCATACTTTCACTAGTGAACACTCTCACATAAATATATTCTTCTTTATGATGCTACGCTGAACTACTCTCTGGTTGGACACTCTAATCCATGGTAAGGCTATAACAACACACCTCAAAGTAAGCCTTTCCCATCTAGATAACCCCACACTGTCACCTTGAGCACCAGATGGTTCCAACAAACACCACAATTTCATAGAGACATCCAACTCCAAATATAAATCATAACAAGTATTTGTAATCTTTACCGTAAGTAATACCATGGTGTGCACGCTATCACTTTCACACACATGGGAGAGTAGAGATCTATTAAAGCACTTGAGTAGCAAGGTAGATCTATAGATTACAAGCTCATGATCATGCATATAGAGAGAGCGATATGAACACATAGCTACCGGTAGAGCCCTTAGCCTCGAGGAAGAACTACTCCCTCATCATCATGGGAATCAGCAACGGTGATGGAGATGGCGGTGCAGATCGATGGAGATGGCTCCTGAGGCACTTTCCCGTCCCGGCAGGGTGCTGGAACAGAGACATTCTGTCCCCCGAATCTCCCCTTCGGTGGCGTCGGTGCAACAAAACTTTTTGACGATTTCTGATTGACTCCCTAGGGTTTTCGTCCCGGGAGGCATCTTATAGGCGAGAGAGGAGACCGAGGGGGTGTCAGAGGGGCCCACACAACCCCCTGGTGCGGCCTGGCCTGGCCCGCGCCACCAGGTGGTGTGGCCACCCTCTGACCCTTCCTCGCCTCGTATTCTGGCTCCAAGTGTCCCCTGGTAAAATAATAACTTTGGCTTTTCTCCCGTCTAATTCTGAGAATATTCATTTTCTGACTTCCTGGAACCAAAAACAGCAGAAAATAGGCAGCTGGCACTGTGGCTCTTGTTAATAGGTTAGTCCAAGAAATCATATTTAAAGTACTCCAAAGTGTGGACAAAACATAAGAAAGTAGATAAAACCAAGCATGGAACATCAAAAATTATAGATACATTTGCAATGTATCAACATCCCCAAGCTTAACTCCTTCTCGTCCTCAAGTAGGTAAGTGATAAAAAGAAAGAATAATTTTTGAGGTGACATGCACCATCATAAACTTGATCAAAGTACTTGTAAAACATTCAAGGCTAGGATTATAGTACTTCAATCATAACATGAAATACAAAGTTCTAACAGTAAGAGAAAGAAACTATGTTGCAACATGAAAAGGCACAAACAAAAGATTCATGAATAAGAATGCTTTGCAAGACGTTTGTTTGTTTCACATAAATAAAACATAGCATAATAGCATTCAGCTTGTCCCTCATAGAGTAGCAAGTATAAATGTACAGGACACCTTCAAAGTTCATAAGAGTGACTAGATACAAATAGTTTAAAACAAGCAATATCAAGTTATGCATCAATCAACTAGTCTTGGTACAATGCACATAGAACTAAGAATGGCCACTATGCTCTCAAAGTAGGTGCATAAAGGTCGCAGGTGGAGACTCAATATAATGGTGGAAGAAGGGCCTTCATAGAAGGAAGCAGAGATTCAAGTTTCATAAAGAGCTTCCAAAAATTATGGTACTTATAGCTTTCAGCTCTCATTGCCCCTATCATAAGCATCTTGAAGTGATTAAGGTTAAAGTGAATAAACTATGGTGTACATGCTTGACGAAGTATAAGTTAGAAATCTCATGTCCCTTGAATATGAGGGACGCTCCTCATGCTACTTAAGTTTAGTCACCGGTAAGTTCTTCTCATCGTAAGTACATATGTATCATAGAGAACCGCCAACGGGGTATGCCTTGCCCGATGATACGGAAGAATCCCCATATCAAAATGACAAGACAAGCAGACAACAAGCATCTCAGCAATCTTCTTATTTACCATGGGAATATGGTGCTTTTTTCTCTCTTTCCTCTTTTCATATATCTCTTTTTTTCTCTTTTCTTTTTCTCTTTTTTCACAATATATGACTGTTTTTTATAAGAAGAATGCTTCACAGAAAGCTCATTATGGTTACGCTGCAGATTTCCACCATGTCAGCATGGATTAGACCAGCGGCCCAGGCGTTTCTCTAACACATATACATATCTCCATGGACTTACAAGCTCCCCTTTCATTTCACACCGACGACATCCATATACAAAAGAGCATGATATCAACTAGGTACAAAGTACCAAGTGCAATGTTGAAAGCATTCCCCATGACAACATGGTTCTGCTAATTCCCAACAAATAAGTGCAAGCATATACAACATATACGACACAATGGTTCAAGTTTATTAAGGGCAAGAAAAGTAAAGTGTGACATCAAGTTCGTGAGAGCTTTAATCACTAGTTTACTCATAACAAGTTTAATTTGGAAGGTAAACAAAAACATGAATATACTTGGAATATCATATGCTAATAGGTAGGTATGGTGGACTCTTTGGTATATTTTGGTTTAAGGAGTTGGATGCATGAGTGGAACTCATACTTGGTTACGGAGGCTATTAAAAGACTGGGAGCGACAAACTAAGACAGCAATAATGGTCATAATGATGTAGAGCGATAAAACATCATTGATTAAAGCATAAAGTGATACTACAAGTTGAAAACTAAAGGATCATAAAGGCTATGGTGACTTGGGATAGTCATAACATGGTGTGAGCATGTGCCAAGTGAACCCAAATAAAGTATCAAAGGAGAATACCACAATACTACACTTTAATATGCTAAAACAACGCATGATTAAACCCTACACTTTAATCCAAGGCACATTAAGCAATCTCAATTGTTTATAACAAGTCATGCGACAAAACAATATCAAGAATGGCATGACAAAGCATAGGCCACAGTCAAAAACAAACTCTCTTTACCACTTAAGCATGAGCTTTCCTACTCTTTTCCAATCCAAACTAAACTATTTGAAAACCAATGCATGGAAGAGGGGGTCCAACCAATTTATTCAGGAAACTAAGAAAACCAAGCAAACGAAAAACCAAAACGAGAAGGAAAAAGAAGACGCTCCAAGAACAACACAACTATGCATGAAATAATAAAAATGAAGCGTTTGGAAGAAACCTGGGATTTTTATTGATAAAGAAGGGGATGCCTTGGGCATACCCAAGCTTTGACTCTTGTACTTTTTGGATATTTCTTGGGGTGACACGCGTGGCATCGCCAAGCTTGAGCTTTAGTCCATTCTTCATCTCATTACTCACTCCTTCCATACACCTGAAATTTTTCCTTAATACAAAACTTCACACAATCTTTATTAGCAACATTAGTGCATTCAAGATAATAGGTCTTTAGGTTCAGTTCTAACACCAATAAACATCCCTTAAAACACAAGCTACTGTAGAACTTTCCTAAAAAAGCTCAATTCCCCAAAAGAACTCAAAAAGGAACCAACCAGAAGCAAATGTAGAAAATGGCGGAAATCTGTCAAAATAGACCAGCAGGTAAAAACCAATTTTTTTGAAGACCTTATGTTGCTCAAATAGAAAAGTGTTGAACTAAATAAAGTTAGATAACAACCTGGTCAGAAGCACAAAAATTCATGCCTCAAAACGACGTACAGAGATTTTACACGAATTTTTACGGTGAAGCACATAAATCTGTTTCGGGACAGCAACTTTCCCAAGCATTACTTCTATCTCATTAGAGGTTACTCTTGGCACAAAAAGCAAATATAAAGGATAAGGAGAGTTTATTACTGAAGTAATAACTTCCAAGACTCATCTAAAACTTTTGGGTTATCTCCCAATAAGTACTGTTCTTTAACGCCTTTAAGTTAGGCATGATAGTTTGAGAAGATGCTCACATAAGAAATATGAATTGAAGTAAAAGAGAGCATCAAGAAAAAAATTCAAAACACATTTAAGTCTAACCCACTTCCTATGCATAGGAATCTTGTAAAGAAATAAGTCATCAAAGCACAAAGCAACAAGCATAGTAAAGCAAAACAAGTGAAACTTCAAGACTTTCAACATAAAGAGGGGAAACTTAATATTGATGAGATACATAAAACCATGCTTCCCTCTCTCATAATAACTTTCAGTAGCGTCATGAATAAAAGTAATAATACAAGTATCACAAGAAACATTTTTATCTTGAGCCATATGCATAAAATAATTAATACTCCCCACATAAACATAGTCATTCTTATTTATTGTAGTGGGAGCAAATTCAACAAAATAGCTATCATTATTATTTTCATCACCATAATCATCAAATATAGGAGGCATATTGTAATCATAATTACTTTCCTCCTCAATAGTAGGTGGATGAAAATATCATATTCATCATTGCAATCATCGTATATTAGAGGTGTAGTATCATCATAAGCAATAGAATAATTATCTTCCAAAGTGTGTTCATTTGTAAACATATCATCATTGGTAGGATCATGGATAGCACTAATAGAACAAAAATTATTGATATCATCATTTTCAGAATTGGTACCAAGGAGATTTTCAATATCAAAAGAAGTGTGCTTTTCCCAATTATGATCACTACTATAGGTAACATGCATAGGAACATCATCGAGTTCAGACTCATCAAAAACTATAATAGGAGCTACATGCTTAGGGGAAAATACCGTTTCCTCCCTCATTTTACTCCTCCTTTTCTTCTTTATCTTCTTCTCTTTAGGAGGGAGAGGCTTGAAAGGAAGCTTCTCCATATACCCTGGTTTATTATTAGAGACAATAGAAGAAACTTCGGAGGATTCCTTCTTTTCATTAATAAGATCAAAACACATATTAGTCCTATCATATTTTGGTAAAATCTCATCTTCTATAATATTTTGTATGTAAGTATTTGTGTGGCAATTATCAACACAATAAAGATGAGAACCATGCAGGACACTATTCACATCAAAAGCACTCATATCTACCAAAGAAGTTTTTCTTGATAATTCTTCACACCCCAAAAATAATGTAAGTTCATCATGCTGATTAGGAGTGATCATGTCATCACAATATAAACTCGCAGTACTCATTGGATTAGAAGGGCTATTATTATGGCCTGAGCATTGAAAATTTAAATGACCCACTTCAAAGCAAAGTTCATAAATAAAAGGAAAAAGGGCACAAACTTTTTTACCAAGATCATTTAAAGCCCTATACCACATTCTAGTTTTTTCATTCCTGTGGGTGATACAATATTCTTCTTCAATTTGATTATTCTCACAAGGTCTATGTATTCCACAAAAATTAACATGCTTATAAGAAATAGTACTTTGAGAGGTTTGAGCATGTTTATTGCTATCATTAACAACAATATCATTTTCCATGCAAGTGTCTTTAAAAGGATCATGATACATGTCCCACTTTTCTTTACGAGCATTAATATGAGAAGCAAAGGTTTTAAAACAATCAATAAGAATTTTAGGATCAAGACCATATTTAGCACTAAGCTCTTGAAAATCATCAGTTTGAGCGAAAGACTTAATGCAATCATACTCATAGTTTATACCTGGTTCTTTACCTTTGTTGTTATCCCAATCTTCGGTATTGCTTTGAATTGTTTCAATAAGATCCCAATTAGCTTTGACCTCCTTACTCGTGAAGGATCCCTCTAAAAAAGTATCTAGATAGTCCTTGTAATGTCCTGAAAGCCTTGCATAGAAATTATTAATAAAAATATTCCTAGGGAGCTCATGAATGGGACATTTGAGCATTTGTGACTTCAATCTCCCCCATGCTTGGGCAATAATTTCTCCATCATGAGGATGAAAATTATAAATATAATTCCTATCTTTATGAATTTCATGAGGAGGATAAAATTTAGAGTAAAAGAGAGATTCAAGTTCCTTCCACTCCAAATGATGAGGATCATCTAGTAGCTCATACCACTCCCTTCCTTTGCCCTTAAGTGATAAAGAGAATAGCTTCCTCTTAACTTGGTTCATTCAAATACCTACACACTTGAAAAACCCGCATAATTCATGTATAAAGAGTAAATGATCACTAGGATGGACAGTACCATCTCCAAAATAAGAATTATTCATAACATGTTCAACAATTTTTATAGGTATTTTAAATGGGTTGCTTTCAGTATGTGGATTTAAAATATCACAAGTTCATTAGAATTACCACATATGGGAGATAAAGTATCATCAGAGCAAATTTTCTTCTTTAAAGCTGGGGAACTAAAAAGATCATTTTCACAAAAACTAACTTCCCCAAGCTTAGACGTTTCCATAGCATTAGTAACAAAGGTGTTCAAAAGATTCATACTAATAACATTACTATTAGCATGGAAATAAAGTTCCATGGGTTTTTTAATTTTCTTTTCAGACAATTCAAGTTCTAACTTAGGAAAAATACTAAAAAGCTCTCTAATTTTGTTGTTGTTTTCTATTAAGCCTAACTAGTGAAAATAAGAAACAAAAAGACAAAATTGCAGAATCTAAAGGAAATAACTTCGAGCACTCAAACCAGAGGATGTGAGTACCTTTTACCTTACCTCCCCGGCAACGGCGCCCGAAAATAGCTTGATGTCTACTCACTTCTATTCTTGTAGTCAGTTGTTGGGCCTCCAAGTGCAGAGGTTTGTAGAACAGCAGCAAGTTTTCCCTTAAGTGGATCACCCAAGGTTTATCGAACTCCATATAAATGGATAAGACAACGGTGCTAGAAAATACTTTGATGGTGTGGAAGATACTAAAGGCAAATTGAAATAAAGATGGAAGCAAGCAAACATATAACAGATCTAGTAGCAAACGGTGTTTCAATGCTTAGAAACAAGGCCTAGGGATCATACTTTCACTAGTGAACACTCTCATATAAATATATTCTTCTTTATGATACTACGCTGAACTACTCTCCGGTTGGACACTCTAATCCATGGTAGGGCTATAACAGCACACCTCAAAGTAAGCCTTTCCCATCTAGATAACCCCACATTGTCACCTTGAGCACTAGATGGTTCCAACAAACACCATAATTTCATAGAGACATCCAACTCCAAATATAACTCATAACAAGTATTTGTAATCTCTAGCCTGAGTGCCACCATGGTGTGCACGCTGATACATTGCAAATGTATCTATAATTTTTGATGTTCCATGCTTGGTTTTATCCACTTTCTTGTGTTTTGTTCCAACTTTGGAGTACTTTTATTATGATTTCTTGGACTAACCTATTAACAAGAGCCACAGTGCCAGCTGCATGTTTTATGTTGTTTTTGGTTCCAGAAAAGTCAGAAAATGAATATTCTCGGAATTGGACGGGACAAAAGCCAAAGTGCCTATTTTTCCGGAAGTGATCAAGTGCTAGAATATGAGACGGAGAGGGGCCAGAGGGAGGCCACACCACCTGGCCGCGCGGCCAGGCCTGGCCCGCACCGGGGGTGGTGTGGCCAGCCCAGGTACCCCCTCGGCCTCTCCTTCCTCCTATAAGTTTCCCTCGGGCAAAAACCCTAGGTACCCGATCAAAAATCCACGAAAGAGTCTGTAGCCACCGTCGTCTCTGTCCCTATATCGGAGGGATCTGAAGCTCTTCCCGGCACCCTGCCGGAGAGCTGAATTCACCCTGGAGGCCTTCTTCATCACCATGCAAGCCTCCGGTGTGATGCGTGAGTAGTTCATCCTTGGACTACGGATCCATGTAGTAGCTAGATGGCTGGTTTCTCCTCCTTTGTGCTTTCATGTTTAGATCTTGTGAGCTCCGTTCATGATCAAGATCATCTATTTGTAATCCATACATGTTGTGTTTGCATGGATCCGATGGATATTGAGATGCTATTTTAGATTGATTATTGATTCTATCATGTCTTTGTTATTTGAGATCTTGCATGCTTTCCGTTGTTAGTAGCTATCTTGGCCAAGTAGATGCTAGCAACTCCAAGAGTTAGTATTTATGCTCGATAGTGGGTTCATGCCTCTGGTAATCTGGGGAAGTGACAGAAATCTCTAAGGTACTAGATTTGTTGTTGCTACTAGGGAGAAAACAATGATCCTTTTTTCATAGAACAATTGTATTGTTTACTTTACACGCAGTTCGTAAAGCAATAATCTGTTGCTTGCAACTTAATACTAGAGGGGGTTCAGATGATAACCTGAAGGTGGATTATTAGTCATAGATGCAGTTGGATGGCGGTCTATGTATTATGTTGTAATGCCCAATCAAGTCTCAAAGGAGTCAAGATGATTAGTATATGCATGTATTGCTTGCTTGGTGTTTGTCAATTGTCCCGCTGTAATTTGTTCACCCAGCATGTTATCTATCTAAGGAGAGCCACCTCTAGTGAACTATGGATCCCAATCCTTTTACTTTACATACAATCTATAACTGTTTACTGCTTTGTGTTTACTTTCTGCAAACTTTTATTTCTTTCCATTCGATATGTTTAATCCTTTGTTTTCCGCAAAACACGGTGAGATTAACAACCTCATCGCAAGTTGGGGACAAATTTCTGTGGTTGTGTTGTGCAGGTCTCCATGTTGCTACTAGCACCGGTAGTGCGCCCTGCCAAAGCTCAGCTAGTAACACCTTTGAGGTGTTTCCTTGCTCCTACTGGTTCGATTAAACCTTGGTTTCATAACTGAGGGAAACTTGCTGCTGTGCTCATGATACCTTCCTCTTGGGGTTCCTAATGAGCTCTACATCAACACCGCCTTCAAGCATTTTTCTGGGCGTCTTGCATTGAGCCATCACACGCTGTCACTTTCAAACACATGGGGAGAGAAGAGATCTATTAAAGCACTTGAGTAGCAAGGTAGATCTATATTACAAGCTCATGATCACAATATGATCATGCATAGAGAGAGAGATGAACACATAACTACCGGTAGAGGCCTTAGCCTCGAGGAAGAACTACTCCCTCATCATCATGGGAATCAGCAACGGTGATGGAGATGGCGGGGGAGATCGATGGACATGGCTCCGGGAGCACTTCCCCGTCTCGGCAGGGTGCCAGAACAGAGACTTTATGTCCCCCGAATTTCTCCTTCGATGGCGGCGGCGCAACGGAACTTTTCGTGGATTTCCGATTGACTCCCTAGGGTTTTCGTCTCGGGAGGCATCTTATAGGCGAGAGGGGAGACCGAGGGGGTTCCGGAGGGGCCCACACCACCCCCTGGCCTGGCCTGGCATGGCCCGTGCCACCAGGTGGTGTGGCCACCCTTTGGACCTTCTCCGTCCCGTATTCTGGATCCAAGTGTCCCCCGACAAAATAATAACTTTGGCTTTTGTCCCGTCCAATTCCGAGAATATTCATTTTCAGACTTGCTGGAACCAAAAACAGCAGAAAATAGGCAGCTAGCACTGTGGCTCTTGTTAATAGGTTAGTCCAAGAAATCATATGTAAAATACTCCAAAGTGTGGAAAAAACATAAGAAAGTAGATAAAACCAAGCATGGAACATCAAAAATTACAGATACATTTGCAATGTATCATGGTTCTGTAAGCTTCTTCCAAGATACGGATGGGTACTTCATGATACGTCAGATCCTTGTTGATCTCAAAAGCTCGGTGATCGATGTTCTTGAAAACTTCGGTCTTCTCTAGCACCTGTAGGCATTTGCGAAGTAACGAGATATGGAACACATTGTGGATGGCCGACATCTCTTCTGGCAGTTCCAGTTGATGCGATACTTCTCCTCGGCTATTCAGAATCTTGAAGGCTCCGATATATCTAGGGGCTAACTTTCCTTTCAGACTAAAGAGCTGCGTTCCCTTCAATGGTGAAACCTTGAGATATACAAAATCTCCGACATTGAAAGTTAGGTCTCTCCTTCTCTTGTCAGCATAACTCTTCTGTCTGGATTGGGCGGTCTTGAGGTGCTCACGGACTTTGTGAACCTTCTCTTCAGCTTCTCGGAGAATGTCAGGTCCAAAAATCTGACTCTCTCCTACTCGCGACCAATTCAATGGGTTACGACACTTTCTTCCATATAGGAACTCAAATTGGGCCATTTGCAAACTGTTGTTGTATGAAAATTCTGCGAAAGGCAGGCAGTCTTCCCATTTTGATCCATACTCCAAAACACAAGCTCTCAGCATATTCTCTAGGATTTGGTTGAATCTTTCAGTCTGTCCATCGGTCTGCGGGTGATCTGCGGTGCTGAAATTCAACTTGGTTCCCAATCCTTCTTAGACTTTCTACCAAAATCTCGAGGTAAATTGGGTTCCTCGATCTGATACTATGGTCTTGGGGGTTCCATGCAGACTAACAATTCTAGCAATGTACAACTCTGCTAGCTTCGAACTCTGGTAGGTAGTCTTGATAGGTATGAAATGAGCTACTTTGGACAATCCATTAAGGATGACCCAGATTGAGTCATTTCCCCTACTAGAAGTAGGCAAACCAGTGATAAAGTCCATTCCGACGGAATCCCATTTCCATTCTAGAATCTACAATGGTTGCAACAGTCCTGTGGGTCTCTGATGTTCTTCTTTGACTCTTTGACAGATGTCACACTTGGCAATGTAGCTTTCGATTTCTCTCTTCATCTTGTGCCACCAAAATTGCTCTTTCAAATCCTAATACATCTTTGTTCCTCCGGGGTGGATAGAATAAAGAGTATCATGAGCTTGCATGTTAACTTGCTTCAGCTCCGAATCTGCTAGCACACAGATACGTCCTTTGTACCACAGAACTCCTTCTTCGTCTTCGGTGAATCCAGGTACCTTTCCTGTACCAATACGACGTTTGATTCCGTCGATACTTTCATTTCCCTTCTCGGCTTCCTTGATTTGGCTAATCAAAGTGGGTTGAAGTTCAATGCTAGCTAAAAATCCTTTGCTAACTAGCTCAGTTCTAAACTACTCCAACTCCTCATACAAATTGGGTTGCTTCTCCTTGATCATGGTGTTTAACCTACACGGCAATCTGCTAAGAGCATACGCTACCACACTGGATTTGCCGGGGTGATAGTGAATGTCCAGTTCATAATCCTTGATTAAGTCTATCCATCTCCTTTGTCTCATATTCAGCTCCTTCTGAGTGAAAATATACTTCAAGCTCTTGTGATCTGAGTAAATCTCACAGCGATTTCCCATAAGATAATGACGCCATGTCTTCAATGCCAAAACTACGGCTGCTAACTCAAGATCATGGGTCGGATAGTTCTACTCATGCTGCTTCAGTTGTCGAGACAGATACGTGATGACTTTGCCTTCTTGCATCAATACACATCCGAGACCAATCTTGGATGCATCACAATACACATCAAACGACTTCTTGATATCTGGCATGATCAATATTGGCGCAAAAATCAATCTCTTCTTGAGCTCTTGGAAACTGGCTTCACATTTGTCGGTACATTCAAACTTCTTGTCCTTCTTCAACAATTGGGTCATGGGTCTGGTGATGCTCGGAAATCCTTCTATGAACTTGCGGTAATATCCCCCTAATCCGAGAAATCCACGGACTTGGGTTTGAGTGGTTGGGGCTTCCCATGCTTTGACATCTCTGATCTTGGTGGGATCAACAGAGACTCCTCCAGCAGACAAAATATGTCTTAGGAATCCTACTTCCTTTAGCCAAAACTCACATTTGATGAACTTGGCATATAACTGATGCTCTCTCAGGGTTTCAAGGATGATTCTCAGATGTTGCTCATGCTCTTCTTCTGACTTCGAGTAGATAAGGATATCGTTGATAAACACAACGACAAACTTATCCAGGGAATTTATAAAGATCTTATTCATGAGATTAATGAAATAAGAAGGGGCATTGGTTAATCCAAAATACATGACCGTATACTCGTATAATCCATAACGAGTAGTAAAGGCGGTCTTCGGAATATCCGTTGCACGAATCTTAAGTTGGTGATAACAAGTCCTAAGATCAATCTTTGAGAACACTTGGGCACCAGTCAACTGATCAAATAGATCCTCTATCTTTGGCAGTGGGTACTTGTTTTTGATAGTGACGTCATTCAGCTTTCTATAGTCGGTGCACAAATGGTTGCCTCCATCTTTCTTGTTGACGAATAACACTGGTGATCTCCATGGCGATGCGCTTGGTTGAATCAAGCCTGTGGCTAACATATCATCCAATTTCTTCTTCAATTCTACTAACTCTGAGGGGTTCATGCTATAGGGTTTCTGGGCTATTGGTCCGGTTCCGGGGATTAGTTCAATAATGAACTCAATATCCCTATCCGGGGGTATACCTGGCAATTCATCTAGGAATACGTCAGGGTATTCATAGACTACTCTGACTTGGTCTATGGTGGGTAGGGCTAGACTCTTGTTGCACTTGAATTGACGGGGTAAGGTTTTAGATATATGCTCTACTGAGACTCCAGAGCTACTGGTCATGGTGATGGCTTTCTTGGCATAGTCTATCAGTCCTTTATGCTTTGACATCCAATCCATTCCTAGTATTACTTCCAATCCTTTGGTTCCAAGTACTATTATATTAGCATAAAAATCTATCCCATGTATTCTGATAGGTACAGCTTTGCAAATTTTTATAGCTTTTTTGTCGAACCAGGGATTTGAACTATCATGACATGCTTCAAGTTGGTTGGGTGAATCTTACTAGTGCATGCAAATTCTTCGGTGACAAATGAGTGCAATGCTCCAGAATCAAACAACACTCTTGCTAAAACTGAGTTGGCAGAAAACATACCCAACACTACATCTGGCGCTTCTTGGGCTTCTTCGACGTTCATGTGGAAGAGACGACCGTTGCGGTTGTGAGGGTTCCCTGGGGCAAATCTTGTTCCTAGTTGAACACGACGCTACTGTTGAGCTAGGGCATTCAAATTCGCAGTGGCAACAGCCTTCTTGGGACACTCATTGGAATAGTGACCCTTCACTCCACACTCGAAACAAGTGATCTGAGATTTGTCTTTTGTTGCCACGGGCACAACATTGCTTCCAGTTCTGGGTGCAGTGTTGTTGTTGTTGTTATTGTTGCTTCTCTTGCGAGGTGCACGATTGAAATTGCTGGTGTTGCCGGGTGATTGTTGTTTCCTCCGTACTTCACATTTCCTCTGCTACGGTTGGGGTAGCTTGGGCGAGACATTGGGGGTCAGTTGTTCCTTCGTGCATATCCTGTAGAAGGGTTGGAACGGTACTTCTGGTGACTGTTGGATCCACCTTGGTGCATCATACGACGTTTGTGGTTGTCGTTTGCCTGGTTAATCTTCCCGTCAATCTGAATGGCAGAGTCGACTAGCTCTTCGAGATCCTCAAAACGGATGTTGACTAGGAGAGTCTGCATCTCATCATGCAGTCCGTTCAGGAATCTCTCCTTCTTCATGGCCTCCGTGTTGATCTCATCAGGTGCATACCTGGCTAGTGACAAGAATCTGTCACGGTACTCCACTACAGTCATTCTGCCTTGTTTCAATTCTTTGAATCCATCCCTCATTCGGGTGACTAGACCCTGTGGCACGTGGGTGCGATTGAACTTGATTTTGAAGGCTTCCCATGTCATCACTTGACCATGGTTCATCTTGCAGGTGCTGTTCCACCAGGCTCTTGCATCTCCTGCCAAATAGTGGGTGGCAAAGAGAACTTTCTCGTTATCATCAACTCTAGCTACTTCTAAATTGTTCTCCATTGTCTACAACCATTCATCAGCATCTAGTGGGTTCTCCGAAGTGCTAAAGATTGGGGGATTGGTATTCTGGAAGTTTTTCAGCTTGGATCCTTGATGATCCTGATTTCCATGCCCTTGGTTGTGTTGGGCCATTTGAGCTATCTGCTCCAGAGTTGCTAGGTTGGCTTGCCGCTCTGCCCTTCTTGCTTCACGATCTGCAACTAGCATCTGCATAATCTACAACATCGGGTACTGCGATGAGCTGCTCCCTCCGGGGTTTCCACGAGTCATCCGAAGATTGAGATAGATAAAGGGGTAAGAGGGAAAGTTCTAAGGTTCATGGTTTTGATTTCAAAGCTAAAACTTTGAGTTTGACTCAGGTTTTGCAACTAACTTCATCTCATTCATTCAAGCAAGCACACGATACAAACACACACACACCACAACATCAAAGGAAAACAAATGGTTTTAAGAACCATTCTGCAAGCTACGATACAATGGGACCGATACTCCTCACTCTACGATAGTGCTCTAGTGCACCTACTCACCATCGATGAAGTCAGAGTCATCATCGTCGGTGTCGAAGTCCACGACATCCTCCTCCATAAAGTCATCATCATTGCTGAGGTAAGAGTCCATATCTCCCTGGATGTCTTCACCTTCCTCTTCTTCTTCCTTTGGTGCAAGGTGAGCTTCTTGCTCCTTGATGGTCTTCTCGAGGTCGTCCACCTTCTTGCGAAGATGGTCGATGGTGCGATCCTTCTTTTCGCGCTGGAGGCGAAGAGACTGACGATCCTTGACAAGCAGTGAGAAAGTATGGGCCTTCTGGGCGGCAATTGCAAGGTTGTGGTTGGCGAACTCCCGAGCATTGTCCAATTCTTTCTGTCGGTCGTACAGCAGGAAGTCAAGGTTCTCCACTTGACGCTTCAACTCCGGGTGACTTGGCATCTCCATTGGCATTCCCATAAAGTCACGCCTTGCATAGTGAGCAAAGCGGGTTCCTTGGATTTTGTTGACACTCAGGGCACACAGACATGCGAGAGCTTCATGCATTGCCCTGGCTAATCCATCTAGCCAGTTGTTCTCTCTTACGGAGAACTGGATTCTCCTAGACATTGGTGCTTCTATCTTGCCTCGAAGATCAGCGGTGACTAGCCATTGTAAGTCTCCTCCTGGGGGTCCAGGAAGTTGAGCTCCTAGGAATTCCGGATGTGGGCGTCCCAAGTACTCCGATAGTGTGTCAAGATCCCTCTTGAAGATCAGGTAGCCTCCATTGCCCAACTGGTAGAACTTGCGGAACTGAGTCTCCATCTATAAGAATTAAGGATGAGAAAGTTAGTGAAGTGATAAAGTGTGTCAAATTTTATGTAGTAATGTACGAATTGGAGGAACATGAATTTTTTGACAGACAGAATTCCCAAGGGTAAGAGTGGAGATAGTTTTCATAAATATTATCAATTAATATTATTGCATTTGTAATTTGCAATTTCTTGTTTGATGCTTCAAGAATTATCACTTCGAAATATTATCAATTAATATAGTACCACAGTAGGAGCCTCTCCTACTATTTTATGGTCAAAAAAAGGGTAAGAGAGGAAATAGTTTTCATAAATACTCTCTTTGGTTTTGAAACTAAGTTTTTGTTCGGACGTCCATTCTAACTAGGGTCTCCTATGGTTAGTATGCCTCTGATACCCACTTGTCAACACCCAGATTTTTAATCCCAGATGCCTGGTATGCCATATCGCAATCCCAAGATTACCATTTTTTCGAGACATAACAGATTTGATATCATAGTACATCATCCATTACAAACCATAATAAGGTCTTACACGAATAAAGGATCTCATGATCCAGTCTTAATACAACAAGCAACGGAATAAAGTAACAAGCATAGCGGTGGGGTCCATCTTCAGGGGCACAGGCAATGCTGACGATGGAAGATAGTCCTAGTTATCATAGCAGTCCTATTGTCCTTCATCTTGGTAGTCTCCTTCATAGTCTGGCCATAGGAATAGCCAGGGACAAAAATCCATGAGTACTCCTTAAGTACTCGCAAACTATCACTAACAAGTAAGGTAGTCCTAGTAGGAATGCTAATTCTAAGTTTATTTGTAAAGTTAAGTTTGAAACCTAAGCTGAGTTCAGAAACAAAGAAAGATAAAATAAAGTTTGAAATCACCTAAGTGGGAACTTAATTGTCATAGTCACAACTCTGTTGTGGTCAAGTCATGTCACAATTCATTTCATAAGTTGATTTGAAAGCATCTGACAATAGAATAGTATGGCCACTCCAACTATCCATAACCGCGGACGCGACTATTCAAATAGTTTGACACTCTGCACATGTGGTACACTTTTACCAGAAGATTTGATACATCTGTTAGGGATAACCCTGAATCATCATACTTAGTATGCAGATAATCAAACATAACCTTTCCTTTACACACCCTAGTATAAGCACCTCTCCTATGAGCATGGCCTCCCAACCATGACCATTTGTCATCTTGGGCACTACATAGGTGGACAACATTGAGAGGTAGCCTCATCTCAAACCTCTCCCGCGAGGGAACTAACACTAATGCATATAAACTTCCGGCTAAGCCTTACCCAATTCAGGTATTGTGGTTGTACGGTAAAATTGGAATGGTATCGCATCCGAACCCAACCATCAGTTTTGTAAAAGGCTAAGGCTCATGCCCCAACATTTTCATCATCATAAACCATTTGTGTTTCTCAACACATGTCAAAACATCTCAATAGAATGACTCATCATTCCAAGGTTTTCACAAGTCATTTTCACCAAGTATTCCCATCTAAAGTGAATCAAGTTTTGGTTTAACTCTAAACTACTAAGTTAAGAGTGTTCACTCAAGTGGGATGCTAATCTCAATCTCATTCCATAGAATGACATCTAAATCTAAGTAGATAGGTCAAGTTTTATACTTTTTATTCTACCTTCAAACAAGTAAAGGATTTTGGTAAAGTAAAGCAAGTAAAGCTCGTAAATAGAATTTGGAGTAGGTGTAAGTAAAAGGACATAACCAAAGCATGCCTAATGCATTTACTTAGGTTATCTAGTTTGTAAGGTCTAGCTTGCATTGTTAATGATGGCTTGCCTTGCTTGGTGCAATGGTTGAAGTTTTCTTCCTCCTCTTGGTAGAACTCCTCCTCGAAAGCTTGGTCAGTACTATCGTCTATAAATACATACGGGATACACAATCATCAAACAAAGCATAACTAGTCTACTTAGCACACTAAGGCACATGTTTGATGATCTATTATCATCACAAGGTTTAATTAACTAGCTTCCTTCTTTTTATTTGAGAAAAGTAATTTCTACTCATTGAAATTAACTAAGATTTAATATTCTCCAATTAAAATATGGGATCATGTGGACACATGTCATCACCACATATTATAACATATGGGAATGTGATTTAAATGTTGGATCACATTTTAATAAGTTTAAGTTGAATATTTAATGATTTAAAGTGACTAGAAATGCCAATATAGCATTATTTTGGTACTAGTCCAAAGTCACTTCATGCAAACCTTAATATTATTACATATTCAGATAGGTATGGTTAAATGTGATTTTTTAGAGTTGTAATCAACTCAAAAGCTATTATGGTTGATTTTATAAAAATGTTTGAATGTGCAAATGCTTCTGTCTTGTTATTTTTACTAGGAGATATGTCTAACTCTAAATGATTTAAATCCAACGGTCTTGGATAGAGATTTTCGTTACCTTTCCAACAAAATTGGAATCACTCCATTTGGATTTGTAAAACTATTTGAATCGATTTTTTAACTAAGGGACAGAATGGATTTTAATTCTAAATAGAAAAACCTAATTTGAATTAACTAGGTCAGCGCAGGAAACTAAATGGGCCGGCCCAGTAACGCTCAGCGGCGCAGAGGGCGACTGACAGACTGGTCCCGCATGTCAGCGGCACTTAAAACCCGAAGCGGTACGGGACGATCTGGGCCACACGATTAGAATACAGATCGATGGTCCACGGTCGTCATCGACGATGGACTAGTCGCCAGCGAGACCGAACCCTAAGCAGCCGGTGGGGGTCTACTGGGGACGTACCAGGGCTCCAGCTAGTGCAGCGAGGTGGGTAAATGAACAGGACGGCGACAACGAGGTCAGGCGAAGTCGCGGCAGGGGCTGAGGTGGACAAAATCGACGACCACGTCTCCTCCTCTGCCGCGGCTACTTCCGGCGTAATTCCGGCGATGTGCTGCTCGAGCGGCTCCGGCGAGAGAGGGGAAATGGTCAGTGGAGAGAAGGGAGTGGAATAGTGTGAAGAAATGGTGCGGGGGAGGCCTCCTTATATAGGCTCGATAGTGAGGCAGTGAGGTATGGGCGCGGCTCGTCGGTGACGGCGAAACAGGGGGCTACCGGCGTGGGCGAGGGAGGCGGATGGTGGGTGGTCTGCTGGCGGTCAGGTATGGCGCAATGGTGTGGCTAGGGGCGGTTCCTAACATTCGGGGGCTTCACGCACTCTAGGGGAAAGAGGCGGTGCTCCACGGTGGTCATGGCGACTGTGGGTCGCGCGGTAAAGCACGGCCGTGTCTGGCGGGTTGCTAGGTTCAAGGCGGAGCGGCGTGCGCGATTTGGTGTCGAGGCATAGTCTGTAGTGTGCTGGCGGCGATCACGCTCTGGCGCGCTCTGGCTGCACGCAGAGAGATAGGGCGGTGAGGCTGTGGGGTGGTCTAGTGGCTATCTGCGGCCGTGGGGTGAACCGTGGGCGGGGGTGAGTTGGTGCCTTGCTTCTTGGAGCGGCAGAGAAGGGTTGGTGGTTGCCTTTGGCTTGTGCACGCTTGGCCGGCGATCATGGCGTTGGGGCGGCATGGCACTGGCGCAAGGGGCTAGGGATAGGGGTGGTTTTGGTCTGGTTGGGCCTGGGAGAGACCAAGGTGATCAATGCACACCAATTGGCTCGACAAGAATTGCTCCAAACAGTAATAGTTAGGCCACAAATTCTCTGCCTGCCACCTGTTCGATCAAATGGCCGCATGAGAGAAAGTTTTGAATATTTGATAGATTTTTGGTGGAGTGATGTAACTTATGCTTGAGCATCTAGGTTTTCTTGGGATTTTGAAATGGAGTTCATTTGAGTGGTTTTTGAATTAGTGTGATCTTGATACATACACTAGATTCAATTTTGAAATGTCATTTAAAATTAGAGTTTGAATGTTTTTTGGGAGATCACAAAGTGGGCCTTGGCACATCACTACTTGTACTAGCAAGGGCTGCAAAGGACCACAATTGTCTCTGTTGGCATTTGAGTCCTAGGAACACCCAAAGTGTCCTAGTTAGTTAAAATGGCACAAATGACCATTTCCTTATTTTATTCTTTTTGATTTCTTTTTCTTCGGGATTTGTTTGGGAATGATCTAGATGATCTGTAATTCACCTTAGAATAATTTTACAACCAATGGATCACTCAAACATGGCAATTCAAAACAACTCCTAATTTAAATGCACACACATATGAATGCTTAATTATTTTAAATGGAAAAGTTTTTGTTAACCCCAAATTGGGTAGATTTGATCTTGATTAACTTTGGATTAAGTTTTGGGATGTTACATCTTGGGTACTTGACAAGTCCTTGGATTGAGGCAAGAGAGGATACAATAATCATCATTTCATACAAACTAATACATGATCCCATCTATGATAAATAACGTGCACAATTGCTACATGGCTAGGCGAAAGCCCTTAGCCCAAGGAGAATTACTCACACATAGAGATGAGATCAATAATCACAAACATTGGAATGAAAATCTTAAGATTGATATCAATAGTCTTAAAATGTCGCCAATAGAAGAGGAGATCTACTATTACAAGTGGTGGAATATGACTATGGAGATGGAGAAGAGTTTTGAGATCTGGAGGCGGCTGGTGATCTGTGGCAGAGACATTTTGGTGAGGCCTGGCTTGTTTTCTCGTTGCCCGAGGCTTCTTTATATAGGGGTCCTTTCATGAAAGTTGTTCTTTTTGACCTAACGATGGCGGCGCCAACTATATGACCGGAGCTATACGGCCGGATTTTTTGCTCCAGTTGTATAGTTGGTCGTTAAAGCGTCTGCCTCCATCTACGGCTCCTGGTTTCTTCTGGTTGTTGTAAATCTCGTCTCTTTGACTTTAATATAGTGATTCCCTCCTTTAAACGACATTATTCTGCATAGGAAAAACATAAAACAAAGGATTGCATACCCCTCTGAATATTAGCATTAGTGGTAGGGTTTAGAGAGATATTTCATCAAAATTATGAATAATATCCAGTTTAAATATAGACGTAGATGGCTATATTTCAGAGCCATCATGGGGATGGAGGGGGATTTGCATATTTGCCACGTTTTACTTTGCAACTTGCATATTTGTCATTTTGTGTGTCACTAACATGTGGTGGTCATATGGCAAATATGGAAGTTTTAAAGAAAAAGTTTTGTAGATATGCAAAATTGGAAAATATGCAAAAATCATGGAGCAGCTACTCCCCCAAACATTGACAGGTGGGTTCGTGTATGACACTTGAGGTAGACTCTCTCTCTCATCCGCTCCCAGGCCCCAGCCCCGAGAAGCTCCTATCCCACCAACGGACAGAGCAACCATTGTAGGTGCGTCAACGCATGGCCGGATATGTCATACGGAAGCGTCGCCTCAACCACGGCTCCAACACCTGTTTCATCGCACACATTGTACATTGAGGCATTACCGACCGCAGGCAAGTCCACCACCCACGACCACCAGTATTTTGTTCCGCCGCCATAGCTCGACAAACAGTCACATCAATTTCTATTAGTTCTTGGTAAGACCTTCGCTCCTGCTCTGCCCACCCTAATCGATTCAGTTCCCGTAATTTCCTCAATATTTTAGATGCAAATTAGTCCTCAATGTCTAGTCGTAGCGGGTACACCGGAGAGGGTGGGGAGTTGATCATGTCATGGCCACATTCTCCTTCTCCTACCACGTAGAAAGTGCAGGTAGCTCCTTCTCTTTGTACTACAGTTGAATTTGAAGTGCCGCTATGGCCTGTCGGGCTGATTTCAATTGGGTTTCTTTTGGGATTGTTATAGTGTGCTATGCAGGCCGATGTTTCATGGTACATTGCATACCAAGTTGAATCAACCCAGTGGTCTAGCCAGACGATGGATTTGGAGGAGATGGTTGCCAATATAGGTGATGAATTGGCCCGTAAAAACATGTTGATATTTGAGCTGAAGCGTACTATCGAGGAAGAAAAGAAGAATTTAGAGCTTACTCGCAAAGAGAAGTTGACACTTGATGACCCACAAGTATAGGGGGTGTATCGCAGTATTTTCGAGGGAAGTGAAACCCAATTTATTGATTCGACACAAGGGGAGCCAAAGAATATTTATAAGCCTTAACAACTGAGTTGTCAATTCAGCTGCACCTGGAAACAATCTTGCCCACCTCAGTTTATCAGTAGCAACAGTTTTGTAATAGGAGTAGTAAAGTAGCAGCAGTAGTAATGTAAATACAGTAGTAACAATGCAGTAAACAGTGGGATTCGAGTGCGGTAGGCATAGGGATGGATGGACGGGTGTTGCATGGACAAGACAATTCATATAGCAATCAGAACATAGGGCAATTGCAGATAAATAAGATAAAGCATCCAAGTACTAGATAATCCTAGCCATGTGTTCCATATATAGTCATACGTGCTCGCAATGAGAACTTGCACAACATCTTTTGTCCTGCCAGCCCGTTTGCAGCGGGGCCTCTAGGGAACTACTGGCAATTAAGGTGCTCCTTTTAATAGAGCACCGGAGCAAAGCATTAACACTCCGTGAGCACATGTGATCCTCACATCAAAGCCATTCCCTCTTGTTATCCCGATTTCTGTTACTTCGGGGCCATTGGTTCCAGACAACAACGTGTGTATACAACTTGCAGATAAGACCATAAACAATACTATAATAATGAATCAATAACATGGTCAGATCTGAAATCATGGCACTCGGGCCCTAGTGACAAGCATTAAGCATAACAAGTTGCAACAAAGTCATAAAGCACTCATAGAAGATACTAGGCACCATGCCCTAACAATCTGATGCCATTACATGAATAATCCCATCCAATCCCTACCATTCCCATAGCCTACAGCGGGGGATTACTCACTCATAGATGGGGGAAACATGGATGGTCAATGGAGAAGCGATGGTGATGATGATGGTGATGATCTCCTCCAATTCCCCGTCCCGGCAGGGTGCCAGAACAGAGTTTTTGGTGCTGTTTCGTGGAATCTGGTGTTGGCAGCGGAGCAGAACTCCTTCTGGAAAACGTCGAACACCCCGGAGTTTTAGGTCAGAAGGCTTCTTATTGGCGAAGAGGGAGACTGAGGGGGTTCTTGGGGGCCCACACCATGCCATGGAGTGGCCTGGGGGTACCCGCGCCTGGGGGGTGTGGCCAAGCCCTGGCCCTCCTCCGTCTCGTATTCTGGCTCCGTGAGTCTTCCGGTAAAATAGGAACTTTGGCTTTTCTTCCGTCCAATTCCAAGAATATTCATTTTCTGACTTTCCTGGAACCAAAAACAGCAGAAAACAGGAAGCTGGCACTGTGGCTCTGTTTAATAGGTTAGTCCAAGAAATCATATGAAAAGTACTCCAAAGTGTGGCCAAAACACAAGAAAGTGGATAAAACCAAGCATGGAACATCAAAAATTATAGATACATTCGCAATGTATCAACATCCTCAAGCTTAACTCCTGCTCGTCCTCGAGTAGGTAAGTGATAAAAAGAAAGAATAATTTTTTAGGTGACATGCACCATCAAAGACTTTATCAAAGTATTTGTAAAAGATTCAAAGCTGGGATCATAGTACTTCCATCATAACATGAAAGACGAATTTCTAGCAGTAAGACAAAGAAACTATGTTGCAACATGAAAAGGCACAAACAAAAAATTCATGAATAACAATGCTTTGCAAGACGTTTTTTTATTTCACATAAAGAAAACATAGCATAATGGCATTCAGGTTGTCCCTCATAGAGTAGCAAATATAAATGCATAGGACACCTTCAAAGTTCATAAGAGTGACTAGATACAAAAAGTTTAAAACAAGCAGTATCAAAGTATGCATCAATCAACAAGTCTTGGGACAATGCACATAGAACTAAGAATGGCCACTATGCTCTCAAAGTAAGTGCATAAAGATAGAAGGTGGAGACTCAATATAGATAGTGGAAGAAAGGCCTTCATAGAAGGAAGTAGAGAGTCAAGTTTCATAAAGAGCTTCCAAAAATTATGGTACTTATTAGGTTTCAGCTCTCATCGCCCCTATCATAAGCATCTTGAAGTGATTAAGGTTAAAGTGAACAAACTATGGAGTATATGCTTGACGAAGTATAAGTTAGAAATCTCATGCCCCTTGAGTACGAGGGACACTCCTCATGCTACTCAAGTTTAGCCACCAGTAAGTTCTTGTCATTGTAAGTACATGTGTATCATAGAGAACCGCCAACGGGGTAACCCTTGCCCGATGATACGGAAGAATCCCCATATCAAAATGACAAGGCAAGCAGAGAACGAGCATCTCAACAATCTTCTTATTTACCATGGGAATATGGTGATTTTTTCTCTCTTTCCTCTTTTCATAATCTCTTTTTTTCTCTTTTTTCTCAATATAGGACACTTTTTTATGAGAAGAATGCTTCATAGACAGCTCATTATGGTTACGCTGAAGGTTTCCACCATGTCAGCATGGATTAGACCAGCGGCCTAGGCATTTCTCTAACACATATACATAACTCCGTGGACTTACAAGCTCCGCTTTCATTTCACACCGACAACATCCATAGACAAAAGAGCATGATATCAACTAGGTATAAAGTACAAGTGCAATGTTGAAAGCGTTCCCCATGACAACATGGTTCTGCTAATCCCCAACAAATAAGTGCAAGCATATACAACATAGACGACACAATGGTTCGAGTTTATTAAGGGCAAGAAAAGTAAAGTGTGTCATCAAGTTCGTGAGAGCTTTAATCACTAGTTTTCTCATAAAAAGTTTAATTTGGAAGGTAAAAAAACATGAATATACTTGTAATAGCATATGCTAGTAGGTAGGTACGGTGGACTCTTTGGAATAACTTGGTTTAGGGAGTTGGATTCATGAGTGGAACTCATACTTGGTTGTGGAGGCTAGCAAAAGTCTGGGAGCGACAAACTAGGAGAGCAATAATGGCCATAATCATGTAGAGCGACAAAACATCATTGATCAAAGCATAAAATGATACTACAAGTTGAAAACTAAAGGATCATAAAGGCTTATGGTGACTTTGGATAGTCATAACATGGTGTGAGCATGCGCCAAGTCAACCTAAATAAAGCATCAAAGGAGAATACCACTATACTATGCTTTAATATGCTAAAACAACGCATGATTCATCCCAGGCACATTAAGAAATCTCAATTGTTTATAACAATTCATGCTACAGAAAAGAATAGTAAGCATAAAGCGAAAACAATATCAAGCATGGCATGACAAAGCATAGGCCACAGTCGAAAACAAACTCTCTTTACCACTTAAGCATGAGCTTTCCTACTCTTTTCCAATCCAAACCAAACTATTTGAAAACAAATGTATGAAAGAGGAGGTCCAACCAATTTATTCAGCAAAATAAGAAAACAAAGAAAACGAAAACCAAAACGAAAACGAAAAAGAAGACGCTCCAAGAACAACACAAATGTGCATGAAACAATAAAAATAAAGCGTTTGGAAGAAACCTGGGAGTTTTATTGATGAAGAGGGGGATGCGTTGGGCATCCCCAAGCTTTGATGCTTGTACTTCTTGGATATCAAGAAAAAATAGTCTTGATGACTCACAAGTATAGGGGGTGCATCGCAATATTTTTGAGGGAAGTGAAACCCAATTTATTGATTCGACACAAGGGGAGCCAAAGAATATTTATAAGCCTTAAAAACTGAGTTGTCAATTCAGCTGCACTTGGAAACAATCTTGCTCACAGCAGTTTATTAGTAGCAATAGTTTTGTAATAGGAGTAGTAAAGTAGCAGCAGTACTAAAGTAAAGACAGTAGTAACAATAGCAGTAAACGGTGGGACTCGAGTGCGGTAGGCATAGGGATGGATGGACGGGCGTTGCATGGACAAGACAATTCATATAGCAATCAGAACATAGGGCAATTGCACATAAATAAGATAAAGCATCCAAGTACTAGATAATCCTAGGCATGTGTTCCATATATAGTCATACGTGCTCGCAATGAGAACTTGCACAACATCTTTTGTCCTGTCAACCCGTTTACAGCGGGGCCTCAAGGCAACTACTGGCAATTAAGGTGCTCCTTTTAATATAGTACCGGAGCAAAGCATTAACATTCCATGAACACATGTGATCCTCACATCAAAGCCATTCCCTCCGGTTATCCCGATTTCTGTCACTTCGGGGCCATTGGTTCCGGACAACAACGTGTGTATACAATTTGCAGATAAGACCATTAAGAATACTATCATAATGAATCAATAACATGTTCAGATCTGAAATCATGGCACTCGGGCCCTAGTGACAAGCATTAAGCATAACAAGTTGCAACAAAGTGATAAAGCACTAATAGAAGATACTAGGCACCATGCCCTAACAATCTGATGCCATTACATGAACAATCTCATGCAATCCCTACCATCCCCATAGCCTACAGCGGGGGATTACTCACTCATAGATGGGGGAAACATGGATGGTCAATGGAGAAGCGATGGTGATGATGATGGCGATGATCTCCTCCAATTCCCCGTCCCGGCAGGGTGCCAAAACGAAGTTTCTGGTGCTGTTTCGTGGAATCTGGTGGTGGCGGTGGAGCGGAACTCCTTCTGGAAAAACCTCAAACCCCCCGGAGTTTTTAGGTCAGAAGGCTTCTTATAGGCGAAGAGGGAGACCGAGGGGGTGCCTTGGGGGCCCACACCATGCCCTGGCATGGCCTGGGGGTACCCACGCCTGGGAGGGTGTGGCCAGGCCCTGGCCCTCCTCCGTCTCGTATTCTGGCTCCGTGAGTCTTCCGGTAAAATAGGAACTTTGGCTTTTGTCCTGAGAATATTCATTTTGTGACTTTCCTGGAACCAAAAACAGCCGAAAACAGGCAGCTGGCACTGTGGCTCTTGTTAATAGGTTAGTCCAATAAATCATATGAAAAGTACTCCAAAGTGTGGACAAAACACAAGAAAGTGGATAAAACCAAGCATGGAACATCAAAAATTATAGATACATTTTCAATGTATCAACACTCGAGGGTGAAGTTGCTTGCATTAGATCTAGCTGCCCATAGTTGGCGCGCCAAATGCCTAGAGGGTCAAGTTGGAGCCCTATAAGTTTTGACCATTCTATCACTGCCATCGTGGCTGCCATGTAGACTTGTAGCATTGGTGGCAGCATCCATTCCCAATTCTTATTGACACCGCATTCTTCTTCTCGAGAGAGCGATCTATGGTCGTGGCCAGGGCGCGGAGCTAGGGCACCAATTCTTTCGCCTCACGTTTCAAGAGTACAAATCAATTTGGATTCAAATCATACATATATCTATCAAATTTATACAAGCCCACTGGAGATTGTCAAAGAAAGTACTACTCCCTCCGATCCATATTAGTTTACTCAAATTCGTTAAGATACAGATGAATCTAATACTAATTCATGTCTAGATACAATCAAATCTAGACAAATCTAAATCAACTAATTTAGGTACGAATCAGCTTTACGGCATATCCACCGTAATCACAGCTGAATTACATATCGATTTTGATTCAAATCATACATATTTCGATCAAATTTATACAAGCCCACCAGAGATTGTCAAAGCAAGTACTACTACTTATGAATCAGCTTTAGAGCATATCCACCGGTCTCACGGCTCAAATACATATCAAATTTATTTAAATCATACAAATACTTTAAGTCACGGAATTTTGGTTCAAAATAGGCTCAAATTGGTCCCAATTTTAAGTGGATGGTGACTAGCCGCCCTCCCCGCCCTATGTGTACTCCAAGAAGTACGGGAAAAGTTCTCCCATCCATCCGGCCACAAGGTACATCCAACCTTCACCGTCGAAGTGCACCTCAACATGCTAGCTGCGACCACGACCTGCCTCCCACAGCTTTGGTTCACAAGGGCTTGATCTGCACCATCATAGTGATGTTGCGGATGATGGCTTCAATCGTCATCACATCGATGACCACTGTCGGCACCACCACTGTCGCACTGATGTTGCAGATGATGCCTTCAATCGTCATTGCATTGATGACCACTATCGGCACCACCACCGCCACACTGATGTTGCGTATGATGGCTTCCATCAGTGTCTTTCATCAACAATGGATCCGAGGAGGTGAATGGAAGTGAGATAGATAGAGACAAAAATTTCAGACGCTTAGAGCCTCAGTGCTAATACGTCCAAAACGTATCTACTTTCCCGAACACTTTTGCTATTGGGTTTCCTCTAAACTTGTGTGATTTGGATGCAACTAACACGGACTAACACTGTTTTCAGCAAAATTGCCTTGGTGTTTAGTTTTTGTGTAGAAAATCAACTATTAGAAAAAATCCCGGAAAATATGCCAAAAATCCTATTTCACTAGAAGATTCACGGAGCCAGAATACGAGATGGAGTGGGACTGGGGCCTGGCCGCACCACCTGGCCGCGCGGGCTGGGCCTGGCCGCGCCAGGGGGTGGTCTGGCCGCCCTAGGCACCCCCTCGGTCCCCCTCTTCGCCTATAAGTTACCTCCTGACCTAAAAACTCAGGGTGGTTCGATGTTTTTCCAGAAAGAGTTCTGCTCCGCCACCACCACCAGATTCCATGAAACAGCACCAGAAACTCCGTTCTGGTACCCTGCCGGGACGGGGAATTGGAGGAGATCATCGCCATCATCGCCACCATTGCTTCTCCATCTACCATCCATGTTTCCCCCATCTATGAGTGAGTAATCCCCTGATGTAGGCTATGGGGATGGTAGGGATTGGATGAGATTGTTCATGTAATGCCATCAGATTGTTAGGGCATGGTGCCTAGTATCTTTTATTAGTTCTTTTTGACTTTGTTGCGACTTGTTATGCTTAATGCTTGTCACTAGGGCCCGAGTGCCATGATTTCAGATCTGAACATGTTATTGAATCATTATGATAGTATTGTTTTTGGTCTTACCTGCAAGTTGTATACACACGTTATTGTCAGGAACAAATGGCCCTGAAGTGACAGCAATCGGGATAACCAGAGGGGATGGCTTTGATGTGAGAATCACATGTGTTCAGGGAGTGTTAATGCTTTGCTCCGGTGCTCTATTAAAAGGAGCACCTTAATTTCCAATAGTTCCCTTGAGGCCCGCTGCAAACGGGCTAGTAGGACAAAAGATGTTGTGCAAGTTCTCATTGCGAGCACGTATGAGTATATATGGAACACTTGCCTATGATTACCTAGTAATTGGATGCTTTATCTTATTTATCTGCATTTCCCCTATGTCTTTATTGCCTTGTGAATTGTCTTGTCCATGCAACGCCCGTCCATCCATCCCTATGCCTACCGCGCTTTAGTCCTACTGTTTACTGCTATTGTTACTATTGTCTGACTTTTACTACTGACTTTACTATTGGTACCATAAAACTATTGCTACTGATAAACTGATGTGAGCAAGATTGTTTCCAAGTGCATCTGAATTGACAACTCAGTTGTTAAGGCTTATAAATATTCTTTGGCTCCTCTTTTGTCCAATCAATAAATTGGTTTTACTTCCCTCGAAAATACTACGATACACCCCCTATACTTGTGGGTCATCAAGACTATTTTCTGGCGCCGTTGTCGGGGAGCATAGCTTTATTTATGAAGTTCACTTGGAATCACTATTGTTCGCTGCTATCCATCCATCATGGGTAAGTCTCGTGATGTAAAGGTTCCTATTTTACCATCCACTACAAGATGAGGTACGGTTCTGAACACCTCTATTGCTCTTGATTCACCATCTATTATGAGTAAGCTCGTTACACCAAAACATACACATGCTACACACACTGCTACTACTGTTGAATCTGAAACTTCTGATACTTATGATGTTGCTTCTACTATGCTTGATAAGAGTGGTTCATTAGGTCCTTTCCTAGATGCTACGATTGGTAGAACTATAGCTGGAAATACTAAAACTCCTAATGAGGACACTACTACACCTATTAGTTCACCTGAATCTACAGAGAGCTATGATATTGAAGACGGTTATATAGAGATGACCGATGAATTTATTGAAGAATGTTAAAACACCCATGATAGGATTGCTGCTAAGAGTCTCCTTGAGAGGCGTACTATAAAACCCAAATTGTCTCCTAATGCTAAGTTTGCTGCATCTCCCATAAACATTAAAGATAAGGATTATGATTTATCTCTTGATCTGTCTTACATAGCTATTGTCGAGAAAGAACCTTTTTGTGGGACTAAAAATGAAAGCATGGTAGCACATGTGACTGAGCTTTCTACCATGAGTGGCCTGTTTTCTGATGATATTAAGATGCGTACCTACTTTGTTGCTAAGATTTTCCCATTTTCACTGAAAGGAGAAGCTGAAACTTGGTTTAGTAATTTACCTCCTAGATCTATTGATAGCCCTGATTGCTTGATTAGCACTTTCCTGTAGAAATATTTTCCTCCTAGTGTTAGACATGCTATTTTGCAGGAACTTTTTTATTTTAAACAGGGAGAAAAAGAGATATTGTCTGAATCATGGGCAAGGTTTTGTGCTTTGATGCATGCACATGCTAGATGTCCATTACCTAAGAATGTGCTTCTTGATATATATTATAATGGACTAACTGAAGAATCTAGGACATACCTGGATAGTTGTGCTGATTGTGTTTTCATGAATAGGACTCCCAAGGAAGCTGAGGAACTAATGGCTAAAATAAGCAAGAATTATGAAGATTGGACTCCTCCTGAACCAGCTATACCTGAAATAATTATACCTGAACCAGCTATGCCGGCACCTATACCATAATCTAAGAAGAGGCGAGTTATTGAATTGAATGATGAAGTGATGAAGGAAGCTATGAAATGTCTTAAGGAGAAGGGAATTAAAGCTGCAGACGTCAAGAATTTACCTCCTATTGAATAATGATGCAAGCCAATTCCCCATTCATCCACCATTGAGGTACACTCTCTCCAACACTTCGATGAAGGTGATATCCCTTACTTTAACCTCCTGATCAATGCTTAGAAGAATTCGATATTTTTATTGTTAAGCAAGATAATTTTAATAAAAGGGCGCAAAATCATTTAATGGAAAACTCTAGAGCTATTGTTGAGTTAAAAGACGGTGTGGAAAGAACCTCTAATGATGTTAAAATGCTTGTTAAACATTTTCAAATGGTTCAAACTCAAATAGATCAACTTATTAAAGTACAAAAAGACTTGCTAGTTAATGCTGCTAAAGAAAAACATTCTTATGAAATTAGAACTAGAAGTGGTGTTGCTACCCAGGATCCTCTATATCCCGAGGGGCATCCCAAAAGAATTGAGCAGGATTCTCAACAAGCTGAAAATAGTGGTACTACTCCTAAGAAAAGAAAGAAGAAACATAAAAGTATTGTAGAATCTCCTGAACCTGCTATAGATCCTAATAGTATATCTGTCTCTGATGTTGAAACTGAAAGTGGTAATGAACAAAAATGATGTTCCTGATAAAGAAAAAGTTGAAGAAGAACCTGAAAAGCACACTAAGAATACTAAATACACTAAAGAAGATTTTGTTGCTAAGAAACATGGTAGTGAAAGAGAGCCTTAGGTCCAAAAACCTATGCCTTTCCCTGATAAGAAACACAAGTCAAAGGAAGATGAACACTATAACAAGTTTTGTGAGTGGATGAAACCTTTATTCTTGCAAATTCCTTTGACTGATGCTATTAAATTGCCTCCTTATTCAAAGTATATGAAGGATATTGTCTCTAATAAAAGGAAGATCCCTAATGAAGAAATTTCTACTTTGCTTGCTAATTATTCCTTTAATGGTAAGGTTCCAAAGAAACTTGGAGACCTAGGAATTCCAACTATCTTGTGCACTATTAAAAATAGTTATGTTAGAACTGCTTTGTGTGATTTGGGAGCAGGAGTTAGTGTCATGCCTTTTTCTCTCTATAAGAGACTTCAACTGGAAAAACTAATACCAACTGATATATCTTTGCAAATGGCTGATAAATCTACTATTGTTCCTGTTGGTATATGTGAGGATGTACATGTTCAAGTGGCTCATAATTTCTTGATATTAACTGATTTTGTGTGCTTGAAATGAATGAAGATGATAATATGTCTATTATTCTTGGGAGACCTTTTCTTAATACTGCAGGAGCTATTATTAATTGTAATCAAGGAAAGGTGACCTTTAAGGTTAATGACAAGGAGCATACTATGTATTTTCTGAATAAGATTGAGAGGACTTATGGTTTAAATTCAATTGAACATGTTGAGGGCATTCAAGTTGGAGAAATATATTGTCCCATACCAAGAGGAAAATTTGAAACTATTATGATTGGGACCATTGCTATCAAGTTTGATTTAACATAATCATAAGTGGAATACAAAGTTTTGTTTCAAATGAAATTGTTTTGGTGACAAGACCTGATCAACCTTGTTAAAAAAGGATTTCAATGAACAAAACAATGTTTTCACCATGATTATCTCTGTTTACCTTTACTTTATCCATTTTAGTTTTTGTTTTCATTTTGTTTACTTTTCTGTTGTTAGTTGCTTGCTTTAGAGTGTCTTAGAACTTCTGTAGCTTTTTATTTGTTTTGCATTGCATCTTTTCAAAATCGTTTTCTGCAGAAAAAACCATTCATCTATACCTGAAAATTGCTCAAAAATAAAGTGTCTTGTAAAATTCCAGAAAATTCATATTAAATTTTTACGTGAAAAAGGGGCAGAGAAGTGCCTGGAGTGACCCGGGGGGCCCACCAGGCAGGCACACCACCTGGTGGCGCGGTCTGCCCAGGGGCGCGCCTGGCCATTGTGTGGGCCACCCCTAGCCCTCCACTCACTCTCTCACGTGCCTCCGTCTTCTCTCTCCCTAGAAAACACCAGTTCATTGCTCTAAATCGTGTTCTTGCTATTCTTGTCCTCGATTTTTCGATCTCCTTGCTCAGCCCATCTTTGCTGCTAAAATTGGGAGCATTTGTTCTCCGGTATGTGACTCCTCTGCTTGTCCAAGTAGATTTGTGTTTACTGGATTGTATCTTGAGTATTTGGTTGTTGTAGGTGACAGGTTTTGAGTGCTTGTAAGCTTGTTCAATGCTTAGAGATATAGTTTTGATGCATGTTTAGGCCTCTTACAAGTCCCTATGAGTAGTACCCTTCATTATGTATTCACTTTGCAACTACTTGTTTAATGGATGTTTAAATTTCAGAATAAAAGATGAATGAGTATCAACTAAACCAACATGAATTGAGGGTGCCTGAGGTCATGAAGGTTAACCGAGAGGAGGAAGTTTTTCCATCCATCTATCCATGCTTCAAATTCATGAGGGTTGTAGGAATTTCCCAGGACTTCCATACTTTGGTTGCTAATGCAGGATTGGAACACTTTGTGGGGGATGAACCTTGTCAATTTGTAAAACTAACTATGTCTGTAGTACAGGACTTTCAATTTAGTTACTCTTTGCCTAACCCCATGGTCCACTACAAAATTTACAATATAGCTCTCGACCTTTCTCTCGATGACTTTTGTGCAGCTATTAGAGTACCTCAGTGGGGATCAGGTAGAAGGATTAAAGAGCGACCTTCACCACTCATGGACTTGTACGCAGAGATTTGCCAAGGGAGCAAGTTCTCGAAGGATAGCGGGAAAATCCGTAACATTCATCTCCCTTTTATTCACTACTTTGCTTAGTTTATTGCCAAGTGTGTTCTTGCTAGGAAAACTGCGAATAAGTTATCTTCATATGGTTTAGCATTCATCTCTGCTGCTCTTAAACGAGATAGGACTTACAACTTGGGTGCCTTGATAGCTTTCTGCCTTGCTGCTAACCGCGAGAAAGGTGGAATTTGTGGAGGCCTCATTGCCTCTCGTTTATTAGCTCTGCATGGTTTAGTGCCTCATCATTTAGACCTACAGTTTCCCATAGAGAGACTTGACCTTAATTCCATGATACAACATAAATGTGTTTCTTCCTGGGCTAATTTGAGTGATTTGTCTTATGAAATAACCTTTCTCAAGGTTGGTTGGAGGAGGAGCAAGTCCGAGCGAGTTGTTCTTTTGCCTGCAGCTGCTTTGTTTAACCTTGATACCAGGGTAGGTTGGTCACTCACTGAGGAGGAACTCGAAGCATACTTGGGAGAGCTCTCCCAACAGGAGCAGGATACTAGAAGGGAGGTCATAGATGATTCGGTCCAGTCCTCGAATGAGGGGGAGTCTTCATATCAGCAGCCTACCTATAATTGGGGGGCTTCTTCTTCTTCGCAAGGGCTTTACCATGATCATTCTTACAATGACCCACCTGCTTGGAACCCTTACTCGCATTTGGATTCATACCCACTTAGGCCAAAAGCCTAAGCTTGGGGGGAGGCATACCGACATCACACTCATTTCCATATCATGTTTCATCGGTACTTTGTATATCTGTATTTCGTTCTCTTTTTAGTTTTCGTTCTTGCTTTGTTTTTGCTTTCTAAAACACAAAAAGACCAAAAATATGTCTGTTGTTTCTCTTTGTTTGTTTCTTCTTATTTTTGCCTTAGTTTGCTTCTTCCATTCGGCTTTGTCTTAATTATTCGAAAAACCCAAAAAGATTTTGCTTTGCTTGTTCTTCCTTTTTGGTTCTTGTTTTCAAAAAATCGAAAACACCAAAAATATTTGTTCTTCTTCTTTGGTTTTGTGAGTTTGTTGCAGGATTTAGCAGTTCTTTGTGGAATTTGGTTTCATATTATTATTCAAGCCACACAAGTGAAGGGCAATAATGAGGATTAATGACAACTTGAGGTGTGGTAAGAGGCCGGTAACAAACTCTATTTGTTTTCTTTTTTTACATATACTCCTCATTGTGGGCATGCTTAGTCTGTTCATGTAGGGTGTATGTTATTTATGGATGCTTAGTAGTTCTTGCTCTCATATGATTAGTTCCAGCTTGCTAATAGTTTGTGGCATGTCATATGAATGCTTGCATACATTACTCTATTCATAACTTGGTATGACACTGTGGTATCCTCCTTTGAATGTTTCACTTGAAATGACTTGGCACATGCTCACGCATGCATATGACTAAAATAATCAGTTAGGCCTCGATGAATTATTTTGCCTTGAGGGTCTTGAATCACTTTCATGCCATGATTAGTCCTGTTTTGTTGCAAGCATGATTATGACAGTTATTGCTCTCTCATTTGTCGCTCCCTTACTATTGCTAGCCTCCACTTACGTTGAGTATGCTCTACTCGTGTTTCCAACTCCCTAAAACCAAATATTGCCAAAAGTGTCCACCATACCTACCTATTAGCACCATTTACTCGTGTTTCCAACTCCCTAAAACCACATGCTCTCTCGTTTGTTTGTTATGAGAAAGTTAGTTAGTAAATCTCTCACGAACTTGATGGCACATTTTATTTCCTGTATTTAATAAACCTGAACCATTCTGACTGTCCATGAAAGTTATATGCTTGCAAATAATAGGCTAGGGATTAGCAGAACCGTGCTATCACGGGGACTTTCAACACCTGTAAATATATACCCAGTTGATATCATGCTCTTTTGTTTGCGGATGTCGTCGGTGTGAAATAAAGGGGAGCTTGTAAGTCCATGGAGTTATGTATGTGTGTTAGAGAAATGCCTAGGCTGCCGGTCTATTCCATGCTGTCATGGTGGAAACCTGCAGCGTAACCATAATGATTATCTATGAAGCATTCTTCTTATAAAAAAGAGATAGCTACTGAAAAAAAGAGATATGAGGAATGAGGAAAGAGAGAAAAAAGCACCATTTTCCCATCGTAAATAAGGAGATTGCTGAGATACTCGTTGTCTGCTTGCCTTGTCATTTTTATATGGGGATTCTTCTGTATCATCGGGCAAGGGGTACCCCGTTGGCGGTTCTCTATTATACGCACTTTTTTACTATGACAAGAACTTACCGGTAACTAAAGTTGAGTAGCATGAGGAGCGGCCCTTGTACTCAAGGGACATGAGATTTCCAGTTTATAGTCTGTGAAGCATATCACTCAGATTGGACCTCACTTTCACCTTAACCATATTAAAGATTCTTATGATAGGGGAAATGAGAGCTCAAAGCTAATGAGTACCATACTTTCAGCATTTGGAAGCCTTTCAAATTATACAAAACCTGTTCATTTCTTTGTTGAGTCTCCACATATTCTATGAGCACTTTCTTGAGATCATAGTTGTCATTTTTAGTATAATGTGCTTGTCTCAAAACTTGATTAATTGTGTTATGATTTTGATGATTGTATCTTTGATATCTTTATTTCTAGTCTTCACTTGAACTTCGGAGGTGCCTTGGCATTCACAATCAAAGGCAAGCGAGATACCACTCTATCATACCTTGTTATGAGCACTGTAATGGTGCTTATGTTTATGTTTCTTGCTACTTATTATTTTTGAGTTGGAATCTCTTCATAGCTTGCAATCCATGCTGAGAATATATACATCATATGAAGCAAATGTGTTCGTGAAAGTTTCTTTTATCGCACTCAGTTTTCAACTGAATTGCTTGAGGACAAGCAATAAGCTAAGCTTGGGGGGAGTTGATACGTCCAAAACGTCTCTACTTTCCTGAAAACTTTCTCTATTGTTTTTCCTCTAAACATGTGTGATTTGGATGCAACTAACACGGACTGACGCTGTTTTCAGCAGAATTGCCTTGGTGTTTAGTTTTTGTGTAGAAAATCAACTATCAGGAAAAATCCCGAAAAATATGCCAAAAATCCTATTTCACTAGAAGACTCACAGAGCCAGAATACGAGATGGAGTGGGGCTGGGGCCTGGCCACACCACCTGGCCGCGCGGGCTGGGCCTGGCCACGCCAGGGGGTGGTCTGGCCGCCCCATACACCCCCTCGGTCCCCCTCTTCGCCTATAAGTTACCTTCTGACCTAAAAACTCAGGGTGGTTCGATGTTTTTCAAGAAAGAGTTCCGCTCCGCCGCCACCACCAGATTCCACGAAACAGCACCAGAAACTCCGTTCTCGTACCTTGCCGGGACGAGGAATTGGAGGAGATCATCGCCATCATCGCCACCATCGCTTCTCCATCGACCATTCATGTTTCCCCCATCTATGAGTGAGTAATCCCCTGATGTAGGCTATGGGGATGGTAGGGATTGGATGAGATTGTTCATGTAATGCCATCAGATTGTTAGGGCATGGTGCCTAGTATCTTTTATTAGTGCTTTTTGACTTTGTTGCGACTTGTTATGCTTAATGCTTGTCACTAAGGCCCGAGTGCCATGATTTCAGATCTGAACATGTTATTGATTCATTATGATAGTATTGTTTTTGGTCTTACCTGCAAGTTGTATACACACGTTATTGTCAGGAACAAATGGCCCTGAAGTGACAGCAATCGGGATAACCAGAGGGGATGGCTTTGATGTGAGAATCACATGTGTTCACGGAGTGTTAATGCTTTGCTCCGGTGCTCTATTAAAAGGAGCACCTTAATTTCCAATAGTTCCCTTGAGGCCCGCTGCAAACGGGCTGGCAGGACAAAAGATGTTGTGCAAGTTCTCATTGCGAGCACGTATGACTATATAGGGAACACTTGCCTATGATTACCTAGTACTTGGATGCTTTATCTTATTTATCTGTAGTTTCCCTATGTCTTGATTGCCTTGTGAATTGTCTTGTCCATGCAACGCCCGTCTATCCATCCCTATTCCTACCGCGCTTTAATCCTACTGTTTACTGTTATTGTTACTACTGTCTTACTTTTACTACTGCCATTACTCTGCTGTTACTTTACTATTGCTACCAAAAAACTGTTGCTACTGATAAACTGTTGTGAGCAAGATTGTTTCCAGGTGTAGCTGAATTGACTACTCAGTTGTTAAGGCTTATAAATATGCTTTGGCTTCCCTTGTGTTGAATAAATAAATTGGGTTTTACTTCCCTCGAAAATACAGCGATACACCGCCTATACTTGTGGGTCATCCACTGCGGCACGCCGTTCCAGCAGCCATGCTTAGATCCGCACCGCCGCAAGCCGTTCCGACCCCCACGCTTACGTTCGCGTTGCCACACCCTGTTATGACTGCCACGCTTAAGTCCACGCCATCGCACACCGTTCAGTCCACCACGCTTAGGCGTGTCACCGCACACCGTTCGGAGTGCCACGCTTAGATCCGCGCCACCGCACGCTGTTCGGACTGCCACACTTAGATCCGTGCCAACGCACGTTGTTCGGACTGCCATGCTTAGATCGGCGCTGACGCATGCCCTTTGGATTGCCGCACCTCCATATGTCGATATGAAGGGTGGAAGATGCGACTAGTATATGTGCGATAGGGAAAGCGAGGGAGAGGCATCTAGCCCGTCGGGCTCTCCTCTCCGTACAAGGTAGGTGCAACCAACGGGAGAGAGAGACCTCCAGCCCATCGTATCATGATGTATCCAGTGGTGGTTGGACAAGATCCGCGTGACATACATCTCGACCAGTCAGAGCACAACCAAACTGAACGCTAGTTGACGTGGCTGGTATATGTGCGACAGGGACAGGGAGGGAGATACATCCAGCCTGTCGGGCTCTCCTCACCGTACAAGGTAGGTGCACCCATCGAGAGAGAGACCTCCAGCCCGTCAGGTCATGATGTATCCAACGTGGTTGGCCAAGATCCGTGTGACATACATCTTGACCAATCTGAGCGCAGCCAAACTGAGACATGAGAGAGGGGAAAAGTGAGGAAAACTTTAGCGGGAAGGAAAAAGTGAGGAAAACATTAGCGGGGGGGGGGGGGGGGGGAACTGAGTAGATCTAAGGAAAACAAGGGAACTCAGATAAAAATGAGTAATGGAAATTCAAGCTTTTGGCATGAAAAATGTGTTATTTGAACAAAATAATCCATCTTGGCCGACATTAAATTGTTTGCAACTCAAAGACACACAAGTGTGGCAAATTTGGCCTCATTTAGACAAAGTATGTTTTGGGATGGCTTATTTTGGAGGTTGATTGAGTAGAAAGCCATGCATCTTCAAAGCTAGTAGCTCATTCGAAGAAGGGTTTAAGAAGTGGTTTAGGGGATAAGTCCATTTCTCTTTATTTCTTTTTTCTTTGTTATTGATGCTAGGTTGTAGGTAACATAACAAGACTCCATGCGAAGGTTGCACTATGTTTTGAGTTATTTTTGAATTAAACTAACCCTAAAACCATTTTTTGAATTTAATCACTTAGAAAAATAAAAAATGTGGTTGATTACACGTCAATCCAAAATTTCCAATATCATATGGTAAATCAATCCAAGATACACAAGTGTGTCAAATTTTGGATCAATTGGTCAATGTTTGCTATGGTTTAAGACATGAACTAGCTAAACCCCATGTGTTGACCACATGTCGAGGGAAAAATTGAGCAGTGCTAAGCAACTAGGTGGATGACCATAGAAACTTGTAATAACACATACATTATGGGATTATCCAATGTATAAACTTTGGAGTGTCACACTAGTTTGAATTTAATACAAACATTGTAGTAGTTCAAATTCATCATACAAATTCGAATTAATAATTGAAATTCATTTTTTTCTTGCTCCTAGTGTTTTTGCTAGGTTCACCATCCTGCTTCTTCCGTTTGTTCCATTTGTTCCGTTTGTTCTTTTTGTTCTTTTTCTCTACATCCAATGAATCAAGTGCATTAGTCCATTGTACAATTGGTTTAATCGCGTTTCGATCCATTGGTTCATTTCATTCAAAATGCATTGGCATCATTTCTTCAATATCCTCTTGTGTAATTCCATTACTTTTGAACTCTGCTTCCAATGAATAAATTGCTTTATTCTCTGCATTTCGTTCAATCTCCTCTCGATCCATTGGTTCAATCTCCCCTGCATTTGGATCAATCTCTTTTGCATTTAGTTCAATCTCCTCTTGATCCATTGGTTCAATCTCCCCTTATTGGTTAAATCACCTCTACATTTGGTTCAATCTCCTCTCGATCTGTATGGTCAATCTACAATGTATCCATTGCTTCATTCTCCTCTTGTTCAAATACTTCATTGTCATCTACATTTGCTACTCCTGCCTGATTATCCATTCCATAAGTTGGGTCCACTCCATTTTTAAAAAGAGTAGCAATGTTCCCTAGGATCCCACGACGTTTGCACTTACGTCGTCGAGGGGCTTGTTGGTTTGCGGCCCGAAAGTTCCCGGGTGAGTGCATCATGGTACCCAAGTTTCCTGTAATTGCCCCGTTTTGCAAAGTTGGGTTGGCAACTACCAAGAGGGGCCATTTCGAGGCAAACTCATCTCACCCCTACCAAATTCAAACATTCCATTAAACTACCCCGTGAAGGACACGGTCGGGACACACATGTCGTTGATCTGTCCATGACGCGAGCGCCAACGTGGCAACCTCTTAGGAAAACTGAGGAACTAAGTGGCTAGGTGCATTTATCAATTTCAAAAATCCACTCCCTCCTTTCCCCTTGCACTAGTGGCGTCGAAATCCACCCTCCAAGTAGAACGATCCCTTCAGACATTTGATTTCTGGCGCCAAGTTGCTATGCCAATTCGTTGATCCCGAGCTCCAATGTCGCATGATGTAGCCGTTGTTGCGAGGCTCTAGCCCGCCTCCGCCGCCGGCAAGCTGAGCAACACGATGGATTGCAGATCCTACTACCAAGGAGGAAGAAGTTTTGGCTACAGCGGGTGATCTACTCTTCTCTTTGCTATTCGTACTAACTATAACTGCTAGCTGGCTATTGAACCTATATTTTTTTAGCTAACCAATGCTGACAAACATTTTTTGTCCACAGTTTTTTGTCAAGTGGGATCTCCGTGGACCACCCTCACCTGGTTATGTTAGCCCTCCTCAACTACGACTCTAAATCAGAAGGGGTGAAGGGCAAGTGGTATGGACACCATTATCTCACGATGGAAGAAGAGCATGCACATATCTGCACTATCCCTTGTATGGTTGATTCTCTGCGTAAACATGCTAAAATAGGGCCGAAGCACACTGATGTCGATGCACTTCTATTCTTTTAGACAGTTGTTGGGCCTCCAAGTGCAGAGGTATGCAAAACAGCAACAAGTATCCCTTAAGTGGATTACCCAAGGTTTATCGAACTCAGGGAGAGAGTGGTCAAAGGTATCCCTCTCAAGCAACCCTGCAATCAAGATACAAGAAGTCTCTTGTGTCCCCAACACACCCAATACACTTGTCAGGTGTATAAGTGCACTATTTCGGTGAAGAGATAGTGAAATACAAGTGGTATGAATATAAGACAATGGTGCCAGAAAATAGCTTGATAGCATGGAAGAGAGTAAAGGCAAACTGAAATGAAGATGGAAAGAAGCAAACATGTAATAGATCTAGTTGCAAATGGTGTTTCAATGCTTAGAAACAAGGCCTAGGGATCATACTTTCGCTAGTGAACACTCTCATATAAATATCTTCTCTTCATGATACTACTCTGAACTACTCTCCGGTTGGACACTCTAATCCATGGTAGGGCTATAACAGCACACCTCAAAGTTCACTTTCCCCATCTAGATAACCCCACACTGTCACCTTGAGCACTAGATGGTTCCAACAGACACCACAATATCATAGAGACATCCAACTCCAAATATAACTCATAACAAGTATTTGTAATCTCTAGCCTAAGTGCCACCATGGTGTGCACGTTGTCACTTTCACACACATGGGGAGAGCAGAGATCTATTAAAGCACTTGAGTAGCAAGGTAGATCTACTTGATTACAAAGCTCATGATCACAATATGATCATGCATAGAGAGAGATGAACACATAGCTACCGGTAGAACCCTTAGCCTCGAGGAAGATCTACTCCCTCATCATCATGGGAATCAGCAGCGGTGATGGAGATGGTGGTGGAGATCGATGGAGATGGCTCTGGGGACACTTCCCCATCCCGGCAGGGTGCCGGAACAGAGACTTTCTGTCCCCCGAATCTCCCCTTCGTTGGCGGCGGCGCTGTGGAACTTTTCGTGCTTGGAGGCTGCCGGATTTAGGGTTTTCTCATAGGAGGCTTCTTATAGGCGAGAGGGGAGGCCGAGGGGGTGCTGGAGGGGCCCACACCACCCCCTAGCGCGGCCTGGCCTAGCCCATGCCACCGGGTGGTGTGGCTAGCCCCTGGCCCTCTCCGTCTTGTTTTCTGGCTCCATGAGTCTTCCGGTAAAATATCGACTTTGGCTTTTGTCCGGTCCAATTTTGAGAATATACATTTTTTGACTTTTCTGGAACCAAAAACAACAGAAAACAGGAAACTGGCACTGTGGCATCTTGTTAATAGGTTAGTCCCAGAAAGTGCATAAAAATACCTCAAAGTGTAGACAAAACATAAGTGTCAACACCCGGATTTTTAATCCCAGATGCATGTTATGCCATACATCGCAATCCCAGGATTACCATTTTTGCGAGACATAACAGATTGGATATCACAGTACAACATCCATTACAAACCATAATAAGGTCTTACACAAATAAAGGATCTCATGATCCAGTCTTAATACAACAAGCAGCGGAATAAATAATAAGCGTAGCGGTGGGGTCCATCTTCAGGGTCACAGGCAATGCTGACGATGGGAGATGATCCTAGTTGTCGTAGCCGTCCTGTTGTCCTTCCTCTTGGTAGTCCTCTTCATATTACGGCCATGGGAATAGCCAGGGACAAAGCCATCGGTACTATTTAAGTACTCGCAAACTATCACTAACAAGTAAGGTAGTTCTAGTAGGAATGCTAAACTCTAAGTTTATTTGCAAGATTAGGTTTGAAACCTAAGTTGAGTTCAGAGACAAAGAAATATAAAATAAAGTTCTAGAATCACTTAAGTTGGGAACTTAGTTGTCATATTCACAACCCTGTTGTGGTCAAGTCAAAATCATCATTCATTCTAAAAGTCATTCCGAAAACATCAGACAATGGAACAGTATGGCCATTCCAACTTTCCATGACCGCGGACGCGGCTACTCGAATAGTTTGAAACCCTGCATAGGTGGTACACTTTCACCACAAAATTCGATACATCCGTCAGGGATAACCCTGAATCAGCATACTTAGTATGCGGATAATCAATCATAACCTTTCAATTACACACTCTAGTATAGGCACCTCTCCTAGGAGCTTGGCCTCCCAGCCATGGCCATCTGCCATCCTGGGCACTGCATAGGTGGACAACATTGAGAGGTAGCCTCAGCTCAAACCTCTCCCGCGAGGGAACCCATACTAATGCATATAATCTTCCGGCTAAGCCTTACCCAATTCAGGTATTGTGGTTGTACGGTAAATTTGGAATGGTATCGCATCCGAACCCAACCATTAGTTTTTATAAAGGAGTAAGGCTCATGCCTCAAGATTTTCATCATCATAAACTATTTTTGTTCCTCAACACAAGTCAAAACATATCAATAGAATGCCTCCAAGGTATTCATAAGTCATTTTCACCAAGTATTCCCATCTAAAGTGATCAAGTTTTTGGTTTACCTCTAAACACTAAGTTAAGAGTGTTCACTAAGGTGGGATGCTAATATCAATCTCATGCCATAGAATGACATCTAACTCTAACTAGATAGGCCAAGTTTTATACTCTTTATGCTATCTATAAACAAAGTAAAGAACTGTAGTAAAGTAAAAGAAAGTAAAGTTTGTAAGTAGAACTTGGGGTAGGTATAAGTCAAAATGTATAACCAAGCATGTATATTGCATCTTGCTTAGGTTAACTTGCATCTAGTGATGGCTTGCATTGTTAATGATGGCTTACTCAGTTTACTTGAAGTGTTAGGCTTGCAAGTATTAGCTTGCCAGTAATAGCTTTCCCTGAGTAGTGTAGTGGTTGAAGTTCTCCTCGTCTTCTTCGGGGTAGAACTCCTCCTCTTCGTAGACTTGGTCTTTACTATCGTCTAGAAATACATATAGAATACACAATCACCAAACAATACTTAACTAGTCTATTTAGCACACTAAGGCACACACTTGATGATCTAGCATCATCGCAATCATCACAAGGTTTAATGCACTAGTTTTATTTATTTTATTTGAGAAAAGTAATTTCTACTCATTGAAATTAACTAAGATTTAATATTCTCCAATTAAAATATGGGATCATGTGGACACATGTCATCACCACATATTCTAATGCATGGGAATGTGATTTAAAGGTTTTATCATATTTCAATAAGTTTAAGTTTATCATTTTAATGATTTAAAGTCACTAGAAATGCCTATATAGCTTTATTTTGGTACTAGTCCAAATTCACTGCATGCAAACCTACATATTATTACATATTCAGATATATATGGTCAAATGTGATTTTTGAGAGTTGGAATCAACTCAAAAGCTATTATGGTTGATTTTTTAAAAATGTTTGAATTTGAAAAAGTCTCTGCCTTGTTATTTTTGCTAGGAGAGATCTCTAACTCCAATTGATTTAAATCCAACGGTCTTGGATAGAGATTTTAATTATCTTTCCAACAAAATTTGAAACACTAATTTTGGTGGAGGAAAACGCTCTGAAATGATTTTCAAACTAGTGGGCAGAAACTAGATTTAGTTTAAAAAGAAAAACCTAAGTTTGAATGCTAGGGCCAGCGCGGGAAATTAATTGGGCCGGCCCAGTGACACTCCGCGGCGTGGCTGGCAACTAACAAGTGGGGTCCGCATGTCAGCAGCACAACTTAACGCGAAGTGGTACTGGGCGATGTGGTCGCGGTGGCTCCTAGGGTGGATGAAATTGACGGGGCATCTCCTCCTCTGTTGCGGCGAACTCCGGCGCAATTCCGGCGAATGGCTACTCGAGCGGCTCCGGCGAGAGGTGGGGACTTATCAGTGGTGAGAGGGGAGTGATGGAGTGTGTCGAATTGGTGCTGGGGTGGGTTCCTTATATAGGCTCGACGAGGAGACCGTGAGGGTGACGGTGAGCTCATCGGTGACGATAGTAGAGGGCGCTAGAGGCATGGGCAGTGTAGGCAAACGGTTACTTGCCTCCTGGCAGTCAGCTACGGTGTAAAGGCGATTCTAGGGGCGGTGGCGTTTGGTTGGGAAAGGCTGGTGCTCTGTACGGCATAGGCGGTGCTCGACGCGGTTCACGGCGGCTGCTGGTCGCCTGGTGGGAAAAGGGCATGCCCGAGGGTATACTAGGGTTAAGTCGGAGCGGCACACGCGAGCTGAGGGAAAGGCGCGGCTCGTGTGGGCCTGTGGATGGTGCTCTGGCGTGAGCTGCGCACAGTGCAGAGATAGTGGGCGCAAGCTGTCCACGGTGGTTCAGGGGCTGGTTGCGTCCGTGGGGTGGACAGGGGGTCACGGTAGTGTGTGGCGGATCTAGGAACGGTGCTGGTTTGGTGCGGCGTTGTCTCTGCGTGTTGCCCATGCTCGGCTGGCGGCGACCAAATTTGGGCGGCGCGCTACTGGCGCTGTAGGGTAGGAGGGGGATTGTCTAGGGTTTAGTTAGGCTAAGAGGGGACATAGGAGAGATGTGAGGGTTAAATGGGAAACAAGAAATCAATTGGCAACAGTAATAGTTAGGCCAATATTTTTCGGCCTGCCAACTGTTCGACACAATGGCCGCATGAAACAAAGTTTTGAATTTTGCAAAGATTTTTGGTGTAGTTGTTGGTCTTATGCTTGAGCATCTTTGGTTTCTTGGGATTGTTAAATTGAATTCACTTGAGTAGTTTTTGAAAAAGTGGGATCTAGGTACATACACTTGATTCCATTTTCAAATACCATTTAAATTTAGGGTCTAAATGTTTTTGTAAGATTTCAAAACTGGGCTTGGTAGATCTTACTTGTACTAGAAAGGGGTGTAAAGAGTGAGAATTGTTTATGTTTGAATTTGAGTTCTAGGAACACCTAAAATGCCCTAGTGGATTAAAATGGCCAAAGTGACCATTTGCCTTTATTATTATATTTGATTTCTTTTTCTTTGGATTTTGCTTGGGAATGATCTATATGATGTGGAATTCATCTTTGAATCATTTACAACCATTAGAACCATTAAACATGGCAATTCCAAACCATTCCATATTAATGCAACACACATATGCATTTAATTATTTTAATGATAAAAAGTTTTTGTTAACCCTAAATTGGGTGATTAAGATCTTGATAACCTTGATTAAAGATTTGGGATGTTAAAATAAGAAAGTAGACATAAAACAAGCATGGAACATCAAAAATTATAGATACGTTTGCAACGTATCAACATCCCCAAGCTTAACTACTGCTCGTCCTCGAGTAGGTAAGTGATAAAAACAAAGAAATTATTTTGAGGTGACATGCACCTTCACAATCTTGATCAAGGCATTTATAAAACATTGACAGCTGGGATCATAGTACTTTAACATATCATGAAAGATATAGTTCTAACAATAAGACTTAGCAACTATGTTATAACATGAAAAGATACAAACAAAGATCATGAATAACAATGCTTTCAAAGACGTTTGTTTGTTTCACATATGGAAAACATAGCATAGTAGCATTCAGCTTGTCCCTCATGGAGTAGCAAAACATAAATGCATAGGACACATTCAAAGTTCATAAGGGTGACTAGATACAGATAGTTTAAGAACAAGCAATATCAAAGTTATGCCTCAATCAACAAGTTTTGGGAAAATGCACATTAAACTAAGAATGACCACTATGCTCTCTCAATAGGTGCATAAAGATAGAAGATGGAGAATCAACATAAAAGTAAACGAAATGCCTTCATAGAAGGAAGCAGGGTTTCAATTCTCATAAAGAACTTCCAAAAATTATGATACTTATTAGCTTTTAGCTCTCATTGCCCCTATCATAAGCATCTTCAAGTGATTAAGGTTAAAGTGACACAACTAAGAGGATATGCTTGACAAGTTATAAGTTGAAATCTCATGCCCCTTGCTTACGAGTACCGAACCTCATGCTACTCAACTTCAGTCACAAGTAAGCTCTTATCATTGTAAGTACATATGTATCATAGAGAACTACCAACGGGGTACCCTTTGCCCCATGACACAGGAGCTATCCCACATCAAAATGACAAGGCAACAAACAATGAGCATCTCAGCGATCTTTTTATTTGCTATTCACATAGGTTTTTATTGAGGATGCTTCATAGAATTCTCATTATCGTTATGCTGCAAGTTTCCACCACGATTAGGCATGCTTAGGCTAGCGGCCCAGGCGTTTCTCTAACACACATACAAACTCCAGGATCTTACAAGTTCCCCTTTTATTTCACACCTCCAGGATCCTTAAGCAAAAGAATCATGATATCAACAGAATATAAGTGCAATGTTGAAAGCGTTCCCCATGATACATGGTTCTGCTAACTTCAACTTATAAAGCGCAAGCATATACGCAACAAAGATGGACACAATGGTTCAAGTTTATTAAGTGCAAGAAAAGTAAAGTGTGCCATCAAGTTTGTGAGAGCTTTACTCACGAATTTTCACATAACAAGTTTAATTCCGAAGGTAGATAAAAACATGAATATAGTTGGAATAGCAAATGATAATAGGTAGGTATGGTGGACTCTTTGGAATAACTTGGTTTTATTTTGAGTTGGATGCATGAGTGGAACTCACATTTGGTTATGGACACTGGGAGCGACCAACTAAGAGAGCAATAATGGCCATAATCATGCAAAGCAACAAAACATCATTAATTAAAGCATAAAGTGATATTACAAGTCGAAACCTAAATGATCTTAGAGGCTATGGTGACTTGGTATAGTCTTAACATGGTGTGAGCATGCGCCAAGTCAACCCAAATAAAGCATTAAAGGAGAATACCACAATACTATGCTTTAATATGCTAAAACAACGCATGATTCTTTCAAGGCACATTAAGCAATCTCAATTGTTTATAACATGTCATGCTACAGCAAAAATCACTAAGCATAAAACCAAAACAATATCAAGCATGACATGACAAAGTCTAAGTCACAGTAAAAAACGAGCTCCTTTTTACCACGCAAGCATGAACTTTTCTACTCTTTTCCAACACGAATCAACTTATTTGAAAGAACTCACAAAGATAATAATGAATAAATATCAGTGAGCTTGTCTCACAAATCCAAAAAGAAGAACTAAAAAGTTCTAGGCTGAAAGCACAAGAAAACTAAGGCTAAACACAGTGCTAGCAAAAGAGAACACTAACAGAACAATAAGAGTGAAAACTAGAGTGTTCCAAGCAATGAATAACGGGGTGTGTCTCTCTCCAAAAGAAGTGTGTTGGGATCCAACCAACATATTTAAGAAAACCAAACAAAAGAAATCTAAAAAAAAACAAAGACGCTCCAAGAACAACACAATTGTGCATGAAACAATAAAAGTGAAGAGTTTAGAAGAAACCTGAGATTTTATTGATGAAGAAGGGGATGCCTTGGGCATCCCCAAGCTTTGATGCTTGTACCTCTTGAATATTTCTTGGGGTGACCCGGGGTGGCTGATGGCTCTATGTATGGCGCCAGAAAAATGCTAGAGCAATGATGATGTAAAGCTCGTTGGGAACCCCAAGAGGAAGGTATGATGAGCACAACAACAAGTTTCCCTCAGTATGAAACCAAGGTTTAACCGAACCAGTAGGAGCAAGGAAACAACCCAAAGGTGTTACTAGCTGTGCTTTGGCAGGGCGCACTACTGGTGCTAGTAGCAACGTGGAGACCTGCACAACACAACCACAAAACTTTGTCCCCAACTTACGATGAGGTTGTCAATCTCACCGTGTTTTGCAGAAAACAAAGGGTTAAACGTATCGAATGTAAAGAAGTAAAAGTTTGCAGAAAGTAAACACAAAGAAGTAAAAGATTGTAGATTGTATGTAAAGAAAAGGACTGGTATCCATAGTTCACTAGAGGTCGCTCTCCTTAGATAGATAACATGCTGGGTGAATAAATTACAGTGGGGCAATTGACAGACATCAAGAAAGCAATACATGCATATACTAATCATCTTGACTCCTTTGGAACTTGATTGGGCCTTACAACATTATACATAGACCGCCTGTAACACCCTCGAATCGACCCTATGCAAGTTTTAGCGATTCCCGCTAAACCCGCATAGAAACGATTCAAAGATGCCCACCAGGCACTTGCGTGCGGGTGGAAAACGAAGTAATAACATTACACAATAGTCCACGATGGAACCCACAGAAACATATATATACAACAATGACTCCATGAGTCAAAAATATAGATATACAATACAAAGATCCAAATCACCTTGAAAATGATACAACATCCGAGTACGGATAAGATGTAAATGGGGCTAAGAGCCCTGAAGAATAATCAATGGCGTCCATAACCCTGCCCAGGCCAAGCCAGAAGGGTAATCCTGCTAACGACGTCAATCTCAAACCTGCTAAAACAAAAGGGGTGCCGACAACGGCAAAGGAAAAAGAGGAGCGTCAGTACTGAGGCCAGTACACGGCGAGGCTAGAATTCAGCGGCTCTCGCGTACATAGGTATGGTGGACTGAAGCGGCAGCGAAGCATGCACTAAACAACCTATAGAGAATCGATAAAACTGTCGACTATTAGAGAGGGATAAGAAAGACCTATTCGGAACCAACCTAATACTAACACCAATCATACCCATCCTGGTATTCCCCCTCGAGACCACATGAGGAAGTCAAACCAAAGAACTCACACAGTTGGCAGTTTTATTCATTCTATTATAGTTGCAGCATTTACTAGTCAGATATAGATAGCATGAGTCACCCTGATAGCATAAATAGTGGGAAGTTTTAGTTAACCATTCAGCTGTAGTTGCAGTACTTACTAGTCAGATACAATTAGCATGTGACATCCCAAACCTAGCAGTTGTTGGCACTTTTATTTTATTCCATTGGAGTTGTGATACTTACTAGGCAGGTATAACATGACACGATACACCCCAGTTCCACCAGTTGTTGGCACTTTTATTTACTCATTCCATTGTAGTGAAGCTGATTACTAGTCACATATTAAGTCAAATTTATGTCACTACTTTAGTTATGCTTGTGTATGATCGAGATACTGTGCTCCAAGTCGTCCATAACCACGGACACGGCTTTCAGAAAGATTTACCCTGCAGGGGTGCACAAATAGCAACATCCACACGATCAACCTCGGAAAAACCAAATCAAAACCCAACAAGGCTTTCACGACAAAGCAATCACAGGATTCATAAAATATTTCAGGGGGCCACCCCACTAAGCTACCCGCAACGAAGTTGGCCGGCTCCGAGACGGACCCAGGGTTTGTGTCAATGGTTGTAAACGACTGGGAACCCGAAAGTGTGACTGGGCTTGTCGATACCGCGAAAACATTCCACGTTCCAAAATACTATAGGTGCTCCACGCACAATCATAAATAAAACAGTAAATCATGGCATAAGTACAGGATAGTAATAAAGCCCCAAACTAGTTTGTGGCCCCAAGAAATAAGAAACGAATCAAGCTCTGGCTAAGGGGGATCCATAGGGTCTCCCGGATGTGGATAGTGCGAATAGTCAAGGAACAGGTATCAAGTACTCGGGTCTTATGGGACACAAGTGGACATGAAAAACCAAATAGCATATATTGCCCACCGGTGCCTCTTTCATTAGTTATTCCAGCAATTTAATCGTTGTATTTAAAGTCATAGTCCTCTCCACCGTAGAGCATATGACAATATTCCAACAACTGTGTGGTACTTCACAACACAGGATCGCACCTGAGCAAGCGACTATGACTCGCAAGACCATCTATCTACCAAACAACAGGTAATAGGAGGTGTCCAAGGCAATATAAAGGCTGCACAGAATATATCTGGTACGGAACACTAAAGCATCGCGACATGGATAGCAATAGATCAACAGGAGGAAATAAAGACTATAAATGCAAAATAGGTAGAAAGGGGGAGATGCTCGCCTGGGAAACACTACCGAAGATACATTATCTGAAGAACTTGTCGATACTCGCATCAACGCAACGGCCTAATCCGCGAAGAACCAAAGCACTAAAAGAAACATGAATGCACTATTGAATACTACGGTAGAAGATCCGGCATGATTATGATATGATGCATGGCATGGCAAAGATGCGGTACAATTAGGCAATATTAAGCGGAACCGGGGTCCTGACAATTAATTATATGGTTTATGTTGTTTAGATACCCCGCAATTTAAATGTTGTGTTATAAAGGCAAAACATGGCAACGGTTCGCTACACAAATTTAAATGGAGCCGATATAAGACTAGAAAAGCCCGCATCTAATCTCCATATTTAATTATGAGTGAATCGGCATAATGCCCCCAAACCACAACATATGAGTTGTAGCATCCCATCTGTCTAACATATGTAATGCTACATGGTCTAGTAATATAATTGCTACTCCCTACATAGAAAGGTTGCATCATAATTATATCATGCTCATGTCATCATGCCACCTTGCATTTGAGCATCATATAAAACCCTTTTCCATTTGGTTCTTCTCTCATATGGATTATTAATTGTATTTGGCTCTTGTTATATTGTATTTGAATCTTGATAAATGCTGGATGCCCAAGTTGAGTTGGGGCATATCTTTTATTCAACTCCATCACCTTTTCCTTGTCACCACCTTATAATTCCACCATCCTAATTATGCATGAGCTTCCACCTTTTTCCTTTGGCATTTAATTTAGCTCATGTGGGTCGGGATGGATCCACTTCTAAATCCACATGCTCCCATGCATGCAACATGTTGTTTTCACATTATGAATGTGTGGAGCCACCTTTGCATGCTTTGTGAGTGGAACCCCTTGTCTAGCTTCCATTTGGGTTGGTTTGGAGTATTTGATCATGTATGAATGTAATTGGGACTATATACTTACCTAGTGGAACATATACACTAGCATGTCTAAATTATATTCAAATATGATTATCTCCATCTACTCCACATGGAACCTCCTTTTAATTCTTTTGTCTTGGCCTAGATCCATATTTTTGGAATGCATGTGAATAAATGCCATATAAATTATCTATTGTTTTGACAAGAATAAAACATGGCATTTAATGTCTATGCATGGGCCATGCAAATCACCACCATCTTTTCTCCTTTGGTTTTCTTTGGTTTTTGAGTGGATCATTTTCTTTTGTGAGTTTTCCTTTATCCTTCTCTCAAACCTCGCCCCTCCCTCTTGGTTGATCTTGTTTTGATCATGTCAAACCCTACTCTCTCTTTACCTTTCCCCATACTTGCATGCTCTTATGGGGTCATATCCAACCCTAATCTCACCACTCACTTCCATCTCACCTCACCATTTCGATCTCACCACCTTTTCTTGCTTGATCTAGTTTTGATCATGTAAAACCCTATATCTTAACCACACCCTACTCTACCTCTCCTTACCATTCCCCCCTTGCTTGATCATGTGAGGATGCGAAACCCTAAACAACCTCACCACCACTTCCCTAGCCTCTCTCTCTAATCACCCCTCACCCAAAACCCTAAGACCCTATCCCTCTCTCTCTCCCTAACCCCACTCTCTAAACCCAAACCCTAACCCTCTACCTTACTCTCACCATGCCGAGCACCCCCTAGCTTCTTTATCTCTCTCTCTACCAGCAAGGGCCCACCCTAGCCCTTGTCTAACCCTAACCCGAGCCCTCCATCCTAGCTACTCGAGCCTCCCCTCTCTCTCCCTTTTGGCCTCCCTCTCTCTCTCACTGCCAAGCTACCCCACCAACCGAGGCCACCTCCCTGTCCACGCCAGGCCCCAGCGTCAGCCGCCTAAGCCCCTGTCCTGTCCTTCCCACGTCGAGCACGTGAGGGAGAGGAAGAAAAGGTGGCCGAAGCCACGTTTTGCTCCACCGATCCCCCACGGCATCTCCCCTTCTACCCCCAACCCTATCTAATCCCCCTCTGCTTTGCGCTGCAACCCCAGATCCACCACGGCCTACCCTTCCTCCCCTCTCCTTCCCCGCTACCTCCTCTCCACCCTGGCGCTCCACTGTCGGCCTCACCTTCTCACTCCTCGTTCAGCCGGCAGCGTAGCGTGTCTTGGTGTCGAGGAAGCCCGCCGCAGCCCTGGCGACATCCCCTTTCACGACCACGAGGAGGAGACGGTCCTGCAGACGCCGTTCGCCGACGCCACCGAAACCCTAGCTCTGGCAGAACGCCTGCATCGCCGTTGCCCCGCTGCGTCCCGTCCTGATCCGACCACTCCGTCGACCCCGCGGTGAGCCCAGCTTCCTCCTGGACACCTCCCCTCGCTCGATGACACGCTGTGCTCACCGGACGTTGTGCCGAGCACTCTCGGTGGAGAGGCGGCCGCTGGCGTCTGCACGTCCCCGCGCCATATAACGCCTTACCTAGCCTCCGCCCGCCCTCCTATCACCATCCTCTCGCTTACCGCACTAGCTCTGGTCCCCTGCGCGCGCGCCCCGCGTCGCGGGTTCGAACCCCCGCGCCGCGCTCTGTCACATGTCAAGCACCGTTCTGTCCGCGGGTTTCAGAGAAGATCAATAGTGGGTAGTTGGCAGCTTTGCACAAAACCCCCCAAACCTTTTGCTGCTCAACCCGCGGTCCAGCCCAGCCCCACCTGTCTGTGTATGTGAACCTTTTACAAAAAGAGACCCAGGTTTTTGTATTCCTCAACCCGCAGTCCCCCGCTGTGCCGCATGGCAGCCCCGCACTCGCCCACTGGCGTGTGGGTCAGCGGAGCCTCGGACCCCACCTGTCATCCACTGCGGCTGGGCGTACTCGCGGTGGAAAAATGTTTTCGCCGCGCCGTTTCACCCATTCAGCATCGGCCCCACCTATCTGTGACTGTGGCTAGGTGTGGCTGAGTATATAAAAAGTCTTTTCGTTTATCTGTTTAATAAAAACAATTTCAGAAAAATGTTAAATATGAATTTAAATCTGTTTTTCATAACTTTTAAATTATAAATCCAAATAATACAAATGATATATGTTTTGGAATCAGAAAAATAAGAGGAATTCAATTATGCCATTCAAAATATTATTTGAGCACTTTAAATTTTCGATATGGTTAAAATTACAATAAAATGCCCTTTTCTTAATAAATTAACAACTTTAAATCTATAACTCCAAATTCAACAAATAATATGTCTAAATCGATCAGTGCGACGAGCCCGTTCTAACTATGCTTTCCTTTATCTGAATTGAAGCATGCATCGTGTCAGTATTAAAAATCAGAACTACTTATGGCAATAAAACTTGACTAAATAAATAATAAAATGAATTATTCTTGTACCCACACCTCACCCTTGCCATGCTACATTAATGCCATGTAAATTGTGCATCATTCATCATGGCATGCTTGTTTGCTTGTCGCATTTTAATTCATATGCTTGTGCACTTTATTTATGTTGGCCCTTGTTTGTTTGGTTCTTCTTCGAATGGACGCCCAGCAGGAGAATTATCAGGAATCACAGTAGTTCTACCCTGATCCATCTCTCGCTTCAACTGAGCTGCCAGGCAAGCACTACCACATGCTTGCATACATATAGTACCTATTTCCTCTATCTTATTCTTGCATCATTGAGTCGCGATTGCATCAAATTGAATCCCAAGTACTGCATAGCCTTTACTTTTAAACCCCACCGAAGCTTGTTCCTCCATCCCATGAGCCCTTACTATAGGAGTTGTTTGAGCCATGTGAGTCTTAGAAAAGCATGTGTAGGGTATGTGAGTGTCTGATGGATAACGAGTTACCTAAACAACTTAACCTGAGTAGTAATGGGATAACTAATGAAAGAGGCACCGGTGGGCAATATCTGCTATTTGGTTTTTCATGCTCACTTGTGTCCCGTAGGACCCCGAGTACTTGATTCCTGTTCCTTGACTATTCTCACTATCCACATCCGGGAGGCCTTATGGACCCCCCTGAGCCAGAGCTTGATTCATTTCTATTTCTTGGGGCCACAAAGTAGTTTGGGGATTTGTTACTATTTTGTACTTATGCCATGCTTACTGTTTTACTAAGATTGTGCATAGAGCACCTGTACTGTTGTGGACCGTGCCACGTTTTCACGGTATCGACAAGCCCAGTCATATTTTCAGGTTCCCAGTCGTTTACAGCCGTCGTCGCAAACCCTGGGTCCGTTCCGGAGCCGGCCAACTTCGTTGAGGGTAGCTTAGTAGGGTGGCCCCCTAAAATATTTCTGAATCCTGTGATTACTTTGTCGTGAAAGCCTCGTTGGGTTTTGATTTGGTTTATCCGAGGTTGATCGAGTGTGTGTTGCTATTTGTGCACCCCTGTAGGGTAAATCTTTCTGAAAGCCGTGTCCGCGGTTATGGACGACTTGGAGCACAGTTTCTTGATCATAGACAAGTATAACTAAAGTACCGCTTTTAATCGGACTAAATACCTGACTAGTAAATAGTGAAATGCTCATGGAATGGTTAATAAAATTGCCAACGGATGGGTTGTTCGTCCGCTTTCTCGTTGCTAAGCAAGAAGGAGGATGGATCTGTTAATAATACTGTTATAACTATTGTTACCAACTAACAGACATACGTCTATCTTTGGTTAGGCGGATGGTTAGCGAGTATCTATTGACTTGTTAGTTAATATCTTTTGCTGCAATTGCATCACCCTAGGTATATGTCCCCCTTAGAGGCATAAAGACTTGCTGAGTACCCCTAGGGTCTCACACGATAAATTGTTTGATTCCGATGAACAAGTGTACTCGCAAGATGGATACTGGGTGGAGGAGACGGATGATGTTGGCAACGATCACTCGGTATAGAGATTCCGGGAACGGGGTTCCGTGAGATCTGTGGGCGGGATGTGTTTATTTATGTGGCATCTTATGCCGATTTGCTTCTTATCCGTACTCGGATCTTGTTTTCCACTTCCACCTGATACTCTGATGTTTGATGTATGAGGAGCTATCCTAAACTATTATCTCTATCTAGGATATTTGGATCTTGCCGTATGGCGTTGCAATATTTCTATTTCTTTTAGATGGAATGGCTCTGTGAACAGTTGTATGGTGGCTTGCATACATACTCACTTGTGTATGTAGTTGATCCCTTCGCCTGCCGATTACGCCTCTCGTTCTTGTCCCGATGTTCTGAAAGTGGTTAGGACGGCCGAAAGGTCTACCTGTGAGTGGCCCCTCGGCCCCACCGTACTATTTTAACCATTCTCGCTCATCCAGGCATGCAACTAAGAGCGTAATTCACCGAGGTAGTTACAATTGGTATCGGAGCCATCCCGCCCTTCAGGGTCTCAGCCAAATGGTCGTTGTCAGTCTAGCAAATATTTGTGGTAGTTATGTATACTAGGGAAAAACAAAACGTGAGAGTAGGACTGCTTCAATTTTTCTTCTTACCCACCCACCCACCCTTTCTGGTAAGGAAGTGTAACGTTTTCAATCCTCTTTCTAAATTCAAACTAGGATTCACGTGTTCTGGGTTCCATAATACCATAGGTTGTGTGTGTGTGTGTGAATTCCTTGTCTATCTGTTGCATCCAAATGTTATCACTATCTGCCTTTTGGTTATCAACTGTTGGTACATTCCATATCGACAGGCCTTTGCAAACCGACGCGATCTATCTGATTCGTTGTATACCGGTGCGATCCGTCTTACTCTTTGTTATCCGACATTATCTTGTTTGGGGTGTTCGTTTTCCATAGTTACTAATCTTTAGGTTCATCTTAAGAAGAAGGTGCTGGGATATTTGTTTTACTTATTCATGTGCGGAGTAATGATTTGAGTGCGGGATGGAGTCGCGACCATACCACTACTTTTATCATTCGCTCTTGTATGTTGAATTGGTAGAGTTACTAATCTTGATTCGTTAAGTGGTTTTGCGCATATAGTGGTATTTTAATGCCGAAATTTGCGGAATTTTTTTCTTTGTTAACTTGTGTACCACACACCTTGTTCAGTCGTGTGCATTATGCTTAATATCTTCTAGGTGCTTTGAACTTTGTTGATATTTTAATATCATCTTAGCGAATTGTATCCTTTAATCTCGGTTAATTCCATTTTGGTACTATTTTGGATTATTATTATTGTCCATTATAGTACTGACTTGTGTTTTATATCAATCACAGGATGGCACCACCACGCCGTTCTGAGGAAGACATACCACCTGAACTGGGGGCTTCTTTGGCAAGTATTGCTAATGCCTTGGGAATAATGCAGCAGAACCAGCAGCGCTTCGAAGAAAGCGTGAGGAGGAATGAGTTTGTTCCGCTACCTCCACCTCCCAAGCGAGGAGACATCAAGAGTTTTCTGAAGTTCAACCCACGCCAATTTGAGGTGTCTGATCTACCACTTGATGCTGATGATTGGCTGCGTGAAATGTCAAGGTTGCTGATGACGACAGATGTTCCTGAGCAAGAATGGGTAAAATGTGCCACTCACCTTCTGAAGGGAGATGCAGCTTTGTGGTGGGAAAATTACCTGAAGGCAGACTACTCTGGTATTCAGCCTACTTGGGAGCAATTCACTGCGGCTTTCAAAGAGCAATATCTGTCATAAATTGTCATGGAAAGGATGAAGGAAGTGTTTCTCAACCTCAAGGAGGGCAATGACAATGTCAATACCTATATCAGAAACTTCATGAACCTTTCTCGGTATGTTGGCGATGAGATCTCTGATGACAAGAAGAAGCAAAAGAGGTTCAGGCAAGGACTCAATGCATCCATCAAATATGCTATCACTCATGCAAGGCCGGGTTCTTTTCTGGAACTGCAACATACAGCTCTGCAGGAAGAAGCAAGTAGTCAAGTGTTTGAGGAGTCAAAGAAGCACAGCCGCGATGCAGCAAGCTCTTCAGCTATGACAGCTCCTTCTAAGCGCCGCGTGTGGGTTCCTAACACTCCACCGCCGCTCCCGGCTCCACCAAGACCGTCAAGCTACGCGGCAAGGCCACCAAACTCCTTTACCGCGGCTCCTAGGGGCTACAACCACAACTACCCTGGAGCGCCTGGCGGAATCCCTGACTACGCTGCTCCACGTCCACCTGGTGCTTGCTACACTTGTGGAAACACTGGGCATCAGCACTGGAATTGTCCTATGAACAACAAAGATCTTCCTCCACCACCTCCAAGACCCGCGGCAAGTTCTTCTATGGTTCGTGCACCTCCACCTCGGGCTCTCAACATCAACACCAAGCCCGGGTCTACGGTTGCTCGTGCCAACTTTGTCAACGTCGCTCAAGCTGAGCATGCATCTTGAGTTGTGATGGGTATGCTTCCTGTTAACTCAGTTCCTGCACAAGTTTTATTTGATTCTAGTGCTTCACATTCTTTCGTGTCTTACAAATTTGCGGAGAGTAATGGGTTACCTTCTGATGCTTTACCAACTCGCCTCATGGTGCAATCTCCTGGATCAAACATGATGGCTTCTAAAATCAGCCATGGCAATCAAGTTGAGATTGGTGGCTCTTTGTTTCCGGCTTCCTTAATTATTCTTGGTAATTCTGACATTGATGTTATCTTGGGCATGGATTGGTTAACAGCAAATGCAGCTGTGATTGATTGTGCTGAACGTTCGGTCTCTCTGAAAATTCCTGAAGGCCATATAGTCTATTCTCCAAGTCTGACTCCGGCAATTCAGCTTTTCTCTTTGGTGGCTCTGAATGATGATGCTATGAAAGCTATTCAGAGTGTTCCGGTGGTCTGTGAGTTCCCAAATGTTTTTCCTGAAGAGTTGCCAGGTATGCCTCCAGATCGAGAGGTCGAGTTTGTGATTGAACTTGAACCTGGTACCGCTCCTATCTCCAAGCGGCCTTATAAAATGGGTCCTGTTGAGTTGGCTGAACTCAAATGTCAGCTTGATTAACAAGAGAAGTTGGGTTTCATTCAGCACAGTACTTCATCTTGGGGTAGCCCAACCATCTTTGTGAAGAAGCGAGACAAGACTGATAGACTTTGTGTTGACTATCGGGCTCTCAATGCTAAAACCATCAAGAATAAATATCCCCTTCCGCGGATTAATGATCTCTTCGATCAGCTAGCTAGAGCTGTGGTATTCTCTAAGCTTGATTTGAGAAGTGGGTATCATCAAATCAAGATTCGCAAGGAAGATGTTCCCAAAACAGCTTTCACCACCCGCTATGTCCTGTATGAGTACACGGTCATGTCTTTCGGTCTCACCAATGCACCTGCCACCTTCTCGAGGCTTATGAACTTGGTTTTCATGGAGTATCTTGATAAGTTCGTTGTGGTCTATCTGGATGACATTCTAGTCTACTCTAAGTCAAAGGAAAAACATGAAGAACATCTTCGGTGTGTCCTAAACAAGCTTCGTGAGAACCGCCTGTATGCAAAGTTCTCCAAGTGTGAGTTCTGGCTACCTCAAGTCACCTACCTTGGTCACGTCATCTCTGCCAAGGGCATTGCCGTCAACCCAGAAACTATTAAGACAATTGTTGACTGGCTTCCACCCAAAAATGTCAAAGAAGTCCGGAGTTTCCTTGGTTTGGCTAGTTACTGCCGTCGCTTCGTTCAGAACTTCTCGAAGATTGCGAAGCCTCTTACCGATCTCCTCAAGAAAGGCAATAAATACCTTTGGACTCCTGCATGTCAAGCAACTTTTGAAACACTCAAAGAGAAGCTCACTTCCACACCAGTCTTGATTCCTCCAGATACATCAAAGCCCTTCTAGATATTCTATGACGCCTCATTGCAAGGATTGGGTGCGGTCCTTATGCAATAAAAACAAGTTGTTGCTTATGCTTCTCGACAGTTGAAGACGCATGAGATCAACTATCCTACACATGACCTCGAACTCGCAGCAGTTGTCTTTGCTTTGAAAGTATGGAGGCATTACTTGCTTGGCAACTGTTGTGAGATCTTTTCTGATCATAAGAGTCTGAAGTATATCTTCACATAGCCTGATCTCAACTTTTGTCAGAGGAGGTGGATTGAAGCAATTAATGATTTTGATTTGACCATCAACTACACTCCGAGCAAAGCTAATGTCATGGCCGATGCTCTAAGCCGAAAAGCTTATGTCAACAACCTCATGGTGGAAGAACAACAACCTCTCTTATGTGAGGAATTCCACAAGCTCAACCTTGAAATTGTGGATCAAGGGTATCTTCTGAACCTTCTGGCAACCCCACTCTTGCAAGAAAAAGTTCGCTCCATTCAACTTGGTGATCCTTACACTAAAAACATCATCTCCAACATTCAGCTTCCGAAGTATGAGTCCTTCCACGTCAACGACCAAGGCCCTCTTTTCTTTGAACACCGGATGTTTGTTCCGAATTACCCGGGTTTAAGAGAGTAAGTTCTTAAGGAGGCGCATGATTCTGTTCTTTTTATCCACCCTGGCAGCACGAAGATGTACATGGACTTGAAAACACAATATTGGTGGCCTGGGTTGAAACAATGTTGTGCCAAGTATGTCTCAGAGTGTGATGTCTGCCGCAAAGTTAAAGCTGTTCATCAGAAACCTTCCAGTCTTCTACAGCCATTGAAGCCTCCGGAATGGAAATGGGAGAAAGTAGAGTTGGACTTCATAATGGGTTTTCCAAGGTCGCAAAAGGGCAACAATGCAATCTTTGTTGTCATCGACAGGCTTTCTAATGTGGCTCACTTCTTTCCCGTCAAGGAAACAATTTCTGCAATTCAGTTGGTTGAGCTCTATATCAACATAATTGTCTCTCTATATGGGGTTCCTCTTGAGATCAGTTCAGACCGCGGAAGCATCTTCACTTCCAAGTTCTAGGGAAGTTTCTAAAATGCTTTGGGAAAAAAATTGAACTTCAGCACAGCTTACCATCCTCAGTCGCAAGGACAAGTTAAAAAGATCAATCAGATTCTGGAAGATATGCTCCGTGCTTGCGTTATCTCTTTCGGCGTGAAGTGGGAAGAATGCCTTCCTTATGCTGAATTCTCTTACAACAACAGCTTCCAGAAGAGTCTAAAGATGGCACCATTTGAGGTCCTATATGGACGCAAATGCAGAACTCCGATTGGTTGGTCGGGCGCAGGTGAAAGAACTTTGTTTGGCCCTGACATTGTAACTCAAGCGGAGGAGAAGGTTCACATCATTCTTGAAAACCCGAAGATTGCTCAAAGTCGCCAGGAGAGCAATTATGACAGAAAGCACACGGACATGGAGTATGTCCCGGGTGATCTCGCTTACCTTCGTGTCACTCCCATGAGAGGCACGCACCGCTTTGGTATCAAAGGAAAGTTGGCTCCTAGATACATCGGTCCTTTCAAAATTCGTGGAAGAAGAGGAGAAGTTGCTTATGCCCTTGAGCTCCCTAAAAAACTCAAGGTCCATGATGTTTTCCATATCTCTCAACTCAAGAAGTGCTTCAAGGATCCCGGCAGGACCGTGGACCATGAACTCATCAATCTCCAAGAAGATCTGTCTTATCAAGAACACCCCATAAAAATTCTAGAACTCGCAGAAAGAAGGACTCGCAACAAGTCCATCAAGTTCTGCAAGGTGCAGTGGTCGCACCATTCCATTGATGAAGCCACTTGGGAACGTGAGGATGACCTCCGTGCCAAGTATCCTACCCTCTTCGTGTCTTCTTCTTCTTCCTAGAATCTCGGGGAGAGATTCCTGTTTAGTGGGGGAGAGTTGTAGCATCCCATCTATCTAACATATGTAATGCTACATGGTCTAGTAATATAATTACTACTTCCTACATAGAAAGGTTGCATCATAATTATATCATGCTCATGTCATCATGCCACCTTGCATTTGAGCATCATATAAAACCCTTTTCCATTTGGTTCTTCTCTCATATGCATTAATAATTGTATTTGGCTCTTGTTATAATGTATTTGAATCTTGATAAATGCTGGATGCCCAGGTTGAGTTGGGGCATATCTTTTATTCAACTCCATCACCTTTTCCTTGTCACCACCTTATAATTCCATCATCCTAATTATCCATGAGCTTCCACCTTTTTCCTTTGGCATTTAATTTAGCTCATGTGGGTTGGGATGGATCCACTTCTAAATCCACATGCACCCATGCATGCAACATGTTATTTTCACATTATTAATGTGTGGAGCCACCTTTGCATGCTTTGTGAGTGGAACCCGTTGTCTAGCTTCCATTTGGGTTGGTTTGGAGTATTTGATCATGTATGAATGTAATTGGGACTATATACTTACCTAGTGGAACATATACACTAGCATGTCTAAATTATATTCAAATATGATTATATCCATCTACTCCACATGGAACCTCCTTTTAATTCTTTTGTCTTGGCCTAGATCCATATTTTTGGAATGCATGTGAATAAATGCCATATAAATTATCTATTGTCTTGACAAGAATAAAACATGGCATTTAATGTCTATGCATGGGCCATGAAAATCACCACCATCTTTTCTCCTTTGGTTTTCTTTGGTTTTTGAGTGGATCCTTTTCTTTTGTGAGTTTTCCTTTCTCCTTCTCTCAAACCTCACCCCTCCCTCTTGGTTGATCTTGTTTTGATCATGTCAAACCCTACTCTCTCTTTACCTTTCCCCATACTTGCATGCTCTTATGGGGTCATATCCAACCCTAATCTCACCACTCACTTCCATCTCACCTCACCATTTCCATCTCACCACCTTTTCTTGCTTGATCTAGTTTTGATCATGTAAAACCCTATATCTCAACCACACCCTACTCTACCTCTCCTTACCATTCCCCCCTTGCTTGATCATGTGAGGATGCGAAACCCTAAACAATCTCACCACCACTTCCCTAGCCTCTCTCTCTAATCACCCCTCACCCAAAACCCTAAGACCCTATCCCTCTCTCTCTCCCTAACCCCACTCTCTAAACCCAAACCCTAACCCTCTACCTTACTCTCACCATGCCGAGCACCCCCTAGCTTCTCTATCTCTCTCTCTCTCTACCAGCAAGGGCCCACCCTAGCCCTTGTCTAACCCTAACCCTAGCCCTCCATCCTAGCTACTCGAGCCTCCCCTCTCTCTGCCTCTCGGCCTCCCTCTCTCTCTCTCCCTGCCAAGCTACCCCACCAACCGAGGCCACCTCCCTGTCCACGCCGGGCCCCAGCGTCAGCCGCCCAAGCCCATGTCCTGTCCTTCCCACATCGAGCACGTGAGGGAGAGGAAGAAAACGTGGCGGAAGCCACCTTTTCCTCCACCGATCCCCCACGGCATCCCCCCTTCTACCCCCGTCCCTATCTACTCCCCCTCTGCTTTGCGCTGCAACCCCAGATCCACCAGGGCCTGCCCTTCCTCCCCTCTCCTTCCCTGCTACCTCCTCTCCACCCCGGCGCTCCACCGTCGGCCTCACCTTCCCCCTCCTAGTTCAGCCGACAGCGTGGCGTGTCTTGGTGTCGAGGAAGCCCGCCGCAGCCCCGGCGACGTCCCCATTCACGGCCACGAGGAGGAGACGGTCCTGCAGACGCCATTCGCCGATGCCACCGAAACCCTAGCTCCGGTGGAACTCCTGCATCATCATCGCCCCGCTGCGCCCCGTCCCGATCCGACCACTCCGACGACCCAGCGGTGAGCCCAGCTTCCTCCTGGACACCTCCCCTCGCTCGATGACACGCTGTGCTCGCCGGACGTTGTGCCGAGCACTCTCAGTGCAGCGGCGGCCGCTGGCGTCTGCACGTCCCCGCGCCGCGTAACGCCTTAGCTAGCCTCCGCCCGCCCTCCTGTCACCATCCTCTCGCTTACCGCACTGGCTCCGGTCCCCTGCGCACGCGCCCCGCGTCGCGGATTCGAACCCCCGCGTCGCGCTCTGTCACATGTCGAGCACCGTTCTGTCCGTGGGTTTCAGAGAAGATCAACAGTGGGTAGTTGGCAGCTTTGCACAAACCCCCCCAAACCTTTTGCTGCTAAACCCGCGGTCCAGCCCAGCCCCACCTGTCTGTGTATGTGAACGTTTTACAAAAAGAGACCCAGGTTTTTGTATTCCTCAACCCGCAGTCCCCCGCTGTGCCGCGTGGCAGCCCCGCACTCGCCCACTGGCGTGTGGGTCAGCGGAGCCTCGGACCCCACCTGTCATCCACTGCGGCTGGGCGTACTCGCGGTGCAAAAATGTTTTCGCCGCGCCGTTTCACCCATTCAGCATCGGCCCCACCTATCTGTGACTGTGGCTAGGTGTGGCTGAGTATATAAAAAGTCTTTTCGTTTATCTGTTTAATAAAAACAATTTCAGAAAAATGTTAAATATGAATTTAAATCTATTTTTCATAACTTTTAAATTATAAATCCAAATAATACAAATGATATATGTTTTGGAATCAGAAAAATAAGAGGAATTCAATTATGCCATTCAAAATATGATTTGAGCACTTTAAAATATTCGAGATGGTTAAAATTACAATAAAATGCCCTTTTCTTAATAAATTAACAACTTTAAATCTATAACTCCAAATTCAACAAATAATATGTCTAAATCGATCAGCGCGACGAGCCCGTTCTAACTATGCTTTCCTTGTTCTGAATTGAAGCATGCATCATGTCAGTATTAAAAATCAGAACTGCTTATGGCAATAAAACTTGACTAAATAAATAATAAAATGAATTATTCTTGTACCCACACCTCACCCTTGCCATGCTACATTAATGCCATGTAAATTGTGCATCATTCATCATGGCATGCTTGTTTGATTGTCGCATTTTAATTCATATGCTTGTGCACTTTATTTATGTTGGCCCTTGTTTGTTTGGTTCTTCTTCGAATGGACGCCCACCAGGAGAATTATCAGGAATCACAGGAGTTCTACCCAGATCCATCCCTCGCTTCAACTGAGCTACCAGGCAAACCACATGCTTACATACATATAGTACCTATTGCCTCTATCTTATTCTTGCATCATTGAGTCGCGATTGCATCAAATTGAATCCCAAGTACTGCATAACCTTTACTTTTAAACCCCACCGAAGCTTGTTCCTCCATCCCATGAGCCCTTACTACAGGAGTTGTTTGAGCCATGCGAGTCGTAGAAAAGCATGTGTAGGGTATGTGAGTGTCTTATGGATAACGAGGTACCTAAACAACTTAACCTGAGTAGTAATGGGATAACTAATGAAAGAGGCACCGGTGGGCAATATCTGCTATTTGGTTTTTCATGCTCACTTCTGTCCCGTAGGACCCCGAGTACTTGATTCCTGTTCCTTGACTATTCGCACTATCCATATCCGGGAGGCCTTATGGACCCCCCTGAGCCAGAGCTTGATTCATTTCTATTTCTTGGGGCCACAAAGTAGTTTGGGGCTTTGTTACTATTCTGTACTTATGCCATGCTTACTGTATTATTAAGATTGTGCGTAGAGCACCTGTACTGTTGTAGATCGCACCATGTTTTCGCGGTATCGACAAGCCCAGTCATATTTTCAGGTTCCCTGTCGTTTATAGCCGTCGTCGCAAACCCTAGGTCCGTTCCGGAGCCGGACAACTTCGTTGCGGGTAGCTTAGTGGGGTGCCCCCCTGAAATATTTTTGAATCCTGTGATTGCTTTGTCGTGAATGCCTTGTTGGGTTTTGATTTAGTTTTTCCGAGGTTGATCGAGTGTGTGTTGCTATTTGTGCACCCCTATAGCGTAAATATTTCTGAAAGCCGTGTCCGCGGTTAGGGACGACTTGGAGCATAGTTTCTCGATCATAGACAAGTATAACTAAAGTACCGCTTTTAATCGGACTAAATACCTGACTAGTAAATAGTGCAATTCTCATGGAATGGTTAATAAAACTGCCAACGGATGGGTTGTTCGTCCGCTTTCTCGTTGGTAAGCGAGAAGGAGGATGGATCTATTAATAATACTGTTATAACTGTTGTTACCAATTAACGGACATCCGTCTATCTTTGGTTAGGCGGATGGTTAGCGAGTATCTATAGACTTGTTAGTTATTATCTTTTGCTGCAATTGTGTCACCCCAGGTATATGTCCCCTTTAGAGGCATAAAGACTTGTTGAGTACCCCTAGGGTCTCACACGATAAATTGATTGATTCAGATGAACAGGTGTACTCGCAAGATGGATACTGGGTGGAGGAGACGGATGATGTTGGCAACGATCACTCGGTGTAGAGATTCCGGGAACGGGGTTCCGTGAGATCTGTGGGTGGGATGTGTTTATTTATGTGGCATCTTATGCCGATTTGCTTCTTATCCGTACTCGGATCTTGTTTTCCGATTCCACCATATACTCTGATGTTTGATGTATGAGGAGCTATCCTAAACTATTATCTCTATCTAGGATATTTGGATCTTGTCGTATGGCATTTAAATATTTCTATTTCTTTTAGATGCAATGGCTCTGTGAACAGTTGTATGGTGGCTTGCATACATACTCACTTGTGTATGTAGTTGATCCCTTCGCCTGCCGATTACGCCGCTTGTTCTTGTCCCAATGTTCTGAAAGTGGTTAGGACGGCCGAAAGGTCTACCTGTGAGTGGCCCCTGGGCCCCACTGTACTATTTTAACCACTCTCGCTCATCCAGGCATGCAACTAAGAGCGTAATTCACCGAGATAGTTACATGAGTGCAAGCATGTACAACTATATGCAATAGGTAGATATCATATATTATAAAAAATACGGGTCTCAGGAAGGGGAATACATCAAGGTTCAAAGATCTTGGGGTTCCGAGGGTTCGATGGGGTTCGGGTTCGCCAAGGTCAGTCTTCAGACTCCGGGATCGGCCTTCGGATCCATGTGGGTGATCTTGGCATCCGGGAATTTCGGCTCTCTATCGATGAACTTGAGGTTCCGACTTGGTAACCGATGGAGAACTTGGGCTTCGAATGTCAGTGTTGGACTCGGATCTCGACATCGGTAGGTCTTGGTGTCACCGGTTCCTAGGGACGGGCCACTTCATGTCCATCCTCGATCTCCCGAGTAGAAGTCAGAGAGGTAGCCATGGTATCCCATACCATTACAACATCCTCATGTAGCCACCATCTTCACACGGTCAAATCTGGTTGGTCTCCTCGGTAAATAGCACGACAACTCTCTAGACAAGCAATATACCAAAGAGGGCCTCTTCAGTGGATGGTTCTGTCTCGGCACCGGCCGCATGTCACGAAGAACACCGGCGTGAGCCCGGGCGTGCAGGGCAACGACAACGTGGAAGCGCCCTGGTGGCAGTGGATGCGCGACGCGGCAAGGAGATGGCAGCAGCGACGCAAGGAGAAACACAATAGAGGCGGCACGCCATGCGGACGAGGCGACTCGCACAGAGGCTGCGCGTGGCGCCCTGTGTGCTGGCGTCGAGGGCGAGCAGGGGTCTGCGGGCGGCGGTGCAGCTCCCGGGGCGCGGCCGCGGGAGAGGGCGGGCGCTGCGGTGAGGCGGTGCCGATCTGTGCGGCGGCGCGCCTCTGCCTCGGAGAGGAGGACGCGGGCACCGGCGGGCTTGGCTAGGCAAGGATCTCGCGGGAGAGGGTGAGGCGAGGCGGCGGGGAGCTCGGCTTGTAGGGCCTGGTGGCGGTTGCGGGCCGAGGTAGTGCTGGGGAGGCGGCTCGCTGGCGACGGGGTGGTGGCCGATGAAGGGGCCGAGTGGTGGTGGGTCTCGCTGGCGGCGGCGACCAGACCTCGAGAGGGAGGGCGTTCGCGAGCAGAGAGGTGAGGGGAGGGATTGCGTGGGGGTTGGTGGCAAGAGGATCGAGGGAGCGGGGTCGTGCGGGGTGGGTCCAGCTTGTCGGACGATACGGGATCGCACGGCAAATGTTAGCGGCAGTGCGGGTCACGCACGCGCGTCGCGTGCAAGCGGGGTGGGGTGGTTCGCTGCGCTGCAGCTGTGTTGCGTCACATTGCGCTGCTTTTGTGCGTGCTGCGTGTAACGCGGGGCGTGTCGGGTAGCTAGATGCGGTTTGGGGTGGGGTAGGGTTTGGTCTGGGGTAGGTAGATCTTGGGTTAGGTTTAGCTAAGGTTTTGTCCAGGTAGTAGGTAGTCTGGCCCGGTTAGACCTTTGGCCTGATCGGCTGGACTGCCTCCCTGTGATTTTATAAAATATCTTTTTGTTTATTTATTTTGTTTTAAATATTCTTTTGGTTAATAGTTTAGCAAATAAAAGATCCGGGAGACCGGGTTTTGGATTTGAATAAAGACAGGGTATTTAGAAACAAAAATAGACTTTTTGAAAAATTGTTTTAGGCAAACAAATGCAGGATGACATGACGATTCTCAAATGCAATGTGGCATGATGACATGAGCATGCGGTCATGATGATGCACAAAATAAAAACAACACACGATTTTCTAGTAGTGGTTTTACCGGGGTGCTACAATTCGACACCACTAACAATCGATCTCTCCCTCGAGATCCGCCTCATGGTACGGGGAAGAAGGCCGATGGTCTGAATATTCTCGCTTCCTGTAGATCTTTCTGACACCACTAACAAGGATTCTTTCTTCATGTTGAAATCGACGACACCACCAACAAGAGGACGTTGTTCACGTTAGTTGAGAGAACACTCCGGAAAAACAAAGACGAAGGTCGAGGCCTCAAAAGATATGGCCACCTCTAACTTCTATGGAAGGAGTAAAGTTGCTTGATCTACCGATTCAATGTACAAGAGCGAATGATAAGAGTAGTCGGATGGTGATCAGTCCATCGCGGACCCAAAGCATTACTCCATACATGAATAGAAGATTTATGCAACCAACTCTTGGAATTCAGACTGGAGGTTTTGATAAACGATGTTCAAGAAACAAAGGACTCATGCAGGCTCTCCATCGGATCTGACGTAGAAGATATATACAAAGAAAAATTTAGTGGATTTTTGGGTCCACTGAAAAGGTACATAGAGGAAACTTCCTCGGATAGCATGAAGGTCAGAGATGGCAACACCGTCACAAGAGGAGGGAAGCGAAACCCTGAAGGTACAACGGAAACACAACCACGAGAATTCCTGGACTCGAAGAAAGGCAAGAGAGCAGATTCAAAACACATGAGGTAAGAGGAGAAAAGCATAGGGGTATGAAGTAAAAGCAGACCTAATCAGATCTATCCAACCAATTTTCAAAAATAGTTTGACACTCTACAACGTCCGTTGGCTAGGTTATCCTACAGGCTGGACCAGTGGGGTATCGCAACTACTGAGCTCTGATACCACTTTGTAACACCCTCGAATCGACCCTATGCAAGTTTTAGCGATTCCCCCCAAACCCGCATAGAAACGATTCAAAGATGCCCACCAGGTACTTGCGTGTGGTTGGAAAATGAAGTAATAACATTACACAATAGTCCGCAATGGAACCCACAAAAACATATATATACAACAACGACTCCATGAGTCAAAATTATAGATATACAATACAAAGATCCAAATCACCTTGAAAACGATACAACATCCGAGGACGGATAAGATGCAAATGGGGCTAAGATCCCTAAAGAATAATCAATGGCGTCCATAACCCTGCCCAGGCCAAGCCGGAAGGGTAACCCTGCTAACAACGTCCATCTCAAACCTGCTAAATCAAAAGGGGTGCCGACAAAGGGAAAAGGAAAAAGAGGAGCGTCAGTACTGAAGCCAGTACACGGCAAGGCTAGAATTCGGCGGCTCTCGCCTACGTAGGTATGGTGGACTGAAGCGGCAGCGAAGCATGCACTAAACCACCTATAGAGAATCGATAAAACTGACGGCTATTAGAGAGGTATAAGAAAGACCTATTCGGAACCAACCTGATACTAAAACCAATCATACACATCCTGGTATTCCCCCTCGAGACCACACGAGGAAGTAAAACCGAAGAACTCACACAGTTGGCAGTTTTATTCATTCTATTATAGTTGCAGCATTTACTAGTCAGATATAGATAGCATGAGTCATCCTGATAGCATAAATAGTGGGCAGTTTTAGTAAACCATTGAGCTGTAGTTGCAGTACTTACTAGTCAGATACAATTAGCATGTGACATTCCAAACCCAGCAGTTGTTGGCACTTTTATTTCATTCCATTGGACTTGCGATACTTACAAGGCAGGTATAACATGACACAATACACCCCAGTTCCACCAGTTTTTGGCACTTTCATTTACTCATTCCATTGTAGTGAAGCTGATTACTAGTCACATATTAAGTCAAATTATGTCACTACTTTAGTTATGCTTGTCTATGATCGAGATATTATGCTCCAAGTCGTCCATAACCACGGACACGGCTTTCAGAAAGATTTACCCTGCAGGGGTGCACAAATAGCAACATCCACACGATCAACCTCGGAAAAACCAAATCAAAACCCAACAAGGCTTTCACGACAAAGCAATCACAGGATTCATAAAATATTTCAGGGGGCCACCCCACTAAGCTACCCGCAACGAAGTTGGCCGGCTCCGAGACGGACCCAGGGTTTGTGTCAATGGTTGTAAACGACTGGGAACCCGAAAGTGTGACTGGGCTTGTCGATACCGCGAAAACATTCCACGTTCCAAAATACTATAGGTGCTCCACGCACAATCATAAATAAAACAGTAAATCATGGCATAAGTACAGGATAGTAATAAAGCCCCAAACTAGTTTGTGGCCCCAAGAAATAAGAAACGAATCAAGCTCTGGCTAAGGGGGATCCATAGGGTCTCCCGGATGTGGATAGTGCGAATAGTCAAGGAACAGGTATCAAGTACTCGGGTCTTATGGGACACAAGTGGACATGAAAAACCAAATAGCATATATTGCCCACCGGTGCCTCTTTCATTAGTTATTCCAGCAATTTAATCGTTGTATTTAAAGTCATAGTCCTCTCCACCGTAGAGCATATGACAATATTCCAACAACTGTGTGGTACTTCACAACACAGGATCGCACCTGAGCAAGCGACTATGACTCGCAAGACCATCTATCTACCAAACAACAGGTAATAGGAGGTGTCCAAGGCAATATAAAGGCTGCACAGAATATATCTGGTACGGAACACTAAAGCATCGCGACATGGATAGCAATAGATCAACAGGAGGAAATAAAGACTATAAATGCAAAATAGGTAGAAAGGGGGAGATGCTCGCCTGGGAAACACTACCGAAGATACATTATCTGAAGAACTTGTCGATACTCGCATCAACGCAACGGCCTAATCCGCGAAGAACCAAAGCACTAAAAGAAACATGAATGCACTATTGAATACTACGGCAGAAGATCCGGCATGATTATGATATGATGCATGGCATGGCAAAGATGCGGTGCAATTAGGCAATATTAAGCGGAACCGGGGTCCCGACAATTAATTATATGGTTTATGTTGTTTAGATACCCCGCAATTTAAATTATGTGTTAACAAGGCAAAACATGGCATCGGTTCGCTACACGCATTTAAATGGAGCCGATATAAAACTAGAAAAGGTCGCATCTAATCTCCATATTTAATTATGAGTGAATCGACATAATGCCCCCAAACCACAACATATGAGTACAAGCATGTAAAATTATATGCAATAGGTAGATATCATATATTATAAAAAATACGGGTCACGGAAAGGGGCATACATCAAGGTCCGAAGATCTTGGGGTTCCGAGGTGTGGCGCCCCGCAAAAACCACTACTAGAAAATCGCGTTGTTTTTGTGCATTGGATCGTCATGACCGCAGGCTCATGTCATCATGCCACCTTGCAATTGAGCATCGTCATGTCTTCTTGCATTTGGTTGCATAAAACTATTTTCGAAAAGCCTAGTTTTGTTTTCTAAACGCCCCGTCTTTATTTCAACTCCAAAATCCGGGTCTCCGGAATATTTTGTTTTGACTACCAACGGTTTGCAAAAGCCTTGTTTTAATAAATAAAATATTTAAATTATTTTTAGGAGGCAGCCCGCCAGGCCCGAAAGCCTAGCCGGCCACCTCCAAAATAAAACCCTATCTGTCTAACACCCAACCTCTTTCTACCAAATACACTACCCTTTTTCCTACCCAGCCCCCCTCCACCTCACCTGCACCAATCGGTGCTCGCCACCTCACCAGCCCCACCCTTTTTCCCTCCATCTCACACAGCCACCCCATTGCCACCTCATCTCCCGCCCATCCCGCCTGGGCCCCACCCCGCCGTCCACCCGCTGTGGACGCGCGAGCCACCTGCCCCGCTCCCTCGTGCCGACAGCCCTGCCTCGGGTTCCCGCCCCGGCCCGCGCCTGGCCCCACCACCACCTAGGCGCCCCCGGCCCCACTCCCTTCCCACCTACCGCGCCCCCGTCTCCCTCCCGCTTCTCTGTCTCCTCCCACCTACCGCGCAAGTCGCCACCAGCCGCGCCGCTCCCGCTCGTCCCCACCTCGGCAACCATCGGCCCGCCGCCCTCCTCTCTCCAGCCCGCAACCTTCGCCCCTGCTCCGATCCCCGACCGCCCTGCCGCCCCGAGCCGATGCTCCGCCGAGTCTGCTACCCCCGTATCTCCTCAGAGCGCTGCCGATTTGCCCCGTCGGCGACCCGCGCATCGCCGCTCGCCGCGTCCTCGAGCCCCTCTCTCCAAGGTCGCCAAGCTCCACCACCATTGGCCCCTTCTCCGGCGCCTCTCGGTTCTCCTCCCTGCCAGGACGCGCCCAGCACCGTCCTCTCCTCCACCGCAAGCCTCCACTCTCCCGCTGGCCGTCCTCGCGTCGTCTTCCCCGTCTTCGGCGTGCAGCCCCATCTCCTCCGCCTCGGGCCGCCTCAGCCGCTCCGACCCCGTCTTCCCCGCCGCCGGGAGCCCCCCTTCCGCCTCCACCGGAGCCGGCCGCATCCCCGCCTCAAGCTCGCAGCCTCGCGCTCCTCCTCTCGGCGCCCCTCTCTAGCCTGCAGGACGGCGTCAACATCCCCCACCACCGTGGCCTCAAGCCCGACGGCCGCGCTGACTGGGGAGCTTCCCGTCGACGCCATGACGGCCATGTGCTGCGCCGGGTCCCGCATGTCCCTCCTTGACCTAGACACGCGATGGCGTTGCCGTCCTCTCCGCTGCACTCCTTCCAGTGGCAGTGCCCCGACGCTCTCCGTCTCGTTTTTCCTGCGAGTTGACTGCCACCGGCTTGCAGATGTTGTATCCATCTCTGCGCGTGAGCGCCTCTGGGTGTTTTCAGTTCTACTGCTCGTGGTGTGGATGAAAAGACGGGGTGATGGTTACCTGATGATGTGGTGTTGGTGATGCTGAAGACCGGCTCGAGGCCGATGGTTTTGGACAGTTGAATATGGTGCCACCCAAGGCCTACGACTCGGGAAGACCCAAGTCTGTCGAGGTGGAACCGACAAGATCTTCGACATGAATTCGACAAACCCCCGGCGCCGAACCCGATGATCCGAGCTCTTCGTCACGGGCCAAACGAGAAGACCTCCTTCACGGACAAGTACTCCTTCCCCGATGCCACGACCCGGATCCGAAGGCCGCCAAGGTCTCCTCTCCGGAACGCCAAGACCGAGTCGATGGCGCGGACCCGACAAGATCTTCGCGACGACCAGATCGACATCGACCAGGGCGAATCTGATGCGCCCCCGACGCCACACCAAATCCTTCTTCCCGGATGCGACAAGTCCTACTCCGTTGTCCGAGAGTGTTTCCGTCGAGACCGATCCCCGTCAAACCCCGAACCCCTTGGAGCCCAAGTTCGCCGAACCCTAATGTGATTCCTTATTCGAGACCCCATTATTTTTATAATATGACATTATCGACTGTCGCATATTAAATTGTTCATCTCGCATGCATATCATAATCATGCCGGATCTTCTGCCGTAGTATTAAATATTGCATCCGGATTAGGCCGATGAGTGGATGCGAGTATCGACAAGTTCTCCAGCTATGATCCTTCGACAGTGTTTCCCAGGCGAGCATCTCTCCCCCTTTCTACCTATTTTGCAATTTATAGTCTTTATTCCCTCCTGTTGATCTATTGCTATCCGTGTCGCGATACTTTAGTTCCGTACCCCAGTTATTTCCCGTGCAGCCTCTATATTGCCTTGGACACCTCCTATTACCTGTGTTTGGTAGATGGCTGGCCTTGTGAGTCATAGTGCTTGCTCAGGTGCGGTATCGAGATGTCAAGTACCACAGTTGTTGGAATGCGGGCAGATGTTTATGGTGGAGATGCTTAGTGGTGGAGATGATCATGACTTTAAATATAACTATTAAAATGCTGGATATAACTAATGCAGAGGCATCGGTGGGCAATAGATGTTATTTGGTTCTTCCACACTCACTTGTGTCCCGTAGGACTCCGAGTACTTGATACATGTTCCTTGATTTTTCGCACTATCCACGTCCGGGAGGCCTTATAGACCCCCCTGAGCTAGAGCTTGATTCATTTCTATTTCTTGGGGCCACAAAGTAGTTTGGGGCTTTATTACTATCTTATACTTATGCCATGTTACTGCTTTATTTACGATTGTGCGTGGAGCACCTATTTTCGCTGTATCGACAAGCCCAGTCACACTTTCGGGTTCCCAGTCGTTTACAGCCGTCCACACAAATTCTGGGTCCGTTCCGGAGCTGGCAAACTTTGTTGCGGATAGCTTAGTGGGGTGGCCCCCTGAAATATTGATGAATCCTGTGATCGCTTTGTCGTGAATGCCTCGTTGGGTTTTGAGTTGGTTTTTCCGAGGTTGATCGAGTGTGTGTTGCTATTTGTGCACCCCTGCAGGGTAAAACTTTCTGAAAGCCGTGTCCGCGGTTATGGACGACTTGGAGCACAATATCTCGATCATAGACAAGCATAACTAAAGTAGTGCTATACATTTGATTTAATATGTGACTAGTAATCAGCTCAAGTATAACGGAATGGATATTAATAATGCCAACAGCTGGTGGATCTGGGTTGTTTTGTGACATGGTATATGCCTAGTAAGTATTGCAACTCCAATGGAATGTGATAAAAGTGACAACAACTGTTGGGTTTTGGGATTCCTCAGGACAATTATATCTGACTAGTAAATGTTCCAACTACAACGGAATGTTAACTAAAACTGCCCACTACTTATGCCATCAGGATGACTCATGCTATCTATATCTGATTAGTAATTGCTGCAACTATAACGGAATGAGTAAAATTGCCAACTGTGTGAGTTCCTTGGTCCGACTTCCTCGTTTGGTCTCGAGGGGGGAAATACCAGGATGGGTTTGTTTGGTGCTAGCTTCAGGTTGGATCCGAATAGGTCTTTCTTACCCCTCTCTAATAGCCGCCAGTGATACCGAGTCTCTATAGGTGGTTTAGTGCCGCTGCGCTGCCGCTTCAGTCCACCATACCTATGTAGGTGAGAGCCGCCGAATTCTAGCCTCGCCGTGTACTGTCCTCAATACTGACGCTCCTCTTTTTCCTTTGCCCTTTGTCGGCACCTCTTTTGTTTTAGCAGGTTTGAGATCGACGTCGTTAGCAGGGTTACCCTTCCGGCTTGGCCTGGGCAGGGTTATGGACGCTGTTGGTTATTCTTCAAGGCTCTTAGCCCCATTTGCATCTTGTCCGTAGTCAGACGCTCTATCGTTTTCAAGGTGATTTGGATATTTGTATTGTATATCTTTATTCTTGACTCAGGGAGTCGATGTTGTATATATCTCTGTTCTGTGGGTCCCATCGAGGACTGTTGTGTAATGTTATTACTTCGTCTTCCACCCGCACGAAAGTGCCTGGTGGGCGTCCTTGAATCGTTTCTATGCGGGTTTGGCGGAAATCGCTAAAACTTGCATAGGGCCGATTGGAGGGTGTTACAGTGTGGTATCAGAGCTCAGCAGTTGCGATACCCCACAAGTCCAGCCTGTAGGATAACCTAGCTAACGACCGAAGTAGAGTGTCAAAACTATTTCTGCAAAATCGGTTGGATAGATCTGATTAGGTCTATTTTTACTCCTTACCCCTCTGTTGTTCTCCTCTTACCTCCGCGTGTTTGATTCTACTCCCTTACGTTCTTCTAGTCCAGGATTTCTCGTAGTTGAGTTTCCGTTGCACCTTCAGGGTTTCGCTTCCTCCTTTGATAACGGTGCTTCTACATCCGGTCTTCGTGCTATCTAAGGAATCAGTCATCTGTTGGACTTCTCTATTCCTTCTTGTACTTTTTGGTGTTTTCCGACGCGACGACATCGTCTACGCCAAATCCAATGTAGAGTGTGCCTCACTTCTTTGTTTTCGACCCTCATTTGTCGAGATCTTCAGTCTAATTCCGAGAGTTGGTTGCATAATTCTCCTATTCATGTGCAGAGTAATGGTCTGGGTGTGCGATGGACTGATCACCATCCGACTACTCTTAACATTCGCTCTTGTACATTTAATCGGTGGATCCAGCAATTTTACTCCGTCCACGGAAGCTAGAGGTGGCTTTATTTGTTGATACCTTTACCTTCCTCCGTTGTTTATCCGGAGTGTTCTCTCGACGATCACGGACAACGACCTCTTGTTAGTGGTGTCGCGAGGACCTACCCGAAGCGAGAAGGTTCTGGCCCTCGGCCTTCTTCCCGGTACCATGAGGCGGATCTCGAGGGCGAGATCCCTTGTTAGTGGTGTCGAATTGTGGCGCCCCGCAAAAACCACTACTAGAAAATCGCGTTGTTTTTGTGCATTGAATCGTCATGCCACATGCTCATGTCATCATGCCACCTTGCATTTGAGCATCGTCATGTCTTCTTGCATTTGGTTGCATAAAACTATGTTCGAAAAGCCTGGTTTTGTTTTCTAAACGCCCCGTCTTTATTTCAAATCCAAAATCCAGGTCTCCGGAATATTTTGTTTTGACTACCAACGGTTTGCAAAAGCCTCGTTTTAATAAATAAAATATTTAAATTATTTTTAGGAGGCAGCCCGCCAGGCCCGAAAGCCTAGCCGGCCACCTCCAAAATAAAACCCTATCTGTCTAACACCCAACCTCTTTCTACCAAATACACTACCCTTTTTCTTACCCAGCCCCCCTCCACCTCACCTGCACCAATCGGTGCTCGCCACCTCACCAGCCCCACCATTTTCTCTCCATCTCACACAGCCACCCCATCGCCACCTCATCTCCCGCCCATCCCGCCTGGGCCCCACCCCGCCGTCCACCCGCGGTGGACGCGCGAGCCACCTGCCCCGCTCCCTCGTGCCGACAGCCCCGCCTCGGGATACCCCCCGGCCCGCGCCTGGCCCCACCACCACCTGGGCGCCCCTAGCCCCACTCCCTTCCCACCTACCGCACCCCCGTCTCCCTCCCGCTTCTCTCTCTCCTCCCACCTACCGCGCACGTCGCCGCCAGCCGCGCCGCTCCCGCTCGTCCCCACCTCGGCAACCACCGGCCCGCCGCCCTCCTCTCTCCAGCCTGCAGCCTCCACCCCCGCTCCGATCCCCGACCGCCCTGCCGTCCTGAGCCGATGCTCCGCCGGCTCTACTACCCCCGCATCACCTCAGAGCGCCGCCGATTCGCCCCGCCGGCGACCCGCGCATCGTCGCTCGCCGTGTCCCAGAGCCCCTCTCTCTGAGATCGCCAAGCTCCACCACCATCGACCCCTTCTCCGGCGCCTCTCGGTTCTCCTCCCCGCCAGGACGCGCCCAGCACCGTCCTCTCCTCCACCGCGAGCCTCCACTCTCCGGCCGGCCGTCCTGGCGTCGTCTTCCCTGTCTCCGGCGTGCAGCCCCATCTCCTCCGCCTTGGGCCGCCTCAGCTGTTCCGACCCCGTCTTCCCCGCCGCTGGGAGCTGCCCCTTCCGCCGCCACCGGAGCCGGCCGCATCCCCACCTCAAGCTCGCAGCCTCGCGCTCCTCCTCTCGGCGCCCCTCTCTAGCCTGCAGGACGGCGTCAACATCCCCCACCACCATGGCCTCAAGCCCGATGGCCGCGCTGACTGGGGAGCTTCCCGTCGATGCCATGACGGCCATGTGCTGCGCCGGGCCCCGCATGTCCCTCCTTAACCTAGACACACAATGGCGTTGCCATCCTCTCCGCTGCACTCCTTCCAGTGGCAGTGCCTCGATGCTCTCTGTCTCGTTTTTCCTGCGAGTTGACTGCCACCGGCTTGCAGATGTTGTATCCATCTCTGGGCGTGAGCGCCTCTGGGTGTTTTCAGTTCTACTGCTCGTGGTGTGGATGAAAAGACGGGGTGATGGTTACCTGATGATGTGGTGTTGGTGATGCTGAAGACCGGCTCGAGGCCGATGGTTTTGGACAGTTGAATATGGTGCCACCCAAGGCCTCCGACTCGGGAAGACCCAAGTCCGTCGAGGTGGAACCGACAAGATCTTCGACATGAATTCGACAAATCTCCGACGCCGAACCCGATGATCCGAGCTCGTCGTCATAGGCCAAACGAGAAGACCTCCTTCACGGACAAGTACTCCTTCCCCGACGCCACGACCCGGATCCGAAGGCCGCCAAGGTCTCCTCTCCGGAAAGCCAAGTTCTTCCTCCCGAACGCCAAGACCGACTCGATTTCGCGGACCCGACAAGATCTTCGCGACGACCAGATCAACACCGACCAGGGCGAATACGATGCGCCCCCGACGCCACACCAAGTCCTTCTTCCCGGATGCGACAAGATCTACTCCGTTGTCCGAGAGCGTTTCCGTCGAGACCGATCCCCGTCGAACCCCGAACCCCTTGGAGCCCAAGTTCGCCGAACCCTAATGTGATTCCTTATCCGAGACCCCATTATTTTTATAATATGAAATTATCAACTGTCGCATATTAAATTGTTCTTTTCGCATGCATATCATAATCATGCCGGATCTTCTGCCGTAGTATTAAATATTGCATCCGGTGTTTCTTTTAGTGCTTTGCTTCTTTGCGGATTAGGCCGATGAGTGGATGCGAGTATCGACAAGTTCTCCAGCTATGATCCTTCGATAGTGTTTCCTAGGCGAGCATCTCTCCCCCTTTCTACCTATTTTGCAATTTATAGTCTTTATTCCATCATGTTGATCTATTGTTATCCGTGTCGCGATGCTTTAGTTCCATACCCCAGTTATTTCCCGTGCAACCTCTATATTGCCTTGGACACCTCCTATTACCTGTGTTTGGTAGATGGCTGGCCTTGCGAGTCGTAGTGCTTGCTCAAGTGCGGTCTCGAGATGTCAAGTACCACAGTTGTTGGAATGCAGGCAGATGTTTATGGTGGAGATCCTTAGTGGTGGAGATGATCATGACTTTAAATATAACTATTAAAATGCTAGATATAACTAATGCAGAGGCATCGGTGGGCAATAGATGTTATTTGGTTCTTCCACGCTCACTTGTGTCCCGTAGGACCCCGAGTACTTGGTACCTGTTCCTTGATTTTTCGCACTATCCACATCCGGGAGGCCTTATGGACCCCCCTGATCCAGAGCTTGATTCATTTCTATTTCTTGGGGCCACAAAGTAGTTTGGGGCTTTATTACTATCCTGTACTTATGCCATGTTATTGCTTTATTTACGATTGTGCGTGGAGCACCTGTACTGTTTAGGATCGTGACACGTTTTCGCTGTATCGATAAGCCTAGTCAGACTTTCGGGTTCCCAGTCGTTTACAGCCGTCCACACAAACCCTGGGTCCATTCCGGAGCCGACCAACTTCGTTGCGGGTAGCTTAGTGGGGTGGCCCCCTGAAATATTGATGAATCCTGTGATCGCTTTGTCGTGAATGCCTCATTGGGTTTTGAGTTGGTTTTTCCGAGGTTGATCGAGTGTGTGTTGCTATTTGTGCACCCCTGCAGGGTAAAACTTTCTGAAAGCCATGTACGCGGTTATGGAAGACTTGGAGCACAGTATCTCGGTCATGGACAAGCATAACTAAAGTAGTGCTATACATTTGATTTAATATGTGACTAGTAATCAGCTCAAGTATAACGAAATGGATATTAATAATGCCAACAGCTGGTGGATCTGGGTTGTTTTGTGACATGGTATATGCCTAGTAAGTATTGCAACTCCAATGGAATGTGATAAAAGTGACAACAACTGTTGGGTTTTGGGATTCCTCAGGACAATTATATCTGACTAGTAAATGTTCCAACTACAACGGAATGTTAACTAAAACTGCCCACTACTTATGCCATCAGGCTGACTCATGCTATCTATATCTGATTAGTAATTGCTGCAACTATAACGGAATGAGTAAAATTGCCAACTGTGTGAGTTCCTTGGTCCGACTTCCTCGTTTGGTCTCGAGGAGGGAAATACCAGGATGGGTTTGTTTGGTGCTAGTTTCAGGTTGGATCCGAATAGGTCTTTCTTACCCCTCTCTAATAGCCGCCAGTGATACCGAGTCTCTATAGGTTGTTTAGTGCCGCTGCGCTGCCGCTTCAGTCCACCATACCTATGTAGGTGAGAGCCGCCGAATTCTAGCCTCGCCGTGTACTGGCCTCAGTACTGACGCTCCTCTTTTTCCTTTGCCCTTTGTCGGCACACCTTTTGTTTTAGCAGGTTTGAGATCGACGTCGTTAGCAGGGTTACCCTTCCGGCTTGGCCTGGGCAGGGTTATGGACGCCATTGGTTATTCTTTAGGGCTCTTAGCCCCATTTGCATCTTGTCCGTAGTCGGCGCTCTATCGTTCTCAAGGTGATTTGGATCTTTGTATTGTATATCTGTATTCTTGACTTAGGGAGTCGCTGTTGTATATATCTCTGTTCTGTGGGTCCCATCGAGGACTGTTGTGTAATGTTATTACTTCGTTTTCCACCCGCACAAAAGTTCCTGGTGGGCGTCCTTGAATCGTTTCTATGCGGGTTTGGCGGAAATCGCTAAAACTTGCATAGGTCCGATTGGAGGGTGTTACACGAGGGTTTGACGGGGTTCGGGTTCACCAAGGTCAGTCTTCAGACTCCGGATCGGCCTTAGGATCAATGTGGGCAATATTGGCGTCCGGGAATCTTCGGCTCTCTATCGATGAACTTGAGGTTCCGACTTGGTAACCGATGGAGAACTTGGGCGTCGAATGTCGGTGTCAGACTCGGATCTCGACATCGGTAGGTCTTGGTGTCGCTAGTTCCTAGGGACGGGCCACTTCTTGTCCACCCTGGATCTCCCGAGTAGAAGTCAGAGAGGTAGCCATGCTATCCCATACCATTACAACATCCTCACGTAGCCACCATATTCACACGGTCAAATCTGGCTGGTCTCCTCGGTAAACAACACGACAACTCTCTAGACAAGCAATATACCAAAGAGGGCCTCTTCAGTGGATGATTCTGTCTCGGCACCGGCCGCATGTCACGAAGAACACCGGCACGAGCCGGGGCGTGCAGGGCAACGATGACGTGGAAGCGCCCTAGTGGCGGTGGATGCGTGACGCGGCAAGGAGACGGCAGCAACGACGCAAGGAGAAACACAGCAGAGGCGACACGCCATGCGGACGAGGCAAGTGGTGCGGAGGCTACGCGTGGCACCCTGTGTCCTGGCGTCGAGGGCAAGCAGGGGCCTGCGGGCGGCGGTGCAGCTCCAGGGGCTTGGCCATGGAAGAGGGCGGGCACTGCGGTGAGGCGGTGCCAATCTGGGCGGCGGCGCGGCTCTGCCTCGGAGAGGAGGACGCGGGCGCCAGCGGGCTTGGCTAGGCGGGGAGCTCCCGGGAGAGGGTGAGGCGAGGCGGTGGGGAGCTCGGCTTGCAGGGCCTGGCGGCGGTTGCGGGCCGAGGGAGTACCGGGGAGGCGGCTCGCTGGCGATGGGGTGGTGGCCGACGAAGGGGCCGAGTGGTGGCGGGTCTCGCTGGCGGCGGCGGCCAGACCTCGAGAGGGAGGGCGTTCGCGAGCGGAGAGGTGAGGGAAGAGATCACGTGGGCGTTGGTGGAGAGAGGATCGAGGGAGCGGGGTCGTCCAGGGTGGGTCCAGCTATGTCGGATAAGATGGGATCGCACGGCAGATGTTAGCGGCAGTGTGGGTCACACGCGCGCGTCGCGTGCAAGCGAGGTGCTGTGTTGCGTCACGTTGCGCTGCTGCTGCGCGCGCCGCGTGTAACGCGGGGCGTGTCGGGTAGCTAGGTGCGGTTTGGGGTGGGTTAGGGTTTGGTCCGGGGTAGGTAGATCTAGGGTTAGGTTTAGCTAAGGTTTTGTCCGGGTAGTAGGTAGTTTGGCCAGGTTAGACCTTTGGCCTAATCTGCTGGACTGCCTCCCTGTGATTTTATAAAATATCTTTTTTTTTCATTTATTTTATTTTAAATATTCTTTTGGTAAATAGTTTAGCAAATAAAAGATTTGGGAGACCGGGTTTTGGATTTGAATAAAGACAGGGTATTTAGAAACAAAAATAGACTTTTTGAAAAATATGAGCATGCGGTCATGATGATGCACAAAATAAAATAGACTTTTTGAAACAAATGCAGGATGACATGATGATGCTCAAATGCAATGTGGCATGATGATATGAGCATGCAGTCATGATGATGCACAAAATAAAAACAACACGCGATTTTCTAGTAGTGGTTTTACCGGGGTGCTACACCGCCATCCAACTTCATCTATGACTAATAATCCACCTTCAGGTTATCATCCGAACCCACTCCAGTATTAAGTGGCAAGCAACAGATTATTGCTTTATGAACTGCGTGTAAAGTAAACAATATGGTTGTTCTATGAACAAAGGATTGCTGTTTTCTCCCTAGTAGCAATAGCACATCTAGTACCTTAGAGATTTATGTCACTTCCCCAGATTACCAAAGGCATGAACCCACTATCGAGCATAAATCCTAACTCTTGGAGTTGCTAGCATCTACTTGGCCAAGATAGCTACTAACAACGGAAAGTATGCAAGATCACAAATAACAAAGACATGATAGAATCCATAATCAATCTGAAATAGCATCTCAATATCCATCGGATCTCCGCAAACACAACATGCAGAATTACAAATAGATGATCTTGATCATGAACGGAGCTCACAAGATCTATACATGAAAGCACAAAGGAGGAGAACCAGCCATCTAGCTACTACATGGATCCGTAGTCCTAGGATGAACAACTCAGGCATCACACCGGAGGCTTGCATGGTGATGAAGAAGGCCTCCAGGGTGAATTCCCCTCTCTAGTAGGGTGCCGGGAAGAGCTTCAGATCCCTCCCGATCTAGGGATGGAGATGACAACGGCTACAGACTCTTTCGTCGATTTTTGATTGGGTACTTAGGGTTTACGTCCCGAGGGCATGTTATAGGCGAAAGGGGAGACCGAGGGGGTGCCAGGCGCCACCACACCGCGGGCCAAGCCTAGCCGCGTGGCCAGGTGGTGTGGCCGGCCTCTGGCCCCTCCCCTTCTCGTATTCTGGCATCTGATGACTTCCGAAAAATAGGCACTTTGGCTTTTGTCCCGTCCAATTCTGAGAATATTCATTTTCTGACTTTCTTGGAACCAAAAACAGCAGAAAACAGGCAGCTGGCACTGTGGCTCTTGTTAATAGGTTAGTCTAAGAAATCATATGAAAAGTACTCCAAAGTGTGGACAAAGCACAAGAAAGTGGGTAAAACCAAGCATGGAACATCAAAAATTATAGATATATTTGCAATGTATCAACATCCCCAAGGTTAACTCCTGCTCGTCCTCGAGTAGGTAAGTGATAAAAAGAAAGAATAATGTTTTAGGTGACATGCACCATCAAAGACTTGATCAAAGTATTTGTAAAACATTCAAAGCTAGGATCATAGTACTTCAATCATAACATGAAGGAAAAAGTTCTAGCAATAAGACAAAGAAACTATGATGCAACATGAAAAGGCACAAACAAAAGATTCATGAATAACAATGTTTTGCAAGACGTTTGTTTGTTTCACATAAAGAAAACATAGCATAATAGTATTCAGCTTGTCCCTCACAGAGTAGCAAATATAAATGCATAGGACACCTTCAAAGTTCATAAGGGTGACTAGATACAAATAGTTTAAAACAAGCAATATCAAGTTATGCATCAATCAACTAGTCTTGGGACAATGCTCATAGAACTAAGAATGGCCACCATGCTCTCAAAGTAGATGCATAAAGATAGAAGGTGGAGACTCAATATAATGGTGGAAAAAAGGCCTTTGTAAAAGTAAGTAGGGATTCAAGTCACATAAGGAGCTTCCAATAATTATGGTACTTATAGCTTTCAGCTCTCATTGCCCCTATCATAAGCATCTTGAAGGTGATTAAGGTTAAAGTGACACAACTAAGAGGATATGCTTGACAAGTTATAAACCGAAATCTCATGCCCCTTACTTACGAAGACCGATCCTCATGCTACTAAACTTTAGTCACGAGTAAGCTCTTGTCATTGTAAGTACATGTGTATCATTAAGAACTGCCAACGGGGTACCCCTTTCACATGATACGGGAGCTTTCCCATAATCAAAATGACAAGGCAAGTAGACAATGAGCATCTCAGCGATCTTTTTGTTTCCTATTTGCATAGGTTTTTATTGAGGATGCTTCATAGAGTGCTCATTATGGTGATGCTGCAAGTTTCCACCATGATTAGGCATGGCTTAGGCTAGTGGGCCAGGCATTTCTCTAACACACATACAAACTCCATGATCTTACAAGTTCCACTTTTATTTCACACCGCCGGGATCCGTAAGAAAAAGAACATGATATAACCGGGGTACAAAGTACAAGTGCAATGTTGAAAGTGTTCCCCATGATACATGGTTATGATAATTTCAACTTATAAAGCGCAAGCATATACGCAACAAAGAAAGACCCAATGGTTCAAGTTAATTTGATGCAAAAATGTAAAGTGTGCCATCAAGTCTGTGAGAGCTTTAATCACTAGTTTTCTCATAACAAGTTTAATTTGGAAGGTAAACAAAAGCATGAATATACTTGGAATAGAATAAGCTAGTAGGTAGGTATGGTCGAATCTTTGGAATAACTTGGTTTAGGGAGTTGGATGCATGAGTGGAACTCATACTTTGTTGTGGAGGCTAGCAAAATACTGGGAGCGACAAACTAAGATAGCAATAATGGCCATAATCATGTAGAGCGACAAAACATCATTGATCAAAGAATAAAGTGATACTACAAGTTGAAAACTAAAGGATCATAAAGTCTATGGTAACTTGATATAGTCATAACATGGTGTGAGCATGCGCCAAGTCAACCCAAATAAAGCATCAAAGGAGAATACCACTATACTATGCTTTAATATGCTAAAACAATGCATGATTCATCCAAGGAACATTAAGCAATCTCAATTGTTTATAACAAGTCATGCTACAGCAAATAATACTAAGCATAAAGCCAAAACAATATCAAGCATGGCATGACAAAGCATAGGCCATAGTCAAAAAACGAGCTCTTTTTACCACATAAGTATGAATTTTCCTACTCTTTTCCAAACCAACCCAAACTATTTGAAAACCAATGTATGAAAGAGGGGGTCCAACCAATTTATTCAGAAAACTAAGAGAACAAAGAAAACGAAAAACCAAAACGAAAACGAAAAAGAAGACGCTCCAAGAACAACACAACTGTGCATGAAACAATAAAAATGAAGCGTTTGGAAGAAACCTGGGATTTTTATTGATGAAGAAGGGGATGCTTTGTGCATCCCCAAGCTTTGATGCTTGTACTTCTTGGATACTTCTTGGGGTGACATGCATGGAATCCCCAAGCTTGAGCTTTAGTCCATCCTTCATCTCATTACTCATTCCTTCCATACACCTGAAATTTTTCCATCATACAAAACTTCACACAATCTTTATTAGCAACATTAGTGTATTCAAGATAAATAAGTTTTAAGGTTCAGTTCTAACACCAAATAAACTTCCATTAGAACACTAGCTACTGTAGTACTTCCCTAAAAAAGCTCAATTCCCCAAAAGAACTCAAAAAGGAACCAACAAGAAGCAAATGCAGAAAATGGCAGAAATCTGTCAAAACAGACCAGCAGGTAAAGACGAATTTTTTCGAAGACCTTTTGTTGCTCAAATCAAAAAGTGTTGATCTAACTAAAGTTAGATAACAACCTGGGGCAGAAGCACAAAAATTCACGCCTCAAAAAGACGTTCGAATATTTTACACGAATGTTTACGGTGATGCACAGAAATCTGTTTCAGGGCAGCAACTTTCCCAATCATTACTTCTCTCTCATTAGAGGTTACTCTTGGCACAAAAAGCAAATAAAAAGGATAAGGAGAGGTTATTACTGAGGTAATAACTTCCAAGACTCATCTAAAACTTTTGGGTTATCTCCCAATAAGTACTTTTCTTTAACGCCTTTAAGTTAGGCATAAAAAGCAAGAAAGACGAATCAAGTATTCTCAAATGAAGAAGCATTAAGATCAATACCAGAAATATTTTCAACAAGGCAAGGTATATAATCCAAATAAGTTCTAGAGGATCCTCTCTCAATGCTCTTAGGTTCACTATTCTCATCAAAAGGGTTTGCAGGAAGAATCAAATCAAGATTCTTTTCTATGGCATCATGTATTGCTACTAGTTTGAAGGGTATTGGTATCTTAGGTTCCTCCCCATTAGGTTCGGTTTTGTTCATCTTTTCTCGTGTACCAATAAAATCTACACATGAGCCTAGCATATGAAAACGTTCAAAGACTTTCCTAGCTTCCTTGGCAACATCATAGAACTCCTTAAACAAAGTTTCTAGAATAAAATTCCTCTTTTCAGGATCCTCGATTTCTTTAAGGTTAAGAAACATTACTTGCATTAAGGGGTTGAGGTTAACAAACGTAGCTTCTAACATGTGAATTAAAGAAGCTACAGCAATCTCATAGTTTGGAGCAAGTTCTACGAGGGATCTATCCTCAGTATCCTTATGTATGCTAACATGATTAAAGAATTCTTCAATATTATCTTTCCCAATTATAGAAGCACTACCAATTGAAAGGTCTTTCAGGGTGAAAGTAGGGATCAACATGGTGAGCCAAGGAAGAGGTGACAACTGAAGGAGACTTAAGTTTTTTGTGTTTTTAAATAAGAAAGCAAACAAGTAAAACTGATTTTTTTGTGTTGTTGATAAAGAAACAAGCAAAAAAAACAAAAAGAAACTAAGCAAAACAAAAATAACAAAGTAAAGAGATTGGTTATGAGGGACTCCCCTTGTGAAGATGTCCTTGACTCCCTGGCAACGGCGCCAGAAGAATGCTTGATGGCTCTGTGTATGGCGCTAGAAAAATGCTGGAGCAATGATGATGTAGAGCTCGTTGGGAACACCAAGAGGAAGGTATGATGAGCACATCAGCAAGTTTCCCTCAGTATGAAACTAAGGTTTAATTGAACCAGTAGGAGCAAGGAAACACCCCAAAGGTGTTACTAGATGAGGTTTGGCAGGGCGCACTACCGGTGCTAGTAGCAACGTGGAGACCTGCACAACACAACCACAGAACTTTGTCCCCAACTTACGATGAGGTTGTCAATCTCACCGTGTTTTGCGGAAAACAAAGGGTTAAACGTATCGAATGTAGAGAAGTAAAAGTTTGCAGAAAGTAAACACAAAGAAGTAAAAGATTGTAGATTGTATGTAAAGAAAAGGATCGGGATCCATAGTTCACTAGAGGTGGCTCTCCTTAGATAGATAACATGATGGGTGAACAAATTTCAGCGGGGCAATTGACAAACATCGAGAAAGCAATACATGCATATACTAATCATCTTGAGTCCTTTGGAACTTGATTGGGAATTACAACAATATACATAGACCGCCACCCAACTGCATCTATGACTAATAATCCACTTTCAGGTTATCATCCCAACCCCCTCCAGTATTAAGTTGCAAGCAACAGATTATTGCTTTACGAACTGCGTGTAAAGTAAACAATACGATTGTTCTATGAACAAAGGATTGTTGTTTTCTCCCTAGTAGCAATAGCACATCTAGTACCTTAGAGATTTATGTCACTTCCCTAGATTACCAGAGTCATGAACCCACTATCGAGCATAAATACTAACTCTTGGAGTTGCTAGCATCTACTTGGCCAAGATAGCTACTACCAACAGAAAGCATGCAAGATCACAAATAACAAAGACATGATAGAATCAATAATCAACCTGAAATAGCATCTCAATATCCATCGGATCCCCGCAAACACAACATGCAGAATTACAAATAGATGATCTTGATCATGAATGGAGCTCACAAGATCTAGACATGAAAGCACAAAGGAGGAGAACCAACCATCTAGCTACTACATGGATCCGAAGTCCAAGGATGAACTACTCACGCATCACACCGGAGGCTTGCATGGTAATGAAGAAGGCCTCCAGGGTGAATTCGCCTCTCCAGTAGGGTGCCGGGAAGAGCTTCAGCTCCCTCCCAATCTAGGGATGGAGATGATGGCGGCTGCAGACTCTTTCGTGGATTTTTGATTGGGTACTTAGGGTTTACGTCTCGAGGGCATCTTATAGGCGGAAGGGGATACCGAGGGGGTTCCAGGGGCCACCACACCACCCCCTGGCACGGGCTAAGCCTGGCCACACGGCCAGGTGGTGTGGCCGGCCTCTGGTCCCTCTCTGTCTCGTATTCTGGCATCTGATGACTTCCGGAAAAATAGACACTTTGGCTTTTATCCCGTCCAATTCCGAGAATATTCATTTTCTGACTCTCCTGGAACCAAAAACAGCAGAAAACAGGCAGCTGGCATTGTGGCTCTTATTAATAGTTTATTCCAAGAAATCATATGAAAAGTACTCCAAAGTGTGGACAAACCACAAGAAAGTGGATAAAACCAAGCATGGAACATCAAAAATTATAGATACATTTGCAATGTATCAGTGGCATCCCCAAGCTTGAGATTTAGTCCATTCTTCATCTCATTACATCACTCTTTCCTTACACCTGAAAATTTTCCTTCATACAAAACTTCACACAATCTTTATTAGCAACATTAGTGTACTCAAGATAATAAGTCTCTGGGTTCAGTTTCAACACCAATAAAACTTCCATTAAAACACAAGCTGCTATAGAACTTCCCGCAAAAAGTTCAATTGCCCAAAGAGAACCCAACAAGGAATCAACAAGAAGCAAATGCAAATAATGGCAGAAATCTGTCAAAATAGACCAGCAGGTGAAAACCAATTTTTTCGAAGACCTTCTGTTGCTCAAATCGAAAAGTGTTGAACTAACGAAAGTTAGACAACAACCTGGGTCAGAAGCACAAAACATTACAGCTCAAATCGACGTACAAAGGTTTTACACGAAGTTTTACAGCGAATCACAAAAATCTATTTTGGGACAACAACTTTCCCAAGCATTACTTCTCTCTCATTAGAGGTTACTCTTGGCACAAAAAGCAAATAAAAAGGATAAGGAGCAGTTATTATAGAGGTAATAACTTCCAAGACTTTTCTAAAATTTTTGGGTTATCTCCCAATAAGTACTGTTCTTTAACGCCTTTAAGTTAGGCATGATAGTTTGCGAAGATGCTCACATAAGAAATATGAATTGAAGTAAAAGAAAGCATCAAGAAGAAAATTCAAAGCACATTTAAGTCTAACCCATTTCCTACGCATAGGAATCTTGTAAATAAACAAGTCATGAAATCACAAAGCAACAAGCATAGGAAAGAAAAACAAGTGCAACTTCAAAATTTTCAACATAAAGAGGGGAAACTTAATATTGTTGAGATACATAAAACCACGTTTCCCTCTCTCATAATAATTTACAGTAGCATCATGAATAAAATTAACGATATAACTATCACATAAAACATTCTTATCATGAGCCACATGCATAAAAGAATTAATAGTCTCCACATAAGCATAGTCATTCTTATTAATTATAGTGGGAGCAAATTCAACAAAATAACTATCATTATTATTCTCATCACCATAATCATCAAATATAGGAGGCATATTGTAGTCATAATTAATTGCCTCCTCAATAGTAGGTGGACTGGAAATATCATATTCATCATTGTAATTATCATATATTCAAGGTTTGGTATCATCATAAGCAATAGAATAGCTATCTTCCAAAGCTGGGGAACTAAAAAGATCATTTTCATAAAAACTAGCTTCCCCAAGCTTAGACTTTTCCATAGCATTAGCAATAATGGTGTCCAAAGAATTCATACTAATAACATTGCTATTAGCATGCAAATAAAGTTCCATGGGTTTTTCAATTTTATCTTCAAACACTTCATGTCCTAATTCAAGATAAATACTATAAAGCTCTCTATTTTTGTTGTTGTTTTCCATTAAGCCTAACTAGTTAAAATAAAAACAAGAAACAAAAAGATATAATTGCAGAATCTAAAGGAAATATCTTTGAACACTCACACTCTAGCAACAGTACTAGAAGATAGTTTAGTAGCTAGAGGATGTGAGTACCTTTTACATTACCTCCCCGACAACGGCGCCAGAAAATAGCTTGATGTCTACGCACTTCTATTCTTGTAGACAGTTGTTGGGCCTCAAAGTGTAGAGGTTTGTAGAACAGTAGCAAGTTTCCCTTAAGTGGATTACCCAAGGTTTATCGAACTCATGGAGGAAGTGGTCAAAGGTATCCCTCTCAAGCAACCCTGCAATCAAGATACAAGAAGTCTCTTGTGTCCCCAACACACCCAATACACTTGTCAGGTGTATAGGTGCACTAGTTTGGCGAACAGATAGTGAAATACAAGTGGTATGAATATAAGACAATGGTGCCAGAAAATAGCTTGATAGCGTGGAAGAGACTAAAGGCAAACTAAAATAAATATGGAAACAAGCAAACATGTAACATATCTAGTTGCAAACTGTGTTTCAATGCTTAGAAACAAGGCTGAGGGATCATACTTTCGCTAGTGAACACTCTCATATAAATATTTTCTCTTCATGATACTACTCTAAACTACTCTCCGGTTGGACACTCTAATCCATGGTACGGCTATAACATCACACCTCAAAGTTCACTTTCCCCATCTAGATAACCCCACACTATCACCTTGAGCACTAGATGGTTCCATCAAACACCACAATTTCATAGACACATCCAACTCCAAATATAACTCATAAAAAGTATTTGTAATCTCTAGCCTAAGTGCCACCATGGTGTGCACGCTGTCACTTTCACACACATGGGGAGAGCAGAGATCTATTAAAGCACTTGAGTAGCAAGGTAGATCTACTTGATTACAAAGCTCATGATCACAATATGATCATGCATAGAGAGAGAGATGAACACATAGCTACCGGTAGAACCCTTAGCCTCGAGGAAGATCTACTACCTCATCATCCTGGGAATCGGCAACGGTGATGGAGATGGTGGTGGAGATCGATGGAGATGGCTCTGGGGCACTTCCCCATCCCGGCAGGTTGCCGGAACAGAGACTTCCTGTCCCCCGAATCTCCCCTTTGGTGGCGGCGGCGATGTGGAACTTTTCGTGGCTGGAGGCTGCCGGATTTAGGGTTTTCTCATTGGTGGCTTATTATAGGCAAGAGGGGAGGCCGAGGGGGTGCCGGAGGGGCCCACACCAGACCCTGGCCCCTGTCCGTCTCGTTTTCCGGCTCCATGAGTCTTCCGGTAAAATATCGACTTTGGCTTTTGTCTGGTCAAATTCTGAGAATATTCATTTTCTGACTTTTCTGGAACCAAAAACAGCAGAAAACAGGCAACTGGCACTGTGGCATCTTGTTAATAGGTTAGTCCTAGAAAGTGCATAAAAATACATCCAAGTGTAGACAAAGCATACGAAAGTAGATATAAAACAAGAATGGAACATCAAAAATTATAGATACGTTTGCAACGTATCACAGACTACAAAAGTTCAGCTTCATGGATGAACAAGGCATCATGGTTCCTCTAACGTGTGACAGTCAGCTAATTGGGTTGATGAAAAGGTATGCTTTGGCTTGCATGTTTATGCTGAATTGTGATGTACTGGATGTGGAAGCTGTTGCAACTGGGAGTCGCCCTGCTATTCTTGGACAGGGTGGTAGCTCAAACCCAATTAGCTCCTGGTAAGCAAAAGTCTCTTAGGGTTCGTATGTTTGTGCCGAATTATAATTTTGTTTTGTTACTCTATAGATATTAGGCAGTTATGAAACAATCATGTTTCTTTGGCAGGAAGCACCGCAAGGTTAGAAACATGATTGTCGTGTCAGTCATTTTTCTACCGGAAGAAAATAAAAATGAGTGGAGTGATGATGTTGGACACGATTCTGGTACTGATTGTCCCGGCGATGCAGAGTACGTGAAGCTAAGAAAATTGGCACCGAGGAAGAGGAAGAAGACAGGAAATGAAGAAGCCATTGGACGTGACAGCTTGGCACCCAGGCAGGGGAAGAAGGTTGCTAGCAATGAAGATGCATAATAATGTGTTGAACTTGAACCTATATATGTAATTCGGTTAAATTCTAGAGCTCTATGCATGGAACTTGTCAGGCGAAACAATCTACCGACGTTCTCGGAGTAAAATGTACCGCGACTTGATGTTTGGAACCGGCCGAGTCACTAGTTGAATCCGAAATTGTGATTGTGCCACTACCATCTAAAAACACACAGCACCGGTTCCACGATTACTGAGGGGCAGGAGGTCTCCAAATTCGATGGAATGGTAGTGGCACAGAAATAAATTATTTAAGCTGCTACACTCCACAAAGTAGCAACTTATTTCAGCTGCTGCACAATGACATGGCAACATAAAATAGCAATGGCAACCGATAATGCCCAGATAATGAGGGAATCGGCACCACTTTCTGGCATAATCTTGAGACCATCTAGCGATGCTCTCGGATCTCTAGTAATAGGGTGTTTATGCTTCCACTTTATAAATTGTGGTTGTGCCATTTGCATGCGGCACAATACATGTATATTATGTTTAAACAAGCCACCAAAGTCATAATACCACCATCATCAAACAGAAGGAAGTAATGGAGGGCTAAGACAGATTAACGGGCGACAATTTTTTTCTCCCGGGACTCTGAGACCACTAGTTCAGACCGCTAGGTCAACAGGTACTACTATTAGAACTTAGAAAAGTATGAAGCTCAAGCTAACTAGAACTAGTTATCACATATCTCCTTGATCTTCCTAATCTTAGCCCGATGTGCATCTTCCTGCGAGAGCAAGGATCGAATCGTCTGCTCCATCCTTTTAGCATCTTCCTTGTACAGCTTCAATTGTTTCTCTGCATTTATCCTCATGCACTTGTCAATACCCGTAGTTGTCAACTGCAGGACTTTGGCCTGGTGAAGTTCATTCCTTGCTTGAGTCAGTTCTTCCTCTGCTTTATCCTTCAGGGCCAATGCCACGTCACTCTCCTTCTCTACTTTGCTAACCTTGTCTTGTACCCTCCTGATATCTCGGTTAATCTTGGTTGTGTCAACATGGTCAAATAACTTCATCTTAGCACTATCAAGAACTGAGCTGACTATGGATTCTTTCAACTCAACAGTAATATCCCATTGTTTGTCTAGCGTTTTCAGCATCGAGTTGGGCCACTCTTGATCTACCCATTTGATAACACTGTAACTTCTTCATGGCAACATTGCATCATGTCCTTGACACCCTAAAAACCTCCTTCCTGCATTCCATCCTTCGAACGCTACAAATTTAGCGGTCACATATCCATGTTGATATAGCGGAGGACTGTCTTCCTCCGCTAAACCGTGATAGTCAGAGCATACAATGTCTGGTTGGCCTAACACATCATATGTGCATGAGTAATCAGAGTAGATCTAGCTCTATATAGATAAATGGCCACACAATTTAGAGACGAGACGACTCACATCGAAATCACCATCCATGTCATCACGCTGTGTGTGGCATCCCGCTAAAACCACTACTAGAAAATCGCGGAGTTTTTGTGTTGCGCATCATCATGACTGCATGCTCATGTCATCATGCCACATTGCATTTGAGCATCGTCATCATCACGCATCTGTTTGTCTAAAACTATTTTCGAAAAGGCTAGTTTTGTTTCTAGATACCCCGTCTTTATTCAAATACAAAACCCGGATCTCTGGAATATTTTATTTCGTCTTCAAACGAATTGCAAAAGCCTTGTTTTAATAAATAAAATATTGAAATTATTTTTTAGGAGGCAGCCAGCCAGGCCCAAAAGCCCAGCCGACCACCTCCAAAATAAGCCCTATCTGCCTGAACCCCATCTAACCAAACCCGATTTTTCTCCACCTACCCAGCCACACACACACCCACGCACACACGCACGCTGCCGCAGCAAAATCCCACCCCGCCGCCACCTGGGCAGCCCTCCACCTCACTCCAGCCTACCCCAGCCCGCCACCTCAGCCGCCTGGCCCCACTTCCTCTCCAATTCCTGCCCAGCACCGCATGCACCCTGACCGACTGCCACCTGGGCGCGCACTCCCGCGTCGCCCCAGGGCCACCAACCGCCCGGTCCACCCCAGTGGACACGCACGCCGCCCACCCCGCACGCAATCCCACCTGGCCCCACCACCTGTCCCGCCTGTCATCGATCCCCACGCGACCCACCTCCCCGCGCGCCTCCCTCACGCGTCGCAAGCCGCCCTCGCGGTCTCCACCTACCCCCGTCTCCCCTCTCCTCTCGCTAATCCCCCTCTGTCGCCCCGCCGGCTAGAGCTCCAGCACCGGCCGTCCGCCCCGCTTAGCTCTCTCCCTCATGGCTACCCTCGCCCCAAGCCCCCTCTCTCCTCACTCCCTCTCCCGGGCGCCGCAGCGCCACCTCCGCCAAGCTCCCGCCTCGCGCCCTCCCCCTTTGTCTTCGGCAACCGCCGCTGCCGTCGCATCTTCGCCTCCACCAGGCCGCCCTCGTCCTCTCCGGCCGCCGCCTTGCGGGCTCCCTCCGAGCATCCGCCGGGGCCTCGCCTCTCCCTGCCACCTCCTCTCCGTCCGCCTCGGAGCCCGTCCCCGTCCCCGTCCGCGTCCATCTCCCTCGGGCCCTCGCTCCTCGCCGCTTGGGCCGCGTCCGACCTCTGCCACCTCCACCACCCTCACGCCCCTCACTGGCCCCGCACGCCCCTACTTCGCCACCGCCAAGAGCTCCCCTCGCCGCCGCCTCTCCCGCCGCTCCTCACAGCAGAGCACCGCCCCCCTCTGTTCCTGGCGCGTGGAGCCCCGCGTCACCGAGCCGCTACGGGCCTACAGCCTCCCTCACCCATCCTCTGTCCACCTCTCCCTACACGAAACTGCCACCATCCACGTCGCCTCTCTGTCGCGCGTCCATGCCCAGCTCCCTACGACCTCGTCGTGCCTCTCGTCGCCGACCTGCTCCCGTCCCCTGCCAACCTCGCTTGTGCTCTGCCTCGTCAACGTGCTCCTGTCCCGGTGGCCTACCTCTGCCCATACGTGCTCATGCTTGACGGTGTTTTAAAGTGGTGCTGTGAGGCTACAGAAGATGGCATGTACGATGGTGGTGTACAAGGATGGGAAGATGGTGTAGAGCCGTTTGGCTTTGGCTATTCGGTTTTGATCGACACCTATCCGGAAGAACCCGATGTAGCGTCGACGCCAAGTGGCAACGACAAGAACTTCCTCAAATCTACCCCGACAAGTCAAGATCGGTCGCTGATAAATCGGAGACCGATGTATGAACACAAGTGCTTCTTCTTGGACCCCAGGATCTCCATTGGCAACGTGTCCGAACCCGAGACAACCCCGCCGACAACCCAAGGTACCCGAAGGCCACCAACACGGGAAACCAAGGTCGATGACTCGGAACGACAAGTTCTTCACGGAACGCCGAGATCTTCTGCGCGAACCCTCGGCACGCTAAGATCTCCTTCACAGATCCGATGACCGAGACCCTAAAGACCGATCCGGAGCGCCAGGACCTCCTTCTCGGAACCATCAAGTACTTCCTCTCAGACACCAAGACCCGAACCTAAAGAACGCCAAGATCGCCACGGGACGCCAAGTTCTTCTTACCGAACGCCAAGACCGACTCGATGGCGCGGACCCGACAAGATCTTCGCCACGCCAAGATCGACACCGACCAGGGCGAATCCGATGAGCCGCCAACGCCGAACCAAGTTCTTCTTCCCGGAACGCCAAGATCTATTTCGTTGTCTGAGAACGTTCCCCTGAGACCGAACCCCGGACCCTCCGGAACCCAAGATCTTCCGAACCCCGATGTGTGAACCCTTTCCCCGAGCCCTATTTTATAAATGTTATACATAAAACTGTTGCATATAAATTGTTCATGCATGCATACCTGTCTGTGGTTTGGGGGCATTATGCCGATTCACCTCATAATTAAATATGGAGTCTATATGCGGGATATCTTTGTCTTATTCCGGACTCCATTTAAATTGGTGTAGCGAACTGATGCCATGTTTTGCATTGTTAAGACAACATTTAACTTGCGGGGTTTTAAATAACTTGAACCTATTAATTAATTGTCGGGACCCCGGTTTCGCTTAATACTGCCTAATTGCACCGTATCTGTGCCATGCCATGCATCATATCATAATCATGCCGGATCTTCTGTCGTAGTATTAAATATTGCATCCGGTGTTTCTTCTAGTGTTTGCTTCTTCGCGGATTAGGCCGATGAGTGGATGCGAGAATCGACAAGTTCTCCGGATATGATCCGTCGGCAGTATTTCCCAGGCGAGCATCTCTCCTCCTTCTACCTGTTTTGCATTTATAGTCTTTATTTCCTCCTGTTGGTCTATTGCTATCTGTGTCGCGATGCTTTTGTTTCCGTGCACCAGTTATATCCCGTGCAGCCTCTATATTGCTTTGGACACCTCCTATTACCTGTGTTTGGTAGATAGCTGGCCTTGTGAGTCGTAGTTGCTTGCTCAGGTGCGATCTCGTGTTGTCGAGTACCATAGTTGTTGGAATGCTGGAGATGCTTATTGGTGGAGATGATCATGACTTTAAACACAACCATTAAATTGCTAGATATAACTAATGCAGAGGCATCAGTGGGCCATAGATGTTATTTGGTTCTTCCAAGCTCACTTGTGTCCCGTAGGACCCCGAGTACTTGATACATGTTCCTTGATTTTTCGCACTATCCACATCGGGGAGGCCGTGGACCCCCCTGAGCCAGAGCTTGATTCATTTCTATTTCTTGGGGCCACAAACTAGTTTGGGGTTTTATTTACTATCCTGTACTTATGCCATGCTTTACTGTTTTATTTAAGATTGTGCGTGGAGCACCTGTACTGTTTTGGATCGTGCCACGTTTTCGCGGTATAGACAAGCCCAGTCACACTTTTGGGTTCCCAGTCGTTTACAGCCGTCGTCGCAAACCCTGGGTCCGTTCCGGAGCCGGCCAACTTCGTTGCGGGTAGCTTAGTGGGGTGGCCCCCTGAAATATTTCTGAATCCTGTGATCTCTTTGTCATCAATGCCTCGGTGGGTTTTGAGTTGGTTTTTCCGAGGTTGATCGAGTGTGTGTTGCTATTTGTGCACCCCTGCAGGGTAAAACTTTCTGAAAGCCGTGTCTGTGGTTATGGTGGACTTGAAGCACAGTATCTCGATCATAGACAAGCATAACTAAAGTAGTGCTATAAATTTGACTTAATATGTGACTAGTAATCAGCTCAAGTATAACGGAATGGATATTAAAAATGCCAACAGCTGGTGGATCTGGGTTGTTTTGTGACATGCTATATGCCTAGTAAGTATTGCAACTCGAATGGAATGTGATAAAAGTGCCAACAACTGCTGGGTTTTGGGATTCCCCAGGAAAATTATATCTGACTAGTAAATGTTCCAACTACAACGGAAAGTTAACTAAAACTGGCCACTACTTATGCTATCAAGATGACTCATGCTATCTATATCTGAACAGTAAGTGCTGCAACTAAAATGGAATGAGTAAAATTGCCAACCGTGTGAGTTCCTCGGTCTCACTTCCTCGTTTGGTCTCGAGGGGGAAATACCAGGATGGGTATGATTGGTGTAGTCTCAGGTTGGATCCGAATAGGTCTTTCTTATCCCTCTCTAATAGCCGCCAGTTTCACAAAGTCTCTATAGGTTGTTTAATGTTGTTGTGCTGCCGCTTCAATCCACCATACCTATGTAGGTGAGAGCCACTGAATTCTAGCCTCGCCGTGTACTGGCCTCAGTACTGACGCTCCTCTTTTTCCTTTGCCCTCTGTCGGCACCCCTTTTGTTTTAGCAGGTTTGAGATCGACGTCGTTAGCAGGGTTACCCTTCCGGCTTGGCCTGGGAAGGGTTATGGATGCCATTGGTTATTCTTTAGGGCTCCTAGTCCCATTTGCATCTTGTCCGTAGTCGTACGCCCTATCGATTTCAAGGTGATTTGGATCTTTGTATTAGATACCTGTATTCTTGACTCGTGGAGTCGTGTTGTATATATATCTGTTCTGTGGGTCCCATCGAGGACTGTCGTGTAATGGTATTACTTCGTTTTCCACCCGCACGAAACTTGCATAGGGCCGATTTGAGGGTGTTACACTATGTTTCCTCACCGTCTCCCCTTGAACCCATGGCAAAAGGGGGGTGGGGGCCTGGGGTGGCTACAGGAGAGATCGCTGGAGGCTCTGTTGGCTTGCGGCTATGGCAACATGGGAGAGAAGTGGGGAAAGTGGCATCGAGGGGAAGGAAGAGAAGTATGGGGAGGAAGAGAAGTAAAGGGGACGTGACACTAGCAGGTGGCCTAGGGAACACGTGACATTAGCTAAACGGGAGCGCGTGGTGTTGTCAGTTTATCCAGAGCAAGCGGACAGTAAGCGTGGCCAATCATGTCGCAGAACATCCTACTCATGGATCACTCTGACGAAGAACCATCCCAATCGTCGAAGCGCCCCGATCGAACGGTTTGTAACAATCGTCATGCAGAACCAGTGTGTTGGGGTGTGCCTTCTAGAAGACTCGATCTAACAGCCACCATTATTGGACCCATGTGGTTTACGAAAATAACACGCATCCAATGAACTCTAGTGGATCCATGTGGTTTATGAAAAGAACACACATGCAATGTACTCTAGTAGATCCTTGTGGTTTATTAAAAGAAAACAAAACAATGACATCTAGTGGATCCATGTGGTTTATCAAAAGAACACACACGCAATGAACTCTAGTGGATCCATGTGGTTTATGAAAAGAACACACATGTAGTGACATCGATTGGATCCATGTGGTTTATGAAAAGAACACACCTGCAATGAACCCTAATGGATCCATGTGGTTTATGAAAACAACACACATCAAATGGCATCTAGTGGATCCATGTGGTTTAGGAATAGAACACACATGCAACAAATTCTAGTGGATCCATGTGGTTTATGAAAATAACACACATGCAATGAACTCTAGTGGACACATATGGTTTATGAAAAGAACACACATGCAATGGCATCTAGTGGATCGATGTGGTTTAGGAATAGAACACACATGACATGACATCTAGTGGATCCATGAGGTTTATTAAAATAACAAATATGCAATGAACTCTAGTGGATCCATGTGGTTTATGAAGAAAAACACATCCAATACTCGAGTTGATCCATGTGGTTTAGGAAAAGAACACACATGCAATCCATTCTAGTGGATCCATGTGGTTTATGAAAATAACACACATGCAATGAACTCTAGTGGATCCATGTGGTTTATGAAAGAACACACATGCAATGACATCTAGTGGATCCATGTGGTTTATGAAAATAACTCACATGCAACGGCATCTAGTGGATCCATGTGGTTTAAGAATAGAACAAACATGCAATGACTTCTAGTGGATCCATCAGGTTTATGAAAAGAACACACATGCAATGAACTCTAGTGGATCCATGTGGTTTATGAAAAGAACACACTTCCAATGAACTCGAGTTCATCCGTGTGGTTTAGTAAAAGACCACACATGCAATGAACTCTATTGGATCCATGTGGTTTATGAAAATAACACACATGCAATGAACTCTAGTGGATCCATGTGGTTTATGAAAGACCACACATGCAATGACATCTAGTGGATCCATGTGGTTTATGAAAAGAACTCACATGCAATGAACTCTATCCATTGGTTTGTGAAAAGAACACACATGCAATGGCATCTAGTGGATCCATGTGGATTAGGAATAGAACACACATGAAATGACATCTACTGGATCCATGTGGTTTATGAAAATAACACACATGCAATGAACTCTAGTGGATCCATGTGGTTTATGAAAAGAAACACATCCAATGAATTCGAGTTGATCCATGTGGTTGAGGAAAAAGCATACAAGCAATGAACTATAGTGGATCCATGTGGTTTATGTAAAGAACACACATGTTGTAGTGGCATCTAGTGGATCATTTTGGCTTATGAAAATAACACACATGCAATGAAATGTATTGGATCCATGTGGTTGATTAAAAGAACATACATGCAATGAACTCTAGTGGATCCATGTGGTTGATGAAAAGAACATACATGTAATGAACTCTAGTGGATCCATGTGGTTTATGAAAAGAACACACATGCAATGAACTCCTCTGGATCAATGTGGTTTATGAAAAGAGCACACATGCAATGAACTCCAGTGGATCCTTGTGGTTTATGAAAAGAACACACATGCAATGACATCTAGTCGATCCATGTGGTTTATGAAAATAACACAAATGCAATGAACTCTAGTGGATCCATGTGGTTTATAAAAAGAGCACACATTCAATGGCATCTAGTGGATCCATGTGGTTTAGGAATAAAACACACATGCAATGAACTCTAGTGGATCCATGTGGTTTATGAAAAGAACATAGATGCAATGAACTTTGGTGGATCCATGTGGTTTATGAAAAGAACATGCATGCAATGAACCCTAGTGGATCCATGTGGTTTATGAAAAGAAGACACATGCCATGACATCTAGTGAATCAATGTGGTTTATGAAAAGAACACACATGCAATGAAATCAAGTGGATCCATGTGGTTTATGAAATGAACACACATGCAATGGCATCTAGTGGATCCTTGTGGTTTATGAGAACAACACACATGCTAGAGTGGCATCACTTCCTATGTTCTTTTCGAAAACCACGCTGTACACACAGACATCCAAGTGGGTGTGGTGATGCAGCAACTTTCAATCTGGTGGTAGAATGCATGTTGTAGTTCAATCCCATCATGCTTCTAGGGTTCCTGGACATGGTTGGACACCACATGCTGGAGTGCCATCATTGCATGTGTTATTTTCCTAAAACCACAATGATGCACACTGATACACACACACATCCCATGGCATCTAGTGGATCCATGTGGTTTAGGAATAGAACAGACATGCAATGAACTCTAGTGGATCCATGTGGTTTGTGAAAAGAAAACACATGTAATGAAGTCTAGTGGATCCATGTGGTTTATGAAAAGAACACACATGCAATGGCATCTAGTGGATCCATGTGGTTTAGGAATAGAACACACATGCAATGACATCTAGTGGATCCATGTGGTTTATGAAAAGAACACACGTGCAATGACATCTAGTGGATCCATGTGGTTTATGAAAATAACACACATGCAATGAACTCTAGTGGATCCATGTGGTTTATGAAAGAACACACATGCAATGACATCTAGTGGATCCATGTGGTTTATGAAAAGAACACACATGCAATGACATCTAGTGGATCCATGTGGTTTATGAAAAGAACACACATGCAATGACATCTAGTGGATCCATGTGGTTTATCAAAAGAACACACATGCAATGAACTCTAGTGGATCCATGTGGTTTATGAAAAGAACACACATGCAATGACATCGATTGGATCCATGTGGTTTATGAAAAGAACACACATGAAATGAACTCTAGTGGATCCATGTGGTTTATAAAAACAACACACATCCAATGGCATCTAGTGGATCCATGTGGTTTAGGAATAGAACACACATGCAATGAACTCTAGTGGATCCATGTGGTTTATGAAAAGAACACACATCCAATGAACTCGAGTTGATCCATGTGGTTTAGGAAAAGAACACACTTGCAATGAATTCTAGTGGATCCATGTGGTTTATGAAAATAACACACATGCAATTAACTCTAGTGGATCCATGTGGTTTATGAAAGGAACACACATGCAATGGCATCAAGTGGATCCTTGTGGTTTATGAAAATAACACACATGCAATGAACTCTAGTGGACCCATATGGTTTATGAAAAGAACAGACATGCAATGGCATCTAGTGGACCGATGTGGTTTAGGAATAGAACACACATGCAATAACATCTAGTGGATCCATGAGGTTTATTAAAATAACAAATATGCAATGAACTCTAGTGGATCCATGTAGTTTATTAAGAAAAACACATCCAATGAACTCGAGTTGATCCATGTGGTTTAGGAAAAGAACACACATGCAATGAATTCTAGTGGATCCATGTGGTTTATGAAAATAACACACATGCAATGAACTCTAGTGGATCCATGTGGTTTATAAAAGAACACACATGCAATGACATCTACTAGATCCTTGTGGTTTATGAAAATAACACACATGCAACAGCATCTAGTGGATCCATGTGGTTTAGGAATAGAACACACATGCAATGACTTCTAGTGGATCCATGAGGTTTATGAAAAGAACACACATGCAATGAACTCTAGTGGATCCTTGTGGTTTATGAAAAGAACACACTTCCAATGAACTCGAGTTCATCCGTGTGGTTTAGGAAAAGACCACACATGCAATAAACTCTAGTGGATCCATGTGGTTTATGAAAATAACACACATGCAATGAACTCTAGTGGATCCATGTGGTTTATGAAATAACACACATGAAATGACATCTAGTGGATCCATGTGGTTTATGAAAAGAACTCACATGCAACGAACTCTATCCATTGGTTTATGAAAAGAACACACATGCAATGGCATCTAGTGGATCCATGTGGATTAGGAATAGAACACACATGAAATGACATCTACTGGATCCATGTGGTTTATGAAAATAACACACATGGAATGAAATCTAGTGGATCCATGTGGTTTATGAAAAGAAACACATCCAATGAATTCGAGTTGATCCATGTGGTTGAGGAAAAAGGACACAAGAAATGAACTATAGTGGATCCATGTGGTTTATGTAAAGAACACACATGTTGTAGTGGCATCTAGTGGATCATTTTGGCTTATGAAAAGAACACACATGCAATGAAATGTATTGGATCCATGTGGTTGATTAAAAGAACATACATGCAATGAACTCTAGTAGATCCATGTGGTTGATGAAAAGAACATACATGTAATGAACTCTAGTGGATCCATGTGGTTTATGAAAAGAACACACATGCAATGAACTCCTATGGATCTATGTGGTTTATGAAAAGAGCACACATGCAATGAACTCCAGTGGATCCTTGTGGTTTATGAAAAGAACACACATGCAATGACATCTAGTGGATCCATGTGGTTTATGAAAATAACACAAATGCAATGAACTCTAGTGGATCCATGTGGTTTATAAAAAGAGCACACATTCAATGGCATCTAGTGGATCCATGTGGTTTAGAAATAAAACACACATGCAATGAACTCTAGTGGATCCATGTGGTTTATGAAAAGAACACAGATGCAATAAACTTTGGTGGATCCAAGTGGTTTATGAAAAGAACATGCATGCAATGAACCCTAGTGGATCCATGTGGTTTATGAAAAGAACACACATGCCATGACATCTAGTGGATCAATGTGGTTTATTAAAAGAACACACATGCAATGAAATCAAGTGGATCCATGTGGTTTATGAAATGAACACACATGCAATGGCATCTAGTGGATCCTTGTGGTTTATGAGAACAACACACATGCTAGAGTGGCATCACTTCCTATGTTCTTTTCGAAAACCACGCTGTACACACAGACATCCAAGTGGGTGTGGTGATGCAGCAACTTTCAATCCGGTGGTAGAATGCATGTTGTAGTTCAATCCCATCATGCTTCTAGGGTTCCTGGACATGGTTGGACACCACATGCTGGAGTGCCATCATTGCATGTGTTATCTTCCTAAAACCACAATGATGCACACTGATACACACACACATCCCATGGCATCTAGTGGATCCATGTGGTTTAGGAATAGAACAGACATGCAATGAACTCTAGTGGATCCATGTGGTTTGTGAAAAGAAAACACATGTAATGAAGTCTAGTGGATCCATGTGGTTTATGAAAAGAACACACATGCAATGGCATCTAGTGGATCCATGTGGTTTAGGAATAGAACACACATGCAATGACATCTAGTGGATCCATGTGGTTTATGAAAAGAACACACGTGCAATGACATCTAGTGGATCCATGTGGTTTATGAAAATAACACACATGCAATGAACTCTAGTGGATCCATGTGGTTTATGAAAGAACACACATGCAATGACATCTAGTGGATCCATGTGGTTTATGAAAAGAACACACATGCAATGACATCTAGTGGATCCATGTGGTTTATGAAAAGAACACACATGCAATGACATCTAGTGGATCCATGTGGTTTATCAAAAGAACACACATGCAATGAACTCTAGTGGATCCATGTGGTTTATGAAAAGAACACACATGCAATGACATCGATTGGATCCGTGTGGTTTATGAAAAGAACACACATGAAATGAACTCTAGTGGATCCATGTGGTTTATAAAAACAACACACATCCAATGGCATCTAGTGGATCCATGTGGTTTAGGAATAGAACACACATGCAATGAACTCTAGTGGATCCATGTGGTTTATGAAAAGAACACACATCCAATGAACTCGAGTTGATCCATGTGGTTTAGGAAAAGAACACACTTGCAATGAATTCTAGTGGATCCATGTGGTTTATGAAAATAACACACATGCAATTAACTCTAGTGGATCCATGTGGTTTATGAAAAGAACACACATGCAATGGCATCAAGTGGATCCTTGTGGTTTATGAAAATAACACACATGCAATGAACTCTAGTGGACCCATATGTTTTATGAAAAGAACAGACATGCAATGGCATCTAGTGGAGCGATGTGGTTTAGGAATAGAACACACATGCAATAACATCTAGTGGATCCATGAGGTTTATTAAAATAACAAATATGCAATGAACTCTAGTGGATCCATGTAGTTTATTAAGAAAAACACATCCAATGAACTCGAGTTGATCCATGTGGTTTAGGAAAAGAACACACATGCAATGAATTCTAGTGGATCCATGTGGTTTATGAAAATAACACACATGCAATGAACTCTAGTGGATCCATGTGGTTTATAAAAGAACACACATGCAATGACATCTACTAGATCCTTGTGGTTTATGAAAATAACACACATGCAACAGCATCTAGTGGATCCATGTGGTTTAGGAATAGAACACACATGCAATGACTTCTAGTGGATCCATGAGGTTTATGAAAAGAACACACATGCAATGAACTCTAGTGGATCCTTGTGGTTTATGAAAAGAACACACTTCCAATGAACTCGAGTTCATCCGTGTGGTTTAGGAAAAGACCACACATGCAATGAACTCTAGTGGATCCATGTGGTTTATGAAAATAACACACATGCAGTGAACTCTAGTGGATCCATGTGGTTTATGAAATAACACACATGAAATGACATCTAGTGGATCCATGTGGTTTATGAAAAGAACTCACATGCAACGAACTCTATCCATTGGTTTATGAAAAGAACACACATGCAATGGCATCTAGTGGATCCATGTGGATTAGGAATAGAACACACATGAAATGACATCTACTGGATCCATGTGGTTTATGAAAATAACACACATGGAATGAAATCTAGTGGATCCATGTGGTTTATGAAAAGAAACACATCCAATGAATTCGAGTTGATCCATGTGGTTGAGGAAAAAGGACACAAGAAATGAACTATAGTGGATCCATGTGGTTTATGTAAAGAACACACATGTTGTACTGGCATCTAGTGGATCATTTTGGCTTATGAAAAGAACACACATGCAATGAAATGTATTGGATCCATGTGGTTGATTAAAAGAACATACATGCAATGAACTCTAGTGGATCCATGTGGTTGATGAAAAGAACATACATGTAATGAACTCTAGTGGATCCATGTGGTTTATGAAAAGAACACACATGCAATGAACTCCTGTGGATCTATGTGGTTTATGAAAAGAGCACACATGCAATGAACTCCAGTAGATCCTTGTGGTTTATGAAAAGAACACACATGCAATGACATCTAGTGGATCCATGTGGTTTATGAAAATAACACAAATGCAATGAACTCTAGTGGATCCATGTGGTTTATAAAAAGAGCACACATTCAATGGCATCTAGTGGATCCATGTGGTTTAGAAATAAAACACACATGCAATGAACTCTAGTGGATCCATGTGGTTTATGAAAAGAACACAGATGCAATAAACTTTGGTGGATCCAAGTGGTTTATGAAAAGAACATGCATGCAATGAACCCTAGTGGATCCATGTGGTTTATGAAAAGAACACACATGCCATGACATCTAGTGGATCAATGTGGTTTAGGAATAGAACACACATGCAATGACATCTAGTGGATCCATGTGGTTTATGAAATGAACACACGTGCAATGACATCTAGTGGATCCATGTGGTTTATGAAAATAACACACATGCTAGAGTGGCATCACTTCCTATGTTCTTTCCGAAAACCACGCTGTACACACAGACATCCAAGTGGGTGTGGTGATGCAGCAACTTTCAATCCGGTGGTAGAATGCATGTTGTAGTTCAATCCCATCATGCTTCTAGGGTTCCTGGACATGGTTGGACACCACATGCTGGAGTGCCATCATTGCATGTGTTATCTTCCTAAAACCACAATGATGCACACTGATACACACACACATCCCATGGCATCTAGTGGATCCATGTGGTTTAGGAATAGAACACACATGCAATGAACTCTAGTGGATCCATGTGGTTTGTGAAAAGAAAACACATGTAATGAAGTCTAGTGGATCCATGTGGTTTATGAAAAGAACACACATGCAATGGCATCTAGTGGATCCATGTGGTTTAGGAATAGAACACACATGCAATGACATCTAGTGGATCCATGTGGTTTATGAAAAGAACACACGTGCAATGACATCTAGTGGATCCATGTGGTTTATGAAAATAACACACATGCAATGAACTCTAGTGGATCCATGTGGTTTATGAAAGAACACACATGCAATGACATCTAGTGGATCCATGTGGTTTATGAAAAGAACACACATGCAATGACATCTAGTGGATCCATGTGGTTTATGAAAAGAACACACATGCAATGACATCTAGTGGATCCATGTGGTTTATCAAAAGAACACACATGCAATGAACTCTAGTGGATCCATGTGGTTTATGAAAAGAACACACATGCAATGACATCGATTGGATCCGTGTGGTTTATGAAAAGAACACACATGAAATGAACTCTAGTGGATCCATGTGGTTTATAAAAACAACACACATCCAATGGCATCTAGTGGATCCATGTGGTTTAGGAATAGAACACACATGCAATGAACTCTAGTGGATCCATGTGGTTTATGAAAAGAACACACATCCAATGAACTCGAGTTGATCCATGTGGTTTAGGAAAAGAACACACTTGCAATGAATTCTAGTGGATCCATGTGGTTTATGAAAATAACACACATGCAATTAACTCTAGTGGATCCATGTGGTTTATGAAAAGAACACACATGCAATGGCATCAAGTGGATCCTTGTGGTTTATGAAAATAACACACATGCAATGAACTCTAGTGGACCCATATGTTTTATGAAAAGAACAGACATGCAATGGCATCTAGTGGATCGATGTGGTTTAGGAATAGAACACACATGCAATAACATCTAGTGGATCCATGAGGTTTATTAAAATAACAAATATGCAATGAACTCTAGTGGATCCATGTAGTTTATTAAGAAAAACACATCCAATGAACTCGAGTTGATCCATGTGGTTTAGGAAAAGAACACACATGCAATGAATTCTAGTGGATCCATGTGGTTTATGAAAATAACACACATGCAATGAACTCTAGTGGATCCATGTGGTTTATAAAAGAACACACATGCAATGACATCTACTAGATCCTTGTGGTTTATGAAAATAACACACATGCAACAGCATCTAGTGGATCCATGTGGTTTAGGAATAGAACACACATGCAATGACTTCTAGTGGATCCATGAGGTTTATGAAAAGAACACACATGCAATGAACTCTAGTGGATCCTTGTGGTTTATGAAAAGAACACACTTCCAATGAACTCGAGTTCATCCGTGTGGTTTAGGAAAAGACCACACATGCAATGAACTCTAGTGGATCCATGTGGTTTATGAAAATAACACACATGCAATGAACTCTAGTGGATCCATGTGGTTTATGAAATAACACACATGAAATGACATCTAGTGGATCCATGTGGTTTATGAAAAGAACTCACATGCAAAGAACTCTATCCATTGGTTTATGAAAAGAACACACATGCAATGGCATCTAGTGGATCCATGTGGATTAGGAATAGAACACACATGAAATGACATCTACTGGATCCATGTGGTTTATGAAAATAACACACATGGAATGAAATCTAGTGGATCCATGTGGTTTATGAAAAGAAACACATCCAATGAATTCGAGTTGATCCATGTGGTTGAGGAAAAAGGACACAAGAAATGAACTATAGTGGATCCATGTGGTTTATGTAAAGAACACACATGTTGTACTGGCATCTAGTGGATCATTTTGGCTTATGAAAAGAACACACATGCAATGAAATGTATTGGATCCATGTGGTTGATTAAAAGAACATACATGCAATGAACTCTAGTGGATCCATGTGGTTGATGAAAAGAACATACATGTAATGAACTCTAGTGGATCCATGTGGTTTATGAAAAGAACACACATGCAATGAACTCCTATGGATCTATGTGGTTTATGAAAAGAGCACACATGCAATGAACTCCAGTGGATCCTTGTGGTTTATGAAAAGAACACACATGCAATGACATCTAGTGGATCCATGTGGTTTATGAAAATAACACAAATGCAATGAACTCTAGTGGATCCATGTGGTTTATAAAAAGAGCACACATTCAATGGCATCTAGTGGATCCATGTGGTTTAGAAATAAAACAGACATGCAATGAACTCTAGTGGATCCATGAGGTTTATGAAAAGAACACAGATGCAATAAACTTTGGTGGATCCATGTGGTTTATGAAAAGAACATGCATGCAATGAACCCTAGTGGATCCATGTGGTTTATGAAAAGAACACACATGCCATGACATCTAGTGGATCAATGTGGTTTATTAAAAGAACACACATGCAATGAAATCAAGTGGATCCATGTGGTTTATGAAATGAACACACATGCAATGGCATCTAGTGGATCCTTGTGGTTTATGAGAACAACACACATGCTAGAGTGGCATCACTTCCTATGTTCTTTTCGAAAACCACGCTGTACACACAGACATCCAAGTGGGTGTGGTGATGCAGCAACTTTCAATCCGGTGGTAGAATGCATGTTGTAGTTCAATCCCATCATGCTTCTAGGGTTCCTGGACATGGTTGGACACCACATGCTGGAGTGCCATCATTGCATGTGTTATCTTCCTAAAACCACAATGATGCACACTTATACACACACACATCCCATGGCATCTAGTGGATCCATGTGGTTTAGGAATAGAACACACATGCAATGAACTCTAGTGGATCCATGTGGTTTGTGAAAAGAAAACACATGTAATGAAGTCTAGTGGATCCATGTGGTTTATGAAAATAACACACATGCAATGGCATCTAGTGGATACATGTGGTTTAGCAATAGAGCACACATGCAATCACATCTAGTGGATCCATGTGGTTTATGAAAAGAACACACGTGCAATGACATCTAGTGGATCCATGTGGTTTATGAAAATAACACACATGCAATGAACTCTAGTGGATCCATGTGGTTTATGAAAGAACACACATGCAATGACATCTAGTGGATCCATGTGGTTTATGAAAAGAACACACATGCAATGACATCTAGTGGATCCATGTGGTTTATGAAAAGAACACACATGCAATGACATCTAGTGGATCCATGTGGATTATCAAAAGAACACACACGCAATGAACTCTAGTGGATCCATGTGGCTTATGAAAAGAACACACATGCAATGACATCGATTGGATCCGTGTGGTTTATGAAAAGAACACACATGAAATGAACTCTAGTGGATCCATGTGGTTTATAAAAACAACACACATCCAATGGCATCTAGTGGATCCATGTGGTTTAGGAATAGAACACACATGCAATGAACTCTAGTGGATCCATGTGGTTTATGAAAAGAACACACATCCAATGAACTCGAGTTGATCCATGTGGTTTAGGAAAAGAACACACTTGCAATGAACTCTAGTGGATCCATGTGGTTTATGAAAATAACACACATGCAATTACTCTAGTGGATCCATGTGGTTTATGAAAAGAACACACATGCAATGGCATCAAGTGGATCCTTGTGGTTTATGAAAATAACACACATGCAATGAACTCTAGTGGACCCATATGGTTTATGAAAAGAACAGACATGCAATGGCATCTAGTGGATCAATGTGGTTTAGGAATAGAACACACATGCAATAACATCTAGTGGATCCATGAGGTTTATTAAAATAACAAATATGAAATGAACTCTAGTGGATCCATGTATTTTATTAAGAAAAACACATCCAATGAACTCGAGTTGATCCATGTGGTTTAGGAAAAGAACACACATGCAATGAATTCTAGTGGATCCATGTGGTTTATGAAAATAACACACATGCAATGAACTCTAGTGGATCCATGTGGTTTATAAAAGAACACACATGCAATGACATCTACTAGATCCTTGTGGTTTATGAAAATAACACACATGCAACAGCATCTAGTGGATCCATGTGGTTTAGGAATAGAACACACATGCAATGACTTCTAGTGGATCCATGAGGTTTATGAAAAGAACACATATGCAATGAACTCTAGTGGATCCATGTGGTTTATGAAAAGAACACACTTCCAATGAACTCGAGTTGATCCGTGTGGTTTAGGAAAAGACCACACATGCAATGAACTCTACTGGATCCATGTGGTTTATGAAAATAACACATATGCAATGAACTCTAGTGGATCCATGTGGTTTATGAAAGAACACACATGCAATGACATCTAGTTGATCCATGTAGTTTATGAAAAGAACACACATGCAATAAACTCTATCCATTGGTTTATGAAAAGAACACACATGCAATGGCATCTAGTGGATCCATGTGGATTCGGAATAGAACACAGATTCAATGACATCTACAGGATCCATGTGGTTTATGAAAATAACACACATGCAATGAACTCTAGTGGATCCATGTGGTTTATGAAAAGAAACACATCCAATGAACTCGAGTTGATCCATGTGGTTTAGGAAAGAACACACAAGAAATGAAGTATAGTGGATCCATGTGGTTTATGAAATGAACACACATGCTGTAGTGGCATCTAGTGGATCATTTTGGCTTATGAAAATAACACACATGCAATGAAATGTAGTGGATCCATGTGGTTGATGAAAAGAACATACATGCAATGAACTCTAGTGGATCCATGTGGTTGATGAAAATAACATACATGCAATGAACTCTAGTGGATCCATGTTGTTTATGAATAGAACACACATGCAATGAACTCTTGTGGATCTATGTGGTTTATGAAAATAACACACATGCAATGAACTCTAGTGGATACATGTGGTTTATGAAAATAACACACATGCAATGACATCAAGTGAATCCATGTGGTTTATGAAAAAAACACAAATGCAATGAACTCTAGTAGATCCATGTGGTTTATAAAAAGAGCACACATTCCATGTAATCTAGTGGATCCATGTGGTTTAGGAATAAAACACACATGCAATGAACTCTAGTGGATCCATGTGGTTTATGAAAAGAACACACATGCAATGAACTCTGGTGGATCCATGTGGTTTATGAAAGAACATGCATTCAATGAACCCTAGTGGATCCATGTGGTTTATGAAAAGAACACACATGCCATGACATCTAGTGGATGAATGTGGTTTATGAAAAGAACACACATGCAATGAACTCAAGTGGATCCATGTGGTTTATGAAAAGAACACACATGCAATGGCATCTAGTGGATCCTTGTGGTTTATGAGAACAACACACATGCTAGAGTGGCATCACTACATATGTTCTTTTCGAAAACCACACTGTACAGACAGACATCCAAGTGGGTGTGGTGATGCAGCAACTTTCAATCCGGTGGTAGAATGCATGTTGTAGTTCAATCCCATCATGCTTCTAGGGTTCCTAGACATGGTTGGAGACCACATGCTGGAGTGCCATCATTGCATGTGTTCTTTTCCTAAAACCACAATGATGCACACTGATACACACACACACACATCCCATGGCATCTAGTGGATCCTTGTGGTTTAGGAATAGAACACACATGCAAGGAACTCTAGTGGATACATGTGGTTTGTGAAAAGAACACACATGCAATGGCATCTAGTGGATCCATGTGGTTTAGGAATAGAACACACATGCAATGACATCTACTGGATCCATGTGGTTTATGAAAAGAACACACATGCAATGACATCTACTGGATCCATGTGGTTTATGAAATTAACACACATGCAATGAACTCTAGTGGATCCATGTGGTTTATGAAAGAACAAACATGCAATGACATCTAGTGGATCCATGTGGTTTATGAAAAGAACACACATGCAATGACATCTAGTGGATCCATGTGGTTTATGAAAAGAACACACATGCAATGACATCTAGTGGATCCATGTGGTTTATGAAAAGAACACACATGCAATGAACTATAGTGGATCCATGTGGGTTATGAAAAGAACAAATATCCAATGGCATCTAGTGGATCCATGTGGTTTATGAAAAGAACTCACATACAATGGCATTTAGTGGATCTATGTGGTTTATGAAAAGAACAAACATGCAATGAACTCTAGTCGATCCATGTGGTTTATGAAAAGTACACACATACAATGACATCTAGTCGTTCCATGTGGCTTATGAAAAGAACACACATGCAATGAACTCTAGTGGATCCATGTGGTTTATGAAAAGAACTCACATGCAATGAACTCTAGTGGATCCATGTGGTTTATGAAACGAACACACATGCAATGAACTTGTAACATCCTAGGATTAGGACCTAGAAATAAGGAGGACACATGTCTGTGCATTGCATTCATACATAGGAAAATCCAGGGAATTTTCGTGCAAAACTAGAAGAGATGAGGAGGGATCGAGATCTCTCTTGTTCTCATGGAAACACCAGCGCAAGTGCTATACATTTCGACATGACCTCTACTGTAATTTCGTGTTTGGGAAAAAATTCAATTCATATTAGAAATTGAGATTTGAATTTCAAATTTGAATACCTTGGAATTTAGAATATTCCAATGTTAAGTAAAGAATACTTAAAGAAAAAAATAGTAACAAGAAATGAAATAGGAAATTCCAATTACATAAATAAAAGAATAGGCGATACAAAGAAAAGCAATCTTTATTAAATCATACCATATTAAAATGTCTTCACACTTTTGAATAAAAAGGAAATTACAAATAAATAATTGTGTTCCTCATACTACAGGAGTACATATAAGTAACAAGTCTTGTAAAAGAAAATTTGAAATTGCAAAAAGAGATTTACATTATTACAACATATATGGAACAATACAATTAACAAATGAAATAGAAAAGAATAACTTTATACAAATATTACAATGCTTTTACAAATGTTTCAATGAACAAGAAACATTACAACAAAGAGTAAAGGAAAGATTAGAACTAAAAAAATCTGGCTAATTCTATTTATCCTCCAATTTCTTTTCTTCAATTCTTCTTATTCTAGATTCCTGCATAATAATGAGATAAAAAAAACCATAGGTTAGTGTTAATTGAACTCTCATATTTGTCAATGAATTACATTGTCAAGTTCATCATAGAGTTTGTATAAAAAGGGACAATGTAGTATCCATTCTTATGAAAAGAAGTGCCTTAGGCTTAGGCATCACAGGCTTTGGGCACAAATTCCATTTTTCAAAGAAAGAGGAGTGGTCAGATAGAAAAATATTTCTCAAGCCGAGCTTATCCTCAAGGGGATAGCTTCAAGGCCAGCAAAATATCCTCCGAATGAGACAAGGCATGTGGGCTGCTGAAGCAAGCAAGCAGCTTACACAACACATGCATGTAGATGTGTTCTCAACACAGATAGCACAGGAAGTGCTCAAGGCAGAGCATAGCCGTAGCAGCAGACTACCATTCCATCTTCCCATACTCTAGGGCACAACTTTTATCTTATCATCATCCATAAACCACCAAGAACATCACTTGTTCTTATCAGTTTTCTCTCATAAACACAATGATCAAATCCACCACCCAACAGCTCTAGTTGCTTGGATAAGCCATCCAAGAACAAATCAAGTAGTAGAAGGAGGGAAGTAGGCATACATCAGCAACTTATTAAGAAATCAACAAAGATGGTCAAGATCAACAGCAGCTTGAAGGGAAGCAGGCTATTAAGAGGAGAGAAGTAATAGATACTCAAGTAAATCAAGAGCCATAGTAATATCTCAAGATCTACAACTGGCCATAAACCAATAGACGGTTAGAATCATCAGATATACCCACTAAATCATCATGTAGCATCTGTTTATCATTAACAGAGGTGTGGTGTGAAGGGGAAGATTACTCTCAGTTTTATGTATAATCATCATTGAGATTTGGGTATCAAAAATACTTGTTCTTATTTAGAATTTTGGCCTCAGACTTTGCATCACCAGTAAGGGATTAATCCACTTTAGTTATTAGGTAGGTGCTATTATCAATCAAAGCCAATAAATGAGATCAGCAAATCATGCTACCTGGAATTCTAGTCTGCACACTCCAATGGGAGGCATCACACTAGTAATTCCAAAAATAGCAAAAACCACCGTACATTATTGCCAACATGAATAGAGAAGTAAAGTACTTCTACTTTGTCTTCTAGCTAGCTTTAGAAGGCTTTCCAAGTTAACTTCCTAGATAATCTAGCTAGGAATCATTCTTAACAAGCTTCCCATAATCAAGCTGGGTAGCTAGTGTTACCTCGAGTCATTTTCCTAGCTAAACTAGCTAGATATCAATACATCAGGGTATCTAAAAATACAGGGAACATTCCTCTAGAGGATAGCACCTCTGTATAAACCAGATCCTTGCAATATCAAGAACCTCCATTCATGAAAGAGATAAATCATCTTCCTAAAATGTTTTAGGAATCATTTTTGCCTACTCAAAACATCACAAGGTTTTTACACTAAAAATAGAGTAGGTATTTGTAACCATAGATGCTGTACAGTTCTAGGATCAAGTCCTGAGTTAAGTAATTAGCCAACGGAATCTCTCATACTTTGGTTGTCAGGAGCTAGTAAGCTCAAAAGAAAGATAAACATAAAAAATAATAGTCTTTGCATCCATGTCCAGGAGAACTAGACATAAAGACAATGGCTAGTACTGACAATGAACAATTAGTAGGATCTTGCTCCTTAGCATATAGTAGCACAACAGTAAACACTAATAATGGTGGAGTGCAGACAACAATTCCTCTGACCAGGAAATCTATCAGCAACTCTATATTAATTTAGCACACCATTCTACATAAGTAATCACACAGGGTCATGCATGGGCAAAATAAACCATCTTTGATGATCACAGCAACATGGGTTGAACACTAGCATAGGGGGATGAACCCTAGTTTGTCACTACACGCACTAAAGAGAGAGAGATCATAGAGAGGGAAGAGAGGCACTTACCCCTAGTCCTTGCTAGAAAATGGAAGAGGAAGCAGAGGCTAGAGTCGAAGAAGCACACTGCAGCATGGGGAGCACCTAGAAGGGTGCTGCAACCCACGCCAAGCCTCGACAATGGTGGCAGTGGGAGGAAGGCAGCACTGTAGGCCCTAGAACAGTGATGGGGGCGCCGGAGCCTTGAAACCAATACGGATCCCAAACCCTAGCCACCAGGGTGGGTTCGGCACGACTAGCAAAAGATGTGAGAGTCGAATCGAATTGGACAAAGAGGCGTGGCATCATCATCCACATCGTGTAGCACCGCGGTGGCGGTCGAGGCGGCCTGGAGTGGCCAGAATTGAGCGCAACGACATCAGCGTCATCGGGCCGTCTGAGAGAGGAGAGCATCGTGAGATAGAAGAGAGTGGGAGAGAGAGTTGGCATAGTGATACCCAGGGAGGTTAACCCAACCCTTTTGGGCCAGGTCGGATCGGGTCATCCTAGTGGGCCAGGCCCAAGTTTAAAAGAAGACCCAAACAAAAATATCTAATTACAAATATACCCCTGGAATTAAATAAGCTCTAGAAAAATATAGAAAATTCCTAAAAATATATATAATATATCAAAAAGACCACAAAAATAATATCTACCTAAGAAAAATATAACCTTACTTGTTTAATTTAAATAAAATACAAATAAATATTAAGGACACTAAAACTCTAATTGAAAGTTAATAAACTAGGGAGAATTCCCAAAAATGAATAAAAATCATTTTTGCATACAAAAAATAAATCCTCTATTTTATAAAAATACTAGCTAGATTTTCTACAAATAAAACTTGAAACTTATATCTAAGAACATTTAGTCCTTTATGGATTTTTATAAAAATAAGAACACTTCTTAAAAATAACTAAAAACCATTTTGAGGAACTTGAAGAATTACATTTTTACTAGAAAAATACTAAATATATTATTCCAAAGGTGTTTAATATTTTAAAGTAATAAATCCTTATCTATTTTATAAAATACCTATTTTTGAAATTCTTTAAAAGAATTTCTTAAGTAAGAAACAATCACAATTCTATATGAAACCTTAAGCCCTTTATATCTAAATAGTAATTCCAACACCGTAACTTGGATCTATAATGAATCCTAAGTGTACATTATTACAACTCCTTTAGAGTCTTAAATCAATTATAACTAATAACCTCAAATTAATCTTTAGCATCCATCACTTATATTGGTGGTGAATGATCTCATACCTCAAGCCTTACCTAAGACGATTTTAAAGTTTAAAAGCAGTTCAACAAACCCTATAATGAGATCATTGTATCTCATAATAATCTTTAACTCTATAATCTCCTTAGCATCAATTGGATGGGCTTAGATTCATAAAGTTATACCTACTACCTATCTAGATTTGTCTTATATCTTATCAAAGAAGTTCTTAACCCCAACCACGATATAACAATACTACATTCTAATCCAAATTATCATTTATAGTTAACTTTGGTCTATGATTTAATCAACCAACAACACATTAACTTAAGATCATTGGAGCGATCGAAATAGCCATCAATTGCAACATAATAACACCACACATTACTTAACTAGATATAATAAGTAATTTCTTCAAAAGTTATTATTTTTGCCACTTCAAAAGGAACAATATGATATTTCTTTTAAGTCATAACAACTCACCTTTAATGTTGCGGAATTACTTGGGATTTTATGACATGCATCTCATTACTTATGCATAACAGCAAATTGCTTCTTTAAACATTGTCCTTACCGGGCAATGATGGTATTTTGTAGGACCCGAGGTCCAGGGTCAAGTCAAGGCATTCGACTATAATACTTTGCTATATCAAGTCAAGTTCACACTTTCTCATGTCCTTCGGTTATTTTCTATCAGTTATTTGCAAACTATTATTGTCATCACCTGCATTTCTAAAAGGTAAGAAAACACTATTTTTGATAATAATGAAAACTATTGGTTAGTGATCCAGGGTGATCAGTTAATCTATTAAGCCTGGCAATTGGAATACCATTATCCAGGAATATATCATCTAGGACTTAACAACCAATGTCACTAGTGATTCTAGCGCCGTATATCACACATTAACCATAAGAGCTATGATGGCTCTATGTAAGTTAGCTGGATCTTCTCCCTTTCGTATGCTGATGGACAACTTTTATCGGAGCTGCGATCCTACATCTAGGCATGTGCAAGGGTGGGAACCGTCCTTTCCCCGATATTAGATGTCGACTATTGCTCTCTTCAGAAGTGTAAACTGGCATATCCGTTGTCTTGAGCTAGAAAAAGGGTGAGTATATGGGGTCACGGAGAAGGGCAGTACTGTCTTGGACCATCTAACTAGGCCCCACACCAAACAAAGTGTGGACGGGAAGGATCACCCGATTATGCAACAAGGATTTGATCTCTTATGGGTAAAGTAGGGAACCTCTACAGAGGGTAAGAACTATGACATGTTACTCCCTGTTCCAGGAAGGAGCTACAAACGCTGCAGGAAAGGAACTCCATGAAAGTTCTAGTCAACCTGTGAAGACTGACGGACATAGCTTTTAAGAATAAAAGCAACCTTTGAAGAAATGTTTATGAAAACCTACATAACCTACGACCTTTTGGTTTATGGTTGTAGTTAGTGCATCAAGCACTCCTTTTTAGTGAACTTGCTGAGTATGCTCATACTCAACCGTATCTTCTTAACCATTTCTAGATTTGGGAGCACCCAATGGTGAACTTAGGAGGTGAACTACTTGAAGAACTGAAGACCTCCAACAGAGATCAACGGAGTCAACGTCTACATCTAAAGGCATAGAACTCAAGCTGAAGCGTAGCATATAAATAAACTTAGAAACTAGAACCTACTTCTATAGAGCATTGCTATAATAGCAATTGCAAGCCATAGTTATATAGTAGTGGTATTTCTACAATCCACTTCGAGTTGCTATTCCTGGTTCTCTTTTGTAATTATAGTCCTTGTTATATCGAGGAAGTTCTTTGGATCTTCTTTAATGTGTATTCGTAATATAAAATCATGTTGTGGACCCGCGATATTTCTGTTGTGCCATTCTGAGGGATGTAATGCTGGTGAACGGTGTTCATTGGTGCTATGTCAACGACTGTAGTGTACTACATCATGAAGTGGTATGTTGGGTCACCGCAGCTGGTATCAGAGCAATCGCTTTGACCTTAGGTTGGAAACCTATTAAATGGGTAGAACCTATAGGAAGGGTGTTAACAACAATAAAGAGTTCTCTAGAAATATGACGAGTATTCAGCTGAGAATCACATTGCCATGTTTCTAGTGCGATAATTATTTATTATGATACAATTAGGATAATAATAGTGAGTAATCACTCGGTAGAATTTGTTATAATATCTTATCTACAGTAAGGAATTGCATTTTTTGGTATCCAAACCAGAATATTCCAGTGCTAAGTAGGATTTTAGATGACTATGTAGGAGAATGCCATTAGCAGAGGTGAGATATATGGAAGTGATGTATTAAATTGCCGTAGTAGAAGTAATAATCATGATAGGGAGTAGAAATTCAAGGAGTTAGGAGGTAGTATTCATACTACTATATCCTATAATTCTCTAAGTTCAGAGCTTGAGTTGGATCATACTCCTCTTGTGCAGATTGAACTCACTTTATCTATCGAATATATGAATCGTTACATGTCCTTACTCAATGTAGTTTATAACACTTAGATAGTTCTAGTCCAAGAATTAGATATTGTCCTTGAGGATTTCTCTGATCCTGTAAAGGCATTCGACCCAAGAATGAAGTTGATAGTGAAGACAGGCACCCTAAAACAGTCTTTGTCGAAGCGTTGTACAAAGAAACTGAGCTTGATGGTCCTTAGCTAGAAACCTATGCCTACTACTAGTATGAACCTCAATCACCTAAAGATCTAGGAGTCACATATTTAGTTGACCATGAAGCTAGGGGAATGCCAAGTTTGACACTCCAGAAGAGGGTGGTTACACCACTAAATACGACCGCGTAAAGACTGAGATGGAAGATATGTTCTACTTTAGAAGGGGTTGAAACTTGGCAGAATACTTCTATAGCGAATTACACATGTTCTAGTCATTTTTGAATGGCTAATCTCAATCTATGTACTTATGATTCATAGTACGCACCCTATGGACGTTCTTATGTTCCAGAAGTCAGTCGTCGGACTTCACGTCATCATAGACGGAATTCCAAGAAGTACTAAGAAGAAGATGAAGAGTAAGAAGAAGTAGTAACCGTTGTTAGTGGGAGCTATGAAAAGGGGTGTATAGCCGGAAGTGAGTATTGTAATACTTAGTGGATAACTATAGTAAGTGAGAGTGTGTTCACATGCACCAGTAAGAGCTCATAGTATACTAGTATCGTAATAGCAAACGATAAGATAGAGTTGTCAAAATAGTTTGTTTGTACGATTTTATAATTACCATGTGTAATACATGGTATATATTTGGTTGTTATTTGGATTTGGTTCTTGATTTATTGTGTGACTAGGTCCCTGCATGAAGTTTGAACTTGATGGGCATATGCATGGTGTTACATTAAGTTCGTACTTGATGTACAGGTCTAGAGGGGAAAATGGGTTCGCGTGAGGGAGAGACGAGTTATCATCATGATGAAGGATAGATGAAGACTCATACCATGGTGGAGACATCACAAATAGAGGCTATCAACGCAAATCCAAGGGAAAGACCAATTCCAATGCCACAATCGACTAAAAATGAAGGATTTCTCTAGTACATGAAGGGCATGGAGGAAGGTAGGAGGATTGAAATGATGAGGCAGGATCAGTTCTATCATGATATACTGAAGAGCGTGTAGAAGAAACCATTTGAGGAATCTCATTCAAGGCTTAAATTCGTGGACTTTTTACAAACCAAACCTTGGAGTTTTTCCATGATAGAAGAACCTATGGAGGCGGAGAATTGGTTAATGGACACATCTCGTAAGCTCAAGAGCGCGGGATGTAGGGATGAGGAGAAAGTGAGATATGCAACCTATCTATTCACTAGAATAGCAGCCACGTCGTGGGAACAGTCAAAGTTTGTAGCTCCAGGAGGAGGTATTAGTACCTGGGCAGAGTTCAAGAAGAAATTCCGTGAAGAAGTTGTTCATAAAAATAGTGGGCAAATGAAGGATAATGATGCTTTAGAGAACAAGAATCTTCCAGTTCGAAAGCATGTACGGGAATTCAATTGTTTATCCTGGTACATTATTGAGGAAGTAAATAAGGAGGCAGAACGTCAAAAGAAGTTCATGAAAGGACTACATGCAGTCATGAGGATGCAACTTAGGATTGTTCATGCCAAAGATTTCCAGGAGTTACTGGATAGTGCATCTATTCCGGTGGTACATGAGAAGGTTATGCGAGCTAATGGAAACAAGAAGGAGGTCCAAATGGAGTATAATACAATCGGGGCAATACGCCAAAAGCACCAATGTGAGAACTGTGGGATCAAAGGACATTATATCAGTGAATGTCATAGAGATCCAATTTCATGCCACAAGTGTGGGGAACCGGGACATTAGACCCCTTTGTCCCAATCGACCACCGGGTTGTGAACCCACAACACAGGGCAGAAAGAAAAGAAGAACTTGTGGTAAATACCCATATATATTCTATGAATGTGGACAGTCAGGACATATCAGGATCAATTGCCCGATAATGGTATCCCAAGAAGAAAGTGACACGGCAATTGGAGTATTACAACTATGTGGGGGTAGTAATGGAGCAACATCCTCGGGGAAGAGGAAGTATGAGGCTATGACTCAAATCAATCCCGATGTCCAAAACAACCTAGAAAGTGGTAAGTCACCATAGTGTCTTTAGTATGAATTATTTTATGCATACATCTTGTGGGATGAAGAGTTCACACGGGTATCCACAACTGTCTGGGTATACCATAGATTCTTTTGTGAGACCTTCTAGAGGTAAAGTGTAAGCTAGATAGAGACCAATATCCTTACTATTGAGCTAATGGGTATTATACATGCAGATTAGAGACCATTAGGAAACCCCAATGGGAAGGGTAAACAATAAACACTGAAGTGTTGTTACCTGACTTTCTGATTAAAGGTTGAAGAAGAATTACTAAACTAGGATAAGATTAAACCTTATTCACATAAGGTTATAAGTAGTCACCATTATAAAGTACACCCAAGAGTATGTATGGATGGAAGATTGATGAAGGTAAAGTAGGTTCACTTATTAGCCTAGTTCTAAAAGGGAAACAACTCCTAAGTTGTCTCTAAGAAGGTAGTGAGTATGACCTTGAAGAAATTGAGGTTTATACCTCAGTACAGAAAGAAGAAGACCTTCAGCTTAGCAATCAAAGGAAGTTCGAGGAGTAATAAAGACGGAGTTAAGAGGCCTATTGAATATTAATAATATTAAACGCTCAGAATAGATTGTGTAGTTTAACCTCAAAAATCCAAACAGAAGGTAAACCAGAATCAAAATACTCTGAAGTTTGGGTAAAGTATACCAATTTAGACCAATAATGAGGAATAGGGAAGTAGGAATGGTTGGACTAAATGAGCCCAAAACATTCTTATAGCAATCCACAAGAACTAAGTATACCGAAGTATAAACCAAAATTTTATCCTAGTATAGACTTTCTAGAACTCAAACACCCCTTAAATAGATGTTCTAACCCAAAGATACTCGAAAGAACCTGATCAAGGCAGAAGTGCTAGATTCAAGAGTAGTCCCTCTATCAAATGGGATTAGTAGTTGGCTCATTTCAAATTTGAAGAGGATTCCAGGAAAAGCTTAAAGGAAGATACCATAATTATCTTCATAATGTATTTAAAAGACTACACAGGGTCTAAAAAAGTCAGTTCTACCTCCCGAAATATAAGAGAGTACAAACTTCGGGGACAAAGTTTGGTTTAAAGGGGGTAGACTGTAACATCCCAAGATTAGCACCTAGAAACAGAGAGGACACGGGTGTGTGCATTGCAGTCATGCATAAGAAAATCCGGGGAATTTTCGCGTAGAACTAAAAGAGTTGAGGAGGGATCGAGATCTCTCTTGTTCTGATGGAAACGTCAGCGCAAGTGCTATAGATTTCGACATGACCTCTACTGTAATTTCGTGTTTGGGAAACAATTCAATTCATATTAGAAATTGAGAGTTCAATTTCAAATTTGAATACCTTGGAATTTAGAATATTCCAATGTTAAGTAAAGAATACTTAAAAATAAAATAGTAACAAGAAATGAAATAGGAAATTGTAATTACATAAATAAAAGAATAGGGGATACAAAGAAAAGGAATCTGTATTAAATCATACCATATTTAAATGTCTTCACACTTTTGAATAAAAAGGACATTACAAATAAATAATGGTATTCCTCATACTACAGGAGACAAACAAGTAACAAGTCTTGTAAAAGAAACACTGAAATTGCAAAAGAGATTTAGTTTATTACAACACATATGGAACAACACAATTAACTAATGTAATATAAAATAATAACTTTATACAAATATTACAATGCTTTTACAAATGTTTCAATGAAGGAGAAATATTACAACAAAGATTAAAGGAAAGATTAGAACTAAAAAAATCTGGCTAATTCTATTTATCCTCCTATTTCTTTTCTTAAATTCTTCTTATTCTGGATTCCTGCATAATATTGAGATAAAAATCAAATAAAAGAATGGTTTAGTGTTAATTGAACTCTCTGATTTGACAATGAATTGCATCAAGTTCATCATAGAGTTTGTATAAAAAGGGCCAATGTAGTATCCATTCTTATGAAAAGAAGTGCCTCAAGCTTATGCATCACAGGCTTTGGGCACAAATTCCATTTTTCAAAGAAAGAGGAGTGGTCACATAGCAAAATATCTCTCAAGCCGAGCTTATCCTGAAGGGGATAGCTTCAAGGCCTGCAAAATATCCTCCGAATGAAACAAGGCATGTGGGTTGCTGAAGCAAGCAAGCAGCTTACATAACACATGCATGTAGATGTGTTGTCAACACCACAGCTAGCATAGGAAGTGCACAAGGTAGAGCATAGCATAGCTATAGCAGCAGACTACCATTCCCATACTCCAGAGCACCACTTTCATCTTATCATCATCCATAAACCACCAAGAACATCACTTGTTCTTATCAGTTTTCTCTCAAAAACACACTGATCAAATCCACCACCCAACAACTCTAGTTTCTTAGATAAGCCATCCAAGAGCAGATCAAGTAGTAGAAGGAGGGAAGTAGGCATACATCAGAAACTTATTATAAATCAACTGAAGGAGATATGCCCTAGAGGCAAATAAGAAATAGGTTTTTATTATCATATCTCAATTAGTTTATAATAGTTTCATATTGTGATATAACTGTGCCATGTAGAAACATTGGTATAGGTGTGGTATGAAACAACCAAGTCCCTAGTATCCTCTATTCATACTAGTTCATGGGCATTTATGCCAACTGACAACAAGATCATATCATTGGAGAATGATGTGGTTGGACATTCCTCGAAGGATTGCAACATGACCAAGTCATCTAGTTCATTGTTGCAACAGCTATACCTAGACTCCTTCTCCTTAGACCGTGAGCTCATATTAATCATTGTTTCCCTAGGCTGCTTAGACTTCATCAACCGTCATCTGGTAATACGGTGGCCATGAAGGTGTATGTTGGGTATTCCGAAGGAACAATAGATGACATGTGATTGCAAGACTGGGATTTGTTCACCCACATGACGGGTAAAGATACAAACGGCCGACTTGGTGAGATTACATCTATGAATGTTGCAACATGTGACTAGGTCACGGGGATGTAATATCATGGTAACAAGAAAACATAACTTGTTGTGAACGAGATTGAACAAAGGTATGGGATACCATTGATCGGATCTCGGACAAGTTGTATCGAGAAACAAAAGGAAGAGGATGCTACATATAGACGGTTCAAACGACATTGTCATCAGGAATGCATAGGGGTCACATGGATATCCCTGGTCCCTCTGTTGATCATTGATATAGATCATGTCTAGAGCATTCCTGAGCCGTGAGAGGATACACTTAAGGGTACGATGAGAGCGATCATTCGTAAGACGGAATCATAGTAGAGAAAAAGAGAAAGCCGGAATCGTTCCGCGAAGAGATCCGAAGTTGTTCGGAGAAAGAATAAAGGAAAAGCCCCGAAAAGTGTTTTTGGATAAATGGGAATTTACATATATATTTATTATATGTTAATTCTAAATCAATATATTATAAATAATATTTGGATTAAGATTTATAAAGGAAACTTTTATATTAGGCCAAATCCCGGAGGGAAATAGCCTAGAATAAAAGGTGCAGAAAAATAAAAGGAAAAAGAAAAAACAACAGCCCACGTAGGCGGCAGATAATTGCCGCCGCACGGGGCGGCAAGCTGCTAGGCTGCACGCTGGGCGAGAGGCAAGTAATACGCGCCGCACAGGGCGATGCAGTGCTGGGATTCGCGCGGGCCGCGGTCGCGCGGACGGCCCACCCCGGGCCGCCTCTTCCCTCCCCTCGCCGAGCCAGGCCGCCGGGGCATCCAGCCCACCCGGGCTGGCTAGTGGCTGCTGGGCCACGGGTGAGCGCCGGCCCACCCGGGCGCTGGCAGCAGCAGCCGCTGCAGCTGGGCCATAGGGGGCAGGTTGGCCCACCCGGTTGGCTGAGCCCAGGCTGTGTTTCCCTTTTCTTTTATTAGGTATTTACCTGTTTTGACTATTGGGCTGAGCAGATTTGGCCCAATCGGCCAGGACGAAAATACCTGATATTTCATGTTTAGTATTAGTCCCACATGGCTAACTAAATGGGGAGGGCACACCCCCTCCGCCTATATAAAGGGGTGCCCATGGGTGGGATTAAAGACACCAAATACACAACTTGAGAAGTCCTTTTGTTGGCTTTCTCCTCCTCCCTCTCTCTATACCTTGTGACCATGGCCCCAAGTATGGGCTGTGTGATCGAGGCACACCTACAGTACGCCATTGCACTGCTGGGATTCCTTGCCGGATATCAACTTCCGCACTCCCGGCGGGATCGGGGAGCCGGAGGTCTCATCGTACACCAGATGTGTACGAAGACACGAGGCGGAACACTTGGGGCGCTTGAATGTCGTGAGCCGGAGCTGTTGCACGATGAAGATGATGAAGATCAAGAAGGAGCAAGGGGTTACCTGTGAGGAGCTTCGCGACCTTGAGGTCTGCTTCGAGTACGACTACATCAACCATGTTCCCCGCGGAACGTTAACCGCGTACGGTCTACAAGGGTATGTATTTTATATGCTCCGGCCGTTACCGCATTACTACATAGATAGATCCTAGGCAAGTTTTTGGGGTTTCAACGTAGGAATTTTTTTGTTTTCCGCACCGATCCCCTATAGTGGTATCAGAGCCAATCTATGCGTAGGAGTGATGTACGGCCAGTACACACAAGTATTGTGCGGGCATTGATCCCTTAGTTGTTACCCTCTAACGTGTACTTGTTTATATCGTGGTATTGTTTGATGAAGCGGCCCGGACCGACCTTACGCGTATTCGTACGCGAGACTAGTTCCACGCTCAACATACGGCTTGTACCGTATAAGTGGCTAGCGAGTGTCTGTCTCTCATTCAATAGTTTATATAGCATTTACAACGGAGGGTCCCGAAAGGGATGTAGTAGAGACAACTGTCGGATCCATGTTGTGGTTGGAAAGTTCGTAGTTTAGAAACGGTTCTAGTGCGAAAGCCCTAACAACCACGTGAAACTTGCAATAGATAAAGTAGAGGCGTCTAACTTTATTTTTCAGGGGGCATGTGATTATGATATGGCATTGGTCGTTACGAAGGTAAAGTAGTTTACTTTTCTGTTACTAAGTAGTATAGTAATAGTCATCGTTCCGATGGATGACTTGGTGGAGGCGTCGTGGACTTGGCGTCAAACCAAGGGCATGATGGAGATCATGCCGGAGCACTCGATGGAAATCAAGCGCTAGAAAGACCATATCATATCACATTATACATATGATGTTGATACCAGTTTTTACATCTTATTATGTGCTAGTATTTAGATACTCAACGGTAGCAAATAAAATAATCCCTATTTGATTCCAATGTTCCGTGTTCCCCTTGTGTGTGCACCACCAAGAAAGTTCTTCGGTATGAGGCGATCCAGGGTTTCAGGCCTGGGTGTCAAACATATCTATGTTCGCATACTGTGGGTGTAAGCCATGTTGCATAGCGAATACACACAAGTTAGATTTGGCGAGCCTAGCACGCTAGAGAAGCGTGGCCTCGGAACACAAGAGATCTAAAGATCGAGCATGAGTCACATGGATGATGTGATTGGCATTATTGAATGTCTACCTTTGATAATGCACTGATGGCCGTGACGATCGGGGGAGGTGCCGAGGATAGGGATCATGCGATCACTAAAATCGTCTAGGGGATGACCGTTTTAGTGGAGACCAATTATAAATTGATCTCTTATTATAAACTTAGTCTAGATGTCTGTTTGCAAATATCTTAGTAGATCTTAGCCTATCCCTTTGAGGTCATTTGCGACCATGGGAATATATTGCGTGATTTGGTACTTGACAAAAGGGTCTAACTTCACAGATAAATACCCACGCCTGAGGGACATCCTCGTCAATGGTGATCTTCTCTTCTTGACACAATAATCATTAGGAGATAATTCGATGACTCCGAAATGTTTGCAGAAACACTTAACGATCTTGCATTAGAGTTGAGAACTCTTAGAAGGGCTTGATTGCAAATGGAGTCATAGATGGAAAAGGTATATGTAAGATATACAAATTATAAATGTGGTTCTTGCAGAACTCATTACAGTTTGCAAAGTATTTGATACTTGTCCCGTTTTGAGAAAACAGGAGGATCTGCTTGAGAATTGTTGGATTTGAGGCAATGTGACTTGATGACGCCAAGGAAAACAGTTGATAAACGCCATCACCTCTTCCCTCAAAGTTTGTCATTTGGATTAGTGGACTTGAATATAAATTTGTAATCCTTTTATGTGTGTCTTGCTTTTGGCGAGACGATTATTCATATGAACAAGTTACAAACCAGTTTGTACTATTCTTATGAACAATACCTTATGGTCACATTATGATTATAAATAAGTTATTCTCATCACTATGTTAATGATAATAGTTTAAACATTTATAAAGGATTAGAATGCTAAAAGATATCCAAAGCTTAATAATGAAAAGACACTACAGTTTAAGTCATTTTTGTTATTTGAGGTTCTTTATGAAAGATCGGGGTCCTGGATGCTTAATCTAGAGACTTTGCAAAACCATGCCTCTTGGGCAGAATGACTAAAACTCCACATTCTGGTAAAACGGTGATTATGCGAAGAAATGTTGAATCTTATAAATAGTGATGTATCATATTTTCAACATGTAGTGGAAATCATTTATTGTGGACTTAAGTTAATAAGTGTATTTACTTAATGAAACATAAGTTTGAAATGATTTGAATTGTTCAAATGAGTTCATAACTAAATGGGATATTGAATTAACTGAATTAACAAGTCTCTTCGATTTGATCGACATGACCAAAGTATTCAAGTTAAGTTTAGCATAAAAGGAACTTGTGAAAGATGTTTCCCAAATTATGATAATTGGACGAATTCAAATTATGTTGAAATGTCTAAACATCATAATCATTATGTATTAGATACATATGGCATGATATTATCTCTTATAGGGTTTATAGTTGTCGTTTAGAGTTAGAGATCAAAATAAGCAAACACTCATTTGAAATACAAAGGAACATCTAAGAGATTCGTGGAAACAACACCATAAGTGTTATGGCACGTTCGAGTTTCTGGAGATTTTGACAAGTCAAAGTCGTGGCGAATAAACAAGTGTTTGTAGAACATTCTTAGGAAGCTATGAATGCATCTTCCACAAAAGGGGCAAACCTGTTGTTTTCCATAGTTGACGTGTCTTGATGAAGATACAAATGGAAGAAAGTAAAAGATCGAAACAAGGTATTTGACCTTATCTCTGAATTGTTGAGTGGCGCAGCGGAATTTGTTTCGTGGAACCAAACTCTACAAATAGAGGAGAAACCAATGATAATGATCATAAAGTTTCAAGAAAATATTTTTACTAAAGAAAATAGGATTCAACTATACATTCTACAAGTTTGTGGAATTATATTGTTGATTCACTTGTCTTGTTTTGAACAAGACATACCTATGAAATACAAAGAAGCATGATGGACCTAAGTACGAGAAATTAATAGAGTTATTGAAATCTCGTTAGTGGAATTCTCGATTTGATGATGATCGAGGAATTTTGGAATGTCCAAGATTATCGAGAGGACCTAGATTTGAGTGGGAGAAAATCAGCTTGGCAAATTCATAATATGTAACTGACATATTTTGAGTGGGAGCTAAGTGAAATCCCTGGATCTCAAACATGAATGTCATATTTGAGTGGGAGCGTAAAATCATTCTAGGATATGTGGACGACATATGTGAATGATGTGATTGGTGTTAATAATATTTAAGTTAGGATGAAGTTGAAGTTATTAAACAATAAGATCTATCAAGATAGATTGGTGAGTTTAATAAACACTGAATGTCGAATGCTTCCTGGACTTGATTCTGAAAGATGTTCAGAATGTCCTAAGCAAGATTCTGAAGAAGTTCAGAATAGAACAAGGTAAGAAAGAAGTTAGTATTGAGTTAGTATTGCAACTATATGAAGCATTGAGTTAGTATTGCAACTATGGTTGAAATAAAGAGATGTGTTGCATCTCCTATGCCTCAGTCATAGGTTCTTCCACATAACCATGTTGTATACTCGACATAATGTGACCCAAGTTTCTGGTTGGGAGGACTAGCTCTTAACTGTAAGAACATGTCTTTAAGTGATTCCTGAGTTGATCACTAGACCAGAGTTAAGTTTGTACTTAAATGGCAAGAAGCAATGTAAGTGGCATAGTTGCATTTCATGCACTAGGATCTACATAGATATAGAAGTATAAAAGCTACATCTAATGTGCTGTATAATGTTATGGAGGGGCTAGTTCGAAAGCCCTCGAGGTTGATCTAACGTCACTGTAAGCTCCTGGAATCCGACCTCGTTCTGCTGCCATGACTATAGTATATACACAAAGTGTGTTTCAAAGTTTAGATGACAACGTGAAAACACCGTCATCAAAAACACTAGAAACAAAAGCCTCGCTTTGTTGCCAAACAAATACTTCAACCCATTATAAGATAATGGAGTGAATGTCAGATTAGGAAGACATTAACGATTTGCAAAAGACATAATGATCTGGTAAAACAGAACATGGACATGACGTTTCCCATGAGCATGCATGATCTATAAATGCATATGGTATATGGTTTATATGAGTAAAATGCAAGCTAGTTTATTTGTACTCTAGTGCAAGTGGGAGACCGAAGGAGATATGCCCTAGAGGCAAATAAGAAATAGGTTTTTATTATCATATCTCAATTAGTTTACAATAGTTTCATATTGTGCTATAACTGTTCCAAGTAGAAACATTGTTACAGGTGTGGTATGAAACAACCAAGTCCCTAGTAGCCTCTATTCATACTAGTTCGTTGGTCACGAAGATAATCTGGGTTTCAAGATCATGGGAATTTATGCCAACTGACAACGAGATCATATCATTGGAGAATGATGTGGTTGGACATTCCTCAAAGGATTGCAACACGATCAAGTCATCTAGTTCATTGTTGCAACAACTATACCTAGACTCCTTCTACTTAGACCATGAGCTCATATTACTCACTATTTCCCTAGGCTCCTTAGACTGCATCAACCGTCATCTAGTAATACGGTGGCCATAAAGGTGTATGTTGGGTATTTTGAAGGAACAGTAGATGACATGTGATTGCAAGACCGGGATTTGTTCACCCACATGACGGGTAAAGATACATATGGCCGACTTGGTGAGATTACATCTATAAATGTTGAAACATGTGACTAGTTCACGGGGATGTAATATCACGATAACAAGAAAACATAACTTGTTGTGAACGAGATTGAACAAAGGTATGGGATACCATTGATCGGGTCTCGGACAAGTTGTATCAAGAAACAAAAGGAAGAGGATGCTACATATAGACGGTTCAAACGACATTGTCATCAGGAATGCATAGGGGTCACATGGATACCCCTGGTCCCTCTATTGATCATTGATATAGATCATGTCTAGAGCATTCCCGAGCCATGAGAGGATACACTTAAGGGTACGATGAGAGCGATCATTCGTAAGACGGAATCATAGTAGAGATAGAGAGAAAGCCGGAATCGTTCCGCGAAGAGATCCGAAGTTGTTCGGAGAAAGAATAAAGGAAAAGCCCCGAAAAGTGTTTTCGGATAAATGGGAATTTAAATATATATTTATTATATGTTAATTGTAAATTAATATATTATAAATAATATTTGGATTAAGATTTATAAAGGCAACCTTTATATTAGGCCAAATCCCGGAGGGAAATAGCCTAGAATAAAAGCTGCAGAAAAAGAAAAGGAAAAAGAAAAAATAGCAGCCCACGTGGGCGGCAGATAGTTGCCGCCGCACGGGGCGCCAAGCAGCTAGGCTGCACGCTAGGCGAGCGGCAAGTAATATGCGCCGCACAGGGCGATGCAGTGCTGGGATTCGCGTGGGCCGTGGTCGCGCGGACGGCCCACCCCGGGCCGCCTCTTCCCTCCCCTCTCCGAGCAGGGCCGCCGGGGCGTCCAGCCCACCCGGGCTGGCTGGTGGCTACTGGGCCGCGGGTGAGCGCCGGCCCACCCGGGCGCTGGCAACAGCAGCCGCTGTAGCTGGGCCGCGGGTGAGCGCCGGCCCACCCGGGCGCTCGCAGCAGCAGCCGCTGTAGCTGGGCCGCGGGGGGCAGGTCGGCCCACCCAGCTGGCTGAGCCTAGGCTACTTTTATTAGGTATTTACCTATTTTGACTATTGGGCTGAGCAGATTCGGCCCAATCGGCCAGGAAAAAAATACCGTATATTTCCTGTTTAGTATTAGTCCCACATGGCTAACCCAATGGGGAGGGCACACCCCCTTCGCCTATATAAAGGGGTGCCCATGGGTGGGATTAAAGACACCAAATACACAACTTGAGAAGTCCTTTGGTTGACTTTCTCCTCCTCCCTCTCTCTATACCTTGTGACCATGGCCCCAAGTCTGGGCTGTGTCATCGAGGCACACCTGCAGTATGCCGTTGCGCTGTAGGGATTCCTAGACGGATATCAACTTCCGCACTCCTGGCGGGATCAGGGAGCCGGAGGTCTCATCGTGCACCAGATGTGTACGAAGACATGAGGCGCAACACTTGGGGCGCTTGAATGTCGTGAGCCGGAGCTGTTGCACGATGAAGATGATGAAGATCAAGAAGGAGTAAGGGGTGACCTGCGAGGAGCTTCGCGACCTTGAGGTTGGCTTCGAGTACGAGTACATCAACTACGTTCCCCGCAGAACGTTAACTACGTACGGTCTACAAGCGTATGTATTCTATACGCTCCGGCCGTTACCGCATTAGAACATTGATAGATCCTAGGCAAGTTTCTGGGGTTTCAACGTAGGAATTTTTTTGTTTTCTGCACCGATCCCCTACATCAACAAAGATGGTCAAGATCAACAGCAGCTTGAAGGGAAGCAGGCTATTAGCAGGAGAGAAGTAATAGATACTTAAGTAAATCAAGAGCCATAGTAATATATCAAAATCTACAACTGGCCATAAACCAACAGCAGGTAATAATCATCAGATATACCCACTAAATAATCATATAGCATATGTTTATCAATAACAGGGGTGTGGTGTGAAGGGGAAGATTGCTCTCAGTTTTACATAGTGGTGGTATCTAAAATCATCATTGAGATTGGGATATCAAAAATACATGTTCCTATTTAGAATTTTGGCCTTAGCATTTGCATCACTGGCAAGGGATTAATCCACTTTAATCATTAGGTAGGTTCTCTTATCAATCAAAGCCAATAAATGAGATCAACAAATCATGCTACCTGGAATTCTGGTGTGCACACTCCAAAGGGAGGCGTCACACTAGTAATTCCAAAATTAGCAGAAACCACCCTAGATTATTGCCAACATGAATAGAGACGTAAAGTACTTCTACTTTGTCTTCCATCTAGCTTTATCAAGTTTTCCAAGTTAACTTCCTAGATAATCTAGCTAGGAATCATTCTTAACAAGCTTCCCATAATCAAGCTGGGTAGCTCATGTTACCTCGAATCATTTTCCTAGCTAAACTAGCTAGATATCAATACATCAGGGTATCTAAAAATACATGGCACATTCCTCTAGAGGATAGAACCTCTGTATAAAGTAGATCCTTGCAATATCAAGAACCTCTATGCATGAAACAGATAAATCATCTTCCTAAAATGTTTTTGGAATCATTTTTTCCTACCCAAATCATCACAAGGTTTTTACACATAAAATAGAGTAGGTATTTTTAACCATAGATCATGTACAGTTCTAGGATCAAGTCTCGAGTTAAGTAATTAGGTAATAGAAACTCTCATACTCAGGTTGTCAGGAGCCAGTAAGCTCAACAGAAAGATACCCATAAAAAATAATAGTCTTTGCATCCACATGCAAGCCAACTAGAGATAAAGAGAATGGCTAGTACTGACAATGAACAATTACTAGGATCTTACTCCTTAGCGTATAGTAGCACAACAGTAAACATTAACAATGGTTCAGTGCAAACAACAATTCCTCTGACCGGGAATTCTATCAACTTAATTTAGCACACCATTCTACTTAGGGAATCACACAGGATCTTGCATGGGCAAAATAAACCATCTTTGATGATCATAACAACATGGGTTGAATCCTAGGACAGGGGATGAACCCTAGTTCGTCGCTGCAATCACTAAAGAGAGAGAGATCACAGAGAGGGAAGAGAGGCACTTACCCGTGGTCCTCGCTAGAAATGGAAGAGGAAGCAGAGGCCAGAGTCAAAGAAGCACACGGTGGCACGGGGAGCACCCAGAAGGGCGCTACAACCCGTGCCAAGCCGCAACAGTGGCGGCAGTGGGAGGAAGGCAGCACCATAGGCCCTAGAGCAGTGACGGGGGCGCCGGAGCGTTGAAACCACGGGGGAGCCCAAAGCCTAGCCACCAGGGTGTGTTCGGCATGACCAACAGAAGACGCGAGAGTAGAATCGAATTGGATAGAGAGGCGCGATGTCGTCGTCCACATCGTGTAGCATCGCGGTGGTGGTCGAGGCGGCCTGGAGCGGCCGGAATCGAGCGCAATGACGGTAGTGGCATCGGGCCATCTCAGAGAGGAGAGCATTGCGAGAGAAGAGAGTGGGTGTACTGGGCCGGGTAAGGCCAACCTCGTACAACCCAGGGGGGTTAACCCAACCCTTTTGGGTCGGGTCAGATCGGGTCATCCTAGTGGGTCGGGCCCAAGTTTAAAAGAAGACCCCAATAAAAACATCTAATTACAAATATACCCCTAGAATTAACTAAGCTCTAGAAAAATATAGAAAATTCCTAAAAATATAGATAATATATCAAAAAGACCACAAAACAATATCTACCTAAGCAAAATATAACCTTACTTATTTAATTTAAATAAAATACAAATAAATATTAAGGACACTAAAACTCTAATTAAAAGTTAATAAAATAAGGAGAATTCCTAAAAATGAATAAAAATCATTTTTGCATACAAAACTAAATCCACTATTTTATAAAAATACTAGCTAGATTTTTTACAAATAAAACTTGAAACTTATATCTAAGAACATTTAGTCCTTTATGGATTTTTATAAAAATAAGAAAACTTCTTAAAATAAATAAAAACCATTTTTAAGAACTTGAAGAATTACATTTTACTAGAAAAATACTAAGTATATTATTCCAAAGGTGTTTAAGAATTTAAAGTAACAAATCCTTATCTAATTTATAAAATACCTATTTGTGTAAATTCTTTAAAATAATTTCTTAAGTAAGAAATGATCACAATTCTATATGAAACCTTGAGCCCTTTATATCTAAATAGTAATTCCAACACCATAAGTTGGATCTATAATGAAACCTAAGTGTACATTATTACTACTCCTTTAGGATCTTAAATCAATTATAACTAATAACCTCAAATTAATCTTTAGGATCCTTCGTTATATTGGTGGTGAATGATCTCATACCTCAAGCCTTACCTAAGATGGTTTTAAAGTTTAAAAGGAGTTAAACAAACCCTCTAATGAGATCATTGTATCTCATAATTATATTTAACTATATAATATACTTGGCATCAATTTGCTGGGCTTAGATTCATAAAGTTATACCTAATACCTATATATATTTGTCTTCTATCTTATCGAAGAAGTTCTTAACCCTGACCACAATATAACAATATTACATTCTAATCCAAATTATCTTTTATAGTTATCTTTGGTATGTGATTTAATCAACCAATAGCACATTAACTTAAGATAATTGAAGCTATCCAAATAGCCATCAATTGTAACCTAACAACAGCACACATTACTTAACTAGATATAATAAGTAATTTCTTCAAAAGTTATTCTTTTTGCCAGTTCAAAAGAAACACTATGATATTTATTTTAAGTCATAACAACTCACTTGTAATGTTAGGGAATTACTTGGTATTTTACAACATGCATCTCATTACTTATGCATAACAACATATTGCTTCTTTAAACATTGTCCTTACCTGGCAATGATGGTATTTTGTAGGACCCGAGGTCCGGGGTCAGGTCGAGGCATTCGACTATAATACTTCGCTATATCAGGGCAAGTTCACACTTGCTCATGTCCTTTGGTTATTTTCTATCAGCTATTTGCAAACTGTTGTTGTCATCACCTGTATTTCAAAAAGGTCAGAAAACACTATTTTTGATAATAATAAAACCTATTGGTTACTGATCCCGGGTGATCAGTTATTCTATTAAGCCTGGCAATTGGAATACCATTGTCCAGGAATATATCAGCTAGGACTTAACAACCAATGTCGCTAGTGATTCTAGTGTCGTATGTCACGCGTTAACCATAAGATCTACAATGGCTCTAGGGAATTCAGCTAGATCTTCTCCCTTTCGTATGTTGACGGACAACTTTTATCAGAGCCGTGATCCTACATCTAGGCATGTGCTAGGGTGGGAACCGTCATTTCCCTGATATTAGATGTCGACTATTTCTCTCTTAAAGAGTGTAAACTGGCGCAACCATTGTCCCGATCTAGCAAAAGGGTGAGTATATGGGGTCGCGGAGAAGGGTAGTACTGGCTTGGATCATCTAACTGGGCCCCACACCAAAGGAAGTGTGGAAGGGAAAGATCGTCTGGTTGTGCAACAAGGATTTGATGTCATATGGGTAAAGTAGAGCACCTCTATGGAGTGTAAGAACTGTGACATGTTAAGGAGCTCTGAACACTGCTGGAAAGGAACTCCACAAAAGTTTTAGTCAACCTGTGAAGAATGACGTACATAGCTTTTCAGAATAAAAGCAACCTTTGAAGAATGTTTACGAAAACCTCCATAACCTACGACCTTTTGGTATGTGGTTGTAGTTAGTGCATCAAACACTCCTTTTTAGTGAACTTGCTGAGTACGCTCGTACTCAATCGTATCTTCTTAACCCTTGCTAGATTCAGGAGCACCCAATGGCGAACTTATGAGGTGAACTACTTGAAGAACTGAAGACCTCCAACAGGGATCAACGAATTCAACGTCTACATCCGAAGGCATAGAACTCAAGCTGAAGCGTAGCTATAAATAAACTTAGAAACTAGAACCTACTTCTGTAGAGCATTGCTATAATAGCAATCACAAGCCATAGTTATATAGTAGTAGTATTTCTAGAATCCACTTTGAGTTGCTATTTCTGGTTCTCTTTTGTAATTATAATCCTAGTTATATCGAGGAAGTTCTTTGGATCATCTGTAATATGTTATTCGTAATATAAAATCATGTTGTGGACCCACGATGTTTCTAGTGTGCCATTCTGAGGGATGTAATGCTGGTGAATGGTGTTCATTGGTGTTATGTCAATGATTGTAGTGTACTACATCATGTAGTGGTATGCTGGGTCATGCGGAACTCTAGTGGATCCATGTGTTTTATGAAAATAACACACATGCAATGACATCTAGTGGATCCATGTGGTTTATGAAAAAAACACACATGCAATAAACTCTAGTGGATCCATGTGGTTTATGAAAATAGCACACATCCAAACTCATCTTGTGGATCCATGTGGTTTAAGAATAGAACACAAATGCAATGAACTCTAGTGGATCCATGTGGTTTATCAAAAGAACACACATGCAATGGCATCTAGTGGATCCATGTGGTTTAGGAATAGAACACACATGAAATGACATCTAGTGGATCCATGTGGTTTATGAAAAGAACACACATGCAATGAACTCTAGTGGATCCATGTGGTTTATGAAAAGAACTAACATGCAATGACATCCAGTGGATCCATGTAGTTTATGAAAAGAACACACATGCAATGAGCTCTAGTGGATCCATGTGGTTTATGAAAAGAACACACATGCAATGGAATCTAGTGGATCCATGTGGTTAATGAAAAGAACACACATGCAATGAACTCTAGTGGATTCATGTGGTTTATGAAAACAACACACATGCCATTAACTCTAGTGGATCCATGTGGTTTATGAAAAGAACACACATGCAACGAATTCTAGTGGATCCATGTGGTTTATGAAAAGAACACACATGCTATGAACTCTAGTGGATCCATGTGGTTTATGAAACAGGCACACATCCAATGGCATCTAGTGGATCCATGTGCTTTATGAATAGAACACACATGCAATGAAGTCTAGTGGATCCATGTGGTTTATAAAAAGAATACACATGCAATGACATCTAGTGGATCCATGTGGTTTATGAAAAGAAAAACATGCAGTGAACTCTTGTGGATCCATGTGGATTATCAAAACAACACACATGCAATGATATCTAGTGGATCGATGTGGTTTATGAAAAGAACACACATGCAATGAACTCTAGTGGATCCTTGTGGTTTATGAAAAGAACACACATGCAATGAACTCTAGTGGATCCGAGTGGTTTATGAAAAGATCACACATGCAATGACATCTAGTGGATCCATCTCGTTTATGAAAAGAACACACATGTAATGAAGTCTAGTGGATCCATGTGGTTTATGAAAAGAACACACATGCAATGACATCTAGTGGATACATGTGGTTTAGTAATACAACACACATACAATGAACTCTAGAGGATCCGTGTGGTTTATGAAAAGGACACACATCCAGTGAACTCTAGTGGATCCATGTGGTTTATGAAAAGAACACAGATGCAATGAACTCTAGTTGATCCATGTGGTTTGTGAAAAGAACGCACATGTAATGAACTCTAGTGGATCCATGTGGTTTATGAAAAGAACACACATGCAATGAACTCTAGTGGATCCATGTGGTTTAGGAAAAGAACACACACTATGAACTATAGTGGATCCATGTGGTTTATGAATGAACACACATCCAATTGCATCTATTGGATCCATGTGGTTTATGAATATAACAGACATGCAATGAACTCTAGTGGATCCATGTGGTATATGAAAAGAACAAACATGCAATCAATTCTAGTGAATCCATGTGGTTTATGAACAGAACACACATGCAATGACATATAGTGGATCCATGTGGTTTAGGAAAAGAACAAACATGCAGTGAACTCTAGTGGATCCATGTGGTTTATGAAACCAACACACATGCCATTAACTCTAGTGGATCCATGTGGTTTATGAAAAGAACACACATGCAACGAATTCTAGTGGATCCATGTGGTTTATGAAAAGAACACACATGCAATAAACTCTAGTGGATGCATGTGGTTTATGAAAAGAATACACATGCAACGACATCTAGTGGATCTATCTGGTTTACGAAAATAACACACATGCAATGAACTATAGTGGATCCATGTGGTTTATGAAATGAACACATAGCCAATGGCATCTAGTGGATCTATGTGGTTTAGGAATAGAACACACATGCAATGAACTCTAGTGGATCCATGTGGTTTATGAAAAGAAAACACATGTAATGAAGTCTAGAGGATCCATGTGGTTTATGAAAAGAACACAGATGCAATGAACTCTAGTGGATCCATATGGTTTTTGAAAAGAACACACATGCAATGACATATAGTGGATCCATGTGGTTTATGAAAATAACACACATGCAATGAACTCTAGTGGATCCATGTGGTTTATGAAAATAACACACATGCAATGGCATCTAGTGGAGCCATGTGGTTCATGAAAAGAATACACATGCAATGGTATCTAGTGGATCCATGTGGTTTCTGAAAAAACACATGCAATGAAGTCTAGTGGATCCATCAGGTTTATGAAAATAACACACATGTTATAGTGGCATCACTTCATGTGTTATTTTTTTCCAAAACCACACTAATACACACAGATATCCAAGTGGGTGTGGTGATTCAACAACTTTTAAGCTGGTAGTAGAATGCATCCTACAATTGAATCCCAGCATGCTGCTAGGGTTCCTGGACATGGTTGGACACCACATGCTGGAGTGGAATCATTGCATGTGTTCATTTCCTAAAACCACAATGATGCACAATGGTACACACACACATCCAATGGAATCTAGTGGATCCATGTGGTTTAGGAATAAAACACACAGGCAATGACATCTAGTGGATCCATGTGGTTTATGAAAAAACACACATGCAATGAACTCTAGTGGATCCATGTGATTTATGAAAAGAAGACACATGCAATGAACTCTAGTGGATCCATGTGCTTTATGAAAAGAACACACATGTAATGAACTCTAGTGGATCCATGTGGTTTATGAAAAGAACACACATGCAATGAACTCTAGTGGATCCATGTGGTTTATGAAAAGAACACACATGCAATGAACTCTAGTGGATCCATGTGGTTTAGGAAAATAACACACATGCTATGAACTATAGTGGATCCATGTGGTTTATGAATGAACACACATCCAATTGCATCTATTGGATCCATGTGGTTTATGAATATAACAGACATGCAATGAACTCTAGTGGATCCATGTGGTTTAGGAAAAGAACACACATGCAATCAATTCTAGTGAATCAATGTGGTTTATGAATAGAACACACATGCAATGACATATAGTGGATCCATGTGGTTTATGAAAAGAACAAGCATGCAGTGAACTCTAGTGGATCCATGTGGTTTATCAAAAGAACACACATGCAATGAATTCTAGTGGATCCATGTGGTTTATGAAAAGAACACACATGCAATAAACTCTAATGGATGCATGTGGTTTATGAAAAGAACACACGTGCAATGACATCTAGTAGATCCATCTGGTTTACAAAAGTAAAACACATGCAATGAACTATAGTGGATCCATGTGGTCTATGAAATGAACACATAGCCAATGGCATCTAGTGGATCCATGTGGTTTAGGAATAGAACACACATTCACCGAGCTCTAGTGGATCCATGTGGTTTATGAAAATAAAACACATGTAATGAAGTCAAGAGGATCCATGTGGTTTATGAAAAGAACACAGATGCAATGAACTCTAGTGGATCCATATGGTTTATGAAAAGAATACACATGCAATGACATATAGTGGATCCATGTGGTTTATGAAAATAACACACATGCAATGAACTCTAGTGGATCCATGTGGTTTATGAAAATAACACACATGCAATGGCATCTAGTGGAGCCATGTGGTTCATGAAAAGGATACACATGCAAGGGCATCTAGTGGATCCATGTTGTTTATGAAAAAAGACATGCAATGAAGTCTACTGGATCCATATGGTTTATGAAAATAACACACATGTTATAGTGGCATCACTTCATGTGTTATTTTTTCCAAAACCACACTAATACACACAGATATCCAAGTGGGTGTGGTGATTCAACAACTTTCAAGCTGGTGGTAGAATGCATCCTGCAATTGAATCCCAGCATGTTGCTAGGGTTCCTGGACATGGTTGGACACCACATGCTGGAGTGGAATCATTGCATGTGTTCCTTTCCTAAAACCACAATGATGCACAATGGTACACACACACATCCAATGGCATCTAGTGGATCCATGTGGTTTAGGAATAAAACACACATGCAATGACATCTAGTGGATCCATGTGGTTTATGAAAAAACACACAGGCAACGAACTCTAGTGGATCCATGTGGTTTATGAAAAGAAGACACATGCAATGAACTCTAGTGGATCCATGTGGTTTATGAAAAGAACACACATGTAATGAACTCCAGTGGATCCATGTGGTTTATGAAAAGAACACACATGAAATGAACTCTAGTGGATCCATGTGGTTTAGGAAAAGAACACACATGCTACGAACTATAGTGGATCCATGTGGTTTATGAATGAACACACATCAAATTGCATCTATTGGATCCATGTGGTTTATGAATATAACAGACATGCAATGAACTCTAGTGGATCCATGTGGTTTATCAAAAGAACACACATGTAATAAATTCTTGTGAATCCATGTGGTTTATGAACATAACACACATGCAATGACATATAGTGGATCCATGTGGTTTATGAAAAGAACAAGCATGTAGTGAACTCTAGTGGATCCATGTGGTTTATCAAAAGAACACACATGCAATGAATTCTAGTGGATCCATGTGGTTTATGAAAAGAACACACATGCAATAAACTCTTGTGAATGGATGTGGTTTATGAAAAGAACACACATGCAATGACATCTAGTAGATCCATCTGGTTTACAAAAGTAACACACATGCAATGAACTATAGTGGATCCATGTGGTTTTTGAAATGAACACATAGCCAATGGCATCTAGTGGATCCATGTGGTTTAGGAATAGAACACACATGCACCGAGCTCTAGTGGATCCATGTGGTTTATGAAAATAAAACACATGTCATGAAGTCGAGAGGATCCATGTGGTTTATGAAAAGAACACAGATGCAATGAACTCTAGTGGATCCATATGGTTTATGAAAAGAATACACATGCAATGACATATAGTGGATCCATGTGGTTTATGAAAATAACACACATGGAATGAACTCTAGTGGATCCATGTGGTTTATGAAAATAACACACATGCAATGGCATCAAGTGGAGCCATGTGGTTCATGAAAAGGATACACATGCAAGGGCATCTAGTGGATCCATGTGGTTTATGAAAAAACACATGCAATGAAGTCTAGTGGATCCATCTGGTTTATGAAAATAACACACATGTTATAGTGGCATCACTTCATGTGTTATTTTTTCCAAAACAACACTAAAACACACAGATATCCAAGTGGGTGTGGTGATTCAACAACTTTCAAGCTGATGGTAGAATGCATCCTGCAATTGAATCCCAGCATGTTGCTTGGGTTCCTGGACATTGTTGGACACCACATGCTGGAGTGGAATCATTGCATGTGTTCCTTTCCTAAAACCACAATGATGCACAATGGTACACACACACATCCAATGGCATCTAGTGGATCCATGTGGTTTAGGAATAAAACACACATGCAATGACATCCAGTGGATCCATGTGGTTTATGAAAAAAAACACATGCAATGAACTCTAGTGGATCCTTGTGGTTTATGAAAAGAAGACACATGCAATGAACTCTAGTGGATCCATGTGGTTCATGAAAAGAGCACACATCAATGACATCTAGTGGATCCGTGTGGTTTATGAAAAGAACACACATGCAATAAAATCTAGTGGATCCATGTGGTTTATGAAAATAACACACATGCAATGGCATCTAGTCGATCCATGTGGTTTATGAAAAGAACACACATGCAATGAACTCTAGTGGATCCATTTGGTTTATGAAAAGAACACACATGCAATGAACTCTAGTGGATTGTAAAGTATTTGGTGTGTGTCTTGAATTTAGAAAAATTTAGAAACAAATTGTACTCCATTTGGAGTTGCTTTGAAAAACTTATGGAATAAACACTAAAATAGTAAACGGAAAAGAATAAAAGAAAAGGAAACAAAAAACTACCCTGTAGGCTAGCCTGGCCCGGCCAACCTAGCCCCAGCCGCACCTAGCTACCTGCCGCTCGCCCCGCTCTCCCCCGCGCAGCGCGCGCGGCAGCTTGTGTCCCAAGGCCGGCCCACCCGGAATCACCGGCCAGCCCACGCCTGCGTACCCGCCGCTCCACCGCTGACGCGTGGGCCCCGCTCGTCGTCCTCCTTGCCGAGCCGGAGTCCCTGACGAACACGAACTCCCTGTCCCGATCGAACCACTGCAAAATCCAGTGTTTCTGTTGAGATTTTTGCCCCGTTCCGCATGATATGCACCTCATATAAACCTCCCGCATCACCACGTGCGTTTTTTTCGAGTTTTGGCAAACCTAGCGCCGCCTGGAGGAGCTCGCCTTTGTTGCCATCGAGGAGCCTCGGGAGGTGCGCATCTCCATCGCCTCGGACCACCCCAAGTTCCCCTACCCCTCTTTCTGTGTTCACCGTGAAAGACCGCATCGCCTCACCACCGTTTCCCCCTCTGCGGAGCCGTGTACCGATGGGAATTTCTCGCTGTTGTTCCCGCCGGCGCCAGGGAAAGAACTGGCCGTCAGGGCCACGTGAGCAACGAGGAGAGGCATACGAGGAGACGAGAAGGACCTCCGCGTCGCCTCGCATCGTTTCCACCACCTCGCCCTTGCCGGAACTGCCACCACCATCACCACCAATCGCCGGTGCCGCCAGTCGCTGCCATCGTCCGCAAGGTAGAGCAGCAACGTCCCCTGAACCGTTCGATCTCCAGCGAACGCACCAGATCTGTCCGAGCAGAGCCGATCCAAGCCCCAGCTAGAAGCTCAAGCCAAGTCAGTGATCAAGCCAAGCCGGTCCCTTTGCACCATCATATCTTGATCGAGTGGCCCGCGACAAATCACTTAGACGAAGAGGTATTAGCCAATAAGAGCATGCCACGTTGCAGCCCCTTCTCTGTTTATCCCAGAAATTGAATAAAAAGTCAGAAAAATTATTTACCTTGCAAAATTCATACAAAATTATCTGTCAGCCCAATTTAACATATAATATATCATTGGATTCAAAAAATTGTGCACAACACAAATATGTTGTTGAATCCAACTTTTACTGAACACTGAAGTAATTGAAATGATTTAATGGCCCTTTTGGGGTAAATAAATCATAGTATATTATTTATAGATCATAAAAATACAAATAATATGTCCTCCAAATCCTTGATAAGTGTAGGACATTATTCGAGCATTATATCTAATATTCCTCAAAGAATATATTTTAAATGATTTAAACCCATTTAACTAGTATTTAAATCACAAAAATTGATCTATAACTGTAAAAATGGTGAAACCAGTTGTCACTATTTTTTTAGTCAATACCTATCCATGAAAATTACAAACAAAATATTTGACACATTTTTAATAGAATGTTTAAAAATGCATTACAATAGTAATTAAATCACCGAAAAAGATTTAGAACTCCTTTTTAGGTGATTCCAATTGCTGTAGTCTCTAAATGGAATTACCTATCCAGTAGTACTTAATTTACAATTTAATATGACAGATATATCAGTACTTGAATTAAAGTGAGTTAACCATATTAAATCAATATAACTTTAATAATAAATTGATTGATTGCATTAAATGGTTTTACACATGCATCATATGATCTAGTAATGTTCAGAGAACTAAATACAAAAATTGTGACATATTAAATCATCATGCATGCATTTATTCATCATTGTTTTATTGTATTGTTGCATAGTTGCTTGTTTTGCAATGTTTTGAATGCGTGTTTGTTGTGCCTTTGTTCGAAACGATAGATCGCGAATAGTGCAAAAATTGCAATTGTGAGGATTGTTTGAACGATTACATCAACTAAAGGCAAGTGGCACTATTATAAATGTCCTACTTATTTTCCTATGCATTCTAGTTGCTTTTAATGGAAGTGCATGTGTAGAAATATTTTTCCTATATGCTATGATATGTCCTATTGAGGATATCCTTTTGTATCTTGATTAGTGGAAACATCGTAGTTGTAGTATGCTTAGCTCTGCTATAGATTCGGGGTGGAATATCATGTCATGAGTATTATGAGGTGTTGGAAAAGGATATGTTTCTATATAAAATAACAAGTACTCAATGAATCGCCTAGGTGGAATTGTGGATACTCAATTGTGAGTTAAGTGGCAACGAAGGGGACCGTATCTTTGGTTGCCTCTCTCGTGTGTGCACTAGAAGAAGACCACCTAGGATCTTAGAGATTGAACATGTTTCTCGTATAGTGGCTTTCGTGTACAGCCACATGCTAATATGGGCTTTGGCTTAGTTAATTACATAGCAGAAGACCCTTTGTATTGGTACCTCTTTAGGTTAACTAGAATTGTGTATTGGAGGTTATATCCATGCATTGGTGCCTGTTAGACGTGCTAGCATTGTGTATTGGGTGGACTTCTATGGAAAGTCTTCGTCACATTCTCGAATCTGCCGGTATACCAATTGGTGTGTACTTATCCAGCGGCCACTGGTGGTGTCAAGACGATATTGTGTCGTGTGGGTAAAGTGTACAACTTCTGTAGAAGATATAAATCAAATCGATTAGCCGTGTCCCCGGTTATGGACAATATTGAGCAACTAAGGCCTAAAGCTTATGGATGACCTCGACATTCCAATTTCTTAATAAGATTTGATCGTATGAACAAGGGAATAGGAGCACTTGGTGTTGTCTAATGTGTTCAGACAATTTTTAGAAAGGATTAAAACTATTTGCAAATGTTAGGATAAAACTATTGCTTTATGCAAATTAGCCTGAACTCCACTTAGCCAAATATGCATTTACTTGATAGGCTCCATTACATATCCACATACTAGTCCTACTTGCCAATACATTCAAAGTATTGACCATTCGTGGCTGCAACCTTTCATGTTGCAGGTTATTCTATTTTTGAGTGATCATTCATAGGTCGCGAGACTGCACTCAACAATTGTTCGCCTGTGGCACATTTGAAGGATGGAGATCTACCCTGTATTTGTTTCCGTTGTGTACTTGAATAATGTAATATAAATTCTGGATCATATTTGTTGTATTTATGATGCACAATTTTATTTGATATCATATTGTACTGTGTGTGGTAGTGAACCGATCTAGGGATTAGCACTATACACATGAACTCATTCTTATCAAGAGAGGGTGTTACAATGTGGTTTATGAAAAGAACACACATGCTATGAACTCTAGTGGATCCATGTGGTTTACGAAAACAACACACATGATGTAGTGGCATCATTGCATGTATTCTTTTTCCAAAACCACACTGATACAGACAGACATCCAAGTGGGTGTGGTGATGCACCAACTTTCAAGCTGGTGGAAGAATCCATCCTGCAGTTGAATTCCAACATGCTGCTAGGGTTCATAGACATGGTTGGACACCACATGCTGAGTGGCATCATTGTATGTGTTCTTTTCCTAAAACCACAATGATGCACACACACAACCAATGGCATCTAGTGGATCCATGTGGTTAAGGAATAGAACACACATGCAATGACATCTAGTGGATCCATGTTGTTTATAAAAAGAACACACATGCAATGCACTCTAGTGGATCCGAGTGGTTTATGAAAAGAACACACATGCAATGACATCTAGTGGATCCATCCGGTTTATGAAAAGAACACACATGCAATGAACTCTAGTGAATCCATCTGGTTTATGAAAAGAACACACATCCAATGGCATCTAGTGGATACATGTTGTTTCGTAATAGAACACACATGCAATGAACTCTAGTGGATCCATGTGGTTTATGAAAAGAACACACATGCAATGAACTCTATTGGATCGATGTAGTTTATGAAAAGAACACAGATGCAATGAACTCTAGTGGATCCATGTCATTTATGAAAAGAACACACATGTAATGAACTCTAGAGGATCCATGTGGTTTATGAAAAGAACACACATGCAATGAACTCTAGTGGATCCATGTGGTTTATGAAAAGAACACACATGTAATGAAGGCTAGTGGATACATGTGGTTTATGAAAAGAACACAGATGTAATAAACTCTAGTGGATGCTTGTGGTTTATGAAAAGAACACAATGCAATGACATCTAGTGGACCCATCTGGTTTATGAACATAACACACATGCAATGAACTATAGTGCATCCATGTGGTTTATGAAACGAACACACAGCCAATGGCATCTAGTGGATCCATGTGGTTTAGGAATATAACACACACGCAATGAACTCTAGTGGATGCATGTGGTTTATGAAAAGAAAACACATGTAATGAAGTCTAGTGGATCCATGTGGTTTATGAAAAGAACACACATGTAATGAAGTCTAGTGGATCCATGTGGTTTATGAAAAGAACACACATGCAATAAACTCTAGTGGATGCCTGTGGTTTATGAAAAGAACACACATGCAATGACATCTAGTGGATCCATCTGGTTTATGAAAATAACACACATGCAATGAAGTATAGTGGATCCATGTGGTTTATGAAATGAACACACAGCCAATGGCATCTAGTGGATCCATATAGTTTTTAGGAATAGAACACACATGCAATGAACTCTAGTGGATCCATCTGGTTTATGAAAATAAAACACATGTAATGAAGTCTAGTGGATCCATGTGGTTTATGAAAAGAACATAGATGCAATGAACTCTAGTGGATCCATATGGTTTATGAAAAGAACACACATGCAATGACATATAGTGGATCCATGTGGTTTATGAAAATAACACACATGCAATGAACTCTAGTGCATCCATGTGGTTTATGAAAAGAACACACATGATGTAGTGGCATCATTGCATGTATTCTTTTTCCAAAACCACACTGATACAGACAGACATCCAAGTGGGTGTGGTGATGCAGCAACTTGCAAGTTGGAGGAAGAATGCATCACGCAGTTGAATTCCAGCATACTGCTAGGGTTCATAGACATGATTGGACACCACATGCTGCAGTGGCATCATTGCATGTGTTCTTTTCCTAAAACCACAAAGATGCACACTGATACCCAAACACACACATCCAATGGCATCTAGTGGATCCATGTGGTTTAGGACTAGAACACACATGCAATGACATCCAGTGGATCCGAGTGGTTTATGAAAAGAACACACATGCAATGACATCTATTGGATCCATCTGGTTTATGAAAAGAACACACATGTAATGAAATCTAGTGGATCCATGTGGTTTTTGAAAAGAACACACATCCAATGGCATCTAGTGGATCCATGTGGTTTATGAAAAGAACACACATCCAATGGCATCTAGTGGATACATGTGGTTTAGTAATAGAACACACATGCAATGAACTCTAGTGGATCCATGCGGTTTATGAAAAGAACAGACATGCAATAAACTCTATTGGATCCATGTGGTTTATGAAAAGAATAAAGATGCAATGAATTCTAGTGGATCCATGTGATTTATAAAAAAACACAAATGTAACGAACTCTAGTTGATCCATGTGGTTTATGAAAAGAACACACATGCAATGAACTCTAGTGGATCCACGTGGTTTATGAAAAGAACATACATGTAATGAAGTCAAGTGGATCCATGTGGTTTCTGAAAAGAACACAGATGCAATAAACTCTAGTGGATGCTTGTGGTTTATGAAAAGAACACACATGCAATGAACTATAGTGGATCCATGTGGTTTATGAAATAAACACACAGCCAAAAGCATCTAGTGGATCCATGTGGTTTAGGAATAGAACACACATGCAATGAACTCTAGTGGATCCATGTGGTTTATGAAAATAAAACACATGTAATGAAGTCTAGTGGATCCATGTAGTTTATGAAAAGAACACACATGTAATGAAGTCTAGTGGATCCATGTGGTTTATGAAAAGAACACACATGCAGTAAACTCTAGTGGATGCATGTGGTTTATAAAAAGAACACACACGCTATGACATCTAGTGGATCCATCTGGTTTATGAAAATAACACACAAGCAATGAACTCTATTGGATCCATGTGGTTTATGAAAAGAAAACATGTAATGAAATCTAGTGGATCCATGTGGTTTATGAAAAGAACACACATGTAATGAAGTCTAGTGGATCCATGTGGTTTATGAAAAGAACACACATGCAATAAACCCTAGTGGATGCATGTCGTTTATGAAAAGAACACACATGGAATGACATCCAGTGGATCCATCTGGCTTATGAAAATAACACACATGCAATGAACTATAGTGGATCCATGTGGTCTATGAAACTAACACACAGCCAATGGAATCTAGTGGATCCATGTGGTTTATAGGAATAGAACACACATGCAATGAACTCTAGTGGATCCATGTGGTTTATGAAAATAGAACACATGTAATGAAGTCTAGTGGATCCATGTGGTTTATGAAAAGAACACATATGCAATGATATCTAGTTGATCCATATGGTTTATGAAAAGAACACACATGCAATGACATATAGTGGATCCATGTGGTTTATGAAAATAACACACATGCAATGAACTCTTGTGGATCCATTTGGTTTATGAAAAGAACACACATGATGTACTGGCATCATTGCATGTATTCTTTTTCCAAAACCACAGTGATACAGACAGACATCCAAGTGGGTGTTGTGATGCAGCAACTTTCAAGCTGGTGGAAGAATGCATCCTGAAGTTGAATTCCAGCATGCTGCTAGGGTTGATAGACATGGTTGGACACCACATGCTGGAGCGGAATTATTGCATGTGTTCTTTTCCTAAAACCACAATGATGCACACTGATACGCACACACACACATCCAATGGCATCTAGTGGATCCATATGGTTTAGGAATAGAACACACATGTAATGCCATCTAGTGGATCCATGGTGTTTATGAAAAGAACACACATGCAATGAACTCTAGTGGATCCGAGTGGTGTATGAAAAGAACACACATGCAATGACATCTAGTGGATCCATCTGTTTTATGAAAAGAACACACATGCAATGAACTCTAGTAGATCCATGTGGTTTATGAAAAGAACACACATCCAATGGCATCTAGTGGATACATGTGGTTTAGTAATAGAACACACTTGCAATGAACTCTAGTGGATCCATGTGGTTTATGAAAAGAACACACATGCAATGAACTCTATTGGATCCATGTGGTTTATGAAAAGAACACTCATCTAATGGCATCTAGTGGATCCATGTGGTTTTGGAATAGAACACACATGCAATGAACTATAGTGGATCCATGTGGTTTATGAAACGAACACACAGCCAATGGCATCTAGTGGATCCATGTGGTTTTTAGGAATAGAACACACATGCAATGAACTCTAGTGGATCCATGTGGTTTATGAAAATAAAACACATGTGATGAAGTCGAGTGGATCCATGTGGTTTATGAAAAGAACACATATGCAATGAACTCTAGTGGATCCATATGGTTTATGAAAAGAACACACATGCAATGACATATAGTGGATCCATGTGGTTTATGAAAAGAACACACATGATGTAGTGGCATCATTGAATGTATTCTTTTTCCAAAACCACACTGATACAGACAGACATCCAAGTGGTTGTAGTGATGCAACAACTTTCAAGCTGGTGGAAGAATCCATCCTGCAGTTAAATTCCAACATGCTGCTAGGGTTCATAGACATGGTTAGACACCACATGTTGTAGTGGAATCATTGCATGTGTTCTTTTCCTAAAACCACAATGATGCACATTGATACGCACACACACATCTAATGGCATCTAGTGGATCCATGTGGTTTAGGAATAGAACACACATGCTATGCCATCTAGTGGATCCATGGTGTTTATGAAAAGAACACACATGCAATGAACTCTAGTGGATCCGAGTGGTTTACGAAAAGAACACACATGCAATGACATCTAGTGGATCCATCTGGTTTATGAAAAGGGCATACATGTAATGTACTCTAGTGGATCCATGTGGTTTATGAAAAGAACACACATACAATGGCATCTAGTGGATACATGTGGTTCATTAAATAGAACATACATGCAATGAACTCTAGTGGATCCATGCGGTTTATGAAAAGAACACACATGCAATGAACTCTACTGGATCCATGTGGTTTATGAAAAGAACACAGATGCAATGAACTCTACTGGGTCCATGTGATTTACGAAAAGAACACACATGTAATGAACTCTAGTGGATCCATGTGGTTTATGAATAGAACAGACATGCAATGAACTCTAGTGGATCCATACGGTTTATGAAAAGAACACACATGCAATGAACTCTATTAGATCCATGTGGTTTATGAAAAGAACACAGATGCAATGAACTCTAGTGGATCCATGTGCTTTATGAAAAGAACACACATGTAATGAACTCTAGTGGATCCATGTGGTTTATGAAAAGAACACACATGCAATGAACTATAGTGGATCCATGTGGTTTATGAAAAGAACACACATGTAATGAAGTCTAGTGGATCCATGTGGTTTATGAAAAGAACACACATGCAATAAACTCTAGTGGATGTATGTGGCTTATGAAAAGAACACACATGCAATGACATCTAGTGGATCCATCTGGTTTATGAAAATAACACACATGCAATGAACTATAGTGGATCCATGTGGTTTATGAAATGAACACACAACCAAAAGAATCTAGTGGATCCATGTGGTTTAGGAATAGAACACACATGCAATGAACTCTAGTGGATCCATGTGGTTTATGAAAAGAAAACACATGTAATGAAGTCTAGTGGATCCATATGGTTTATGAAAAGAACACACATGCAATAAATTCTAGTGGATGCATGTGGTTTATGAAAAGAACACACATGCTATGACATCTAGTGGATCCATCTGGTTTATTAAAATAACACACATGGAATGAACTATAGTGGATCGATGTGGTTTATAAAACGAACACACAGCCAATGGCATCTAGTGGATCCATGTGGTTTTTGGGAATAGAACACACATGCAATGAACTCTAGTGGATCCATGTTGTTTATGAAAATAAAACACATGTAATGAAGTCTAGTGGATCCATGTGGTTTATGAAAAGAACACAGATGTAATGAACTCTAGTGGATCCATATGGTTTATGAAAAGAACACACATGCAATGACATATAGTGGATCCATGTGGTTTATGAAAATAACACACATGATGTAGTGGCATCATTGAATGTATTCTTTTTGCAAAACCACACTGATACAGACAGACATCCAAGTGGGTGTGGTGATGCAGCAACTTTCAAGCTGGTGGAAGAATGCATCCTGCAGTTGAAATCCAATATGCCGCTAAGGTTCATAGACATGGTTGGACACCACATGTTGGAGTGGAATCATTGCATGTGTTCTTTTCCTTAAACCACAATGATGCACATTGATACGCACACACACATCTAATGGCATCTAGTGGATCCATGTGGTTTAGGAATAGAACACACATGCAATGCCATCTAGTGGATCCATGGTGTTTACGAAAAGAACACACATGCAATGAACTCTAGTGGATCCGAGTGGTTTATGAAAAGAACACACATGCAGTCACATCTAGTGGATCCATCGGGTTTATTAAAAGAACATACATGCAATGAACTCTAGTGGATCCATGTGGTTTATGAAAAATAACACACATCCAATAGCATCTAGTGGATACATGTGGTTTATTAATAGAACACACATGCAATGAAATCTAGTGGATCCATGCGGTTTATGAAAAGAACACACATGCAATGAACTCTATTGCATCCATGTGGTTTATGAAAAGAACACAGATGCAATGAACTCTAGTGGATCCATGTGATTTATGAAAGGAAAACACATGTAATGAACTCTAGTGGATCAATGTGGTTTATGAAAAGAACACACATGCAATGAACTCTAGTGGATCCATGTGGTTTATGAAAAGAACACACATGTCATGAAGTCTAGTGGATCCATGTGGTTTATGAAAATAACACACATGCAATGACATCTAGTGGATCCATCTGGTTTATGAAAATAACACACATGCAATGAAGTATAGTGGATGCATGTGGTTTATGAAACGAACACACAGCCAATAGCATCTAGTGGATCCATGTGGTTTAGGATTAGAACACACATGCAATGAAATCAAGTGGATCCATGTGGTTTATGAAAAGAAAACACATGTAATGAAGTCTAGTGGATCCATGTGGTTTATGAAAAGAACACACATGTAATGAAGTCTAGTGGATCCATGTGGTTTATGAAAAGAACACACATGCAATAAACTCTAGTGGATGCATGTGGTTTATGAAAAGAACACACATGCTATGACATCTAGTGGATCCATCTGGTTTACGAAAATAACACACATGCAATGATCTATAGTGGATCCATGTGGTTTATGAAACGAACACACAGCCAATGGCATCTAGTGGATCCATGTGGTTTAGGAATAGAACACACATGCAATGAACTCTAGTGGATACATGTGGTTTATGAATACAACACACATGCAATGAACTCTAGTGGATCCATGCGGTTTATGAAAAGAATACACATGCAATGAACTCTATTGGATCCATGTCGTTTATGAGAAGAACACAGATGCAATGAACTCTAGTGGATCCATGTGATTTATGAAAAGAACACACATGTAATAAACTCTAGTGGATCCATGTGGTTTATGAAAAGAATACACATGCAATGAACTATAGTGGATCCATGTGGTTTATGAAAAGAACACACATGTAATGAAGTCTAGTTGATCCATGTGGTTTATGAAAAGAACACAGATGCAATAAACTCTAGTGGATGCATGTGGTTTATGAAAAGAACACACATGCTATGACATCTAGTGGATCCATCTGGTTTATGAAAATAACACACATGCAATGATCTATAGTCGATCCATCTGGTTTATGAAACGAACACACAACCAATGGCATCTAGTGGATCCATGTGGTTTAGGAATAGAACACACATGCAATGAACTCTAGTGGATACATGTGGTTTATGAATAGAACACACATGCAATGAACTCTAGTGGATCCATGCGGTTTATGAAAAGAACACACATGCAATGAACTCAATTGGATCCATGTGGTTTATAAAAGGAACACACATGCTATGACATCTAGTGGATCCATCTGGTTTATGAAAATAACACACATGCAATGATCTGTAGTGGAGCCATGTGGTTTACGAAACGAACACACAACCAATGGCATCTAGTGGACCATGTGGTTTAGGAATAGAACACACATGCAATGAACTCTAGTGGAATCATGTGGATTATGAAAGAACACACATGCCATGAACTCTAGTGGATCCATGTGGTTTATCAAAATAACACACATGCAATGAACTATAGTGGATCCATGTGGTTTATGAAAAGAACACCCATGCAATGACATCTAGTGGATCCATGTGGTTTTTAGGAATATAACACACATGCAATGAACTCTAGTGTATCCATGTGGTTTATGAAAATAAAATACATGTAATGAAGTCGAGTGGATCCATGTGGTTAATGAAAAGAACACAGATGCAATGACATATAGTGGATCCATGTGGTTTATGAAAAGAACACACATGATGTAGTGGCATCATTGCATGTATTATTTTTCCAAAACCACAATGATACAGATAGACATCCAAGTGGGTGTGGTGATGCAACAACTTTCAAGCTGGTGGAAGAATGCATCCTGCAGTTAAATTCCAACATGCTGCTAGGGTTCATAGACATGGTTCGACACCACATGCTGTAGTGGAATCATTGCATGTGTTCTTTTGCTAAAACCACAATGATGCACATTGATACGTACACACACATCCAATGGCATCTAGTGGATCCATGTGGTTTAGGAATAGAACATACATGCAATGCCATCTAGTGGATCCATGGTGCTTATGAAAAGAACACACATGCAATGAACTCTAGTGGATCCGAGTGGTTTATGAAAAGAACACACATGCAGTGAGATCTAGTGGATCCATCTGGTTTATGAAAAGAGCATACATGTAATGAACTCTAGTGGATCCATGTGGTTTATGAAAGGAACACACATCCAATGGCATCTAGTGGATACATGTGGTTTATTAATAGAACACAGATGCAATGAACTCTAGTTGATCCATGCGGTTTATGAAAAGAACACACATGCAATGAACTCTATTGGATCCATGTGGTTTATGAAAAGAACACAGATGCAATGAACTCTAGTGGATCCATGTGATTTATGAAAAGAACACACATGGAATGAACTCTAGTGGATCCATGTGGTTTGTGAAAAGAACACACATGCAGTGAACTCTAGTGGATCCATGCGGTTTATGAAAAGAACACACATGTAATGAAGTCTAGTGGATCCATGTGGTTTATGAAAAGAACACACATGCAATAAACTCTAGTGGATGCTGATGCGCTCCACTTTCGACGTAGAGCTCGTTGGGAACCCCAAGAGGAAGGTATGGTGAGCACAGGAGTAAGTTTTCCCTAAGTTATGAGACCAAGGTCTAATCGAACCAGTAGGAGCAAGGAAACACCCCAAAGGTGTTACTAGCTGAGCTTTGGCAGGGCGCACTACCGGTGCTAGTAGCAACGTGGACACCTGCACAACACAACCACAGAACGGTGTCCCCAACTTGCGATGAGGTTGTCAATCTCACCGTGTTTTGCAGAAAACAAAGGATTAAACGTATCGAATTGAAAGAAGTAAAAGTTTGCAGAAAGTAAACACAAAGCAGAAACAGTTTATAGATTGTATGTAAAGAAAAAGGACCGGGATCCATAGTTCACTAGAGGTGGCTCTCCTTAAGATAGATAACATGTTGGGTGAACAAATTACAGCGGGGCAATTGACAAACACCGAGAAAGCAATACATGCATATACAAATCATCTTGACTTCGCTGAGACTTGATTGGGCATTACAACATAATACATAGACCGCCATCCAACTGCATCTATGACTAATGAACCACCTTCAGGTTATCATCCAAACCCCCTCGAGTATTAAGTTGCAAGCAACAGATTATTGCTTTACGAACTGCATGTAAAGTAAACAATACGATTGTTCTATGAACAAAGGATTGGTGTTTTCTCCCTAGTAGCAACAACACATCTAGTACCTTAGAGATTTCTGTCACTTCCCTAGATTACTAGAGGCATGAACCCATTATCGAGCATAAATACTAACTCTTGGAGTTTCTAGCATCTACTTGGCCAAGATAGCTACTAACAACGGAAATCATGCAAGATCTCAAATAACAAAGACATGATAGAATCAATAATCAACCTGAAATAGCATCTCAATATCCATCGGATCCCCGCAAACACAACATGCAGAATTACAAATAGATGATCTTGATCATGAATGGAGCTCACAAGATCTAGACATGAAAGCACAAAGGAGGAGAACCAACCATCTAGCTACTACATGGATCCGAAGTCCAAGGATGAACTACTCAGGCATCACACCGGAGGCTTGCATGGTGATGAAGAAGGCCTCCAGGGTGAATTCACCTCTCCGGCAGGGTGCCAGGAAGAGCTTCAGATCCCGCCCGATCTAGGGATGGAAATGACGGCGGCTACAGACTCTTTCGTGGATTTTTTATCGGGTACTTAGGGTTTTCGTCCCGAGGGCAATATATAGGCAGAAGGAGAGACCGAGAGGGTGCCAAGGCTGGCCTCACCACCCCCTGGCGCGGGCCAGGCTGGGCCGCCCAGCCAGGTGGTGTGGTGGCCCCCTGGTCCTTCTCCGTCTCCTATTCTGGCACTTGATCACTTCCGGAAAAATAGGCACTTTGGCTTTTGTCCTGTCCAATTCCGAAAATATTCATTTTCTGACTTTCCTGGAACCAAAAACAGCAGAAAACAGGCAGCTGGCACTGTGGCTCTTGTTAATAGGTTAGTCCAAGAAATCATATGAAAAGTACTCCAAAGTTGGAACAAAACACAAGAAAGTGGATAAAACCAAGCATGGAACATCAAAAATTATAGATACATTTGCAATGTATCAACATCCCCAAGCTTAACTCCTGCCCGTCCTCGAGTAGGTAAGTGATAAAAAGAAAGAATAATTTTTGAGGTGACATGCACCATCAAAGTATTTGCAAAACATTCAAAGCTGGGATCATAGTACTTCAATCATAACATGAAAGACAAAGTTCTAGCAATAATCAAAGAAACTATGATGCAACATGAAAAGGCACAAACAAAAGATTCATGAATAACAATGCTTTGCAAGACGTTTGTTTGTTTCACATAAAGAAAACATAGCATAATAGTATTCAGCTTGTCCCTCAATAGAGTAGCAAATATAAATGCATAGGACACCTTCAAAGTTCATAAGAGTGACTAGATACAATAGTTTAAAACAAGCAATATCAAGTTATGCATGTATCAACTAGTCTTGGGACAATGCACATAGAACTAAGAATGGACACTATGCTCTCAAAGTAGGTGCATAAAGATAGAAGGTGGAGACTCAATACAATGGTGGAACAAAGGCCTTTTGTAAAAGGAAGTAGGGGTTCAAGTCTCATAAAGATCTTCCAAAAATTATGGTACTCGTAGTTTTCAGCTCTCATTGCCCCTATCATAAGCATCTTGAAGTTTATTATGGTTAAAGTGACACAACTAAGACGATATGCTTGACAAGTTATAAACCAAAATCTCAAGCCCCTTACTTACGAAGACCGATCCTCATGCTACTCAACTTTTGTCACGAGTTAGCTCTTGTCATTGTAAGTATATGTGTATCATTAAGAACCGCCAACGGGGTACCCCTTGCACATGATACGGGAGCTTTCCCATAATCAAAATGACAAGGCAAGCAGACAATGAGCATCTCAGCGATCTTTTTATTTGCTATTTGCATAGGTTTTTATTGAGGATGCTTCATAGAGTGCTCATTATGGTGATGCTGCAAGTTTCCACCATGATTAGGCATGGCTTAGGATAGCGGCCCATGCGTTTCTCTAACACATATACAAACTCCATGATCTTACAAGGTCCACTTTTATTTCACACCGCCGGGATCCGTAAGCAACAGAACATGATATCAACGGGGTACAAAGTACAAGTGCAATGTTGAAACCGTTCCCCATGAAACATGGTTCTGCTAATTTCAACTTATAAAGCGCAAGCATATACGCGACAAAGAAGGACCCAATGGTTCACGTTTATTAGAGGCAAAAAGTAAAGTGTGCCATCAAGTTCGTGAGAGCTTTAATCACTAGTTTTCTCATAACAAGTGGAAGGTAAACAAAAGCATGAATGTACTTGGAATAGCATAAGCTAGTACGTAGGTATGGTGGACTCTTTGGAATAACTTGGTTTAGGGAGTTGGATGCATGAGTGGAACTCATACTTTGTTGTGGAGGCTAGCAAAAGACTGGGAGCGACAAACTAAGAGAGCAATAATGGCCATAATCATGTAGAGTGACAAAACATCATTGATCAAAGCATAAAGTGATACTACAAGTTGAAAAATAAAGGATCATACAGGCTATGGTGACTTGAGATAGTCATAACATGGTGTGAGCATGCGCCAAGTCAACCCAAATAAAGCATCAAAGGAGAATACCACTATTCTATACTTTAATATGCTAAAACAACGCATGATTCATCAAAGGCACATTAAGAAATCTCAATTGTTTATAACAAGTCATGCTACAACAAAGAATACTAAGCATAAAGCCAAAAAAATATCAAGCATGGCATGACAACGCATAGGCCACAGTCAAAAACGAGCTCTTTTTACCACATAAGTCTGAACTTTCCTAGTCTTTTCCAAACCAAACCAAACTATTTGCAAACCAAATGTATGACTGAGGGGGTCCAACCAATTTATTCAGAAAACTAAGGAAACCAAGAAAACTAAAAACCAAAACAAAAACAAAAAAAAGACGCTCCAAGAGCAACACAACTGTGCATGGAAAAATAAAAATGAAGCGTTTGGAAGAAACATGGGATTTTTATTAATGAAGAAGGGGATGCCTTGGGCATCCCCAAGCTTTGACGCTTGTACTTCTTGGATATTTCTTGGGGTGACACGCGTAGCATCCCCAAGCTTGAAGTTTAGTCCATCCTTCATCTCATTACTCATTCCTTTCATACACCTGAAAATTTTCCTTCATATAAAACTTCACACAATCTCATTAGCAACATTAGTGCACTTAAGATAAATAAGTCTCAAGGTTCAGTTATCAGACCAAATAAACTTCCAATAGAACACTAGCTACTGTAGCACTTCCCTCAAAAATCTCAATTCTCCATAAGAACTCAAGAAGGAACCAACAAGAAGCAAATGCAAAAAATGGTAGAAATCTGTCAAAACAGACCAGCAGGTAAAGACGAATTTTTTCGAAGACCTTCTGTTGCTCAAATCAAAACGTGTTGAACTAACGAAAGTTAGATAACAACCTGGGGCAGAAGATCAAAAAAATTAAAGCTCATGCCGACATACAGAGTTCTCTCATGAATTTTTACTGTGAAGCACAGAAATCTGTTTCGGGACAGCAACTTTTCCAATCATTACTTCTCTCTCATTAGAGGTTACTCTTGGCACAAAAATCAAATAAAAAGGATAAGGAGAGGTTATTACAGAGGTAATTACAGAGGTAATAACCTCCAAGACTCATCTAAAACTTTTGTGTTATCTCCCAATAAGTACTTTTCTTTAACGCCTTTAATTAGGCATAAGAAGCAAAGAAAGAATCAAGTGTTCTCAAATGAAGAAGCATTAAAACCAACTTCATTGCCCTTACCTCTCTTACTTTTATTCTTAACCTTGGGGAAAATATGATTGTTTGGTGGAGAAGAAAGGTGCATGGTCCCCTTTCCCATATCTATTATTGATCCAAGGAGTTCTAATAGGGACCTTCCAAGTGTAATTTGTCATTTTCCTACACATTCAATAACAAGATAATCAATAGAAATCGTTTTCCCAAGGATCTTTGTAAACACTCCTTCAGCTATTCCAAGAGGTAATATGGTAGTATTATTAGTAAGACATATTGAAGGAAATATGCCCTGAGAGGCAATAATAAAGTTGTTATTATATATTCCTTCTATATGATAGATGTTTATTTTGCATGCTATAATTGTATTGATAGGAAACATCAATAAATGTGTGTTTAATAAACAAAAAGGGTTCCTAGTTATGCCTCTCTTATAGACTAGCTTGTTGATTAACAAGATGATCAAAGTTTCCTGATCATGGACATTGGATGTTGTTAATAACAAGGTCACAGCATTTGTGAAATGATGTGATGAACATTCATTCGAAGTATAGCATTACGATCAAGTCATTATGTTTATATTGCTATAACATCATACAAAGTAGTCTTAGTCCTTAGACCATGAGATCATGTCAATTGCTAACACCGGAAGAGTATCTTGATAACATCAAACGTCACACCGTAACAGAGGACCATAAAGGTGGGTTCAGTGCTATGAAGGTGTTGTGTTGAGGCTCATGGATCAAGAGTGGAATTTTTCAATCCCGATGACGGATAGATATACTCTGGGCCCTCTCGATGATATCACAATAAGATAGCTTGCAAGCAAGTGATGTGATCACTAGAATGTTATATCACGGTAACGAGAAAAGAGTGCATGTCTATAACGAGATCAAACTAGGTATTTGGATACCGATGATCAAATCTCGGACATGTATTATATCATGAGACAAAGGGATTAAATTGCTGACGTTAAAGGTTCTCACGATCATAGAAGTCATCGTTGAATATGCAAGAGTCAGTATGGATCTCCAGGTCCTGCTTCTGATTATTGATCTGAGAGGAGTCTCAATCATGTCTGCATTATTCGCGAACCGTAGGGTGACACACTTAAGGGTTGCCGGACACCATTTAGGAGCACATATGTTCTAGACAAAAGGTTTGCAAAGCGCAGGAATTGTTTCGATAGAAACCGGAATTGTTTCGGGTGAAATTGCAGAAAGTGGTTCTGCATGTGATATTGAAATGTTGCAAGGGGTTTTATGTGAATGTTTGTTAATTAAAGTAATTAACAAAATTCTGAATAAAATAAATAAAAGTGTTTTATTAAATGAGAGAGCATTAAATTTGGAGAAATTTAATGCATTTAAAGTGGAGAGTTTAAAAGAGAATGTAAAGGGGCATTTTAATGTGGAGGGGTTACCACCACATGAATGTGGGAGGTGAGGGGTCACCCCCCCATGCACCGGCCATGGAGAGAGGGGCCACCACCCTCCTCCTATAAAAGGCCACCCATTCCCTCCTTCATCCTCACACCTCCTCATGAAGGATCTCTCTCCCCCTCTAGATATTCCCCCATGGTCTCGGATTAGCGAGATACATGTTCCCGGTGGCCTTGCGTTTGGAAGGAGTTGCTGCTTCCGCTGATTCGCTGGAGCGAGGAGGTGGAGGTTGTTTTGTGGCTTGAACGTGTGTGCGAGGATGGATGCGCTTCTGATTTGCGGCGCTCGGACTTCCACACGATCTTGAGATCGGCAAGCGTACAACTACATCAACCACGAGTTCCTAGTCGTTAACAAAACTCGTTGTCTTCGAGGGTAAGTTCTCCATGGATGTATGTCCACCCGTTGCTCTGTATCTAGTAGATAGGTCTTGGCGTATAGTTCTCATCGTAGAAAATTTTTTGTTTTCTATGCTGCGGACCCAATAGTGGTATCAGAGCTTGATCTATGCGTAGGTGCTTTGCACGGGTAGTACACATATGTTTATATGTGGGCGATGATGATCATGTTATTGCATCTTCTATGTACTTTGGATATTGGTGGCATAGTGGGATGAAGCGGCCCGGACCAACCTTACATGTCATCGTACATGAGACCGGTTCCACGACTGACATGCAACTAGTTTTGCATAAGTGGCTAGCAGGTGTCTGTCTCTCCTACTATAGTCAATATCTGATTTACAACGAGTTGCTAATAACTTGGTTATCCTCGTTGTGGTTCATGTTCGTAGGTAAGACCGGTTCTATCTCCGAAAGCCCTAAGCCATGTAAAAACTTGCAATTGATAAATTAGAGGCGTCTAGTTTAGATCATTGCTGGGCTAGTGTCTTGATATGGTATTGTTGTAAGTAGATGTATGATAGATACTCTTACAACTCACTTAACGTGTAAGTTCCATAGACCTTGGCCTTACACACAAAGGAATGATAGAGATCATACCACGATGCAAATGATAGAGATCAAATGCATGGACCATATCACCTCACTTCACACATTAGATGTTAGCATCTTATATTGCTAGTTTGGCGCTTTTGGTAGTATTATAAGATGATCCCTCATTTAGATATCAAGATAAAATGTGTTCTTCCTTAAGTATGCACCGTTTTATGGATCGTGTTTTGAGGCATCACGTGATGATCGGGTGTTCTCGACTCTACGCTTTCATACAACGGGTGTAAGACAGTTTTACACACGCGAATACTAAGGTTCTTACTTGACGAGCCTAGCATGTACAGACATGGCCTCGGAACACGGACCGAAAGGTTAAGCATGAGTCATGTAGTTGATATGATGCCTATATAGATACTCGCCTTTGAAGCTACACCGACTCACGTGATGATCGGACTTGGTGTAGTGGATTTGGTTCATGTAATCACCAAAAGGACACGAGGGATGTCGTTTTGAGTGGGAGTTCATTAGTAATTTGGATTAGTTGAACTCAATCTATCATAAAACTTAGTCTAAATATATTTTACAAATTCTATTGTAGATGGCACCACCTGCTTTTAATTTCAATGTGTTCATGGAGAAAGAGAAGCTTGGTGCGAATGGTAGCAACTTCACCAACTGGGCTATGAATTTGAGGATTCTCCTCACTGTTGCACAAAAGAAATATGTGCTAGAGGCGCCGCTAGGCCCCCACACGCTCCTGATGCCCCTGACGAGGAAAAGAACGTCTATATAACTCGTCAGGAGGACCATAACTTAGTTCATTGCGGCATACTGTATGGGCTAGAGCCAGAACTTCGAAAACGTTTCGAAAATGGCAATGCCGTTGATACCATGGGAGAATTGAAAATGATTTTCGATACCCATGCTGCCGTAGAGAGTTATAATGCTTCTGAAAAGTTCTTTAGCTGCATGATGGAAGAGAACAGCTCTGTTAGTGAGCACGTACTCAAAATGTCTGGGTACGCCGATAAGCTTGTGTCCTTGGGAATAACGATTCCCATTGACTTAGGCATACATCGTGTTCTCCAATATCTGCCACCTAGCTACAAGAGCTTCGTGATGAACTATAATATGCAGGGCATGAAGAAGTCTCTTCCCGAGCTTCTGTCAATGCTTAAGACTGCAGAAGTGGAGATTAGGAAAGAACATCAAGTGTTGATGATCAATAAGACCACCGGTTTCAAGAAGGACAAGAAAGGCAAGCAGAAGGGAAAGAAGGGCGGCAAATCTGTTGCCGCGCCTGAAAAGAAAACCCGAGCTGGCCCTAAGTCTGACACCGGGTGCTACTATTGCAAGGGGACTGGCCATTGGAAGCGCAACTGCCCCAAGTATTTGCGGACAAGAAAGCCGGCAAGGCAAACAAAGGTATATGTGATATACATGTTATTGATGTGTACTTGACTAGTACTCGCAGTAGCACCTGGGTATTTGATACGGGATCGGTTGCTAATATATGTAACTCGGTTCAGGGGCTGCAGAACAAGCGATAACTAGCAAGGGATGAGGTCACGATGCGGGTCGGCAATGGATCAAGAGTTGATGTGATCGCTGTCGGAATGCTGCCTCTCCATATGCCGTCGGGGTTAGTTATAAACCTAAATAATTGTTACTTGGTGCCTGCACTGAGCATGAACATTGTATCCGGATCATGTTTGATGCAAAGTGGTTATTTTTTTAAGTCTGAAAACAATGGTTGTTCGATTTATATGAATAATATCTTTTATGGTCATGCACCTGTGTTGAATGGTTTATTTCTATTGGATCTTGATAGTAGTATTACGCACATTCATAATGTTGATGCTAAAAGGATTAAACTTGATAATGATATATCTGCATATATGTGGCACTGCCGTCTAGGTCATATTGGCGTTAAACGCATGAAGAAACTCCATTCTGATGGACTTTTGGAATCACTTGATTTTGAATCATTTGATACATATGAACCATGCCTTATGGGCAAGATGAATAGAACGCCGTTTTCCGGTTCAATGGAACGGGCGACAGATTTATTGGAAATCATACATACTGATGTGTGTGGACCAATGAGTGTGTCGGCGCGAGGTGGATATCGTTATTTTGTTACTTTCACGGATGATTTGAGTAGATACGGGTATATCTATTTGATGAAACATAAGTCTGAAACCTTTGAAAAGTTCAAAGAATTTCAGAATGAAGTGGAAAATCATCGTAACAGAAAGATCAAATTTCTGCGGTCCAACCATGGAGGAGAGTATCTTAGTTACGAGTTTAGCACACATATGAAAGACTATGGAATAGGTTCACAACTCACGCCTGCCGGAACACCACAACGTAATGGTGTGTCAGAACGTCGTAATCGTACTTTATTGGATATGGTTCGATCTATGATGTCTCTGACTGACTTGCCACTGTCATTTTGGGGTTATGCACTGGAAACCGCTACATTCACTTTAAATAGGGCACCATCTAAATCCGTTGAAAAGACACCGTATGAATTATGGTTTGGAAACAAACCTAAGCTGTCATTTCTTAAAATTTGGGGATGTGATGTTTATGTGAAGAAACTTCAACCGGATAAACTCGAACCCAAAGCGGAAAAATGCGTCTTCATAGGATACCCTAAGGAAACGATTGGGTATACCTTCTATCACAGATCCGAGGGCAAGGTCTTTGTTGCCAAGAATGGATTCTTTCTTGAGAAGGAGTTTCTCGCGAAAGGTGTGAGTAGTCGGAAGGTAGAACTCGAAGAGGTTATTGAACCTTCTCTTCATGAAATGGCGAGTAGCGTAGCATCGGAAGTTGTTTCGGAGTTGACTTCACCTAATGAAGAGAGAGCTAATGATATTGATCATGAAACTTTGAAAGAGGACACTACCGAACCTCGCAGGTCATGCAGGACACGTGCAGCTCCTGAACTGTACGGCAATCCTGTTATGAATTTCATGATTGATGAAATAGATGACCCTGTGACGTATGAAGAAGCGATGATGAGCCCTGATTCCAACAAATGGCTAGAAGCCATGAAATCCGAGATGGAATCCATGTACGAAAACCAGGTTTGGACCTTGGTGGACTTACCTCTCGATCGAAAGGCCGTTGAGAATAAATGGATTTTCAAAAGAAAAACTGATGCTGATGGTAATGTAACCATCTATAAGGCTCGACTTGTCGCAAAGGGGTTTCGACAAATTCAAGGAGTTGACTACGATGAGACATTCTCTCCCGTAGCGATGCTTAAGTCGGTTAGGATTATGTTAGCAATTGCTGCATATTTCGATTATGAAATATGGCAGATGGATGTCAAAACTGCGTTCCTCAATGGTAATATTGAAGAAGAGTTGTATATGATACAACCAAAGGGTTTTGTCGATCCTAAGGATGCTAATAAGGTGTGCAAACTTCAGCGATCCATCTATGGACTGAAGCAAGCATCACGGAGTTGGAATCTCCGCTTTGATGAGGTGATCAAAGAGTTTGGATTTGTCCAAACTTATGGAGAGGCTTGTATTTACAAGAAAGTGAGTGGGAGCAATGTGGCATTTCTGATATTATATGTGGATGACATATTATTGATTAGAAATGATATAGATCTTTTAAACAGTGTTAAAAGTTATCTAAACAGCAAATTTTCGATGAAGGACCTTATTGAAGCTTCATATATATTAGGCATTAAAATCTATAGAGATAGATCAAGACGCCTAATTGGGCTATCGTAGAGTACATACCTTGATAAGATATTAAAGAAGTTTAATATGGACGAAAGTAAGAAGGGGTTCTTACCTATGTTGCAAGGCAAGACATTGAGTAAGACTCAAAGTCCGGCTACGGCGGAAGAAAGAGAGATGATGGATAAGATCCCCTATGCCTCGGCCATAGGCTCTATAATGTAGGCTCTAAATATTTGTAAAGTGCACACAGACCTAAATGTAGCAGATCCGTTGACTAAAGTACTCTCTAGGGCAAAACATGATCAACACCAGAACTCCATGGGTGTTAGATTTATCACTATGTGAACTAGATTATTGTCTCTAGTGCAAGTGGGAGACTGAAGGAAATATGCCCCGAGAGGCAATAATAAAGTTGTTATTATATATTCCTTGTATATGATAGATGTTTATTTTGCATGCTATAATTGTATTGATAGGAAACATCAATACATGTGTGTTTAATAAACAAAAAGGGTTCCTAGTTATGCCTCTCTTATAGACTAACTTGTTTATTAACAAGATGATCAAAGTTTCCTGATCATGGACATTGGATGTTGTTAATAACAAGGTCACAGCATTTGTGAAATGATGTGATGAACATTCATCCGAAGTATAGCATTACGATCAAGTCATTATATTTATATTTCTATAACATCATACAAAGTAGTCTTAGTCCTTAGACCATGAGATCATGTTAATTGCTAACACCGGAAGAGTATCTTGATAACATCAAACGTCACACCGTAACAGGGTGACCATAAAGGTGGGTTCAGTGCTATGAAGGTGTTATGTTGAGGCTCATGGATCAAGAGTGGAATTTGTCAATCCCGATGACGGATAGATATACTCTGGGCCCTCTCGGTGATATCACATTAAGATAGCTTACAAGCAAGTGATGTGATCACTAGAATGTTATATCACGGGAACGAGAAAAGAGTGCATGTCGGTAACGAGATCAAACTAGGTATTTGGATACCGATGATCGAATCTCGGATATGTATTATATCATGAGACAAAGGGATTAAATTGCTGACGTTAAAGGTTCTCACGATCACAGAAGTCATCGTTGAATATGCAGGAGTCAGTATGGATCTCCAGGTCCCGCTTCTGATTATTGATCTGAGAGGAGTCTCAATCATATCTGCATTATTCGCGAACTGTAGGGTGACACACTTAAGGGTTGCCGGACACCATTTAGGAGCACATATGTTCTAGAAAAAAGGTTTGCAAAGCGCAGGAAATGTTTCGATAGAAACCGGAATTGTTTCGGGTGAAATTGCAGAAAGTGGTTCTGCATGTGATATTGAAATGTTGCAAGGGGTTTTATGTGAATGTTTGTTAATTAAAGTAATTAACAAAATTCTGAATAAAATAAATAAAAGTGTTTTATTAAATGAGAGAGCATTAAATTTGGAGAAATTTAATGCATTTAAAGTGGAGACTTTAAAAGAGAATATAAAGGGGCATTTTAATGTGGAGGGGTTACCACCACATGAATGGGGGAGGTGAGGGGTCACCCCCCCATGCGCCGGCCATGGAGATAGGGGGCACCCCCCTCCTCCTATAAAAGGCCACCCATTCCCTCCTTCATCCTCACACCTCCTCGTGAAGGATCTCTCTCCCCCTCTAGATATTCCCCCATGGTCTCGGATTAGCGAGATACATGTTCCCGGTGGCCTTGCGTCTGGAAGGAGTTGCTGCTTCCGCTGATTCGTTGGAGCGAGGAGGTGGAGGTTGTCCGGTGGCTTGAACGTGTGTGCGAGGATGGATGCGCTGCTGATTTGCGGCGCTCGGACTTCCACACGATCTTGAGATCGGCAAGCGTACGACTACATCAACCACGAGTTCCTACTCGTTAACAAAACTCGTTGTCTTCGAGGGTAAGTTCTCCATGGATGTATGTCCACCCGTTGCTCTGTATCTAGTAGATAGGTCTTGGCGTATAGTTCTCATCGTAGGAATTTTTTTTTCTATGCTGCGGACCCAACAGATATTTCTTTTCCTCCTTCAATGAGCCCCCAAGTATTCAGAGATTTATAAATATCTTTGGGCATATGGCAAAATTCAAACATGATATCACAGCGAGCTTGAAAAGTTTCAGTGTTCATCTCAATCTTTACTGTAGGGAACCACTTTGATAGTTCAGAGTTTTTTGGAACATAATCGTGATGCTCCCTAAGAGTATTATAGCAACTTTCTAATCTAGTAATTCTAGCCTCAAGTGTGTCCAACCTAGCAAAATTTTTTGCGAAAGAAGTATCAGTTTGGCTAGGCAAGTTGTAAGTGAGGATCAAATTCTTTATAGCATTAATAACATCATCCTCATTACAATGGAGGAAATCTCCTCCCACAACAGCATCTAAAGCATATATATAGAAAAGGACAATTCCGAGATAAAAACTGCTAAAGAACAAGTTTGGGTCATTTTAGGCTTAGCTTCCTTAAAACTTTCCTCAATTCCTTGTTTAAAAGTGAAAATCATATCCTCGGGTGAAATAGTGGTTGGAGCAAGGCTAGACATAGTGACAACTTAGAATAGGAACTAATTTTTTTGTGTTTTTCAAATAAGAAAGCAAATAAGTAAAACTAATTTTTTTGTGTTTTTGAATAACAAAACAAGCAAACAAAGCAAAAAGAAAATAAGCAAAACAAAAACAACAAAGTAAAGATATTGGTTATGAGGGACTCCCCTTATGAAGATGTCCTTGACTCCCCGGCAACGGCGCCAGAAAAGATCTTGATGCGCTCGACTTTCGACGTAGAGCTTGTTGGTAACCCCAAGAGGAAGGTATGATGAGCACAGCAATAAGTTTTCCCTCAGTTATGAAACCAGTAGGAGAAAGGAAACACCCCAAAGGTGTGACTAGCTGAGCTTTGGCAGGGCGCACTACCGGTGCTAGTAGCAACGTGGACACCTGCACAACACAACCACAGAACTTTGTCCCCAACATGTGATGAGGTTGTCAATCTCACCGTGTTTTGCGGAAAACAAAGGATTAAACGTATCGAATGGAAAGAAGTAAAAGTTTGCACAAAGTAAACACAAAGCAGAAACAGTTTATAGATTGTATGTAAAGAAAAAGCACCGGGATCCATAGTTCACTAGAGGTGGCTCTCCTTAAGATAGATAACATGCTGGGTGAACAAATAACAGCGGGGCAATTGACAAAGACCGAGAAAGCAATACATGCATATATTAATCATCTTGACTCCTCTGAGACTTGATTGGGCATTACAACATAATACATAGACCGCCATCCAACTGCATCTATGACTGATAATCCACCTTCAGGTTATCATCTGAACCCCCTCCAGTATTAAGTTGCAAGCAACAGATTATTGCTTTACGAACAACGTGTAAAGTAAACAATATGATTGTTCTATGAACAAAGGATTGTTGTTTTCTCCCTAGTAGCAACAACACATCTAGTACCTTAGAGATTTCTATCACTTCCCCAGATTACAAGAGGCATGAACCCACTATCGAGCATAAATACTAACTCTTGGAGTTGCTAGCATCTACTTGGCCAAGATAGCTACTAAGAACGGAAAGCATGCAAGATCTCAAATAACAAAGACATGATAGAATCAATAATCAATCTGAAATAGCATCTCAATATCCATCGGATCCCCGCAAACACAACATGTATGAATTACATATAGATGATCTTGATCATGAACGGAGCTCACAAGATTTAAACATGAAAGGAGAAAGGACGAAAACCAGCCATCTAGCTACTACATGGATCCGTAGTCCAAGGATGAACTACTCACGCATCACACCGGAGGCTTGCATGGTGATGAAGAAGTCCTCCAGGGTGAATTCCCCTCTCCGGCAGGCTGCCGGGAAGAGCTTCAGATCACTCCTGATCTAGGGATGGAGATGACGGCGGCTACAGACTCTTTCGTGGATTTTTGATCGGGTACTTAGGGTTTTCATCCCGAGGGCAATATATAGGCGGAAGGAGAGGCCGAGGGGGTGCCAGGGCTGGCCTCACCACCCCCGGTGCGGGCCAGGCTGGGCCACGCGGCCAGGTGGTGTGGTGGCCCCCTGGTCCTTCTTTGTCTCGTATTCTGGCACTTGATCACTTCCGGAAAAATAGGCACTTTGGATTTTGTCCCGTCCAATTCCGAGAATATTCATTTTCTGACTTTCCTGGAACAAAAAATAGCAGAAAACGGGCAATTGGCACTGTGGCTCTTGTTAATAGGTTAGTCCAAGAAATCATATGAAAAGTACTCCAAAGTTGGAATAAAACACAAGAAAGTGGATAAAACCAAGCATGGAACATCAAAAATTATAGATACATTTGCAATGTATAATATGCATGTGGTTTATGAAAAGAACACACATGCAATGACATCTAGTGGATCCATCTAGTTTATGAAAATAAAACACATGCAATGAACTATAGTAGATCCACGTGGTTTATGAAACGAACACACGGCCAATAGCATCTAGTGGATCCATGTGGTTTAGGAATAGAACACACATGCAATGAAATCTAGTGGATCCATGTGATTTATGAAAATAAAACACATATATTGAAGTCTAGTGGTTCCATGTGGTTTATAAAACGAACACACATGTAATGCAGTCTAGTGGATCCATGTGGTTTATGAAAAGAACACACATGCAATAAACTCTAGTGGATGCATGTGGTTTATGAAAATAACACACATGCTATAACATCTAGTGGATCCATCTGGTTCATGAAAATAACACACATGCAATGATCTATAGTGGATCCATGTGGTTTATGAAACGAACACACATCCAATGGCATCTAGTGGATCCATGTGGTTTAGGAATAGAACACACATGCAATGAAATCAAGTGGATCCATGTGGTTTATGAAAAGAACACACATGCAATGAACTCTAGTGGATCCATGTGGTTTATGAAAAGAACACACATATAATGAAGTCTAGTGGATCCATGTGGTTTATGAAAAGAACACACATGCAATAAACTCTAGTGGATGCATGTGGTTTATGAAAATAAGACACATGCAATGACATCTAGTGGATCCATCTGGTTTATAAAAATAACACACATGCAATGAACTATAGTGGATCCATGTGGTTTATGAAATGAACACATAGCTAATAGAATCTAGTGGATCCATGTGGTTTAGGAATAGAACACACATGCAATGAAATCAAGAGGATCCATGTGGTTTATGAAAAGAAAACACATGTAATGAAGTCTAGTGGATCCATGTGGTTTATCAAAAGAACACACATGTAACGAAGTCTAGTGGATCCATGTGGTTTATGAAAAGAACACACATGCAATAAACTCTAGTGGATGCATGTGGTTTATGAAAAGAACACACATGCTATGACATCTAGTGGATCCATCTGGTTTATGAAAATAACACACATGCAATGATCTATAGTGTATCCATGTGGTTTATGAAACGAACACACAGCCAATGGCATCTAGTGGATCCATGTGTTTTAGGAATAGAACACACATGCAATAAACTCTAGTGGATCCATGTGGTTTATGAAAAGAACACAGATGCATTGAAATCTAGTGGATCCATATGGTTTATGAAAATAACACGCATGCAATGACATATAGTGGATGCATGTGGTTTATGAAAAGAACACACATGTAATGAAGTCTAGTGGATCCATGTGGTTTATGAAAAGAACACACATGCAATAAACTCTAGTGGATACATATGGTTTATGAAAAGAACACACATCCAATGGCACATAGTGGATACATGTGGTTTATTAATAGAACACACATGCAATGAACTCTAGTGGATACATGCATTTTACAAAAAGAACACACATGCAATGAACTCTATTGGATCCATTTGGTTTATGAAAAGAACACAAATGCAATGAACTCTAGTGGATCCATGTGATTTATGAAAAGAACACACATGTAATGAACTCTAGTGGATCCATGTGGTTTATGAAATGAAGACACATGTAATGAACTCTAGTGGATCCATGTGGTTGATGAAAAGAACACACATGCAATAAACTCTAGTGGATGCATGTGGTTTATGAAAAGAACACACATGTAATGACATCTAGTTGATCCATCTGGTTTATGAAAAGAACACACATGCAATTAACTCTAGTAGATCCATGTGGTTTATGAAACGAACACACAACCAATAGCATCTAGCGGATCCATGTGGTTTAGGAATAGAACACACATGCAATGAAATCTAGTGGATCCATGTGATTTATGAAAATAAAATACATGTAATGAAGTCTAGTGGATCCATGTGTTTTATGAAAAGAACACACATGTAATGAAGTCTAGTGGATCCATGTGGTTTATGAAAAGAACACACATGCAATAAACTCTAGTGGATGCATGTGGTTTATGAAAAGAACACACATGCTATGACATCTAGTGGATCCATCTGGTTTATGAAAATAACACACATGCAATTATCTATAGTGGATCCATGTGGTTTATGAAACGAACATACAGCCAATGGCATCTAGTGGATCCATATGGTTTAGGAATAGAACACACATGCAATGAAATGAAGTCGATCCATGTGGTTTATGAAAAGAACACACATGCAATGAACTCTAGTGGATCCATGTGGTTTATGAAAAGAACACACATATAATGAAGTCTAGTGGATCCATGTGGTTTATGAAAAGAACACACATGCAATAAACTCTAGTGGATGCATGTGGTTTATGAAAAGAAGACACATGCAATGACATCTAGTGGATCCATCTGGTTTATGAAAATAACACACATGCAATGAACTATAGTGGATCCATGTGGTTTATGAAATGAACACATAGCTAATAGTATCTAGTGGATCCATGTGGTTTAGGAATAGAACACACATGCAATGAAATCAAGAGGATCCATGTGGTTTATGAAAAGAAAGCACATGTAATGAAATCTAGTGGATCCATGTGGTTTATGAAAAGAACACACATGTAACGAAGTCTAGTGGATCCATGTGGTTTATGAAAAGAACACACATGCAATAAACTCTAGTGGATGCATGTGATTTATGAAAAGAACACACATGCTATGACATCTAGTGGATCCATCTGGTTTATGAAAATAACACACATGCAATGATCTATAGTGTATCCATGTGGTTTATGAAACGAACACACAGCCAATGGCATCTAGTGGATCCATGTGGTTTAGGAATAGAACACACATGCAATGAACTCTAGTGGATCCATGTGGTTTATGAAAAGAACACAGATGCATTGAAATCTAGTGGATCCATATGGTTTATGAAAAGAACACGCATGCAATGACATATAGTGGATGCATGTGGTTTATGAAAAGAACACACATGGAATGAACTCTAGTGGATCCATGTGGTTTATGAAAAGAACACACATGCAATAAACTCTAGTGGATACATGTGGTTTATGAAAAGAACACACATCCAATGGCACCTAGTGGATACATGTGGTTTATTAATAGAACACACATGCAATGAACTCTAGTGGATACACGCGTTTTACAAAAAGAACACACATGCAATGAACTCTATTGGATCCATTTGGTATATGAAAAGAACACAAATGCAATGAATTCTAGTGGATCCATGTGGTTTATGAAAAGAACACACATGTAATGAACTCTAGTGGATCCATGTGGTTTATGAAATGAAGACACATGTAATGAAGTCTAGTGGATCCATGTGGTTTATGAAAAGAACACACATGCAATAAACTCTAGTGGATGCATGTGGTTTATGAAAAGAACACACATGTAATGACATCTAGTTGATCCATCTGGTTTATGAAAAGAACACACATGCAATTAACTCTAGTAGATCCATGTGGTTTATGAAACGTACACACAACTAATAGCATCTAGCGGATCCATGTGGTTTAGGAATAGAACACACATGCAATGAAATCTAGTAGATCCATGTGATTTATGAAAATAAAACACATGTAATGAAGTCTGGTGGATCCATGTGTTTTATGAAAAGAACACACATGTAATGAATTCTAGTGGATCTATGTGGTTTATGAAAAGAACACACATGCAATAAACTCTAGTGGATGCATGTGGTTTATGAAAAGAACACACATGCTATGACATCTAGTGGATCCATCTGGTTTATGAAAATAACACACATGCAATTATCTATAGTGGATCCATGTGGTTTATGAAACGAACACACAGCCAATGGCATCTAGTGGATCCATATGGTTTAGGAATAGAACACACATGCAATGAAATGAAGTGGATCCATGTGGTTTATGAAAAGAACACACATGCAATGAACTCTAGTGGATCCATGTGGTTTATGAAAAGAACACACATATAATGAAGTCTAGTGCATCCATGTGGTTTATGAAAAGAACGCACATGCAATAAACTCTAGTGGATGCATGTGGTTTATGAAAAGAAGACACATTCAATGACATCTAGTGGATCCATCTGGTTTATGAAAATAACACACATGCAATGAACTATAGTGGATCCATGTGGTTTATGAAATGAACACATAGCTAATAGCATCTAGTGGATCCATCTGGTTTAGGAATAGAACACACATGCAATGAAATCAAGAGGATCCATGTGGTTTATGAAAAGAAAACACATGTAATGAAGTCTAGTGGATCCATGTGGTTTATGAAAAGAACACACATGTAACGAAGTCTAGTGGATCCATGTGGTTTATGAAAAGAACACACATGCAATAAACTCTAGTGGATGCATATGGTTTATGAAAAGAACACACATGCTATGACATCTAGTGGATCCATCTGGTTTATGAAAATAACACACATGCAATGATCTATAGTGTATCCATGTGGTTTATGAAACGAACACACAGCCAATGGCATCTAGTGGACCCATGTGGTTTAGGAATAGAACACACATGCATTGAAATCTAGTGGATCCATATGGTTTATGAAAAGAACACGCATGCAATGACATATAGTGGATCCATGTGGTTTATGAAAAGAACACACATGTAATGAAGTCTAGTGGATCCATGTGGTTTATGAAAAGAACACACATGCAATAAACTCTAGTGGATACATGTGGTTTATGAAAAGAACACACATCCAATGGCACCTAGTGGATACATGTGGTTTATTAATAGAACACACATGCAATGAACTCTAGTCGATACACGCGTTTTACAAAAAGAACACACATGCAATGAACTCTATTGGATCCATTTGGTTTATGAAAATAACACAAATGCAATGAACTCTAGTGGATCCATGTGATTCATGAAAAGAACACACATGTAATGAACTCTAGTGGATCCATGTGGTTTATGAAATGAAGACACATGTAATGAAGTCTAGTGGATCCATGTGGTTTATGAAAAGAACACACATGCAATAAAATCTAGTGGATGCATGTGGTTTATGAAAAGAACACACATGTAATGACATCTAGTTGATCCATCTGGTTTATGAAAAGAACACACATGCAATTAACTCTAGTAGATCCATGTGGTTTATGAAACGAACACACAACCAATAGCATCTAGCGGATCCATGTGGTTTAGGAATAGAACACACATGCAATGAAATCTAGTGGATCCATGTGATTTATGAAAATAAAACACATGTAATGAAGTCTAGTGGATCCATGTGTTTTATGAAAAGAACACACATGTAATGAAGTTTAGTGGATCCATGTGGTTTATGAAAAGAACACACATGCAATAAACTCTAGTGGATGCATGTGGTTTATGAAAAGGACACACATGCTATGACATCTAGTGGATCCATCTGGTTTATGAAAAGAACACACATGCAATAAACTCTAGTGGATGCATGTGGTTTATGAAAAGAACACACATGTAATGACATCTAGTTGATCCATCTGGTTTATGAAAAGAACACACATGCAATTAACTCTAGTAGATCCATGTGGTTTATGAAACGAACACACAACCAATAGCATCTAGCGGATCCATGTGGTTTAGGAATAGAACACACATGCAATGAAATCTAGTGGATCCATGTGATTTATGAAAATAAAACACATGTAATGAAGTCTAGTGGATCCATGTGTTTTATGAAAAGAACACACATGTAATGAAGTCTAGTGGATCCATGTGGTTTATGAAAAGAACACACATGCAATAAACTCTAGTGGATGCATGTGGTTTATGAAAAGAACACACATGCTATGACATCTAGTGGATCCATCTGGTTTATGAAAATAACACACATGCAATTATCTATAGTGGATCCATGTGGTTTATGAAACGAACACACAGCCAATGGCATCTAGTGGATCCATATGGTTTAGGAATAGAACACACATGCAATGAAATGAAGTGGATCCATGTGGTTTATGAAAAGAACACACATGGAATGAACACTAGTGGATCCATGTGGTTTATGAAAAGAACACACATATAATGAAGTCTAGTGGATCCATGTGGTTTATGAAAAGAACGCACATGCAATAAACTCTAGTGGATGCATGTGGTTTATGAAAAGAAGACACATGCAATGACATCTAGTGGATCCATCTGGTTTATGAAAATAACACACATGCAATGAACTATAGTGGATCCATGTGGTTTATGAAATGAACACATAGCTAATAGCATCTAGTGGATCCATGTGGTTTAGGAATAGAACACACATGCAATGAAATCAAGAGGATCCATGTGGTTTAGGAAAAGAAAACACATGTAATCAAGTCTAGTGGATCCATGTGGTTTATGAAAATAACACACATGTAACAAAGTCTAGTGGATCCATGTGGTTTATGAAAAGAACACACATGCAATAAACTCTAGTGGATGCATGTGGTTTATGAAAAGAACACACATGCTATGACATCTAGTGGATCCATCTGGTTTATGAAAATAACACACATGCAATGATCTATAGTGGATCCATGTGGTTTATGAAAGGAACACACATCCAATGGCATCTAGTGGATCCATGTGGTTTAGGAATAGAACACACATGCAATGAAATCAAGTGGATCCATGTGGTTTATGAAAAGAACACACATGCAATAAACTCTAGTGGATACATGTGGTTTATGAAAAGAACACACATCCAATGGCACCTAGTGGATACATGTGGTTTATTAATAGAACACACATGCAATGAACTCTAGTCGATACACGCGTTTTACAAAAAGAACACACATGCAATGAACTCTATTGGATCCATTTGGTTTATGAAAATAACACAAATGCAATGAACTCTAGTGGATCCATGTGATTCATGAAAAGAACACACATGTAATGAACTCTAGTGGATCCATGTGGTTTATGAAATGAAGACACATGTAATGAAGTCTAGTGGATCCATGTGGTTTATGAAAAGAACACACATGCAATAAAATCTAGTGGATGCATGTGGTTTATGAAAAGAACACACATGTAATGACATCTAGTTGATCCATCTGGTTTATGAAAAGAACACACATGCAATTAACTCTAGTAGATCCATGTGGTTTATGAAACGAACACACAACCAATAGCATCTAGCGGATCCATGTGGTTTAGGAATAGAACACACATGCAATGAAATCTAGTGGATCCATGTGATTTATGAAAATAAAACACATGTAATGAAGTCTAGTGGATCCATGTGTTTTATGAAAAGAACACACATGTAATGAAGTTTAGTGGATCCATGTGGTTTATGAAAAGAACACACATGCAATAAACTCTAGTGGATGCATGTGGTTTATGAAAAGGACACACATGCTATGACATCTAGTGGATCCATCTGGTTTATGAAAAGAACACACATGCAATAAACTCTAGTGGATGCATGTGGTTTATGAAAAGAACACACATGTAATGACATCTAGTTGATCCATCTGGTTTATGAAAAGAACACACATGCAATTAACTCTAGTAGATCCATGTGGTTTATGAAACGAACACACAACCAATAGCATCTAGCGGATCCATGTGGTTTAGGAATAGAACACACATGCAATGAAATCTAGTGGATCCATGTGATTTATGAAAATAAAACACATGTAATGAAGTCTAGTGGATCCATGTGTTTTATGAAAAGAACACACATGTAATGAAGTCTAGTGGATCCATGTGGTTTATGAAAAGAACACACATGCAATAAACTCTAGTGGATGCATGTGGTTTATGAAAAGAACACACATGCTATGACATCTAGTGGATCCATCTGGTTTATGAAAATAACACACATGCAATTATCTATAGTGGATCCATGTGGTTTATGAAACGAACACACAGCCAATGGCATCTAGTGGATCCATATGGTTTAGGAATAGAACACACATGCAATGAAATGAAGTGGATCCATGTGGTTTATGAAAAGAACACACATGGAATGAACACTAGTGGATCCATGTGGTTTATGAAAAGAACACACATATAATGAAGTCTAGTGGATCCATGTGGTTTATGAAAAGAACGCACATGCAATAAACTCTAGTGGATGCATGTGGTTTATGAAAAGAAGACACATGCAATGACATCTAGTGGATCCATCTGGTTTATGAAAATAACACACATGCAATGAACTATAGTGGATCCATGTGGTTTATGAAATGAACACATAGCTAATAGCATCTAGTGGATCCATGTGGTTTAGGAATAGAACACACATGCAATGAAATCAAGAGGATCCATGTGGTTTAGGAAAAGAAAACACATGTAATCAAGTCTAGTGGATCCATGTGGTTTATGAAAATAACACACATGTAACAAAGTCTAGTGGATCCATGTGGTTTATGAAAAGAACACACATGCAATAAACTCTAGTGGATGCATGTGGTTTATGAAAAGAACACACATGCTATGACATCTAGTGGATCCATCTGGTTTATGAAAATAACACACATGCAATGATCTATAGTGGATCCATGTGGTTTATGAAAGGAACACACATCCAATGGCATCTAGTGGATCCATGTGGTTTAGGAATAGAACACACATGCAATGAAATCAAGTGGATCCATGTGGTTTATGAAAAGAATATACATGTAATGAACTCTAGTGGATCCATGTGGTTTATGAAAAGAGCACACATATAATGAAGTCTAGTGAATCCATGTGGTTTATGAAAAGACCACACATGCAATAAACGCTAGTGGATGCATGTGGTTTATGAAAAGAAGACACATGCAATGACATCTAGTGGATCCATCTGGTTTATGAACATAACACACATGCAATGAACTATAGTGGATCCATGTGGTTTATGAAATGAACACATAGCTAATAGCATCTAGTGGATCCATGTGGTTTAGGAATAGAACACACATGCAATGAAATCAAGAGGATCCATGTGGTTTATGAAAAGAAAACACATGTAATGAAGTCTAGTGGATCCATGTGGTTTATGAAAAGAACACACATGTAACGAAGTCTAGTGGATCCATGTGGTTTATGAAAAGAACACACATGCAATAAACTCTAGTGGATGCATGTGGTTTATGAAAAGAACACACATGCTATGACATCTAGTGGATCCATCTGGTTTATGAAAATAACACACATGCAATGATCTATAGTGTATCCATGTGGTTTATGAAACGAACACACAGCCAATGGAATCTAGTGGATCCATGTGGTTTAGGAATAGAACACACATGCAATGAACTCTAGTGGATCCATGTGGTTTATGAAAAGAACACATATGCATTGAAATCTAGTGGATCCATATGGTTTATGAAAAGAACACGCATGCAATGACATATAGTGGATGCATGTGGTTTATGAAAAAACACACATGTAATGAAGTCTAGCGGATCCATGTGGTTTTTGAAAAGAACACACATGCAATAAACTCTAGTGGATACATGTGGTTTATGAAAAGAACACACATCCAATGGCACCTAGTGGATACATGTGGTTTATTAATAGAACACACATGCAATGAACTCTAGTGGATACACGCGTTTTACAAAAAGAACACACATGCAATGAACTCTATTGGATCCATTTGGTTTATGAAAAGAACACAAATGCAATGAACTCTAGTGGATCCATGTGATTTATGAAAAGAACACACATGTAATGAACTCTAGTGGATCCATCTGGTTTATGAAATGAAGACACATGTAATGAACTCTAGTGGATCCATGA